>OV049924.1:172064439-173414328 GCA_920104205.1 Eupeodes latifasciatus | reverse complement strand
AAAGCATCTTGCACATGAGCTACGAACTGCGAACTGTGGATGTTCGCATATTTTGACTTTTCTTTCACATGAGCTTTATTTCTATTCGCAGACAGCGACGAATTGTCAATTTATAATTACCCTTTTCTCCATATTTTCCTCAGCCATGATCTTTCACACAAAAACAAAACAAAAGTGGTACAATTTTGAGGTTAAGTTGAGCGCGAACAATTTATTCGTTGCAGTGTGGATGGAATGTGGAACGCGAATAGAGTTTGAAGGTTCGTAGCAACCACACTGCAATTCGTTACTACCAAATTGTTTTTACAAAATGTTCTTTTTTTAGACAACAAAATGCAAATTTTATTATCCTATTATTAGTGTCAATTGGTTTCTTATAATTTAAATGTGTTTTTGTTTGGAATTGACTTTTTGAAATGTGTAAAATCACGTTTGTTCGTCCATTCGTTCATTCGTTGTTCGCTCTCATGTGCAAGGCCCTTAAGTATTGAAAGCAAACTTATTCTGTATAAAATAGTCTTTCAACCTACCTTGTTGTTTTGTGAATTGACAAATCATTAAGTCATAAGCCAGTTAGTGACTTATGAATTAAAACAAATTTAATTCAGAAGTCACCAACTGACTTATGAGTTAAACAAATTTAATTCAGAAGTCACCAACTGACTTATGAATTAAATAAACTCAATTCCCAAATCACCAACTGACTTATGAATTAAAAAAATTTAAATCGCAAGCCATCAACTGACTTATGAATTAAATAAATTCAATTCACAAATCATCAACTGACTTATGAATTAAATAAATTCAATTCACAAATCATCAACTGACTTATGAATTAAAAAGAATTAAATCGCGTCACCAACTGACTTATGAATTAAATAAAAATTCAATTCACAAGTCATATACCTACTGATTTATGAATTAAAAAAGGAGGTGGCCTATTTTTGTATGGAGCGTGTAATCAGTACGTTCAATAATGAAAGTGGTATCAAATAAAAGGTGAGATTTAGCACGTTATGTTTGTCAAATATTTATATTACCAACATAGTTGGTGGCGTTTTTTTAGATATTTGGGTTTGAAGTTGATTAAAACAGAAAGAGAATTTTACTTCTTTTTTGTTTAAACTGCTGTAGGCATATAACTTTGCTATAAAATGAAATCTTTCAAATAAAATCAATATTATTTTTCTAACAATAAAATATACTTAAATATTGAGTATTAGCTTCTTGGAAATCAAGTGTTTTTAACTTATCCCTTAACCATCGATATTGCAGAAATATCAGTGAGGACATACATACAATTTCTTTGAATATGTAAACAAAAAAAGGCTGTTTTCTACGAAGCTGAATCAAGACGATTAGCGCTATGCAAAAACTCAAAAGATTTTTGGAACTTG
The DNA here is from genome assembly GCA_920104205.1 of Eupeodes latifasciatus. NCBI lineage: Eukaryota > Metazoa > Arthropoda > Insecta > Diptera > Syrphidae > Eupeodes > Eupeodes latifasciatus. Next base: position 173,412,931 of record OV049924.1, on the reverse strand, counting down.
GCAAGACAGCTGAATGGCAAACGGTTTTCAATCCAAACGAACTTGAGTCCAAACCTTCTGGCAGCTCACTTTGAGAAACTGTTGAATCCAGTACATGAGACACCTTCGGTGGAATACGCTATACCAGCCTATGAATGTGGTGTTCTTGATGCTACAATTAGTTACCAAGAAGTAATATCAGCTGTAACGAAGCTTAAAGATGGAAAAGCTGCAGGTTCGAATGGCATATCAGCTGAATTTTATAAGTATGGGACACCAGAACTACTCACAAGGCTAACTTTCATATTTAACAATATCATGGAAACCGGGACTATACCACATGAATTCAAGGAATCGATTATTTTTCCGATTCACAAGAAAGGAAACATGGCCGAACCAGCTAATTACAGAGGTATATCGTTCCTAAATGCTTCATACAAGATATTTACACTAATACTACACAAACGATTCAACGAATGGATTGATAGCGACAAACTACTGAAGGAATACCAGGCAGGATTTAGAAGTGGATATTCAACGATCGATCATATTTTTACCCTTAGATGTATGGCTGAAACATTCCTTCGCAAGAAAAAGAAGCTATATGCCTTCTTCGTGGATTTTAGAGCTGCTTTCGATATGATCGATAGAAAGGCTCTATTTTATAAGCTATATAGTAAAGGTATGTCATGGAAGTTTGGAAGAGTCATACAGAATCTCTACGACGACACAACAAGTAAAGTATGGAATGGTGAAGCGCTTTCGGAAGAATTCAAAACACAATCGGGAGTCAGGCAAGGTTGTACATTGAGCCCAAGCATGTTCGCCATGTTCATTGATGATCTGGTTGACATTCTGCCATGTGGAGTAGAGTACGCGGGGATGACAATAAAACTATTGATGTTTGCAGACGATATTGTTCTGTTGGCAGCCTCTTCTGAATCATTGCAGTTGATGATTAACCGATTATTCGAATACTGTCGGGTTTGGAATCTGATAGTTAACCTTGACAAATCCAAGGTTTTAATATTCAAAAGTGGAAGAGGCCGCAAATGTGCAAACGAAAAATGGCATTATAATGGAGAAAATATAGAGGTTGTAACGGAATTCAAATATCTAGGAGTTATTTTCACGCAAAATCTGAGTATGGAAAAACATCTGAAGGAAAAATTAATGAAGGCAAAATGCGCAATCAGCGCTACATGGAATAGATGCTTTCATAACAAAAGTATAGCACACAGCAGTAAATTCAAATTATTTGAAGCGATATCAGCGTCAATCCTTTTCTACGCAGCTCAGACATGGGGTACAAGGCAGTACGATACGGTGGAAAAACTTCTACGATACTACTGCAAAAGAATCTTCCAGCTTCCGCTTCCAGCTAACTACGTTATCATGTTAGAAACAGGAATCTCGCCATTGTTCATTCGAACATTAAAAATGCAAGTGGATTATGTCACGAAAGTCTTGAAGATGGATGATAATCGACTACCTAAAATAGTAGCTCTTGAAGTCATAAGGACAAAGACAAGTTGGTGCGCTGATTGGTTGGAACTTGCTTCAGAATGTGGGATAGTCTTAAACCTGTGCAGTGAAGAATTAGAAACTTCGCTTTATCAACTCATTGCTGCAGTGGACTTAAAACATCGTGATAAATATTTAAATGATGCAACAGGATCTATCTACAGACAACTATACAGCCAGTTGAATCATAACCTGGAGGAGAAAAATTATTTTAGGGATGACAATAGTACAGCCGAGATTTCAATGATGGTAAAACTGCGGAGCGAACTTATGCCACTGAACTACATACCTCATAGAGATGATTTACCCATTGTGTGCTCTTTGTGCAACTTAGGTGAAAGAGAAGATAATTTTCACTTTATGGGTAAATGTCCGATTTTAAGAGAAATCAGAAGGGATGTATTCGGAAGTGACATGTTGACACAAAGCCAAATTATACAATTGCTTAACAATATGGATATACAAAAATTATACAAATACTGCAGGCTAGCTCTTCTCTATAGAAACAAAATCATAAATGAAAGCTTTTAAGATAAACTAATCTTTTTTTTTTTTTATAAATATATATTGCAGAAATACATACGAATTATTGCTCAATCAAATTTTCATATTATGTGAAATTTTTGCCAGACGGCAAAATGCCATGCTTTTTTTGTTTTTGTAAATTATGAATTTAATCATTGAAAAAATAATAAAACCAATCTAATCTAATCTAATCTACATTTTCTTTGTATTATCTTAAAGAAATATTTAAGGTCTTTAAATTGATATATAATATATCGTAACTTCTCACAAAGAAATACTTACTTTTTGACAAAGTTACTGTGAAAAGTTCCTTGACATGCAAGTGGGTGCTATGAACTTCCTCGTTTAGCATTTTCTAAAAATTTCTTTAGCCAAATATGCACTTTGTTTAACTGAATTTATATGTAATAAACACAGTTAGATAAATTATTATTAATGTGGTGAAGTTATAAAAAAAAACCTTGGCGTTTCTAAGAAACAGTTCATACAAAAAAACTTACCATTTTACACTTTTAAACAAAATTAGTTAACCCAAGGTACTTATAAAATAAAATATGCGTATAAGTCAGTTGGTGGCTTGCAATTTAATTCTTTTTAATTCATAAGTCAGTTGGTGATTTGTGAATTGAATTTATTTAATTCATAAGTCAGTTGGTGATTTGTGAATTGAATTTATTTAATTCATAAGTCAGTTGGTGATTTGTGAATTGAATTTATTTAATTCATAAGTCAGTTGATGATTTGTGAATTGAATTTATTTAATTCATAAGTCAATTGATGATTTGTTAATTGAATTTATTTAATTCATAAGTCAGTTGGTGACTTGTGGATTAAATTTTGTTTAATTCATAAGTCAGTTGATGAACTGTGAATTAAAGCCATAAGTTAAGCTAAAAGTGAATTAAGCTTTTGCAATGCTGGTTGTTGTACGGTGTTCCTGTCTGGTACGATTACACATAGTATAAAATAAAGTTCTTAAAATAATTCTTAAAATACCTAAACGATTTTCAACATTGAAATTACACGAAGAAACTAATATCAACTTTGTTGCTAACCTCTCTTTAAAATATGTATCAGATTTTAAAGATTCTCGGACAACAGTCTAATAAAAGACCTACATATGTGCAATGTAGATTATAAGTATTGCATGCGTTTTGTTCTGTAGAAATTTCCCTTAAATGTATTAAAGCTTAAAAGAACAAAATGTTGAGTTCTAAAATACTTAAGATTGTACAATAAATAAATAAATGAAATTAAATGAAATGAAAAATTAAGAATGGCTTACATCTTTTTCGCGGAGCATTTCCTTGAATTGCTTTACTCGTGTCTCTAGGGGTACCAAAGCACGTTCCTTTGCTGCACGGACCTCTGCCTCCATGGCCGCATCATTGGCTGCTTCATTTGGAGATTTCTTTACAGCTTTTGGATCTTAGTTTTAAAAGAATTCACATGTAAATACAAACAAAAATAAAAGAATCCAATAACTAACCTGTTGCAAGTTTAGTTTTCTTAAGTGGTACTTCTTCAACACTCGATTCAGATTCAGTTCGGATTTTTATGGTGTTACCACTCTTGTTGCTAATGTCCAGTGCTGGCGATGGTTTGATTGGTGGCTTTGCTTCAGGTGGAGTGGTGTCCTGCTTGACAATACCTTTGAGTTGTTCTGGTGGATTCGCCACTGCCTTGTCCACATCCTCGCGCTGAAGAAGGTCTTCAGGACGCTCCCAAACCGATGTACGCGTCGATGGATTGTAGAAGAACACTCGTCCATCTCCAGTCCATACAACACACCAAGGTGTACCGGCAATGGGAGTACTCGAGATTGGTCGACTTTTGTCAACCGGTTTGTTGGCGGCTGCAGTTTTCTTCTCCTCTTCTTTTTTCTTCTTCTCAATTTCGGCAGCTATAGCTGCAGCTTTCTCCTTCGACTCTTTGAGTTCTGCCATTTTGATAGTTTGATCGGCAGCAACTGCCTTAGCTGCATTATTGTAGGCTACTGAAGGATCAAATGGAGTTGGAGCCTGCCCTCCCATGTGCATATGGGGGTTAGGGAGAATATGATGACCTTGATTCATTGGCGGTGGTACGACAGTCTGTGGCGTAGCGCCTGAATGGGCTGCCATTCGTGCTGCTTCCATATCTCGAATAGCCTGCGGTTTTTCCCAAACACTTTCGCCTCGCCCGGCATGATAGTAATAGGGTCGTCCGTCGGGAGCGCGATGCTCCGACCACTCTGCAGCTCTCGCAATCACAGCTGGATCGATAACACCTGGTTTTATAATAAGATTTTTAGCGGGTTTCTCTTGCTGCGGAATGGGATGATGTTGTTGCATATTCCAAGGCATTCCCCATGGAGGTTGGTAGCCACCATGTCCATAACCTGGTGGTGGCATTCCAAACGGCGGTGGATTAAAGTTTGGCGGATGCATTCCCTGGTAGTATGGAGGAGGCTGCTGATGCTGTGGAGGCGGTTGGGAATGTTGTGGTGGCATCATTTGTGGAGGTGGTTGGTGATGATGCGGCTGCTGTGGAGGATGTTGCTGCTGGGGAGGCACTTGTTGTTGTTGCTGTGGTGGCGGTTGTTGTTGTTGCTGCTGTTGCAACGGCGGGAGAACCTAGTCATCATAGAGAGCAAGAGATAAGAATCAAGATCGTCCAAAAAATAAATTAAATGGATAATGGGTACGCCAAAAAATATTTAAAAAAAAAAAAACATCTTTTATAGGTCTCTTTCGCGAAGTTGTAAAAGTGTTTCGAAAATTGGTTTAAAAAATGCAAAAAATATATTGATTGTCACGGAGAATATTTTGAAATACAAAAAGAGGAAATATTATTGAGTTACCATGGTTAAACTAAGAATATTAAGATCAAGCCTCTCACTATTTTCTTTAGGAGCCATCTTACGAGCTTTACGAGCAGAAAAGGAGAGAGGAACTCTGATTTTTCAAAAATAAAAACAGAGAGCAAGAGAAATTTGCAGTAAAAGATGTTCAAAAGCAGAAATTAATATGAGTGAGTGAAACGGTAGACATGTGCATTCAAGAGGACACAAGCGTCCACAGGTTTTTCTCAAAACCCCACCTCTGTCTATCAACTCCTACTCTCACATCACGCCATGGTAACCAGCTCGCATTTTCCACACCTTAACATCACCAAAGTAATTGGAGTTCTCCAGATCAATCTACCGTCAACCAGATTGACCGTATTGCGATCGACGGTAGACACGCTTCCAGCATTATGTATGTCCGAACCTGCCGAGGAGCTAACATCGACTCGGACCACTACCTCGTTGCTCGTTGTACCCAAGGCAAAACACGGAGAGCTGGGAGAAGATTCAACGTCGAACGGCTACAATCGAAAGAGATCGCCAAATCCTTTTCCGACCGAGTCACAAGTAACCTCTCTTAAAGTTCTCTGCCACCAACACAATGTATCGAGAACCAGTTGCTACATTGCCAAAATGCATTCAGAGAAGCCACCTCTAACGTGATGGCTTTCAACCAGCCTCCAACAAGAAACCCCTGGTTTGATGAAGAATGTCGGCACACAAATGCAGCCAAACAACAGGCACGCAAAGCGGCGCTGCATAGAAGGAAGAGAGCTGCTCACGAGCTCTATGAGCAGAAAAGGAGAGAGGAACACCGACTTCTCAGAAGAAAAAGAGAGAGCATGAGAAGCGTGCGGTCGAGGATGTTGAGAGGTTCACAAGCAGAAATGAAGGTCGAAAGTTTTATGAGCAGGTGAAACTAAGTTTACAAGTACATAACCCTAGAACCGAAGGCTGCAAAGACGAAAGTGGAAACATCATAGTGGTTCCACTTTCCGCTTTCCAGCAGTCAATGCTGAGGATATGGAAGGACAACTTCTGCAGACTGTATAACAGCGACGACGAACCGAATTCCGCTATCAGGCAGGATGATACTCCGTCGTAATATGTGAACGTCTAAAGCCCATCGTCTACAACCTGATAGGTCTTTATCAGCGGTTTTAGACCAATCGATCAAATATTCACATTACGGCAGATCCTGGTAAAAACCCAAGAACATCAAATCGACTGTATAGAGCCATGCCTAGTTTTGGCATTCCTGCCTAACTCGTCCGTTTGTGCAGGATGACTACAAAGAATTCGCGCTGCTCCATAAAGGTTTGAAACAACTCAACAGAACCTTTCGATGTCAAAAAAGGCTTAAGACAATGTGGAAGGGGAAGGAGATGAAAGCACCTGGGGTCGTTTCGTGAGAAAAGTTCTTCGCGTGATCTACGGTTCCGTATGCATAGAAAGTGAGTGGAGGAGATGATGAAACGACAAGCTGTACAGCGACGTAGACTTAGCCAGAAGGATAAAAGTCCAACAACTGAGATAGCTGGGCCACGTAGAGCACATGGAAAGCAATGCTCCGGTCCGGAAAGTCTTCGAATCGACGTCCACAGGACAGCGCAGCAGAAGAACGTCGCGGATAAGGTGGCGAGCACATGCGGAAAGTGACCTCACTGAACTTGAACTGCGCAACTATAGACATCTATCTAGGGACCGAGCTAGATGGAGGTGTTTGTTATGTTAGCCCCTAGTTCATACAGGGCTAGCGCCACCTTAAGCAAATAACTAGACTAACTTTAGATCAACAAACGCAACGCTTAAATAATATTTCTTTCACGTGGGTTTGTGTTCACAAAAATTCTACATATATTATTTCAGTTTATCATTTGTTTGAAAAATTAGGCGCCACTTCTATTAGTTTTACTTATTCAATGTGCATATTTCAATTTCGCTACGTTTAGGAGGTTGGAATTTTTCAACGATGATAAGGTTTTTAGTTTTGCATGAATCCATTTGGATTCTAAAATTCTAATGAGTGAAGAGGACTTAAAATAAAAATAAAGGAGGTCTATTCTTCTTTTTATAGTAAAATACAATTCTAATCATACAAACCTGCATGTCTGATCTTTGTGGTTCTGGAACCGCGCTCTCTGTTGGCTTGTTGTTCTCCTCGCGGCTGTTATTCTCCTGAATACCGCTGCTGTTTTCTATATTGTTCTGCTGCTGCTGTTGTTGTTGCTGTTGTTGCATTTGTTGGTTTTTTGTATTCATTTCTTCAATTTCCGATTGAGTCATTACTTTGATGTTTGGTCCTTCTGGTTTGGTCCACGTTGTCTCTCTAGTGATGGCGTGATAATAATAAGGCTTTGAATCCTCAGATTTCGTCTCCACCCAGAGTTCTATTGGTGGCCCGTTGAAGGTATTGTTATACGAGTTATTCGGATCATTGCTTCCCTGCCAATTGTGATCTTGATTTGGTCCTCCGAATCTACCCCCACCACGTCCACGAAAGAAAGAATTACCACCACCGCGTCCTCTATTCGGTGGGGGCCCACCATTGAAGGGCTTATTCCAGAACTTATTGGAAACCGGTGGCGGTGATTGTTGTGGTGCAGCCCTAATTTTTTCCCAAGTTTTCATATCAATTGAAAATAAAATGTTGGAATTTACTTACCGCTCTTCGTTATTTTCACTTGGTGAGACATCGTTGCTTGCGGGAGGTTCTACAGCAATTCCATCGATTTCCTCTCCATTAATTGGTGAAGAATCTTTTTCTTCTGCAATCGATGGTTGTTGGTTTTCATCATCAGATTCTTTCATAGCAATTGGCGAGTTCCCGTTTTCCATTGGAACATCATCCTCAATTGGTATTTCCATTGTTAGCTAATTTACTATTATCCTTTTTGTATTATTAAGCTGTGATTTTGGTAAAAATTGGATACAAAATTCATTCAACTTGAAGAAAAATTGTCAACATGCTAATAAAAGAATAGATAAATGGAAATGGAAATGGCCGACGTGCTTGACAGATGTCCTTTTGTCATGAATTGTGAATGGACCATATAATGGTTGTGTTCAGGAACGAAATCGCAAGCAGTCTGTTTGGTAACATGAAACTGTCATCCTTGTGTTTAAAATCAATTGTACTACCATCTTTGTATTTAAACTGGGCATTTTTTTTTTAAATTTAATATATAGCCTTTTCACACCAGGCCCAAAACGTGTGTTCGGCAAAAAGTTTTCGAAAACCCGATAATCGCTAACACTGAACATTTACACAATTTCATTTGACATTTCAGTTTTGTCAACATCGACTGTCAAATATTATGGTGATGCAAATATTGTAAGTGAAAGTTTAGTCCTTCAATTATTATTTGTGAAAATAAAATGAAAAATTGTAATTGATTTTAATACATAATGAGAAAGTTGAACAAAATATAAAGATTTTTATAAACTTTTTTTCATTATCTCAAGGATCTATGATTACAAAAATACGTCGTTTTCTTTTGCAAATTGTGAAACTTCGAAACAAAAGTAAGGCTTTAAGTGATGCAATTGAAAATCCTAATCGACAAAGAAATATTTGGCAAGAAAATGATGAGTATTTTAAATAACATTTTCGAATGAGCCGCAGAACTTTTAATATGTTTACAAAAAAACCATTTCAATACAAACACTGGGAACAGGCTCTGAATACAGGACAACTTCAGCTATCTTCAGGAGTAGGCATATCCACAATATGCATAATTGTGAAACCCCTTTGTCAGGAAGTTTCGCATGCTTACAAATTCACAAACACTTACTCTTCTTTTGCAAAAATGAACACATTTCAACATTATGGGTCAAAATGACCTGGAGTTGCGGACAAAAATTCAAAATATAAAAGTGAAATATTTCTTTTGACAGCAGCCATCAGCTGTTTTGTTTACATATAATTGGGCGCTGAATGTTTCGAAAGGTTTGTTTGTTCAGTTCATCTTTGAATTGCTGGTAGCTTACGACATGTTTTATATCTATAACTTGTTGTTTACGAAAACTTGTGTCTTACGAATAACGTCTGGGAAAACTTAAGTTTTCGATGTATGTTTTCGCGCACAACCAATAATTTCGCGAAAATGAGGTTTTGGGTTTGGTGTGAAAAGCCTATATGTCTTACAAATCTGACGAGCTAATGTCACTGTAGCTACTAAGTCCCCGTAAAATCTCTCTCATAATAGTACTGCAGGTTCTGTGTACAAAGCTGTCATGAATGAATGTAGCGTTTAAAGTCTTTTATAAAATTGCAAGAGCTAATGTCTTGATGTAGGCACTAGTTGCCAACCCACGATTATGCTTTAGGTTTTATATTGAAATCTTGCATGAGTTTTTTAAAACTTGTGAACATTTTGTTAGAAATTTGATGTACTCAAACCGACATGCTGACTAAATCTAATGTGAATTTTTTTGTTGAAATTTTTTAATTCGTTGACAAAACTAAAGTTTGGTAAAATTGATGTGTCTTCTATGTTGTTTTACTTAAATTCAAGTAAATTTACATTTTTTGTGGGAATATCACCAACTAAGTTACTGAAGTCTGAAATTTGCACAGCATCGGGTACGGATCTAATCTCTGGCAACCACATTTTAATAATTTTTTAATTTTGAATTTTTGTGTCCGTTCTTAAAAAAAAAGTTCAGTTCTGAGTAGTTAGCAACCACTTGAATTGCTTCCATTTAAATCCTTCCGTTATCCAATTGCGTATATAAATGTATTATTGGGTAAATATTTGTTATTTATTCTTGTTTTGCTGAATGAGAATTGAAGACAATACATGGTTCACAGCTTTTTTTTCAAATGCGGGCGTTCCTCAAAGTCTACAGTAGAACTACAATTGAAATTAAAATAAATGGCACACAAGCGTGAGATGTCAAAACAAAATTTGTATTTTAATAGCCGTGTATAATATTGATGAAAAATAATAAAAGATGTCCTTAGTTTCTTTTACATAAAAAGATTTTTGAAGCAAAAAACACAATAGATGGCGTTTTACAATTAGTTTATTTTTTCAAAAAACCTACAAGAGAGGTAGCATATCTAAATCACCTTTAAAGGAGATTTTCTATGAGAATATGAATGGACTAGCAGTCCATATCTAATTTCTCAATGCTCTAAGGCATCAAAAAGAACATCCTCTTCACTCAAATGTTAATAAATAAAAGGTTGAAGGCAACAAAAGCTATATAATAAGTTTTCCATAATTAAGTTGCCTCAGAAAATTGGACACATGACAGCAGAACATTTTTACTCCCCAAACGTTTTTTTGAGCTGCTTAAAAAGTTAAGAAAAGGAACAAACCTTTAATTGACAGATCAAATTTTGACACTTTTTCTATAAAAGAAATATCCGAATTTTTTCCTTTTCCTTGATTGGGACTTGGAATAAACTTTATCAATTACATAAATTAAAATTATGTCCTGGCTAATTAATTCTCTTAAAAAAGTAACTTCAATAAATCAGCAATTGTGTGCAGCAGTTACGGCTACAAGACAGCTTTCATACGCTGAAAGACAAGCGCGTGGGCCCTTGGTTCGCCGTCATGGTTACAAGGAAAGGATTCTTCAAGGTGGATTGCTTCCACATTGGGATAACAATCAAAAACTGCCTATGCCGGACTACAGGCCGAAAAACCCTTGGATAGAGAAACGAGCTCTTTTTGGACAAAATGACTACATAGATATCTTGGGCAATGACAATTTACATCCAACCAAAGTTTTGTATTCAGTTCCATCTTGGATGCGCGGTGTTTCGGGCAATGAATACCAGGTTTTGCTTCGCAAGAGGAAAATAATGATGAAGACTAAATATCCAATTGCCAGGCCTACCAATTGGAAGAATTTACAAAAGCGAATCCTGTATCTTTATAAATTCTTGAACCGAAAAACAAAGACGGGTAATTCCAGACAATAGAGTGAATATATAATGTATGGATTATGTAGTTGTTGGTTTTAAAATTACGAAATAAAATTTAATATTCTTATTTAAAATGTTGTTTTAATTATTAAAAATAATTCTTTGAAAAGATATTGATGGTGTAAGAAACTGCAGAAACGAGCAAGAATACAAAATTAAAAAAGCGTTAACCCGATCCCCAGTCTTTTAAAATTATTAAGCTCATTTTGGAACTTGTATCTGTTGTTTTGTATTTATAGCAATTGTTACAAAAAATGTATGTTAAAAACAAATTTCTTAAGCAAAGCCACCAACATAGACACCAATCGAATTAATTTCTTTCATTTCATTAAATTATTGCAATTATGATATTTTTTGCTTCTTTGTCATTTATCGTCACCGCAATGAGAAACTGTGAGACATTAATTGGAAAATAGATTTGACTCCTGATGAAAAAAGATTAATTTTGGTTCCGTGGTGGCACTACAGATCGTATAGAACCAGTGCCAATAGACTTATAACTGTCAACCAATGCTGTGCGAGAGTAATGTCAGGGTTAAAGGGGACCTACAGTTTTTATGCCGAGTCCAAACGGCATGAAAGCACTTTTCATGACAATCACTCTTGGATGTCAAGATTAATATAATTCAGATTGACCTGTAATCATAAAATATACAACTAATCCAGTTCTCAAATTTTTAAAATTTTGGTGTTTAAGATTGGTTACCTTGATTAAGAATAATATTAAAAAAGTTATAGCACAGTGTTGTAAATGCTTTTGTTGATTTAATATGTTTTTTTTTCTCCTACCTAATCGGGAGTAAACACTTAAGTGGGCTTTACTGTACCAAAAAAGGAAAAATCTATTGTTCCAAATACATATTGGATGTGAAAAATATGCCCCAGGTTTTAGACCAAAATACCGCATTAAGCGCCCTCGTATGCCACTCTTGAGTTTCATTCACATCATGTATAATTAGTACAGAAATATAAAGACTGACCAATTCTTAATTTAATTTTCATTTGTTTAATAATAAGAGACGAGTAAATTAATACAGAATACATTATGTATACATGTCTATTAATAATAATTTGTGTGTGTTATATGTATATATGTATATAACATGGGTTATAATCATAATAGTACATTCGTTTAAATTATAATCTCTGTTTTTGTTTATAATTTTAAATGATACATCTTATTATTTTGTTTTACAACTAGGAACTGTATCTTACAGTTCGTAGACACGGAGCTGTTCATATATTTGTTTGTCCATAACAACGTAGTCTGTTTTTGCCCCTCCCTTATAACTACTGAAGGTACTTTTTTTATTTTTGTTTTCTCAAGAATAAAAAAGGACCTTGTGTGTTCCTTAGGGAGCCTGGGGTTTTTCTTTCTAAATTTTAAAAATTGTAATTTAATTATTTGTCTATTTCCTTAGAATTAAAAAAATGTTTTGAAATATATATATATTTTCATAATAATAGCTCTTTACATTTTTTTGTTTATCTTTTATGTTATATTCTATAACTTTTTGATTTTTATTTTAAATGGTTTTTAGTAAATAATATTTTTTGTTTTCTTTAACTATTATTACTGGTTATTTATTGGTTAGGCACAAAGTACGATTTTTCATGTTGTCTTTATTCTTATTTAAATTTATTATTGGAAAACTAATTTCTTTTATTTTATTTCATTCAGCATTCGTTTAATGTTCTTATTAATCGTTAATTTTTCAGTTTATTTAAATTTCGTATTTTTAATAAACTTTTGATGTTTGCGTGATGTTCATTCAATTGTTTTGCTTTTATGTTACATATTTAGTATTTAAATATTTTTTTATTTCAGCGAAGATATCCCACTCAAAGTTCAGTTTTAGTTATAAGTAAATAATTGACGAACATTTAATAAAATCATAAGGAATTAATTGAAAAAAGATATAAACTGGATGAATGATTTCCTTTTACTCATGTTCTCCTACGAAATAAAGAAAAATGCATTGATAAAAAATCTAACACTGTTTTCGAAACTATTTTTAACTTTTATTCGCCATAAATACTTTCGAGTAAGAATAGCAAGTATAGTAATTTTTTTATAAATTTTAAAATTGGATATAAAGAATGTTTTTTAACTACTTGCAGCTTACTCTTTTTTAGAATCCAGCTTTTGGATAATTTACAAAAATCGTTTTTTGTCATATTTTTGGGAGATGGCAAATTTATATATGTATTTATTTATTTTTTAAATGAGTCCAACCATTATACTGCGTTCCGAGTTTATGTGATTAATGAGGATTTATTTAAATATGATTTTTTCTGGATATTTGAAGACGAACCGGATTCCGCTGTCAGACAGGATGATCCATTCAATACCGTCGACAATAAGTTAACGTCTTTCCCGACTTAGACGAAGTAAAGATTGCTATATCTTAGCTAAGGTCTAACAAAGCCGCTGGAGCAGATGGCTTGAATGCCGAGCTCTTTAAAGCAGCTGAAGATAATTTGGTTAGGGGCATGCACCAACTTATCTATAAGATATGGTCGAAAGAAAACATGCCCGATAAATGGAACCTCCGTATTGGTTGCCCGATACTGAAAAAAGGAGACCCACTAAACTGCACCACCTCTAGAGGAATCAGTCTACTTAACATCCCTTACAAAATATTCGCTGCCGTAATATGTGAACGGCTAAAGCTCATCGTCAACAACCTGACAGGTTTTTATCAGTGTGTGGAAAGCCCACAGTCAATCAAATATTCACATTACGGCTGATCCTGAAAAAAAACCAAGAACGTCAAATCGACATCTCTTCATCGATTTCAAGGCCGCGTATGACAACATCTAAACTCTACAGGGATGAGCTATGTAGAGACATATCTAGTGATGTCAATGGGGCTTTTGTAAGTATTGAGGTGCATGCGGGCCATAATACAGTACAACCCATTCTACCACGTTTGGCTAATGCTTGCATACCAATCACTACATGTAAACTATTGCTTATGGAAGACGCAAAGAAGAAGGCAAACATCAGGTGGAATAAGATCACCAAGTGTCAGTTCACGAAAAACATCTGGCCTGCTGTAGATTTAAAGCGCTCAAGGTGCTTGCTATCCCGAAGCAGATTGTATATAAGCTCGATAATCGGTGTCATAACCGGGCACTGTCTAATAGGAAAGCACGCTACGCGGCTAGGCGTATTCTGAAATGACTTTTGCAGAAGCTGTAGGGAAGAGGAGGAAACAGTTCTTCACCTCCTTTGTACATAACCTGCTCTAGCTCAAAAACGCAAGAATCACCTAAGAGAATTCTTCTATAAAGCTCTAAACGATCTAAATTATATTAAAATAATCAGTCTCTCACGTTTCGTAAGGGACTCAAATTGGTTTCATAGAGCTTAGAAGAAAGCCTCAAGGTTCATGTGGTATCACAATGGGTCATTAAACTTGCCTAAGTGTGTCCTAATCCTAATCCATCACAGACAGCAACTTTAACCTAACCTTAGCCTTGGTACCAAATAAAAAAACTGATAATTTCCTCATGGAGTTGTAATCGATTGTTCAGAGATTGTATGCTTTTAAAGATTGTCAGAACATATTAAGATATTATTGTAGCATACACAAAGGCCTACATCATTGATAGCTAAGATAAAAAGTAGTGGTCCTAACTGACTTTCTTGGGGGAATCCTTATTTGGCAATAAATGAATTGCAGAAAGAACTTCTGAATTTAACTTGATAAGACCTATTATAAAAATATGAAGAAATTCATTTAATGAATTAAGGAGGAAACCCAATACCATGAAAAATTTGGTTAAAAGCTTTAGAATAATCAGTGTAAATACAATCGAGCTATAGGCCGAGTTCTAGGGTATTTGAGCAATTATGTTATTATAGTATTTGTCGATTGCTTTTGCATAAAACCATGTTGTTCACAAAGCTTGGGACTACACAATATTTTGGAGATTAGTCTTCAATTTCTAATATCAGACTTCTTTCCCTTTTAAAAACCGGTGTAATATTTGTTATTGGGATTAGCTTGCACCAACAGATGGCACAATAAACATCAATATTTCGAAAGAATGTTAAAAGTATTTTCAAATTATTTTGTGCGTATTCAGTTAAAACGGAGTGTATACTTGTTTTCATTTGCTCATCAACATTATTTCTTATGTCCAACTTCATTTTTATTATCAATCTTCTTACAAATTCAGACTCTTAGCACTTCAAATCAGCTGATTCTAGTATTAACCATATTCAGTGGGACTTACTTAAACGACAATATAAGAAATGTTTATATAGTATGGAAAATAGGATCCGGATGGTTTGTCAATTCTTCGCAAGAGGCAGTACCCGTGAAAAAATCTTTAGATGGCATAGGCTTCGATCAAACCCAAGACCTCTGGCATGACAGTCCAACGCACTAACCATCATGCCACGGGTATGGTTTCCAATCTGGCAATACTTTTTTCGGAGTTGGCCTTTTAAAAGTTGTCACTTGATTTATGATCAGTTTGGTATTTGGTTTGCCATTTCAAAATGAATAGACTTATCCTGAAAAACGGTTGTAGATCGTGCCAATTTATTACCAAAAATAATGGTTCGTTTCGAGCGACGCATTTATTAGAGGAAACTTTGGTGAGCGCATTATCTCGCGTCGTGGGCCTGTGGCATGGCGTGACCGCCAAGGTCGTTGGATTTAAAACCAACCACGGCGGCCAATTACCCAAAATCATTTTTAAAACATTAAACATAATCGGCCCGGAGGTAACCATCGGAGCGGAATTTTCTTTCCTACGAGTCGGAGAAAATTCGCTTCGCGATGTTTCTCCGAAAAAAAATCAAAATTCAACGAATGCCATTTAAATACGAATACGATGCTATGCGGTTAAGTACTTGTAATAGTTTTATTTGTGACAGATAAAAACAATAATTTTTCTCCAAAGTCCTCCGACGGGTTTTGTTGCGGAAAATGCTTTCGGAGATCAATGATTTGTTTTGTATTTGAGTTTAATCTGATTCAAAATAAAAGCAAACGCATTTTTATTTGAGCAAAAGTTTTTCTTTAATCTGGAAGAGAATTAGAAGATAATTGTAGACTTAGGAGACAAGAACTAGATTAGAAGATCCATTAGTTTATTTACCCCACCTCATTCGAACTGTATTGCTTTCGTTTCTCAATTATCTCCTATTTATTTAATTTCGTGCCCATAATTCGTTGGATTTGATGTCCAAAAATAATCCTGTACTATCCATTTCTAATTATCATTGCTTATATTAATATGGCCAAATAAATAAATAATACATTAATAATACTGTTTATTTTTGTTTCCATTTATTCTTTTTTTAACACTCCAAATGGAAACACGAAACATATGTTTGGATATAGGGAGAGGACTTTGTTCGATGTTTTGAATTAAAAATCAGTGCACCTTATTACATTTCTTAAAAACGCTAGCGTAATATAATTGAAAAATTTACTATTCATAAAAAATAAATTATACTATTTTGTATGGTTTAAAATGCAAATGTTGCTTATTTTATAACAAATTATCGAAAATACATCGCACTTTCGATAAATCGCTTAATTTGCACATTCATCGCAATGCGTCGCAGAAATTCTGTAAACTACCTCGAAACAAAATTGAGTGTCCGACGAAGGATGCTTTGCGGAGAAAATTCCGCTCCGACGGTTACCTCGATAGGGCCGCATGGCAAGCCCTTAGCTTTATAATAAAGCTACATTCTTGGCCATAACATTAAATTATGTGCATTTTATTTCTTCTTGAAATCCACACGTATAAAAACCATCCTCTATATGACATATAAGATCACACTGAAAATAGGAACCAACAAGAATTAAGATTAACAAACAGAATCGAATGCAATTGGTTATTAACCCTCACGTTTCGTTTATTTTACCAGAAAGGGGTTTTCCAGCATTAAGCCGTAGCCAAACTCACAACATACTTTTCTTTCCTTTCTTCCTTAATAGTGAATGATCTTTTTCAAAGTATTGATTGATGACCTCGATCTCTGCGTTTTCCTATGTATTTGTCACCAAATCCTAACCTGGGTTCATACTTATTCTGCAATTTAGTAGTCACTTTTTTGTGAACAAAAAGTTAAAACTACAATTTTCACTTTCGTTTTCTCCCCGCTTCGTTCTCTTTTGGGATGAATGAAAATAAAAGTGAGGTCTGTGTTTAGGGCCTTTAGGGGTCGGTTATAGCTATCAATAAAAAATGAACAAGAGGAATCTAATTGATTAGCGTTTATAGCAATAAGTAAATTTACGTAATTAAATTAGAGGTATTAAATAACCAGGAGTTTTGCACATTCTTTTTTACTGATCGAAACAGTAAAAAAATGTGTACCGCAAAATGGTATTTTTTTGCATTTTGCAGTCATCTGTTCAGTAAAAACTATATTTCATCATTGATATTTTCAAAATGTATTTATGAAATAAATTCAACTTCTTTTTTTTTTGGCATTTATTATTGCTGACAATGAAGCTCTAACATGTTCAAAAATGTATAACAAACATTTTACTGATGGATTTGCTGATAGCTATAAGTATAACCGACCTCTTATTTCATTTTTGTAAGTCATGAGTATGTAAGTAACGTTAAGGAAAATACAATGTCGGGCTCGTTGATTTTTTTTTCAAATAAAACTGTAAGAGGTGGAAAAAATCAAAAATACAAATTTAAAAAAACAAAAACTGATGTCGATAGATAAAATGAATATATTTTTGTTTCTTCTTGAAAATAATATATATAAAAATATACCTTTCTTAGAGGTTAATGGTAATGGTTTACAAATAGAATACGCACTACATAAATGAAATGTTGTTCTTTTTAAATGAATAGTAAATGTGTGTATTTTTAAGCTATAATATTTTTTTTTTAAATCAAATTAATTATAATAAATTTAACAAACAAAAATTAAAATTTTAAAATCAATGTTTTGAAGTAATGAAACTTTGTATGCTTGTACAAAAATAAATCAATACAAAGAAGTTATTTAATAATGTAAAGAGAACCCCCTCTGCGTATAATATTAATTTTCTATTAATATTGGGGTTTCTCTTAATTTTTGTTTTGTTTTAGTTTAAATAGATATGACCTAACTTAAATATTTCTTTAGTTGTTATATTATATATGAGTCTCAAAGTTGTCTACGTTTTAAAAAAAAGAAAATAAACGAAAATTATTATGTTAAGGTTTAAAAGCATTTTAAATGCGTCATTCGAATAAAATAACAGCAAAACTAATGTATTAACTGTTTTAAGAGAAAAAATAAATAATATTGTAAATTATGGTTAGGGAAATTCCTTTTAATTAAGTTGAACTTACAAAAAAGGTACCTAAAGCAAAAAACCTCTTGGATGTAGGTATGTACTTTACTCTTATTATTTAAGCAAACATTTGCGGCGTTGTCTAAATTGTTGTTTGTTTTTCTTTAATAACATTTTGTTTTTGGCTAATAGAAAAGTATTTTTTTTTTGTTTTGTTTTAATAATGATAAAAAATATTAAAATTAATAAACTTTACGTTATACTATTGATGTTTTTTTGTGGTTATTCTTTGAAAGAAACTTTATTTCTAGTTTCCTTTAGCTGCTTCTTTCGCAGCCATAATCAAAGGCGTCAAGCTTGCTAGTGGACGAGCTAGTTTAAGGAAAGGATGCTGAAAGTAAAAAACAAATCAGTTAAACTCATATAAAATTAAAATATATTTTAATTTGTAAATTTTATTACTAACCTTTAATAAATCCAACGCACTGGAACGTCGATCTACTTCAACTTCAAGACATTGATCGAGAAAATCTTGAAATACTGGCGAAAGTTTATCTTTTTCTTTGATTTCTGGTTTACCATTTGTGGCAATAAGGTACAATGCTTTTAGTGGGTTCTCATTTAAGTAAGGCGGTTCACCCTCGACCATTTCGATTGCCATGATACCAAGCGACCACAAATCAACCTGTTAACGAAATTAAAATTATTTTGGACTCTCTTAACCAATCTTAATGTTCCAGACCCCAATTACTATCAAAGAAAAATCGGCTAAAAATATAAACTATAAAAGACACACAGCCTATGTAAAATATAATAGCTGATGAAGATTATGAAACTTTTTTAATTCTAAAACGACTATAATGTACATATGTATATAGAAAATTCTTATTCTTTATATAAAATTTTCTAAAATAGAAAGTGACCTTAAATCTAATCCAGATAGTTTCTGGAAATTCGTAAATAATAATGGATAAGTCGATTGTGTATTTACTGATTTTAGTAAAGCCTTTGACAAGTTGTATCACAATACATTAATTTTAAAACTAGACAATCAAGGTTTTAACATCAAATTCTTAAATTGGATCTCATCGAATTGAAAAAATTGAATTTAAAGTGTGGATCTGTTTGTTGTAAAATCTGGCGTCCCTCATGGAAGCCATTTCGGTCCAACTTTATTTATTTTATCTATAAATGAATTGGTTTTGATCATAAAACAACTCGTCCGTACTTATTAATGCTGATGACATTAAGCTTTTCAAAAGTATAAAATCAACTTTTGACTGTTTACTTTTGCAAGAAGGTTTATTAATATTTAGGGAATGGTGCAATAAAAATCGTCTCGTTTTGAATGTTGACAAGTATAAAAAGTATATATAAAAATGAGTTTTAATTATACGTTTGATACATGTCATTTAAGTGAAATCTCTGTATTTTCTAATTTAGGTGTTATTCTTAATGCAAAGTTAACTTTTAATGAGCATTTAAGCTACATAGTTAAGAAAGCTAATAGGATCCTACGATTCATAAAGAGATTCGGAAATAAAGGAAAACAACTTATGCTTGTTGAATATCCCATTTTTTGAGATTATAATTTGAAAGAAGAGATTTTTTTAAATATTTATTTACAAGATTCTTCAGTACCATGTAATACTCGATTTCCATTCCGGAAATTTTCGAATTTATTAGTGGTTTTAACAACAACTTAATAAATACATCCAAAACCAATTTTTGGGGTTTAAGAAGTCAAACTTGAAATTTTCAAACGGTTTTATTTTTTTTAAATATTAAAACTTACTTTTGGTCCATATTGTTTTCTCGTCACGACTTCTGGTGCCATCCAATAAGGCGTGCCTACCATTGTTGTGCGTTTTGATTGTTCTGGAGATATTTGTGCACAAAAACCAAAATCGGTAAGTTTAACACTGCCATCGAGTCCTAGCAGTATATTATCACTCTTAATATCCCTATGTATCACCTGGTTGCTGTGTAAAAACTCAAGAGCCTGCAGTACCTCACGACAAACAGCTGCAATCTGACCTTCGTCCATGCACGTTTCAGTGACAACGTCGGTCAGCGAGCCGCCCGGTAGGTACTCCATCACCACCCAAAGCTCCTCCGAAACGAGGTAACTATCAAGATAGTTCACAACGTTCGGATGCTTGTTTTCTCGCATCACCAGAATCTCATTGATGATTAGCTCCTTCTTTGGTTGTTGGCTTAAGTTCATCTGTTTGATGGCCACTTCCATGCCGGTTGAAGATTCAATTGCCGTGTAAACGGTTCCTGAAGCGCCTTGACCTATTTTTTCCATTTTGGTATATTTTCGATTGGGATCGCCTACGCTGACAATCGTACGCAACTTTTCCAATATCTCCTCGTCGGACATCTTCTTTTTTTTAGCTGTCGTGGAACGTTGTTGGTGCTGAGGAGCGGACACATTGGCATTAGTAGTGGTCGTGGTAGTAGCTGCCGGTTGGGTATGATTCATAGTGGCAGAATCATTTGCAGATGAGAACGCATCTGAAGTGGGCGTGGCCGGGGTTACAGTGGTTGTGGTTGTAGTTGTTGCCGTCACAGCAATTGCAGGTTCAGGTTGTGGTGATGGTGATGACGATGGCGGTGGTGGTGGTAGTGTGGAAGCAGCAGTCACCATTGAAATGGGGGAATCGATCACAGAAAAAGATGCAAACACCGCCGGATTAATCGATTCGTTGATCGAAGGGAACGAAGAGAATGAGGAAGTAGAAGAATCATGATTAGTCGTTGTGGAATTATCAATAAATTGCATTGTTATTGTTGAGGCACTACTATTGACAACATTGTTAGTAGTAGATAGATCTGAAGAAGCATTGTTAGTAGTAGGAGAAGCTATTATGGTAGTGGTAGTGGTAGTATTTGTAGTATCATAAAGGTTATTACTTGCGTTATTCTTATTTTTATCAAGAGTGCTTGCAGGACTCTTGATTGTGGCTGCATTGTGTTGTGTCATCGGTGTGGCCGTCGTCGTCGTTATGTTTGTTGTTGGCTGGTGATGATGTATGGGTACCACCGGGAGCGGTTGTTGCTGCTGCTGCTGTTGTTGTTGGACTGCATTTGTAACAGTTGCTATCGACTGGGGTTGAGCGCTCATGTTATGGTGTACTGGTGTAGTTGGAAGCGCTCCATCTTCGATAGGCCTTGTATAAATAGATTTTGTTCGCTCTGGCCGGCTAGCGATAGGTGGTGGCGGTGCTGGCAACGCAATATCATCTTCATTGGTGGAACTATGAGATGATGTTGCAAATGCATTGTACGAATGTGATTGACTTAGAGGAACCGAATGAGTGCCTCCACTAACACCACCTATATTAAGGTTCGCTACACCAATTAGGCCTCCACTATTCGAGCCATGAATTTCTGAGTCAGTAGGTGTACTGCTTGGACTGCTGCTACTGACACGACTCAATGATGATCCTGGAAATACAGCATGTGTAGTATTAACAAGGATTCAATCGTGTGCCTTACACACAATATTATAAATAGATAAATTAGATGGTGCCTCAGGGCTTAGTGACTTACAACTCACAAGCATCACTGTATGCGAGTAATTTTAGGGATGGAAGGACCTACCATTTTAATGCCGAACGACTTATTTGAGAAAGTAATTTTTATGACAAGAATTACTCTTCGAGGATTTGTCGAAAAAAAAACTTTAGATGGCACAAACTAATTAATATCCCCCGGAAATTTTGTTCTGATACAAATCTGTCATTGGAATTATCCAAAATTGAAACAAATCAGTGGAACGTTTTTTTTTTTTATTTTTTGAAAAAAGGCCAAAGATTTATTCAACAAATGAAGAGAAGTTCAACATTACTAGCCAAATGAAAACCCCATTTATCCTAGGTGGCGACTTCAACGCCTGGAACACACTTTGAGGATCTCCAAAAACAAACAAAAAGGGCGAACTAATTGAAAATTTCTTTACTGACAGGAATTGTTGTATATTAAACGATCTTCCACTCATCTTTCAACACTTTTCTAACCAATTCTTAAAACAAAAAACGAACACCTTACAGTTCGCTCAAATATTACAACCAGCCAATACAACAGCCCTAAGAATTGAAGACCCAATAACTTTCATTGAAACAGAGACAAGATCTCTTACTCAATGCTGAAAAATCTACCATCGACATCAAACACAGAATTATAGCCCTCTACAACAGAATCCTCAGCAACTATGAAATCCCTCAATCCTGGAAATCCGCAACAGTCAACAAAAAATATCCTAGCTAAAGCAGGACTTCCCAGGATCGAAGAACGAAGAGACACACTAACAGATCTGATGGATGGAGATTTATCTTCACCGACGGCTTTAAAACTTCGGATAATACATCTTTTGCGGTGAGTGATGAAAACGATTTTGTTTCGGTCTTTACAGCAGAAGCAATTGCTATAATACAAGCTACCAAGCTGCAGCCAATCTTTCTGAAAAATGCATTATATGCTCCGAAATTATATCAGGAATAAGATACCAACTCATAAAATTTTTGGAATATGCGGAAATGAATATGGCGACAGTGCAGCGAATTCAGCCAAACACGCACCTACATTCACCTTCAACATCTTCACCAAAACCGATCTCCTCAAGCTAATCGGAAAGATATCTGCTTCCCACCAACATCCTCTCAACAAAAAATACCCCGCAACCTGCTCCACTTGCAACACCCGCCTTGATCTAAAACATATTTTGGAACTTAAGAAACAATTCCACATATAAAATCCTTACAAATCCCATACTAACAAACATAAATAACATCATTAAGTATCTGAATGAAGCAAAAATTGTAACTTAACTTCTCAAGCAAAAAAGCCAATAGTCTCTGCAGCTAGGCTTGTTAAATTTTATATTAGCTTGTAATTTTAATTGCTCGTTAATAAAAATACCAAATCAAAAACTGAAATACATATTTTTACAATTAATCTTTTTTTTTTCAACAAAAAAAAAATGTTTCAGTGATTTCCCATTGATCAGAATATAGTTTTTTTCTAATAAACAGTAAATACAGTAAATTAACAATTCATTCAAACATTTTTCGGCTAGATTTCAATGACAGCTATAACTGGTCCCTTAATACCTCTAATTAAATAAAGCAAATTTACTGATTGCAATAAACGCTCATTAGTAAAACATTTTAGATTCCTCCTTTTTCAATTTTTACTTATGGATTTTACTGAAAGCTATAAATAGACCCTTAGAAAATTTCGAGAGAAAGAAGTGAAGGGAAAACAAAAACATTCTGTTGTGCGTCTATGAAAGAAATCGAGGGGCTTTATAACTTAACGGTTGATTGAAAGATCTTCCTTCTTCATTTCCCCGCCGTTCCATATTATTGGGGGGCTATCGGGAATACAATTTTCATCGAAATTTGTAAATGTAGATAATTTTCTACTTTTCTGTGTAAGCTCAAATCTAACACATTGAGTAGTCCAGGTCATCCACAAACTAAATTCTTGTTATAAAAAAATCCAAGGGATATTTTCTAAGATGGAAAAAATACCTTTGGAAATTTCAATCACAAACTATCATCCCATGAACTGTTTCCAGAAAAACATATTGCAATGTAATAACAAAAAAGAAATCGATAATTTTGTATATTATATAACATTACCTGAATGAGTTGTTGTTGGGTCAATCATATATTTGGAACTTTGCCTTTGTTTGCTAGTATTGTCAAACCATTTCAAAACATCCAATACAGCTTGAGGATTTTTCTTTTGCTCCTGCTTACTGATGTTTGAATGCATCAGTAAACGAGCCCATGCTTCTGGCATACCCTAAAAAATAGTAAAGAAAAATGATTGTAAGTAAACATTTTATTTTATTTGTTAAGATAAAACAAAAACTACATTCTCGTGTCTGCCTTTTTAGTAAAATAAAAACAATTCTTTCAATCAAATTATTATAAATTATTTTATAAGCAAAGCTATTTTTTGTATTCTTTGATTGCGCCTTCAATGTCGGTGTTGTCTTCCAAGAATTTCTTACAAAAAAACTATATAATTTGAGATTTCCATACTTCTAGCCAAGCTACTTGGTAGTTTAAAAAATAAAATAAATTAATTCAACATAAAGCATGTACAAAATGCGTGTGTTTACTTTTTTCTAACAATTTGGAAATAAGTAATAAAAACATAACTTAAAACAATACTAACGAAAAACCCAAACACAAAATTGTAAGCAATACTTACTCTCATTGGCAGCTTGAAACAAAAGAAAAGAAAAAAAATATACATACATGACAACACCCCGCTCGGTTTAAAAAAACAATAACAATAAAACAAAATTTAAAGAATTTTACTTTAGTTAGTTTTTGTTGAAGTAAGCAAAACGTATAATAATAAGAATAACAGCAAAGAGGGTTGGAAAAGTATTAAAAGGACTATAATATAATAATAATAATAAGTAAAATTTAGTGAAATGAAATACGGTTAGTATGTTGCTAATGGACAAACATTCGATGCAAGCAATATAACATTATTGTATCTGTAAGGTATTTGTATTTTGTTTGTTTTGAATTTTAAGTGTTTAAAAAAGGAAAATCAAAGGTTTAATTGATAGAAAGTATCGGCTATTTTTCATGTGAACTTAAATAAGAAAAACATGGCTCTGTATGTATTTCTCAGAGTCGAAAAGATTATACTACTCTTCACTGCCAAGCCATTTTAACAATTATGGTTTATTTCAAAATTTTTAAGTGTCTGAAAAGCAGTTTGCAACCAATTCCCACACTTGTTTCATCATAACCGTGTTTGATGAGGAAAGTCGGTAGGCAATTGCAGTTAAACAACAGGCACGCAAAGCGGCGCTGCATAGAAGGACGAGAGCTGCTCACACGAGCTCTATGAGCAAAAGAGGAGAGAGGAACACCGACTTCTCAGAAGGAAAAAAGAGAGATCATGAGAAGCGTGCGGTCGATGATATTGAGAGATTTAAAAGCAGAAATGAAGGTCGAAAGTTTTATGAGCAGGTGAAACAAAATTCTGAAGTGCATAACCCTTGAACCGAGGCTGAAGTCTAACAAAGCCGCTGGAGTAGATGGCTTGACTGCCAAGCAGCTGGAGATTATTTGGTTAGAAGCATGCATAAACTTATCTGTAAGATATGGTCGGAAGAAACCATGCCCGAAAAAAGGAGACCGTCTAAACTGCACCAACTATAGAGGCATCTGTTTACTTAACATCGCTAAAAAAATTTTCTCTGCCGTAATATGTGAACGTCTAAAGCTCATCGTCAACAACCTGATAGGTCCTTATCAGTGCGGTTTCAGACCAGGAAAGTCCATAGTCGATCAAATATTCTCATTACGGCAGATCCTGAAAAAAAAACAAGACGCCCACAGGACAGCGCAGTAGAGGAAGGCCGAGGATCAATTAGCACGCACAAGTGCAAAGTGACCTCATCCAATTTGGAGTACGCAACTGGAGACATCTAGCTAGGGACAAATCTAGATGGAGAAGTTTGTTGGGTGAGAACCTAGCTTACACAGGACTCGCTACATTGAGTAAGTAAATAAGTATAACAACGAATAACTTTAAGAAACAAAAAATATACAAACAAGAAACTTTGCTCTCATTTATTTTCCTCAAAATGTATCCTACGACCAAGTAAGTCAAACCAAAACGTTCACCAGAAGCAGAACAAAAAGTACGACATGGCCTGAACTGAATGATTAGGTGTCGCACGAAAACTTATGACACGTCATTTAAAGTATTACATGAAAATAGGTTCATAAAAATTATAACCATTAATTTACCCTCAACTTTTTAATTTTATAGTCAAGAAGTAAGAAGTCAAAAATATAAATTTATAAATTATTCTAAAATAACATCGAGGTAGATAACGAATGGAAATATTCAAAACGAGGAAAGAAGCTGAGCTTGTCCTTACATGCTTCTCCTAAATCAGATGGACCGACACCAGTTCTATTTATGTGGACACCCAATGAGTTGTGAACCATTAGGATACTTATCAATAAAGACAATTGAGGCCTGCTTAAAGGTAGTAAGAGGGATATAAATATCCCTGCAACCATAATTAAGAGCATTTAATGTATGAACTTTGATATGTCTTCCTTTTTAATTGGCGTACTGGCAACTTATTGTCCTATTTTGTTTGGGGTTTGATAAGTACACTGGTTAATCAATTTTTAAGACATTAATAGTTAGTTGTTTCCCCTCCTTGAGGCAATTTATATCTGGTCCATATGAATATCCATTTAAGGACAAGTATTAATACAAGACGTCTCAACATGCCTACTGTAAACACAAATCGTTGTAAACAGCGTTACACACATTAACACGCACAATCGAATACTCCATCTATTATAAAGAGTTCAGAGTTCACTATGGTTACTTTCCTTGACATCGAAGGTAACACCGTGGACACATCTGCAATCATATTTGCACTAACATTTTTGAACATAGAGAGTTCGCTTGGAGAGGTAATTAATTTAATGCTGACTAGCAGAATAATTAACTCAAAACTATGCAACTCTACCGCTAGAAGAATCGTTAGTAGAGGGACACCACAAGATGGTGTTCAATAATATTAACATAATCCGTCTTTCACGTTTCGAAAGGGACTCCAACTGATTTTATTGAGTTTAGAAGAAAGCCTCAAAATTCATGTGGTATCACAATGGGCCACTAAGCTGAACTAAGTGTGTCATACTCCATCACGGACAGCTTGTGGAACCCCCGATCCATTTCTTTAAAAAAATAAGAAACCACTACTGGATGGGCCATCCGCGGTTGACTGTGTATATCCCGCAATGGATGTAAAATTGCACATTGACTAAAATGTTAAGACTGAAATATTTCTTAGGGTCGAGATCATATGTTGTGTCGATAAAAAAAAGGGTAACAAAATAAGATAGGGAGTAGTTGTTTGTGGTGCCATTTTCTCAAATAATATTCAACCGGTTTCCATAGATTTTACACTTTTGGAAAACCACTTGTAACCGGCTAGAAAACCCTATATATAAAACAGTTTTGGTTTGAATAGTATTTATTGTTATTTTCTGTTTTTATGAATGTGGTTCAATTTTTGAGCTTGATCATTTCTATTTCGATATTTTTAGTGTAATTGTTATGTTAGAAAGTTATGCATGTTTGTGTAAAATCTAATAAAAGTTTAAGAGTAAGAGTTCAAAGAAAAAAGCCAAAGAACTTTTGAGCAAAGAATGCTACTTTAAACTCAAAAAATAATTAGTTTGTTGTATTAAGTTTTGGTACGAAATTTAAGAAATTTGTACAACATACACCGATGATGGGCATAAATAAATTATAAATGTCTTCACTTACCGTAAATTCGCCGGTAACTGCATCGAATCCTACATGTACAGTGTGCTCAAAATTTGTCGGATATGATATATTCGGTTTTGAGTCTGTGTGTGACGGTTTGGATCCTTTGATCTTGCTTTTAAGTGTTTTTTTCTTGCGATCAGGATCATCAGGTTCTGGAAAGGAAAATGAAACTAAATTTGTGTATAGTTTTGAAGATTGTACCTGATATTATACAATTTTTTGTTAAAATGGTAAAATGATTAGTAGGCATCTTCTGTTAATTTATAGTTGTGTGTTTTGTATTAAAGTAGTAGCCGTAGTATTACGATATTGCTGGGAAATCTGTTTTTATTAATCGATTTATTATGTGGATATAAAGGGTGTCCCAAAATTAACGCAAGATTTGAATTAAATAGAAAACGCCGTTTTTAGTCTTTTGATAGTTATATTTTTATTGACTCGTAAAGTACATAGGATAGGGTTATGTATGGAATAACACATCGGACAAATGGCCTCCACGGCTTTGCATGCACATGCGTACTCTTTTGTTGAAATTTTCCATGACCATTCTGCATAAATGTGGCTGAACATAGACTTGTGATTTCAAATAACCCCATAAAAAGAAGTCTAATGGTGTTAAATCACACGATCTAGGAAGCCAATTTTGATCACCGAAACGAGAGAGTACACGACCTGGAAATGTCTCATGCAGTAATTGAATTGTTTCACGGGCTGTATGACATGTGGCACCGTCTTGTTGAAACCACATATTGGACACATCAATATCATCCAATTTTGGCAGAAAGAACTGTGTAATCATGTCGCGATATCGAGCACCAGTAACAGTCACTGCTTGACCAGCATCATTTTCAAAAAAATATGGCCCAATTATGCCTCCAGCCCAAAATCCACACCATACAGTCACGCGTTGTGGATGCATTTGTTTTTCGACAATCACATGTGGGTTCTCCGAACCCCAAATGCGGCAATTTTGGCGATTGACTTAGCCATCAAGATGAAAATGTGCTTCATCGCTTAGGATGATTTTGCTCGAAAAATCAGGGTCCATTTGTTGATGTTCAATAATCCATTCAACGAACTCTCTTCTCTGTCCATGGTCATTAGGCTTCAATTGTTGTGTTAATTGAATTTTGTAAGCATGAAGACACAGATCTTTGGTGAGTATACGCTGTAGAGAGGTTCTTGAAATTTGCAATTCTTGTCCACGACGTCGAATTGAGGTTCCTGGATTGTCAGCAACACTCTCACGCACTGCTTCGACATTCACATTTGAACGGCTTGTTTTTGGACGACCAGTGTGTTTGGCGTCTCCAACGGATCCAGTCTCCATGAATTTTTCAATTAATCTCTTCACAGTTGACGAAGTTAAAACACTATTCCGACCATATTTTGTATGAAATTTTCGAACTGCAGCCGCCAAGCTTTCACTATTTTTGAAATATTCTTTAATAATGAAGACACGTTGTTCTATCGTGTAACGCTCCATTTTTAATAACCCTATACTGTTAGCTGTCAAATTGCTTTTTTTTAAGGGTTGCCAACACTTCACTGCACAAATGGCGGCAAATTCAAATCTTGCGTTAATTTTGGGACACCCTTTATATGATTTGTGAACGGTTTTCAATCATTTTCACTTCGCCAAGCAAAACTAAAAATTGGTTCTCTTCCAAAGGTTCATCCAATAGATAAAGTGTCGCAATAACTTTGAGCTGAATCTATGTTTTCCAAGTGCTTACACATTATATTGTTCTTAATTAAGAAGTTCAATGTAGATATAGTATTTACATTAATGTTTACATAATAAATATAAAATCAATCAACATAAATAAATAGTTTATACATCAAAGATAAATAAAAACACTATGTGTTATACTATGAAATTTGAATTCTCATAGTAACTTCGGATGGAAAATGTTATTTTCCAGGCAATTTACTCCATTGTAATTGTATTCTGTGGAAATTGAAAACCTAAGGTTTCTTGTTATTTCCATGAAATGTTAAACTTATAAGTAACATGGTTTGCTTATGAGGCAATACAAATTTTGCCTGCTTTATTAGTGCACGACCAAATAAATAAAAAATTTAAAGTTTATAACATCACATTATACACTGATGGAATAAATAATAGAAACGATCTTGCTTGCAAATTCAATTGCAATAAAAAGCTTATTAAGAAGAGTATACACAAATTTAAAAAGTATCTTACAATTCTCCAAACTTTAAGGAAAAATATCATATAAAATTGTTAAACTTAAACAACAGGAAATAATTATAAAAAATCTCTGAAGTAGTCCACTAAATTGTCCTGGAAAATATTAGAAACGAATTAGGAATGGTACTGTATTTTTGTAATAGAATTATTTAATGGTTAAAATTTTTGCCAATCCTTAAATACATGATCGTTACACATTTATTGTAAATAGCATAATCGCATCTTTCAATATAGAATTGACACATGTCTTTTCTTTTAACCTTAAGATGTCCTTGTCTTTCGCCCTGACACATTCCATTATTTTGAAATCAAATAATTTGTATGGGCCTTTTATTAAGTATAGTGTTATAAAGATTATGTTCTTTCTACAACTTATATGAGTGCTTCGGTTCATTATCTTGCGTGAATCCTCATTAATTGGCATGTTCTCTTCGGCAATCGTCATCGATGCTTAGAGTCAGAATTCAGTCCACAGCACACGTTTTTCATTAAATTTATAAAATTGGCCTAGCTTCAGATGGTGTACAAAATTAGCAAAAACTCATAGTCCCTTCACTAAAATCTTCGTGGATCACACTTAAAGTTTCTTGATCGTCTGAAAAGATTTTTCCATCCTGTCTTCACAAATTTGTCTTTGTTTTTCTAAACAGACGATCAAGAAACTCATCACCCCACATAAAATGTAGCAAGAAGAACAAGAATCGTAACCAACAATAACCATCGAAGGCCAATCATGTGCAAAGGTTAAAGGATAAACATAAAGCTTGCGTTGGTAGGACCTCAATCAGCCAACTGCAGTGGCGTGATGCGTAATAAGCTACTTGGTGAAGTTTCGAATTTCAGTGACGACAGTAGAAAAGTTTTTTAATTAATATGAACGACAAAAACTAAAATACCTCCCTTCACCCTACCCCGAGTAAACGGGAACGGTCAAATTTGGTCTTTGTTCTCCAGCGCAAAATATTAAGGAGTCATTCTAGATCCCACACTAAACGGTAAAGAAAATATTGAAGAACGGGTTAAGAAGGACTGCATTGCCTTTTACGCCTGTAGAAGAACTTTTGATAAAAAGTGGGGTCTTCAATCGAAGACTACTGCACCCCTGCCTTGAACCTCAGTAAAGATTTTTAAATAATCTTTCCTGCCAGAAAGGATTGGGAGGATGGCATGGTTACGGAAGACTTCGATACCACTATGTTTACTGACGGGTCAAAGGTGGAGTGTGAAGTTGGGTCGGGACTCTTCCTTGACTCCTCAAATGTCTCTTAGTCTTTTCGGCTCCCTGATTGTGTCAGTGTATTTAAAGCGGAGTTACAAGCATTGAGAGAAAGCACTCAAATCAAACTCAAGCCAAAAAAGAAACACGGCTATCTGCACTGACAGCCAGGCGGCTGTTATGACTATCAACATCTATACTGGTCCAACAATGTCGGAATGAACTATCCAGCCTCAACATTTGGCTCGGCAAGGATCGGCCTTTTATAGCTCACTTGCGGAGAATGTAAGTATTCCTCTTGGAGTTTTGAAGGGCATCATTTTCTTAATTTTTTTGACAGAATCCAACCGCAGGTGGAACAGTCTAACGGACTGTACCATATCCAGGAAGATATGGCCTACCTATAACAAAAACCGTTCTATCGAACTTTTATGCATAGCCAGGGTCACTGCAATATGTATCGGATATTGGCCGATAGGAGAGCATGCTGTATATCCCTCACAATACTCACTGCCGGGGCCGTAGATGCGGAGACCAACATGAAAGGGAAACTGTGATACACTTTATCTGTAAATGTCCTTCCCTGGCCAGTTCTAGAATGTTAAGCTTCGGAAGGGCTTTCCTTAAAGATCTTGATGAACTTTCCAAGATGAGAATCAAAGACCAGATTTCCTTTTTGAATGACCAAATGGCTCTAGGATCACTAATTTTGTCAATATAAATCCGTCATAATATTATCTTTTTATATTTTTACATAGGTCCAACGAGTTCATGGTACTAAAACGGCGCTTTCCAGCGTTAATTGAGTCGCGCAGCAAGGGCTGCTTGTGACTGCCATCTCTACCTTAATACCATGGATGAACCAAAGACTAAGTACCACAAATAAAGGAATCCGATGATCACTTCTAAAAATATTAAGTGGTAATGTGCGCGGTTCTGTAGTGGACGCACTTTGTACGACTTAACCATTCAGTTAGGAGTGCAAAATTGCTTTTCGGAAATAAAATATCCTGTTACATTTCAATCTTTACAAATTGGCAAAATATATCCATTGGTTTCAGGTTTAGTTAATTTAAGGTGATATAATTTTAATTAAATAATTCTATCAAAATCGATAGTTTTTCTTGCATAATTTTGATAAACATTTCCATAACTTCATTTAACTAACATACTCGTACATACATATGTTCACTTTAAAATTTCACATTAATTGTTATTTTTTTGAATTAAGTTAAAAATGTTAACAAAGATATTTACCTTTAGGCAAGGGCCGCATATCTACTGGTGGACCATCACCCCCGCCTCTATCACCACCTCTATTGCTTGTTAATCGCACTGGCGGTGCAGGAGGTTTGTCTTCTTCGCTGGACATTGTTGTTGTTTTTGTAAGGCTGTATATTTAGTTTATGTATGATGTTTGCAAAGCTTCTTTTTGTTAAAATTTTTTTAAACTTATGTAAATCTGCTTTTATAGATGTACGTAACAAAAAAAGGCTGAAATACAAACAAAATAAACAAGGTGTTAATTTAAAGATACATTTTTGATTAATTGAATTTTTCAAAAAAAAATATTACATGTTTCTCGTAGAACTATAAACTTCTTTGGTTTTTCATTTTTTTTTTTAAATTAGTCATAAATTTAAAGTACTTCGATTGAACCATTATACCCGTCATTAAAATAAACCGAATTGCAATTGATAAGACTAATGTGACTCACTAACTCTTTACGAGAACTGATATTATTTGTTAAAAACATATGCGTAAACAGAATCTAAAAGAATTACTGAGAACATCTTTATATAAGTCAATAGATACAAATATAATATAATAATAATGCAAGAAAATACTCGTAAATAATCAAACATTTATATTTGAACAGTTGAATAAATCTTAAGCTTTCATAAGGAATTTAAAATTTAATTCTAACTTAGAAGTAAAAAGAATAATATTGCATATAAACTAGTCCTGGTTATTTGTTCTTAGATAAAGTACATATTTTTATTGTGTAGTTTAGAGCAAGTGGTTTTCAAGTACGTATCATCTTATAATTTTCAAATACGGATAATCTTTTAACTAGAACAAAGCCTAATTCTGTAAATGATTTTGATACGCAAAGATAAAAATGATACTTTGCAAATACTTCATTGCTTACGAATATATCATTGAGTTTCTTTTAAATGGTTTCCAGCTTCGAGTTTATCAGAAATTTGGTTAAAATATCAATGAAATTGTTACTATTCAAACACTATTTACATTTGATTAACACTTACATCAATTTCTAGAAGAACTTTAAACTCGAATCTCTTTTTGTATATCTAAAGAAGAAAGCCTGTCCAGAGATCATTCGGATCATCTTTAGAAAGAACCACAACTAAAACAATGGACGTGCAGCCAAGAAGAAACCGTTAATAAGTAAGATAAACAAGTTAAAGAGAGTTGCATTCGCTACTTTTGTAAAGATTTTAACCATTGAAAGACATGCAAATTTAACCTTTTTGGCTCAGATGGAAAAGTTAATATTTGGCGTAAGGCCAATATTAACTTTGGCTGTTGTACAAATGTCCAAAAGTTATTAAGACACCTCCGCAATCACCTGATATTGACGTTATAGAAAATATATATTTAGTCATTTGAAAGACCGGGTGAGATCGCACCATGTACCTTAAAAAGGTGGTGCTGGAAGAGTGAACAAAAATACTTTTCTCTTATTGCGAAAAATTGGTTATATCTTCGTCAAAATAGGTTAAAGGCTGTCAAAAACAATAAAGGTCTTCCAACTAAGTATTAAATCGATTCAAAATAGCTTGCAGCCTTTAGTCCTTGAAAAAATTTGGCGTTTCGTCCGGGTGGAACTCACATGGACTCATCAGTTGACTGAGTGAGGCACCTTGTCAAGACGCAATTTTTCCAAAATTTCAGTTCATCTAACATAAGTTTTTATGCAAAAACTTACTACGAACTATATTCAACCAAGTTAAAATTTCTTAACATTTGAAGTTGAAAATTAAAATCTAATAAAAAATTAAAATCTAATAAAAGATTATAGCTCAGGGCTTAGCTTAAGTTTTATAAAAGAGGTTTGTCATAATTTTAGTATTAAATCATTGTTTTGGTTTATTTTATTTTTTCTGACCGAATGCATGTTTAACTTTTATGTGAATTTTTAACTGTTTTTAAGAAAAGTTAACTTGAAACTATGTAGCGTGTTGGAACTTTCAAAATTAACTACAAATTTTAAGCTTATGATCAAGAAGAGAAATTACGGAGCACATAATTTCAATTAAATCGAATTAATTCCTCAGTTATGTAGACTACTGTTTTTTAAACTGTTAAAGCACTACGATTCCGGAGACGCTACAATCAAGAACTGTATGCGATCTACCTCAAAAGCTGATATTGCGACAAAAATTAAGCTCGCTAGACTCCGGTGGACTGGACACCTAGCTCGTATGAGTGAAGAGGAACCACCTCGGAAAGTCCGTTCTAGGTAGGCCACAACAGGACATACCATACTTACGACGGAGAGATGACTTAGACCAGGACACCCGAAGCCTTGGGGTGAACAACTGGATGGCATCGGCTCGTGGTTTGCATAAATGGACAAACTTGTTTTATGAGACCAGGACCTGATCCCTGTTATCCAGCCGATGATAATACTCTTATTTAGTTAATTTAAATTATGTTTATGTAATAAAAAACTCAATAAGCTTAAACATAATTTGACAGAAGGTATTCCTAGAGTAAATTGAATTTTAATTTTATTTAAGCAAAAGACTATAAACATAACACAATATTTCGTTAAATAAATAATTTAAAAAGTTAAGACAGTAACCAGAACATAATTGAAGACTTATGTTTATTGTTCGGTTCAAAAAAAGGTAAACAGTCCATAGCATAATCAGTATAGATACTCAAATGAGGGTTTACCTTCCAAGAACTATAAATATTGAATGAATAACACATTTATATTGCATTCTTTCAAAAAGATAACCTGGAACTTTAATTCACGTTATACTAAACAAATTAGATTTTCCTTAAAAGATGATGGAATTATCACTACCAAACTTATTAATTTGATACAATTAAGAACCAATCGCTGCCCTATCTCAATCCTGAGTTTTGCGTTTTCTCTTCAATTCACTGTTATACAAGAATATTTAAAATTAAAGAAATTCTTTTCATATAGCCTGTTTTTGTATGCGTTAAATTTTAATTGAAAATGTTAATTTGTTGCCTTTTTTAGACAACAAAAGTTAAATAGGTATCTAACCTTTAAAATACAAATACCACCAGGAATGAGATAGAAAAGTTGATAGTTTTCAGAATAAAGCACACAATTTTAAAAATAATATTTTCTATCTACTATTTGTTTACAAATTACAACTGATTATAAAAGCGAAAATTAACAAATTTATTCAATTTAGACATATCAAAAGACCGATTACGTACGAATGCGTTCGCGTTGGAATCGCAATAATTCTTTGTACCATACTTTTTTTATTTATCTAAACTATGAATCATATCCGAGCCGAAGACGACGACGAAGAGTGAGGATGAGGAATACGAACCAAGAACAAGAATGTAATATTAAAAGAATAATATCAAAATCACTAACATGGAAGTAAAAACAACGACGGGCAAAAGTTTTTTATTTTTATATTATTTCGTATCCGACTGAAACTGAAGTAAGACGACCGGAAATGGAATTTTTATCACACACTGTACAAGAAACACCTTTTTAAATGCGTACATACGTTTATAAAAGTTTATTTTCCCCACTTTTTAAATGAACCCACACAAAGCCCAGTTATTAGCATTTGGAATTATCAGAAAAAAACATATGTATAATCTTTTCACATTGACGAAATACTACTATTTAAACCTGCATAAATGAAGCTGAAGCCCACACCAAGTTTAAAAGATTTTTTTGGAACTCTTTCATATCGCACTCAATTGAGGCTGACGAAGTGAAGGTGATGCAGGAAAAATCAATTATCTAAAGAAGTAACACTTTTCAGGCACGGCACATTTAAATCGTCCAGCAGTACTGTTTTGCTTTTGCTTCGTTTCCTCCAACAACACACCGAAGTGAGATTTTTTCATTTTCCTATTGGCATCTTGGTGTATGGAATTCTTATAGGATTCAATGAAATTTATGATTTTCAATGCAATAAAATGGAGCACAGGTAAAACTAGACTAAAAATAAATACAAGAAAGATGAAAGAAACTCTTACAAAGTGCCACAATACCCCCGAGTCTTCTCGTCAGAGTTATCGCCGAAGCATTTTATTTTTCTTTCCTTCTTTTTGTTGAAACAACGACGGACGAATTTGAGGAACGCGAAAAAACACCGGCGATAATCGTGTGTTAAATAAATGCCGAATGGTAAAAATTTAATTAATAGCAAATCTGAATTTCTATAAGTAAAAATAACATAAAATAAAGATTTTATTCAGAAAACAATCTTGAATAAAAATTTATTGAAAAACAGTCGAAAGGAAATTTTTAATTTTTGCCATTTAGTCTGACTCTCTACAAAAATCTGCTGCTCCTGCTGTTTCTGTTTCTGTTTCACTTTCAGTCTAGTTTGTGTAGCGTAGAGTTTCTTGTTCAATGCACAAGAAAATGCTTATTCGGGTAGATTTGTCTCTTTTGCTATAATTGGTTTTAAAGCTTGATGATTGATTGGGTGGGAAGGAGACGGTATGACAAGCTATGAATGTACTGGAAAAAATCAGATTGAATCATTGGAGAGTTCTTAACTTAAGGCAATGTCTGCACTTTTATAGAATTGGATCTGGCAAAAGGGTGTGTTGTCAGATATTTTCCTTAACAAAATTAATACCCATTTTTGAGATTCAATTTATATACAGTACAGTGAGAAAAAACGATCCGCATTAGTCCGGTTTTTATAATTGCAAGTTGATAGAATTGAATAATTTAAAAGAAAATTGTTGACAATTCAGACCAGAACTAATTTTAACTTTATAAAATGGACAATTTTAAAGAGGATATGTTGAGAAAACATTAGGAATATAAAGAATACGGTGTAAGTAGAATAATTCCTCACGTGCAACAGATGGCGCTATAGTGATATTTTTTCATTAATATACATAATAACAAACAATATTACAGCTTATCGTACAATTAGGAAACTTGCACGAGTCAGCTTATTAAATAATACTTTATTTTTATACATGTTTACAATTAATAATACAAAATAAAACAATGTAGTACCCGTGGCGTAATGTAATTGTACGAGCAATTAAATTACCAAAAAATAGTTTACATAAATTCATATCAATATCAAAGTTCATCTTGAGTGGCACTATAGTGTTTCATGTTGGACACTACTACGTCTAAGGATGGTTAGGCTAGGTTAGGTTAAAGTGGCTGCGGATACAAAATCCACACACTTAGGCCAAAAAAAAGGCCCATTGTGTTACCACATGAATCTAGAGAATTACTTCCCACTAGTCAAACCATTTTGAGCTTTTTATAAAGCGAAGGAGATATCTGATATCCTTTTTAGCTAGTTCACTGGGATCATCAAAAGAGTATTCTCCCAGATGAAGTTTGCGTCTTTGTGAAAGAGCAGGGCAGATGCAGAGGAGGTGAGAGATTGTTTCTTCTTCTTCCTCGTCCATACAGCTCCTGCAGAAGTCATTTGAGGCTACACCAAGTCGTATTGCGTGTCTGTCTATAAGACAGTGTCCCGTAAGGACACCTATTAAGGAGCTAATATGAAGTCTGCTTTGAGATAACAAGTCTTTAGAGCGCTTTAGGTCTAGTGAAGGCCATATTGGTTTTGTGGCTGCGCATGTTGGTAAATTGTACCACCTAGAGTTTGCTATCTCGAAAGCTGTTTCTTTTAACAGAAGTTTACATGTAGTTATCAGTATACCTATCTTCTCCCTTTCAGGTGAAGTAGGTATGACGGTTCCATTTTTAGCGAGTTCATCGTCTCTACAATTTCCTGCGATGTCTCTGTGGCCCGGCACCCAGCATAGGTGAATGTTAAATTGCTGCGCCATCTCCATAAGAGACGATCGACAATCGACATTTCTTTTAATGCAAAATCCACATTGTGTATATACAAAATACTATCTTCGCACAGAAATCTTATGTTTTCACATGTTTCTAATGCATTCGCAGTATAGGAATCAAAACCACAACAACTCGCCGCGACATGAAAGATTTTATTACATACACCCGCACATCTTATTCCTGTCTCTCCGCGTATTGCTTTTCTACACTTTTTACAATAATTGTTTTCCAATATAAATAGCAATCCGAATCAACATTTAATTCGAAAACTTGTAGATCTTTGATTTTTTCAAATAAAATTATTTAAAAAGATCAATCACATTAGCTTTTTCTTTAAATCACTCGGAACACTTTTAAACACGTCTATCTCTTATGAAATCTCTCGTAGACTTTTTTGGCTTCTCACATGCCTTAAGGAAGAAATAAGTGGATCCGAAGAGGTTGCAAGCATGTTAAATATGTACATAAGGTCCTCATTCTGCCGAATCCTTGAAACTTTACACGTATTCTGATATCGATATTTCTTGTAGTCTTTATTTTTGCATTCCTGGGCTTCTTCTGACAGTTCTCCAAGTGGTAGTGATTGATACTCAATGATATTGATATTGCCGTTTTCTTAGTATACTCCCCAAATTTAACTGCATTCACTACTTCTCTGCAATTCAAAACGTTCAATATTACTTTGAGTCTCATTATAACTTCTCCATTGACTCCAGTTATTCGAGCGGTTGCATCTGACTGTTCAAAAAATCTTCTTGCAGTGTTTCCGTCATTAGTGTTTCCAAACCCTCAAGGCCAAGCTCATCGCGAAAACGCCTTTGGATCTCTTGTTTTCTTCTTTTTTCCGCCTTCTTGGTCCCAATCGATTCATCAGTACCTTCTCCTCGTTGTTTCTTCATTAAGTTTTTATATATTGTTGGTTGAATATCTGCTATTTGACTTTTAATATTATTGACTGTGGTATTTATGATGTCACTAGTCTCTTTAACATATTGGAACATAATGGGCCGACAGAAATGAACTGATGATGGGCGAGGGTTCCTCCAATATTCCCCATTT
The DNA here is from genome assembly GCA_920104205.1 of Eupeodes latifasciatus. Lineage (NCBI taxonomy): Eukaryota > Metazoa > Arthropoda > Insecta > Diptera > Syrphidae > Eupeodes > Eupeodes latifasciatus. The sequence continues at coordinate 173,373,978 of OV049924.1, read as the reverse complement.
GTCCTATTGAGTCGAAGTGGGACAACTGATGCCATGAACATGTGTGCGTCTGTTTCACCATATGTTGTATTTATTTTTTGCTTGTAGGCATGATGATCCATCGCAGCCCCATTTACTCTGTAACGTTAGACTTCTTGGAAGTGCCATTATTTGATCCTCCGTTTTGCTTTATATTAGCCGCATTGCTGTATGATCCATCATGTTTTGAAGTTTCACTCTAGCTAATATTTCCGTGACTTTGCAGTTTTCGGGAACTGCTTCTTTTTTCGCAACCGTAATCATATTGTAGGATGGCAAGACATCTATGTTGTGATGTCTTAACGAAGTTCTCAGGATTTTATATTTTTCTTTTGAGAGTCCCAAATCCATAAACAAAGCTAATGCGTTCTCACTGGTGTATTTTATGGGATTGCGTTGGGGTGTGTGAATGCTTTCCTTGACTCTTTTGACACGAAGTGGACTTGCAGAAGATATTGCCTGAATTATATCACTCTTCCCCTTTTCATGGTCCTTATTGTATCTTATACTCAAAGCTTCAGAGAGATGTTCTGTACATATGTATATCCTTTGTAGCTTTGATTAGGTTTTGTTTTTTAGTAAATGTTGCACACTCATTGACTGGCTTCCTTAGTCTTCCTCTTGATGTAGTTGGGAGATCACCCGCTTCTTCTGTTTGTCCGGTATTGATATGCAGAGATAAGGAAAGCCATTTTGCATTCTTCTTGAAGTTATTTCTCGATCTTTTGGCTGCTATCCATTTTCTATCAAGGTTGTAATAAAATTGTTTTAATATCTGGTAGTTGGTATTCACTTTCCACGGCAGATATAAACTCATTACAAGTGCTAGCATTGACAAAAAGTTCAAACAAATCCTCATTCGGAATATCCATTTTAAATTGTTTTGAAAAATAAAAGCAACTGCTCGAACGCTCGTTTAAATTCTAAATGATTATTTTAGTCTAATGTTTCATCTTTTTATACCTGCACTCAAGACTCTTTAATCCTTATATTAATTATACTTAAAGACACCCCAATAAAACTACCTGTCTGTCTACCTTTATACTAACATATTCCAAAATTGTTTTATCCTTAAATAAATCTTATCAATTTTATCAATAAATTCTTAATCCATATCAATAAAAGTACCTGATCATAATTCAATCGTACCCGAAACAAATGCATTATTTAAAATTTTATTACAGGATTTAAAAAATTATCTCTAAAACTCTTGAAAATCTTAGGTAATAAACAAAAAATAAAAATTATTTATTTTTTTTAAATAAAATCATCTTTTTAAATCCACCACACACAAAACAAAGAAATCCATAAAAAAGAATTTTCCATAAAAAAAGAGAGGAAAAAATGACTGACTTCATCAATTCAAATCTCCCTAGCTCAGTTCGATGCAAAATGACGCAGTTGGTCTTTTAAATTTATGTTAAGAAATATGTAAGGATTCTAAATCAGTTGAGATCTTAGCACCACTCGTTGAATCTTTTTTTTCTATACAATTTGAAAAGGAAAAAGTGTTCAAAAAGTAGTGTTTCCAAAAACATTAAATTAAACAATTAAAAAATATCTTTTTTTTTTAATTACCGATCTAAATAATGGCAATGTATATTATGAAAACAAAAACGAAAAGCGTTTCGAAGCCCTTTTTCTAGTTTTTACATTGAAAGTTAAGAAAAAAATATAAAAAAATAAAAAAAAATTATCATCATAAAAAATCTTCAACTTTGGCCTGCTCTATAAGGCACACCAATAACCCAAATTGAATAATTTTTTTCGATTACTGGAGCTTCAAATATTTGTGAATCCAGTGAACTAAAAAGTTTTGCATTATAGACCCACTCGAAAAATTAATACTGCAAGCAGTTTTGCATAAACGGGCTACTGTGCGCCGTCAAGAGACTTGATAGCAGCCTGACTGTCAGAGAAGATGCGTATATCAGAAGTTGATATCACGTTTTCTCTTAGCCAGGAGAGAACCTCTTTGATCGCTAAAATTTCCGCTTGGAAGATGCTACAATGATTAGGGAGGCGGAATGAGATGCTTTGATTAAGCTTTTCTGAGTACACACCACTACCAACTCCCTCATTTGTCTTGGATCCATCTGTATAAAAATGGATGCTTTTGTCATCCAGGAGTTTTTTATCTTCCCATTCATCCCTGGATGGAATGGATACCTGGAAGTTTTTACCAAATTGGGGTTTTGGGATAGTGTAGTCTATGTACTTTGGTATAGAACCAAAGAGGTTCAGAATGATGGAGTGCCCAACATTGTTGTTGGTCCACTGAGATGAGGCGTTGAGTCTTATGTCTGTACTCGCTGCCACTTGTTTGCTGAAAATGTCGAGGGGTGTAAGATGGAGGAGAGTGTCCAACGCTGCTGAGGGTGTGGTTCTCAAAGCCCCGCTAATGCAGAGTCATGCAGTGCGTTGGACTCTGCTGAGTTTGTCGTAGTATGTGACTTTCTCCAGTGCAGTCCACCATACTGCAACCCCGTACATAAGTATTGGTCGGATGACCGATGTGTATAGCCAATAAGTTATGCGAGGTTGAAAACCCCATTTGTTTCCTATGGCTTTCTTGCAAAGGAAAAGAGCTGCTGTAGCTTTTTTAACTCTTTCCTGAATATTAGGTTTCCAACTTAATTTTTTGTCCAATATCAGACCAAGATATTTGGTCTCATTGGTGAAAATTAGTGGTACACCTTTTATTGAGGGAGGTACAATTTCTGGGATCTTGTATTTCCGCGTAAAAAGGACGAGGTCTGTTTTTTGAGGATTAATACTAAGTCCACAGTGATTTGCCCATCTAGTGAGTATATTGAGTGCGTTTTGGAGGAGGTCTCTCAGTGTATTTGGATGTTCTCCTATGACGGCGATAGCAACATAATCGGCATACGCAATCACTCTGTAGCCTTCTCTCTCAAGGGATATTAGTAGCTCGTTAACCACTATGTTCCACAGGAGAGGGGACAGAACACCACATTGCGGAGTGCCTCTACTGACAGACCTTTTCGCACAAAAATCCCCCATCTTGGAGTTGATGATCCTGCTTTTTAGCATTAGATTTATCAATTCACAGAGTGAGTATTCGACGTTTAGGGTCGTCATAGCAGAAGTGATAGCGGATGTGTCAACGTTGTTGAAAGCGCCTTCAATATCCAGGAAGGCCACCATAGTATATTGTTTTTGTTCTAGGGAATATTCGATAGTTCTTACTAAGGTGTGCAGGGCTGTTTCTACCGATTTCCCTTTGCAGTAAGCATGCTGAGACATCGATAGTCTCTTATCAATGCTGTTACGTACGTGGATATCAATCAAACGTTCCAGAGTCTTGAGAATGAATGATGATAGGCTAATAAATCTCAGATCTTTAGGGTTGACATGCGAACATTTGCCCGCCTTGGGAATGAAAACTACCTTTACTTCTCTCCATCGCTGAGGTATATAGACCATATCTAGACAACTTTTAAAGATCATCTCAATGATGGGCAAAGTTATGTCAATGGTAAGTTGTAGCTCAGCTGGTACGATGTGATCTGGCCCTGGAGATTTGTAAGGCTCGAAACTATTCAGAGCCCATGTCAATTTTTCTTTTGTAACAAGACCTTGAAGAAAAGTTAAGTTAATACCCGACCCAGCATGGTTTGTTCTATTAACGGATTTGGAGCTATCAGGGAAGTGGGTGTCTAGTAGCAGCGTTTAGCGTTTCTTCGCAAGAGTTAGTCCAAGTACCATCCAAGTTTTTAAGACAACTAGGCATGGTTGGATTTGTCGAGAGAATCTTCCTTATCCTTGATGCCTCCGAGGATTCTTCTATTGAGCTACAGAAGGATCTCCAAGAGGATCTTTTGGCTATTCTCAATTCCTGTTTATACTTTTTGAGGGATTCCTTATAGGAGTCCCAGTTTTAGGGATGTCTAGTCTTTTTTGCACGATTAAAAAGCCTTCTACAGCCTTTCCGGAGTGTACCCAGTTCAGCAGCCCACCAATATGGTTTCTTCTTTCCCCGCACTGTAGTGAGGGGGCAGGCAGTTTCCATGGCTTTATTGAGTTCATGAGCGCACAAGGGCGGATCAGAAAGATTTAGTTTAATCAGATTCTTCAGAGTCGCCCTATATTTTGGCCAATCTGTTTTCCTATAGTTTCGGAATGGGATCGGTTTTGGGGACTCTTCAATAAGTGTGAATTGGATGTATCTATGATCGGAGAACGAGTGCTCCTTTGATACTCTCCAATTCAATATTTTATTTGAGAGATGTAACGAGACAAGAGTCATATCTAAAATTTTTTGTCGATTTTTAGTAACGAATGTTACTAGAATGGTACCAGGTAGTGGGCCCTGGTGGTCGTGGCCCAAATACGCTGATACCAGCCAGTAGGTATGGTTGTCTATTACCATACTGGCTGTGGTGACGTCTTTATCACTGAAATTAGGGAGTAAAAATACATTTAGATTACGTTTTACTAGTATGCAGGACCTTGGATTACCTATTCCTGTTACATATAGCACGTAGTAGCCAGGAGTTCTCAATCCTCGAACCAGGGATTTCACAATCCAGGGCTCTTGGATGAGTTTTTGTCAGGCGAAGAAGAAGGAAGGCCGAAGCCGTTTTAGAGTGTTGGAGATTAATCTGTAGTATTTGCAGCATTGTGCCCGTGGCATGATGGTTAGTGCGTTGGACTGTCATGCGAGAGGTCTTGGGTTCAATCCCTGCCTGTGCCACCTTAATTAAAAAAAAGAGTTTTCACGGGTACTGCCTCTTGCGAGGAATTGACAAATTCTCCAAGAGTAATTCTTGTCATGAAAAAGTGCATTCTCAAATTAGCCGTTCGGATTCGGCATATAAATTGTAGGTCCCCTCCATCCCTGACAACATTACTCGCACACAGGAATGGTTGAGAGTTGTAAGTCACTAGGCCCTGGTTCCCTACGGACTGTTGCGCCACCTAATTTATTTTATTTATTTGCAGCATTTTGGCTACAAACTGGCAGATCAACCTCCACCACTGTTAAATCCAGCTCATCCAGATCAGACGAAGAAGAACCTCATAGTTCATCTTTTTCCTCACTGGGGAGAGCTTTGTCGTTTGAGTCATCGGTCTCCATTAGGGATAAACCTTTGACGTTTTCAGAAGAAGACTGTGCTGCGACAGAAGAGGGCCCTGACACATTCTCATCCACATCCAAGGATGGGAAGGTGATGATAGCACTGGGACCCCCTACGTCTTGCGGCACAGCTTTTGAAGAGGGTTCGGAAGAAGACCGTGCTGCAACAGAAGAGGGCCCAGATACAACATCATCCACATCCAAGGAAGGGAAGGTGATAGTAGCACTGGAACCCCCTACGTCTTGCGACACAGCTTCCTAAAAGGGTTGTGGAGGCTCACATGAAGCGTCTACCTCATCTTTTTTATAAATACGGAGCGTAATTGTCTCGAAACCGTATCTTATCACTCCCTTATCTCGCGCCAGAGAAGCCACAGAGTCTTTATTGATTACGATAATCGCACTTCGATAAAGACCCTTTGGCTCCTCCAGTTTTGCGATCTTCTAGTCGTGACAAGGGAGGTCCGGGTTGCTAATCTTAATGATCTCGCGTATGTCATCTGGACATGAGGGTTCTTTAGGGATCCAAGCGCGAGCTCTCGGCCTGCATGGAATATCTTCTTTTGCAACGACCTCGAGTTTTGCGCCTGGCCAAACTTCGCCCAGCATGCCGACAGCAAGCGTATAGAGATCGCACGACCTCTGATCGTTACAAGCGATGAGCTTGACATGACCTTGATGCCAACCCTCACAGCTTGTTACAGGCGGTGGACCCGGATGATCTCGCATGACTTTTAGAAAACCAGCCGAGAGCTCCAGTTTCACCATCTGCCAACGGTCAGAAGTAATCGTGCCATCAATATTGCTCCTATCAATGACCGCAATTATGATCTTATTGGATTCCTTAAGTACATCACTAAAAGGTTTAGTGAGAGGTACTCCAGGTTTGTTGCGGATGTAAAAATTTTGACATCGGATTTTTTGAGACTCACATCCGCGGATGCGAATGCGGATGCGGATTTTAGAATTTATTAAATAAAAACAATAATTTTAAGTCCGTAAATAAAGGAAAATTTTATTGATTATCTTTGCGTTTAATAGTTAAATTTAAAAATGGGTGAGTTATATTTAATAAAAAGCAAGATTGCAGCCTTCTCAGACTGCAATCTGTTTCTTAGTGGATCGTATATTAACAAGCTATTTCAGAATTTAATGTTTATAAATAAATATCATACCTGCATCTTCTTTCTTTTTTTTTAAAGATTTTCATTATTCGCACTCTCAAATAAACCAAACTCCTCTGGGTGCTTTGACTTCAGGTGGTTATTCAATGAAGAAGTCGTGCGTCCTTTTCGTGAATATGTTTTACGACATATTTTACACTCGGACTTGTCAGGATCATTTTTGTTTAAATTAAAATAAATCCAGATGATGCTTTTTGTTGGTGGCGGCATTTATGTTCTGTATCACTTTTTCACTAAATGTATAAAAATAAACTGTGTCCTCTGGCCACTTAGCTAGCAAGAGCTTTTATATCCTCCAATCTGTGACCATTGCATATAACTTGTTGTTACTTTTGTCGTCGCCTACTTGGGACCGAGATTTTTGAATTTAACAGTTTTACTAAGGTTGAAAGGGTCTATTTCGATGCAACTACAAATTTGAAAAAAAAGCGTTTAAAAACATCCGCATCCGCATCCGCAACAAACTCCGCATCAGTTTATGCGGATGCGGATGTTGGAATTATTGCGAATAATCCGCAATTGCGGATGCGGATGCGAATATTCGCAACATCCCTAAGGTACTCTAGCAATGTTGGGAGTGCTGGTGTTCTGCACTTTGGGCTTTTTAGGGACGGGAGTGGACTCCTCCAAAGACCTTTGTCGCTTTTACGTGGAGTCGTGGCGACTAGTTTTGTCTAGAATGAATTTAGCCCACTCCTGCCTCTTGCTAAGGATGGGATTACTTCCATCCCCCAGTGTTGAACCAGAGGATTTTAGAATCCTCATCGCATACTGCCGTTGTTTATACGAGCTCCTAGGAGCATTCTGGAGAGGTTTACTCTCTTTAGTAGTGGAAAGATCATTATTCACGCACTTTCCACTAGCGACCTGAGGAGGCGTTTTCGCCAATTGTGCATCCTGTACTGCACTAGAAGATGGGCAGTGACTTGGCACAAGCCCTTTTCCGGTGTTTGGTACAGGATTAAAGACAGCCGACGTTGCCGCCGAACTGCCGCCCGGTGTAGTACAACCTGTACCGCACACGAAGATGGGCAGTGATTTGGCACAATCCCTTCTCCGATGTTTGGCACAGGTGCAACGACAGCCGACGTTGCCGCCGAACTGCCGCCCGGTGTAGCTGGAATACCGGTACCGGTTTGACGTTTTTGCCTTTGGTTATGTTTTTGTTTTTGTCTAAGGATGAAAACCTCGAAAATTACTTTTTATACTCGAATAAACATTTCCCCTTTTAATCAATTAAACCATAGTACTCACGCTTCTAGGAGTGCCCATTAGTTTACCCTTAAGCCCAACTTGGGCCGTACTATGAAGTACAGAGATTCATTTTGTAGCCATACTACGTGAATGTGGAATGCCTTGCCACGCTCTCTTTCCTTGTCATTGCAATGTTCAGGAATTCAAAATCAATGACACATACTCAACCCTTCATCCTTTCCTAATGCTCACACTGTGTCTTTGGCATATTAAAGGTAAACAAAACTCTTTTAGTGTGCGCTAATTATAATAAAGTTAACACTTTCTATGATTATTTTTGTAAAGTAATGAAATGAATGCAATTAATGACGCCCAAATGTCATTTCAACTTAACTCTAGTTTGATCTCTTAACTTTAATTACGAAAAACTTCTGTCGAAAATCCTACCCTTTTTAAACTCGTAATCTCGATTAAGCTTATAAGCGTAGTTATGTATATTTATCGTAATTAATAAAATGCTGTAATATATTGAGTAAAGTTACAATTCTTCTTAACACGGAAAAGTTATTCATAAAGACTTTTTAAGTTAAACACTGTCATAGGGTCCATAGAATGTTTTAAATACGTTGAATATGGCATTAAAAACTGCTTATACAGTGAGTAACTATTCATTCTTTGAAAGGTGTTCTTATGAATAAATACGGCTATGAGAATTTAACGTTTATTTGGACTTGAAATCAAACATTTGACAGCATCTACAGGGACGAGCTGTATAAAGCCATGTCTAGTTTAGGCATCCCTGTCAAACTCAAAAGAGAACTTTTCAATGTCAAAAAGACTTTAGACAAGACATATGCGCTGTCATGCGATTTTTTTAACATCGTCCTTGAAAGAATAGTGCAGACCTCCCACATCAACATTAGAGGAACTATCTTTCAAAAGTATGTCGAATTATTGGCATATGCTGATGACATTGACATAATAGGAAGTAATCGGCGTAATGTCAATGGGGCTTTTGTGAATATTGAGGCAGAAGCGGAAAAAAATGAGTTTAACTTTTAATGAGGACAAAACAAAGTACATGCTGTCATCAAGAAAGGACCTACAACACCGACAGCGACGTCTCGTTCAATATGTCACCACCGACAGCCGTAGCTTTGAGGTAGCTAGGGACTTTGTCTACTTGGCCTTCGTTAACAACAACTTCAACAACAACGCTGATATCAAACGAAGAATTATTCTTGCTAACCGTTGTTTCTTTGTGCAGAAGCATGGCCTATGGTGAAAGCACCTTGGGTCGTTTCGAGAGAAAAGTTTTTCGCGTGATCTACCGTTCCGTATGCATCGGAGGTGAGTGGAGGAGAAGATGAAACGACGAGCTGTACAGCGGCATTAACTCAGCCAGAAAGATAAAAGTCCAACGACTGAGATGGCTGGGTCACTTATTGCGCATGGAAACCAATGGTCCGGCCCGGAAAGTATTCGAATCCACGCCCACAAGACAGCGCAGTTGAGGAAGACCGCGAATCAGGTGGTGCGCACAAGTGGAAAGCTACCTCACCAAAATTGGAATGCGCAACTGGAGACATCTAGCTAGGGACTAAGCTAGATGGAGAAGTTTGTTGGGTGAGGCCCTAGTTCACACAGGATTGCGAGCACCAACATTCGTCAAGTTTTTACATACCGCCCAATATGTGTCAAAAAGTGGTTGAAAATTACCTCAAAAGAATCGATGCTTGCAACAATTCGCGTGGTGGTCATTTAAATGATGTAGTATTTCACACATAACGTCAACGTTCAAATTGTGCGTGTTTTATTTACGTTTACTTTTGAAACCGCAAAATGGATAACCCTGTATCTAAAAGAGAAAAATTTGTACTTTTCAAAAACATCATATAATTTATTTTTAAGAGATATCTTAGCTTAGGCTCAAAACCCCCGTTTTTGGTTGTTTTTAGCATTTTAAAGGGGTATATTTTAAAAACCTGATGTAATAGAAACATTTAAAGGCAATCTTAATCCTTTAAATAAGTATTGTTTTGTTTGTGCTACAGAAAAGCAACGAAATTTTGTCGACCACTGTTTCCTTTTCTATATAATTTTTATTAAAAGATTTTTCCCGCTAAGATTCGACAAATACACCACTGTGCATCGGTGGTTGAAAAAAAGTTATGTGGTTTAACCACGCATGTCAGGGGGATAGTAACACAAATAATCATATATGATTATTTTTCATAGTAAGGCTGTGCTTTTAAGGGATTTAATACAAAATTTATTTCATAACACATATGAATGTAGAATGTTTATCAGTAAATTGGTAAGAACTTTTTCATCCCGAATGCTTTTTCACTTAGAAATTGGTAACAGAATAAACCGTAATAAAATCATAAAAATCATCTGTAGTTGAGATATAGGTAACTATATGACATAAATATAGGTAAGCCTGATAAGTTTAGAGCTCCGTCTGTGATCAAACAAACATTAAATGAATATACTATGTCTACAAAGTCACTGATAAAAAATAATAATACAAGAGTTTAAACTATACTTCATAAATAAAGCTTTATATTATAGATACATCCAAAAGATACAAAAAATAACTAAAAAAGAGCTAAGAAAAATGCCAATAAAGAAGAGAGGGAATGAAAAAAAAGTATCAACTGGAAAAGTGAGTTTCTCTGGCATGGGTGTTCCACCGCGCGCGCTTTTGTAACCAACCTTGTTCGTTGACCTAGTTTCCCAGAGCTAACTCAACACTCAGCTGTGTATTGGTATGGCTTAGGCCACTTTTTAAAGCGACGAGCGACATGTATTGGCCAGATCAAGCCAAATACATATACATATGTACTTAGCTACATTATTATTTCTAGCATCACTTTAGCAGCCAGCACAAGCACAAGCACTCCAACTCAAGCTCCAGCTCCAGCAGTAGAAGCAAAGAAAGATGCCGTAGCCGTTTACTTCATTTGCCGGATCAAACAGAAATCGAGCTGGAATCCAAAAACGTGATTTTTTTTACATATGTAAATGTGTTGAAGAAGAATTTCACTAGTGCTTGTCTTTTGCTTTTGAATGTTAAAATCCTTCAGGTTGTAATTTAATTATCATTATAAACTTTCATTGCCTCAGTTTTATGATTACATTTATTGGTAGATACATATGTACAGTTTTATTAACTTCATATATGATTTAAAGGGTTAAAAAAAAGAATTTTTTGTTAATATTTAAAAAATTACAATATTAAAATTATGTAATTATAAAATTCTAAAATTTTTGTATTAAATTTAGAAATAAAATAATTTGGTAAAATTTTAAAAGTTAATAATGTTGGTTATTGACATAAGCCTCCCCCAATGCTATCCAGTGGCTCTATTTTTGGCTTCGCTGTACTGATTAGATACATGACCTGCCCAGCTCTATTTCAGCCATCTTGTTTTATTTAGGACGTCAATAATTCCGGTTCTATTGCGAATATCTTCATTTCGTACCCTTTGACTTGGTCGTATGTTCAGAATGTTCCTTTCGATTTATCCTTACCTGGTTAAGTGTTTTTGCAGTCAAGCTTCTTGTTTGTAGTCCGTAAGTAAGGATCGGTAGAATAGCAGCGTCGAAGATATATTTTATTGTGTCTGTACTTTGGTCCAATTGTAAAATATTTTAAGGCTCCACAAATGTTTCCAGCTATTCATGATGCTTCTGTTAATTTCTTTATTTTCTTGGTCCTTAAATGATTTTAGCTGTTCCAACTACTTATATGTAATCTTCTACGTACTCAATTTTGTCTTCGTCCAACGTTATATCGTCTTTTGGGTAATTTTTCATGACTTTAGCTTTCGATTTGTTTATTTGAAGACAATCATTTTACATAAGGTAGTTAGTTATGTCAACATGTCTTGAAGAAATAAGAACTATATCGTCTGCAGATCTTGGATTGTTAGGAACTTGTCCACATATAATTATTCCATATTTTGTCTTCCAGTAAAGGTAATGAAAGCGGATCTCCTTGTCTAGCTCCTCTTGTTATATTAAACTTTAGTCTTATATTCTCTTTTTTTATTCGTGTTGTGTTATTTTTGTATATATTTTTAATCGTCTCTACTATATTTGGGTTTATGTTTTGATTTTTCATTGAAGACCATATCATTTCGTGTTCAATGGAGTCAAAAGCTTTACTAAAGTCAATAAATAGAAAATAAAATGGCAAATTACATAATACCCTCGAAAAAATGTTAAAACAAAAATGTTATTTAACAGCTCCCAAAAAGTTTCTTGTTTCACAAAATAATTTGAGAATAATCTGCAATACAATTATGTACAAAATGATATTTTTATGACGAGTGTACTTCAATTAATTCTTAAGATATAATAGCGTTCCAAACTTCGTTTTTTTATCAAGCTGAGGGAATTCCGTATTAAATATTAGACATTCAAGAAACAATTTTGTACTCGAAATTTTGATTCAGTATGACTAGGAACTAATCTACTATTAACGAAAGTAAGAAGTTGTACCTTTTTGGTCCTTTATGTGTCCATTTCTGATAGGTTGATTTCCTTGCAATTCCTTCTTTTAACCAAACTAAATTCGTACCTCATATGGAAAAAACTATAAATTTTCTTATTAGATGAAAAAAGTAGTTTTAAGAATTGTCCACAAGAGAACTGAAGGACAAACATAAATTAACGGAAGCTGCAATGAAGATTGATTTAATGTTTGGATACTTAATTTAGCATTTTTAATTTGTATTTAAAATATGATAAGGGACCATGGACAAATTTTTAATAATAATAATAATAATAATAATAATAATAATAATAATAATAATAATAATAATAATAATAATAATAATAATAATATTTATTTATTAGTTCAATGAACTTTTAACAAAATCTTTTTTACAATGTTTTTACAATTTCTGATTCAATTTTTGACATTTTCTAGACTGTTAAGTTTTTAATTTTTACATTTATACATTTTCTAAAAGAAAAGGAAAAATTTTTTTTTTTAAATTACACATTTATCAATTCAAAATTTGTCTGTTATTAATCAAACTCTATTCTTTAAAAACACTTGAAGTTTAGTTTTGAAAGTCTTTAATCTTGTTTCGGATTTTAATTCACTTGGTAAACTATTGAAGAAATTAAATCCGGCATACATCAAGGAATTTATCGAACTACTTCTGTTACATCGCATCGGTCTGAGGTCTTCGTTGTTTCTTAAGTTATACGGCTGGACTTCTGCTACAGTTGTTATGTTGTCATCGAGATATGGAGGCAAAACGCCGTGTTTCATTTTAAAGATGAAAATCATTGCATTGTACGTTATTTTTTGTTCGACATTCATCCATTTTAACGTTTCCAACATCTGTCTTATTGGTGTATATACAGCGCGGGCCCCAGCCAAACTTGCGCCCTGTGCAAGATTTGTAGAAAGCGCCCCTTTTTTATATTTTTTTACACATAAACTGATACACAAGCATAAGCCTTTCCCAGATTACCCAGGAGGTAGACTTTCAATGCGTTTTTTTTTATTGAGGTATCCCCAGGAGGCCTAAACCATTAAACTAAAACGCAGCGAAGAAATGAGCAGAGGGGAAACTTTTAAACTTGGAAACTTACTTTTCTGGCCTTACATTTTGCAAATTCAGATATGAGATCATCAAAGTCTAAAGAATTTAATAATTTCTTTTCAATGGACATTATAGATAAACCTACCAATCTCTCTTGAGTCATGGTTGTCCTAAGATAATTTTTAATAATTTTAAGTTTAGAAAAACTACGTTCTCCTGAAGCTACCGTGACTCGTGACCGGGATTGTATTAAGAATTTGGAGAGCAATTACTAAATTCGGGGCAAAATCTTCAAGGTTTGAACTAAAAATAAAATTTAACACATCTAAACTTGAGCTTTGTGGTGTAACAAGCTGGGATATTACGGTTAACTCTTGAAACAATTCTTCTCCATCTAAATCTTTAAAATTACTTCATGATAAAACATTCTGCAAATTAAGGCATGAAGCACGTACATTTTTATTTTTTAAACATTCGCTTATGTTACTTAAAAATGAAAAATTGATACTATACGTATCAAACCTTTCAAGTATTTAAAAAAAAAAAATCAACTTTAAATCTTTGTTTCGGGTCTAATATAGTTTCAGGACATTCATCAGTATAAAGTATTTTTCTCCGTTGAGATCGCAATGATGAAGCTACAGGAAACATATTTGGTATTTCTAGGGAACTAGCAATACGCTCGGTTAATTGAAAATACCTACTCATTAAATTTTTCATCGGAACACATCAAAATCAAACTGTTTTTTGTATTTTCTAAAACCGTTATGCCAGTTGACAGATTAAGGGACGGACTTTGCAAATATTTACTAGTTTAATTTATATTTTCTAAAATATCAAACCAAATTAGCAGGCAGCAAATAAATGTAAAATCAAAAGTTTTATTTCCTAACGATTCTGCAATGTTTTTTGCCTCTAGATTTCTTAATTCTAAAAGGGCTTCATATATTTCTTCTTAATTTGTTTTTAAAGGCCTCAATGCATCTAACCTGCTCTCTCATCTTGTCTCAGAAGGGGGTTTCAAAGTATGACTTGGAATTTTTTTCTTATAAATATCCCACCTCGTTATCGAACTTTAAAAAAAGTTATACAAACATTGAATTGTATCGAAAAATTTAACTGCATAAAATAAGCACCGAGCAGCATCATTAACCACTAAATTTAAGGAATGCGGGCAACATGGAAGGAAAAATGCTCTTGGTTCCAGGGTTCGAATTCGATTCTGAACACTCGCTTCTTAGATAGATAGATATATTTATTTGTTTTTAAGCTTAGCTTTTACAAATTGATTGGCATTATGTAAATATTACATTATTTCATAAGGTAAGTGCAATATAATTTTAATTCATCTAACAAAACAATAAGGTAAGATATGAATCAACAATTATAAAGAAAATAAAAAAAAAATAATTACTTTTATTACTTAAACTGAAACCTGGATTTATCATTCGTTAAGGATAAAAGCTCTTAAGTTAAGCAAGTTTCTAACATATTTATATACATTCAGTGCAACGTTTTGATCTTCCACTTTCATTATACTATTCATGTCAGTTAAGTTCATAGGGGATAGGAAGTGGTTTCTAACTGCATTAAAAATTGGGCATCCTAAAAGGAAGTGTTCAATTGTATCATCTTCATATGTATTACACAATGTGCAAATGTTCATTGGGTCAAATATATGTCTATCACCGTGTAAAACTATTCTGTGGGCATATCTGTTTGCGCACCTAATTTGCGCTAAGACTTTATGCACGTATGGTTTGCAGGATGAATTCAGGTACGGAGCCGGTTTATATTCTGGTTCTTGTATGTTCGCTAAATAAGGAGCATAATAGCAGCAAGAAGTTGAGTTAGATGCCTTCCTGAAATCTTCATTTATAATGCTTCTCTTCTTGTCTTCAAGGATGCTTACATAGTATTGACAAACAGATAATAAGTTTTGCTGTTCCCATATATCCATAAAATTACTCATTAAGGCGGCCTTAAATTTTGTTGCCCAGTTTGGTCGTTGGGAGTTGTTATGGGTTCTCAAGATTTCGTTGTAACACTTTTTAATTAGGCGCTCATCAGAGGCATTCAACAGTTTTTCCCAGAAATGCAAAGCTCTTTTCGCTATCTCGTAATCTAATGGAAGTGTACCAGTTTCTAAGCGAACCACATTGCTTTGTGTGTTTTTAGCTAGACCAAGCAACTTCTTTAAAACTGAAGTTTGAATAACTTCAATTTTGTCTCCAGCTTCCAGACCCCATATCTCCGCACAGTATACTAAAGTCGATTTAATTGTTGAATTATAAACTTTGATTCTTCCTTCCCAGTTTTCCATGTAAGGGCTCCTCATAGCTTTTTCGGTTACTGCTGCTGCTGCTCTTGCCTTGGTTTTGAAGACATTCATGGTTTCATTCCAAGATCGACTCAAGGTTATTCCCAGATATTCAAAGCTATCTACAACTTCAATTGAGTCTTCTTTATATGCAAATCTTTCCGGGCATGATGATATTTTTCTTTTTGCAAAGTTTACTATCTTCGATTTTTCCGTATTTAATGTCATATCTTTTGCTGTAAAATATTTTTCAAGTGATTTCAAAGTTTTTCTTAAATGAAGCTCCGATTGAGCGAAGACAGCAATATCGTCGGCATATGCTATCAGGATAACATTTGTTGTTTCCGAAATGTCTATTCCTGTAAGGCCCTCGGTTCTTAAGAATTCTTCCAAATCATTTATATATAAGTTAAATAGGAGGGCACTTGATGGATCACCCTGTAGAACACCCTTTGTGACATTCACTTCTTCTGTTAGGCCGCTTGTTGTCTTAATAGCAATTTTGGTTTTCACATATATGTTTTGAAATGCACGTATTAATTTCCCACTTGCTCCAATGGATCTAAGGTGGGTCCATAGCTTATCGTGATTCACACTATCGAATGCTCCTTTAAGGTCAACAAAGATTACAAAAAAACTTCCCTTCTTTTTTGCAAGAGTAATATCTGTGATTGCACTTAGGATAAAGAGGTTATCAGCACAACTTCGTCCTTTTCTGAAACCGTTCTGGAATTCAGGAATTAGTTGCTCGCTTCTTTTCCTTTTATATTCGAACCATTATGTATGTATGTACTATGTATGGATGTACTTTATTGAGATTTTTTTTTTTACACTTATGATTCTTAATTCTATGTACCTATACTATACATAGTTATTTCAATAGCTTGTTATTAATTTGCCGACTTAGAATTGGTCAGGCTACACAGTTTTTATTTTATATTAATTTAGTTTATTTTTGTAAAGCACATTAGTTGTTTCTTAGACACAGTCTCTTAGTTTTATAAAATTACGTCCACTCAACAAGACGAAGCCTATTCGAACCATTATCATAACTTTGGCTTTGACAGTTAGATACTTATTAAAATTTCATGTAATTCAAGCTTGTCTAAAATCAACTGAGTCATTCACATTACGGTCTTGTCACAAAATATGCATAGTTTTTGAAAAAAATTGTTTTAAAGTCAAAATTTGTGCAAAAAAAAGTTAAAAAAAAGGTTTAAAGTGTAATTTATTTAAAACTTTCAGATTATCTACTATTTTTTTTTTAGAATTCATTGCTCTTATTTGTTTTTGATCAAAAACTGAAAACTAGATGACTTGATGTCTTCTAGTTCTTGAGAAAATTGAAAATTACCAAAACAAAATATTTTAATTAAATTACTTTTTCCTTGCTTAAGTATTAACGTAGTCTTATTTTGATAGTAATAATCGAATATGGATTAAGATATACCTAGGGTTAATTAATTTTTCTTAAATCCAGCTTATTTAAATGCAAAAGAAACTTTGCATCTTGCACCCTCCCCACCTTGCACACACTCCAACTTGCACCCACCCCAAATCCTATAGTGTGCCCAAGCAGGGGGGTTGCAGGGGGGCAGCATGCCCCCCCTTACAGATGCCACTGTTGCATACACCCAAACTCGCGCACACCTTACTGTTGCATACACCCAAACACGCATTACGCATACGCAAATACCATTATTACTATCAAAATAAGACCACTCAAGCAAAAAAAAAGAATTAAATTAAAATAGTAGTTGTGGTTATTTTCAATTTTCTCAAAAACTAAAAGACATAAAATCATCTAGTTTTCAGTTTTTGATCAAAAACAAATAAGAGCAATAAATTCTGAAATAAAAACAATGGTAGATAATCTTGAAGTATTGAAAAATTTACACTTTAAACCTTTTTTTAACTTTTTTTACTCAAATTTTGAGTTTAAAATTAAATTTTTATTTTCAATTTTCTCAAAAACTAAAAGACATAAAATCATCTAGTTTTCAGTTTTTGATCAAAAACAAATAAGAGTAAAAAATTCTGAAATAAAAACAATGGTAGATAATCTTGAAGTATTGAAAAAGTTACACTTTAAACCTTTTTTTAACTTTTTTTACTCAAATTTTGAGTTTAAAGTTAAATTTTTCAAAAACTACGCATAGTTTTGACTTGATTTAAAAACTGGCTAATAGAACAGAGTGTTGGCTTTAAAAAAATGTATACAACTTAATTGTAAGTATCACCGTTATTTTTTAAGAATTTTTTTCCATTTTAAGTAATAATTTTTTTAAATTGCCCCTCCTGCCTAAACGGGGGGAGATAGACCCCCCTCCCATAGTAAAAAATGCTTATTTTTAACTGTTCTAAAAAATTCCGTTATAATATCTTGTCGCCTAAGTTATCGTACTCTTGCCCAAAATTTAAATTGTTTTTCATATGACCAGATCTTTTGAAGGTTAACGTAAGATTTCTAATTCATTCAGTCATATCTTTGCAACTAGACTCTATTAACTTTGAGGAAAATTATGGTAATAGTAAATAATTTCATTGTATTGCAACAAGTTTCAAAACCACCATAAATTAGATATATGATCAAATTAAAAGTTAGATTGTTATTCATAAAATGTATTTTTCTAGGTATACGTTCTAGTTCATTTTTCTCAGTATAGCAACAAGTGGGTCTGCATGATTTATACATACAATGAGAGGTAGTTTTCTCACAAGGAACTTACGCAGCAGTTTATTTTGTCTGCAAGTTCCGCTAAACTTGTACATTCTTATTTGACTAACAGAAAAAAATCAGTTTAAATTGAAGACTGTTTGTCTAGTTTTTTACCTACTTTGTCCGGTGTTCCTCAAGGGTCGATATTGGGTCCTATTCCTATACTATTCTGTATCTATGTCAATGAACTCCCAAGTTTGATCATAAACTGTTCCTGTCATCTGTATGTCGACTACTTTCAACTTTACTTCAGTTGTCTTGACTCATTGGGCATGGCGCCTCTAATATCGATAAAGAGCTTCCCAAAATTTCAAACTGGTCTAAAAATCAAAATGCGTAGTGATTTCTAAAAAGATTCTTGATCTCTCTTAATTTCCCTCAATTTTGTTAAGTAATGCCCCCATTGAATATGTAGAAACTGCTAAAAATCTCGGTTTTAACTTTAACCGCTCTAACATGGGACAATTATATCAATGGAGTTGTAGGCAAAGTTTATTGTGACCTACGTACTTTATGTGTAACCCAGTATTTTACACCAGTAAAGACACCCATGTTGCTAGCCAAAACTTTGTTAATGCCAATCTAAATATATGGTTGTGCATTATATTGCAACTTAGTTATGAAAGTAAACGTAAGCTTAATGTTGTTTTTAATAATATTGTTCGCTATGTTTTTGCCCTACGAAGATATGACAGTGTATCCAATTTTGCTACCCTGCTGCTAGATATGTCCTTTGATAATCACCTTAAACTTCGTAATTTGTTGCTACTTTCTGATGTACTGTAACACTGTTTTGATAAAATTAATTTCCCTAACTCTAGATTCTAGAAGATCTTGTCAATTGATCCATCCTCGCTATAAGTGTTTAACATCCGAACGTCAGTTTTTTAAAAACCCAGTCCGACTGTGAACCCTCTCCCACGCGCTATTAAAAAAGCTCTAAAAGATTATTTTTCAAATGCCATTAAAATACTTAAAATTATATAAATTAGATAGATATTGTACTTTACTGAATACATAAAATGAAATGAAATTAATATGGGCAAATTTGTACAGAAAATCACAGTTTATACAAAAACATCTAACGGTTCAATGGGTCATATCTTTGATTTCCAGGGGATTTGAGACCTGTCACCGTATAATAAAATTATGTAGTATTGTATTGATTGTTGGTAATTTTAAGTTAATTTTTTAGACAAATTCGACTCACAATTTCTTTAAAAAAGCACGAAATCCTTCAAAAATACCAAAAAACTGATTAGAAATGGTTTTCGACTTAAGTTTTAGGAGAACAAAGAAATATATTAACTTCAAATTATTTGACTCTCACGCAAAATATTGTTGAATATTTTGTTAAAGTTTTAAGAATGGCAAATCAACTGACGGGATGGGAAGTCATCAGTGTGGGTCGCACCCCAGCCTTTTTTTTAATTGATTTTATTAATTCTCTAAGCTTGTGAAATTCCCCTAAGTAACCAGATATACATTACAATGCAAAACATTATACTGGTGTGCGCACGATGACTTTATGTTTACCAAATTCAGTTGCTGTATAGAATAGACACCAACAAGAGGTAAAAAAGGGCCATGACAATGACTCTACGAAGACGAAGTTCGAGTTCATTTAAGCCGAGACAAGCCAAGCCAAGAGCTTGGGCTCATTGAAACACACCAGAAATAAAGAGAGAGAGATGGAAGCGTTATCGTGACCGTTGGAAAACCTTGCTTCATGTTCATTAACAAGGTCAGATTGTGGAACCGAAAATATTCGTTAAAATATTTTTCTTGAACCGCTATGTATGTTAGGTAGGTATACGTTACGTACCTGAAATTATTCATCATGTGCCTCATCATCATCACTTAAAATTTATTTGCAGTCAACCGTCAAAAGACACAAAGACGATATTTATATTCAAGTCATGTTTTTTTTGTTATATGCGCCGAGAGTCATTTTGCTTTTGCGACTATTTTCACCAATTCAGCCGAAGTACAATCAGTTATTCAGCAAATATTTGTTTGGTGCAACTATGATTGCAAAATATTTGCTTACAACTAACACTGCGAACAGCGCACTCTATTGAATTAGCTATTGATCAATTTAAGTTGAAGAAAAATAAAAAAATCTAAATTTACCAGTATATACATATATTCGGCTGGAAAACATTTACCATGGTTTGTGGTGGTGCATAAACGTTTGATCGTACAGCCGACCGATAGCCAAGAGTCCGGTAAGAGACACAATGACCTTGGGTGAAAGTAGCTCTCCATTTGTTGTTTTTGCTTTCTTTTGATCGAAACTTACATATGTACATATTATATTTTGCAGTAAGTGTGGTATATATGTACTTTTTTGCTAGCTTATTGGTACCAAGACCAAACTACAAGTTCTATAGAATAGGTGGAAATGGAAAAGAGTAACTTCCACCATATGAGCGTCTGCTCCGTACCTATTATTTGCACGTTGTATGTCGGTTTTGCCAATTATGGGCTTGACTCAGCAATAAAATTGTTTATTGTGCTCTTAAGACTTTGTTGTTGTAGAAAACAAAAATAAAATAAACTGCCTTGGGTGTGTAGCGAACGGTGTTAATTTAGTAAAAAAAAAAAGAATCTTTAACCATAATAATAATTTTGAAATTTAATGGTTCAATTGATGTTGACCGAATTCAAGAGATTTATGGGATAACAATCGATTCAGCCAGTTTGATTTTGATGGGACTGTCTACTCGACCAGTTTAGGGTGCGTATAAATTTGAGAATTCTAAATCAAGAATAAAATTTGTTGCATATGGCAATTCATTTTCATTTATTGTTGGAGCCAAACGGTATCTCTATTTATTCTCTTCTTTTATTTGATTGACGGCAAAATTGACGAAAAGGTCCAAGATTTCTGTGTACAAAAAAAGATCTTTATTTAAAAGCTGATGTTCAAAATGTACAGACATAGGTAAGCTCTTCAAGTAACAGGTAACTGTTAAAATAGATTGGAATACAATTGTTTTCAAGTACCATATAAGCTGCCAATCATAGTTTAAATA
Organism: Eupeodes latifasciatus; assembly: GCA_920104205.1. Taxonomy (NCBI): domain Eukaryota; kingdom Metazoa; phylum Arthropoda; class Insecta; order Diptera; family Syrphidae; genus Eupeodes; species Eupeodes latifasciatus. Next base: position 173,352,837 of record OV049924.1, on the reverse strand, counting down.
GTTTGAAGAATTAAACGGCTTAGATTGTAATATTTTATTATGTTTTTAAACAATAATGCACCAAACCTTGCAGGTTGTTGTTGTTGTGTTTGAGTTTTTAATTCTAAAAAAGGTGTCAATCACAAAATGATTCGAATTTAAAATATCTCCAACATATTATTGTATTGAATACAAAATTTAAATTTTTAAGAAAGTGAATAAACAAAACAAACTTTGAAGGTTGGTATAGGACTTTATTAAATTTCAAAACTGATGGGTTAGTTACTATAATGAGACTACCATGTAAATAGTATACAACAAAAATTGAATTTAGAATTCATTCACTGTAACTAGTTTCTAGTGTTGGAAAACAACATTTTATGATCCTTCATAATAAACCGAGAGCTGAGAACTAATTTTTGGCGTGAAAGGAAACCAGTTGATATTAAGGTTCCAGGTAGTCTTAATAATGGTGATAGTAGAAACTTTCGTCTGCCAGCACGTAGTGGCCGCGTTTCCGAGAAAAAGTGTATCAAAAGTACAAATTTTCCGAAAGTTGAAATAGGGAGGGAAACCACTTCAAATGCATTGCGTATTGACACATTAGACTTTCGGGTAACCACTTGAAATTGGTCTCATCCGAAAGTCCTCGACAACCATTAATTTAAAGATTTGTAATTCCAAAAAATTAAAGCCTAACTAGTAGAAGCTTTAACCAAATTAAACTATTACTATAGACTATCGCGATAAGTTGTATATAAAGATTTCATCTTAAGTTTTGTTAGTAATTTAACGATATTTACCAAAAAGCCGTTTGCTGTCAAAACCAATTAAAATCTTTGTTTTCACACAATTTAAAATTTGGAAAAACTTTCGTAATGCTTTAAATTATTTTCCTAAGATCTTTTTTTAGAGAAAGAGCAAATATTCCTTGAATAAAGAGATCATCAATTTGATATTAAGTTGTCTTTAAATTCCTGAAACACGCCCTTAATTCCATCTTGTTTTTTTTGATGCACATAAATAGTGTAAAGCTTTCTTAAAGTACTTTTTCTTTCAAATTTTATTTGGAATTAAATACAAAAACTTTTTAAGATCTTAAAAAATTAAAAAAAATACTTTTTGAAGTGAATTTGCTTTGGATGCTCCAGAACTGAGATTTAAACACGAATTTAAAGGATATAAATTTCCCAAAAACAGCAAAAGTGACACTTTCGTTTAACTTATGGCTAAATGAATAACATAATTAACTTTTCAAATTTATTAATTTTATATAAGAGCTTTGAATCTCTCAAGAACTGAAGTGAAAAGAGATTCTGCAAGGCGTAATTTGTGAGTGCCACACTAAAGTTTCTTCCCAACTTATTTGTTTAATTTAATTTGTTTTTATTTGATTTTTAGAGATTCTATGCGTCTATTTCCTTAAATTCAAGAACCAAACATTTTTCTTTCCACAATTTTTAAGTTTTGTTAACTCCTTTAAGATCAAAATGTTTTCAAAGCATTCACAAAAACAGTAATTTTTTAGAATTTGTCTTTCAGCATCAGCTCCAATCTACACGAGTAAGCAGACTGATAACTATAGTAATATGTAATAGGCTCCAGAAAATTGAATCCAAAAAAATAAGTTTTATTTTCCTACGAACAAAAAATCATATTTTTCTGGCATTTTCTGGGTTTTTGAATCTATATTTTCGTAGCGTTCTTAATATCTATAGAAATGACAACAAGAATAGAATATATTGTTTTTGGAAAAAAGCTACGTTTCTACACAATTTCTAATATTTCTGCGTGAAATGCAACAAAAACCCTCTAAATAATTGTAATATATGTAGCTCTTAAATATGGAGTATTTACAAAACTTTAGTTATCTAAATTAAATAGTTAGACCATAATTTGCTGTACAAAAGTGTTCTAAAATAATCTTACAACTAAAGTTTGCAATTGAGCTCTTGAAATATGTAAATGTTAGGTTAAGATACACATTATGTTATTTAAATTTTGTCAGCCGTCTTTTTAACATTTTTTAAGATCTGCTCAAAAACTCATCTTTATGTTAAGTGTGTGACCCCCCTCCCATGATTATTTATTTAATTATTTCATCTACAAGCAATATTACAGCGAACAGATATATTCGCACTCCAAGGCCAAAATAAAAACTAAAAAAGAGGCTGGGATGCGACCCACACTGATAACTTCCCATCCCGTCTGTTTTGAAAATATATTTGAGTCGAAAATCAATTTTTACCAACTTTTGTTAATTCTTTTTTTGGGTTTTTAATTTTTTGTAAAAAACTGTCAATTCGATTTTTTTCAAAATTTTACTGAATGTTGACAACAATATTTCTTGAAAGATAAAAGTAGTTTAAAGCCAATATCTCAAAGTTTTGAAAAGATATTTAAGTCGAAAATCAATTTTTACCAACTTTTGTTAAATTTTTTTTCGGTTTTTAATTTTTTGTAAAAAAATGTCAATTCGATTTTTTTCAAAATTTTACTAAATATTGACAACAATATTTTTTGAAAGACAAAAGTAGATTAAAGCCAATATCTTAAAGTTTTGAAAAGATATTTGAGTCGAAATTCAATTTTTACCAATTACATTAATTTTGTTTTTAGGTTTTTATTTTTTTGTAAAAAAAACTGTCAATTCGATTTTTCTCAACATTTTTCAGAATGTTGAAAACAATATTTCTTATAAGATAAAATAAGTTTGAAGCCTTAATCTCAAGTTTTTGAAAAGATATTTGAGTCGAAATTCAATTTTTACCAACTTTAAGTAAAGTTTTTTTTTAGGTTTTTATTTTTTATAAAAAAAACTGTCAATTAGATTTTTCTCAAAATTTTATCAGATGTCAAAAACATTGTTCTTCGTTGCACAAAATTGTTTTGGAGATGAAATCATATTTTAGTCGTACAATTTTTGAGGTGACAAATATTTTTTTTCAGTTTTTTTGATTTATAAAAAAAACCGTTAATTTGATTTTTTTTTTAAATATAATTGTTTTGTATCACGTTACAATATATAATATAAAATTTAATTCAAGTCTCTAGCGTCATTAGTTCATGAGATATTTAGGTTTAACCAAAATTTTCACCTTTTTTTTAAACTGCTATGGTAAAAAAACCACCCACGCAATTTTCTTGAGAGCCCTTTCTGAATCTTTCTGCCTTATTATCTGTATAACCAAATTTATTTGAAGTCGATATCTCTTCTGGTTCTTGAGCTATGGACGATGAAAAAAACGTCGCGAACGTACGTACGTACGAACGTACGTACACACGCACGCACAGGCATAAAATCTTTTATTTCGACTCTAGGGACCTTGAAACGTCGAGAAATGTCAAAATTTTCAATTTGACAAATCGGATCCATTACAATAAATAAATTACATCAATTTTAAATTTATTACGATAAACATTTAAAAAATTCATTACGTTTTATAAAACCTATACTAGCGATTTGGCCTTAGGAAGCAAATAATCAAAATTACTTTTAAAAGAAAGTTGGGAATCAAGAATAACCCCCAAGAGTTTAATGATTCAGACCCTATTTGAAGCCACTTATTCAATTGCATAATTGAATCTAAAACAAAACACCCGTTATTCAAAAAAACATACGTTTTATGTAATTTTTCTCCGGCAAAATCAATAGTTAAACGGGTCAAGGACTTAATAAAAGTCCAAGACATTCATATATAGTGAGTATTATTCATCAACTCTTTAAACATAATATCCTCTTTACTTATTTACTTAAGGTTGTGCTATATTCCGGGGCGGACCTGGGCCTCAACCAACATGCGTCTCTAGGCAGTCCGGTCGTTAGCTGCCCCCAGTTTCGCATTCGTCGTTGTATCTTCTACTCCACTCTCTATCTATGCATGCGGGACCACAAATCACACGAAGAAATTTTCTCTCGAAGCGTCCTAGGACGCACTCATCTTTCTTTGACAGGGTCCACGCCTCAGCGACCTATATGAGAACCGGGATAGTGAGTGTCTTATAGATAGTGATTTTAAATGGTCGAGAGAGGACTTTACTACTCAATTGCCTTCTAAGTCCAGAGAAGCATCGATTTGCAAGAGTTAATCTTCATGTGATTTCAGGGCTGGTGTCGTTGTCTGAATTTATAGCGGTGCCTAGGTAGACATAGTCCTTAACTGCCTCAAAGTTAAAGCTGTCCATGGTGACGTTTTGTCCAAGACGTCCTCGTTCAATGTCATTTTTTGATGGCAGCATATATTTGGTCTCATTGACCACGAAGCCCATCTTCTCCGCTTCCATCGCAATGCTCAAAAACGCTCCACTGACATCACGCTTTGATCTTCCAATTATATCAAAATCATCGGCGTATCCGAGAATTGGATGGACCTTTGGAAGATTGTGCCTTAAGTGTTAATGGTTGAGTTTTGCACAATTCTTTCTAAAACGTTGTTGAAGAAGTCCCATGACAGTGAGCAGCGTGCATTCTCCATCGTCATTCTACACAAACGGATAAGTTTGACAGGGATTCCAAAACTAGACATTGCCCTGTAAGCCTCTTCGCTAAATATATGCTGTCATATGCGGTTTTAAAATCGATAAAGAGATGGTGGGTATCAATTTGAAGTTCCTGGGTTTTTTACAAAATACGGCAGAAAAGATCTTATTTGCTATGTTCAGGAGACTGATGCCTCTGTAGTTGGCGTATTCTTTAAAAAAAAAATAAGAATCCAACTTGACTGTCAAGTACGAGTTCATCACTGCAATACGAAGATATTTTTCAGAATTAACAAAATATTGGAAATGATTTTTAAAAAATCTGTCTGTAATTGATTCTTCTTTAGCTAGTTAGATTTATAGCACTCAATTTAAACAACAATGCATCTTATTGAATATCAAGGTGAGAAAACTACCCTTTTTTTGGTGCATATTTAAATACCATTGCGTAACTCCAATCCTTTATATAAACAAAAGACAGGTAGAGGTATAGTATTTGGTATATTGGATAATCCTCATAAATTGACACTAAACATGATTGTCCATCTAAATGAGTTGTTGAATTTTAAAATGTCTTAATTCTATCCCTACTTGTCCTACATGCCTGCAAAATGGCTCCTCAGGAAGATCACAATAAATCATCGCAAGCAGAAATCTATCTAAGCCTACCTTCCTTTTTCTTGAAAATTTTTCCAAGAAGTCATAACAATAATTTTGGTTGGTAGGCAGGCAGGTTTGTTTATATTTCAATAAATGAATTGTCGAGAATAATGTAATGTATTCACAACACCAAAATTAAGTGCAATCTTGTTCAATAATACTGCGAATATATGAAATATACACACGTGTCATTTATAAAGAGACGATTCCTTACCATATGTGCTGAACCAAACAATGCTCGCCTTACATTATGTTATTTTAAAAACAAAGATGGGTAATTATTGTGTAAGATATGTGTGTTTAAAAAAATCTATTTGAAGAATTTCAAGGCCAAGGTTAAAGGATAGGAAAGCGTGAAGGTCGCGCGTGCATAAATCGTGGCACACTGTTGGGAACATCAGTGGATATATGAATTAAGCGTTTTTGTTAATGGTTCTCTAAATTTAAGAGGAGAGCTATAAAACAAAAATATTATTTACAAAATTACTGAAGATCTTTTTTAAATCTTCCTTATTGGTATAGGTTTATTAGGTAACTAGAAACTTTCTTAATATATTAGAATAAAACAGAAAATTTTATGAGAACTCTGTTCTTCATTGAAATTCATTTTGAAAACAATTCTTGGAGTATATCGTTTGAATAAATGCTCTTCGAAATAAAAATTAAAGCAGAACTTTTGAATATAGTATTATGTATCTATTATCTCTGTCAATAAAACTTCAAATCGTTTTATTCTGGTATAAAACTAAAGTAAGAATTTGTAAGATAGTTATTATGATTGAATAACGGCGCATTTCTTGACGAAGTTCTAAAAGAAATTGATTTAGTATTTCTGCAGCATTTTTTAAAATCTAATCATGTCTGTAGAGCTCGGATTGAATCATTTTTGAGTTCTAGGAATTTTAGATCTCAGTTAAATGGAACTGAGTTCTAACGTGTTTCTTTGTTATTTTTGTAGCTACATACATATTTCTGACTCAAAATTCTGCCATTTTACGAACATAATTAAAAACGTCAGTCAATTTTCATTATAGGAGACATTTATTTTAGGATCAAGTTTTGATATTCTCACTTTTTTTTTAATGAAAATTGTGTTTTCGAGTTTTAATGGATTTCGTTTAAGATTGGTGTTTTTAAATTGTTCTTTTTTGATAAATATACTCTACTCATATGTGTGATGTATTGAAAATCTTTACTTAAATAAAGATCAAAAGAAATTACATAGTTTCAATTTCATTTTTCTTCTATTTTTATAATACTCAAACAATTAATTCGGATACTAAAGTCCTGGGGTGGAATCGGCTAAGGTGATAGTTGACTATCATTTTTTTGATAGTCAAATTGACTATCATTTTCATTCCGTCTGTGTAAGATGATTCAACTCAATTCAATTCGATTGAACAATTTCAGATTCAAATTGTCAAAATTCATTGTTGCCTTGGTGAAATTTTAAATTGATTCTTATAAAATATCTAAATAAAAGTATCAAATTAGCTGTGTTTAAATAACATTTTTACTTTTCTTGTGTTTTTTCTAATTATGTAAGCTTTGTCGGTCACAAGAATATGTTTTTGTACCTAAAAGAGGTAACTGAAAAAATTTTCCATTCGTTTTTTGTAAGCGTCTGGTAGCTTTATTCAGAAACGACATATTTGTAGGAAAACGACTATCACATTTTCTTGTGACAGCTTTTTAGGTATCAATTTGGTTATCACCTTACACAGATCCAATTCGATTATTTTGACTGTCAACAATCAACAATCACCTTAGCCGATTCCACCCCTGCAATCTCTTAAGAATATCATATGATGCATGGATTTTAAGTGATAGAAACTATTATATTAAAAAGTTTCACGAAGTGGTCTGTTTAGTAGATTCGGTCTAAAGATTGTCGAGATGAAAAATGCAGCAATATTGATAAAAGTTTTGTATTTCTAAATATTTCTTCTGTTGCACATAATGTCAAAACGGGCTTCTTGTCTTCTATAAACAGATATGTATATCTACACTTTTATCTGTTGTCCATGGTAATATTGACTATTTTATATTGGATGGTATTTCTCGACATAGTTTAAGTAGCTCTTATATCTATATGTGCAGACTCAAAACTCATGTTATGTATAATGTCCTCCCATGCTCTGAAAAATATTAATATTAAAAGGGTTTAAATGTTGTATGTAAATTACACTTTATGAAACTGTCAGCGTCCACAACATTTTACATTATGCACTTAATATTTATGATTTTTTGGCAAATCATCCATGTTTATATATTTTCAAAAATTATTTTATTTTTGCATATAATTTGGTCTATAATTTAATTCAAAACCGGAATGAATCTAAAAGTTCGGCCTTTGAAAGAAGTAAAAACAAAGCTGAACCGAGATCTAATATCCTAGATCCCTAAATTTGAGGATCTATTAGAGTTCTCTTCAAAATTTGATGAAGAAATGGGTTAGAGCTCAATCGCATTCTAATTTATTGATAAACCGAGTTTTAGAAACTAAAATTTTGTCAAGGAATCGACCTTAAGAGACTTCGGATCAAAAATATGTTTATTTATAATTGAATTTCATTTCCTGAAATTTGTATTGTTCAAAATTTGTGTATTATTATTTATTTAATTGAATCAAAAATCTTAATAGCTGAATCACATACACGCACATACAGCCATAGAAATTCAATGCATGCTATCACAATGGAGCTTCGATCTCACGTTTCGTAAGGAAATCACAAGGAAAAGAACGTAATGTAACTTAATGTGACTCCAAACGGAAGCTCTAGTTCAATTATCTGAACATTTACTTTGTCTGATAGCTCAACATCTGTAAAAAAATGTCAACAAACAAAATAGTTGCTCTTTGGACGGATGAAATAAATAGAAATGTCATTCAAAGCAACCTCGAAGCATGCCCAACGTAACGCAGACGAAGCTGAAGGGTGTATATGATTCAGCCATAAACACCTTTCGAAATCGATAACTGTTCTCTTATTTAATGTGTTCGAACTTACGACAGAAAGTTATTGTAATCGGTCCGATTTTTCGAATTAAAAATTTGACATTTCTTGAAGATTCAAGGTCCCTTTGATCTAAACCAAACGATATAGTAAAATTTTAAAGCCATTTTTAGAAATTTACTTAGCTTTAAAGATGATTTACCTAATTTTAAACAATATTAACATCTCTTAACAATTTGCTAAAGTTAAAATTACGGATTGGCTACTTTAACTTTTAGTAATTTGTTAAATCTATATGACATCTGTACAATTATTCTTATAAGAGCAGTGGAAAAATGGTCCAGTCAACAGTTGGGAATTCCATTCAATAGGTTCGTTTAAGCGTATTTACATACATTGTTTATTTTAACGAACTGTCACTTAAAATGTTGGAATCCCTTAGTAAATTGCTAACTAGTAAATTGTTAAAACCTTAACAATAGGTTGTTTTAAATTTTGCTCCGTTTTTTAAATATTTTATATAGTTTTTTAATAAAATCCAATTGACAGTTTTATATGTTACACAAAGTGTTGTTATTAAAATTTTGTAAGACTTTTAAATATATCGATATGTCTACACGAATGGGAAGTTATCAATATGGGTCGCATCCCAGCCACTTTTTTAATATCATATTAAGATTCCAAGAGACAAGAGCAAAATATGATATGAACATAATATTGTACATATATTTTTTAATTTGAAAATTAAATGCAAATTGTATATTTTGTGCAGAAAATACAATAACAATTAAAGCAATGCACATAAAACAATAACAATTAAAGCAATGCACATAAAACAAAAACTTTCTGTTCATATGTATCACAAAAAAAAAAAGTTTGCTATTCAGCTCTTTCGTTTACATACTTCATTCAGTTTAAAATATTTTAAATCCACGTTTTTTTCTTACTTAATATTTTTATATTTATTATTATTATCTAAAAGAAATTATCTATACATAAGTTGAACTAGAGTTCCGTTTCAAATTCTTTCTCCACCACTTAATCCCACAGATGATACCTTATACATACATGATAACCCGCCCATAATATTCTTAATTTCGTTTCACTTCAATTAATTTGTAACAAGCTAGTTAGCAATTTAATTTCATAAAGCCAAACTACCAACAACAACAAAAATTTAAATATTCCACATCTGCAATGCTAACAAATAATATGTAAAAGATCAACAACTTGAAGGCAAACATTAAAGTAACCAACAACAAATAAAAAATAAAGAATACAAATAATAATTAGCCTAAAATAATTGCCTTTATTATTCCGTTGTTTCTTGTGTTGCCAAAAATAAATTCAGTAAGTTATTATACATATGTACATAAGTGTAAGACCTTTTAACCATTTGGCTTAGTTCTTTAGTGCTGTTACCTTAACATCAACAAAACTTATAAAATATATGTATATTAAGCCCGGAGAAGAACTGAAAAGAAGGAAAAAAAAAGAAATGAAATGAAATTATAATAATCTGGTAAAACTCCGCAACTAATGGTAATTATTATCATGGGAGACCCAATTCCAACGTGACCTACTTCCAAAGCCAAAGATGTAGGCCGCCATAAGAATCGAGAAACTGTAAAAAAACACACACAATTCAAGAACAACTATCTACAGTGAATAGGTATTGGTATACAAGAAAAAGAAATGAAAATAAATATAAATAAATAAGCAAATGTGTCTCCTCGTCTTTCGCCAGGCTCTTTTGATTTTGGTAGTCTCGTACTGTCTCCATCGGTGATTTTTCTGTTGCTGTTTTACTGAACCAGCAAGCGAATAATAATATGGTAGTGCTTGCTGGTTTGTGGTCTTGAGCTTGTGGTGCATCATCATTATCAACAATATGGTGAGTGTACTGCTCCACCGCGACCGTCCGGTCCGGTTGACTTCAATGAAACAAGAGTTGTGGTATTGGTTGTACCCCTTAAATAAAAAGTTCATGATATATTAGGCTGAAAGGTAGGATGAAGCTTGAATATACAAGAATGAAATAATAAAAATTATCATATATGACATTACCAGAGAACAAGCTCTATATGCTTTAACCCGGGCCTTGTATGATGACTACTAACGGCCAAATTGAAAAGAAAATTTGTTCACAAAAAAAGTGCATACTTAAGAAAACTCGTACAGAAAACGAAACAATCTCGGATTCTTAGTGGTAGAATAAGAAAATGGAAAAACTCAGAATTGTAAACAAAAAAGATGAAAACTTTCATTTTATAGATAAAAATTGTCATACAGTGGTTCGTAATTAGAAAAAACGAGCTTGTAAAATAAATTTTGTATATAAACTACAACCATACATACATATATATAAGTATAAATGTGTGTACGTTAATCAATTTATTACATAGGTCAACAAGGTAATGTAGGTGGTACTCAAATTATACTTTTCCAAAGGTTTTTGATGGCTTAATATATAAATATATTAAATATAAATATAACCTTTAATAATTCGAAAAAAAACCTTATTTTTTTTAAATCTTTATTGTTGATTAAAATAATAATAAATAAGTTCTTTTTTCTACTAAAAATTATAAAGCATGACTTTTAAGCCGTCTGCCGCTATCTAAAAGATACATTACATTTAGAGATTATAAAGCTCAGTAAATTAAACATTACATACAAATTTAGGCAATGGAGAATTAAATATAGAAATCAAAAAATTAAAGTTTAAATACGTATGTAATTAAAAAAAATTTGTATTAAACAATGGAATTATAGATTATAATATAAAAAGAGAAAAAAAGGACAATTTCAATCATCTACTTATTCTTTGTATGTGCAAGAAATTTTAAAAATTTGACTGCTTTACATATTTGCTACAATTTTAAAAATTATGGTTAAACAGAAAAAAATGCAAGGTCTTTAATACAGTGCTTCAATACAGGTTAAGCTAAAAGAAAAAAATGTGAAAGGATATTTAAATTGTAGGGGCTTTTTTGTTTAGCTAACAGAAAATTATATAGGGTGTGAATTACTCAAGATAAATTCAAATATGTACATCTGTAACTATTCGCTTGAGAAATAAATTGAACCAGCAACTTCCATCCCTACTCTCCATTGAGGACACTGACAAATTCGTCATAAGAAAGATAACTTTTATTAAAATAAAGTCTGCGAATTTCTTGAAAAATGGGACATATCGCAAAGAAATTATAGACGTCAACAAGGCACAAAAAGGGCTTATATCACTTCGATATGGTCTAAATTCAAGTTCAAACATTTCTGTTTTAAATTTAAATATAAGGCTCATAGAGGCCTAAAGGTCCTTTCTTAAATAATTGTGTTCACCTAGATTTAAATTTAAAGTTTTATATACAGCCCTAGAGGTAGACTCCCTAGCCTTATCAATATGCATCAGATACCTCTGTTCGTCTACTTTTGCAATGCACTCATAAACAATATTTTGCCATTCTGCTACATTGGTTGTATTTAAATTGAAAGGGACACCACGTTCCGAAACCAGTTCTTACCAATTCTTAAAACGAGTATAACGGTATCGAAGAGAAACAAGGAGTATTCTTTTGTGTAAGTTGTTGTCAGTTCTTTTTATAAATTTGGTAAAAAGTCAGCATTAGCCTTCAGGTTTTGTATACAAATAAGTTTGGAGTATTCGAGTGTAATTTGAATATTCTTTTGAAATTTATTTTTTGGATTTTTTCAATATCCAGCAGAAACAGGTGTTAACAGCTAGTTTTTCTAACGATATCTAGGTACTTAAATTCATTGACAACTTCGATGCTAGCGGCATCTAATGTCCAGGTCCTCAAATTTATGTCAGACCGAGTTTTGTGCCTATATCATTATTTTAGATTTTGAAACACGCCCTTTTATATGATTAACGATATCGTTTGTAAACAAGGCGAGCGTTAACGGACTTAAAACAAATCCCTGTGGGACACCAGCTTCTGAGCAAAATTAATTTGACTCATTTTTTACATCACATATGCATAGCATATGCTCATAGACCCTAATAAACTTTGTTGACACCCCGATTACTGCGAGTTTATATAATGAAGAACTTCTGTTTATACTGTCAAATGCCTCCTTAAAATCAATAAAAACTGCAAGTAAAGGTTTTTTGTCTTTAAAACATCTTGCCACTGTAGTTAAGGCAAATAGAGTTGATCCACTATCGAAAGGTACGTCTGGAAACCTGCTTGAAAACAACTGATAATATTATTGCACTGTGACCAATTCGACTACCTGTTGTATAGAATCTGAATAAAATGTTTCCTCAGAGAACTTAAAACAGAAATACCTCTATAGTTTTCTGGCTGATTTGGATTACCTTTTTATAAGTTATCCTTGCCAGGCGAAAACTCCTCATCAAACATTTTATTCAATAAACCAAGGATATATTCCAAAAATTTCGAGTTCAATTCTTGTAAGACTCTATGAGAATACCATTTGACACTGCAGCTTTATTATTTTTTTTTAACGATATTAGTAGCTTAGGCATTGTAAAGTTGGAGTGTAATTCTGGGATAATAACATTTGGGAGTGCAAAGCTTATTGAACTTTAGTTTGGATCTGCTATTAAAAGGTTTTTAAAGTGTAAAGCGAGCTGATCAACACATATACTTAATGACAACGATTTAGTACGCCCTCTCAAGACCCTCACATTGGTCCAAACGGATTAAGAGTCCTTACATTCAATGACATTCTTAGCCGCTTTCCCCAGACAAAGTTCCTTTTTTTGCTTGGATAGATATTTATGGATTTTATTTTGCTGTAGGTAAAGGTTTTTAAAGGCATCATTATTTGATTCCCTAAAATGTTTAAAAAATGTATAAGATTTATTTCTACATTTTCTGCAGTTTTCATAGTACCATTTCGATTTTGACCAAGGTGAAATAAAATGTGTGCTATTTGCAGTTACAGACTGTCGTAATAGCTTAAACACAACATTTGTCCCATTCTTCTGCTGAATCAGGAATTTGAACAATAGTACAAATCATTTGGCGTCATATTGATTGCAGATCTATTTTCAACATACATATGTTTCGGCATTATTAGATATATTCATAAGAGACTACTATTGGAAGATAAGATGAGAAATTGGTTGGATGCATCTAAAGTTCTGAATAATATTCATCCAATCTCCTTTCACCATACAATAATCAATTGTGGAGCGTCCTTGAATTTATGTAACAGTTTTTTTCGGGATGATTTTCCAAAACTACAATTCCTTACTTCGGTATATCGTTTAAAAATGTTCAGTATATTACTTTATTTTTGAAAAATTCCTTCACTTGCCATACATCAACCTCAAAAGAATGCTGAAGTATTTAAAATTAATATTGAAAACGGGTACATAAAGGAATTACATTCAAGGTTTTTTAAAACTTCAGATAGAGTCAAATAAGGAAACATAATTCATTTCATAACTAATAAGAAATCACGAAAACTAAATGAGATACTAAAATGATTTAAACTGTATCTAGAAGAAAAAAATGTTTGTTCTTTGCAAAATCATTATACAATTTATTGTTAAGGGATATGTTGGCTGTCTTAAGCATTTTTAAAATGGCAAACAAATTTTAAGACGAGGCTTTTCAATCCTTTGAAAAATTGTATGAAAAACTTATAACTCGAAACCCCTGTATACGAGTACAGAACTAGTTTTGGGAAAACTTAATAATGTGTTACTGGGAATCAAAAAATTATACTTTCTTAGGGAAAATTATTCGGGAATGCTTAAAACAAGTAAGTATTATTTCAGAATGCTTATTTGTTTTTGTTAAACTTTGTTTGAATTTTTTAGAGATTTTACTTAAATGTCCAATATTATTCATATTTTGCACATTTTACAACTATGGTTTTCCAACAGTATAACATTTATTAAAATAAGTCAAATATTTTGTCAAATAATATTGTAAAATAATCTCGATAATACATACATATATATGTATATAAAATCTATATTTTATTTTATATTATGATTTGACATCCCTGCTAGTTGGAACAAAGTCATATAGGCGCGTTAGTGATTCTATGGGACTTGCACTCGTACTGTGGCAAGAGTCTGTAAGAGATCTTAACACACATTAATCTGCTAGTCCGGATGGTATCCCCGTTATTGTTCTGAAGAGATGTTCTTCAACGCTGACAAAACCACTGCGTAAGCTTTTTCATCTGTACTAGGACTCATCAGGACTCGTTCCGAACGGATGGAAAACTGCATTTGTCCAGCCCATCCCCAAACAAATTCGAACCTTCCTCACCCTCTAATTACCGACCGATTGCACATACGTCCCTTCTTTCCAAGGTCATCACTGACAGGACGGCATTCGCAGCAATAGGTCCACTGGTGATCTCATGGTTCATCTCACCGAAGAGTGGAGCTAATCTTTACATCATTTTGGAGAAAGTAAGATTATTGCACTTGGCATCAGGCTCTAATAAAAAATGCGTGTCTTCATTGCATTAGTAATTACCAAAAATACTCCATTTACCAAGATCGGAATCTCAGACTGACATTTCGGTTTGCCTACAAGCTACTGAGGACTAAATGTGAGAAAGTGTGCGTGAAATGATGCAAAAAACCAAACACATTCTCACATTTAGTCCTCAGAAGTCATTTAGTCGTTAGAAGTTCGGGTGGAAACAATAGGCGGGTGTCTCCGTATTTTTTTTTGTACAGACAATGCTACGGGAAACATAAATACTTGTGAAGTTCCATTGCCAACTTTATCTAGTTTAGATTCCGCAATTAGATTAGTATTTTCATCATTTAAGCAGTTTGATAATTGCCAGATCAAATTTTAGTTTTGTTTGTTGCAGAAATATTCCTGAAAATTTCTTTTTAAAGGGACTATGTTAGAGTTAGAATTTTGTTTGTAGTTAGATTTTGGAATAGAGATTTGAGGGAACCAGGTTTTAAAAATAAGTTGCTTTGTGTAAAGCATGTTTAAGGAATAAAAATGGGCAATATGGTTACACACAATACCAACTAAATGAGTGCAATAAATAGATTTAAGTAACTTTTTTATTCCAGTATGGGGAAACCGAACACCCAATAGAAAAAAACCGGTAAACGCACCAAATTCCATACTTCTTGACTAAATAATGTTATCTTCTATGTTTACGCATAAAATTACGAATTTTGTAGCATATGAACATTTCTAGACATTTTACAATGTGAACAATTAAATATGCTATGAAATAATTGGCTGCTATTAATGCTATTTTTTTTTTCTAAAAAGTTGATGGAGGTTAGCCGAAGCGGAAATTTCTTTAATGAACATACCTAAAATATTATTGGCTTTCTCAAAAATATTTTTCTACGCTAACCTCTGCTTTATATCTGAAAACTATTGTCGGCACGAGTACGATAACTTTGGCGCCAAGATGTAATAACGGTTTTTGGTAGAGGGGCTTAATACAAGCATTTTTTACTATGGGAGGGGGGCTCTATCTCCCCCCGTTTAGGCGGTAGGGGCAGTTTAAAAAATATGTACATACCCTTCAAACAATGATGAGTAAACTTTAACTTTGGTAACTAAACATTTTTAAAGAATTAATAAAAATTGTATTTTGCGTTAAACTGTATGAATTCACTAAAAAAATTCCTGTACGTCAGCAATAAACATTCATATCGATTACATTATCTATTGAATGAGTTTTCTGAAAACCACAAAATAAATGCTGGTGTACCCAAGGCCTCTGTTCTATCTCCAACACTCTTCTCATTTCCATAAATGATCTCTTGTCTGCAACTTCTAATCCAATAAATTGGCTTTGTAACGATAGCACTCTTAGCTCTAAACAGCATTGTAAAATTGGGAATACAAAACCGAGTATTTAATGCTTCGAAAACCCAATGCTGCCTTGTATCGTTAAAGCGAGATATTTCTCCCCCCCTTGCCATTATCCATTGATGGTACTTGTATCAAAGAGTCTGAACATCTCCATATTCTCGGTATGCGTCACACCAATCACCTCTTGTGGAACGATCACATACGCGATGTCGCCAAAAATTCCGCAAGGTGTTTGGGATTCCTTAGGCAATGCAAGAAATTTGTCTCCCCTTCCGATTTGGTTGTTTTGTACAAGACTTATATACGTCTAAAGCTTGAGTATAACTTCCGTCTCTGGGCTGGTGTTCCTGCAACTTACTTAAGCCTCTTGCAGAGTTTGAATGCAGAGCATTTAAAATGATTTGTGATAATATCATCTTTAGTTCTTTTACGTCGCTTGAACATCGTTGTAAGGTTTCTTGTCTAACCTTTTTCTATCGTTATTTTAACGGTTTATGTTCTAGAGAAATAGCCAGCTGCATTTCTCCCCTTAAACAGTTCAATTGTAATACTCGCGCTTCTAGGAGTGCTTATCAGTATACACTCGGGCCCAACTTCAGTGGTACTGTCAAATACAGAGATTCGTTCTTTAGCCGTATTACGCGAATGTGGAATGTCTTACCACACTCTGTCTTTCCGAGTTATTGCAGTACTCAGGAATTCAAAACTTTCCTTTTCCTAGTGTTCACACTTTGTGTATGCGCTTATTATAAACAAATAAAATTATATTAAATTTTAAGTATTCGATTTGACCATTTTTTGAAGTATATAATGTATTTCCTGTATATATTTTATATTTATAAATATTTTTTTAATTTTTAGACTAAAATACATATTTTTAATTTTGTTTAAAAATTAGCAAATGATTTTATGTATTTTATTTTCAAAAAAATGTAAGTTTTTTGACACCACAATAATCAATAAGAGCCACTGTGGTTCATGCTGAAGTATATTATAGTAATAAAATTAATATGAATACCTACCACCAGTTAAAATAGTGTAGAAAAAAAATAAGTTATTCGCTAACTCACAAGTTGGCTAGGAGTTATTTGTGGTTCACATTTTGCTGCAAATCGTGGTTAAACCTCAGCAAATGCACCACTTGGAATCCGTTCAGAAATTACTCATTATCTGCTTTTATGGATGTGTATGGAACTTATTCCGGAACTGACGTTAGTGATTGCACTCAAAATTATTTTTTCGTATTTTGATCACGTTTTAATGTTTTTATTTTCTCATCAAATAATCTAAGCAAAACACACAATTTAGAACACGCACCTACATTAACTATTTAAATCTTATATACAATATATACATACATACATATGTATATCTATGGCATTGTGGTCTGAAGAAGACCGAAAGTGCATTTGAAATGAAGTATGGGTTTGGAGTGATCGTACAGTACATACCTTTATTTAATACATACATATACTAATTGTTGTTGGACGATGCGGTGGGAATTAAAAATTATGATTTTTCGATGTTTTAAAGCTGCTTCAAATTATTTTCTGAATGCAAAATGGATACAAAATAGTTTAGAAGAAAAATACACTCAAAATTATACTGGTGCCCCTAACTATTCAGAGCTCATAGGTGGGAACACGGAAGAATTTTAATTTCACTTTTAATCAATGCCAAGAGTTTAGTATAATAATGTAAGAATATTTATTCATGAATTTTATTATAGAATAGGGAATATGTTATTAAAATAAAAGAGTTCGTTTTTGAGAACTCGAGATCAATTAAAATGTTTGAATTTAAAAGAAATTCATAACCTAGATTTGATGTGATTCGATTGAGTGGGACATTTTAATTAATAGAAACAAAAATATATTATTTATGACCTGCTCTTCAAAGCAGCTGCAGATAATTTGTTTAGGAGCATGAACCACCTTATATGTAATATATGGTCGGAAGAAAGCATGTCCGACGAATGGAACCTCAGTATTGTTTGCCCGATTCTGTAGAAAGGATATCCTCTTACTACTGTCTACTTAACATCGCTTACAAAATCTTCTCTGCCGTAATATATGAACGTCTAAAGCTCATCGTCAACAATCTGATAGGTCCTTATCAGTTTGGTTTTAGACCAGGAAAGCCCATAGTCGATCAAATATTCACATTACGGCAGATCCTGGAAGAAACCAAAGAACATCAAATCGACACCCAACATCGATTTCAAGGCCGCTTATGACAGCATCTACAGGAACGAGCTGTCTAGTTTTGGCATCTCTGCCAAACTCGTCCGTTTGTGCAGGATAACCATGGAGAATTCGCGTTACTCCATAAAGGTTGGAAACAACTTAACAGGATCTTTCGATGTCAAAAAAGGCTTTAGACAAGGTGATGCGCTGTCATGCATTTTTTTTTTAACATCGTACTTAAAAGAATAGTGCAGAGTTCCAACATCAGCACTAGAGGCACTATCTTTCAAAAGTCTGTCTAATTACTAGCATATGCTGATGACATTGACATAATCGGAAGAACTCAGCGTGATGTCAATGGGGCCTTTGTGAGTATTGAGGCAGGGGCGGAAAAAGTGGGTTTAACGGTTAATGAGGGCAAAACAAAGTAGATGCTGTCATCAAGAAAGAACTTACAACACCAACGTCTCAGTCGAAACCATCGACAGCATAAGACTGGTATAAGCTCCGCTATGAAACAACACCAGCGCTGAGATCAAACGAAGAATTACTGGGTCGTTTCGAGAGAAAATTTGTTAGCGTGATCTACAGTCCAGGTGAGGTGGTGAGTGGAGGAAAAGATGGAACGATGAGCTGTAGCGACGTAGACTTAGCCAGAAGGTTAAAAGTCCAATGTCTGAAATGTCTGGCTCACGTAGAGCGCATGGAAACAAATGCTCCGGCCCAGAAAGTCTTCGAATCCACACCCACACGACAGCGCAGGAGGAGAAGACCGCGAATCAGCTGGCGCGCACAAGTGGAAAGTGATCTCACCTCAATTGGAGTGCAAAACTCGAGACATCTAGCTGGGGACCGAACTAGATGGAGATGGAGAAGTTTGTTGGGTGAGGCCCTAGTTCACACAGGACTGTAGCGTAACCAAAATATAAACAACGAGGTCAAAAGAACGCTAACTGGCTTGAGTAGTATAGATATAATTTTACAAAACCCTTTTTTAACCAAAATCTATTTATTGTTGTGTTTACAACCTTTTTTCCCGATTAAATGGTTTAAACTCCTCCATTTTCAATAATTAAAAGCAAATAAGCCGAAAACATATATGCACATACGTAACAATACACGAACTATATATGCATTTATCTTACCTATAATGACTGGCTTTATTCTATAGAAATAGTTTATTTATAACCGATTTTATAGACACCTTGAGCCCCTTTCTGGCTTATAATACATGAAAAACCATTGGTTTAATTAGCATTTTTTCTTAGATAAATTTAAAAAAATATTGTTTCACATACTTGCTGTACTTTCTTACCTACTGCTAAGTGTACATCAGCTTGACTCTTTAATTTGATGGAACCTTCTATTCTATTTCGAGTACAAATCCATTAGAAGTTTAACATGAATGTCAGATATGCATCATCATCATGGTGCATCTATTACCAAAAGTAGGTACCGTCGCGTCGGTAAAGATTTCTTGTTTATTCTTTTAAAATTTATCTCATGGGTATTCCAAAATAAAACACTATAGGTAAGTGCCGCCTCTATATGCAATGGGTCAATAGCATTCTTCAATAGCGCAGTACCTACATCAGCATTACTCACTAAATACGGTTTATCTCAAATGCGTAGCCCTTTTCTGAAAGGTCTTTAAGCTTGTGTTTGTTGGGATAATTTAAAGTTTACATGAAGTCAAAAAAAAAAAAACAAAAAATAAATAAGAGTTGCGCGCACCCTCAAACAAAAGTGAAATATCTGAAAAAGACAGTAAAAATGCTGAACCGTTATAATACGATTCCACCACACACCAATCCCACCTGGCCTAAAAGACTAACCGAACGTACTTACATATACATACCTATGAAGACAACCGTTATTGGGAGAGTAAGAAATGAACAAAACCAGCTTTGGCGCGGCCCCCACCCAAATCTTTGGTATAGAGGGCTGTGCTTGTTAAGGCTTTGTGACGCTGCTGTCTTCATGTGTAACGTGGGCTCCAAAAACTAACAACAACACTATACCATAGTTGTTCTCCTCATCACCATCATAGGCAGTAACAACGCAGCCCAGCAGCGGTTTAAACATCGCAGTCGCGGCGACCCTAGTATAAGTGGGTACAGCCAACAACAACCAATTTTGTTGTTGTTTTTGGTACAGATAGCTTTGGCCTAAAGATACATCAGAGATACAAAAAAGATACTTTACATTGATGTTTCCAAAGCATTAGAGTGTAGAGTGGTATTGAGTGCGACATGGAGCAAACGAACGAACGCATTCGTCGCTTCAGTTGTTTTTGTTTTGTCATTGAACTTGCTCTTGATAATGGACTCAGAGCCAGGGAGTCGATGAATTCTTTGAGGCAGCTATATAGAGTTGGAAGGTATTCAACCTTTAAGCTGATGGGGATATTGAAATTTGAATCTGGCAATAATTTTCGACTCGGTTGATTTTTACAGTCAGCGACAATTTTATAGATTTTGTAAATTTTATATGATTTTTATAATTGTTTAGGTTGACACTGCTTACAATTTATGAATTTAAGAAAACTAAGTGCCCGTGGCGTGATGGTTTCATGCCAGAGGTCTTGGGTTCAATCCCTGCCTGTGCCACATAAAGTTTTCTTCACGGGTACTGCCTCGTGTGAGGAATTGACAAATTCTCCAAGAGTAATTCTTGTTATGTACAGTGGATTCAGCTTGAAACTGTAGGTCCCCTCCATCCCTGACAGCATTACTCGCACACACGAATGGTTGAGAGTTGTAAGTCACTATTCCCTAGTTCTCAAAGGACTTGCGCCACCTAATTTTTTTTCTTCAAAAAATAAGTGAGTTCGATAAACGTCTTGCTGAAATCGATGGTATCTTCGACATTGAACTTCTGAGAAATTTCAAATCTAAATAAAATATATCTTATTTGATCCAGCCTGAGATTTATTTTCGGTTTTCTAAAAATTATAGACATTTTAGAAAGGTAAGAAAGTTAACCCTTAGAAATATCTTTAACTTTACCTACATATATATATATAAAGTTGGCACTTACTGTATTTTGCATTTTTCTTTTCTCATTAGTAGTTTATCTGCCGTATTCACATACTATTCGTTTACCTTCCTTCGCTTGTTTTTCGAGTTCAAATACATACATACATCAGACAGGATTTCAGACACAAAAATACAAACCAAATTGCATCAGTGAGTTACTTTTATAAGCACAGACAGCATACAGAATAAAATGTCTGCATGCAGAATTCAATATCAGTTCCAATTGCAGTTCCAGCTTCTATGTGAGAAATGTTGAATAAACTACGAGTACAATGCAAAGATACACATTTAGGTATAAGATATTAGATACATAGTGAAATATTTCATGTGCTCTGCTTTCATTCAAGTTGCCTAGTTGTAGATCAAATAACAATTCGTATATTTTTATTTTTATGTTAAGTTACAAACAGGGTGTATTATCTTTAATTTAGCTTTTATATTTTAAGGACTTGACGAAACAACTGCCTGTTGTTGTTTCTTTTTTAAACTTCGACATAGTTTTGTTTTTCTTATTTTAGTCAAAGCATTTAAAAAAAATTATAAGTGAAAAGTAGTAAACTGGATTTGACAATCCACCGTTCTAAGGCTTACGACACAAAATAACTGCGCAAATTGACTTGATTTAAAATCAAACAGCACAAACTACCCCATTCACAACATGAGTTAACTGCGCAAACCCCCAATTCGCGCAGTTATTTTTAACTTCCCAAAGGAAGTTATTGTAATCGGTTCGGTTTGTCGAACTGAAAATTTTGACATTTCTCAACGTTTCAAGGTCCCTAGAATTTAAATAAAAGATTTTTAGAGAGATTTCTGTTCGTTTGTGTCCATACTTTAGTAAAGTTCATTTCGTCGTCCATGTCTAAAGAATCAGTAGTAATAATGTAGAATGACGCAGAAAGGACTCTCAAAAAAATTGAGTGTGTGGTTTTTTAAAAAAGTAAACATTTTGTTTAACCCAAAATATCTCACAACCCAATAACGCTGGCGACTTGAATTACATTTTATATTACGGTAGCTGATCGGGCCACGCGTTGCTGTGGCTAACGTTTTTTGCCCTATTACATTGTTGTAAACTATTTAAGGGGAACCATGCTTATTTACATAGATGTCATTTGTAAAAAAAACATGGCGACCTTCATGACTGATTTTCTACTACGGTTACCCCTTGTTAAAATGAACTTATTATTTACGAACGAAGAGGTAAACGTTAAAGCTGGTATACAAATTTACTGGTTTGGGATATGAAGGGGAAGGGCTTTAAACAGAATTGATTAAAATGTTCGTACAGTTGATGTAAATCAAAAATCAATACAAAAGAATTAAATTTAAAATTAATTATTATTTATATTCAAGTTTGTAACAAATGAGTATATGTAGGTATTTAAAAGTTTTTAGTAAATAACATATGACAGTTAAACTTATAAATGAGCAATAATATTTATTATTTGGAATTAAGAAAACTTTTGATTTCAATTTAATTAAGCACTAATTCATTAATCATTAATCACTAATTAATTTTTAATTTTTGGTTAACCTGTCTTTCGCTAAAATAAATAGGTTTGGCGATTATCCTACACGTGAACATGCAACATATAGCGGCCCATGAGAAAAACACGGATTTTCCAAATCCAAACTAAATACAAATGGACATTGTTTTGCCTAGAGACTTATTTATAGAAATGGCAAAAGCTAAACGAATTGGAAACTGAAACCTTCTGAAGGGTATGGTAAAATCTGACAGTATCATTGGAATACGTGGTAACAGAACCACTTTTCCTTTAAACTTTTCAGTTTAAATAGTTGCTTCAAGAATATTTCTGGTGATCTTTTTGATGATCAAACGTGTACCGTTGCATAATTGAGGTGGATTCAAATTACGTATTAGAAGATTAGGTGAACCAATCTTAAATCGAAGATTATTTGGTGGCATAATAGGTATATTAAGTGAATCTAAAAAATTCAATTGTAACTGTTGTATCTGGAAGTTAATATCGTCAACATCAGCATTTTTGACTGCCAAAGTAGCCCGATGACTGAGCCAGTAATAATTCAAGTAATTACTTTGTATGTCCGGAAAAATACTCTGAATCAATTCATGTTTTTCCTGGAGAACAGCGCAGACATTTTCTGTCAGTTTAATGCATTGCAAATTTGGTTGCAGTTCTATTTTACCGTTCCCAAAATTGTCCAGAAAATTGCTAACACCAACAATTGAAAAAGTAAAATTCACTGTATTTCGTTTACTACAAAATAAAATTAACATATACTTTAGCCTTAGAAACATGTGGTGGTTATGCTATTAAATTGTAGCTTATATGAAACTTTGGAAGTTTGACATAGCGCCATATATTAAATACTTACTCAATCC
Organism: Eupeodes latifasciatus; assembly: GCA_920104205.1. Classification (NCBI taxonomy): domain Eukaryota; kingdom Metazoa; phylum Arthropoda; class Insecta; order Diptera; family Syrphidae; genus Eupeodes; species Eupeodes latifasciatus. Next base: position 173,329,350 of record OV049924.1, on the reverse strand, counting down.
AGTCAACAGTTGTCGCCACATGTTAGAATCGTTTGGAGCTAACAGATAATTGTACTGACAAATAATAGACAAATAATTTGCAATAAAATAATATTGCGGTCATATCTTTCAAGTTGGATCAAACTGCACACGGTGTACAAATTTGATAAAAATCGGTTAAGTAGTTTAGGAGTCCATCGCGGATAACAATTTTCAAGGAAAGCTACTAAAACTGGTAAAAATTGGTTCTCGACTAAAGATGTCATTAGCAAAAATAGATTTTGAAATTAAACTATTTCATCATAAGCAAAATATTGTTGGTAATTTTTAGTTAAGTTTTTAGAAAAATTCAACTGATAACTTTTTTAACAAAAAAACGAAAACCTACAAAACCAACAAGAAAATGATGAGAAATGGTTTTCGACTCAAGTATAAGGAGAATAAGAAAGATATTGACTTAAAATTATGTCACTCAAAATATTGTTATGAATATTGTGTTACAGTTTTAAGCAAGACAAATCGACAGATGGGATTTAAAGTCAACAGTCTGGGTCGCACCAGCCTCTTTTTTGTATGGCCGGCTTTAGAGTTCAACCTTGAAACGGTTCCTAAATCCTGAAGCACCCTGTTCTTAAGGCAAGTATCAACTTCATAACGTTTACGTATATTCTTATAGCTTTCAAGATAAAGCTGCTGTTCTCTGTAACATTGCTACTGCGAATACGAAGATGATCACGAAGATGATGATGGCACGCTACGAACGACATTATTCGCTGCAGCAACAGCTACTCCATACCATACCTAGATCCGGTTCTGGCTGACCTATTTCCGGTTTTTATTTATGCGAATTATGAATAACACGCATACACAGACACTGATGTATGTAAATGTTTTACATTTACTATATTAAATATAGTAAAATAAATTAAACCATAATACAGGCTATCAAATGTGAGATGTGAGATGTGTGATAGGATTTGTATCTACACATATTCGATTGTAGGAAGTTGATGAGTTTTTTGGTAAGTTTATATTATATATGTATTTTTATGCTGAATTGGTTTGAAAAGAAAAAAGGTATAAAATTAAGGAAAGCAGATAGTGCAACCGAAGCAAAATTATTTTCGGTTGCAAATTGGTCACCATCAATAGTTTGTTACCTGTTGTTTTATTATTTCCCACAGAATTTTAAGAATTTCCCATAACCGTGACAATTGAATAGTTCAATGTTTTGGCAACCTGTCATGCCCAGCAAGTGAAAATTTATACAACAACAGGCAAAAATATTTCAATTTTTGTTAAAAATACAGACAACAAAACGTTTAGCCACCGATATACAACAAGACAGCTATAGACAAATTTTGGCGCAAAGAAAAGCAGCTTCCGTGAAACGGAGCAAAACACTTTACATTGTCGTCGTTGTCGGTAGTTTTTAAATGCTTTAGAAAAGGTTTTTGTAATCTTGACAGGTAGAATGCAAAACGCTTTTGTTATGAAAATGTAATTTATGATCCGACAAGTTGAGATCTTTCAGGTGACATCTTATATTTACGGAGTTGAGTATGTTTCGGGTATTGAAACAATATTTGCAAATAAACAAACGAAATTAACCACAGACAACCAACGCAACAACGGTGATAAACCACCTTGAGTCTTAGGTATAAGCACTGACCTGTTTTATTCTAAATTAACCTTTTCATTGTTTCATGGTTTCCTCCCTGTGACTACTGGTTACATAGGAAAGACGTAATATAGAGCTCTGTTCTTAATATTACAATTAAACTAAGCGCCGAAGATGTATTCGGGAGTTAAGAACACAAAAATACGAAACTTAAATGCAATTAGGAGTTTTTGATATTCCTGTCAGCTTATCGAATAATAGACAATAAAATAGATTATTAATAATTGAAAACTCGTTATTCACCGTCGTAGTCAATTTTGAGTGCATGCAAGGGCACATTGAAATTTGATTAGGAAGCAAGCAAAATCACATTTATTTAAAATTAAAATATGCCGTCTTATTCCATTTGGTAGTTTTTTGACTGTTCATTAGTGTTGCTGTGAGTGGTATTTAAAATGAATTATATTTGAATTTGTTTCTAAACGTTTCGCAAAAGAATTAGAGTTTTGATATTTATGTCATTTTGGCATCATGTACATTATAATATATCGAAAAAGAACCAAGGAAGTGATTTAAAAACTACATTTTCTATGAATTAAATTACAAAATTAATCGAACTTTAATAAAGACATTTCCAATCATACATGAAAATTTTGATTCAGATTGAATGCATTAGATCCCTCAAGTTTTTCCGCCGGAAACGTGACAAAACAAATAATTCAAATATTAAGTCAAGCTCTGTATGGGCAGCAGTATTAAGCAATAAAAAAAAGTACATATGTATTCAAAAATAAACTACATAACATTATTTTAACAAGTTCGAAGTATCTATGTATGTATGTATATTTGATCGAAGGTTCTACTATGTCAACTTGATTCTTGGTATGAAATCACTTAACTTATTTTTGTTCCAATATCATCACTGAACATTTTTAAGTAGATTACTCCCTTATCCAAACAATTATGTAGGGTTGTTAAGTCCTAATGCCTCGTTGTTTCAAAATTCAAACTTACAGCATTTAAAATTTCCTTAAATACCATAAACTCAATAGCTCTGAGGATAACAATGATCGTTTGTACTGTCACAAAATGTCGTTATTCGAATGCGTATAATGTCGGTAACTTCGTTGTCTGTACTTGCTAAATGGGATCCAGCTCATCAAGTCGAAGTATTTTGATTTAATTTGAACTACATATGTGCGCTTTGACTTACCGCGACGAAGTGAAGATAGCTATATCAAAACTGAAGTCCAACAAAGCTGTCAAAATATTCAAGGCAGCAGGCGATGACTTGGTAGGAAGTATGCACCAACTCATCTATAAAATAAGATCGGAAGAAAGCTTGCCCGATGAGTGGAATCGCAGCATAGTTTGCCCAATACTCAAAAAAAGAGACCCTCTGAATTGCGACAACTGCAGAGGCATTAGTCTCTTCATCATTGCATATAAGATCCTTTCTGCCGTTTTATGTGAACGTGTGAAGCCTTTCGTTAACAACCTGATAGGTCCTTATCAGTGTGGCTTCAGACCAGGAAAGTCCACAATTGACCAAATATTTAAATTACGACAGATCTTGGAAAAAACCCAGCAACTTCAAATCGATACCCACCATCTCTTTGTCGATTTTAAATCCGCGGATGACAGCATCTATTTAAGGAAGACCTTTACAGATCAACTTCGAGTTTTGGCATCCCTATCAAACTTATCCGTTTGAATGATGATTCAGAATACACACTGCTCTATCAAGGTCGGAATAGATCTCATCGATGGTTTTGATTTCAGAAAAGATTTTAAACACTGTCAAGCGACTTCAACATCGTCAACACTATAGGCAGAATCTTCCAAAGGTCCATCCAATTACTCAGATATGCCGATGATATTGACATAATTGGAAGATCAAAGCGTTATGTCAATGGAGCGTTTTTAAGCATTGCAACGGAAGCGGAGAAGATGGGTCATTGAGGGCAAGCCCAAGTATACATATGTTGTCATCAAAAAAGGATATTAAACGACGACGTATTGGATAAAACGTCACCGTGGTCACCTTTAACTTTGAGGTATCGCTTTAAATTCAGGCAACGACACCAGCGCTGATAACGAAGAATAACTCTTGCAAATCGATACTTCTCCACCCCATCCCCACCATCAGCACCCTGTCAAAAAAAAAATGAGAGCGTCTTAGGCTGCTTCTTTAGAAAAATTGTTCGGGTGATTTTTGGTCCCGTCTGCATAAGTGGAGAGCAGAGGAGAAGATACAACTACGAACTGTATACGGGATTACGGGCTGTACAGCGACACTGACCTGGTTACAAGAATAAAAGTCAAATGTCTTAGATGGCTGGGTCATGTAGAGCGAATGAACATCAGCGCTCCAGCTCGGAAGGACTTATAATCCAATCCCGAGGGACGGCTCAGTCGAGTAAGACCGCGATTCAGGCGGCTCGCGCACGCAGGTGGGAGAGGACCTCAACCAACTTGGCGTGCGAAACTGTAGACAGCTAGCTGGAGACCAAGTTGGCTGGAGACGCTTGTTGGTTGAGACCCAGGTTCGCCCGGACTGTCGCGCCACTTTCTTTAAGTATCTTTTTATTAAAGCTCCTCTTCAAGTTTGTGGACATTTATGATCGACTTACACTTGAAGAAAGAAAAATGTGAAGTGGCACAAAATGGCCTAGAAGGCGGTTACCTCTTTGGTAGTTTTAACTTATACTATACTTTATTTGGTAAATAAAGTGCATCAATCACACCATCGTTAAAAAAATCCTGTAGAGTGTCCTTTTTAATTATTATTAATTATGATTAAGCACCACTAAAAAAGGAGTCTGATGATCGGGTTGGCCCCCGTGAAATAGCTATAACTCCAACCTATGAACTTGGTGGTAGCACACACAAGTTGTTGTTGTTTCATTCTAAATTTTCAATTGTAAATCCGGCAAGCAGCTGCCTTAAACTGCAAGTATAAAAATTTCATACAAAACCCCTCAGAAGTGTCCTTTTTTTAATTAATCGAAATCGTTGAAACTATGAACACGATTTATACAGTATGTTTTTTAGAGAATGTACATATTCATTGCCTGACATTAATTCGGGTTAAGGTTTAGCCTATTCTATTCGCACCAAATAACAGAACCGTCAATATCCTCTTAGAGTAGTTAACGAATTTTTAAAGATTTTATGCTTCTAAAGGTTTAAATATTATCTGCGGTAAGATTAAGATATAAGCGTAACTTACACAAAGGCTTACATCATTGATAGCTAAGATAAAGAGTAGTGTTTTTAAATGACTACCTTGGGAAACTCCAGATTTGACAATGAAAGGGTTTGAGTAAGAACTTCTGAATTTAATTTGATAGGATCTATTTTGAAGATAATAAGAAATCTATGTGATGAATTGAAGAGGAAACCCAAGTGCATTCAGCTTAAATGTGATAATATCATGATAAATTTATTCACAATGGAATAGTAAGTCATTAGGTCCTGGTTCTCTACACACTGTTGCTTCACCTAATTCCTTATTTGAATATTATTAAGGGCAGTCTGCGAAAAGTCTTTCAAGTATAGGAAGAAATGTTATCTATTTTTACGCGAGTGTCAATGAAATATTGCTGAATATTTTTAGTATTTTTAGCCAACGCGTTACAATTTTTGTGAGTAAATTCTATCTTTATCTTTACTAGAAATAAAATTGCCTGGATAGCCCGGTGTGTCTCTGGGCCTCAAGTAATAGATTCTCCCAGCTAAATCAATTTCTAGCTTGCTGTCTTCAGTTTTGAATACCAAGTCTGTCTCAACTGCGTCGCTCTATTATAGATAGGGTCTGCCTCTCTTTGGCTTGGCATTTACTTTACGAGGTGGAGCTGCGATATTCATTCGCTCAAAATGCCCTAGAACAGTTTTTTGGCCAGTGGCAAGTCGCTGTTTAACTTGTACAGTTCATAGTCATACCTGACAAAGTCTGCGATGGGAAACTAGCTCTTTATTGACAACATATATTTTGTTTTGACTTCATTAATTACAAGACTTTTGCTTCAAAATCAATACTGAAAAAATAAATCAAAACTGATCGTTCGGTTTTTGTCATAATGTCAAAGTCATCTGCATATCCAAGATACAGTGTTGATTTTTGAAGCAGCTTCATGACAGCGCATCTCGCCTTGTCGTAATTCTTTGCTGGTTTTGAAGGTATCTGTTGAGTTTCTTCCAAATTTTGACGAAACAGCGAGCATTCTCCAAAGTCATTTTGATAAGGCGTATCAGCTTGACAGGAATACCAAAACTTGACATGGAAAGGTAGGTAGAAATCGTTCTTTGTTGACACTGTCATAGGCTTCTTCGAAATCGATACAGATTCTTATCGATGTTGTATTCTTGGGTCTTCTCCAGTACTTGGATTTACATTTTAGATAGATTTTAGATTATTTTAGATTTATTTCAATTTGAAAATAACAACTCACTTTATTTAGATACAAATATCTTTTACACATGGCCTTCCCGTCTGCCCGATTGAAATAATTTACTCACAGTTAGTGGTAGGTATTTAAAAAAAAAATATAAAAAGTGAACATAAATCTTTGTATAGGCTGATATTAAAAGGCTTCATTACATACAGTACAGCTGTGTCACATCGCCATTGCAGTTAAGAAGAGCTATTACCTCTGCATCGCTTAATACGTCACTGCCACGGAAGGTTCTTCTCATCTTCTTTCAGGATTGGGCAATTTCTGATAAAATGCATAATGTCTTCTTTCAAAGGCATGTTGAAAAGCGTACAAATTATTGGAAGATGGTCTCGGTGCGGCATGAAGTTAAATCTTACCAACTCTCCTCTTATCTTAAATATAGCAGATATTAATTTTTGATAAGAATCAATCCTAAAATAATTTCTTTCACAAAGATTGTGTTGAAAAACCCTGTATGTGGTTCTATGTACAGATGAAGTCGCTTGATGGATACATTCAAGCCTGCATTTTCCGTCTAACTTAGCAATGAGATCATAGAGTGCATTTTTTACATCTCTTTCATTGCATCAACAAGGCGGTTGATGATTAGCTGCAGTATTTGAGGTGAATAAGCAAAAAGGACAACATCATCGGCAAACAGAAGTGCTTTTATCTTGGTTTCAGCAAACTCTATCCCACCGGGTAAATCGTCTATATCTATAATGTCATACATAAACAGGTAAAACAGATACGGACTCAAGTTTTACTCCCATTGTTGTTTCAAACAAATCTAAAATTTTCTCACCTTTCCACACCCAAGTTATATTTCCTCGATAATGATTTTTTAGCACTCTTCCAAATTTTGTTGACATTTCCTTGTTGTACAGTTTGTAAAACAAGGCTCTTCTATCAATAGTATCGAAGGCGGCCTTGAAATCTATGAATAGGACATAATTATAACTTCTTTTTCTGCTGCAAGAGTGTTTCCGCAATGCTGTTTTAAGACAAAAATGTTGTCGTTGTTGTCATTCCTTAAACATTCTGTTATGGTTAATCCAAACTGCTAGGCGATTCCTTAGAATTGATACAAATACTTTATACGATGTATGTATTAAGAAAGGGTATTCCGTAATAGTTGTCTGGATCAGATATATCTCTTTTTTTATGAATTGGGAATAATATCGCTTCCTTAATTTGGAGTAAAGTTAAGATTTGGTCGATGGTAGATTTTGTATAGGCTTTAAACCACACTGGTAAGTGTCAATCATATTGCTTCAGGCGTTCGGACTTTCTTCATGAACAATAAAAAAATAAACTTTTCAGGTATTTTTTTACTGAACATAATAATTCGAGATTTAAGTTTTGGCTAGCAAAGCTTACAGCCCCTTGACGAAGTTCTTAAATCAATTTAAAACTCTCGGTTTATCTTTAAAATTTGGTTTTAAAAATATTTATATGCTTTTAAAACGTTTTCCATTTGGTTCTAATAAATTTTCGAAGTGCTCGCTGTGACTACACCTATATTATATGCCTTCCATGGATCTTATGGTTACAAAAATTGAAACAGGGTCTATGGATCTTATGCCTTCCATGGAACGTTCATAGAATTGAAGTTACCGTGGCGAGGATAAAAGGTCGCGTCTGTTGTTGGAAAAACATTAATGAGAGTGACATGGGTTTTACTCTGCAATATAAATTTAATTGAAACTTGTATATCGCTTTTCAACATAAAATATAACTAAACGAACATTATGGCTTCTTAAAGGACATAATTTCCACACAGACGGATTTACTTTTTTTTTAAACAATGGACATTTTGCACGTTTGAGATTTGAAGTTATTTCTTGACAAATTATTCATGGTTTTTATGTTCTCTTGTAGTCTTATTGTTCAAAAGTTTAACATTTATCTCAGACTATGATCTAAAACAGAGTTGGAGAATTCGATGAAGAAATGTGTTAGAACTCAACCAAGTTCCAATTTTTCAATATACCAAGTTTCAATTTTTCAATATACCGAATTTTATAGACTAGAACTTTGTCAAGGAATTGGCCGTAAAAGTTTCAAAACATATGCTTACAATATTAAAATAATTGTTAACAAAAACATACAGATCGTTAGTAACTCAGTAAGATGATTCAAGCATAACGGAGTGCTTCTCCCCCCCGTGGCGTAATGGTTAGTGCATTGGACTGTCATGCCAGAGATCTTCGGTTCAATCCCTGGCTTTGCCACCTAAAGTTTTTTCACGGGTACTGCCTCTTGCAAGGAATTGAAAAATCCCCCGAGAGTAATTCTTGTCATAAAAAGTGCTTTCTCAAATTAGCCTTTAGGATTAGGCTTAAAATTGTAGGTCCCCTCTATCCCTGATAACATTACTCGCGCACAGGAATGGTTGAGACTTGTTGTCGCTAGGCCCTATTTCTCAACGGACTGTTGCGCCACCTAATTTATTTTATTTTTAGGTAGATAAGACTACGTGCATTTATTTATGGCAGTCCCTTCAATAATTTTAAGAACTTAATCAATCAGAAAAGTTCCAAAAATAAAATTTTGATTCAAACAGTAAATATTTCAATGTAAATATTTACACACTTTTACATACATGTGACTATATACATCTTAAAAAGCTGCAGCTATACATATGTATATTATTTCCATTACACTTTAGTTACCTACCTACCTACCAAATATTTTTCTTATTACAAAGCAAGTCTCGTCGCTGCAACATGTCTCCCAAAAAGAAAAGAGTCTGGATTGGCGCATGCATATGCAACATTTTAAAATAACAGGAATAATGTTTTCTAGGTCAAGTTGCTCATGAGGGCTGTGTATGTGTATCTGTGTAAATTATATTTTGTTCTCTATGCAAAAGAATCCCAAATGAAAAATAAACCAACAAGTTGTATGCTGTTCGCTACGCACCATCGCTCACCGGTACGCAACAAGCAACAAGTCTTCATCAATTCCCGAACCCAACTTTTTTTCTTCATTCAGAAGAAGACCACATAAAGGTATACGGAATCACGACACGACGATAAATGCGAATTTATTGTAAAGCAAAGGCTACAAAACACAGACGTACAGACTTACCATTCTAAGTCTGCATAAGTGTTATGTTTTGAAGTTCTTTCGCGTCGCGTTGTTCGTTCTTCTTAAGCTGAATGTTGCGGATGGTTGCTTGCGCTTGGTTTTGTCTTGCAACGATCGCGATGATCATGAAGATGACGAAAAACCAAAACCATACTTGAGGAGGTTCGCTTCACGATGATGATGGTTTGTAATCCGTGCTTCGTTTTTGGACCTCTGCTGATACAAACGCAAACACACACACAGACACAAACACATTGACATATTTTGTGTAACTATCTTTTGCAGTTAAGTGTGTATTGTGCGACCTAGAGTGCCTAATTCCACTGGTATTGTGTGTTGTTATTTGTCGGATGTATCTTCCTCGGTACGGACACGAGGCGATCGGCACGGTTTAATCTACAAATAGTATCTATTTCTGCATTAGAGGAGAGCTCTTTTGGATGAGGAGTTTTTAGTTTTTACCTTTACACACAGTTAGCTTTCTACCGTTGACGTTGTCGGATTTAGGGGTTTTTCGTGCATGACGGGTCGGCTTACGGACCTCTCTTTTCAAATACCACTCATCATATCATAAAGACCATAATAAACTCGTATTTTTCGTGTTTAAAAATCCAATCCGTTAACGAAAATAATTTCCGCATTTAAAAAAAAACGAACAAATTTTAATAATGGAATAATCTTCTACACACCATTTGGATTACCCTACATATTATTGTCTCAACTTAAAAATGGATATTAATTAATTATACACTGCTGTGAAATATTATAAATAAAATTTTTAAAAGTTAAAAGTGTATGCAAAATAAGATAAATAAAAAAGGAATCAAAACAACAGTGAAGTGCAAAACAAATGATTATTTCATAAAATATTAAATTAAATAAAAAAAAATACCAAGTTTTAAAAAGAAAGAAAATAAAATAATAAGAATATAAAAAGGAAAAACAACAAATGTTTAAAAAATATTTTTGTTCCATTTTTCAGTTTTAAAACAAAATCCCAAAAAAAATAAATTAAACAAACAAAATCTTTCGACATTATCCTATACCGCAACCAAAGAAGAACTTTTGTAAATATATATTTTCATCAACAAAAGCAAAACAAAACTATTTTTGTTTAACAAAAATTAAAACCTAACCCATCTTTTTGTAAATAAGAACAAAATTCATCTAGGTATACCTATCTACATGCAAATAGTCATTTACCTGGGCTTTTTATGACCTTATCCAACCTATATAATTGTATAAATCTTTTGTATAGCTATGAATAAAACCTCTTAATTGTATTCTAACTGTTTGTGAGTATTATTTTATTTTTGTGTTCTTTTTTTATTTTTATTTCTATTTTTAATTTTTTTTATTTATTTTCTATATAATTTTGTTATTAACCCTTTTTTATTTGTTTGGTGAATAAATTATAGTTCTACTTATGCTTACTATCCTTTTTATCATTTTCTGGGTTCTACTTTGGTTAGGTTGATTTATTGTTCATTTTGTGTTTTTTTTTTTTTAATTTTCTGAACACATACATATATATGTATATGTAAATGTATTTCATTGGAAAAAAAAACAATTTGGAAAATATAATATTATGAAAAACAAAGGCGACAAGTTAAAAAAAGGATACATAAAAGGAATAAAAAGTTTGATTAAGTTCCAAGCAAAAAAATAACATAAAAAAAAACGTGAACAAATAATTTAAATGTTATTATAAAATGTTATTACAAGTTGGATTGGTATATACGCCAAAGGACATTTTGTAAAAATGCAAAACTACAAAGGTCTGGTGAGAATTTATCTTTATCAAAAAAACAAAAAAAAAAACAAACATAAATTTCAACTTAATTTTATTTAAAAAAAAAATATTGTACAAAAAAGTGAATTTTTTTTATTAACTTGATAGTTTTTTTAAATTCTGGACTATTTTAAAAGGGATATTGACTTTAAATATCAAGTCAGTGCTAGTATTAAATCTATTTTAAAAAAAGAATTGATTTAAAACTAATCTCAATGAAATCATAAGATTTTGTTACAAAAATTGAAAATTGACCTTAAGTTCCATTGCTTAGCGAAAATATTGAAAAAAAGGAACAAAAGAACACGAAGTCTAACCCTAGACATGCAAACAATTCAGAAAAAAGTTAAACAATTTTATTAAATCCAATAATGTTTAACTTTAATCTACGGCAGTCTTTAATAAAAATAATGGAAAAGTAAATACCTACCATAACCATCAGTTAATTCTGTTGATAAGCCATAAACTAAAAACTATCCTTCTGGGTAATAGCTATTGGATAATTTTTAACTAGCAAGGAATGATGAAGAAATATTTTTCTTAGTTTACTAATTCATAAATTAGTTTAAAATACAAATTGCTAAAATGCTAAATGTTTTGTATACAAATTTAGATTTTGAAATACATTCCTTTTTAAAATAAACTATAAAATAGTATGTGGTAGCGCAGTGAAGTTATTGTGGTAGTATTGAAGCACTTCATGTGTTCAATGTTCATATAGAGACGAAAGGTGTCATTGCTAGATCGTTTATAATATAAAAGAATTAAACCTATACACTTTTTTGACAAATATTTTGTTTAAATTTTATTTCAATATACTCGTAAAACCCTCTATTAAAGGACCGAGCGTAGCGATTAATACACAAGTTTGTGCATTTAGGTTCTAACCATAACTTTCTACATGAAATTGAAACCCAAACTTCTAATTTTATCAATTATATAATTTTATTTCGATGTACGTAAGTACAGCGAAAAGATTTTTACTATGTGCAAAATTTGAATGGTATATGAAAAAACAAAAGAGTTGATGTTCGAACTTGATTTTTACTTTGTACAAAATTTTAAATGCTATACGAAAAAACAAAAGAGTTGATATTCGAGCTTGAAATAATGCATTTCGACATTATTTTGTTTGGAATATTTTTTTTAACATCATCAAAATATCAATCAAATTTTTAGGTGAGTAAAAATAAAAGATAACAGAGTTGTCACTTGGGAGAAATTTCGATTTTTATGTGTAACACCTTTCTCTTTCCTATTACTCACTACTCTCGTACTCTGTAAACAGAAAACTGTCCAATAAAATTTAATATAAGCAATTTATGATTCATCAAAATGCAAAAAAACGATAGGTATAATAATTTGAATTTGAATTTTGAAGATTTTGTTCATTAGATTGGTCTTCACGCATATTCACATTTTTTTGGAATTAATTCATGATTTGTTTTATTTTTTTTTTCCAAAGATCTCAGTTTAATTAAGACTGCGTCAATTGTTGTTTTTTATCCTTTCAAATATATCCTGTCCATTTTGAAAAACATAAAATGAGTTGAAAAGTTAAAAGAAAACATCTGTTACGCTTACGTTATTCATATTCCACCAAATTAATTATACATTAATATTTTATAAAGTTAGGACAAGTGAAGCCAAAATGTTCGTCTAGGTTTTTGTTTTCAACAAATTTAAAAATAAAGGTCCTTCATATTATTTTTATTTGTTTTTTTTGTAGATTCCCTGATTTTGAATTTTGTAATATTTCCATTTTTAAACACTATGCCTTAAGGTGTAGATGTGGACCGACAAGGAGAGTCTTTAAAACTACTCATATTTGTTTTAACTTCAACAAATGGTTTTTATTTTGAAATTTGTATCCTTTTAAACAATTTTAAGTGTTCCAGTAATACTAAGTCAATCATTTAACGAAACTAATTAAAATTTAGAATGAAGTTTATTTGTTTATTTAGTGATGAAACTACTCTTGAGTATGGTGTGTAAAATCAAAATAAATACGTTTTTGAAATTCATCTATGCTCCAAGAACTTACGCAAGTGTCATACCAGAATAAGCATAATTATATAATGTACGTTAAAAATTAAAGCTAAATGCAATTAAATTGTTGTGGAAAAAAATAAAACCACTAAAATAAAAGTTGATGGAGTGATTGATTGATGATTACCTATACTAAAACAATCAAGAAGACGGTTTAAAAAAGTTAGGTCGTATTTCCATTTTATTTCGTAGAATTGTGGAATTAAAGGGATGGAGTTTAACTAAAACAAATCAAGTAATTTTTGAAAAAAGGAAGATCGTTGTATAGAAATTATGTACTATAAAACAAAAAAGACACTGTACAAAATGTGTAGTATCCACCCGTTACCTTGTTCGAATTTCAGAGTATGTATAAGGTGTTAAGAGTTTTAAACAGAAAATTAATAACTTTTGCAGTGAATCATTGATGTCTTGTAACCGATAATATTTATGAAATACCTGTTTGAACATCTTTTAAAAAGATAATCTATTACTTATTTATTTTTATATGTATGTTATAAACTCAAAATAAGTTTTTTTTTAAAAACGAGTGAGGTATAATCTATAAGAAATAACGTCTAGCTTCATGCAATATGTTATTTTTCGATAGCAGTTGCAAAATTTTTAGATCCGTTTATATTTTTATAACATTTCTTAAATTAGGCATACAATAAATAGAAAATTGTTTTCTTAGTTTTTGTCTCTAATGGAAACTAAATAGTTGTTCTTGTTCTTTTCAAAAACTATTTCATTTGAATACATATTTAAACATTTATTTGCTCTAGTTTCTATTCGCCTAAAGATTCATTATCGTGAAATTTAAAATATAAGGTATACCTATCAAACTATGAAGCTAACTATAAATTCATCAACATTTTTACCTATCTTCGTCACTTTACAAAAAAAATATTAATAATATTACCTTTCAATAATAAATCTTCAAACCATATCTACGATCTAACTCAATATACTCGTACCTAAACATCTCCCTCTAAAAATAAATCTATGTAGGTAGGTAAAAGTATAAACTAACCTATAACCATGCCATTTACCGTTACCCTACCGGCTTAAATCCCTTATGAATAATCAACCTTAAAAATAACAGCAGTCAAAAAAGCTTAGCAACTATTTTTTATACAAGTCAAACCCCCACGAAATAAAATATAAACAGTTTGTTGACCCCAAAAACCCAACACACGAACAAATTAAAAACTTTATTTATCTCTACACAGAGCAATTTTTTCATGCAAATTGACCGAAGGTATAAAAAAAGAAAAAAATATACAATAAAAAGCTCCCGGCAAAAAGCTTCCGCAACATTTTGCTAGATTCATTCATAACCTCTAAACAAATAATGACGGTCAAAGACAAAAGTTATATGTAGGTAGGCCCAGGTGCAAGAAAATCTAGTTGAAGTTTAAGTAAGTTAACGTCGACACACGCATTATGCATTGGTACATAGGCATAGGAAGCTACAATTGCACGTGTCAAATTAATAGAGCCACCCCATTTACGTGAGCAGTTTTGTCCGCTTTTGCAAGCTGCAAGGCTTCACTTCAAATTCAGCTTCAAGCCCACGAAAATTGTACTCTTTCTGTGTCAGACTGAGGCTCTGGCTTAGGCCAACGAGTCACAGTGACGGCATGACAAAAATAATTTAATTTCTCTTTTGCTCCCACTTTACGATCAGCATCGTCGTCGTCCGCGTCGTCGTTTGTATTTTATATTATAAACATTCTTTCTTGGTTACGGATGAACATGACGAAAAATGAAGGAAAAAAGTCTCCACACACATGTATCTGAAGCCTCCAGGTACGACGAAGACAACGACCACAAAAATCCCACAAATCTGTGCCAACAGTCCGTCCGTCGTCGTAGCCGTAGTCGTCGTTTTCGTATTCGTCGTTGTCGTTATCGACTTCCCTTACCCTCCACCAGAGCTCCTCTCCTAGGTTGGTCTGCTTCACGCTGACTATGCCCCTGCTTCCCATCATCATAACTGATCCAAACGGGCTGGAGTATATACAATATACATACATCTATGTAGATTAACCTGTATAACTACATTTATATCTATATGAATATATACTCATCTGTATCCAGTGGTAGTGTATATTTCACTACGACTATACACTGTTGATCGCGGAAGTATGTCAGCAGGTCTTTTGAATAACGGTACTTATTTTTATGTGAGATGGCTTTAATGATTATCGTTTCGTTTTGATTCTTCTCTTTTTTAGCCTCTCTATTCACATAAATACATTCGCAATTGAAGCCAAAACCAAACCAACACTTGGAAAGAAATTTTGTGTCTGGCTTCATTTCTATATCCAACTTCGTTTAGATACTTTCTGTGTGTATATTCATGCATCACGAGTCACGACTCACGATCATTCATCAGTGATCGGTCTTCACACAAGTATGACCTAACTTGTTGGTTTGTGTGTTTGGTTGGTATGACGCCAACACCAAACCTGTCGAAAGCGAAATTTATTTTGCTGTTTTTCGGTTACCGATAACGCGTGGTCGGCCCCACTGTTACAAACGTATAGACCTGATGTAAAGGCTTTGCTTAAATTGGAACTCTGAGAAAGATTATTTTTTATCTATATGTATCTATAGACTATGGCTCGAAATTTTTGCTGCTGCTGTGTTGTTGTTGAATGCGTGCCATCTACTTTAAGCCCGACCTAGCCCCTTTTTTTTGTTTAAAAAAAAGAAACAAACAGTTTGAACGGACTTTAGGACAAAATTTTTCTGACCCAAATTCCTAATTTCAAGTTAAGAACTTGTTTCTGTTGGTGGTATTATATTTACATATATATATGTAAGTACCTACATCGTGTTTATTGATAATTCTAAAGTAAAGTACATATATTTCAAAAATTAAATATAATATATTTTTTGATTTTTGTTCTTTTGTTTACCATAGTTATCTACCATTTTTAAAATTACTTTTGTGTGGAACTTTGAGCAGGTGTTATATGAAATTGTAAGATTTTTGCCTAAAGTATGTTTTGTTCAATACATTTAAGTATAAACCCTTAATACTATTAATTTAAGAGCAAAGATTTACAAATGAAAGTAAGATAAAACACTTAAAGTATTTGACGTATGTACATTAGCCAGCACCAACAAATTTATAATGTTTAAAATTTAAAAGAATGTATCTATTTATTATTTAAATATTTCGCCACTTCATGTTTTTTGTTTTTAACTTAATATCAGTTTCTAGTTTATGTTAAATACCTTTTTCAAAAGATAAATCCATATTTCGATTTCAATTCCTGATGGATTTTGAAAATTCTATGCCAAATAAAATCTACAACTATTGATTTTTTCTAATCAATTTTTTTAAAGCAATCATTTAATGTTTGGTATTTTATGTTTAAATTTATTTATTCAATCAATGAGTACTAATCTTATGATTACTTTTAAATATATTGTATATATTTACAATTATTAATTAACAAATTGCGTTTAAAATCATTTCTTTCCATTTGAAAATCGACTTCACAATTAATAAAGTTAAATAACGTTAACGAAAAAGTTTCTGTTTCTAAGATTTCTCTCTGGAACATAAAAAGGTAAAAGATCCAACAACTCAGTTGAATTTATTCTCCCAATAGCAATATCTTTTACTGCCTTCCAAAGATTTGAGATAAATTAATGCGCACCTTGATTTATAAGAAGGTAAACCTTGTGACCAATTTAAGGTATAACTATCCTTAAAATTTACACTATTTTTTTAAAACCAAGAAGTGAATTTGCCTTGGATACAATTAAATTTATATGTAATGCAGAAGATAATTTGGCATAAAAAATGACGCCAAGGTCTTTAATTTCACTAACAGTGGATACAATTTTGTTACCAAGTCTATAGTTTTAATTCACTCTTGGAGTTGAACGAAAGGCTCTACAAATTTTACATTTGGATATATTCAAATCAAGATGATTATATTTACACCACTAAAATAATTTTTCAATATCTTTTTGAAAATTGTCACAATCTTCATTATTGGATATTTGTTGTTATATTTTTAAATCGTCTGCACACACAAGACAATTTGTGGATTCTGTGATATCTAGAATGTGATGTCAGAATGTTAAAAAGTAGGGGATCCAGATGACTACCTTGGGGGAGACCTGATAATGCAATAATTACCACAACCTGTTTTCGATTCGACAATTAAGATTCCAACCATTGAAGAAAACTAAAATTGAAACCTAATTTCTCAAATTTTCTAATAAGATGGCATAGCAAAATAATTTGTAAGTTGTAACCCCACCGCCATTAAACAACAATAATTTTCCCAATAAAAATTTAATTTTTCAAAGAAATGTGTTCTCTCTATTCCCAGTTCTTTGCTGATGCGAAATAATTTTAATTCCGTAGCGAATACCGATTCTGTTTTTGTATTTTGCATATTGCAGTTAAATGAATGAAATTAATAACACTGGTCGACAAGGCTTTCGTACTGGCATTCAAATTGTACTTTTCCAATGAGGTTTGGTGGCCTTAATTCAAATCCGACTCCAAAATTAATGTATCCCGTCAGGTTTTTGAGATATTACTTTTTAAATTTAAAAACACGTAAAGAAGCCTTTTTGAAGCTACGAGTATCTAAATTTGTTTTATAAAATCCGTGATGGTTTTTCAAATCTAAAATGCCTTTCTTCGATATTCAGCTGAAATAACTTCAAACTTTAAAAGTTGTTGGATTTCACCTGCCTTACAACAATCTAAAAGAAACGCTTAACCATTTACGCCAAAATATATATTAAAAAAATATATATATAATATTGAAAACGTTTATTTTTAAAACTTGAGCAGATAGATAAAATTATACATAGTTTGAATTCCAAATCAACACTTAAAATTAAGCCTATAACGTATTTTACAAAAATATTAAAGTATAAAATTTAAGTTTTTCTCGAAACTTCATAT
This sequence comes from Eupeodes latifasciatus, assembly GCA_920104205.1. Taxonomy (NCBI): domain Eukaryota; kingdom Metazoa; phylum Arthropoda; class Insecta; order Diptera; family Syrphidae; genus Eupeodes; species Eupeodes latifasciatus. The sequence goes on along the minus strand of OV049924.1, from coordinate 173,311,450 downwards.
AGATTCAAATAAAGACTCATAACTAATGAGAATTTCCAGTAAGATATGTACTAAAATGATTTAAATTGTATCTAGAAGAAAAAGATTAGTACTTTTCAAAATCATCATATAATTTATTGTTAAGAGATATTTTTTGAGTTTTAACTTAGGCTTAAAAACACCGTTTTTAGTTGTTTTTAGCATTTTTAAAAAAGTATATTTTTAAAACCTGATGTGATAGAAAAATTAAAAGTGGCTAGATTCAAATTTAGGACATCTTAATCCTTTGAATAAGTGTTGTTTTGTTTGTTGAACAGAAAAAAAACGTAATTTTGTCGACCAGAGCAATATTTATAAAAGTCTACATTTATCAAAAAACATGATTGAGATCAGATGTTTTAAAAGATGGGATTTGTACAATGTGATGTTTAACAGTATTATATTTTCTCAAAGTATATTGATTTTAAAAAAGAACAGTTTTTATAAATTTTACAACAATTCATTAATAACAGACCTATAAAGTTATACAAAACGATTGATTGTTGCTGAAGTTTAAGTTCTTTTTTAATGAGGAAATTCGCTTTCTGTATAGTTACATAGTTAAAGTTTAGATTAAGATTTAACTTTGCCTTGATACAAACCTAAACTTGTTTTTAAAAACAAAACTATGTTTTTTATGGTATATTAATCTTATGTTGGGAAATAAAGTCCAACTTTATATTTAATGATCACTTCGGTTTAGATATTTTGAGGATAAAATTACTTACAAACTAGTTTTGATTTTTTTTAACTTGAAAAACTGAAATGTATGTTAAAATTTCCTTCACTAAACTTTACCTTCGATTGTTCGTACCGAATATATCTACCAAAAAAAAAACAAAATACAATCTTAAAAAACATCTTTCACACTAGATACAAATCCACGGTGGTTAGTATAGAAATGATTTAACAAGGAGCCTTTTAAAACAAACATTTAAATAAAATTGTGCAACAGATATGTAAGGGAGGGTTTTCTTGAATTGTTTGCCAGTCAACTTTTTTAAAAAGTTACCCTAATTGAAAGTCAATGATGAACCTACTCAACGTTTCAAAGGGCAATAAATTTTACACTTGGAATAGATTGTGGTAATGAAATATGATTTTCTACAATATCAAAACCGATCGTCTACATAAATGTAAGATGTAAAATGTTTGACCTACATGCATATAATGTATCGAGTTTATGTATACACAGTTGTATAGAATTAGTTTCAAAACTAAAAAAAAAATAATATTACTATTGTTATTATTTTGTTTTCAAAAGATTGTCTTTTTAAACAAGAAAATCACACTTTCGCTGTCGATTTGAACTAATATTATGTATGTTAACTGGATTTAATGATTGCTAATTTATACAAGATAAACTTGATTAAAAAACAAATTAAAGAATTATTGGGGGCTTAGCATAGAATATATTCTAAAACTGAAACAATCTTATGAATAATGTAATAAAATAACATACCTGAACACACAGGTATAAACATATTTAAATTTAAAAACTTACAAGTAGGTCAAATAGATTTTTTTCTTTTGGCGTAGGAATGATCTGATTGGTTAATGTCCTAAACTTACAAAACGACTAGTTTAATATTTTACTAATATTTTGAAATCAAAAAAGAACCAACACTTAATTTTTCAGTAACGTAAGAAGTAAAATCAAAAACTACCTACAAAACATTGTGAACGAAACCCAAACTTATGATTAAGAACCGGAAAGTTCTTAACGATGGGTCCTTATTTTGAAAATTGACCTTTTCACTCATTTACATTATGACATCCTACACTATTCCCAAATCTTGCAATAAGGCCTCTCTTAATTCATATTAAAGTTTATTTAAAATAAAATATCAATCTTTCATAAAATTAATTGCTGACCTAGCAATAGACTCCGCTTGAAATTAGATTTTTCTCATACTCACTTTTTATTCGTAAAATAACCCGACTATGGAAACAAAGCTGGTAGTTTACAGTTTTCCAAATCATAATTATGCCAGAAACATAATTGTAACTACATGCACGCTAAACAAAATAGGAAGAGCTTAAATAGTTTCGAAATATTTTTACTGATTAATTAAATTAAATTCAAATAGTTAAAACAACTTTAAAATTTTACTAATCAGACTTTTATGTATTTATTTTGCAGATAAATTATGTGCCCCATCCCCAATAAGAAAAAAGAACAAATCGTCCTTATTCAACACTTAAGGACAACGTGATCGTACCAATTAAACCATACATAGGTACCAACAAATCAAAAGTCCAAGTATCAAACTCAAAAACTTATCTACAAGCAAGAATAAAAAAATATCAAAATCTATTGCAAATATAGACACAACATTACAAAAGTCAAATATATTGACATACTTAAACGTTCATTGGGTGTGAACAATGAGGTTTTGCAGAATGAACGGGCCTAATGAATCCGAAGTTGAAAGCCTTCTAATGAGCCCATGTTGGGGACAAACACAAAATGGAAGTCAAGACCAGTACCTGCTAGATGGGCATAAGCTTCTTCTAGAGCATGACCTCGACTCACTGCCAAGTGAATCAGACCAAAAAGGATCTCTGGACGTACTCGATAACCTGCTTATGAATTCATCTTCCATTGGATTGTCCGATCTTAAACCTTTGCCACCGTTTACCGGATATACGGGTCACCTGTCAATCAATGGCATATCAGGCCATCATTACCATGCAATCGCACAACGGTTGCCGGATGAGAGCAATAATAATTACGCTCAAAGTGCTTACCACACGACCACAAATCAATCTGCCAGCTCAAACAATAATAGCGGTTCATCGGCCGATCAAAATATTGTCTCCTCCTCCACATGTCTGCCCGAGTCTGTGCTCAGTTCGGACGGAAATGATGCCTGCCTTTCCGATGTTAAACTCTTTGCCGATAGTCAGTTAGATAGTAAGCTTTATTCTGTGGCGGACAGTTGTCTGATGTCTGATCAGGGCCCAGATTCTGTGTCGGGTGTATATGTTGATATGAATTCTATCGATGACATCGCTGCCATCATTGGGTCCGCCATTGCCGACACAACAGTTCCCAATCAATTAGACAATGACGATGGCAATGACACTCGAGACTCATGGATGGATATTGATGCGTGGATAGACGGTAATTGCATTCAGCAAGATGGTAAACTTATAGTCTCACAACAGGACAGCTTTAGTGATTTCATTCAACCCCATTCACCAGCCAATACAAGTAATTCAACGTTACAAAGTCTCCTAACGCACGGCTATATGCCACTGCTGCACAACCGTCTGCAAAACGGTCCACCTCTCGGTGCCATCAAAAGTGAAGCACCAAGTTCTACCTCATACTGCAACGAACTGACATCTTCAACGTCGACAAGTCCGCCCGGTTCAGTTGTTTCAACAACAGACAACATGATTATCAATGGCAACAGTCGATATCTAAACTCAAATCCTCCTCAATACTCGTCCATTTCGATGTCCAGCAATTCCAGCGCCATGAAACCGGACGGCATATGCAGCCCCGACGTTTTGGGAAACTTCCCACACACAACCACCGTTACACCCAGTACACCAAAATCGAAAAGGCCGCGTTCACAAAAAAAGTCATCGTCCAACAATCATCAACATCAGCAAACGTCATCATCGTCCAATGGCAGTAACAGCGGCAGCGGTAGTCAACAAATTCAACAGAACTCTATGTCACCGTCTTCAGTTAATTTTAATTCAAATGACCTATCGGGTCTGTTAGGAAAAGAAAAGCCCGTCCATCGGTGTAACATATGTAATCGAGGTTTTTTAAATAAAAGCAATATCAAAGTGCACTTGCGGACGCATACCGGAGAGAAACCATTCCGCTGTGACGTCTGTGCAAAGGCGTTTCGGCAAAAAGCTCATTTGCTCAAACATCAACAGATACATAAGAGAATTGGGCGTGATTGACAATATAAAACGTCACTTTTGTGTTAATTTTTCTTTTGATTTTGTAAAAATTAAAACAAAAATATAAATACAATTATTTATACATTTAAACTTTACAACAAACAAAAAAGCCGAAAGAGACCACTTAACATGCTCATATATATATTATATATACATAGACAAGAATCTTAATATACGTACATACATATATATATATATAGAAAAATGTAAAGAGATTTTCTTTCACCTGCCACGCCACACGAAAAATCATGCGTAGTACGATATTAATTATGCTCACATTATGATTTCCATCCTTATTATGCAAATGAAGTTTTCTTCTTCAAATCTTCAAATGATTGTTTTTTGATATTTTTGGCAACTTCATTGACATTTTGAGTGATTTGTGAGCAATCAATTGTATGGCATGATAACTTAATTCGTTGTTGTTGGTTGCTTTTGGTCTCTCTTTGTCAAAGATCGCGAAACATTGGTTAAAGAAAAAGCTGACTTACTATTTTTGTTGGTCGTCTAAACAAATAGTTTAGTAGATAAACACTGGTCGAAAAAATAAGGTTATTTTTCTGTGAAACAAACAAAGCAATACTTTTTAAAATGTTTGAGATGTCCTAAATTCGAATTTCGCCTTTAAATGTTTACTATCACATCATGTTTTTTAAAATATGCCCCTTTAAATATTGTAAAAACAACCAAAAACGTTTTTTTTTAAGACTAAGTTAAAACTCAAAACATCTCTTAATAATAAATTGTATCTTTCCCTTCTAAATACAATCTAAATCATTTTAGTATCTTACTAAGTTTCTGGAAATTCTCAGTACCAGTTATGAGCCTTTGCTTGACTCTATATGAAGTTTTGAGTAAACCTTCAATTTAATTCCCAGTTTTTTTAAATACTTTTTGGATTTAATTTAAAGTGGTGATTTCGAATCCAAACTTTAATTTTAATTGTTTTCGGGAGTTTTAGAAAATACCCGTTTTCAACATTTTAATTTGTTTTTTAAGTATATTCTAAAAACTCGATATAATAGAATTTTATTGTCAGAAAGAAAACCTTGTCGACCAGTGTAATCAGACCTATCGCGAATTCCATTGTAATCGGAAACTTTTACGAATCCCGAAAAAAAACTATTACCAAATCGTTCGTATGGGAAAATCTTATTCAATTTTTTTCATTACAAACGGATTTCGTGATACTTTTTTTCGGGATTCTAAAGGTTTTCGATTAGAATGAAAGTGTCCTATCTCAAAATTACCGTATTTTCTGATTTTTCTATAAACTGACCTTCAAATTAGGCCCTTACATCCTTAATAAAACATAAATTTGAGTTATAGCTATCATTGAAATTTCTTTGACTGGATATTTGACGGTGTTTTCCTTTGATTAGAAATGAAAATTATATACTGATCGATCGGAAATTACACAAAGAATTTTAATTAAAAAAAAAGTTTAATTTAGTTTTTATTTTTCGCTAAAAATGTATTTACTATTTTCCAGACGAAAATTAATTTTCCTGAACAGCTGATACTTTTTTGTTCAAAAGTGAAACGAAACGTTCCAATGATTTGTTTTCTGTCTGTAAAAATTGTTGTTGCAATCAGGAAATTTTGTTTCAATGACAGAAATTTTCAATGAATGCTATAAACGACCTGTCAATAATATTCCAATGATTGGTTTCCATGATGAAAACCAATGATAGCTTTAATTGGCCCCCTAAGAAAGGGACAGTCATCGGTCACTTTAGTTGATCACATTATTCACCTATGCAGCTTATATTAAAGAGACTGAATCAGTTTTGAGTCAAAGGTCTTTTTTAGTTAGGTATCTTTTACTTTAAGGCTCGAGAAAATTTAATAAGTATATCAGCAAGGAAAACAAAAGCTTATTCATAAAATAGCTAGGAACATCAAAAAATAAAGTTAGAAGAAAATTGAAATAAGTGTGGAATGTTAAAGGGAAATTCAAGATATTATTATTTTTCTCTTTAATTTCTTATTTATTGACTAATTAGCAAAAATGTTAATCGATTCACGTTAGAACTGTTAGAACTTACCAATTATTTTCACAAAAGATATAAGAGATCAAAAGCAATGTAAGAACAACGGAGCGTCCAATTGTCTTTTTGCAACTGTTGTTCCGTTTTGGTGCAACTGTGCCTCTACATTCTACTAAAGTTTATTGCTCTAATTAAAAAATAAAAGTACCTCAATTGCAAATTCTTTAATAATGCGCTGTTTGTATAGAAAAATTGTTACTTAGATATAAATACAAAACACAAACATTTCAACTGCATGTTTTTAATACATCATTGTAAAATAAATAAAAAAGGATTTAAAAAATAAAATACAAAATTTAGATAAAATTAAGAATACTTTTCTGTACAAAATAGTAATATTTGTTTATAAGTTATATTTTATTTTGAGTAAACTCACGATATTAATGATGTAATCAATGATGTTTTCGTTTTAATTATTTATTTCACATTAACATTGCATAAGAGTTAATGGTATTATTAAAAAAAAAAAAACGATTAAAATATATATAAAAGAATTTTAATTGGCGTTAAAGATATTTAAAATACTTTTTATTCCATTAACATATAATGTACTACTGTATAAAAACAAACATTACAAACACATTAATGAACAAATACAAACTAAGTTGTTATTTATTTAAGATTATAATTTAGGTAAGAACATTTTTTTAAATAAACTTAAACTACAAAAAAAAAGAGTCCTTAAATAAATATTATTTCTTTTGTATTTCTAGTTTACTATTTTAATTTTATTTTTTAACATTTAAGCTGTGTAATTTTATTTAAATTCTTATAAATTTTGTTCATCCTATTTAAAACATTTTTATTTTGATTTGACTACTTTCTTATATAATTTTTGTGCAATTATTTATTTTTTTCTGAATGTAAATATTTATTAAATCAAATATAAATTGTTTCCAACATTTAAAATATTCAAATAGTTTATGTACTTTGTTAAATATTTTTTAGGAGGAAATTGAGGAAGTCCTTAAGTATGTAAGTATTTGAAAAAAAATGCTGATTTGCTTTACATACATTTCAGAACAAAACTAAACAAATTTTATGAAAGACCTTGAGGTTAGAGTCTGGTTATAATCAGATATTAAGAAAACCCTAAAATACATCTTTTTACTTGAGTAACTGCTGAGGAGTATGTATATATGTGATTTCTTTTAAAACATCCTGTCATGCCAGAGGTCTTGGGTTCAATCCCTGCCTGTGTCACCTACAATTTTTTTTACAGGTACTTCCTCTTGCGAAGAATTGACAAGCCGTTCAAATTCGCCATAAAAACTGTAGGTCCCATTCATCCCTAAAATGATTAGCATACAGGAATGGTTGAGAGGCGTAAGTCACTAGGCTCTGGTTCTCTATGGACCTAATTTCTTTATTAAAAATAAAAATTGTATCTTATTTGTTTGGTTTTAAGTTACAGTAAATTAGAAGGAGTAGAAATTGTTCTTGACTTTGTAGGGATCATGCACTAACTCATCTGCAAAATATGGTCAAAAAAAAGCATGCCCGATGAGTGGAATCTCAGCATAGTTTGCCTAATGCACAAGAAAAGAGACCCTCTAAATTGCACCAACTACAGAGGAATCAGTCTCCTGAACATCGCGTATAAGATCTTTTCTGCCGTATTATGTAAACGTGTGAAGCCGTTCTTCAACAACTGGATAGGTCCTTATCAGTATAGTTTCAGACCAGTTAAGTCAACCATTGCCCAAATATTCAAATTACGGCAGATCTTGGAAAAAACTCAGAAACTCAAAATCGATACCCACCATCTCTTTGTCGATTTTAAAGGCTCGTATGACAGCATCTATAGAGAAGAGCTTTACAGAGTCATGTCTTGTTTTAGCATCCCTGTCAAACTTATCCGTTTGTGCAAAATGACGATGGAGAATGCACGCTGCTCTATAAAGATCGGAAAAGATCTCACCGATGTATTTGTTGTCAAAAAAGTTTTAGACAAGGCGATGCACTGTCATGCGACTTCTTCAACATCGTTCTGGAAAGAATTGTGCAAAACTCAACCGTCAACACTAAAGGCAAAATCTTCCAAAGGTCTTCTAATTATCGAATTACTTGAATACACCGATGATATTGACATAACTGGAAGATCAAAGCGTGATGTCAGTGGAGCATTTTTGAGCATTGTGACGGAAGCGGGGAAGATGGGTTTAGTGGTTAATGAGGGCAAGATCAAATATATACTGTCATCATAAAAGGACATTGGACAAAAAGTCACCATGGACAGTTATAACTTTGAAGTAGGTAGTTAAGCACTTTCTCTATATTTCATGTGATTTGGGTGAATTGCGATTCTTCTGCTACACAATGTGGATCCTAGCTAGACTATAATTAAATTTTGTCGAATAAGATGAGACTTGAATTTTCGTTAAAAGATATCGTCGTCGTTTTATGGAAACATCCTAAGTTCATTATTATTAAAAATGAGATAAATACGCTAATTGTATGCAAATTAGGAAATTTATATTCATTAAAAAACTATAAAGAATTCATACTTCCGAATTTTGAATTGTTTTATTTTGATTTCAAACTTTAAATGCAAATATCTCAAAGCAAAAAATGGACTTAGGGAGTCTTAGTAGAACGGCGACGATATATACCTAGATGAAATGACAGCTAATGTCACAATAATTAAAGCAAACGTATTTATCAGATTCTCATAGTAATAAGAATAGTTATTTATAGGCAGAAAGGTTAATTCTAGTTAGACAGTTGATTTCTAACATAATAGTACCTATATAAATTTAAAGGTAGGCATACATATGTAATAAATTATGACTATGAGACGTACTATATCACTGCATTGACTTAAATTTCTATCTGTCATATGATTCTCAGATTTCATCGTTATAGTCATAGATATGTAGTTATAATACGTAGTTTTAAAACCAATGAAAGCAATCTAACCACTTTAATATACAATATAGGTACAAGTACATATTATACAAACTTCTTTTTTGAGTACGTACTCGATTTACAGTGTGCAGAGCAGAAACATGACCAGACTATGGAAAGAAGAAAGGTAAAAATTAAACTTACACACAAGTCCATGCAAGGAATGTTAAAATATAGAACGAACAAAAAACAAAATACGAAAGATAAAACATAGAGAAACACGGAAACTGTGTCAACGACCTACTTTTATTCTTTACAAAAACAAAAGCAACACTCACGTATTCTTAGTCGAATAACTTAAAAACTAGCCGAATAAAAGAAAAAGAAGACAATAATAATAATTTCTCTGTGCTTGTGCGCGTCTTATTCGATGTCTTGGCCAACATTTCTTTAGCATTGACTTCGAAATAACTCGTACAACGTACAAGTGCAAAAAAAGATACAACATCTAATCGGATACTCGGATAGATATTATGTACGGGTATACGATTCTGTGACTACTTGAGAGAATCAGATAATAAGTAAGCTAAGATGAATTCAAGCCAAAGATAGATTATGTATGTATCAGTATGTATATGTACATGTTGATGGATGTTTCTTTTATGTTGTTATTTTCTTCCTATGTATGTTGCTAGAAAGATTTTTTCAGTGCCGGATTTAGAATAAGACAGAGCTAAAATTAATTAACCAGGTCTTAAATATTGAGCCTCGACTGTATAGTGCAAGTAGCCCCTAGAAATATTTGTATTGGTCTTATATGATAGCCAATTTGTAAGTTTAATATAATTTTTCTAACCCTATCGTTAATTAATATGAAATCCTTACAAAATTGCTTCTAGTTTTGTCAAAATTCAATGGAAAAAGAGGCTGAGATGCGGCCGACACTGATAACTTCCCATCCCGTCTATCGATATGTCTTGCCTCAAACTTTAACAAAATATTCAAGACAATATTTTGTGTGATATAAATAATTTGAAGTCGATATTTTTTCTTTTTTTCTCCTAATACTATATATTTATATATAAACACTAACTACACACTACTAATTGGATTTTTCGAAGAAAATTTAGCAGAGAATGAAATCATTTTGAAGTCAATACCTTTATTTATTCACGATATAACTAGAATCGAACACTACCTCTACCAATTATTTGTATAAAAAAACTAACTGTTGGATTTTTATAAAAATGTTACTAGTTGTCGGAAACAATATTTTCTATACGATGAAATTAGTATGAAGCCAATATCTTAATTTTTTGAAAGATATTTTAGTCGCAAATCAATTTTTTTAGGTTTATATTTTTTGTAAAAAGAACTGTAGATTCGATTTTTCTCATAATTTTACCTCATGCTAAAATCGTTATTCTTCGTTGCATAAAATTATTTTAGAGATAAAATCATTTTTTATTCGAAAGATAATCGAAGTGAAAAATATCTGTTTCAATTTTTTTTGATTTATAAAAAACCGTAAATTGAATTTTTGTTAAAATTATATTTGTTTGTTATCACGTCACAATATATAATACAAAATTTATACAATATAAAATTTAATTCAAGTCGCTAACGTTATTGGTTCGTGAGATATTTTGGGTTAACCAAAATTTTCACTTTTTTAGACTCTCACTTGAAACGTCGATAAATGTCAAGATTTTTCAATTCGACAAATCGGAACGATTATGTTCATATGTCTTTATTTTTGGCTCAGTTGTACCAATTTGTACTTATTTGTGATAGATCGTCTTTCTATCTTTAATTGGGTCGTACTGCTGGTCTCTTGTTCTCTGGTCTCCATATTGTTGTCATTTTTGTCCATCTTTGGTTCTGAAGTCTAGATACATGTCCTGCCAAGCTGCATTTCAGATTTCTTGTTCTATTTATGACGCTAATAGTTCCGGTTCTGTTTCGAATATCTTTATTTCGTACCCTTTAAATTGATCGTATGTTCAGAATTTTCCTTTCCATTTTGGTCTGAAGCTCATTGTTTGTAGTCCGTACGTAAGGATGAGTAAAAAAGCAGAGTCGAAGATATATTTTATTGTGTCTGCACTTTAATCCAATTGTAAAATAATGTTTAAGGCTCCAAAATTGATTTCAGCTTTTTTTGATGCGTCTGTTAATATCTTTATTTTCATAGTCTTTAAATGAGTATAGAGTGCAATTATCCTTTCCTCATGAAATATTTGTATTGGTCTTACATTATAGCCTATTTTTTTACATTTTAGAATCAAAACTAAAACCATTCTAGTTCGGTAGATATCTACATACGAGTATTTAAAACATTTTTAAAAACTAATTTCTTGTCTATGATATCCTTTATTTGACATCGAAGGCGCTTTTAACAACGTGAAGACATCTGCAATCACTTCTGCACTAACACTTCGCTTGGGGAGTTAATTCATTTAATGCTGACTAGAAGAATAATTAACTAAAAAGTGGGCAACTCTTCTGCTAGAAGATTCGTTAGTAGGGGGGCACCGCAAGGTGATGTACTATCCCCACTTCTCTGGAACCTTGTGGTAAATGAAATCGTAACTGGTCTGTTGCGTAGGGTTTCAGAGTGGTTGCCTATGCGGATGACCGATTTTAATATACGGTGTGGGAGTATGGTGGATTGCTTTAAAGCTATAAACTGCAACAAACTAAATAAAGTCAAACGTTCAGCTTACTCTATGTATAAGAGCAGTTCGCTTCGCACGACTCCATCTGCGGCACTGGACACCCTACTCTACCTAACACCTCTTGATATACTTAGCAAACAAATAGCTGCAAGCTCTGCTATTCGCCTCAAAGTTTCAACGCAGGGGGTTAATAACAACATCGGCCACTACATAATTCTCAAGTATTAAGAATCAATTCCAAAGCACACAGACTACAGTACTAAACCAAACCTCAACTGCGATTCGACAGAAACTTCCAGATTTCGATACCTTCCAGTTTCCAGATATTTCTGGGAGGATAGGGCATTCCTAGAAGGCGAGTAAGTCCACTTTTACATAGATTGATCAAAACTGGAGGGGAGATGGCACAACAGTTTAATATTGACCATTGCTGGGTGCCGCGCCATAGAGACATTCCAGGAAATTATAATGCAGATGAACTCCACAGTAATGGTACAGTACAACCTATTCTACCACGTTTAGCTAATGCTGGCATACAAATCGCTACATGTAAACCATTACTAAAGCAAGATGCTATGAAGAAGGCAAACATCAGCTGGAATAACATCACCACGTGTCAGGTCACAAAACACATCTGGCCTACACTTGATTTAAAACGCTCAAGGTGCTTGTTATATCGAAGCAGATCGCATATAAGCTCGATAATCGGTGTCATAACCGGGCAATGTCTAATATGAAAATACACCACATGGCTAGGCGTATTCACAAATGACTTTTGCAGAAGCTGTATGGATGAGGAAACAGTTCTTCACCTCCTAAAAGAATTCTACTATAACGATCTCAATCATATTAACGTTATCATGTATGTATGATAAAATTTATAAGTCTTTGAATTAATAAAAACTAACAATAAATTAATGGTAGCTTTTTCTTATTTTCTCTTCCTTATTTTCTGCTTCTTAATTCTAACATTTTTACATGAATTGTTCCTATCATAATCAACAATTGCATCAAAAACTAATTGATCTATCAAAACTTCCAGTATTATACAATATTATGAAATAGATTATGTTTTTTGACAATACAACATTTTTAAATACAGTATTAATTTGGAAATACAGAATATTAACCATACAGCATTATGACCATAGTGTTATGCAGTTTTGTACAGAATTTTGACCATACAGTATTTTAAAATACATTATTTCGACCCGCTCCCGAGAAAAGGTTTGAAAGATCCTCATGATACGTACTATGAAAAGAATTAGATCTCCAAGTGTGGGCTTCCACCAAAAGCCATTTCTATCCAATCTCACACACTATTAATTTTGTTCGTCGAGCATTGTCCTCTTACTTTACGTTTTAAAAAATGTAGAACAAAGTGTCTCTCACCAACTTTTTGGATTGATTAATTTCATGTTTCCCATTTGCAGGTTGGGGTCAAAATACTGTATGGATCATTATACTGTATTTAAAATACTGTACCTCAAAATAATGTACATATGTACAAGAAAATATATTTCAAAATTCTGTGTTACGCACTTTTTTACATTATAAAAACGATTTTTATTGGTCAGCCTATTAATAGCATTTTGAAAGCAGAATCCTCTTTTTAAAGAAAACATCAAAATAGTTAAGAGATACAGTTCTTTAACAATACAGCATTTTGAGATACAGTATTTTAAATTTACAGTATTTTGAAATACAGAATATCAACTATACAGTATTTTAAAATACAGCATTTCGACCCGCTCCCGCTTTAAAGAAAAAACTCGGCAGATGAAGAAGGTGATTACTGACCAAACTTGACGCTCTTTGGGTTTTTGGCTGCCCCAATAAGATTCAAACACAAGCTTACTCAATATCTCTGATGCAGCACTGTTTTTTTTTTTAATTTTAGTTTCAAGATTAAAATTATAGATAGACACAAAGTTTTCATGAGTATATTTTTGATTTCCGGTTGCCTGGTAAACCCACAAAAGCTATTCTTTCTTACCTAAAACCAAGCTATATCTAGATGCCATAGGTCTTTGTGGATTGGATACGTAGTTACATAGATAAAGATAAAAACAAAGAAACAAAATTAAAATGATTAACACTTTACTTCAATGGCAAGTGGTTCTAGTTCTACGTGGAGTTCTGTTTTGTATATTAAATTCGTAAGTTTTATGCACTAAAAACGAATTATTTCATAAGATACACATTCGATTGGACAGGGTCTAGTTGTTGTTTTTTTAGCAAGTTAATTGGTTAACTTTGATTTATCATAAATAAAAAGTATTTTGTAGAAGAACAGAGGAGGGTAAATGTAATTAGCCAGGCTTATGCAACTTTTAAAAATCAATTGTGCCAACTACTGTTGTTTTAGTTTTTTTTTTTAAGTTTCAGTGGGTTTCGCAGATGAAGTCAAGTGTTAAGATTGCTGCAATAAGAAGGTTCACTTTAGCTTTTAAGATCAAAAAAGATCAGGCACATCATATTGCTTTTGATGGAATGCGGAAGAGCAAGAAGGAAAACAAAAATAATAAAAATTAACGAAAACCCAAAGACGGACGTGATGAAAAAGACAGTTCTTTCTTTAAAAGTTGGTCATGAAATCGCAAGTGACCTATTTTCTGTAATAATTGGTAGGAGTCGGTAAGGCAGTCCGACCACATTACACACACACATTGGCTGTAAAAAAGAACAAAATGAGGACGGCACATAATTGGCAAAACTAACAACACGCAAACGATACAAACATGCCTGTGCGTCGCGTTCGTCGCGGCGTCGATTGGCCACAACGTTGAGTACACAATAGACTTTATTTTAGTTAGTATTAGTATGTACTCGTAAGTGCAGAAGTTGTATCTATGAATGTTTGTATCTATATCTAAACTGGGTTTCTGGAATCATTGGCTAGAATAATTTAAAAATAAGTAAAAGCTTAGGTTAGAAGTTGGAACGTGTATTTGCTTTTATTGTTATTATTATTGTTTATTTTGGATTGTTATAGCTATGGGTATAGATTTCTATTTTATAATATTTTAGGAGTTACATATACACATACGTAGTAGTTTCAGGAATCACATCACATAACGTCAAACGCGATTTCTCAATTATTGTCAACCTGCCATTATTATATATATATATTATATTATTTTGTATGGCAAAATGGACTTGCAAACGATATAAACAATTTATACTCGAAAAGGAATTGTAAAATAAAGGGTGTTTTGTTAGACGTGCGATTTTCAAAAAGGAATAGAAAGCATATAATTTAATGATATGGCCAAGAACTTAGCTTTATTATAAGGATAAGTATTTGCATTATGTTTTAAAAATGATTTCGAGCAAGGGGCCTCCGCGGCCGGCTTGCTTAAAATGCATGCCGAGGATTTCGACTATTTTTTGCAGCTATTGGGGCAACGGCGGATTTTTAATTTTCGTAGGAATTCCATAAAATTCAAATCTTATCGTATAACGTTAAAGGATATGACGGCCCTTATATTTTCAATTATTTATTTTTAGATATGAAAATAATAATTGTATTTTACTGCTTTAAACTTTGTTGCTAAAAGTACTAGTTTTAACTGATGACTGGACCACGTACATAATATGAATCGGAACTCAAGTCCTATTCTAATCGCGCAGCACAAATTCATCAGCTTTTGACCAATGGAAAATCTGGTTGGGGTCATATGAGCCATAAAGCTTATACACTTAAGTTGTATAATTAAAGATTTCATCTAAAGATTTGTTGGTTATTTAACGATATTCACCAAAAAGTGGTTTGTTGTCAAAAACAACTAAAATCATTGTTTTTACACAATTTAAAATTTGGAAAAACTTCAGTAATGCTTTAAATTATTTTCATAACATCTTTTATGAGAGAAAGGGCAAATATTCAGGTTCTTCAGAAGCTCATAGTGAAGGGCTTTCTTTTAAAATTGATTTTCTATTAAATACAAAAACCTTTAAGATCCTACAAAATTAAAGAAGTCTACTTTTTGAAGTGAATTGGCTTTGTATGTTCTAGAACTGAGATTTAAAAACGAATTTCAAAAATACAAATGTCCCAAAAACAGCAAAGTGACACTTTCATTAAACTAATGGCTAATTAGAAAACATAATAACCATTTCATATCTAATAATTTAATATAAAAGCTTTGAATTTCTCGACAACTGAAGTGAACGGGATTCTGCAACGTGTAATTTGTGAGTGCCACACTAAAGTTTCTTCCCAACTTATTGTGTACCTTTATTTGTTTTTATTTAATTTTTAGAGAAATTATGTACTTAAATGCACCATTTCCTTAAACTAAGAACCAAACATTTTCTCCATTCTTAAGTCTTGTTGATTCCTTTAAGATCAAAATATTTTTAAAGGTTCACGTAAAACAGTAATTTTTTAGAATTTGTCTTCCAGCATCAGCTAAAATTATTTTATTTAGAAAAGTGGTGGAATCTTGGAATGTTTTCATATGTAGGAAGTCGTCCAAATTAAGTTTTTAAACCATATCTTGCTGAACAACAGTGTTCTAAAATAATCTTATAAATAAAGTTGTCACTTTAGCCTTTGAAATATGTAAATGTAAGGTTAAACTACCCATTATGTTATTTAAATTTTTTCAGTCTCCTTTAAAGAACATTGGACATGAGATTATTTTGAACACGTGTTAAGTTTGAAAGTAAATGCTAAATTTTATAGTCCAAGCAAACTAGATATTAAATTCGAAAAAAAAAAATCTTGGGGGAGAACTTCAATTACACTGGTAGAGAAAATTACTTGTTTTTTACTGTAGCACAAACAAAAGAATTCTTTTTTATAGGATCAAGATGTCCTAAATTTCGCCTTTACATTTTTCTACCACATTAGGTTTTTAAAATACGCCTCTGTAAAAATGTTAAAAACAACTAAAGGGGTTTACTTAGTTAAAACTCAAAATATTTCTTAACAATAAATTGTATGATGATTTTGAAAAGTACAAATCTTTCACCTTTAGATACAATTTAAAGCATTTTAGCATTTTAGTATCTTACTTAGTTTCTGAAAATTCTCATTAGTTATCCTTATCAGTCTTTAATTTAAACTATATAAAGATTCGAGAAAAACTTGAATTTGATAGTTTAATAGTTTTCGACATAATTTGTAGTGCTGATTTCGAATATTTATTTATTTTATTCATCAAGCAGATTAATATAATATAATTAACAAATAAAATATAATCTTACAGACTACAGAAACAAGGTTTTTAACTTTGGCAATAAAGAAGTGAAATATAAATAAATATATCTAATAATGTAAGGCTAAAACTTGAACCACCAGTGTAGGAGTTAAGTAATAAATATAATAAATATTTTTTAAAAGATTCTCGACTTTGGTAGGAAAAGAAGTCAACATGATTACAAATGATATTAGATTCTCTAATGCATCAAGTTAGAGGCTCATTGAAACCATAGTTTACTC
Organism: Eupeodes latifasciatus; assembly: GCA_920104205.1. Lineage (NCBI taxonomy): Eukaryota > Metazoa > Arthropoda > Insecta > Diptera > Syrphidae > Eupeodes > Eupeodes latifasciatus. The sequence goes on along the minus strand of OV049924.1, from coordinate 173,294,477 downwards.
TATGATAGGATTCATGAAATTGATTGCAAGATCGCGTTTGCCTATACAGAGCATATACAGTTCTGTTCACTTGATTAGACGCACACATTTTTTTTACATAAATTTGATTTTTTTATAAGTGTGTGCAAGAATTATCAAGCAATTGCATTTTTTAGAAAGCTTATTAAGTTCTCAACAAAAAAACACCAACAAATGGTAGGTGAGTGGAAGATAACGGATATTTTTTCTCTTTCTTGTATATGCTGTAAGAAAAAGTGCAGTTTTTTTTGTTCACTTGATTAGACGCACACTTTAAATTATTTATTTGGTCGCGATCTAGTACGTGGAGCTGAGTTCGCTTCAAAGTTTAAGCATTTAAGAGCATTTAATATTATTTTTAATCAAAAATGGGAAAAAAAAAAGTTTTAACCGCGGAAGAAAAAGGAAAAATTGATGCGTTCCATTCCGAAGGGTTTGCCATGAGAAGTATTGCCAAAAAAATAGGCCGAAATGACCATGTTATAAGAAATTACATAAAAAACAGTGCTTCATATGGAACGAATTACAAGGGACGGACAAAAACCGCTTTAACTCCTCAGGACAAAAGAAAACTTATAAGAATTGCGTCAAATTCAATTGCCTCCACCAGCAAAATAAAGGAAAAAGCGGGGATAAGTGCAAGCATATCCACGAGTTCGTCGAGCTATTTTGAGCGCAGACCATCTGAAATTAAAAAAACTTAAAAAAAAACCACTAAACGCCGTACGAAAAGAACAGCGGTTGGAATTCGCACGCCTTCACATGACGTGGGATATCGAGCTTGGAAGGGTGTTGAATTGGCGAAATGTCGTTTTTTCAGATGAAAAAAAAAATAATTTGGATGGCCCTGATGGGTACAACTATTATTTCCATGGTGTAAGAAAAGAGGAAAAGTTTCTGACACGTCACCATTCGAGGCAAGGAGGAGTAATGGTTTGGGGAACCATTTCGTACTATGGGGCGTTCGATTTGGAGTTCGTTTCCAACAAAATGACGGGACTTTCCAACAAAGCTCTTTTGGAATCAGCCTTCCCCGCTATGAAAGAAATGTTTGGACCTATACCTTGGATTTTTCAACAAGATAATGCGCCAATCCACAACGCTCGTGTTGTCAAAACCTTTCTTGCCGCCGAAAATGTGGAATTGTTGTCATGGCCACCTTATTCACCTGACCTCAATATAATTGAAAATGTATGGGGATGGCTCACGCGTCAAATTTACGAAGGAGGTAAGCAGTATGAGACCTGTGAAGAGCTTATTGTCGCCATCAAAGAAGCCTGGAAGAAGATTTCCTTAAAGTATTTAGAAAAATTGTACGATTCACTAAAAAATAGAATTTTTGATGTGATTTTAACACATGGTGGTTCTACAAAGTACTAAAAATATAAAAGAAACATACAAAAAAAAAATAAATGAAAAAAAAGGTAAATCAAAAAGTCTGTGTCTCATTTTTACTACCATTTTACAGGTGCGTCTAATCATGTGAACAAAAAAAACTGGACTTTTTCTTACAGCATAGACAAGAAAGAGAAAAAATATCCGTTATCTTCCACTCACCTACCATTTGTTGGTGTTTTTTTGTTGAGAACTTAATAAGCTTTCTAAAAAATGCAATTGCTTGATAATTCTTGCACATACTTATAAAAAAAAAACAGATTTATGTAAAAAAAAATGTGTGCGTCTAATCAAGTGAACAGAACTGTATATCGACTAAGGACAAAAGTAAAGGGCAGTTTATATGAGAAGAAATAATATCACGTATGAAGACCACTGAAAAATACCCACGGCGAATATCAAGTGGTGTTAGACCAAGCAGTTTACATCTGGTTTCATAAGGAGGCATTTCAATGTTCCAATTTAGTCGGTGAACTACAATTCGCGAAAATTTTTTCTGAATCCTTTCAATCCTTAAACAGTGAGTTTTATAAAAAGGATTCCAAATTACTGAGCAGTATTCAAGGGAAGATCTCACATAAGCATAAAAAAATGACCGAAGGGAAAATGGATCTTTAAACTCTTTTCAGTTGCGAACCACAAACCCTAGCATAGTATTTGCTTTAGCAACCACAAAATCAATGTGGGAGTTGAAGTTTAGTTTGTAATCAAATATAACACCTAGGTCTTTCTTTTCTCTAAACTTAGTAAGTTTTGTTTTATTTATTTCGTATTCAAAACAAATTGGACTAAGACTACGAGAGAAAGATAAAGATTGCCATTTAGAAACATTTAAGAAAAGCTGGTTAGCAATGCACCATACAGATAAGCGCTCAAGGTCACTTTGAAGAAACAGACAATCGTCCAACGATTTGATACAGCGCAGCGGAAAATTTTGATATCATCCGCAACCATTAGGCAGATAGAATTGTTGATAACCGTTGGTATGTCATTGATTAATATCAAGAATAGAAGGGGTCCCAAGTGACTTCCTTGAGGAACACCAGAGGTTACATGAATTACTTCAGAAAATAAATCATTAACGCGGACAAACTGTGTTCTACCTATGAGATAGGACGCAAGCCATTTTAAAATATTAGAATGGAATCCGATAGATTCCATCTTTTTTAATAATATAAAATGGTTGACCCTATCGAAAGCTTTCGAAAAGTCTGTAAAAACTACAACAGTTTGAAAACCTTTTTCGAGATTTCTAGTGATTTGGTTACAAAAGAGAGCTAGATTTGTTGTAGTGGATCTTCCAGCTATAAATCCATGCTGAGATGGCGCAATCGTTTCTTTAAGAATAAAGGTTAGTTTTTCATAAACTATTTTCTCGAAAATTTTGGGAATCGTAGACAATTTACTTTTAGGACGGTAATTAGAAACATCCTATTTAGAGCCAGATTTATGGATAGGAATAATATAAGAAATTTTGCAATCGTCAAGAAAAAGGCCCTTTTCGAGAGAAACATTGAACAGTAGATTTAATGGCCCTGAAAGAGCAACAACACAGTTTTTCAATACAATTGGTGAAATGCCATCAGGTCCCGGTTGACTATCATCATTGAGATCCCTTAGAGCTGACTCAACATCTTTGCAGCTTAAGTTTAAGCTGCCTATATTGATGGAATTACCGCTTATAACTGATGAATAATTTTGAGGAACACATTGAGGGGGGTAAACCGATTGAAAAAAATTTGCAAAGAGGTTGCATATGGCATTTATGTTAGTAAATACTGCATGCAATTTGGTATCCCGTTAAATAAATACTCTTATTTTTACTATTTGCTCAAGTTTTAAAAATATTCGTTTTTAACATTATTTTTATATTTTTCAATATATTTCAAAAAATTGACATAATAAAATTTTTTAGACAAAAGATTCGTTACAAGAACCAAACTTACCTTCAAACCGTTTTGCCTTTTTTTGTTGAAAATCATTTAAGCAAAAATGGTTTTGCGTTTCTTTTGAATTTTTTTGAATATTATATGAAATAATATAAATATTTCGAATGGAAAGCCATCACGGATTTTATTGAAAAAAAGCTACTTCATAAATTTAGATAGCCTCAAAAAGCCTTAAATACATACATACGTGTTTTTCGAATTTTAAAAAGCGATATTTCAAAAACCTGATGTGATATGAATGTGATTTAAATTAAGGCAACCAAAACCAATTGGAAAAGTGCAATCTTTTTAATGCTAATACGAAAACCTTGTCGACCGGTGTTATATGTTAAAAATATTAAAAATGTCTTATTTAGGACCGGATCAAAACATTTCAGGTCAAGTGTTATTTTATGGAAATTACTAGAAAACTATAGTTTATCATCTAGTTCCATACAAAAAAGATCATAAAGCTTTTTTCGTAAAGTTGAAGATAAACGTTTGCAAAATATTGGGGTGTATTTAGTCAAAAATGTAATAAAATTATATTTTTGGGTGTGGATTGTTTTTTTGATTGGAATACACAAGTTTCAGTGTGGTACAGACAGGAAACACCATCTTAAGAACATTATCAAACAAATACCACAGAAGAAGTCGAAATCTTCTTACCCCTACGACGAAGAAATCAAGTTTGGACCGCTATAACTTAATAAATGAGGACTTATTAATATTTCAGAGCCAAAATGTAGGAATGTAAATACTGCATAAGCATTATTATTCGCCAAGTCTCTCCGAAATAGTGTGAGGAGTTCTTGTCTTCACTTTTTCACGTTAAAAGTTTGTTTATCGTTTATTAAATTCTTAACTTAAGCCGAAACTTTATCTAAATTCGCAATCATATAAAAAAATATGTTCCTTCAAATTCTTCACTCTTTATTGAAAATTTGGTGGGCAGTGTGAAATGCAAAACCTAATTCTATTTAACAGCATACGAGATGTTAAGCTGATGTTATTGTATACACAACACGTCACCAAAACGGTGGTCATACAATGAGGTTACCTGTCAGAGAAGGTGTTAAATTTAAAAAGAAATACTTTAACGGTTGTTATTTAATTTGTGAATAATCGAAAATGAAGCCGAAATTCACTTTTTTGAATGATGTCACTGAAGTTCGGTTTCAGTGGCGCAAACATAATGATGGTAATGATTTAGTTAAGCAAGCAAACGTCGAGCGTCGTTGTCGTCGTCTTCCAGGTCGTCGTCGTTGTCGGCGGTATCATTCACACACTTTAAATGTAGGACAGTGCTTACATTAATAATGTGAAAGTGAATCACAGCAAGCTCAGAATAAGAACCGGAAAGAGTCCATGCGAAACGAAGACTTCAAATCAAAGCGCGTGTTTTCCACCACTAAGAAATAAAAATACAAGTAAAAAGTTTACGTCATTGGTAATACATTATTGTAACCTCTAAAGCAGATCAACTGCATAAGTGATTGGAAGTACTTTACTTAAGAAGATCTCAACTGTTCTTAAAGACTTTGTTAGCTTTTATGAATTTCGTGTTCTGATTTAAGATTCAAGAAAAAGTCAACTTGTTGTGCAGACTTCGAGTAAAGCTACCGTCAGTGAAAATAAAATGAGGTTAAGAGTTATTGAGGTCATCTTAACCATTGAATTTAAGTTTTTAGTGTATAATAATTATTCAGCCAAATGTCTGAGTCAAAAATAACAAACAGTTTCTTGTAAACTTCTTCGTATTCCGTATTTAATGCGCTCGATAGATATATAATGGTTGCTAAAGAGTTTTGTGAATTAAAAGCAAAGGCTATGTTTTGATTGAATAAAATGAAGCTTAAGCTATTTAGCAAAAAGATATCATTTAGTCATAGCTTTTTTACAAAAGTGAAAGCCGCAGCTTAGGTACATCTTTAGCTAAATTTAAAATGTATGTGAATAAAAATTCGGTTATCCTGTTCCTAGAAGGGTTTGACTAATTCTTATTTCGTAGTTATAATGCAATTATAGCCGAGTTTATACATTTCAAACAACTAAAAATTAAAAAAAGAAGAAAACTATTGCTAAATTCACGAGGTTGACTTTCATAATATTTCTCGTTTTCAAAATAAAAATTTAAAAATGTAATATATGTTACACCGCTATCGACTGCAATATTTTCAAGTCCCGAACATTTCCGTAATACTAGACTAATTGGTGTGTTCAGGATTTCCACATCCTTAACAAGTATGTTACTTCTTCTTAGGCTTGACACTCATTGCGACGGGCTCACTTAATCTTGTCGATCCACCACCATTCCTTTTGTTGTATTCGTCCATCGGCCAAGTCTTAACAGGCTCCATTTTTAAACCGCTTTGATTCGTTGTCTCTAATGCAGTTTTAAAATCGTCATAACTTCCTAGCAGGGTACGCAAAACAACAACATCAAGCTGTTCCATCTTGGCTCCTTTGGATTTAAGCTGACGAAAATTCTTATCAATTCAAGAAAAATGGTCAGTGAAGTGACGTCTTAGCTCTCATTATAAATATTTCATCATCAGAACCGGTTTTCGGAGTTATAACTGTCTTGAAATAATTTTTCTATAGAAAATATGACACAGCGTATCAAAAATCCTTTTTGAATTTGTCTTCTTGATCCTAAATTCCAATAATTCATCATAAATAGTATGGACCAAAATTGAAATGCGTTTCTTTTCTTTAAAAGGATAGCTTCTAAATCTAAATCATCTTCCATGTAATACCTTAGAACCTTCTTGTTAAAATAAATAAATTAGGTGGCGCAACAGTCCATGAAGAAACAGGGCCTAGTGACTTACAACTCTCAACCATTTCTGTGTGCGAGTAATGTTGTCAGAGATGGAAGGGACCTACAGTTTATATGCCGAATCCGAACGGCTAATTTGACAAAGCACTTTTCATGACAAGAATTACTCTTGGAGGATTTGTCAATTCCTCGCAAGAGGCAGTACCCGTGAAAAAAGTTAGGTGGGACAGGCAGGTATTGAACCCAAGACCCCTTGCATGACAGTCCAACGCACTAACCATCACGCTACGGGTACTACCTTATTGTTACCTAAACTATATTTCCAGCTGCTGAAATTCTTACCATCACGTAATGGAATCTAAATTAACTAGTGATCAGCCTTTTTGCTATTCTTTTTCTCAAATTAAAAATAAAATGATCTCGGAAAAATTATTTCTTCTAGCAGTTTTAAAAAGTTAATTTGTCTTAAATTTATCCTGGGCCCATAACCGTAGAATGGTTTAAGAAGTAACAAAATACAAATTATTATAAAATAAGTAATTTATTTAATGAAGTTCAAGAGAAAAAGAAAATATATTTATAAAAACAATAGAACTTGAAAAGAAATATAATCTAAGATTTATATATGTAGTTTCCAATAAATTATTGAATGTAGTTGTATACAAAGTACGTTTAATTTTATTTAAAAAATTGATGGTTTCGTTGCATGTCGCCCGAACCGAATCACTATTTTGGTAATAAATTTGTACGATTTGCAAAATAGCTCAGGAGTCAATTTATTGATTATGAAATGGCAATCTCAACTGAGCATAAATCAAGTGACAGCTGTCAAAAATGAAACTCCAAAAGAAAGTATTGCCGGATTGAAAACCACACGTCTTACAGAAACACCCGTTTTTTTGTTAAATCCAAGCAGTTTTGTTATTTTCCCTGGTTATGTAAAATTACCATAGAATTCGTCCAGTGCATATTAAGTTTTTGTTGTAATTTAAATGAACAGCCAAAGAAGTATCAAACAAGAGCAATTACACAGGTCGATAAGGTTTTCTTACTCGCATTAAAATACAGTTTTCCAATGGGTTTTGGTGGCCTTAATTCAAATCCGACTTCAAAGATAATGTATTACGTCAGGTTTTTGAGATATCACTTTTTAAAATTTGAAAAAATACATTAAAAAAGCATCATTCTACAAAATGTGTGATGATTTTCCAAATCTATAATTCTTGTCTTCAAAATTCAGTTGAAATATATATATTATTGTAATAATTTTCGAAAAGACTCCAAAATTTGTTAGATTTAACCTGTCTAACACAAATCTAAAAGAAATGCTAAATTATTTTTGCTCAAATGGTTTTCAACAGAAAAAGGCACAACAATTTGAAATTCAGTTTTGTTCTTGTAACGAATATGTTGTATTAACAATTCTGTTTTATCAAGTTTTTGAAATATTTTAAATAATGTTGAAAACGGGTGTTTTTAAAAGTTGAGCCAATAGTTAATATGAGAGTTTGGATTAGAAATCAGCATTAAAAATTAAGTTGAAAACGTATTTTCCAAAACTATAAAATTATTAATTTTAGTTTTTTTTTCTCGAAACTTCATATACATAGATTCAAATAAAGACTCATAACTAATGAGAATTTCTAGAAACTAAGTAAGATACTAAAATACTTTAAATTGTATCTAAAAGTGAAAGATTTGTACTTTTCAAAATCATCATACAACTATTAAGAGATATTTTGAGTTTTAACTTGGACTCAAAAACCTCGTTTTTTAGCACTTTTAAAGGGGTATATTTTAAAAAAAAACCTGATGTGATAGAAAAATTTAAAGGCGAGATCCGAATTTTAAAAAAGTATTGTTTGATGTGTAGGAGTGTAGGACAAAAAAAACGTTTTTTTAGACAAAACTTAACCTCTTTGCTTTGTCTATTTATCAGTTCTTGTTAAAGCTAGTTAAGATCATGAAGCTTAAGCTTGACTGTTAACCTTAATCTTTTATTTTATTAAAATGAAACAAAAATATAAGCTTGACATGTCTACTAATAAAGTACTAAAGAACTATTAACAACACAAACATTTCAAAACAGTCTAATAAATTTGTTGTGTGTATTTCGATGTGTTATTAGTAAACACGATATTTCGTTATTATAAATTTTGATTCAAAGTTCGAAAACAGAAATCTCAACCAATAGTGGAAAAATGAGTGGGTACAATAGAGACATACCCTATACTAGCACCCAGCTAAACAAAACACTTTAAACATGAATGGTCGAAAACTCTGCAGCAATCTTCGTGACGCAGGTATTGGTAAGCAAAAAAAAGTCTGAGTGTCATAACATCAATACATATTCGACTTCTTTGTCACCAAATCCTTGTGGATTACTAAACCAAGGATTAAATCATTCTTCTCCCTCTGAAACTGAGTTTTTGTTTGCTGGAACTGATTGTACCGATGTGGTTGAAAATTTGATGTTCCTTAAATCTAATAAGGCAAGCAGTTGATGACGATAAGGTAAGTTTCTTAGTTTTGCTCGACTTCTCAAAAACCTTCGACACAATTATCCACTCAATTCTCATTCGCAAGCTAGTACAACAATTTATCTTCTCAATTTCTGCAGCAAATTTGATACAATTATATTTAAGTGAACGAAAGCAGGCTGTATGTATTGCCAATTAACTCTCGGTTTTTTGGCAGTTTTAAAAGCTGTTCCTTTATTTATTATAATTCGTTAAATACTAACGTTAACAATTCTTATTAATAAAATATATATATAAAATCTAAAACTTAAACTAGATTGTTGAAAAATATTAATTTGCAATTCATACTTTTTATATTATCATTTGGTCAATTAATACAAGAGTGAAATTTATTATAGATTTCAATTAATTGATTTAAGGGACTATGTAATGTATACCATAGTTTGATCTACTAAAATTACTATTCAATGGTTTCTGGGGTCTTATACTTCAACGACTAAAACTAAAGTTTAAACTACCAAGGACTGATGGTGATGAAATTTGTCCGTTTATTATTCCAACAATAAAACAAAACTGCAAGTAAATCCTATGATTTGTCAAAGAAGGAAGATTTATGAGAGAAAGTCTTTGAGAATAAGGCGGTAATGTATGAAAATCATGAGGCCACGGAAGGGATCGTAGACAAAAACGCAAAAATCTTTTCTGAATGGCTTCGAGTCTTGTGACGTGTACGGCGCGGCCGGCGGCGTAGTAAGGTGACCATAATGTACAAGCATATTCCACAAATGAAACAAAAAGTAATTTAAAAACATATGGATCACGGAAATCACGGCCAAATCTCTTAATGAAACCCAGAACTCTATTTGCTATTTTAACTATGAAGTTAATATGTTTATTAAATGTTAGTTTCGAATCTAAGGGTGTTGTCTTAGTCAGAAAATACATATGTATACTCTACTTAAAGGACAAGAATCAAACATGTAACTAAAAACGATTGGAACTTTTTTGCGTGTAAAACTCCTGGTTTTACATTTGTCAACATTTAAAACAAGACGATTATTATTGCACCATTCCCTGAATAATATTAAGTCTTCTTGCAAGAGAAGACAGTCAGATGTAGAGTTAATTTTTTTAAAAATTTTTATGTCATCAGCATATATTAGGACAGACGAATTTGTATGATCGAAATCAAGTCATTTATAAATAAAACAAATAGAATAGGACCAAGGTGACTACCCTGGGGGACACCAGAATTCACAACAAATGAACTTGAACACTCATTACTAAATTTAACACTATAACGTCTATCTTGCAAATATGAGGAGATCCAGGTTATGAAACAGTCGTTAAAACCTTGCTGTGATAGTTTTAAAAGTAATGTTTTATGACACAATTTATCAAAGGCCTTGCTGAAATCAGTAAAGACACAATCTACTTGTTCACGTTTTTCAAAAACATCTAAACAAAAGGACGTAAAGTTAAACAGATTAGTAACAGTTGAACGTTTTTTAACAAAACCATGCTGGTTATCATAGATAATTGAACTACAATGAAAAGAAAGGACGCTACATACGATTGACTCAAACAGTTTAGGCATAACAGATAGTTTAGCAATAGGTCGGTAGTTCAATATTTCGTTTTTAGGACCTTTTTTGTGTACTGGTATTGTGAAGGAGCTCTTCCAGATAAAAGGAAACAGCGAGTTACTTAAAGACGTATTAAAAAGAACACATAACGGGTGTGCTAAATACGCAGCACATTTCTTTAAAATGGATTATGGTACACCGTCGGGACCAGGACTAAAACATTCGTTAAGTTGTAGGATACTATTAAAGACAGTATCTTCACTTATAACGAAATTGATAGAATTTAAGTGGGGGAAATTTGAAACAGTGGTAGATGTGTTAGGAAAACTAATAGTATACTATGATCTACAAAAGCTGTTCCTTAAGGATCGATTTTGGGCTCAATTCTTTTCTCACTGTACATGTACGTTTATCAATTGCCATCCGTGCTTAACTACACACTTATACATATATAAGCTGTCTAAAATCTCACTCATTCACTCACTCACTCACTCACTCATTCACTCACTCACTCACTCACTCATTCACTCACTCACTTAATCTCGAAAAATCGATAAAATCGGTCGAGGTCCTTGAGCGGATATTACTTTACAGCAAACACAAGTTTCTTGAAAACTTCTTATTTAAAACGGACTTTATGTATGTATGTAATTTTTGGAAAAAAGTAAGCGATATGAGACTACAAATAATTCAGACTCTTTATTTTAGTGTGTCAGTTTGTCCTTTGTAACCTGAGCAATATTTTTAGCTGTCAATTCATCATCGGTACAATATTTATTTTCATTTATTAGACTTAAATGAGCTTCATAATACTTTTTTTAATATATGTATGTACTTTTATGAAATGAAATTAACTTTGCTCATTTATTAACCACATGGTATGAAGCTCATTATTGTTTTTAATTAATACAGCCAGCGCCAGCGGTTTGAAATTCACCAAAAAAGCACAAAATCTTAAGCACTTTCATTTGGAGAACTTAGCTAAAGCTTGCCGAATGCTCTACAGCTCATCCAGCAGTACAGTACCTATCTATTCCGTCATCATATCGTTCCAAAGTATAAGCTTTGTATATAGAGTGGAGTAGATTATATATACAAAGGTATAAGTTCAATTCAGTTGATGTTGATGATGCCTTTTAAGTTGTTTAGATTATTTCTTTCGACAGTTTAGTTTCAATATCAACGGGAATCACGTTTGTTTTATTTTAGTTCATTATTAATTTCTCAAAACTAGGTCAAAACGTGTGTGTGTCGCGGTATTTAGTTGATAAAGGCAACCAAACCAAACAACCTGTTTTCTTCTTATCCTATACTTCATGTATTCGAATATCAAAATGTATTAAACAAAAGCAAAGAGCTTTTTGAGTTTTCAATAATTATTAAAGTGGAATCTGATTAAAAGAAAGTAACGTACACACAACGAATCAATTAGCATACTTTTTTCACCAAAAAATAATACAACACGAACTTTAATTTGAAAAACTTTAATAAAAACAACTCAAGCCAAAGCATGAACAGAATATTGCGAGGCATTCTACTTTATCGGAATACTGACCGACTGCAAATGGTTAAGGAATTCGAACAAGTTCGCGACCACCCTGAGGTGAGTGAGTGCAATTCCATTGAATGACTTCGCCTGTTGACACTCAGTGTTTATAGTCTCGCTGTCGCTCTCTTCCCCATCGTTGACATTGACTTCCGAGTTCCGAATCTTGAAATTGAGACACGACAGTGACTATTAGCTTTGATTTTATTGACAAAAGCTTTAAGATTAAAAGAAACATTGACCTTTGGACTGTTTACATCGTGTGATTACAAATCGGCTAACATATTGACTATTTTTGATAATTTTATTCGTGAATCAATAAGATATTTTTATTACAAAATTTGTAAGTGAATATTGCCGGTTAAATATGATCTAGCTTATATGGTGACCTTAAAAATACAATAAATCTAAATCTAAATTATTTATGGCAAAGTACTTTCTCACAGTGTAGGTACTTAATTAAGAAGAACTATTTTAACATAATCAACACATGTTCAATAAAAAACAAAAATTAATAGTTTGGCTGGTGGCCAGGGACATGCAATAAAGCATAATTTATTTATACATAAATATTTATTCTAAAGAGCATGTATTTGATTCATGTACAAAAAAATATAAATATGTACATGATAAATAAATACAGTAACTTCGTTCTGATGTTCTTTAGGAACAATTTAGCCTAGCTAAAATGTAAATTATTGCTTCCTAGAAACGTTAAGAGGTACTTGCAAATAGAATAAAATCGAACCTAAGGCTTTTATGAATTTTGTTATTGATAAAACGTTCTTTTTTTGTTTCAAAAATTAATATTTATTGGCGTAGAGCCAGCAAAAAAAATTGTTAGTGGAGTGATAACCAAAATTCCTTGATGGGAATGTAGATCAGCATTGCACGAACGTCTCGATTTTTAGCCCTAAATTCCATAATATAGGTAGAAATATCTATTTTGCATTCTATTCTTGTATATCAATCTATAATTTTGTAGAAAAGAAAACAAAAACATTAATGAAAAAGTCTCAAGGAAATGACTAATGCATTGCCCTAACAGAAATGCATGAGTCATGAAGGGGGATGAAATGTAGCACATTTTTATTTTTTAATATACTCTCCCTTAAGCCTAATGCACTTTTTACATCGGCCGTAAAGTTTTTTAATGCCTTCGAAAAAAAAAAATGATTTGTCAAGTCCTTCAAAATACACAGAAATTGCCGACTTCACCTGTTATCACCGGTAAATCTTTTTCCACGGAGTTCTTTCTTCAGATTTGGAAATTAAAAAAATCAGAAGGGATCAAATCTGAGTTACACATAAGGGGCTTGATTTAATAAACTGAACACACTTTTCTGCAAGGCAGTCATCCTTTCCTTTTTTCTATGGTGGCTTCTTTTTAATTATGTAGGATGTTTGCGTAGTATCCGCCGGTTTTATTGACACCCTTTTCCTTGTTATCCTCCACCCTCGTATATAAACAAACGTTACGATTTTTCAGATGAAATATTTTCTCTAAGCTCGAATTCATAAACTTGAAAAATGAAATAAACTTGTATGAAGAATTTAACTTAATGAAATCATCCTTAGACGTACAACTTGAATAGTAATTTTTCCGATTTTGATGTCTAAATGATAACCAAATGAGTTTAACATCAAAAATCAGAACAAAATCCCTGATTATAAAAATGTACGTCCAAGACAGATGGTATTACCAAAAGAATGGTATGCCAAAACATCAAAATTTTGTTTGCACATTTTAAAAAAACAACCGTCCTTAAAATAAATGAAGCACGATATGAGTTATTTTACAAAACTTGCAAACCAACTTTGGAAAAAAGTTAGTTAAGAGTTTTAAATATTTCTGTAAGACCTTAGGTAAGTTATGTGATTAAATCCCCAGAAACCATTAAAAATTTCTTTGTAAACGAAAATGAAAGTGAAGGCATTGATAGTGAAGACATTACTTTGAATCTTTCATCCGATGAATCTGATAATGAATGATTTTTCCTATATCAATTTTAAAATAAAATGTTTGATTTTCATTCAATTTGATGATGTTATGTGATTTTGGTATTCATTAGTTATGCCTTAAATGCATTAAAGTGTATCTGGCAAGCAGAAGGCTGCAACCAAAACTTCTTGGAAACGTTTACCCCAGACCATCATTAAATTGGGTTGATACCAGCCTACCTTAATATGCCTACATACATAGGTACATATCTACACAAACCTGAGCATAGATGTTATTTATATTTATCTAAAGATTACCAATGTTACAATTTTCTTGGAATGAGTTTTTGTTTCCGGTATTAGCTCCCCTGAAGGATAAAATGAGATGGGCTTGGCACCGCACAAAAAATAATTCTATACGGTTCCTTGCTTAGATTATTTTTAAGGGCCAGTGGTTTTCCATTCATTGGAATTTTTTAGACAGGTTATAGCGATTCATTCCAAAAAAATTGAAATACCTGCAAACTAGCTTGGTATGTGGATTCGATTATTTCGTTCAAATATACAAACAAAAATCTATTCATACATTATTTTCCCAGTATTTCAGATTTGTATTATAATAAAAAGTTGAATATTTCAGGAAATTATAAATTTATATTCAATTTAATACAAATCGCATATTCTACAGAAAATTCTCTTTTTCTTGACACCTTAATTGTTAAAATTGCTTTGTTAAAACTTAACTAGATTGTGAAAATGTCACTTCAAATATTGTGGCGCAACAGTCCATAGAGAACTAGGTCCTAGTGGCTTACAACTCTCTACCATTTCTGTGTGCGAGTCATTTCAGAAATTTTCCTAATTCCCCAATTTAAAAAGATGCAAGACAAATATGACAATTTTGTAAGATCTGACAATCGTCTGTTCTTAGCTTAAGTCTTACAACTAAGTCACTTTTTCATTTCGTACCGAATTTTCAAAACAAGGTAATATTACAATATCGAACCTTACTTGTTTATTTGAATTACCTGATTTATATCAGTACACTATAATAATTTATGTATTAGTTATTTAAAATCAAGCCGATAGTTTTTACTGAATTATAATTTTTGTTTTTTTTTAGCCAAAAGCTGTTTTCTTTACATGTATGGACAGTCGTATGATTCCCACGAGATTTACAGAGACTCATGTTGGGGACATGTTTGTTGGTAAGTTTTCTTAAATATGAATAGATAGTATATTCAATGATATTCATTATTTTTGTTTTCTAATTAAAAAACATGAATACACTAGGGCTTAGGTGTGCAGTTTTAGTTGAGCTAGGAAATGTAAAGCATAGTTATTACTATGAGGACTGATAAAAAAAGTTCAATTCAAAATTGTCATCAGTTAAAGCGGTTGAAAAATAAGAATTTAATTGCACTATTATGACCTAAGTTCTTAACTAGTAAGTTCTTAAATAGATTTAAATCTCCATCTAGTAATTCTCGTTTCATTTTTAGAACTTCGTTTTTAAAATATTTAGAAGTCGAGTATTTCTTCACATCTAATTTATTTGTACAGGACACGACTTAAAATCAATTTTGAGTTCTAGGAACTTTAGATTTCGGTTGAATGGAGTTGTGTTCTAACGTGGTTTTTTTTTGTTGATAATTTTAAAGCACAAAATATAAATAGACATTGGACATAGAGCCGGCAGCAAATTTTGGAAGTGGTTTCAAGATTATTTAATGTGAATGTGTAGATAAACGAACCATTATATCACTCTCAACCGTCTGGCAGGATTTGTTTCAGCCGTGGTAGGGGGTAAGCGGTCAAAAATGGTATTTTTTCCGATTACTCTTTCACACAAGGAATTTTGGTTATCACTCCACTTCCAAAATATGCTGCCTGCTCTTAGACTAAAAATATCTTTCATTTCTTGTTTGAAAGGCAATTTTGTGTCGATATTCTGTCTGTTTTCGATAGAAATTAGGTTTCATGGGATTTGAATCGGTGTTATTGTATGTACATTATTTCGATGAATGCATTCGTGCTTTAAAAATCCAAAATTCAAAAGCCTTTGTTTCAATTTAACTGTTTCGCCACTCGAATCATGAAATTTCATAAAATGCTTTTAGATACAGTCCTGGAATATCAGATGATGTGAGTAGTTTACAGGCATATACATATGTATAAATACAATCATACTATTCTAGATGTACTACTGGCTCCTTTTTTGTGGATTTTAATGCGAAAAATTGCGTTTTCAGCAGATTTAGCCAGAAGCTTATTATCAAGATGCCACAATTTAAATAATAGTTGAAAATGTAACTCTGTAAAGAAATTGTCCTGAAAATAATATTTAAAATTTACACTGAAATGTACATTCAAAATTACCCTAATTTTACGAAATTAAGTCCTAAAATTGTACTTCAATTTCACATTATGTGTTCTTTAATCTGATTTTTATTCTAAAACCACTTCAAAAGTAATTTAAAATGTCGTTTAAAAAAAATTAAAAACATCCTAATATAATTGGCGTGGTTCCCGTAGCGTGATGGTTAGTGGGATTGGCATGCAAGAGGTCTTGGGCAGAGAGAAAAAACTAATCGAGAGTCAAATTTCCTCGTCTCCGTCCCTTCGAAACCTTTTACTCTCATTTTTTATTGGGTGTTGAATTCGTATCGGTGTATACATGTTTTCACCTCGGACAAGAGTACACAAAAAAACATCAGTTCTGGGATTGCGACATTTCTCATTTTTTTTTTTTTTTTTTAAGTCTCATTATAATATTTGTAATTCTCATAAATTTCTTTCTTTAATTTTACTAACATCTTGCCGATTTTATATCTAGAAAAATACTAAATATAATTCAAATTAATTCTAGCAAAACATTTTTGTTTGTCAATAAATAACGGGAGAAGTTATAACGGTAGATCGTAGTGAATTTGTTTTTCTCCTCTTTTCCTCTAAGTTACAGATAGATGGCATTAACAACCAAAACAAAAGGATGTGTGCAGAAAGAGTGTAACAAGGTTAAGGTTTTTTAGACTAGACTTTATATTTGTATATACGAGCGAGTAAATACTTTTCATATATTTATGTTATATTTATTTCAACAGTAATATCTTAACCAATAACTTAACTAATGTATTATCTAAAATATACTGCATTGAATTACTTTACATTGAATTATAAAAGGCGGAAATAATAAAGTTCTACAGTTTACCGGTAATATTTATATAAAATATCCATATCTTCTGCAATTGCGGTATCAATCGATATTTTCTGGAACTTAGTGTTAACGTAACATTTATTTGTCATGAATTATTTTTTCAGCTTTTTATACACCAAAAAAATCAATTATGAAATTTGACTGCGATAATAATTACTTGAACACAGCATTTTCTATGTTTATAGTTATTCAGGTTTAGCCCTTAACTTTGATTTGCATTTATTTATGAATAGCCTAAAAAGTTTAGCAAACATCTATGAATAAGCCACAATGCACTTTCAGAAAAACTGTAGTTAGAAATTTCCCTCACAGATTTTTCCTTGTCGCTATATATGTAACTGAAAGATAAGATATAAATAGTTAGAACTGTAAAACTTATAAAAATGATGCATAAGACTTAAATTTTGGTTGAAGAACAAATTTGTATATTCTTTTCACAAAACCACTGACCTAGCGAGCATACAAATATGTTTACTTTTGTACAAAAGTACTTTTCGGCGTATGTAGTTATGTAGTTAGTCTTTAAAAGCAACACACTAGCTTAGTGGAAAGCAGTAAGAAGAGCTTATCACCTATTGGCAAATCTTATGCAATGAAAATTGGCAACAGAAGTAACAAGTTGACGGTCTTTTTATTTAGTCTACTTAAATCACTTATTTTCAGCATTTTGGAAATGACGTGAGTAATTTAAAGAAAATAAACAACGAGTACACACAAATAAAATAGGAATGGAAAAAAGAGATGAGTACGTATATAAAAATGTTTTCAATGTTCCTGCGTTGTTTTATTTTCATGATCCATGTTTACATTCTGTAACTCTCGTTTTCAATGTTCCTGCAACTCTCGCATCGACAAAATTAAGTCGATAAACTCTGAAAATTGAAACAAATCTGAGTTTTTTTTGCATTTTTCAACGGTCTGAGCGAAAATTAAACGCAAACACAGCTAATAAAAAAAAATAATAGTAGTAGTGCTTTCAGAGTTGTATGTTTCTAGAATTCTCATTGGACTGTTGCGCCACCTAATTTATTTTACTTAATGATTAAAACTGGCTTCAAATAACTAACTAATATTTCTCTAAATGCGTAATTTAGAATTATTTCTAAATCTTCATTGCTCTCGCACCTAACAAGCACAAGAGTAATTAATTTCACTTCATATTCGAATGATATTACTCCCAAACGAACACAATGAGAGTACCAAAAAGTTGTTCATCCGCCATTTTTCAAAGGTGGTGAGTGTGCACATCTTCTTGCATAAGTGTCTGTCCCCACATTTTTTTTATATGGACTTCATACATATGCAAGTTGGTGTGCAAATCACAGCACAGCTTGTAGGCAAAAAGAGAGCTACCGTCGAAGTTGATTCTCTCGATTAGTTTTTTTTTCTCTCTGGTCTTGGGTTCGATCCCTGCCTGTGCCACCTAACTTTTTGCACGGGTGCTGCCTCTTGCAAGGAATTGACAAATCTTCAAAGAGTAATTCTTGTCATGAAAAGTACTTTCTCAAATTAGCCGTTCGGATTCGGCATATAAACTGTAGGTCCCCTCCATCTCTGACAACATTACTCGTACACAGGAATGGTTGGTTGAGTCTGAGAGTTGTAAGACACTAGGCCCTGGTTCTCTACGGACTGTTTCGCCACCTAATTTATTTTTAATGTCCTTGGCCCCCTAATGATGAAGAAATGAGTTAGAACTCAATCGAGTTCTAATTTTTACTGCCAGTTTCTTGACGAGGTTCTAAAATAAATTCAAAACTCGATACAGTAGTTCTCGGTAAATCTTTGGAACATAATTTTAAAAATATTTAGAACTTGAGCATTTCTTTCGGTTTAAAATTATTTTTGATAATTTAAGATCTCAGTTGGAACTGAATTTTAACGTGTTTTCAAAATTTATTTTACGAACAAAATTAAAAAACATTTTGTCCGTTTTTGTTGGAGCGGACAATTTTCGAAATAAAAATTGCGTTTTCGTGTTTCAATGGATTTCGTTTAAGATTATTTAAATTACTCTTTTTTGATAAATGTACACGTGTTCACATATTCGTGTTGCACTGAACATCTTTACTTGAATAAAGATCAAAAGAAATTGGTTTGGATTCAATTTTTTCCACCGCTTTTTGAAAACTCGATCCATTAAATCAGATATTAAAGTCATGCAATCTGTAGGATATCATATGATTTACATAATGCAGTTTAAATGACAGAAACACTTTTATGGAAAAGTTTCACGAAATCGTGTGTTAAGTAGATTTAGACAAAATATTATTGTCCAGATGAAAAATACAACAAAATTGACAAAAGTTTAGTATTTTTGAATGTTTTTTCGGATGAACATAACGGCGTCTTGTTTTCTGTAACAGATTGATCTACACTGTTATCTGAATATTGACTATTTTAGATTGGATGTTATTTCTCGACGTAATTTAAATAGTTCTTATGTCTATTTGTGCAAAATCAAAACTCGTGGTAATTATAAACGCTAAATTGTTCAATATTCTCATACACTTTGATGTGAGAAATCTGTAAAACTAAAGTAAAGGGCACGAATAGTAAATAGTTTAATGCCTTTAAATGCATATGTAACTTACATTTTAGGAAACTTACTGTCAGTGGCGTCTAAAACATTTTACATTATGCAGCTGATATTTATGACTTTTTGCAAACTGTCCATATGTTAATATAAATAAAAAATAAATAAATTAGGTGGCGCAACAGTCCATGAAGAACCAGGGCCTAGTGACTTACAACTCTCAACCATTCCTGTGTGCGAGTAATGTTGTCAGAGATGGAAGGGACCTACAGTTTATATGCCGAATCCGAACGGCTAATTTGAGAAAGCACTTTTCATGACATGAATTACTCTTGGAGGGTTTGTCAATTCCTCGCAAGAGGCAGTACCCGTGAAAAAAGTTAGGTGGCACAGGCAGGGATTGAACCCAAGACCCCTTGCATGACAGTCCAACGCACTAACCATCACGCTACGGGTACTACCCATATGTTAATATATTTTCTAAAAAGTTTTAATTATTGTACATTAGATGGCCTTGTGGTCTAATTTAATCTACAACCGGAATTAATCTAAATATTAGAACTCTGGAAGAAGTACAAATGTTGCTGAACAGTCCTAATACCCTAGACCCAAAATTTGGGTATCTATTAAAAAGTTCTATATCAGATTGAGATTTAAATCAGAGTTCTAGAAATTAGTTAGTTAGTTAGTTCTTATTTTTAGAGTTTTAGCGATTAGAACTCTGTGAGGGAATTGGCCGTTAGTAAAATATTATTTCAGTTTTTAATTAAATATCAAATACTATTTTTACTTAAACTATTTTCGTTTGTTTTATTTAGTTTTATTTGCAACTTACCCACTATGAAATTTATATGTTATTGTCTGGGACTTGTAGTTTGAGGAAATGTCCACTTTTGATTTTTGGTTGAAGGAAATAGTGCAACTATTTTAAATATGATTGCCCAGATAAAAATCTGTAATCTTCTGATATGTGCTCCATTTGTTTTCTTAAATAATATTTATGGTCGTATAAAAGTTATTTAGAGCAATAAAATTTATTCAGAAAGTAACATTTCACGTATTTCAGGTTGTCAAAGATATCATTGGGTCTTCTTTAAACTTTTAACTAATTGTACCTTAAAAATATCCTGAAAAAAACGAAACTTTAACTGTTAGGTTTTGTATAGCAATCAATTTAAGCTGGTTCATAATAATTTATGGAAGTATATCCTCCAAACCAAGTAAATTATTTGTTGCATTCAATATTTTATCGTATTTAAGTCTGAAATAAATTCTGCTGAGCCAATGTAACTGAAACTTACTTTGTACATACAAATATTCATTAAAGTCTCTCATAGGAAACTTCTCAACGATTGAACTATTTTCAAGTAAGGTCTAAATGATCACAATCACATTAATATCATCAGCTATAATTGGTTTCATCGAACTTAGGAGAGAGCATCAAGATTTATGTGGTATTTGCTTGATGTAAAATGTGCAAAAGTTTGTTTGGCTCACTAAAAGCTTGAATTTAATCCTCATGCATATTCCCTTTGTTTAGATCGTATGAGTACCTTCACTGTCCACAGTGTAGAAGAATTCAATCTCATAATGCATGCCATTACCTTTTAGTCCGTAATCGAATCAACTGTCAAGAAAATATTATAGACCTTTCGACTAAAGGTCAGTTTTTTCTTCGCTTACAGCTCTATTAAATTTCATATACTTACGAGTATATTATTAACATTCTGAATTTCTTCCATAATACCTGCGCTCTTTGAAATTTCAATTAATAACTTATATTATATTTTTAGTGCGTAATCCAGGAAATGTCATCCCTCATGCCCATCACTTTGAAGATGAATATTTTAGCTGTGAACCCGCTGCCCTCGAGCTAGGATGTGTGATAAACAGTGTGCGACACATTATCGTTTGTGGCCATAGCGATTGTAAAGCAATGAATCTTCTTTATCAATTAAAGGATCCTGATTTTAGCTCACAAGTAAGTTTAAAAGTTAAAAAAAAAATACAAACTAAACTATTATTAATTTTACAGAAAAATCGCCGTCTTTCTCCCCTTCGCTCCTGGATGTGTACTCATGCTGGATCGAGTTTAACTAAATTCACAGAATGGAAAAACAACGGAATGAAGGACCCACTCATATTTTCCTCAGAAACACCTACAAGAAAATTCGTAGCCTACATTGATCCTGAAAATAAATTCGCACTCGAAGACAAACTTTCACAAATTAATACATTACATCAGGTTTCAAATGTTGCATCTTATGGATTTCTTAAGGAAAGATTAAAAACTCACGATTTGCATATCCATGCTCTATGGTTCGATATCTACACAGGAGATGTCTATTTTTTCAGTCGAGGTGCCAAGAGATTTGTTCCAGTCGATGAGGACAATTTTCATAAGCTTTCCGAAGAAGTTCGAAAATATTATTCATAATAGACGAAACAAGAAAGTGTAAAAGCCATGGTGATTGATGTTTTTAAAAGACAACGTGATATTTTTATGTAAATAGCTTAGTCACTGTTTTTTGTTTTTCTTTTTATATAAAGTTTTAAGAGAATTTATTTCTTTGTATATTAGTCTATAGTTTCAATGTTTATAACGATATTCAAAAAATATATATTATCATTAATATTTATGTACTAAACGCGGAAGCAAAACGTTGCTTCTTTTAAAAAGGCGAAAACAAAAATCAAGAAGCGAATAACTACAAATATGTATGCCGAATTTTCGATGTAATTTTAGTGGTATTGATGACTCACAACAGTACTGTTGGGATTTTCTAGCTCTTCAAAGTATTTTCGTGCATTGCGAATATTTACTAAAGTCGCTTCGGATGGCATACTAGGATCCGACATGACCACCATTATGTATGTGTTACTAGTAAAGGTGTCAATAAATGCAGCGAACACACTATTCCTGACTTCCATTGATTGGAACTTTGCACCTAACTTAGAGCAGCTTAGTTTAAATTGTTTAATGATGTTGGAGACTTTTTCAAAGCGATGAGAGTCTCGGTAATGCCGACTCTGACAATGAGATATCACAAGAAATGTAGCCTTTTCAAAGAGTAGAACTTCATCGGCGTCTATTACGCTTGCAAAATGAGCTAGAGAGTTTTCTAGTGCAGCTACATTGGGTATTAACATTGTGACAATACTAGACCACGCCCTTTAAAGAATTTATTTTTAATTTTGTTCTTAATTAAAAAGAAAAATAAGAGTTTTTTGTTTACCTGTATAGAGTCTCATCCCAAATGCTTGTTCTGAAGCAAGTGATGTTACCGGGCCGAGACAAACGGATTAGATCTTCTTCACGCCCTTTAAAAAGGCTCTCACGTTGTTCTTCTGCAACCAAATCCATTTTATGAATGAGACAGAATATTTTTGCATTTGGAGAATTCTGGAAGTTATTAAAAATATAAATGAACGAGAATATTTGTGTACATTGGCATATGATTCTACTTATACAAAAATTAACATTTTTCATATCCAAGTTAAAGACAGAGAGCTTATACATATTCGGATTAATAGGAGAACTCGCTTCTTTAAGCATCGAGAAACATCTAGTGGCTAAGAGGGGAACTCAATGCATTCAGCGCATACAAGAACCTCGAAAGGGGCAACATCTAGGGATTAAGAGGAGAACTAGCTTCGTTAAGCATCTAGTGATAAAGAGGAGAACTTCGTTAAGCATCGAGAAGAACCTCGTAGATTCTCGAACCGATTTGAGGTATATAAATAGGCGCTCGGAAGCGAAGCGGATTATTATGGATTGTGAATTGCGATAAAGTAAAGACTGTGTTTGAAATAATTGAAAGTAAAGACTGTGTTTAAAAAGTAATAATTGAAAGTGTTGAATAAAGAATTTTTGTGAGTAATTTAAATAAAGTGAATTTGTGTTTTTCTTTACGAAGTGTGAATAAGTTTTAATTGTCGGACCAAGCCGAATATTACATTGGTGTCAGAATAAGGGATTAAAACTTATTGAGAATAAAAACAGTGAGCAGTGATTTAACTATTTTGTGTGAAGTAGTGAAGTTAAAAAAAAAATGAGTAAAGTTTTGAAAGACTTAACTGTCCCTGAGCTAAAGGCCGAACTAAGCAAAAGTGGGACAGGAGTAAAAACCGAACTCGTTAAACGGCTGCAGGAATATCTGGAGCAGAAAAATGAAGACCCAGATACGTTTGCTTTCAAATTAGAAGCAAAAGTGGAAGAAGTAAATGCAAATGTTGCCTTATCCAACATGATGTCAGTTCTTTTAGCCAAATTTGAAGAAAATAAAAATGATGTCCTGAAACAACTAGAAGCCCAAAGAAGCGACCAAAAGCAAGAACAGCAGAATGTTCTCAAACAACTAGAAGCCCAAAGAAGTGACCAAAAGCAAGAACAGCAGAATGTTCTCAAACACCTAGAAGCCCAAAGAAGTGACCAAAAGCAAGAACAGCAGAATGTTCTCAAACAACTAGAAGTGACCAAAAGCAAGAACAGCAGAATATTCTAGAGCGATTCGACGAACAGAAAAACTTTTTAGAAGGCAGGTTTGCGGACTTCGAAGAGAAAATCAAAACTGTCGACGAGCGAGTCGAAAAACAAAATGCACGTTTCGAGAAAATGGACGAACGAATCGAAACCATTACAAATGAACTGGAAAAAGTGCGAAAGATGAAAGCTCGAGAACCTTCTGGTGAGTGCTCAAGGAAGAGAGAAGTGAATCCTCCAAGCTTTGATGGACAGATTCTGTGGTCAATCTACAAGAAACAGTTTGAAGCAGCAGCGTTAACAAACGGCTGGGACGATCACGAAAAATACATTGCTCTTACGCTTGCTTTAAGAGGATCTGCTGCTGAACTGCTACAAACCATCCCGATCCGAGTGGAGAAGAGTGGTGACTTCACAGTTCTGGTAAACGCAATCGAACAGCGGTTTGGGGATAGCCACATGACAGAAGTCTTCCGAGTTCAGCTTAACAATAGGACACAGAAAAGAGGTGAAACTCTGCAGCAGCTTCAGGCAGATATCGAGCGATTGGTTCATCTGGCATATCCAACAGCTGGTAACGAGATAATAAATCAACTTGCTGTTGAAGCCTTTGTGAGAGCTGTGGGCGATATGAATCTCCAAAGGGCCATCCGCACTGCCGGAAAGCGAACACTACCAGAAGCATTGGATTTCGCTCTGACGATGGAAGCTGCAGAACAAGCTTCCCAAAACATGCATCGCGTAAGAGAATTAGAAGTCCAAGAATGTTCTTGTCAGAAGGCTACTGTAGAAAGGAGTCAGCGAGACGGACCAGCACGATGCTGGAACTGCAATAAGACTGGGCATCTACAGCGACAGTGCAGATTACCGCGAAGAGGAGCCACATGCCAACACTGTGGAAACAGAAGTAATTCAACTGGTCAAAGCAACACCAACAACGTTGCTTCCGAAGTTGTTTCCCACCCGGGAAACGAATAAGAACCAACTTCGAGGGGCAGAAGCTAGTTTCTGGTATCGATGGCCCCAGAAACAACATCCAGGTTGGAATTCTCTCACCTGTTCCTGGTAGCAGATATATGCGACGAGTGCATTGTCGGCGTCGATTTCATGAAAGATCACGGAGTGATATTGGACATCGGGAACCAAGTTCTGAAATATCGAAACATCGAGATTCCGATGATCTATGGGACTAACTCGTATGAGACCTCCCCATCTGTGAAAACCGTCATCAAAGAAGATCTCACTTTGCCTGCTTCTTCAGAGGTATTCGTGTGGACGAAATTGAAGGGTAAGCCTGGCAGCCATCGATGCCTCATGGTCGAACCAGCATCTGTAAAGTCCTCCCAAAACGTCACCATTGGGAAGACTCATGTGAGACCTTTAAAGAACATGGTTCCGGTACGAATACTGAACATCAAACCGTATGAAGTTAAGCTAAGAAAAGGTGAGATTATCGGACAATGCGAATCTGTATCAGCGATAACAAGAATCAACGAAGAAGAGTCAAGGCAATCCTTGAAGTCCGAAGAGCTGAACTCTATAAAGACGAACATTCTCAAGTCATATTATCTTGGCCACCAACAACGAAGAACCGCAGAAGGTCTCCTCGAAGAATTTGCAGACATCTTTTCGTCATCGAAAGGGAAATATGGCAGAACGCAACTGGTGCAACATCGAATCAATACCGGGGATGCAAGGCCGATTCGTCAACCTGCAAGACGCCTTCCACTAGCCAAACAAGGTGAGGTTGAAGAACTGATAACCACCATGAAGGAAGAAGGTCTGATCGAAAACTCTAAAAGTCCTTGGGCGTCTTCAGTGGTCCTGGTAAAGAAGAAAGACGGATCAACCCGCTTTTGCGTGGACTATCGAAGGTTGAATGATGTGACCAAGAAGGATAGCTACCCTCTGCCTAGGATCAGTGATACTCTGGTTGCAATGGAAGGAGCACAATGGTTCTCAACTTTGGACTTGAAAAGTGGTTACTGGCAAGTCGAAATCCATTCTGAAGACAAAGAAAAGACAGCATTCTCAACAGGAAACGGATTGTGGCAGTTCAAAGTGATGCCTTTTGAACTTTGCAATGCTCCAGCGACTTTTGAGCGCCTAATGGAATGCGTCCATGGAAATCTTGCCTGGTCTATTTGGATGACGTCATAGTATACGGGAAAACATTTGACGAACACTGTACAAATCTGAGAGCCGTGTTTCAAAGACTTCGAGAAGCCCACCTCAAGCTTAACCCAGAAAAGTGTTCACTCTTCAAAACCAAAGTGAAATATCTGGGACATATCATCTCATCTCAAGGAGTAAAAACGGATCCTGATAAGGTTGACACCGTGAAGAATTTGCCAACACCACAGGACAAACGCCAACTCCGAAGCTTTCTTGATCTAGCCACCTACTATAGGCGCTTTGTGAAGGACTTTGCTGGAATTGCCAAGAGTCTACATCAGCTAATGGAAAAGGGAAAGCAGTTTAGATGATCAGGTGAATGCGAGCGCAGCTTTCAAGAGCTCAAGCAACGCTTGTGTAATGCACCAGTGCTGACCTACCCAACTCCAGGAAAACCATTCATAATTGATGCTGATGCGAGCAATGTCGGAATAGGTGCTGTACTATCGCAGGTGCATAATGGTGAAGAAAAGGTGATTGCCTACTACAGCAAGGTACTCTCGAAGTCGGAAAGGAACTATTGTGTGACCAGAAGA
Organism: Eupeodes latifasciatus; assembly: GCA_920104205.1. Lineage (NCBI taxonomy): Eukaryota > Metazoa > Arthropoda > Insecta > Diptera > Syrphidae > Eupeodes > Eupeodes latifasciatus. The sequence continues at coordinate 173,267,854 of OV049924.1, read as the reverse complement.
GAACTTCTTGCACTGATTTTGGCAACAAAGCACTTCCATAAGTATCTCTATGGACAGAAGTTTCTTCTCCGAACTGACCATGGAGCACTAAACTGGCTTTTGAATTTCAAGAATCCAGAGGGTCAAGTGGCGAGATGGATTGAGAGGCTGCAGACGTACGATTATGAAATTCAACATCGGAAGGGGAATCTTCACTCAAATGCAGATGCACTGTCTCGGAGACCATGCAAGCAAGATTGTAAGCATTGCAGACGACAAGAAGAAAAAGAAGTGGTTACTGTCCAACGAACCAGAGCTGGCTGGAGCAACGACGAGTTGAGGAAGGCTCAACAAGAAGACTCAGATATCGAACCCATCCTCGCTTGTAAGGAACACCAGGAAAAACCAGAATGGGCTGATATCTCCGATATAAGTTCGACTCTGAAGGCCTATTGGGCACAGTGGGACTCGTTTCATGTCCAAGAGGGTGTCCTTCGACGTAAATGGGAATCAGCAGATGGAAAGTCTTATGTAATGCAGCTAGTCTTACCCAGATCGAAGGTTATGGACGTTCTGCGAGAGATGCATGGTGGAGTTTCGGGAGGCCATCTAGGAGTGAACAAGACGCTAGAAAAGGTTCGGCAACGATTTTACTGGCTACATGCAAGGGAAGACGTCGAGAAGTGGTGCCGAAAATGCGATACCTGTGCGTCCACCAAAGGCCCGAACAAAAAGAACCACAGCCAAATGCAGCAGTATAATGTCGGAGCACCCTTCAAAAGGATTGCAGTAGACGTGGCGGGTCCGTTTCCGGAAAGAAATAATGGAAATCGTTATATTCTGGTCGTCATGGATTACTTCAGCAAGTGGCCTGAAGCATACGCCATTCCAAACCAAGAAGCCAAAACAGTCACAGACCAAATTGTCTTCAACTGGGTGAGCAGATTCGGCGTTCCATTAGAACTGCATTCTGACCAGGGATGGAATTTCAGGAAGTTTGTGGGCTTCTTGACATCAAGAAGACAAGAACAACACCACTTCACCCACAATCTGATGGCATGGTCGAACGATTCAACCGAACCCTGAAGGAACATCTTTGCAAAGTTGTGGACGACAACCAGCGAGATTGGGATCGACACATTCCACTGTTTTTGATGGTGGCGTATCGAAGTGCAGACATAGCTCATCTGGTCATACACCGTCTGAGATTTTGATGGAAAGGAACATCAGACTGCCAAGCGAAATAAAATTTGGATGTCCCACGTCGGAGCTGCAAGCCGAGGATGACTACATTGATGACCTCAGAGAAAGACTCCTTCAGATCCACGACAATACCAGGTTGAAAATAAAGATGTTCAGTGACCGAATGAAGACACGCTACGATATACGAGCGACAACAACAGAGTTCCAAGCAGGAGATCGGGTGTGGCTTTACAATCCCCATCGACAAAAAGGGTTGTCACCGAAACTTCAACGGGACTTTGAAGGTCCATATACAGTCATTACAAAAATCAACGATGTCGTGTACCGGATACAAAAGGGAGTCAGAGGAAAACCTAAAGTTGTACATCGCGACCGGCTACATCGCTACAGCGCATACAAGAACCTCGAAAGGGGCAACATCTAGGGATTAAGAGGAGAACTAGCTTCGTTAAGCATCTAGTGATAAAGAAGAGAACTTCGTTAAGCATCGAGAAGAACCTCGTAGATTCTCGAACCGATTTGAGGTATATAAATAGGCGCTCGGAAGCGAAGCGGATTATTATGGATTGTGAATTGCGATAAAGTAAAGACTGTGTTTGAAATAATTGAAAAGTAAGGACTGTGTTTAAAAAGTAATAATTGAAAGTGTTGAATAAAAAATTTTTGTGAGTAATTTAAATAAAGTGAATTTGTGTTTTTATTTACGAAGTGTGAATAAGTTTTAATTGTCGGTTCAGGCCGAATATTACAATATAAAGAATGTCCTCACTAAATATTAAATTTCACCATTTTTGTTGCCATATTTTCATACATAGCATCTAAATATATAAGGGTCCTTCCCACCGATACATAAGGAACGTAAACGTGGTGTGATTGTTAGTGCTTAAAATAGTCATGCTAGAGGTCTTGGTTTCAATCCAAGAAACAAGGTGAGTAGGTACTTAAAAATGTAAGTTTAAGATTTAGAGCAGACAAAAAATCTAAGCCATTGGTACAAAAACTATGCATACAAAAATACTTAAAATAAAACAATATTTTAAAAACAAAATGTTTTTATACAAAATCATTATGACATGACATTTACCGTCTGTGAGATTGACAAATATCATATTTTGGCGTATTAAACTACATTCATCTCATTTAATTCTGTAAGAATTTCTTCCGACAAAAATATCACTTTCAAGGATGCTTCTTCTGGGTTCTCTGAGAGTTGGACACTTCCCTACGAAATGAAAAATGTCTTCCCTTTCCCTTTAGTTGCAGATACTGCACTCCAACGGTAAATCTGGTCTGTGTGGTATGAAGCTCAAGGTGAGTAAATTCGCTGCAAAGTCTGACCATTGTCGTGATTACGCTTATATTGTTCTCATCGCAGAAATAATTTCTATGGTTAAGTCTGCTGTATATTCGCCTAAAGCTTAATGCACATATTGGTCTCTACACTTCTCGTGATGAGGATGGCTTTACAATTCGATATGTTGTTAATGTTTAAAGTAAAATTGAGATTACAACTTTCTACTAGACTTGACTACTCTCTGTGAAAGCTTTCATTATCCTGGATAGCTTTAAAGACAACCACCTTTCCTACCAAACGGAACGGAAGATAGTCAACTTGAAGTTTCAATGTTTTGATGAAAAGAGGAGATAGTCCTGTTTCTAACGCAATAAAGTAATTCGGCGTATTCGATGGTAGGCGAAATATTTTCTTAACGTAGTGTATTGAGTTTTTCTACATTGTTACACTTTTTGCCACCCCACCACTTTCAGCAATCGCTTCAAATACTTTGAATGTGCTGCTATGCGCAATGTTTCCGTTTATAAAGAATCTTTTTCACGAGCAATTAATGGCAGTTTTTGCAGTTTTTCTGTAAATTTTTGTTCCAAGCTCAAATATCTTGGAAAAATTACGCCAAGGTATTTGTATTCACTGATAGTCTCACCGTTATACGTGCAGTTTTCATTCGAGGAATTTTGACCCTCCACCTTTTTTAAAAACCACAACATTGGACTTTTGTATGTTAAAAATTAAGTTCCATAAACTGCAGTAGTGGTATAATCTGTTAATCACGAGTTGCAGAGTTTTTGGGGAATAAGCAAACATAATACAAACTCCTTCGAAATCGAAGCCACCAGGAATAAGGTCATAGATGAAAAGCGAAAACAAGGTCGGGCTCAATGTACAACCTGGCCTCACTTCTGTTGTTGTGGCGAACCAGTCCGCACCATTCCACACTGCCGACTGAGTTCCTTTGTACAACTCTTCGAGCACACGACTGAATTTGAGTGATACTCTTAAGCCATACAACTTATAAAATAAAGCTCCCCGATTATTTGTGTCGAAAGCTGCTTTGAAATCTCCGCTACACTTCTAAAAATGAATGAGGCGTAACCTGATCTAAAGCCAGCTTGGAATTCGTTCAAAACTTTCCCGTTTTGAGCCACTTATATAGCATCGTTGTAAAAATCTTATACGTTGCGTTAAGAAAAGAAATTCTACCCTTTTTTATGGATTGGGAATATAATTTCATCCTGAAATTCCTTAGCTACTATAACTCCTTCCATAACTTATTGAAAAGTGTAAAAAGGCGTTCTTTAAGTGTAACAGTTCCATATTTATACAGCTCAACTGAAATACCGTTTGTATCTGCAGCATTTAAATCCTTTAGATACCCCAATGTTTGTTCCAATTCTCTTAAAGTGAATATTGAGTCTAAAACTTCCCAAGTGAATCGAGGTGATACATAATGATACATTTTTGGTGACGAAAATTAAGTTAATCCTTGAAGTGGGTGTGTGGCACCGTTGCATCCAGATTTTAGGGCACAACAATTTTTGCAATTTAGCAGTTTATAGGCTTGACGTTCCTCATATTTTCTTTTTTTTGTGTTGCATAGTTCCTTAAACCTTTTGTTAGCCTCAATGTAGTTACTTTTAAATAAATTTTGAGAAGATTTTTGGACGTTCCTCAACAATGCAAACAAGATTTTCCGAAACATTTGGCATTCTTCATCAAACTAAGGCTCGTTACCTGTTTATTACTTTTTTCACAGCTCTTTTGATGAGGATAGGATACTTTTACAATGTTTCCAATTTTGAAGTTTCTGAAGATTGATGTCTAGCCGCTGCCTGTAAGTCGCCACTTTTAAAGGTTTTTAATATCAATGATAAGTTGTTCGAGCTCTCATCAATTGTCTGTACAGTCCGTTGGAAAGTTATAACTAGTGGAAGGTGATGTGAGTACTTCAAAATCTGTCACAAACGGCGCCCAGTCTCTATCTATGATATAATAATCAGGGTGATTGAATAAAAGTAAAATTTCCCTAAACATCGTTTAAACTGGTACCATTAAGGATTCGCAATTTTAATGAATCACATAATTCCATCAGTTTATTCCCTCTTGCATTACGAATTGCACATTTGATTTGCTTATATTTTCCCTTAACTTCATTCATCAGTCCGCCATCTTGGCCAATTCTTGCATTCAGGTCGCCAATGAGCATAACGTTAGAAGTACTAAGGGTGTTAAATGTGTTGGTTAATCTCTCAAAGCCATTTTCCCAATTGTTGCAATTTAGATACATAGGTTAGGTAGTATCAAAAGGATTTTGTTGTCTGATTATGATTTCGAAGCTCGCATTCAAAGCTCATTAGCTTTTTTTTGCAACAAAGAAGCATCCTTCACTTGCTATTCCTCGTGTATGAGTGCATATTGCAAGGAGCCATATTAATTTATAATATATTAACTTGTTTTCTACTCTTGCGAAATTATTTTCTGTTTCAAAGGTTTCATACAAAACTACTAGGTCCAAACTATTTACAAAATTATAACATTCTTTAAATAAGGACTTATTTGACAGACCTGATACGTTATAAAATAAGATTTTAAAATATTCGTTTTTATTATTTAAGTCATTAAATATTATATTACTAGAACTAAGGCGGCTTTGCTACTAAACATTATAATTTATACTCCCACCGGAAGTATTTTCAATTTTAGAATTGAAAAAATCCAAAAAAGATTCACTAGAGTATTAGTGAAAAGGCTTAGTTAGAAAATAGATACGCCTTCCTATGGAACGAGATGTAAATTAGTTGGAATAATTGATAATAATATTGATTGATGGTGGCAATGATTAATATAATTGTAATTATATTTTTATATTATATTATTATCAAAAAATCACTTACAAATTGTAACTTTGTTTTATGAAATAAACTAAACTACAAAAACAAAAATTGATGAAGTTTCTCTTTAAAAATCTTGGGCTTGGCCGAAAAAAAGATATTTTGGACCTTGTTAATAAGAACCACACTCCAAAATACTACAACAACTTTTATCAAAATCTTTAACATGTTTTTCTCAAAATTTGTTTAATCTACAACTCAAACTCAGCAGTTGTTTTTTACTGAAAATTATAAGTTTGTTTTAATAAGCGGAAAGCAAAGTAAAGTCGTTATCCCAAGTCATGAATAAATAAATTAAATTGTGGAAAAAATTTTAATTTTCAATTTCCTTTTCTGAAAAATTATGTTTTTTTTTTAAAGTGGCCATATTATATTGGCTAGAAGACTACTTCCAGTTTTAAATCAAATCAAAATATTAAATCTAATCAACTATCATACTCACTTGCAACAAAGCCTCCAGGCAAGATTGATAATAATGCACATCACGTTCCAACTCCCTGCTCTCTACATCGAACACATAAATCAAAACTTCAACATTTCGGAAAATATTATCTTTTTGCGATGCAAAATATTGCTGCATAAATGACTCCTGTCCGCCGCAATCCCAAAGATTGAGCACAAGATTGCCCAAAAATCTTACATGTGAATGTTCAACATCGACTATCAATTAGAAATAATTATAAATATATAATTGTAAATGTTATTAAAAATTAAAAGAAAATCACTTGTCGCTCCAAGTCGGGTAGTGTCTCTTGCTATGTAGTTGGCAAATATTATGGATCTCATGCTGGTTTTACCAGATCCACTTTTGCCCATCAAAAGGACCTTTAATTAAAAATAAATAAATATATTCACTGTTTTTATAAGATAATTTATATTAATATAACCTTTTTCTTCATATTTAAATTGGAATCTAGTTGGACAAATTGTTAAATTATGATTATAGTTGTTTTCGTTTCTACGACTTTTTCTTTATCACTTCTAGTTCAGTAATCAGTTAGTTCACAAATGAAAGCAGATCAGATTAAAAACAAAAATGTCAAAACATAAAATGAACTCATTCAGAACCCGAACAATTACAAACAAAGTATCGATAAGGTAGTGTGGTGGTAGGGCAAATGCGATAAATTTGGCATATTTTGACTGATTGTTTTATGAAATTGTGTTGTGAACGTGAAGAAAGAAGTACTTATTTTTCGAACGCAAGGTTTGGAAATACAATCTATAGTTTTATCATGAAGCTGTTTTTTTAGGTTCACTGTAGCCGCAACCCGCAATGTGGCTTTGAAAGTTTTATATACAAAGCATTGTATATAAAACTGAATAGTATTATCATGGAACAGAAAATTTTGGTACGAAAGGAGGAACATGAGGGCGCTGTGTGTACGGAAATTTGGTGTGGAAACTAAGAGCGACTGGAAAATAAAATTTTGAAAGCAAGAGTGGGAATGAGAGGAGTATATTATCTTTGTCCTCATAAGTATTAAGATGTGTGAGGGAGTCAGTTGAATCAGCTGTTTATTTCAAAAGAAATGAGGAAATGTGAAAACAAAAACACAAAAACAGTTCCTTACCATAGTTACCTTGAATTTTTTTGTGCCTCTGCCTACCTATCAATGTAAAGGAGTTATGCATATACATATCGTTATAGCTATGAATTGTATGCTTTTAGCAGTATGTATTTTGCTTGAAGAAAATTATATTCATTTGAATTTAGATTTTCAGTTTTTGACAAATTTGAAAATTTAAATGCAACGTTTTCAAATTTCATTCTCTGTACGATTCATTGTATACAGTTTTTAATATTTTTATTTCTACAGTGTAGGTATGTATATGTAGGTAGAGGGTGGGTATGTAAGTAGTATCTAAGGAGATTGGCATGTAGTGCTAGGCGGTGGAATAACTTTTTTTTAAATACTGAATGAAATTTTATTTATTTATTAACTTCCCGTAGGAAGTTATTGTAATGGGTCCGATTTGTCGAATTGAAAATTTTGACATTTCTCGACGTCGAGAGTCGAAATAAAAGATTTTTAGAAAGATGTCTGTGCGTGCGTGTGTAACGTACGTTCGTACGTCCGTACGTTCGCGACGTTTTTTTCGTCGTTCATTGCTCAAAAACCAGTAGAGGTATCGACTTCAAATAAATTTTGTTATACAGGTAATAAAGCAGAAAGATGCAGAAAGGACTCTCAAAAAATTGAGTGGGTGTTTTTTTTACCATAGCAATTTAAAAAACAGGTGAAAATGTTGGTTAACCCTCAATATCTCACGAACCATTGACGCTAGAGATTTGAATCAAATTTTATATTATATATTGACACGTGATACAAAACAAGAATATTTTTGAAAAAAATCCAATTAACGGTTTTTTTATAAATCAAAAAAACTGAACAAAAAATTGTCAAATATATTTTCAAAAATTAAAAATATTAGCTTCAAACATATTTTATCTCACAAAAATATTGTTTTCGACATAAATTTTTTATAAAAATCCAAAATTCCTTTTTTTTATAAAAAAATAAACTCTACAAAAAATAGTACGCAAATTTGGTAAAAATTGATGTTCGGTTCTTAATATCTCTCAAATTAATTTCATTCATCCAAGTTGTAAAAATTTAAGAAATTTAAGTAGCATAAGGTAAAAATTTGTTTTCGCCTAAAAATCTATTTAATAAAACTAGATTTTCAAACTAAACTATTTCTTTACATGAAAAATATATGTATACCTAAATCAATTTGCATTCGAAAGAAATAGGACAGGGCTGCCACTTTTGAACGTAAATATAATAGAATAATTTACTAGTAATTTAAGACTTGTTTTTCAATTTACCTTATAAATGCCTACCTACCATGAGGTATACGATAATGCATTTAGGTACGTGAACTAAAACTTTATTTTAATGTTTCCGTGAACTACAGTCAGGGCCGGACAAAGCATATGTGCAAGATGTGCAAATGCACAGGGCGCAGAATTCTGGGGGTGCATTGCCAGGAGCAAGAAAATGTATTCTGATCTTGCGCAAACAAATATGTACTACTATTTGCCATTTTTTGAACCACAAACATTCTTAAAATAATCTCAAAAAAACATCCATCACATCACAACTGTCCTAAGTTATCTCTTGCGCACTAACTAACATCAATTTCATTGTTGCATTCAATGAAAATTTAACTCAAGATATCGCAGAACTAAAAATCCTACCTACCTCATTTCCAAATATTTCACCATTCACCCTGTTCATACAAGAGAAAAAAAGAAAAAATCTCAACACAAAAAAGTTCCATGCAAGAGAAAAAACGAAAAAATCTCAACACAAAAAAGTTCCATGCCACCTCAAGATATATTTCATGCACACCGAATCCCAAAATTAACATAGAGAGTATGACGAGCAAAATACTTATTCATATTGAATCGTATGGGCTAGTACGTGCAGGTTTTGCTGACGCCGCCGTGCACCGCAAGCAGGCCGCGTCCCCCGGAGCTCAACAATCCCACCTAAACTTTTCCAAATCTTCCTATCTGTTTTTCCTACCTCATCCTTATAATACCCTTCCACTTCACCCACCTCCTTACTTCCTCTTGCCACGCAACACACTGTCAGTTTACCTCCTCCGATTTACCTCTGCCAGTTTACCTCTGGACTCATATGATCCCCCCTAGATCGTCCATTGGTTAAAAGTTGATGAATTTGTGCTACGTGACTGGAATACAGCTGGATTTCCGATTTTCCGATTAGTATTATGTTCTTGGTCAAGTCCTCTGTTAAAAGTAATACTTTTAGCAACAAAGTTTAAAGCAGTAAAGTACAAATTTTATTTACATACATATATAAAAAATAAATAATTAAAAATATAAAGTTGTTTCATTTCCATTAACGCAAGATAAGGGATCCGTTTAAAAGTCTAAAATGTTGACTTACTATTTTTTGTATAAAATATAAGTTTGGGAAGCTTAGCTTGATTCGAAAATAATAATTTATGGTACGAATTTAAATATTTATAAGCTTTTTTACTTTTTCACAGTTAGTTTAGGTTAGGTTTACCCCGATGCATCAGCAATGGCATAAAAGCTGTGGAATAATAGAAAATTGGTAATCTTAAATTTATTCATAAAGTAGAAAGTATAAAAACCATTCAGTTCTTAGTTTTTGATTAGCAACTAATAGAACTGACAAATAATTAAAGCCAATTTAGAACTCAATTTTAAAAAACATGGGTCTAAACATACATTTTAAATTTTGAGTTTGCATGCGAATTTTCCAGCAAAAATATTGACATAAATAATTCAATTTATAGTTCGGATTTCAGAATGGATTTGTGGTTTCCAAAACCGGTTAAGTACGCTATTGCAAGAATTGCCGTTGTTTTTTAACAATTTTTTTTAAATTTAAGTAATTTTTTCTAATACTCTACCTTCATATAGGGTGAGGTAAACCACCCTCTCAAAGTAAAGAATACTCGTTTTTGATACCTCTACAAAAAAAACCATTATCAAATATTGGCGACCAGTTTATCGTACTCTCTCCGCTAACAGATATCAAGAAATTGCCAAATGGATTTGTTTAATTTTTTTCCGGTGCCTTAATTTCAGTTTTAAATTTTAGTAAACGTGAACGGAAATTTTCTCTTAATTTTTCAAATTGACAACCACAAAAAGTTCTTACTCGGAACCTTTTTTACCTTGTTGAATTGTTTTTAAATTTTTTCCATTCCCTACCAGCCAAAAACATTACATTATACAGAATATAAATAAAGAAATACTAACAAAAATCTCGTTCCATTAATTTCGATTTATTTTTTTTATACATTCTACTCTATCTTCTTTTCATTAATTGTCTTGCAATTTATTCTTCAATTTTCGACTTCTCGTTGATTTCTACCCCTACCACAATACATTCCACATGTCAAAAATAAGTTCCAAGGTCTTTAAGCCTCCTTCAAAGAGCATGTCGAGCATTCTTCTTGTTGATAGTACTATACAATGATACAATGGAATTCTCTTATCGGACTTTGTAATCAGGATTATTTTTTGGGCCTTCACAAATAGTGAACATAATTTAATAATCTATACTAAATTTACGTATGCGTGTATATCCGCATCTTGAATTTTGAAGAATCTTTTGTAAATTTGTCAATACTTATATTTCTGTTATTTGAAGATCTTCCAATATTGGCAGATTTTTCACAAAACCAATTTAACTAATTTTCTATCAACTATGTAAACACCCAATTTTATCTGTCAAAAGTGACAAAAAAGAAATTGTCAGTCAATGGTCGGCAAATTTTCTATCCAAAAATTGAACGATCGTTTGTACTCGTCTGAGCACCCAATATTTTGTATTTTCGAATAATTGGAAGATTGTCTTTCGAACCAACGTCATCCAATTTCTAATTGGCAGTTTTTGAACAGGAAACCACCACAAAAGCTTACAGGATTTTGAAAAAATTTGAAATCTGCCAAATTATTAACTTCTTAAATAAATTTTTATATTCTCTGTCACTTATCGAGAAAATTTTCGTCCAATGAGTCTACCAATTTTACTGTTTTCTAAAGTCTTCAAACCGTGTAAACAGACAATTATTAATTGGAACATACAAAATTGTCGGCAATTGTCAGCCAATTTTCTACCAAAAAATTGTATAAAATTTGGATAAAATCAATCAACCGTATAAACAGACAATTTTCACTTGTTAGAAAATTCGCAATTGTCACCTATGTAATTTTGGAAGGCATTTGAAAGTTCGGACAATATTGGAAAATCTTCAAACTTGTATACTTAGTTAATGATATTTACCTATCTTAAATGTCACTAAACAAACCATAAATAAACTTAAATTAAAGTTTTAGTCAATAGGATTTTAAAAGATAGTACACCAGTTCTCTGACATTTGTCTTTTATTTGTTAAATTTTCCACTTCGAAAGATCCTCTTTATGTGAAATTGATTCCAAAATCGAATCGAATCATAAGATAAAAATCGTTGGAAAAAGTAACAACATTACTAATATCCTACACCCACTCAACTTAAATTGTATAGCTTTAAAACTTGATGAAGAAAGATTTAAAGACAAACCATGACAGAAACATCTGGACTTAATAAAATATTTGATTTAATTTAAATAAAATTATTTTCTTGGCTCCACTGTTCTTTTCACTTCTCCACTAAATTTCAACCACATGCAGTTCAAAAACAGTTAAAGTTAAAAGATAAAACAACTTCACGCATTCAAAACAAAACTACCTGAAAAGTAACCACGAGTGAACAAAACTGGTTAGACATGCATGCCTTTAAATAAGACCTATTCAATGCATTTGACTTCAATTAACATAAATTAAATGTACAGGCTTAAAAACTCTCGATTTTTGGATTGCATAAACAGACTTTTATATACATATCTAGACTTATATCAAACAAGCAAGGCCGTCTTTAACTGGGGGCCCTGGGCACTTTTCGAAAATGGGGACCCTGTATGAAACATAAGCAAAATTTAAATATCAGAAAATTAAATAAGCTGTTTAGAATTTATAGACTATATTATTTCAGGTAAAAGAGGGGAATGTTTATTAAGTGAGTATTTTTCTTGATTTGAGATTAGCAAAATCATTGATCACATCTTTAAAGTCGGTGTCTCTGAGGATGACCCTTTCTATTGAAATCAGCGAGAAGTAACGTTCCCAACTTTTAAACCTGAACTTAAGAAAATTCTTAGTGCAGTTTCAACATTTGGTAATTCATCTTCAATTATTTGTTTTTAAAAAATTATAAAGTTCTAGAATATTGGCAGTTTTTTTATATTCGTTTCGACTATTTTTTGAACAACATGAGACGGATTGGGAGTACTGTCAACGCTAATTCTTAATGCATCTAAAATTGCATAAAAATATTTTATTTTTTGAAAAACGACCAATAGAGGTTAAGTGATGTTTCAGCAATTTGGGGTCCCTTGGTAATTGCTGGGCCCTGAGCCTGGGCAAACAAGTGTGTTTTTTTAAGAGATTACTACCACAGACTATCTTGGCTTCTGAAAAACTATAGGATTAAACGAAACTATGGAGTTGAATCTAAGATAAAAGCGGAGTTCCTACGCATGATGGTAGGAAAATTAATTTAACAGGGTGATTGAAATTAATAATAAATGACTGATTGTTATAAATGCATTTCAAATTAACTAAGAATCGTGTATATTATTTTCTAGAGACTCTGCGAAGTGTATTGAAATTGAATATACAATTATGATTGTTGAAAAACTTAACTTTTTATTATAATACAAATATGAAATACCTACTGGGAAAATTATTTTTCGAAAGAAGTGATTTGTATATTTCAACGAACTAATCGAATACAAAATTATAGACAAAAACTCAGTTTAAATTGTTTAAAATAGTGCTTTTTATTATATGTAACAAACAACAAAAAACATATTTAATAAAATTCCCCTGAACAAGTCGAGAAATTACGACGAAAAGTAGGGAAAAAATATGAAATAAAGTTTTTTATTTGTATATATGAATGAAGTGACCAAAAAAGCCCGATTTCTTATAAAAACAAACATAATTTAAATAATTGGTCAAATCGTTATTAATTCAACAAATCATTTCTTTTGATAAGTTAGTTTGCCGATATTTCATACATTTTGAGAGGAGTTGTTTCTAATGGGGTTTTGATGCAACATAATTAAAATTGTTTTCTAGATTCGCAGATTTGATCTTAAATCAAAAAAAGAGGCTGGGATGCGACCCACACTGATAACTTCCCATCCCGTCTGTCGATTTGTCTTGCTTAAAAGTTTGCGTACATGTATCAATTTTTACAAAATTTGCGTACTATTTTTTGTAGATTTTATTATTTTATGAAACAACGGACTGTTGGATTTTTATAAAAAAATTACTGAATATCGAAAACAATATTTTCTGTGAAATAAAATAAGTTTGAAGCCAATATTTTTAATTTTTGAAAAGCTATTTGAGTCGAAAGTAAATGTTTACCAAGTTTTAGTATTGTTTTTTTTTTATGTTTTTATTTTATGTAAAAAAAACTATTAATTCGATTTTTCTCAAAATTTTATAGAATGTTGAAAACAATATTTCTTATAAGAAAAAATTAGTTTGAAGCCAATGTCTCAAGTTTTTGAAACGATATTTACGTCGAAAAACAATGTTTACCAATTTTTATAAATTTTTGTTTAGGTTTTTATTTTTTGTAAAAAAAACTGTCAATTCGATTTTCTCAAAATTGTTCCTAATGTTGAAAACAATATTTCTTATAAGTTAAAATTAGTTTAAAGCCAATATCTCAAAGTTTTAAAAAGATATTTGAGTCGAAAATCAATTTTTAACAACTTTTGTTAATTTTTTTTTTTCGGTTTTTAATTTTTTGTAAAAAAACTGTCAATTCGATTTTTTTTCAAAATTTTACTGAATGTTGACAACAATATTTTTAGAAAGATAAAAGTAGTTTAAAGCCAATATCTCAAAGTTTTGAAAAGATATTTGAATCGAAAATCATTTATTACCAACTTTTGTTAATTTTTTTTGGGTTTTTATTTTTTGTAAAAAAAAACTGTCAATTCTATTTTTCTCAACGTTTTTTAGAATGTTGAAAACAATATTTCTATAAGATAAAATAAGTTTGAAGCGTTAACTCAAGTGCTTGAAAAGATATTTGAGACGAAATTGAATTTTTAACAACTTTGAGTAATGTTTTTTTTAGGTTTTTATTTTTTATAAAAAAAACTGTTAATTAGATTTATTTCAAAATTTTATCAGATGTCAAAAACATTATTCTTCGTTGCACAAAATTATTTTGGAGATGAAATCATATTTTAGTCGTAAAATTTTCGAGGTGACAATTTTTTTTTTCAGTTTTTTTTTGATTTATAAAAAAACCGTTAATTGGATTTTTTCCAAAAATTTACTTGTTTTGTATCACGTTACAATATATAATATAAAATTTAATTCAAGTCTCTAGCGCCATTGGTTCATGGGATATTAGGGTTAACCAAAATTGTCACCTTTTTTTTAAAGTGCTATGGTAAAAAAAACACCCACGCAATTTTCTTGAGAGCCCTTTCTGCATCTTTCTGCCTTATTATCTGTATAACAAAATTTATTTGAAGTCGATATCTCTTCTGGTTCTTGAGCTATGGACGACGAAAAAAACGTCGTGAACGTACGGACATACGGACGTACGAACGTACGTACACACGCACGCACAGACATCTTTCTAAAAATCTTTTATTTCGACTCTAGGGACCTTGAAACGTCGAGAAATGTCAAAATTTTCAATTTGACAAATCGGACCCATTGCAATAACTTCCTATGGGAAGTTAATAAATCAATTTATTTTGTCCCATGGAATACAAAAACAGGTAAAATGTGTGTTTTGACAGATCTAGATCAAAAATGAATTGATTTATGTTTACCCATGGAAAACGCCATCAGCGGTTTTAGGATGAGCTAAGCCAGAGAAGGAACGGTGCGGAATGTTTTTTTTTTGACGATGTGAACGCAGCCTATCTCAGTCCATACCCCAGGGACACCTCATACCGGAAACAAAAGCTCATCCCAAGAAAAAGTAACGTTCAATGGTTATTATATTTAGTATACCATTTCGGATTCGAGTTTATTCAAATTATTTTTAAATGTTTCGTCAAAGTGGATAAAGGTTTTTATTTGCCTTAAATTTATACGACGCACGAATTAAGTTCTTTTATTGATTGAAACACTTTTTAAAAAAAGGTAAAGCAACTTGTTTTATTGATGTACCAGATTCAACTGACTTATTCTATATAATAATTTTGGCGAGAAGCTTATGCCGATCGAATGCATTTGCCAATGTCAGCAATTGTATCGTTTCTTGGAACTCTAACGAGTCCAGACGATTGGCAAATGCATTTTATTTTGTTGTGTCATGGTATTTGCAACACCTGTGGGAACATCCGTTGTGTGTTCACCTGGGTGTGCTGACATCGACATAACTCACGTGGCTTAAGTTATTTAAAACAATTGAACAATTGAAAATAAAGAAAAATTAGAAGTGAGAAGTGATATAATTTTAGAAGAGTTTTATATGTTTAATAAATTCAGGAACTTTTTTTAATTCAATGACTTAAAGTATAATGGGTAGATTGACAATTTTAGTTTTCTTATATAGTACAAAATTTGCGGGAAGCGAATCTCCATTTCGCGCCAAGAATATATGACAAGTATTATACCAATGAAATAATATTTACATATTTTGACTTATTATCATTACTTGAAATTGCATGTGCAATTATATGATGTTAAGTACAGGGTGCAACAATTACCCCTTCGTTTAAGTTGGAGTAAAACGAACGGTCTTGAATCTGGGACGTGATGATCTTCTTAGTGTTGGCATGGTTCGTTCTATATCTGGTGAATGTGAAGGACCGTCTTCCGTTTCGTTTGAATTCACAGGTGTGTCCGCAGTTGTTGTTTGTTGATCTCCTGACAAGTCAACTATTGGAGGACAGGAGTCCGGATCAATGAAAACATCGTCATCACAAGTGTTGTCATGTTGTTGGTTTTGACTTGGAAAAGAAATATTATCAGACGGTAAATTGTAAGAACTTGCCTGTCTTCGGTCCATAGATTCTTGTTCGTGAAGAGAAAAATCGGTGTCGCTATCTCTTCTTGCATTACATCTTAACTGGCTCTGGTGGCGTCTGCAGATCCCTTGATCTGTTTTTATTTCGTACATTCTTCTTCCGAGATTTTTTTTACTCTGCCTGTAACCCACTTTTTTCCTTTAAGGTACTGTCGAAGATATACGGATTGACCTGTACGAAACTTCGGTTGGTTTGGCTCAATAGATCTTTTTTGCTCAGGAATCATAGCAGAGAGTAAAGTTCGATGTGGACGACCGTGAAGTTTTTCTGCTGGAGATATTCCCATTTCTTCCGGTGTGGTTCGAAAAGTGGATAAGAATGTGGCGAGTGCATCATCGCCTGTCGTATCTCCAGTCATGATTTTTAGAAAAGCCGTTTTGAAAGTTCTTACCATCCTTTCGGCCAACCCGTTGGACTCGGGGTTGAATGGAACTGAGGCCATGTGCCTAATTGAATGATTTTGACAGAACTGCTGGAACTCTTTAGAGGTAAATTGTGTGCCATTGTCGGACACGATGACTTTTGGTAAACCCTCTAAAGCGAATATGGAACGTAAAGCTTGAATGGTTGCCTGGGAAGTTGTTGAAGACATTCGAATGACAAATGGAAATTTCGAATTCGAATCTACCACAATTAACCACATAGACTTTTGAAAAGGGCCAGCAAAATCTATGTGAATGCGTTCCCAAACGTTCTCTGATATTGTCCAACTGGAAAACTCCTTTGTTGAGCGGTTTGCATTCGATTGACAAGCAATGCACTTAGCTACTGTTGACTCAATGATGTCATCAACCTTGGGCCACCAACAGTATCGGCGGGCCATTTGTTTGTTACCTGCTGCAGTGCAGCACCACCACCCTTGGGCTTTGACCCTGAAAGAGAAGAATGTTAGCAGAAACACTTAGGCAAAGCCTTCTACGAAAATAAGGAAGTAAACTATTTTGAGTGGCAGGCAAACGTGCTGGCCAACCCTGTTGTATGTATGCGATGACTTTGCGAATATCGGGATCATTTTTTGAAGATTTTGCGATGACATACGAATTGATTGGAAAATTCTTCCAAGGCTGAAACACTGTCATCAACTTGATGGCACAATTCTTCCGACTTATCAAATTCCTCACCAGGGCCCGCAGGTAATCGTGACAAGCAATCAGTATTTCCATGCTTTGTTGTTGGACGATAGCGAATTGTGTAGGTGTACCCCATTAGAAAAATTGCCCAATTTGTAGCCTTTGTATAGTCATATGCGGCAATTTTTTACTAGGGCTGAAAATAGTGACTAACGGCTGGTGATCCGTTATGAGCTCAAATTGACGACCATATAAATATTGTTGAAATTTAGTCACGCCGAATATTGTCGATAGAGCCTCCTTTTCGATCTGGCTATAACCTTTTTGAGAGGCATCCAATGTTTTTTAGGCAAACGCGATTGGTTTCTCTGAACCATCCGGGTAAATGTGGTGAAATGACTGCCCCAATGTCATGCGAAGAAGCATCGGTAGCCAAAGTGATAGGTAGATCATCTTAAAAATGTGTTCCTTTCCCCACTTAAAATCTTCGTCTTTAGCTCTTAGCTTGTTGAGCGGTGCAGCTATTTGGGCAAAATTATCTATGAATTTGTTGTAATAGTTTATCTTACCAATAAAAGCTTCCAGGTCCTTTAGATCTTTTGGCTCAGGCAAATTGATGATAGCTTTGATCCGGGTTTTCAATGGACGAATGCCTGTTGCATCAATTATATGACCAGAGTATTCCACCTCAGTCTTCGCAAACTGACATTTTGCTAGTCGAAATCGCAAACCATGATTTTCTAATCGTTCCAGAAAAATCTTGAGGTTGTTTAGATGCTCTTCATTTGTACGTCCGGACACGATAACATCGTCTAGGTGCGAGACGCAGAAATCCAAATTGGCAGTTAGTTGGTCCATATATCGCTGAAAGATACCAGTTGAGCTGGAAGTACCAAAAGGTAACCTTTAATACTCAAACAATCCGAATTCGGTACTAATTACACAGACTTTCTTCGATTCTTCGTCCATACGTATCTGGAGATAGGCATCGGACAAATCGATTTTCATGAAGAATCGCCGTCCTTGCAATTTCTGAAAAAGTTCTTCTATGCGTGGCACTGGATAGTGATCTATTTCTAAGTGTGGGTTGATCGTGATCTTAAAATCTCCACATATGCGTAAGGTTCCATTTGGCTTTTTTACCACAACAATGGGTGCGGCCCATTGGCTTGATTCGATGGGACGTAGAATGTCCAACTTTCGCAAACGTTCTAGCTCTTGCTGGACAGCTTTTTTTTTGAGCAAACGGCACCGGACGGTATTTAAAGTATTTAGGTTGGCAATTGGATTTCATTGTTGGATGTGCTTCATAAAACTTACTGCATCCTAATTCCGATTTGAACACAGATTCATGTTGTTTGCAGAGTGACATTGCATCCGTCAAAAGCTGGTGCTTAGAATCAGATCAAATTTGCAAAACTGAATCGGAATTTGCACCTTGAATATGTAAACCAAGTTCTTGAAACCAATCCATACCCATTATGTTTGCGGCTTGTTTGTTATTGCAAATTAAAAGTGGTAAAGTTTTTATTTTTGTATTCCACTGTACACTTAATTTAAGAACACCTTTAACCGGCAGAGAAATATTTCCATAAGCTTTAAGTAATCCTGACGAAGGCTTACAATGTGGGCTGCCAAGTCTGTAATAGCCATCAAGACCAATGAGTGCGCAGGTGGCACCGGTGTCTAGCTGAAAAATCAAAGGGCACTGCTTAATATGAAGCGAGACGAATATTTTGTTTTTATTGACATCGGTCTCGAATTGCGCAGAGGAAACAATTTCAACTCCACCATCATGCCTTACGTTTTGGTCTTCTATTTCGTTGATAGAGTGTGCAGATTCTGTCTGCTTTTGTTGTTGGTTACCCTGATTTGATCGACTACCGTGACGTCGATTGGCACCCGTGCTTCGTGAACGTAGCTTGCGGTTTTTTGACTGATAAGAATGATAACGTGGTTGAGCTTTTGATGAGTGGGGAGCTTCTGACTTTTTTGCAGATAAACAAACACTACGTATGTGACCATGTCGTTGACAAAAATCGCAAATTGAATCAATGTGCTTGCACTGATCTCTGGGATGTTGAGCGAAACAATTTGGGCACGATTTTCTAACGCTAAAATTATTGTCATGAGACTTACTTGTGGATTTATTATAATAATTGGAGCCTTTAATGAGATTAACTTCTGCAGTCGTTGATGGATTGGAAGTACTGCTTCCTTTTAGAATATTTGTAGCTTTTTGTGTTGATTCATGAGCTGTGGTAAATTCCTCTATTTCTTCCAATGATGGGTTCTTCTTCTGCGTAACAGCAATACGAATAGCGTCGTGAGGTGTATAAAAGACGATCATGTCTCTTATCATGTTATCGGCGTATGAAGTGTTGCAATTGTCTTTGGTACAGACAAAAGCGCAGTCTCTTACAAGACCTCTTAAATCGGCAATCCATTCTGCATATGTTTGACCAGCGAGCATTTTTTGTTTCAAGAATTTACATCTCGAAGCAAGCACGTGCAGTTTGGATTCAAAATGTTTCGTTAGTTTCGCAGAAAGGTCTTTGAATGTGAGTCTACTTACATCTTCTGTTCCTACCAACTTCCTGAGCAAGTCGTTGGTTTGGGTCCCACATGTTGATAAAAAGTGTGCTTTTTTTAAGTTGTCATCTTCCAAAGAATTTGCAGTAAAGTGCTGTTGGAGTTGAAAAGGATAACTTTCCCAAGATTCCTTTTCGTGGTCAAATGAATGGAACTGGGGTATTGTGGGTTTACCACTGGATGGGCAATTATTCATCAAAAGCTCCAATGAAGCTTGGTTGTTGCTTAAAATTTGTTCCATCCACTGTTTTTGAGTGTTAAGAATTTCTCTCAACGCTGCCTCCATTTTAAAATCCTCGTCGCCACTTGATATAATTTTAGAAGAGTTTTATATGTTAAATAAATTCAGGAACTTTATTTAATTCAACGACTTAAAGTATAATGGGTAGATTGACAATTTTAGTTTTCTTATATAAAACAAAATATGCGGGAAACAAATCTCCATTTCGCGCCAAGAATATATGAAAAGTATTATACCAATGAAATAATATTTACATATTTTGACTTATTGTCATTACTTGAAATTGCATGTGCAATTATATGATGTTAAGTACAGGGTGCAACAAGAATATATACAAAATTTCTATAAAAATATTATGTTGTTGTTTAAAAACGTGTTTTCCAAAAGCACCAATAATAATTACCTTAGTATATAAATAAATGCAATTCTGACGTTTTCCTTTCAATTTCACCCTCTCTAAGCCAGGGTCTGCACTTACATATATGTATAGTGTCTTTACTTTCTAAAAAAGAGGTTGGGATGCGACCCACACTGATAACTTCCCATCCCGTCTATCGATTTGTCTTGCTTAAAAGTTTGTCTAATTGTATCAATTCTTACCAAATTTGCGTTCTATTTTTTGTACATAGATTTTATTTTTTTATAAAAAAACGGACTGTTGGATTTTTATAAAAAAAATTACTGAATATCAAAAACAATATTTTCTGTGAAATAAAATAAGTTTGAAGCCAATATTTTTAATTTTTGCAAAGCTATTTGAGCCGAAAATCAATTTTTACCAACTTTTATTAATTTTTTTATTTAAGTTTTTATTTTTTGTAAAAAAACTGTTAATTCGATTTTTCTCAAATTTTTTTTTAAAGTTGAAAACAATATTTCTTATAAGTTAAAATTAGTTGGAAGCCATAATCTCAAATTTTTGAAAAGATATTTGAGTCGAAACCAATTTTTACCAACTTTTGTTAATTTTTTTTTCAGTTTTTATTTTTTTGTAAAAAAACTGTCAATTGGATTTTTTTCCAAAAATATAATTGTTTTGTATCACGTTACAATATATAATATTCAAGTCTCTAGCGCCATTGGTTCATGAGATATTAGGGTTAACCAAAATTGTCACCTTTTTTTTAAACTGCTATGGTAAAAAAACCACCCACACAATTTTCTTGAGAGCCCTTTCTGCATCTTTCTGCCTTATTATCTGTATAACAAAATTTATTTGAAGTCGATATCTCTTCTGGTTCTTGAGCTATGGACGACGAAAAAACGTTGCGAACGTACGGACGTACAGACATACGGACGTACGTATGTACACACGCACGCACAGACATCTTTCTAAAAATCTTTTATTTCGACTCTAGGGACATTGAAACGTCGAGAAATGTCAAAATTTTCAATTTGACAAATCGGACCCATTACAATAACTTCCTATGGGAAGTTTAAAATATCCCTATACCTACTTAATTTTGAAATAAGAAGCACGAGCATTTATTTTCCTGAGGTTTCTTGAAACTACATTGATAAAAGCTAACATCATATCAACTTCAATTCAATTCCCTTAAACTTATATTATTTAAAAATCGATAAAATCAAAATCATCAAAATATTCCAACTCCTTTATAATGAAAAAACTGTATCCGCACCTGAATAAGTCATTTCGAACTGCACCATACAAGTCTTAAACTGAAAAGCTTGTAGACAAAAAAGAAGTAAGTAAAAATAAACATAAAACAGAGAACCAAACAAAAAGTTTTAACACTAAAATTCATTGACAGGTCTTTGAGGGGCGGTTTTGATAGTGGCTTTTATGTGGCAGTGGCAGTATCAACATTTTGTTTGGTATTACAATTTATTGGTAACTTTGGTTTACGGCAAGCAGTAAGAGCCAGTAGCACTCACTAAGCGGTTGGAGGAACCAAAAATCGTCCCGGGGAGAGCTCGTATTTTGTTGTTTTTTTGTTGGTTTTAATTCTTCAAATAAATTTAAAAAAATGTTTTCAATTAAATTAATGATTTTCTTGATTGCCAGTGGTGCAACTATAACAATCACCGGTGCTGTTGAAGAAAAGGTATAAGACTTTAATCTTTATAGCTTTAAGTCGTGCAAACTAACTGCCAATAGTGAGGCGATGAGTTGGCGCCAAAACAAACAATAGAAATTTATATTTAAATATGTTAGAGAAAAGTATAACAGTCCAGTTTTAACTCAATTATAAAAACCTTAAATTTCGTCTTTTCGAATTAATTAACCTAATTCTTTATTCTTGGTTATGGCTTTTTAAATATGATCAAAAATTGTCAAGTCAAGTTGAACGACATTATTGTTGTTGATTTATCTTTGTGCTTTTATTTTGTGCTATCTTTGTGCTTTTATTTATTTATTATTTATTTATTTATTTATTCATCAATATGAGATTTAAAAATCTACAATTAGACTACTAGATAAATAATTACATGTGTATAATTTATTAAATAAACTTAAGTTTAATATAAATACTTAAATTATAATTAATATGAAAAGTATATAAAAATAAAATATAAATAAAAATATATAATTAATTTGTTCATACATAATCAAAATATAAAATCAATTAAAATGAAAATACAATAAGTTTATTTTTCAAAGAAGATCTACTTAATTGAAAATCAAAATCAATACAATTTAAAATTAAGTTTGTTTCTTTGACACAGCGGGTTATAGGTTCATTTTTCGCGTAATTAACTCTGTGTACATCTTCACGAAACAAACAACGTATTCGAAGTTGTCGCGATGGAGCATACAAATTTATTAAAGACAACAAAAAAGGGCATTTGATATGATATGATAAAATATCACTTATAAACATCACAGAAAACATTTTACGTCTATTTTCAAGTGATTGAATAGCTAAAAGTTGGCATCTAGTTTTGTATGATGGAGTTTCGATGTTCCACCCAAATTTTTGAATAGTGAATCTTGTAAATTTTTTTTGGACCATTTCAATTCTTTTAGATTGAATGTTATAAAAAGGGTTCCAGATTACACAACAGTATTCCAAGATTGGTCTTACATATGAGATAAAAAGCGATTTTAGAGTAAAAGTGCTTAACAAAGTTAAGTTTAGGGTCAAAAACAACACCAAGATCTTTCTTCTCCCTTACTCTTTCTAGAACTTGATTCTCAATTTTGTATTCAAAGATGATTTCAGAAAAGTTGCGGCAAAAAGAAATAGTAAGAAAACTTTAAAATAGCTTTAGGTGTCTATTTTTGTTATTTTAAAAAGAAGTCCAATTAACTTCACAACAGACAAAAATAAACGTACACTTGTAGAGCAAAATAAAAACCTCTTGACTTTTAAACTTTGGGATTATTTAATCAACTTCTTGTTCTGCTTGAAGATTTATCTCTTTGTTGAAGTTAACGAAAGTGCCAGAGTGAGTTGTTTATTGGCGTCAATTCTCTAATTTATGAAATTATTATAACAGGTGGGTGTGGACTTTTTTTGTATCTTTATTAAAACGGTTTATAGATGTGAATAATATAATTGTTAAGGTGTTGGCATTATATGCATACCTTACCTACAAAAGTAGACTGCGAACTTTTAGAGGAGTGCTAGAGATGAAATTCTATAAACAGAATACTTTAAAAATAAATGAATTAGTGACATACTATCTTGTTGAAGTGTCTTGAAGTTTGGATGATAGTTCTTGTGGGTCTTGATTACGCATTTTTAGACAACTCCAAAGCTAAAATTTCATTTCGTTTCCCACAGTGATTGTACTAATTTTGAGTTTTTGTTTGCACTATTATATCTTTGGTAAAGAAAGCTTTATACAAGCCAAAGTGTTGCCAACACACAAAATGTGCTCAGCTGACTCACTATTTAGTGCAGTAATTAACAATAACGAACTACCATAACATGAACTTTAAAAAACCAATAACGTGGTCAATTAGATAATTAAATAAAAAGCAAATGCAAATAAAAATAATAAATGTATTAACATACCTACAGCTATGGACAGAGAAATAGCACACTCTTTGTTTATTATCAAAAACTATTTAGTTTCTTATTTATAAATAAAATAACTAAATATTCTTATATATAGTGAGCAAAAAGGCGAAATCAAACTTTTTAAAGCATACAATTGAAATAATATCTTTCGTATTTATTTGGAAAATCAAAAAACACATTCGAATAACCGTTGAAAAGGTAAATTTTAGGGAAAAAAATAAATACCTTCCAAATTTATTTAAGTAACCAAACTAGTATTATATTGATGGACCAACATTTTTCAACGTCGACTCACATCTTCGAGGAAAATTTTCCACCAACTTTTGGCACCTACTCTGGGGAATGGAATTTCACGCTTTTTTTAATTCCAATCCAAAGTTTCTGTGAATTTTTGCTGACGGATCTTTACCTTAAAATCATTCCATAGATTTTCTATGGGGTTAAGATCCAGAATTTACGTTGGTCAAGTCAAAACTTTGATGGATATATTGGTAAGCCACTTCTTCACGATTTTTGCTGCATGTTTTTAGTCAATATCATGCATGAAAATCCAGTTAACTGACATTGACTAAAATGTAAATGGTTCCAAATTGGGCAGGTTCAGACAACATAAGGGACTTCATTCTTTGAACGTAAATTTTAACCAGGGCTACTAGTTAGTTTTTCAAATGTCATGAATTTCAAATTCAGCACTTTACTTCACAAACCTCTACTTCAAGTTCATAGTACAAAAACTACCAAAAACATTATTGTCTACAAAACACCCCTCAGGCAAGCTACAAGTCCATCACGATTTTTATTTTGTATTGTAAAGAAATATTACTTATTTCTTTTCCAAATTCACAACGAACCCTTTTACAGAAAGCATTAAATGAAGTTGTGCAGAAAATAAATAAATCATAGAGTAAAAAAGTTTAGCTTTCAGTTGAATAAAACATCATCAATTGTCATTTTGACAGAAGTAGACTTGACTTGATAGTTAGGGAGATTTTTCTTGACTAACTTTCCAGTCAATTTTCCATTAAAGTTGCCTTAATTGGAAGGTAATTTTTTGGCAGCTGGCCAATCAGATAATGGAAACTTGCCTAACTTTCAAGTCCCTTATGTCGGCTGAACCTGCCCATTGTTTCTCAATATGTTAAAATAAGAACATTTATCCATCGTACCATTTATTCTTACCAACGGACCCACACCAAACCAAGAAAACGCTTTCCAAACCATAAGCCTGCCTACAAGGTGTTTGAGGCCGTCTTTAAAGTATATTTTGGATTGTAGACTTGACCTCTCTGAGCGATGTAAAAACATTTTTCCGTCAGGTCCGATACGGTTCATTTTCGTTCCATCGGTCCATAAAACTCTTTTCCAAGTATCATTGAGTCGCATTCTTACAAGCCTACTCGAAATGTTTAAGTTGAATTCTTCGTTGATTTCGGTCATGATGATACGGGATGATTAAAATGGGTCGATGGGTCCTTCTCACGATGGTTCTATCAACACGCGAAGAAGTTTTTCGGAGAGGGGTCTTTCGAATTTTATTTTTTACTTTTAACTGAGGGTCAGCTTTAACTAAATTAATTGCATTCTACACCATTTTCCTTGAACATTTCAATAATTGCGAAATATGAGTTGGAGTCTTACCTTGTTTTTTTTTTTTTGTATCAGCCTTCTTAATATTCGTAAAACAATCAAAGTGAACAAGTTTTTTACGTAACTAATAAAAATGTATGAAATACAAAATAACTGCGCTATTTCTCTGTTCATACCTTACTAAGCTGTAAAAGACATAATAAGGCAACAACTAAATCTCGTAGGTAATAACGTGCTAAATTAAATTTTGAATTGTTGTTTCAATTGCCTACATAACAAAATAAAATAAAATATTAAAAAAACAATTACTGTGAAGGAAATTTTTGTTTCAATATTTATTCCATTAGATGTGCTATTTCTCTGTCAATGGCTGTACATACATACGTAGTCTAGTCATATATTGATACAATGATAAGTGCAACTATAGAATTCGTCTCTCTGTTTTAATGTTAATTGTTATTTAACCCGTTACTTTTTTGCTTCTTTTTTAAAGAAAAGATTTTTGATTTTAATTGTTGATGATAATGGAGCGATCTGACATTGAAAACCGAGTCATTGGACAGGTTCATAAGAGACTTCATTCGCAGTGAACAGCATTCTTTGAACGTATATTTTGACCAAGGAAACTTGTTAGTTTTTCAAGTGTCATAAATTTACGAGCTCGGAATTTTACTTTACTAACCTCTACCTTCAGTTGATCGTGCCAAAAACCATTGTTGTCTGCAAAACACTTCTTAGGCAAGCTCCAAGTCCATTACGACTTGTATTTTGTATCATAAAGGTATATTACTTATTCATTTTCGAGTTTGACAAGAAACTTTTTAAGAAAAAACATTAAAAGGAATTGTGCAGAAAATAAACAAATCATTTTTTATTTATTAATAATTTTGATAAAGTTTAGCTCTTAGTTGAATAAAAAAAAACATGATCAGCTGTCATTTTGACATAAGTGAACTTAACTTGACTAACTTTCTAGTCAACTTTCCAATAAAGTTGCATTAATTGGCAGCTGGTCAATCAGATACTAGAAACTTGCCTTACCTTCCCTCATGTCCTGCCATCGTAATCGATTTATACAAGTGTAATCTGTCAAAAAGCGACATTTTTCGAACGCTACGATCGCTTGGAATAACCCGCTATTTTGTGTATCGTACTATACAATTATTGAACAGTACCGGAGGATTAAATGACCGTCTTAAAACCGTCAAAGCCGCCCAGGCTCGCTTAAGACGCAAACCACTCAGAAAGCAAAAGATCTCTTGGGAAATAAAGATTTCGCCAATTTTCAATTCCTTGTATTATCAAATAAGACTAAGTCTTAGTGTCAACAAAAAGGCACACTGGACACCTGCTCACAGTCGCACTGAAGTAAAAATCCAAAACTTCTTTTAAGGCTGTACGCAAACATTTCTCAAAGAGAAAATTTTCTTTTGAGTGTGGAAGAATCTTTTAATAAACAAAATGATCGAGTCTATCCGCGGATATCAAAAGAAGCTTCTGGAATAATTTCAAGAGTTTAAAGAGGCCACCACCCTGCAAATATAATGGTATCGTAGAGAGTAAGCTAAGATTTTTGTGAAAAAGGAGTCGACTTCTGCAAAAATTTATTAAACCACTGTTTTGGTGAGCGTTGTTAAACTTCTTAACCAAATGATATTTAAAAACAAGAACAGTACCAGCAAGATTCCCGCTCAAAGTCGATAACCGATCAAAAATAGCTAAACAAAAAGTACCCAATTTCATAGGATGATTGACCAGCAGTTTTTTGTTTTTGCATAAACTCTAGTAGTCCCGACCTGAACCTTTTTGATAAAAAGTTGTTTCCGTGTTTCAAAAATATAGAGTCTTTGAAGAGAGCACTTTTTTCGAGGTGTTGATAACTTTCCGATGAATGAGGTACATAATGCGATTAATAATTCCGTGCGTCTCAGGGCTTGCAATTTTTCAGGCGTCATTTTTAGTAAAAAGAGTCACAGAGTTGTAAGAAACTGCAAAATACTGATTCTTCTTCATTCTGTTAACTTCAGAAATCCATTCCCATTCTATTTTAAAGTCTTTAATAATGCAATCATCAAAGGCAGTGCAAATACTTTAAATAAAAAGAATGCATACTTTTTTTGTACTGCTCGCAGTCTTTAAAATGTCTTTTACATTCATTGCATTATTAAAGTCTTTTAAATGCATTCAATGTACATAGATTTAAAATAATTGTTGAAATCTATAACTTTCAACCGCAGCTTCACAATAGTCGAAACGCTTTCATAAGCAGTGAAAAGTCTTCAATTAGTAATAAGACTTTAAGAATGCCAAGAATGTAAAAGACTTTTGAAAGACTTCAAAGACTACAAGCAGTCTAAAAAGAATGAATTCTTTTGATTTGAATTCATTTAACTGCTCCAAATGATTTTTAAATAAAAACCTGCAAAATTGACCGGGACTTTAGTTTGAAAGCGGTTTATATTTTAGTATAATTAAAACAAAAAAATAAGTTGAAAAAAAAATTTATACTTTCAGTATCCAAATTAAAAAAAAAATTAACTAATAATTATTAGTTTTAAAAAATCAAAAAATGAAAACAAGAAATATCTACGTTCTGATTAGATTATGTCAATAATTGAGTAATTTAAGTTTGTCAATATTGTTTAAGATTTTAAATACAAGATTACTCCTTCTTATCATTTTCATATTGTTTGTACAAATACAAAAGCATATCCATTTATTAATTTATTTAATATTGTAGTGACAAATCTTTGACACTTGTATTCATGCTTTGATAGATTTTCTTATCTCTCAAAGTCCAGTAGCTATATATTCCATTGATAATTTTGAAGCGTTTCTAAAATAATATAAAATAAAGATAAACATTTCACCTAAATAATGTTCATAAAAACCTTAATAATTAATAGTTTTAAAGAGAGCTTTTGTACATACAGAATAGAGAATTATTAAGGCACACACAATAACGTTATAATTTTATTATATGTAATTAAGGTAAATAACAGTATTGCCACAGGGTCTTTGAAATTAATGAAATGAAAAAATATAAGTAGGTACCTATAAGAAGCTTCGAAACTGAGTATTTTTAAAAATTCAAAATCTTTCTGGAATTCCGTTTGCTTTTTAAATGACCAGAATAGCAATATTACACATTCAATTGAGATAAATGTTCTCGTGACTTATTATGAAAAACTTTTATTGCCCAATCCGATTTCAAAAATGATTAGTTTCGCCATCCCAAATGTGGTCATCCCAGAATTAGATATCCCATTTACAATTATGGAATTAAAATCATCCTTGATAAAAATGAAAAATAACAAGGCGTCTGGTCCTGATAGTATCCCAATTGAGTTCTATAAACATTTCACTCCAGAGTTTTTGGAATACATCTTAAGTTTCTTTAAAATAATATATAGTAAGGAGAAAGTTCCTGGAAACTTTAGATGCTCCTAAATTTCAGCTGTTTTTAAGAAAGGTTTCATTGAGAAAATTGTTCTTACAATTACTTCACGTTAGGCTAACGAAATAGGTTTAACAAAACAATATAATCAGTTTCTACCAAACAGGCTCTTGTTAAAACCTATCAACTATTGATTAAAGACCTGAAAGCTGCATTGGACACATTCAATAGGCAATCATTGATCTACAAGCTTTTAGTAATAGGTTTATCAACCAAATTCATAAAATTCTACGAGAAGATTGCATTTGTCCAAAATGGCTTAAACAAATCGTGAGACAAATGAGTCGATCAGAAACGAATTCCTTAGATAAGTTTTGATATTGGTAACAGCCCAGTCGAAAACTAGTATGACCTAGCTGTTTTGAATGAGTTTCCGAACACATCACATATCAAAGAATTAAAAATGTCTTCATACCACTGCTTCTCTTTCAACTTCAAGGAGTGTTTAGCGACAATTAAGTCTTACCCTAGGTGAACAAAATTATTTCAGAGATGAACTTTTTTGTTTCAGAAATGAGAATGATTATATTATCAAAGTCAGAAATGAAATACTAGAACTAGAATTGAGTTATAGACCATATATATCTGATATAAATCCTGTTTGTTGGCTTCGCAAACCTTGATCAGAATGAAAATATAATACACTTTGTAGCGTTGTGTCCGATCTAATAGGCTCCATTTTAACGCAAGTTTTCTTTCGGTAGAAGAATGCATTAATATTTTGAATGGTGACCGTGGCTGAAAACCTCTTATAGGATATGTTTTTCAAGCAAAAATTAAATGAATAAAAAACTCATTTATTCAAAAATTTCTTTTTTTTTAAATTAATATTTATACTCGTAATGCACCAATCTAAATGCAAACTACAACCTTGTCCTCTCTAGAACAGAAACCTGCAAACTAAATTCTTGATTAAGTATGCATTACATGTTCTTAAGATTAAGATTTATTTAATTTCAAGATAATTGTGTTTTTTCACTCCAGACTTTAAATTTATTTCCGACTTGAATTACATATATACATACATATACATAAATAAAACAAGTTCTTAGTTCGTGTACAAAATGTTAACATTCCCACAAAAAAAGGCACAAAGTGTGATTGTTTTTCATGCGCTTTTTTCGAAACCCCACAGAAAAAAATCTAAAAGCATCAAGTTGAATGATATGATATAAGATCAGAAAACTTCTTCTGGCTTGTTATCCTGTCTTGTTGGAACCACATACTGTCCGCGAATTAAACGAATTAAATTCACTCTTCTCACGTCTGCACTTTTGGACCAATGGCACCTTTTTGATCATGAAGTGTAATGCGCGTTAAGGGCCAACGTTTTGAATCACCACTATTGTAGTTGGTTTTAATAAATTTAAATGGCAAAGATTCAACTAATGTTATCACACTTAAATTGAGAGCCGAATTTGTTAAATGTCAAATCACGAAATGAATGACCCTTTATATACAAATACATAGCGCTCACATAACGCTCAAACCTTGCCAAGACAAAACGTGTGCTTATCTGGCTCATCAGTTAGTGCAGTGTTAGTAGTCAGTAAGAAATGAAACGAACTACAATAACATAATAGAATATGTATATTAATAGACCAACATTTAACAAATTCTAACATATAGTTGGCTTTACTGACGATCTAATTTGATATGTTCCTTGAAATCGAGATGGAATTATTAAAAGAACTCCAAGATGTAAATTGGAGGAATTCCATCTAGTCCAGAGGAATAACCATCTTTAAGTAATCTGGGGATAGTCTCGCAAGTATAGGAAGAAATACTCATCTATTTTTACAGGAGTGTCAATGAAAGGTTTCTTAAAGACAGAAACTGCAATATTTGGATATTTTAAGAAGAACGATATCGTTTATGCAGGATTCCAAAACATTGTAAAAGTATGAAACTGCAACGTCAATGTCATTGAAAATTGGTAGGTACATATTATATTCTCAATAACACAAGTAGATAGATGATTAGAAAGTCGCTGAAAATTAGCTTTCCGAAAGTCAATAGAATATGAAGAGTCATGCGAATTACTATTTTTAAGTAAATAACCGTCCAAGTCAAGTGTGGGATAAATAAAAAAAAAAATTAGGTGGCGCAACAGTCCGTAGAGAACCAGGGCCTAGTGACTTACAACTCTCAACCATTCCTGTGTGCGAGTAATGTTGTCAGGGATGGAGGGGACCTACAATTTATATGCCGAATCCGAACGGCTAATTTGAGAATGCACTTTTTCATGACAAGAATTACTCTTGGAGAATTTGTCAATTCCTCGCAAGAGGCAGTACCCGTGAACTCTTTTTTTTAATTAAGGTGGCACAGGCAGGGATTGAACCCAAGACCTCTCGCATGACAGTCCAACGCACTAACCATCATGCCACGGGCACTACATCAAGTGTGGGATGGTATTAGTTAAAAGCTATCTATATTCGCTATAGAAGATATTGATTGAACTACTGCCGTCATACCGCCAGATGAAAAGCTAAATCGAGCTGTCGATTTCAAGAATTTTCAATGTAGCTAACTTACTGTAAGCCCGTGGGGATAACATGGTCTAATAATAGAAGCTCGTGTTGAGAAGAACTTACTGATGCTTCTAAGTAAGATTCGTCTTCTGATGTGACCCAGTCAATGTATGGGAGGTTAAAGTTACCTTATAAAGAATATTTCCATCCAATCCAGCGATGTCCATGATATGATCAAGAGCAAGAGAGAGAGTTTAGCAAAAGCTGAGGCTGGACTTTTTGGAGGAATGTAGACATTTAATACAAATAAATTGTTGCGGTAAATTTTGACTGCAACGATATTTGAACGCAAATAATTTCAATTGCCTGGATATTTCCTGACAATTAAGAACTCTTGATCAAAAAGTTCCATGCCTAAGACAGATGTTTCAGTGAAAGCGAATAGATTATATGGAAAAGACTGAGAATAATCTAATGGTATTAAAACCTTTATAAAAAAATTGTCGAGCATAAAATTTGCTAAAATGATTGTCTCAATGCTTTACCATTGCAAACACTTTTTTCTACAACACATCGTGGGCCAAATCTATTTTTTAATTACAAAAATGTAGGTAATTATTATTCATCTGGAGCCAGTAATAACCCATTTGTAATGGGCTACAGAAATCCATTTTTAAACACCCAGCATCGTTTTTGGGGTTCTATATCATGCTCATACAATTATTGTTTTTAATAATCGACAATTTTATGATTAGATGGCAAGGTAAGCTTACACATTTAAAAAAAATGCTTTTTTGTAATAACTTTATTTTTTTCACTAATAATTGAATTTCAAAAAATTGCTGAGCGGTGCGCACTTTCTGCTCTCTATCTCGGAAACATTTAAATAATGTTTTCCATAAACAGGTTCCCAAAAAGAGTGATTTTTATTAATACAAACTTGGCGGTTCTATAGTAAGCAAAATAAAACATTTATTTAAACACAGCATATTATAAATTTTGTTATTTGTCTCCTAAAATTATTCAAATGTTCAACGTTTTAAGTTCCCACCGAATTTATTTATGTCATTATTTTTCATAAACTGTTCCAATTGAGGGTTCGTATTTGAAATGTGCGTACACGTGCATAAGTTTTTGTGGTCGTGGAGTTTCATTTTCCAAATTTTCCTTTTACTTTTGTGCAACCAACAAGTTCAAATTAGTTTTATTTATTTTATTAGATCAATTGTTTTCAATTTTTAAGAGACAAACATATACATACATAATGTTGACATGTTTATAAAGATATCTAACTTTTAACTCAAAAAAATATTTCACGTTGATGAAGTTTTGAAAAGATTTTTCATACATTTTGAATATAAGAACATTTAAGTTATTTTTCACTGAATTAATATTTTTTCTTAATTATTGATACCATATTTTATTTATTTATCTTATTTATTTTTCAGATTAATGTTTTAGTCATGTACGAGTCACTTTGTCCTGACAGTGTTCGTTTTATGACAAACCAACTGGGACCGAATTATGATTCCCTAAAGGATGTAATTGATGTTAACCTAGTACCATTTGGAAAATCAGAGGCAATGATAAATTAAAATTAATTTGAACAAAATTTTAAATTTACTGACTGATTTTATGTTTTTAGAGCGTAAACAACGGAGCACAGTTTTTCTGTCAGCATGGTCCAGCTGAATGTGAAGGCAATCGCATGCAATCATGTGTTTTACACCAAACCTCCAATCAAGAGGCTCAAGTTAAATTTGCAGTTTGCCAAATGAGTGGACAATATGATTCCTCCAGTCAATATTGCGCTCAATTAGCTGGACTATCAGGAGATATCACAGAATGCATGAATACAGAACTAGGAACTGTTTTACAATTGGAAGCCGAAAAGATAACTAAGATCTATGATCCTTCTTTTGTTCCTACTATTGTCTATGATGGGGTAAGTTTAAAACCAGAGTTAAGTAAGACATTTTTTTTTGTACAATTTGTGTTTGTATTTTTTAGAAATTTGATCAGAAGTTACAAGACCGTTCACTTTCCAACTTCAAGGATGTGGTTTGCAGTCTTCTACAGGAACGTGGTTCTATTGCATTTAATACTGTTTGTTAAAATGTGTGTATGTTTGTAACTTAAAAAAAAAAAACATAGAAAATGAAAAGTGTTTTAATTAAAATTGCATTTTAAAAGAATCTTGGTGTCCCACCTTCTTTGGACAGCAACGTTCTTCGGTGGTTGACTGTCCTTATTGTCGATTTCAATGCTGCATTCGATAGAGAAGCCTTGTTTTACAACATTTACAGCAAAGGATTGTCCAAAAAGTATGGAAGAGTGATAGAAAACTTGTTTGATGGTAATAAAGCCACGAACGGTGTGGAATGGTGATGAAAGATCTGACTGGTTTGGAACAACAATGGGTGTAAAACAGGGATGTTCCTTGAGTCCTAATTTGTTTTCTTTGTTTATTGATGATCTAATTGGTGTATTATCAGGAAGAATAGAGTTTGCTGGAGTTTCAATTAAAGCCCTTCTATTTGCAGACGAATTTGTTCTTTTTGCTTATTTTTCAGAAACGCTCCAACTAATGATCAACCGTCTCGAAGTATCCTGCAAGTTGTGAACTCTAACGTTCAATTTAAATAAATCAATGGCGATGGTATTTAAAAACGGATCTGGTAGATTGGCTAGAAATGAAAAATAGCATTTCAACCATGAACCTATCGATGTTGTGAAAACATATAAATACCTGGGTGTGCTTATTTTAAGCAACCTGAAAGCCATTTAAAAGACAAATTGATTAAAGCGAAAAGTGCCATTAGCTCCTCATGGAAAAACTGTTTCGCTAACGAATCTATTTTACATAGCGTAAAATACAAGAGTTTACTACGGTTACGGAATCTACATATAATGTTTGCAGCACAAGTTTCTACGGGTTATCACCACTTTTCATCAAAACACTTGGGCTGCACATTGGTTTTCTTTTACGAGTTTTTAATATGACAGATGATGACAGATTACCTAAAGTGACTGCTTTGGTTCGAGAAGTTGAAGGAATTAGCAGATTACTGTGGAATGGATTTTATTCTTAACGTTCAAAGGAAAAGGAAGAAAGGAAGTCAAAGATAACCTGGGCACGAGTACGATAACTTTGGCGCCAAGATATAATAAAGGTTTTTGGTAGAGGGGCTTAATACAAGCATTTTTTACTATGGGAGGGGGTTCTATCTCCCCCCGTTTAGGCGGTAGGGGCAATTTAAAAAAATTATTATTTAAAATGGAAAAAATAATTAAAAAATAACGGTGATACTTACAATTAAGTTTTATACATTTTTTTAAAGCCAACATTCTGTTTTATTAGCCACTTTTTAATTCAAGTCAAAACTATGCGTAGTTTTTGAAAAATTTAATTTCAAACTCAAAATTTGAGTAAAAAAAGTTAAAAAAAAAAGTTTAAAGTGTAATTTTTCAATACTTTAAGATTATTTACCATTGTTTTTATTTCAGAATTTATTGCTCTTATTTGTTTTTGCTCAAAAACTGAAAACTAGATGATTTTATGTCTTTAAGTTTTTGAGAAAATTGAAAATAAATTTTAAATTGCCCCTACCGCCTAAACGGGGGGAGATAGACCCCCCTTCCATAGTAAAAAATGCTTGTTTTTAACTGTTCTATACAAATCCGTCATTAAACTTTGTCGCCAAAGTTATCGTACTCTCCCCATAACCTGCATAATCTCTTCGCTAAAACTGTTGAAAAATGTAGACCCGAATGTATCGCACAAGCAACTTCTTTATTAATAGAGCCACGTATAGAATTTTTAAACATAATCTTTGTGAAAGAAATTATTTTAAGATCGAATTCAATCAAAAAATAATATCTGCGGTTTTCAAAATGAGAGGCGAACAAGTACGATTAAACTCGTGCCGTATCGTGAGGTTCTGCCGATTATTTGTGTACCATTGACTGAAATCAATTATTTTTTAATTGCAATATTAACGATATGTGTAACGTTTTTTATAATACACTCTATAGCTGTTTTTAAAAAATAAATTCCATTTTGCGGTTTCAAAACTATAGGGCTGGTATTCGACATCTGTCAAAGTAAGTTGTTAAACCAATTTTTTTTTAAATTAAAAAGTTAAAAGTCTGATATTTACGAAAATGGATCGCTTAACTATCGCACAACGCATTAAAATTGTTAAAACCTACTCAAAAAATGGAGATTCTGCCACAGCCACATATCGTGCTTTAAGAGGAGATTATGGTTTAGATAATCTTCCAACTTCGCAAGCGATTGTCAAAATTGTGAAGAAAAATTTGAAGAGACTGGATTGATTACAGATATTGTAAGGTTTGATGAGCATCATCGTTTCGCTCGTACCACTAAAAATATCACTGCTATATGTACATATGTGAAAGTGTTGCCGAAGACCCGAATGTGTCGACTCCTCTTCGTTCTCAGGAATTAGGACTGTCTTACGGCACATTATCGCGTACACCTACATCTATATACAGTCCAGCTCATACAACCACGTCGTAGATACGTCGAATGGGTACTTCAATAACTGGCGGGTGGACGGCGATTTTTCAAACAAAATTTTCTTCAGCGACTAGGCACATTTCTCACTCGGTGGGTATGTTCATAAACAAAATTGTCGTATTTGGAGTTCTGAGAATCCTCAAGTAATTGAAGAGAGGCCATTACATCCACAAAAAATCTCTGTTTGGTGCGCTCTTTGGTCCAGAGGTGTGATTGGATCTTACTTCTTCGAAAACGACTGTCACCGTCCATTCGGAGCATTATGTTCATATGATAACCGATTTGTTTTTGCCTGCTATTAAAGAGTACCTACGACTTGGTTTCAACAAGACGGTGCCACACGCCACACAACTCGAGCGAATATGGCTTTATTGCAAGAGACATTTCCTGGCCGAGTAACTGCTCGTCGCGTCGCGTTCGTGGCTACGTGAAGAATCGATGCTTGCAACACTTCGCGTTGTGATCATTTAAATGATTTAGTGTAATGTCAACGTTCAAACTCTATGATAATAAAGAAATATCATGAAAAAAATATATTATGTTTTTTGTTAACGTTTACTTTTGCAACCGCAAAATGGATAACCCTGTATAATGAATCTATACCATTTTTATATTTATATTTTATTTTTAAGCTATGTCTTAAAAACTGTTTTTAGTGTAATTTGTCTTTTTAAAATATTACAAACTTTGTTAATCTTATTTTTAAAATTTTTTAACTTAGGTATTCCTAACGTGAGGGTTATTGCGTAATGCGTAGGAATGTTAAGCCAGAGGTTTTGTTTTAATCCCATCCAGACAAGCCGTGAGGATTCTGCAAAAAAACTGTAGGTCCCTTCCATTAAATAATTGAGAGTTGTAAAGTCCTTGGTCCTTGCGAACTGTAGGGTCACCAATATTATTATCAATTAAGATATATTTGTAAAGAAAATGGTATTGTAACTCATCCAAAGCGTGTTTTGTTTGGGCCATCTTTAAATCCTATGAAACGTAGATTTTAGAATTTTTGAACTAAATATATGAACTAGCATACATACAATCACAACCAAATTCTTGTTATTGAATGCCAAGATTCATCTGGAAGAGCTGAAGGATTTATTAAGTTGTTTTAACTGTATGATGTCTTGATCCTTTTCTGCTTGATTTTAAAAGGCTGACACGATATTCAAACAACCAACATAAATTCTAATTTATGACGAGAATCAAAAAGATTTACCAATAATTGCATCTTTTAATATTATATATAAACAAGACAAAACACAAATTATTTAATTTAAAAAGTTCTTAGTTTCATATTTTCAATAATAATTCATAAATTTCACAAATAATATAATGTTAAATAATATAAAATAATAAAAAAAAAACAATGCAACAATCATTTTCGAAATCAAATTATAATCTTTTGCTTAATTTTTAAAATAGTAACTAAACCTATAACATTGTCTAGAATAACTTAAAATAATACGGAGAGCGGAAGGGCGTTTGTTAAAAAAGAAACATTTTAATTTATACAAATTTAAATAATAAAAACTTCTTTTCTAATTAAATACATCATAAACAAACCATCCATCAATGATATACCCAGATATTGGTTAAAATAAAATCTGTGTTAAAATACATTTTTTTAAATAAAAAAATTAACTGTCGTCATTATGACAAGTATAAGTATAAGTAAAATGGTTTTAAACTGCGGTACTTGTACTCGTACTCGCCCGCTGACTACTGGAGTTGTTACTGTTTGTCTTTTTTACATCCTGATATTCTACATAGCCTGATTCATCACTGCATTCTGAATCTGAGCCATCGCGATCAGTTTTTGGTTTAAGTCGGGTGCTTCTTTCTTTGAATGGCGAATTAGGCTGTTGAAGCTTTAGGGAGATTTTCGAGCGAAAAAGCTCATCATTTGAGTTTCTTTGGCAATTCTCCTCTTCAACGGGTCCTTCAGATATTAAAGGTACCTCAGTAGATGAGTAGCTTATTGTTGGGGTTCTTTGTAGTTGTTGAACGTGACGAAACCTAAGTGAAACATCATCAGCATTTGCTGTCACTGTGCTAGCAGTTTCGCACCCACTCGATATGGATCCTTCATCACTATCCATTGAAAGTTGCTTACGATTGACTATCACTGGAGCAACACCACTTGTTCCTTGATTTTCCAATGAGCTTTCTTCGCTGCTCATCGAAAGATGTTGTATTTTTCTCATGGAATTTCGATGAAGTATGTTCAATATACTAGCCTGTCGGAAAAATAATTCATCCGTTGAAAGCTCTTCCTCGTAAT
The DNA here is from genome assembly GCA_920104205.1 of Eupeodes latifasciatus. Taxonomy (NCBI): domain Eukaryota; kingdom Metazoa; phylum Arthropoda; class Insecta; order Diptera; family Syrphidae; genus Eupeodes; species Eupeodes latifasciatus. The sequence continues at coordinate 173,229,625 of OV049924.1, read as the reverse complement.
CGTCGTCACTACAAAGCCCTGCGATTACGTTTTGACGGGAGAGTTCGGTTTCTTCGAGATGATCGCCAGAAGGCTGATAATTTGGATGTTCCTCTACCAGCGCATCTTCCGCAGGATTATGTTCTTCTTCATTGGAAGCATGGTCATGATCATCGTCTAAGTTGTTTGTGAGGTCTGTTAAACTCATACTGTTTGTGCTCTTTATCATCTGCAGGTCAAAATATGGAAGCAGTTCCCCAGCTAGAGGTGAATCTGTGTCGTAATTATTAAAGATCAACAATTTTTCATAATCGTCTTCGTCGGAGCCCAAATCTACTGATTTTTTACTTTCATCAATTTTCACTTCATCGACTTTTTTCGTCGTATCTTTGATGTTTTCTTTGGTATTACAGCATCCATTACTACTGCCATTGATATTATCAAATGCTTCACAAAAGTTCGGTCTTGTTTTCCCGGTACGTCTTATGGAATGACCACGTCTGCATCTTCGTCTTCCCAATGTCATAGCTGGATACAGGGAATCTTTCTGGCAGCAGGCTTTCATTTCTGGTTCATTTGTTTCTTCAACATCTTCACCGTCTTCCTCTCCGATCGCTTCTTCGATCGCCATTAGCTTTGGTGCAGACTTTGACCGCTCTAAAGGCGGTCTGTAATTATTTCCACCCACAGAAAGGAGTATTTTCCTTCTAGGTAGACTTGGATTGTCATAGGCCGAATTAGCCAAACTTAATCTGGCGTTCTGTTTTAGAATTTTCTCTCGTTTAAAATCTCTCAAGGCGCGATCTAAATTTTCCTGCGAAAAAATCAAAAGTAAAAGTTAGTTCATGAGTAAAAATCTATATATGTATAACCGGAAAACTCACTTTTAAGGTACTACAGATTTCTTGGACAACTTTCTCTTTGCTGCACAATATTGCATGACAACGTAATTCATGTTTGAGTTTTCTACCTTCATGTCTGTAAATCCAGCAGAATATTCGCGGAAAGTTTTTTGGAGCACAGCAATGAGTTATCCGATTCGCCCAGTATTCGGTTAATCCGTGTTGTCGTGTTGTTGCTTTCAGTCCAGAAGCGCAAACTTTAATTCGCATTATCACATCGGGTTTGTTACTTTGTTGATAGTTGCGCCAAAGGGTATTCAATTGCTTTTCAACGCAACCCTCTCCTGAAAACAAAAGAAAAGTTTTATAAATAATTTAAACATTTTAAATTAAGCTCTAAGTTTAAATTAATATCTTCATAATATTAAAATAAAAGATATATTAAAAAAAATAAGAACAATCGATTTAAGGGCATTTTGTTATGGTTGGCAATATCAGCTTTTCTGGTATTGTTCAAAACAAATAATAGATACAAAACTCCCTAACTTAATAAGGTTCAACAATATGTACTTAAATTAATATTTAATTTGATCCGCTTGGCGGTCATTTAGAAATTCGCCATATTATGATAAAGGGTTTTCCAAAAAGGACTTGTGAGCTTTAAAATAAAACGAAAACCACTTAAAATATTTCAAAGGCTGTATTATCGGCTTGAAGTACAATCAAAATATTTATGAATGGTACTCGACTTCGTCCACATGGCCACCGCGGGCAAGTTAGCAGCGATCAATTCTTTGCGATGACTCGTCCATAAATTGTTGCCGAAACGGCCAATATTTTATGTTCAATGTAGCCCCAAAGAAAATAGTCTAGAGAGAATATAGTCTATGGCCCAATAACGTCAGGTTTTTGAGATACAACCTTGTATAGTTTGAAAAACAAAAACGCTGATGCATTGGTACTAAAAAGGTTCTTAACAGAAAAACGCAAAACGGTGTAAAATGTTCGATCTTAGTTCGAACTCGTAGTTTTAAGGTTATAACATTAAGTATTTCAACAAAAATATAAATATACATAATGTTGAAAACGGGTATTTTTCATCGGAGTTTGGACTCGGAATCAGCAATACAAATTAACGAATTATTCAAACACATAAAATAATTACTTTCAAAATTTCAGATAGAAGCAAATAAAGACCCATAAAGTTAATAATTTGAAATTACGATAACTAAGTCAAATACTAAACTGTATCTAAGATCAAAATTTTTACTTTGCAAAATCATCATAAAATTTGTTGTTAAAGGATATTTACCTAGTGTTATGGCCTTTTCAGAATTAAAGATCAATCTTAAGAAACATTAGTTATTTTTATTTGATCTCTCAGTTTTTGAATGAATCTTAAAATTAAAATTATATATGACAAACTCAGCTTATAATATATAAAAAAAATAAAAAGTATTATTGAATCAAAGTAAATTTAAAACAGGTACTCTTACAACTCGGCCATCCTGACCATTTTGATCGACTCGATCAAGTTGTAAATGTTAGAATTTTACAATCAAATTTAAAAATTATTTTAAAAAATAAAATAAAAAACAAAAAAAAATAAAATTATTTTAAAAGAATGTGATATACCTTATCTAAATGTATTACCTTTCTGAACTAGAATTCAAACTTTGTGAATCCCTCCAATCAACCCAGGAACGTATACGTGAGGCTTCAATTACACCGTCATAAGGAATTTGAGTTAATTGACAATTTTCAATATCTCTGATTACGTATCGATCATTTGGGAGCGCTTTATGCACTTTGTATGGACCGCGGAATTTAGGGATAAATTTCTTATTACTACCAGCTGTTGTATCGATGTTTCGAATCATTACAAAATCTCCTTCTGAAAATGTTACGTGTGGTTTATGAACATTTGCATAGTATTCAGACATTTTTTGTTGATGCAACTCTATACTATCGCAAGCTTTCTTTCGTAATGCAGCTAAGTCATGTTCAGAAGTCAAAAATAGTTTTTCGTCTAAATATTCAGAAAGTGTGTCAACATCACGTCTACGTTGGTTTTCACCATATAATAATTGACAAGAGGAAGCACTAGTAGTAGAATGAATAGAGTTATTAAGAGCGTATTCAACTCTTATCAAAAGTTTTGACCAATCGGAATGTTGAATTGGTTCAGTTATTTTAGCTAACATCGACTTAAGAATGCGGTTGACACGCTCAACCTGACCATTAGCTTGAGGTGAGGCTGTGGCTATTTTAACATGTTCAATATTGTTTTGAAGTAAATATGAACCAAATTCAATTGACGAAAAACATGAACCACGATCACTAATAACTCGACGAGGTCGACTATAATATTCGAAATACTTATCTAGGCAAGCACATACTTCTTTAGTACTTGTTAAATTTACTGCATATAATTTTACATGTTTTGTAAAAGCATCTACAATGACAAAAATGTGTTTTCTTTTAGAAATAATTGACGGGAGATGTCCAAAATGATCAACATGAATGGTATCGAATGGTATAGGCTTTTTTGGAATTTGGTGAAGAGTGCGATTGGAAGAATGTGTTGGCACAGAAAACGTTATACACTGAACACAATTTTTTACATACTTTTCAATTTTTTCTTTCATTTTTGGAAACCAGTAGTGTAATTTAATTTGATCTAGGCGTTTCGAAACACCCATATGATAAAGTTTTTCATGAGACAACCTTATAATTTGTGATTCCATTTCTTTCGGGACATATAACAATAAACTTCCATTAGCCAACTTTCGGTAAACTAAGCCATTATCAAGAACAAATTTTGGAACTTCTTCTTTTTCTAACCGATCCCGTATTCGAACAATATCATCATCTCTGTTTTGAGTTATTTGCAATTGCATGTCTATATCATCCGGATTAATTACTGAAATAACTTGTTTAAGTTTTTTGGAAGTTTGAACACAAGCTGAAGGATAGCGACTCAAAGCATCAACATGACCCATTAAAAGGCCACTTCTGTGTTGAATACTGTAATCATAGTTCTCAAGTTCAAGTGCCCAACGAGCTATTCGAGCATTAACACTTTTACGGTTCAATGTCATCGTAAGAGAGTTACAGTCCGTTACAATCTTCAATGGAATACCCTCTAAATACACACGAAACTTTCGTAACGCATATATTATTGCTAGGGTTTCCAATTCAAAACTATGAAATCGAGACTCAGAAGCAGTTGTACGTTGTGAAAAATATGCAACTGGATGAAATTTGTTATCATCTTGTTTTTGCATAAGTATTCCCCCAAAACCATCAGCACTTGCATCACAATGCAATTCTGTATCGCGTTTTGGGTTATACAATGCCAAAACCCGTGACGTTATTAGCTTATCCCTTAAATTAGAAAATGCTGAAAGGCATAAATCATCGAAAACAAATTTAACACCTGGTTTTAAAAGATTTCGTAATGGCATAGCGATATGTGAAAACAACGGGACAAACCGGCGGAAATATGAAAATATACCTAAACTTTTTTGGACTTGATCTAAATTTTTCGGAATGGGAAGATGCTTTATATTTTCAATATGTCTATTATTGGGACGAACACCCTTTTCATTGATGGATAATCCCAAAAAATCTATTTCATTATAGCCGAATTGGCACTTTTTGAATTTAAGTTCAAGTCGAAATTCAGCAAGTCGTCGTAATAATCTTTGAAGTACATCTAAATGTTCCGAAATAGTTTTGGTAGCAATTGTTATATCATCCATATATACAACAACAGTCCCTTCATCAATAAATGGACGTAAAGTATTATTAATGAATCGTTGAAATACTGCAGGTGCATTTTTTAAACCAAAAGGCATTTGCAAATATGTATTCAAATTGTCCATCTGGGGTTACAAATGCTGTATATTTAATTGAATTTTCTGAGACTTTTACTTGGTGAAACCCATTTTTTAGATCCAAAGTTGTAAAATATGCCTTGCCTTCCAATTTCTCTAGACAGTCATCAATAAGAGGTAATGGATAACTATCCCTTACCACAATTTTATTCAGAGGTCGATAGTCAACACACATTCGTTTCTCGCCACATTTTTTTGAAACTAGAACAATTGGAAATGCATAGGGAGAATTACTAGGTCGTATTTGTTTATTTTTCAAAAGGTCGCTAATCATATCCCTGACAATACGCCGATCTTCATAAGAAAGTCTTCTAGGTGCTGAGCTTATTGGAATATCGGAAGTCAAATGAATTTTCATTTCATATTTCTCTTCATTAGAGGTTGGAATATTTGAAAGGTCAAGGTAATTAGTCTCAATAATTGTCTGAATCTTTTTCCGATAAAATTGATTCAAATTAACATTTATATCTATACGTTCAGAAAATATTTTATCTACTTCAATTGCAAAAATGTCCGGAACAAAATGATCGATACCTAACAAAGTATTGGTCGATGCAACATGATTTTTATCATTCATGTTCGAAGGTTGACATAGATCACAAGTAGTTAAAAGATTTGAATTCTCATTTTCAGTGGAACTATACACACAATGCAACACTTTATTTGATATTTTAATTTTATTTTTATTCGAATCATCCAAAATTTCAACATTTGTTTTTGGGAATTTTATTAAAAGTTAAACAATTATCATAAATTTTATATTAAAAATATTTAAAAAGTCCCGACCCAACAAAAGTGGATATGGAATAACTGAATCAGGAACAACAAAGATATTAATTAAGTTAGTTAACTTGCGAAATGAAAATTTAATTTGAATTTTTCCAAAAGTACATAATTTTAAATTTCCCAATCCTTTATAACCAGAATATTGAAGTCCATTGGTTAACTAAATCATTTGGAACAGCAGATTTTCTCATTAAACTAATCGGACTACCAGACTCAAATAAAGAAACGAAAGTATTGCATCTATGCATAGAACCATTAATCTAAAAGGTAACACTTACATCATTTATTTCGGAAATATGATTGTTAGCTTCTCTATTTGTATTTTTGATATTCTTCAACTGGAAATCATCTACTAGGGCCACTCGTTTAGTAAGTTTTTTTGGACAGTCCTTTAAAATATGTTCTTTAGAACCACAACGAAAACATGAACCTTTTTCTCGTTTGGGATGAGGACATGAACTTGCAAAATGCCCAACATTTGAGCAATTGTAACAGCATCTTGGAATTATCAAAGCTCGGTTTCAAAACTGGTGCTTTTGTCTTAGTTGCGTTTGTTGTAGACGGGGTCTTAATTGATGCTTCATTTGATTCTCGTTCACTACGTAATTGGCGATAGCGATGTGATAATTGTTTGAGATGTTGTATATTAAAAGCCGGATACAACACAGCAATGTTCACAGAATTATCTTGAAATCCCTCTATTATAAATTGAATGACTTGCAATTCATCAATATTCGCACGTGCTGCCAACTCTTGCATTTTGAGAATATATCCTATAACAGAGAGTTTCGAAGAACGGAAAGTGGTTTTTCGTAGTTTGTCAATCACTTCTGAAACAGTATAAAAAAATTGTTACGGAATTGAAGATAATTAGTAGAATTATCCACACGAATAAACAATTCAGCAGCAGAATCCGTTTTCATCAAACGTCAGATTGACTTAAGGCGGTAAACATCGTCACCATTTACCGAATCACAAGCTCGTTCGAAATTTTCTAGCCATTTACGTGCATCATAAGCTTCATCACTAGCAAATGGAATGATATAATGTTGGATATCTTCGAATTTTGCGTTAGCCAAAACATTCGGAGTGGAAGGCAGTTCTTGTTGCAATTGTTTCAACCGACGGCGTTTTTCCAAAACTCTAAGCTGTGCATCAATATCAGCTTCTTCTTCTCCTAAAGATGCAAACTGGATTGAACGATCAAATACATCTTCTTCATTATTTCCGGAATTATCTGAATTTTCATTTTCGACGGAATTCCCTTTGATTTAACTCCCTGAATTTTTCATTGTACAGCTTCCGCAATTGCGTCAATGTAGCTGTTGTTGAAAAATCAACGTTTTGCTCCTTGGATTTCAGATTTGTTCATTATCAGAATTCTTTATAATATAGGTAAATATTAATCAACAATTTTCGGAACTATCCCACTTCTGAAGTTGTTATGGCCTTTTCAGAATTAAAGATCAATCTTAAGAAATATTAGTTATTTTTATTTGATCTCTCAGTTTTTGAATGAATCTTAAAATTAAAATTATATATGACAAACTCAGCTTATAATGTATAAAAAAATAAAAAGTATTATTGAATCAAAGTAAATTTAAAACAGGTACTCTTACACTAGCTTTAAAAAACCCCTTTTTAGTTGTCTTAACCAGTTTCAAAAAAAGTGAATTTAAGGGCAAGATTCGAATATAGGACGTTTTAATCCCTTAAAAAAGTATTCTGTTGTTTGTGCAGAAAATAAAAAAAACATAATTTTGACCACCAGTGTGATTAGTGTAAGGGTGTGTTGACAAATAAAATTCAAAATTGCGAAGTCCCTATTTGAAAACCCTATATTTTTAACTCGTTATTGGTACTGAATATGTACCAAATATCAGCCATGCAGGAATCAGAAAATATAAATATAAATATAAATATAAATATAAATATAAATATAATTATAAATATAAATATAAATATAAATATAAATATAAATATAAATATAAATATAAATATAAATATAAATATAACTATAAATATAAATATAAATATAAATATAAATATAAATATAAATATAAATATAAATATAAATATAAATATAAATAAAAATATAAATATAAATATAAATATAAATATAAATATAAATATAAATATAAATATAATTATAAATATAAATATAAATATAAATATAAATATAAATATAAATATAAATATAAATATAAATATAAATATAAATATAAACATATATATAAATATAAATATAAATATAAATATAAATATAAATATAAATAAAAATATAAATATAAATGTAAATATAAATATAAATATTAATATTAATATTAATATAAATATAAATATAAATATAAATATAAGTATAAATTAATCTTACCGTTTATAGTGGCAAGCGATTAACTTGGACCAGGAGCGGGAAGTATTTGTTTTGATTTGTGTCATAAGTTAATGTCTACGAAGATAAAAGTATTTAAATGACACAAAGCACAAGAGAATTTTATTAATAATCTAAAGCTCATAAGCAGTAGAATGATGTTGGATTTGAAGAAGCTGTAGTTCTCATTTTCCAAGCTGATTTTGATTTAGTAGACATTTGATTGGAAAGTGAGTCGTCGATAGATCTATTGATAAATGTAAACTTTAATCTTTTCGGTATACTGGTTATGATTTTGGAACGTGAATACAATAGTTTGAATTGAATAGTTAAGTTAAAGAAGGCAAGGTCTATACTTTTGGCTTTGATTAAACTTTTAATTTAATCTGGAAATCAGAAGAATACACAATCTGCATTTGTGTATTACAGTGAAGTGTTAAATAACTCGAAATAAAAGAAGAATGTATATAATTATATACATTCATCTATGAAATTATATATAAGGGCCACTTTAGGGAATTCGTCATCCGATTAAACTTGTACTTTGTCTTTGCTAGCATTTCAATTTTATTGTAATATCATTGTCAATTACACATTCCAAGGGAAGTCGAACTTGAACTTCGAGCTTAACCCCTGTAAAACATTATTTAACTTGTTTATTTTGTGTAACAAAGTGTCGCAGCTCAGCTAACACGACAAAAATAATAATAGCATAATGTTCATCTCATGGAAGAGAAAAATATAATTTTAAATGTTGTTTTTTCTCCATTATATACATAATATTTACATATGTATGTAAGCATACCTTTAAATTATCATAAATTATAATTTCTTTTCTTTTATTTGTTTTTCTTTTTTTGTAAAAAAAAAAACTTAGCATTAAACATTTAACACGTGTGGCAACGCAACTTTAAAGATAATTATTTGAATAATTTACATTATAAGATACTTTAAAAAATATCACAGGGTGATTCTTAGGAAAAACCACTTTTAATATTTTGTATTTTATTAAAAACTAAGAAACATTTAAGCATCCGGTTTTTAAAATAACACTAAGAATGGAATTTGAAAAACAAAAGCTTACACACAATTTTTAATAAATTACTTTCAAATTTAAATTTATTTTCTTAGTTTTAAGTTTAAACAATCATTTTTTAAAAGCTTTATGTTTAAAAAAACTCAATTTAAAACTAAAATGCCAGGAATGGATTTCTTCCTTTTCCTCCCTACTGTACTATTTTGTTTTTGTCTCAACCCAACCTACTCGCTATAGCCTTTTGGTATATCTTATATCAATCACCCTGTATTTGAAGTTCCGGAGCATATACCTAAACTTATAGTTTATTCTAAGTTAGGAGTTTGATTTCAACGGTCACAATCATATGCAAACATATATTTACTTATTTTGTGTTGTGGTTTCCGATTTGTTTATATATGTATGTAAGTTAAAACCTGAGCATCAGGTTTTTGTACGATTTAACAATATAATGAAATTTAAAAAAAAAGTTACATTTCAAAGAATGAATAAATTAAAAATTTAGATTCTACCTTTTAATTTACTAATAGAAATTTTTTTTGTTGACCACACTCTTTGCCATAATCTGTATGAAGAGAGTCTTTGTTTTTATTTTTAATATTTCTTATATGCATAGAAAATTTAAATTTAAAAAATATTGAGAATGTTGTGAAGAAAAAAATAAATCTTTTTATTTATTTGTTTGTCTTGTGATTGAAGAATTTGAATATATTTACAATTAAATTTAATAGTTTTTAGTTTACGAGCCCAGGAAAGTATGGGATAGGGTGTGTTGACGATAAAGAAAAAGAGCACTGGTTTTATATTAATACTGTCCTTTTTAACTCTCGTATTATGGTCAATACTGGAAATCTACTTAAATAGCCTTATTGGAAGAAACTACTGTATTGTGTCTAAGTTTATTTGAAATGGTTTGACATTTTGAACATTCAGAATCAATGAAGTGCTACAGGACTAGGACTCCACTTGATGTAATTTTTAAAAACTTCAGACTTTGAGACTCTTAAAAACGATAAAAACGTGAATATAATATACATGTGTACATTTAGGCGAATAAGCACTATTATTTTTTCTAATTTTGCAGTGATTTAATATTGAATTTAAACAAATTAATAATTTCATCAAAATTCAATAAAAGAGAAACCTATTAATTTTGTCAGAGTTTTCAAAAAGTCAATAATAATGAATTATTTTGAATTCGATGTTTTGTAGAATTCGGAGCTTTTGACAGCGAACAACGTGTTCTCTTAAGTTCTAACATACACTTTAATCAAAACTACCGAACGCGATCGATAGCCTGAATCTGAGGGCAGACAATTATCTGCGGATAAAAACCTCGTACCATCATGACTAGTATAAGTACCCTTCTTAATAATCCTTTGTTTCCTCTCCAATGTCATGCGGACACTGACAATGGTGATAAAATGGATGATTTAGTTACAACTGTGCAAACAAAACTTTATGTGCCAACAATAAAATTGTTACATAACCCCTTGAATTTGTCATTCGTTAATGAAAAATTTAAAATTATCGGATTATTTCATCAAAAAACTAAAAATCGGTATGAAAATAGTTTGTGAATCTATTGAATCATAATGCTGTTCTTAATCTACTCAACGCAGCCAACTGTCAATACAAATGATTTAAAATCTGTGAAAGCTTTTAAAGTCGTATTTTATGGCGTGGGAGGCAGAGAACTTGAGCCCTTGAACTTAAAAATGAACTTGTGCTTGTGAGACGTGAACTAAAATGCGTTTAGATCGTTTATCAGTGGCAATATATACAAAAAATTAATAAAACAAATTGGAAAACCTTTTAAACAAATATAAATATGAATCTTCGAAATATATCAACTGATTTGCAAAAAGTTAAATGCAATAATGATGTTGAAAGTATTGTTGATGTTTCACACACAATATTTTGTCTCCAGTTGAAATATGTGTACCCAAAGTATTGAAAAAAGACACTTATACAAATATGAAATGTCCTGCATAAATTTTGAAATTAATTAAATTTGCGAAATGTTCATAGGAAAAACTGGCATATTTACCGTCAGCATTTTTATCGAAATATAGTATTCCATTTTAACCATTTGATTTCAAATAATAATAATGAAAATCTGTACTGAACAATGGAATAGCAAACTAAAAGTACTTGATAAAAATGGAAATCCTTTTTGGAATATAGTGAAAATCATAAAAAATAAAAATAAAAAGATTCGATTTCTGAAAGATTCTGGACATACAGATTTGGAAAAGGTCAATTTGTTTGCAAGCTACTTATCTCTATACTACTTAGTGTCACAAAATGTAGGCGATACGGAAACAAATATTTTAGTTCATAAAACAATTGGAAAGTTAGATATTTCTGATCAACCGGCACTTTCTCATGTATTCGTTAAGGATAATAACATAAAATCCATTATAAACAGTTATAAAATTAGGAAAACTAGATTCATCGATCAAATTAAAAATATGTATTTAAAACATCTTTGTAAAAGCGACATAAGATTTTTCACTTTTCTTATAAATGCCTGTTTAAAATGCAATACTTTCCAACTATTTGGAAAATAGCAAAAGTTGTGCCTATCGCTAAAGCTGGAAAAGCAACTGATGTTACTGCTGTATATAGACCTTTTTTTAGACCGCTTTTCTTATAAATGCCTGTTTAAAAATGCAATACTATTTTTTGGAAAATAGAAAAAGTTGTGCCTATCGCCAATGATGGAAAAGTAACTGATGTTACTGCCAATAAGTTTGCTTATCAATATAAGCAAAGTCTTCGAGAAGGTTTTAAGACAACAAATCCTTAAAGTTGTGAACAATGAAAAAAACATTCCCAGACGAGCATTTTGGATTTAGAAGATATCATTGCACTTCCCATCAGGTTAAAAGAATTGTCCAACATGTAAAGGAACAACGTGCTCATCAAGGCAAGTCAACTGGTATGATCTTATTAGATATAGAAAAAGCGTTTGATTCCTTATGGCATAACGGAATAATTTATAAAATGATTTAATTTACATTTCTATTGTATTTGCGTAAAATAGTTCAAAGTTTTTTGTCAAATAGATGTTACAAATAGTGGTTTATCTTCCACAGTAGCGTTAAATGTTGGTGTTCCCCAACGATCCGTTCTTGTTACACCGTTGTTAAACAAATATACATCCAATTTTCCAAGTATCCCACAATCTAAATAAGCAATTTTTGATGAAAATCAATAGATCCCACAACAATATACTCATCAGCCAAATTCGCTCTCAATAATAAGTGGAAAATAAAATTAAATACGGAAAAAAAGCCTTGTTTCCTTTCCGGTAGTCAACTTTCAAATCAATGGAAATTATATAACTTGGGAACAATCTGTAAAATATCTAGCGATACATCTTGACACTAAACTTACATTCAGAACTCATAAAACATATACACTTAATAAAATAAGTCTTGCTATTAAATTACTTCATCCTTTCATAAATCGCAATTCATTTCTAACTAACAATAACAAAATCTTAACATTTAAAGCCATCTTCCAGACAATTTTACTATATGGTTGTCCATATTGTTAAACTTATATATATTCTTTCTAGTATTATTAAAATGTTTCAGATGTAAGACAAATGAAGTCATATCACTGAATTGTAAAATGTGCAGTTACATTTTCTTTAAAATTGTTTTACTAAATAAAACATATCTATCTATCTAACGATATTTCGTAGATACATTATTATGTATGTTAGAGAATAAATATACTAAATGTTTATTAAATGTAGTTGATCACTTAGAAGTGATCGCTAATATATAATAATGAATATTTTGTACATGATGTTAAATCAAACTGTATAAAAAAGGAGAATCTGTGCTTCTGGAGTTTATTAATGATTGGAAAAGAAGTTAGCCAATATAAGTTGGCACATAATCATCAATCTATCATCAGAAGTGGAATTACCTAAATTTAAATATAGAATAAAATGGGGGAAGTGAAGAACTCTGGAAATGAAAATGATGTTAGCACTGAAGATTATCAAGGGAAAGAAAGTTCCAACAAAACAATGCTCATAACAACTATTGCTTTACCAAACATTTTTCAGATTGCTCAACATTAAGAGCGAAAAGATGATGTTGTTGGTTTTCTATTTTTTGATCCAGACAATTCAAGTGCTGACATCGTAAAATGGTGCTGTGATATAGATGAAAATATTCAACGTGATGGACTAAAAGATTTCGATGTTCGTTCTTCTCTTATGGGTTATTTTAAGACCTGGTTTGACAAATATGGATATCAGCACTACACTTGGTCCGATTTGTGATCATCAATAATATACACCTTTTCAAGTGGTTCAGATATCATAACTCAACTAAGAAGAATTTCTAACTCCGAGAGTAATGAATATGCGGCTTATTGTGATGTCAAAATTATAGCAGATCCTTTTGCCATTGGAAATTCCTGAAGAAAAAGTAATCAAAATAGTGATTGGTTGCATATCAAATATCGGTTTTAAATCGTCGACAACATGTTTATTACTGACCACTTCCAATGCCTCCAATCCGGGAAAAACGCCATACTATGATGCTGACGTCGACTACGCGACAATCGTTTTTATAGTTAAAAAACAAAATATTAGTAAAATTAAGCACTGATATATGTAAGTAAAGTAGAGTAAAAGGAACCTTTTTGACAAAAAAAAAATGTCAGCATAGAGGAACCGCTCAGGTCAAAACATGCCGCAGTCAAAGTGTTAAGAAGGAATTCCTTATTTGCTAAGTGTTCAAGGTATTTCTAACCATCCAATTCTTCTTACAGAAAAATGCAAACTTTTGGTTGAAATTAAAAATCTAAAGACTGAAATAATTATTCATATTTTTATTAATTATTCATATTTTTGAAAAATATCTCAAGAACGAGGTTATAATTGGACCTGATGTTTTAAGTGATCCATCATTAGAAATAAGAGTAGATTGATATGGTTCAATTTTGCAGCGCAAGAATAATGACATTTTTGACGAAAAATATCTCAAGAATGAGGTTATAATTGGACCTGATGTTTTAAGTGATCCATCATTAGAAATAAGAGTAGATTGATATGGTTCAATTTTGCAGCGCAAGAATAATGACATGTACTCCTCAAATATCTATCCCTGTTGGATTAATAAAGAAAAAGAATGGTCAACATCATTTATGTTTAGACAATCCAGCATTTAATTGTGCAACTGTAAAGGATCGATACCCTCTATCCAGAATTGAAGATCAGCTGAACCAATTGTCTGGCAACAAATATTTTACATCTCTTGATATGGCTTCAGGGTTTCATCAGATACCCATTCAAGAGAGTTCAATCAAAAAAATTACTTCTGTAACTCCAGGTGGGCACTACGAATATTTAAGGATGCCATTTGAGCAAGTAATTAATAAAGCACTGGGAAACTTAAAACTTAAAAAACAAAACAGTAGGTACTTATTTATATGGACGATGTTTTTATACCATAAATTAAATAAATTTACATAAGTTTATAAATTACCTTTAGCCCAGCCAGTGAGCACATTGCCCAAATAGGAGACCTTAAACTCCGGATCTGGATTACTTATGTCTACACTGTGCGTCCTCTTCCACCACAATTTGCCCAGCCCGCGGGAAATTGTTCGAAAAGCTTTCACACTTAAGTCCTTGTTGCTGTCATGGAAATTCTCCAAATTAAGAGCTGCCACATCTTTATTACTTACACTTAAACTTGTCATAGAACTCAGGCCACCACTACCACTACCACTGCCATGACAACCACTTCCAATATCAGGTAGATCTTCATCTTCCTTACAGTACTTTTTAAATCTTTCCATATAAGGCGCATTAGTTCTTCGTCGTCCACCAGAAAATGTATTGAATTTTGTTTTCACATCACCACCACCACCACTGCCAGCCGAGGCTGCTGATAATTCCTTTTCAAATTTCTTCGTATTGTAGGTGTTCCCGAGAAGCCTAGCTATAGAAGCAGCCTTCACGAACTTATGATGGTTATTGTTCCCACAGTTTTGTGCATCTTGAGGCATAGTACCTATAAGTGTGGTTTGCAATTTGGTATCGTTCATTTGTGTCGCATCATTATTTGTGACCAGGACACCAGGACTTGATTTATAATTGATTTTCTTGCTAAATGCAAACAAGGACAGCCTGTCCAAACTGGACAATGATGCCTTTAAGCTGCCTTTAACATCATTATTATTGTTATTATTAACGTTGTTGTAATTTGTTCTATTTGGTAGCACTGTTTTCTTTAGGCCATTTTGTTGAATTTCAATCTTTTTATTGTGATTTTGTTGATCGACTACAGCCGCCGCAGTTGCATCATCTTCTTTTTTCCAATCCTGATTACCAACTACTGTCGTTTTTGGTCGAAGTACAAAATCAACTTCATCTTTGGATTGGGTTCCGTGATTGGTCATAATATTACCGATGATGCAACTATTTTTTGTAGTGGAATTAATTGTACTCAACATCATTTTGCGATGAATTCACATTTCATTTGTATACGCGTGTGTCGTTTAAGTTTATAGAAGATTCATCTGTAATGAAATAAAAAATAAAAACTGAATAAATTTGCACTTTGGTGGGCAAGAGCGTGTCTAATAATACGCTTTGTAGTCTGACATCGCTCACCAACAAAAATTAAAAATAAATAAATAGAAAGAATAAATAGAAGCGTTCGACATGGATAAGGTAGTGGGGGATGTGTTAAGTGACACTAATGCATTCTTTTTCAATTCACACGTAAAGAACAACAACAACAAGTTATTTTAAGAACTTTTATTTAATTGGGTTATTTTCCGCAACGATTGTATACTTTAGAATTAACAGCATGTTACATCAGTGCCTTTTGTTAGCAGTGTCAAAAAACTCAAACCTAATTAAATTTAATGGCGCAAAATTTTAGACGATTTAGTACGATGTTAAATCATTTTTAGTATGATACTAGGTTAAAAAAAGGATTTTGATAATTTTAAACGAGTTTAGTATCGTACTATCTTCTTAACATTTTACTAAAGTTAAAATCACCAAATGGCTACTTTATCGTTTAAGTATCGTACTAAATCTGTATGACATATGTCATTTTTCTCAAATGTGACAAAAGGCACAAAATTTTAGACGATTTAGTACGATGTTAAATCATTTTTAGTATGATATTAAGGTAAGTTTGTTTTGTTTGCTCCACAATCTGTCATTATTTTTTATTTTTTTTTTGTTAAACATTGATGGGTATAAAATAAAATATTCCATTGTTGGTGTAACCAATTTGCATATAGCGAAAATACTTTTTATATCATTTAAGATCATCAGTAAGGTTAGAAGAAAATACGTGATTTTTTTGGGTTTGTGTGGAATATTTTTGAAAATTTTAATTTGAGCAGCCGATAATTAAACTTAAGAAGATTGTTTTCTATAAACACAAAGTTATGACCATTCGACCTTTGCTTTTTTTTTTAACCAAAAAGAAGAAATGTACGTTCATGTTGGAATCCTTAATTGAGGTGAAAAAAAGTTTTATCAAACAAACTTATCAACAAAACAGAATTGTATAAAACGTGCAAAACTTAACATAGATAATTACTTTGATCTGAGTCCTGAAAATTTTTACATTTATTACAACAAATATAAACTATTTATTTTGCGTTGATAGACATGACCCCCTTTTTTAGTGATTTACACTACACTGGCTTCAGTTAAGCCAGTCATATCATTTTTGTTTACATTTTTTTTAAATATTAAGTTCATGGACAATACAAAATAATTTTAAGAGGATTGAATAGAAATAGCGTAATTTTGCAAAATTTGTAAATTTTGACAACATTCATTTCATTCAATAAACTCATCTCTAGATCTTCCGATAAAAAGTTCTTTCTGAATACATTCCTTCTGAGAATGGGGCATTTTTCCAAGAAGTGGACAGTATCCTCTCTTTCTGATAGGTTGCACATATTACACTCTAAAATAAATCAGGCCTGTGTGGAATGTAATTTAAGCCTATTAGTTCACTATACGTAGTCTGACTATCATAGAGATCACATGGACATTATTGGTATCCTGAAATGAGTTGTTCTGTGCAAGGTTATGATTTAATCTGCTGTAAGTTGTTCTGCACAAGGAATTAAAGATTTCAACAATATATTCAGCTCTACAATTCTCATCAACTTTCTTTAAAATGACTTCATACAAGATGATGAATTTTCGATGGATAAACTAAAATTAACTTGACATTCTTCAGAAAAATCTTTCTACTCTTGGTACCAACTATTTTAATCTTGTATCGCTTTTATGGCCACGTGAATTCATTTTAAAAACGTTAAGCAAGAAGTCCGCTTGTTTTAATAAACAAAAGAGAGAGACTCGTTTTCAGCATGATGACGTAGGTTGGTGTATTTTGTGGAAAATGAAAGTTTTCCTAGTGTTTTTTTCTTTTAAGATCTTACTAAATTCAAAATATCTACTTTTTGAAGTGAATTTGCATTGTATTCTCTAGAACTGTTTTACACATGCATTTCAAGAATATAAATGTGCAGCAAAAGTGACACTGTTGTTGAACTTATCTTTCTATTAATTTAATATAAAAGCTTTGAATCTCTCTTGAAGTGAGAAGAGATTCTGTCACAATATATTTTCTTTCCAAACTTATTATCTTAAACTTAGTCTGTTCGTTTTTAAAGAAATTATGTACCTAAATACACGTATTTATTTAAATTCAAGAAATAAACCTTTTTTTTCTCTCCAATTTTTAAGTTTTGTTGACTCCTTTTTCATCAAAATATTTTCAAAAGTTCACGCAAAACAGTAATTTTTTAAAATTTGTCTTCTAACATCAGCTCCAGTTTTTGAATAAGCAGACTGAAAATTGTATTAATAAACTAGACTTCCGGAAATTGTATCAGAAGAAAATACGCCAAAAAAAGCCAGAAAATGCTTCATCTTAAGTTCTGTCGTATTTTCCTAGGAAGAAGGATCAAATTTGTCTGGCTTTTTGCATTTATGTTTTTGTAGCATACTTCGCATAGACATGGTAACAAGAACAGAATGGTATTATTTTTGCAAAAAAAAGCTACGTTTCTGCACAATTTCTAAAATTTCTGTATGAAATGTACCCAAAACCCCTCTAAACTATTGTGTGTTAGCTTTTAAATAGGGTATATTAAGAAAACTGTTGCAAAAATTATTAATAGACGTTTTGAATTTGATTTTCGATAAAAAAATGTTGACCTGTTTTTGAGATAAACATTCAAAAATAATTGGTTAGCTTTACACCATTTTGTTAGCCTAGAAATGTAATCTTGTAAAAGAAGACAATGTTTGACAGATTGTATGCATCATGGGAATATCAAACCATCACCAAAAAGAAGTCAAATGGAATTTTTAAAGATGTCTTGTGTGCCATTAATTAAGATAAAAAAGAAAAGTGGACCCGAGTGGCTTCCTTGGGATACTCTTGATGAAACATTTACAGGGTTCTAGGTTACTTGGCCACTAGATACATCATTTATATTTATATGGAATCAACATTCTTGAGTGCCCAATCTCTCAATATTTCCAATCAAAATAAAGTGGCTAACCCTACCAAAGGCACATCATATCAGTTTGATATCCTTCTTTGAGTTTATTCAAAATAAAATTAGAAACAAAATGAAAGATTGGTAGTTGTTGATCTTCCTGTATGTTGTTATGTGAAATAATTATTTATTTTTATAATAAAATCCTTCAATAAACTTTTAATGGGATCTTCCAGTGTATTAATTGATCTATTTGGATTTTAAATTGCTTTCTTTCTGTTCAGGAATAAATCGTAACAGAATAACAATTTGTATGTAAGAAAAATACCATTTCTATAAACCAATCAATGTAATTTCATCTGTTCAACTTATTTGTTTCATATGAATAAATTTCAAAAAAACATCTGGTTGCCTCTTTCAAATTTAAAATTGTCAACTTATTTAATTTGCAACGCTTTACTGAATTAGTCATTCCCATCATCATAGTCATCAATAAAACAACTTTATATTGATTCACATCTTGGAGAATTCTCTATGCACCCACTCTTATAGATACTATATAAATATATGAACATTTTATGTAGAAAATTAATTCTAGACCAATATATGCGATGGGATATGTTATGTACATATGTCGGAATTTTATACAACTTAAATTAATTTTATTTGTTCTGTTCCCACTCTTTGATCTTTTCAATCAAAATACATTGAACTTCATGAACTTAATCTATTAAGAATTGAGATACGAGTACCTACATTTTCTTAAGAATTGTATGCTTGTTGGCTGAACTTATTATAGTCAAGTTGTAGGGTAAGGCCAAAGCTAAAACAATTAATTTAAACTCTTTTGAAATGATTAAGTATTTGATATTTGATTTAATTATTAATTACTGTTAAGCCTTTCTGGAATATTTATATTCTTTTATAAGGAAAAAAACTCATTTCAGACGAAAAAATCCGGTTTGTTCAGTAAAAGTATATTTAACTGGAAAATTGTCTGCAACAAATACATTTTATACTACCACTTGTTAAGGTGCACTTTTAACTTGAAATTATATTCGTTGACCTAAATTACAAAAAAACTCCAAGTTATAAATTCATTTACGTTTAAATGCGAAAACTCAAGGGGTATGACAAAAATTCATGAAGGCATTTTTTTAAATTCAAATTGGCATCATTTTGCCAATATTTGAACAATGAATGGAGCCACGTTTTATTTACTAAATACCTCTTAGAGGTAGATATAATTTTTGAATGTGACAATTTTGTACAGTGAAATAAAATGTATTAAAAAAAATTAAAGGCAAAACTGTTGTTAACAACTAATTTAATTTAGGTACTAAAACGTAAGTTTCCGGATATACAAAGCCAACCCCACTAAGTTTATACGAGCTAGAAAGACCTGTAACAGACATATTTGACGCATTTAATTTTTGCATGACCAGAAATTACGGCAACAATTACTACAATGTCCAAAAGGTAGTACAAATTTCGGATAATTTGTAGAGAATGTGCGCAACACTACATCATCATCGGTTCCGACGCTCGTTTCCAATAACACTCCTTTTGTAAGCTCGATTGATAAAGCCATTTTGTTTGCTGCACAGTTTGTTGTTAATTCCATGCTGTAAATAAGTGACATGACTCCTCCTGTACTTGAAAGCGTAAACGATTCTATGGGACGAATCTTCTTTCGCACTCTTACAGTTGCTAGAGTACTTGAAGATCTTGACATTCACAAATCCCGCTGGTCCAGATAGTATCCCCATTATTGTTCTGAAGAGGTGTTCTTCAACGCTGTCAAAACCACTGCAAAAGCTTTTCCATCCTGTCCCTAAAAAAGGCGAATCCTCCTCACCCTGTAACTATCGTCCAATTGCACTTACGTCCCTTCTTTCTAAGGTAATGGAAACGCTGATTAATTATCAGCTTAAGAAATATCTTGAAGAACGAAAGCTTCTTAATGTCCGGTCCACTGGTGATCTCATAGTTTATCTCACCGAGCAGTGGAACAAAACTTTTACATCATTTTGGAGAAAGTAGGATTATCGAACTTGATATTTCAAAGGCATTTGATAGAGTTTGTGCCCCAGGGCTCCGTTTTGTCTCCGCACTCTTCCTTATTTTTATAAATGATCTTTTGTATGAAACTTCTAACCCACTAAATTGTTTCGCTGTTTTCAATACCCTCAGCTTTTCATATTCGTTTTTATATTCTCATCCTTGACTTTTAGATGTGGACTACCAAAACGGTAGCGTATGATAAGCTCATTTAATTCTGATCTTGACAGCATTGTCCAATGGGATATCAAAAACCGTGTAGAATTTAAGCTTTCGAAAACTCAATGCTGTCTACTGTCGATAAAGCGTTACCTTCCCTAAATGCCACTATCCATGGGTGGTACTTGCACCGAGGTGACAGAACAGCTTCCAGTTCTAGGTATGTGCATCACAAACCACTTGTTGTGGAGTGATCACATATTTAACATCCCCAAAAATTCTCCTAAGTGTTTAGGCTTTCTCCAACGATGCAAGAAGTTTTTTACCCTTCCGATCTGGCTATAATTTATGAAGCCTATATTCGTCCGAAACTCGAGTATAATTCCTATCTGGGCAGGTGCTCCAATAACTCACTTGAGTCTCTTGGACAGACTTAAAAAGAGAGCCCTAAAAATAATATAGGTGACCGTTGTCTAACTGAAAGCTTTTGTATCTCTTAAGCACCATCGTAAGGTTTCATATCTGTCATTATTAAATCGCTATTTTCATAAACTAGTGAAATATCCAGTTGCATTCCTCCCCTTAGACAATTCAACCGAAATACCCGTTCTTCGAGGAATGCTCATCCCATCATTACCCTTGAACCCAATTTTTGTACTGAAAAGTACAGAGATTCTGTTTTTAGTCGCATTACACGAATGTGGAATGCTTTACCAGGCCTAATATTTGCCACTCATTACAATGTATAGACATTTGAAACCAATGTACATTGGTATGTTTTTTCTATCCTATCCTTCCCCTAATTGTTCGCACAGTGTTCAATTATTGTAAGGGTATTCATGTCCCCTTGAAAGAAAAAAAGGTTTTAGCTCGAGTCCAATGTTAACATTAATTTCCTGTAACATCTTCGAAATGTTCAGTTTTTCATTGGTTCGGAAAAAAATTAAAGAAGCTGAAACATAATATACGACAGATATGAAGCGATATTTTTCTGTAGTGTTTAAACTTTAAAGCATATTTTTAACTTATACGAAACATATAAGAAAGTTGTACGTGATTTGTGTAACTTCATATGATTATCATCCTTATTATCGCATATTTTTGCTCTTCGCTAACAGACTACTTGATTTTATACAACAGCGCAGTTTAATTTAGATATTTCTTCAAAATGGCCTACCCAGACCCCTCTTTACCACTGGGCCCATTGGGCCCAAGCCCAGGGCCTCGCAATCACTAGGGGCCCCCAAATTGCTGAAACATCACTTAAGCTCTATTGGTCTTTTTTCAAGAAAAAAAAATATTTCGATACAATTTTAGATGCATAAAGAATGATCAGTATTCGTACTTTCCTTGCTGAACAACAACCTTTGCTGAACTATTTAAATCACATTCTCTGCGAAATTATATTTAAATTAAAACAGAAATATGAATAACTAACTGAGTGGCAACAAAAAAAAAACACACACATTTTGAATATCACTGTATCTGTATGAAAAAATAAAGATAATGGTGTTTCTATATTTGCATCGCGCATACAAGTTTGCATCAACGCAGTAACTCATACATAGGCGATTTAACTATCCGTCGGATGAAAGGCACTCAATTTTTTAAGATTTCAAGGTAAAGAGGTAAAGAGTTTTTGTTTTTGGCCATTCAATGAGATAGATGAAAGATTACACTTCTCACTATTTGTTCTATAGGTCAATAATAAGCGTTGATAGTACACCCGAACTGTCTCATGTTGATCAACTAACATTTATTATTCGTTACATAAAAGATCACGAGCCTGTTGAAAAGGATTTTGGACTTTATTCCAATTATTAACAAACATAGATCTCATTATTTAGCGGAAACCATACTGAAGGTTTTGGAGAATCATGACATTTCGATAACAGATTGCAGAGGCCAAATCTACGGCAACGCGGCAAATATGTCAGAAAGCTTTTCTGGTCTGCAGGCAACAATAAAAGAAAAATGTAAAGTTGCCACTTTTGTACCATGTGCAGGGCACTCATTAAACTTGGTAGGAGTGCATGCCGCTGGGTGTGTTTTAGAAGCAACCAAATTCTTTGACATTATTCAAAAATTGTATAACTTTTTTTCGGTTTTAAAAAGTCTTTCTCAAACAAGATGGTCGGCGCGAGCTGATGCACTTCAAGAAATTGAAGAAGCTTTGATGTCTATCGCGTACGATTTAGTCTTTTTCATTCATTTAGTCTTTGCAAAAAAATGCCCAAGCTTGAATTTACCATACTTACAGAACTTTGGAACTCTGTATTGCAAAGAATTAATAAAACAAGTACCTACTTTACTTCAAAAACAAAATATTACCCTGGATATTGCAATAAATTTGCTGAGCGCAATAGATGAATTTATAATTGGGCTCAGGGACAATTTTGATAACTTTGATTCATCAGCCAGCCAAAAAAACCCGGATTCCGAATATAAGGACCTTTCTGAAAGGATGAGGTGTAGAAGCTTACGCCAGACTTTTTTTGACGGCTCTGGACCCTCAGTAATTATGACTGGGAAAGAAAGATTTAAAATTGAAACCTTTCTTCCCATTGTCGACACACTAAGCGTTCATTTAAAACAGTGACTAGGTTCGTATACGAAAATTGGCCAACGTTTTGACTTTTTTTTCAATTAAAAAATCTGAATTCAGAAGACTTAAAAGAGAACTGCAAATCTTTTGCTAAATTTTACACCGAAAATGTGAACGGAGATGAACTACATGCTGAATGCCTGAATTTAACAGACTATTTGAAAATTAATCGACACAAAAATGAAAAAATCTGACAACATTCTAGAGCTTTATAATTTTTTAAAAACTAATAAAATTGAAGATGAATTTCCAAGTGTTGAAATTGCACCAAGAATTTTCTTAAGTATGATGGTGACCAATTGCATAAGTTAAAAAGAATCAAAAACGAACTGGGGAACGTTCCTTCTCTAAGTTAAAAAGAATCAAAAACGAACTCAGAACTACAATGATTCAAGAAAGATTGACATGTTTGTCGCTGATGTCAATCGAAAGCGACATCCTCAGAGGCATCGATTTTGAAGATGTGATCAATGATTTTACTAATCTCAAATCAAGAAAAAGACCCCTTCAATAAATATTCCTTTCTTTTACCTGAAAAAATATGGTCTGTGTCACTATATTGTTCTTTAAATTACATTCTCAATAACTTATTATTTAATTGTCTGTTATTTAAATTTTATTTATTTTTGAATTTTATATGACATATGTATTTATTTTTTGTTTTTATTTTTACATTGTTTATGTGTATGTTTTAAATGCTGCAATAACTATTTATTTTTTTAATGAATTAAAAAAATGTATTTATTCAAAAAATTAAAAGATTAAATATCAATTCAAAGTTAAGTGATTTTTTCTGTATACCTTTATTACACAACATAACATTTTTATATAATTATACAGGGGCCCCATTTTCGAAAAGTGCCCAGGGGCCCCAAAAGGGTAAAGACGGCCCTGGGCCTACCGAAAGATAAAAACGAGAATTTTATATTTTATTTTTAATTGTGATTTTAAACATCATAAATTGATCAACATCAAAAGCAAAACAGACGCTTACATACACATAAAAAGTATGCCGTGTGTGGCGGTGTTCACATAAGTGTGGTTTCTATGAGCCGCTTTAGATTTTACGAAGTATTCATTGAAAAACTTTGATTTTGAGTGAAAAAATCTATTAAATTCTATGCATTTAAACTTATTCACATTCTGAAGCAAAACATTATCTTCTTAGCTAAAAATGTACGTGTTTTTTGCAATTTTTCTGGTTTAGTTACCTTAGCTCATAGGTTTTCTACTTTAAATTTAGTCGAAGTTGTATTTCACTAATACTTTTGATATGCTTTATTCTTTTGTTTTACTGATAGGTTATACCAATTTTCAATGAATAAAATCGATTAATTTATTTATAACCATTCAATAAAATACCATATAAATCAAATATTTGCAAATCAAAAATGTCTAAAACAAATACAGCAACCAATCAATCGGTTACAATGAAAAAATAAAAATAAATCAAACATGAGAGACTATTCAATCAATAAAAAGTTGAGAGTTTTGTTTGTCAAGATAAGTTATATAGCGTATGACTGATAATAATTATTATAAATAATATAAGTGACATGTCTGCGAAATATATTATTATTTGTGGATGACATTCTTTGTTTCGATACAGACCTAAATATATACAATTACTGTATAGTCAACATTGGAACATTACAATTGTTTTTCAGCTATAAATGAGTCTAATTTTTAGGCTAGACGATTATCCAAATATTATTCAAAAACAAACTTGACTCTTGAATGATTCTCTATTTTATATCAATAGATAATAATTTGAGAATTACAAGAAAAAGCTAAATTAAACAATGACCAGACAAAAAGATAAATTCAACATAGATAGCACGCTTTCATGTTTGAATTACATTGTGATAAAAAGTTTTTTAAACTTTGTTATATAAAAACTGGTTGTTAAAACGCTTAAGGAACCTGTTTGAAAAAGTAATAAAAGTAGTTTATTGCCCACATACCTAACATAAGCCTAGAAAAACTATTAACAAAAACAGGTGCTGCCGCAAGCGATGTCAAATTGTGTTACCCATGAAAACACTGAGTACAAAAGGAACAACGATATTTTTAGATTAAAGAAAATTGAGCTCATCGTCATTACATAAAGCAAACAAACAAATTTGGAGGCAAAAGTATCTAAACTAGAAAAAAATCTGCACAGTAACCTAACAAGAACATACGAAAAGCTCTAAAGACTTCTAGAATATTGCGAAAGAGATTAATGAAACAAAATAAAAAATAGGTACAGGAATTTTGTACCAAAATCAATCATATTTCCAATACACAAAAACTATAAAGGCATTTCATATTCCGTGGCGTACTGGTGGACAGGCTTGAAAAATGAGTCTTAAGAAATAATATTTTATCTGAATCACAAGCAGGTGTAAAAGTGATAAAAAATAATTTGAAATAGGATGGCAAATGAGATCAAGTAAAACACGATGTGTTTTAATAAAAGAAAGGTCTTGATTTATTTAATCTTTAATACACAAAGTAAACGATGCGAACGTCCGACAACCACTGCCCGCCGGGTATGTCTCTATATGCGCAAGTTTGTTTTATGTTTGAGTGTTGCCATTGTCATTTGACAGCTCGGCCTCTCCTGATGATTCGGTATCCGAGCCGTCCAAGTTCAACTCCGGGCTAACATTACACCATGGCTTCATATGGTCGCTTGATATGACATTGGCGTATTTTCTTCGGCTTAGCGGCCTGTCGGGAAGGTCTTCCACAATATATCGATCAAAATCTAAGACTTTCGTTATGATATATGGTTTTGTACTCCGGATCTAGTTTGTGTGACTTCCCAGTCGCTTGAGGGGCATAGTTGATCACGACCAGATCACCTTCAGAATACCGGTGCGTAGGCAGATGCTTTCGATCGTACAAAGCTTTCCACTTCCTTCTCTCTTTCTGAATGTTATCCGCGGCCTGCTGTCTTCTCCAACCAACATCGTCATCCTTCATGGTTTCATCGTGTATAGCTTGAACTAGTCGATTCTGGCTGACAGACCTAGGATTAAAATTAAAAATTAACTCATTAGGACAAAACCTGGTCGTTGAATTCCGCTGGGTATTCAGGCTCCATTGAAGAGTGGGTAAAATCGTATCCCAGTCCCTATTTCTCGTGACGGAACACTTTAGCATACTAAGTAGCGTTTTGTTGGTCCGTTCTGCCTGGCCGTTTGCTCTCGGCGTTCGTACGGCGGCGTTCTTAACATGCTGGATACCATATGCTTCCACAAAAGCGGTAAACTCCTTCGACGTGTAGGCCGTCCCACGATCAGGGGTGATTCGTATTGGTTGACCGAATATGGAAAATACCTCTCGCAACATAGCCACAACAGGAGCTGTTTTCGTATTTCTTACAGCCCTTATAACGGTGTACTTACTGAAAGAACAGACTAATACAATTATATGAATATTACATTTCTTACTTTTTGGGAATGGTCCTAGATGGTCGATGTTTAAACTCCTAAACGGAACTGGTAACACTTCCATCACATGTAGCTGATTTTCCACCTTTAACTTTGTTTAAACAGCACTCAGGACACGCACCAATGTAGGATTTGATGTAACGCCTCATTCGGGGAAACCAAAAATCCCTTTTGATTCGGTCGATGGTCTTCTCTACTCCCGGATGTCCAACGTCGTCATGACAAACTCGAGCGATACGCCACCTTACGAGCTGGGGTACCACCAATTTCTTCTGGCCATCGATACGTCGGTACAACCGTCCTCCATCCAAAGCATAATCCAATTCAGTTTGCTTCTTCATAGGCAAATTTGTTGAAAGTTTATCCATGAGGATCGTAACGATGTCCTTGAGCCGAACATCTTGCACCTGCATCGCGGAAATCCAATCGTTATCTACTTCACATATCTTGAGTACTTCCTCTGTTACTGTAGTCGCTTTTTTCGGTGGAAATGTTGGAACTCTACTAATTCCATCAACATGTGACATCCTCTCTCCAGGTCGATGTGCACATTCGAAATCGAATTCTTGGAGGCGCAGCCACCACCTGGCTATTCTTGCTGGTAACGGAGTTGTAGCTTTCGTAGTTGCAATGGCATTGCAATCCGTTACTACTCGGAATCGTGTGCCAAGCAATTAGATGCGGAATCTTTCCAATGTTTCGACAATGGCGAGGACTTCGAGTTCGTGGCTCGCATATCTTCTTTCAGCATCACTGCATCGCCTGCTGTAATATGAGACGGGTTTCAAGTCACCACCTTCTATTTGGAATAGGATTCCAGCTAAGCCTGCAGAACTGGCATCTGTATGCACCTCATGATTCTTATGTATGTCAAACAATGTGAGAACTGGTTTGTTTGTTAAAAAGCGGTTGAGCTATTCGGCTATAATTTCCTATGAATTTTCTGAAGAAGCCTGTGATAACTAAAAACCGTCTAACCTCCGTGGCATTTGTTGGAGTCGGGAACTCTGTTATGCATTTCGTTTTGTCTTCTCCCGGCTTCATGCCCTCGCTACTGATGACAAATGCAAACATGTTTCCATAAAGAAACACTTCGAAGGTTTCAGCGTTAAACCCGCACCTCTGATAGCTTCCAGAAATTCTCTAAGGACGATGATACCATCTTCAACCGTACCTGTGGCGATGATGACTTCATCTACATAGCTCACTGTATTCTTCCGATGCTCTAAAGGACGTATTATTTCTGCCATCATCTCTTGGAAATACATAGAAGCGTTTAGCGATCCAAATGGCATAACGTTATGCTCATATAGTCCGTCTGGGGTGAGGAATGCTGTTAACTGCTTACATTCCTCCTTGAGTGGAATTTGGTAATATCCGGCGGCGGTCATATCAAGGGTGGAAAAGATTATATTCCCTGCTAGCTGGGATAATTGCTCTTCGACAGTGGGGGTTGGGAACTGCTTCTTCACTGTGACTGAGTTCAATGCACGGTAATCAACGCACATTCGTAGTTCTCCATTAGATTTTTTTACTAGCACTATCGATGCTGCATGTGGTGAAACACTCGGTCAGATAATAACGTGTTGGAGCAGATCCTCAACTATCTGAAACAACTTTTTTCTTTGAGCAAAAGGAACTTGATAACGCTTACCTATAATTGGGGTGTTGGACGTCAATTTTATCTCCATACAAGCAAGCATTCTTGCACCTTCCGATGCGAGACACGTCTTCAGCAAAGCAATCGTCATAGCTGGTGAGCATATCCAGCACTGTATGTCGTTGTGTGGTGTTAAGTTGCTTACCCAAGTTTAATTTTTCTAAAGAGATCGTTTGCATTTGTAGAAAGCCTGCTTCGAAAACTAAAAGTTGATTCTTTCGATAGGATTTCACGACCTAGAAGTATGGCTTGTGGTAAAAACTGGTGGGGTACGATGTTTAGTTTTGCGGTGAGTTTATTCCCATCTATGGTCATGACGACTTCGATAGCATCTGTCGACTCGACAACTGATCCGCCGAATCCTTTCAATAATTTGCCTGATTTCGTTCTTGTGGAACTGAGGATTCGCTTATCAGTGAATTGTCGCTTCCTGTATCGACAAACGCAGTGTACGATTTTCCAAATAAAATGATTTGTTTCGTAAGTGGTGCTGGTGTAATGTCCGTAGACGTGGTCTGTTCTACTTTGGCGACGGTGGGCTCTTTTGAACGACATTCCTTTGTATCGTGCCCCGGTTTGTTACATGTTGTACATCGTATTTTCCGTTGTGGACGAGGACACTTCGATGATATGTGGCCAATTTCATTGCAGTTGAAGCACTTGAAACTTCCTCGGCCATGCACGTTACGACCGCAATCTGTGTCTTTTTCTTTCGGTTCTGATGAGAGCGACGACGATGTGACTCGGCCTGGTGTTGGTCTCGGCATCGAAGACACGTTGGCTAATGCATTCCAAAGCTCGTTACACGTTTGGAGGTTCAAAGCGAGTAGCGTTCGGGTAAGAGTGGAATCATTTAAGCCATTAATAGTGTACGAATTTATGGAAAAATCATTCAACCTACCTCGTTTCCCCATCGTTAGCATTGCATAATAATATTCCGTGAACGACTCGTTTTGCATACGTCTACGCCTCATCAGCTCCCGATGTATGTCGGCTACGTTAACTGTGCATGGGAAATCCTTCGTGAGTTCGAGAGCAAATCCAGTCCATGTCTGAAACACGGGTTGCGCTTTGCGCATCCAGCCAGTCTTTGGCGATGCCTTTGAGTTTGTGTTGAGCGGCGAACAAGATCATTTCGTTGCTCCACGAATACAACATTTGCAATTCTTGAACTTTTTGGATGAATTGTTCAGAGGTTAATGTTCTCTGAGATGGATCGAAATCTGAAAGAGCACCGATTATGTCTCGAGATCCGTATGGGTATATCGTTTGTGGCACAAGTGTTACAGGACGTGTTATGTTGTGAAGCTCTGTGGCGGCCGTGTCAGGCAAAGTTTGTGAGGGTGTCGTTGACGGTGCTATACGTAAGCTCACTGACATTTCTCTCACCCTCTTTGCCAGACTTGCCACGATTTTTCGCAGATCATCTATTCCTGCTTGCCAAGGTTCCATCTCCATCTCCTCCTCCTCAGTGAACAGTTTCTCTGCATCCACCTCGTCGGAATTGAGAACCTCTGTGAGCTTTGCAATTTTTTGTGTCTTATTACCTGCGATTGGTAATTCGTGGTTTCGTAAAAGTTTATTTAATTGGATAACCTAATTTGATCATTGTGTAAAACAAGAAAACAATTAACACTTTCGAGATAGACAAAAAACAGTTCTTTATTTTTCAGTTAGTTTTAAGGGTAAACAAAACGATCACGTTAAGTTGTCTTTGTCTCCTTTCGTTTAAAATTCGTTTCGTGTGTCCGTTATTAGTTAGAAATTATACATAGAATTTATGTATTCGTTCGACGACGACGTTGTACATACGTGTGTATGTCGTAACGGGCTTCGCATTTGTTTTTGTAAGTGATTCTTTGTGCAAAATTCGTTCGGTTCGTTTGGACTGTTACATATATGTGTATGTATGATCACCCGAAATTACACAATGTCGGCAACGTTTTTTTTTTCCTTTTTACTTTCCTTTGTTTAGGCGAATTAATAGAAAACTTTTATTTTGTAGGTTTAAGTGAATCTCACTTCTCAATTGTAAAAGTGATAACAAAATAATTTGAAATAGGATGGCAAATGAGATCAAGTAAAACACGATGTTTTAATAAAAGAAAGGTCTTGGTTTATTTAATCTTTAATACACGAAGTAAACGATGCGAACGTCCGACAACCACAGCCCGCCGGGTATGTCTCTATATGCGCAAGTTAGTTTTATGTTTGAGTGTTGCCATTGTCATTTGACACAGGGTTTGGAAAAAAATGCAACGATTGATCAAATTTTTACACTTTCATCTATAGTCAAGGCATTTCAAGCCAAAGGAACAAAAAAGTCCGTTCTTTTTTCATTGACTTCAAAACTGCTTTTGATCTAGTCAACAGAAATGCACTTGTTCATAACATGTCACAGATTGGGCTGTCTACAAAATTCATAAAAGTTATCCGAGAAATGTACAAAGGCACGAAGGCATGGTTTAGTACCAGTAAAGGAGTAAAACAAGGATAATAATTAAATAACAATAAAAACAAAAACGAACAAATGTTATTTGATAATTTTGTATTTTTTATTTATTTATTTTACTTTGTTAACTTTTAATATCACAATATTAGTTTATTATTTGTTTTTTTTTTATATAAATATGTAACGCGACGCGTTTCGGACTATATGTCCATCATCGGGCGTAGAAGGGGGAACTGATTGCCATTCATTATGTAATCCTGTTGTCTCGTCTATTGTTTATTTTAATTTTAAATTGTTGTTATGACTTTGTGTATTAATTGGTAGTTATATGTGTTTGTCTCTTTTTATCTATTGTTTTTGTTTTTATAATTTATAGCTGTGTCATATATTATGTTTCCTTTAATTGTTAATTTGTCGTTTAAAATATTGTCTCGTTCTGTTTTACTTACAAAAAAGACATACAAAATTTACATAATATAAAACAAAAACTGAAGAACAACAACGCCATGATAACTAAAGCTGACAAAGGAAACACAGTTGTAATTATCAATCAAAAAGATTACATAGACAAAACTAACACCTTCCTATTCGATAACCACATACAAAACATACCTAAAGACCCCACCAAAACATATGTAAAGGAAATAAACCAAGCTCTTAACAATTGCAAACACTTATTTACCAACACTAACATATTAAAATTCAAACAACCTAACGCACAAGCACCAATTTTTACAGGATTACCAAAAATACATAAAGAAGGAACCCCAATCCGACCACTAATCAATTATACCACAGCACCTTGCTACAAAGTAGCTAAGGAATTACAAAAAATAATAAAAACTAACATCATCATCAACCACAACAAAAGCATAAAAAACTATACCGAACTAATAGAAGAAACAAAAAATTTAAACATATTACCCCAATACAATACTAACATGTATACTAACATACCTATCGACGACACAGTTAAAATATTAAAAGAAAACTTAACAAAAACCGCAAAAATCAATAAACAACAAATAAATGAATTAATTACATTATTACAAATAACACTCAAACAAAACTACTTCACTTTTAACAACAAATACTACACACAAAACGAAGGACTCGCAATGGGATCCCCATTAAGCGGACTAATGGCAGACATATATCTCAACCACTATGAAAACAAATATATATTATCGGAGTTGAACCCCCAACATAATAAAATCGTATATTATGCTAGGTACGTGGACGACACCCTAATAATCTTCGACGGCACAAACAGACAAATCGACATCTTGCAGAATTATATAAATAAAATAAAAAATAAAATAAAATTCACAACAGAAATAGAAAATAATAACTCAATAAACTTTTTAGATATAAACATAACTAAACACAATAACAAACTTAAATATAAAATATACAGAAAGCCTACAACTACAGATATCACCATTCACAAAGATTCGCACCATCCTTATTCCCAGAAAATGTCAGCTTTCAACGCCCTAATAAACCGCCTCTTCAATGTACCCATGGACCGACAAGATTATGATAATGAAATCAATATAATCAAACAAATTGCATTATCAAACGGATACACAGCAAAAACAATAGACAAATTAATTCATAAAAAGAAAGAGAAAAACAAAAACAATACAAATAAGAATAACAATAACAATAACCCAGATAAAAAATACATCTCAATTAATTACACTAACATACTCCCACATATACTCCACAACGAACTTAACAAACTTAACATAAAAGTATCATTCAAAACAAACAATAACATAGCCAAAATATTAAAACAAAAAACTATCAAAGATATAAAAAACTGTTCAGGTGTCTATAAAATCAAATGTGACGACTGTGAAAAATTTTACATCGGACAAACAGGCAGAACATTCAAAGACAGATTCTCTGAACATTTACCCAAAAGAAACACAAAGTCAAATTTCGCTCTTCATTTAATGGACAATAACCATAAATATACTGACTTCGAATCTAACTTAATACCTTTGCATTTCTGCAAGAAAGGGAGAAATCTTGACGCGCTGGAGGAATTTGAGATTTATATGGCAAGTAAAACAGAACGAGACAATATTTTAAACGACAAATTAACAATTAAAGGAAACATAATACATATATGACACAGCTATAAATTATAAAAACAAAAACAATAGATAAAAAGAGACAAACACATATAACTACCAATTAATACACAAAGTCATAACAACAATTTAAAATTAAAATAAACAATAGACGAGACAACAGGATTACATAATGAATGGCAATCAGTTCCCCCTTCTACGCCCGATGATGGACATATAGTCCGAAACGCGTCGCGTTACATATTTATATAAAAAAAAAACAAATAATAAACTAATATTGTGATATTAAAAGTTAACAAAGTAAAATAAATAAATAAAAAATACAAAATTATCAAATAACATTTGTTCGTTTTTTTTTTTTTTTGTTATTTAATTATTATTAAACAACACAATATGGAGATTAATCCACTAATTTATAAAACAAGGATGTCTGCTTAGTGCTCTTCTGTTTTCTTTGTTTATAAACGACATTGCAGATAATCTCCCTGGAGGAATAAGAATTGCCAACACAACTGTTAACCTACTATTGTACGCCGATTATCTCGTCGTGCTTTCGAAATCGCCAGAATTATTGCAATTGATGATTAACCGTTTATCGACCTACTACACACTGATAAATCCGAAACTTCGCTAGAACTTCAAGTGGTCGGAAAATAAGAAGATGGAGCTACAATGATATTTCACTAGAAACAACAAACTAGATAAAATATCTAGGCCTGAAACTGAATCCAACATTAGATTACAGAAAACACCAACGAGTATGTGAAAAAAAAGAAAGCCAATAATGCGCAAAGCTTGGTAAAACTCACATGGAAAAATATCTTTTCGAACAAACGTATAATTCTTTCAACTAAATTTGAAATGTTTATTTTAATTTTAAAATCAACTTTATGCTATGCTTCTCAAGTTAGGGGAGCAGATGCATATGAAGACACTGAAAAATTTCTTAAAGAACCTTTTTAACCTGCCCCGAATACACCCAGCTTTTTGCAATTTATTTAGAAACCGGGCTAACAAAAATATTAACAAATACGCTTAAGTTCAGAAACTATTTCCAAGATTCGCTAAGCTATGAAGAAACATCTCCAATATTCAGGCAAGATGCGAAGTTCTTCCATTTAACGGCAATCCTTACAATGTTAGTTTTAACCAAGTTTGCACATTATGTAATTTCATATAAAAATAAGATTATCTCTCAGTATATGTCCAATATTCAAACCGCAAAGGCGTTCTTTTTTCAGCAAACATACTCTTACCCTACAAGAAACTATCTACTGAAAGTATCTTACGTGTACCGGTTTTTATTAATTATATATATTAATTATATATAATATTGTTCACAGTTAAAAAAAAAGTTATAAAATGTTCAAAATTTTGTCAACCTGGCTGATGGCATAGCCATAGCTTTGTATTCAGTTTTTCAATTTTTTTAATTTTAAGCATAACTTTTCTAGATTGCAACTATCAATTACGAATTTTAGTCAAACCCGAATATAATAATAAGTGAAAAACACTGAAATGAAAATTTTGATTTTATTAAATACGTTAAGCGCTAACGCATAGTAGACATGTGCATTCAAGAGGACACAAGCGTTCACATAGGTTTTTCTCAAAACGCACCCCTGCCTATCAACTCCTACTCTCACTTCTTCGCGGTGAACATCGGGTGGCTAGTGCCTAAAGTGGAGATTGGGTTCCAACCGCAGTGGAAAGTTGTTGGGGGTAGCAGCAAGAGAGGAGGAGAGGTGTTTCCACTAAGGCACCTCTTTTCATCCAGACGGCAGTGGAGGAATATCCAAGATGGAATCAATGGTGACGTCTACAATTCCAATTAGGGTGAAATACTTAGGGCCCTTTCACACCAAACGAATCCGAATCAATCAGAATCACTCCGAATCAAGTTGAATCTGATTGACCAAGATTCGGCTTCGAGCGCTCCGTTTAAATGTGAAGGGATTCTTTTCCCGCCTTCAGACCGGACGAATCTGGTTCAATCAGGTTTGATTCGAGGTCGCACTTGATTCAACCTGTCGGATTCCTTGATTCTTGATTCTTGAATCAACAACCATACGAGATGGACGTGGAATTATTAATTTTAAAAGTTAAAAAAATAGTGCCATTTATGATTCAGGTTGATTCAGCTGGTGTAAAAGAGTGGAGATGACGAATCAGATTCAACTTGATTCAGAGTGATTCTGATTGATTCGGATTCGTTTGGTGTAAAAGAGCCCTTAGTGAACACCTTATAGGGCTACTACGACATATTCGCACATGATTTCATGAAAAAGAAATATGGCCACGTAACAAACATCAAGGATATGTTCTTTGAGCTCTTGGACAAAGCATATGAGCAGTGTCCTAGCTACTGTATTAAAATTGTTCTGGGCGATTTAAGTGTTAATGTAGGAAGTGAAGACATCTTTCACAGAAATGAAATTCGTAAGTTTTATGAGGTGAAACGAAATTCACAAGTACATAAACTTAGAACCGAAGGCAGAAAAGAAGAAAACGGAAACATCATAGTGGAACCGCAGTCAATGCTGAGTATATGGAAGGACCACTTCCGCAGATTGTATAACGGTGACGACGAACCGAATTCCGCTGTCAGGCAGGATGATCCATACAATATAGACAACGAAAGCCAACAATCCCGTCTGCCCGACTTAGACGAAGCGAAGATTTCAATATCTTAGCTGAAGTCTAACAGTCGGAGGAAGGCATTCCCGATAAATACAACCTGTTTGCCCCATATTGAAAAAGGGGTACCTCTAAACTGCAACAAATACAGAGACATCAGTCTACTTAACATCGCCTACAAAATCTTCTCTGCCGTAATATGTAAACATCTAAAGCCCATCGTCAACAATCTGATAGGTCCTTATCAGTGTGGTTTTGGACCAGGAAAATCTACAGTCGATTATAACGACAGATCCTGGGAAAACCCCAAGAACATCAAATCGACACTCACCATCTCTTCATCGATTTCAAGGCCGCATATGACAGCATCTACAGGGATGAGCTGTATAGATTATAGAACCATGTCTAGTTGTGGCGTCCCTTCCAACCTCGTCCGTTTGTGCACGATGACCATTGAGAATTAGCAGTATAAAGGTTGGAAACAACTTCACAGAACCTTTCAAGGTAAAAAGGCTTTATACAAGGTGGTGCGCTGTCATGTGATTTCTTAACATCGTCCTTTAAAGAATAGTGCAGAGCTCCCTCGCCAACACTAGAGGCACTATCTCTCAAAAGTCTGTCCAATTACTAGCATATGCTGATGACATCGACATAATCGGAAGAAGTCAGCGTGAAGTTAATGGGGCTCGATCGACCAAAGTGTCGCTATATAAGACCCTCATCATCCCCGTCCTGCTTTATGGTGCAGAAGCCTAGACTATGACAAAAGCGGATGAAAGCACCTTGGGTCGTTTCGAGAGAAAAGTTTTTCGCGTGATCTACGCTCCCGAATGCATAGAAGGTGAGTGGACTTAGCAAGAAGGATAAAAGTCCAAAGACTGAGATGGCTAAGTCACATGGAAACCAATGCTCCGGCCCGGAAAGTCTTCGAATCAACGCCCAAAGGACAGCGCACTAGAGGAAGACCGCGGATCAGGTGGCGCACACAAGTAGAAAATGACCTCACCCAGCTTGGAGACATCTAGCTAGGGACCCAGCTAGATGGAGATGTTTGTTGGGTGAGGACCTAGTTCACACAGGACTGTAGCGCCACCTTAAGTAATTAAGTATGTTTGTAAAATTTATTTGGCATTTTATGGGAAAAAGCAAACGATCGAAATTTCACCCCTGGCGTGGAGTGAAATTTATAACTGAAACCAGGCATGTTGATCTATGAAGTGCATCAAATAAAAACTATGTAATAAATTTATGAACTCGAATCAAACCAGGGCGTAAAACTGTCTCAATCAAATTAAATTGGAGTTCATTTATGTTAGCTAACACATTTACCAAATGACATTCGGATGTAGCAGTAGTTATAAATAAAACTTACGTTTGTTTTAATAAAAACTCATGGTAAGAACTTTGAACTTCATTTGAACTATTTCAAATCTACCTTTTTCGATAAAGGTTTAACAACTATATTTATATGCAAGACTTTGTAAGGTACAATTTTGAAACGCCATGAAGCGTGAATACTGATTATTTGTAATTTCTCTGTTAATTAACAATATCAAAACAAACAATAAAATTACAAACATTTAATTTCATTAACAGACATGTTCAAGTGCGGTTTAAACAAAACAAGTACAAGTACAAGTACTTTAACTTTAACTTTAAATTCAACCTAGTCATTATTTTTTATCAACTCTTATAAATTGAATTGTTGCACAATGTCTGATAAATTTTGTTTTAATATTCAACAAAAAATATCCATTTATAAAAGCAAATTCATAACATGGTGTAAATGATTAAATAGTAAATTGCTTCGAGAATTGTTATATTTTTTAATTTAATTTAATATGTCTCCACTTGCATGCCTGCAAATTTTTGATGAGTAATATTATGTTAAGTATACCTAAACATTATAAAAGCATTACTTATACAATTAAATGATATAGTATTTAAGGTACGTTGATGGGTATGACAGGAGAAGTAATAGCATGTTAATAAACTATTTGCGCTTTGTCATTGATGCGAGCAGGATAATTGTTTCATAACAAATACTTACTTTGCATGCCGCCGCAAAATCGGAGAAAAATCATTTAATTGTCAAGAGAATATTTTCAATTATTCAATTAAATTACTGTATAATTAACTAACAATCTAAATGACGCGACATGTTATTTTGTATGAAATCCAAAATCAAAATAATGTAGCTACACATGTGTGCGTGTTTATTTCTTCTTAATGAAGTTAGTATAATATTAAAATAATTACTATAAATGTTTAAATAATATATGTACTGTTGAAAGTATAATAGAAACTATTTTAGTTTATTGGAAATATTTGTAATATTCGAACGTAACATTCTTTAATCATGTTTTAACATATTTTCTAGATATATCAAGCGTACTACTGTCATTACTAACATTTTGTATCTGAAGCCAATGAGATAGATACAATAGGAGTTTTTTTTTTGGCAAAGCCATCTGTAGTACAGTAGAAATTTATATGAATAACAAGTACAACATCCGCAGTAGAATCACTGCAAAAGTACAACATCCGCAGTAGAATCACTGCAAATTAAATGTAAAGTGAAATCCCGCCGCGGATTTTTTACTGGAGTATCGAAATCAATTTTCCGGTTTTTTATCTTTAGACTTTGGTACTCTTGATACCCCTATGAGGCTCGATGAATATGTTCGTACAGTAGAGTCTAACATACAAAACACTATGATGTCTGATGTCATATTTAAAATTCAGAATTTCTTTTCAATTTATTTCAACTAATGTATCAACGGTAGCGAGACTTCATTTCATAATAAAACCTAAAAAGTTTCTTGATAAGTCTTAAAAAAGATTAAAATAAGAAAATTAAATCAAACTTTGAGTTCTCTGCGCGTCTTGTCTTTTTACAACTAAATACAAATACAGTTTTGTTTTTGTAAGCTGATTTGCCTAAGTTGTTTTTACGAAAATAGACATAAACCGTAATATTTGTTGGTATTTTGAAAAACGTTAATATCAAAAATGTAACGCCATCTATTGCACGTAATAATTACATCACAATCTACGAACAAACCCCTTTCTTTCAGTTCTTATTTCATTCGGATTCAGTTTGCAAAATGGAAAACAAATTAAAACGTGTTGCCAACAATGAAATATTAATGTAGGACGATTCTATATTTTTCTGTAGAAAAACTTATAGAACTTACAAGTAATAACAATCAACATATGTACATATGTAACTAATAAATGAATAAAAACCGTCCTATCTCTTAAGTTGGACTAAATTACATGTACATAAATGACAACTTTCAGAAAAATCGGTTTACTTCGCTAATAGTTCAGTGGAAACAAACATCAGGAGACTGGATTTTAATATATTAAGATAAGTGATATTTTCTCAATATATCATCTTAGAAATTGTTCATTTTATTTGGTTAAAATATTGAATCCCAAAAAAACACGTTTTAAAAAGTATGCTCTTTCAAATTTTTCAACATATAATTTTACAGTCAACACAAGCAGATGAAACGATTTAATTTAAAGTAAAACATTTAAAAGGATTTCTTTTTACAAAAGTAATGCCAGGTCATGGGATTAAACATTTTAGTAAATGACAAATAAGTGCGTTTACAGGGGTTATAAATACCCTTATAAAAATTAAACACAGTGTGAGCAATTAGGAAAGGATTAGAAAGGAGAAACCTATGCACATTTGTTTTGAATGTCTGCCCATTGTAATGAGTGAGAAATATTTAGCCTAGTAAAGCATTCCACAT
This sequence comes from Eupeodes latifasciatus, assembly GCA_920104205.1. NCBI lineage: Eukaryota > Metazoa > Arthropoda > Insecta > Diptera > Syrphidae > Eupeodes > Eupeodes latifasciatus. The sequence continues at coordinate 173,190,304 of OV049924.1, read as the reverse complement.
TCGTGTAGTGCGGTTAAAGAAAGAACAAATGTACTTAACAGTGCGTCCGAAATTGAGCTCAAGGGTAAACTCATTAGCATTTTTAGGAGAACGGGAATTACAATTGAATTGTTTAAGGGGAGGAATGCAACTAGCTATTTCACTAGAGCATTGTTTATACAAATAACGATAAGACAATGCTAGCCATGACACCTTGCCGCGGTGTAAATGAGAAGCAAAAGTCTCGGTAAGAGAACGATCTCCTATAATTTTAGAGCTCTCTTTACAATTCTATCCAAAAGACTCAAGTACGTTATTGGGGCACCAGCTCAAATATGAGAATTATACTCGAGTTTTGGACGAATAAAAGCTTTGTAAATTATAGCCAGATCAGAAGGGCATTTTTGGCGATGTTAAATATGTGATCACTCAACAAGAAGTGGTTTGTGATGCATGTAGATACCTAGAATTGAAAGCTGTTCAGCCATCTCGATGCAAGTACCACCCATGGACAGTGGTATTGGAGAATGGTTAAGTTTTTTGAGGCAGTAGGCAGTACTGAGTTTTTGAAGCATTAAATTCTACAAGGCTTTTGATTCCCCATTGGACAGTGCTGTCAAGATCCGAATTTAATAAGCTAATCAAACGCTGCCATTGGTAGTCCACATCCGAAGAACAAGGATGAGAATCTAAAAACGAATATGAAAAGCGAAAAACATTGTTGGGTAAGAAGTTCCATACAAAAGATTATTTATAAAAATAAGAAAGAGTGTGGGAGACAAAACGGAGTCCTGGGGCACACCAGCATTTATTTTGTGGATATCAGATTTGAACCCGTAGAATAGTACTTGAATTTAACGGCGGGAAAGGTAATTTCTCACCCAACAAAGAAGAGATTCATAAGAGAGCTTGAGCCAAATACCAAGTGCAATAATCTTACTTTCTCCAAAACGTTGTAAAAGTTTTGTTACACTGTTCGGTGAGATAAACCATGAGATCACCAGTGGATCTATTGATATTTCTTAAGCTGGAAGTTGATCAGCGTTTCCATGACCTTGGAAAGAAGGGACGTAAATACAGCTAAAGCTAGGCATACACGGTGAACATGTTGGTGTGATTTGTTGGGCAGCAGTTCAGTTCGCCATACACGGCCCAACATGTTTATAAACTACATTTTTTGTGTGACTGTCGTGAAGTCAAGATGTGCGATAGAAGTGCGGATGATGCATTGCGATGACATGTTAATTCAATGAAAATAACAACACAAATGACGAATTGTTGTCCCACAACGCCATACACGACGAACATGTTGATAAACTTCAAAACATTTTGTAAACTTGCCCATAAACAGCCAACATGTACGCAACAACTTCACGGTTTATAAAATATTTCATAAACCGTGGATTTGTTGGTCAACATGGCCATACACGAATAATTTTCAGCCCAACACCAACATGTTCACCGTGTATACCTAGCTTAAGAGACCAGTAAAATAGAACACATGGAAAAGCTTACTCAGTGGTTTTGAAAGCATTGAAGAACACCTATTCAGAATAATAGCGGGAATACTATCCTTGTCAAGGGATTTGTGAACGTCAAGAGAAGATCTTTAAGTACTCTAGCAGCTGTAAGAGTGCGAAAAAAGATTAGTCCCATAGAATCGTTTACGCTTTCAAGTACAGGAGGATTCATGTCACTCATTGGCAGCATCGAATTAACAGCAAACTGTGCGGCAAGTAAATTGGCTTTATCAATCGAGCTTACGAAAAGAGTGTCTTTGGAAACGAGCGTAAGAAATGAAGAAGACGTAGTGTTGTCCACATTCTTTAAAATGACCAGACATTTTTAGTACCTTTTTGACATTGTAGTATTTTTTGCCGTAATTTCTGGTCATGCGAAAATTTAATGTTTCGAATATGTCTGTTACAGGTCTTATTCTGGTTTTCCTCAGTGAGGTTGGCTTTATAAATTCGGAACTTACATCTTTGATCCTAATAACGCCTTTACAGCTCGAATGAAACCATAAGTTTTCTTTGGGTTTGATAGATTTTACACTATTACATTGCTATTAAGCTTTAAAAAAAACTCTAACGATGGTATAAAGTTGTATACTTAATTAGATATAAGTACTCACGTGTGTCACAATAGTGCCAGGCCAGTAGGTAGAGAGTACGTAAGGTAGTAACAACCGCGTCTTCGCAGTCGATGTGAAATTTGAAAAAAAAAACCCATACACCTCATTGAACCTATACAAGAAACATAAATGTTTACAAAATCATAAGCACTTATGCTTTCTCTATGCATTCTATTTAAACGTTAAAATTTCACTTGTTAAAATAATTGTATACATACATATGTATGTATGTTTGCGCATTTGGGACAGAGTTCATATAATAAGTCACGTACAATTTTAATCGTTATTTTTTTGTTTGATTAAGTGCAAATCAAACCATGAAGTGTTTAAACATAAAATTAATTATATTTTTTTTTAAAGTTAATATCAATAAAAAATGTATTTCAATACAAAAAGCTAAATAAGTATGTTTATGAAAATTAAAACAATAGAATGGAATTGAATTAGAAAAAATAGATTTAAGTACGGAGTAATAGTAAAGGTTGTTTTCTAATTAACCACAACTTTTAAATGAAATTACAAAACTTTTAAGTGCAAGTAAAAGTTATTGTATGTCGTTTTTATTTTCATTTAATCAATTCTAGAGAATCAATTAATAGTAAGTATGTTTTGTTTTTCAGTTAGCGAATTAATTTTGGTTGAAATAAAACAAAATAATACTTTTTTAAATAATTAAGATGTCCTGAATACGAATCTCGCCTTTAATTTTTTCTATGGCATCAGGTTTTTAAAATATGCCCCTTTGAAAATGGTAAATACAGCAAAAATAAATTGTATGATAATTTTGCAAAGTATAAAATTCTTTGCTTTTTAAATACAGTTTCAATCATTTTTTAATTCATTTTTATGATTCTTTGTTGGACTCTATATGAATTTTTGAACAAATCTTGAATTTAATAACTTCTAATGTAGTTTTCAAAAATGCGCTTTGGCGTTAATTTTAGTGCTGATTTCCAATCCGGACTTTGATTTTAACTATCTGGTCAGGTTTTAAAAAGACCCCGCGCTTTAAACATTATTTAATGTTTTTGGAAATATTTCAAAAACTTGCTTAGAAGACGGTTTCGTTACAAGTAAAAAAAAAAAATGTATCTGTTTTGTCTTTTTTTGTTGAAAACCGTTTTAGCACCAATGGTTACGCGTTTCTTTAATATTAATTTGAAACATGAAAATTTAACAACTTATGAAGATTTTTCTAACATTTTATGAAATACTATAAATATTCCAACTGAATATCAAAGAAAGGGATTTAAGATTTGAAAAACCATCACGGGTTTAATAGAAGTTTTAAAAAGTATTATCTCGAAAACTTTAAGTGATAGAGTGATTTGAAGTTGGTTTTAAATTAAAGCTACCTATCAAAATTGATTGGAAAAGTGTGATTTGGTTCACATGAACAAAACCTTGTCGGTCAATGTAATTTTTTTGAATTCTTTTATTCAATAGTACAACTTTAATGAATCTCGACTCAAGTTATAATTAATCTAATACTAAAAACTTGAATGGTATAAATTCCAGGTTCACAATTAAAAAAGCTTAAGCGTAATGCTTGTGTCTCCGAACGTCACATAACTAATTTACATATGTAACACACATCTTACCCGACTGAATTAGATGTAAAAGTTATAACCACATTTTTTTGTATTTAATCAAATAATTTTTTAATTTTATTTATTAGTGCACATTGTACACGATAAAATTCACTCTCAAAACTTATTAACAATAATTCGCAATTGATAATTAAAGAGCACTCGTATATATAGCAAAAGTCACATTTATACTTCACAACTCTGCAAGCTCATTGTGTGTGAGTATGTATTATGTAAGTCCTGGCGCTTGCTAGTCATATTTAATTTAATTTGTTTATTAAATTAGATAAGGCTTTAAGAATTTTGCACAATAGTGGCAAAAAATTATTATTATATTATCTATAACAATATAATATACATATAAATGTATAGTATACATTACGTCGCTGGAAAAGCAAAGGGAAATACTAAGTCAAAATTAAATTTTCGCATTCATTAAATTCACACCAAGACTAAAAATGTTAAATAGTTGTTACAAAATATTAAATAACCTATTGTTAAGGGTTTAACAATTTAATAGTTAGCAAGTTTCTACATATTTAGCAACTTATTAATAACCAATTTATTAGCTAACAAAACGAAAAGAAAGGTTTAAAATATTGGATAAGGGACTCCAATATTTTAAACCTTTCTTTTCGTTTTATTAGCTACTAAATTGATAATTGCCTTTTATTAAAAAACGAGCATCCAAACACGTCTTAAAAGTGACAGTTCTTGAAATTAAACAAAGCAAAAACGCTTAAAAAGACTTCCCAACTGTTGACTGGACGTGCGTACACACGTGCACACGTACACACGTACACACGTACACACGTACACACGTACACACGTACACACGTACACACCTACACACGTACACACCTACACACGTACACATATACACGCACACACAGACATATCTCTAAAAATCTTTTACTTAGATTCTAGGAATTTCGGAACGTTGAGAAATGTCGACATTTTCAATTCGACAAATCAGACCGATAACAATAACTTCCTATGGAAAGTTAAAAATATTAAAGAACATAATAGCATAACACTTTTAAGAAAGTGACACTGTGGCGGTTCATGCACTCATTACTATGAAATTGTAAATGTCAAAAAAAAAACGTTATTTATCAAGATTTGAATGGCCTGTTTATTTGTATTTCTAAGATTTTCGAATTCTCAGAAATATTTATAAACAAAATTTCTCATACAAATGTATTACTTTGCTGCCAGAAATCGGAGAACAGATTTTTTATGATTCGATTCTCATGGATTCCCTATCATACGAGTACAATTCAAAAAGGATAAACAGAAATTCAAAGCCAATTTGATTGCTAGCTTAGAATTAATTTGATTTGAAATTCTGGTAAACGTATCCAAACGTTAGTGTGACTCTTAATTACAAGAATTGTGCTTTTATTAAAGAAAATACACAAACCATTATTTTTTACGAATAGTTCTAAAATGTTTAAATCATTGAAAGCTATTTGTTCATGAAATTAATTTTGTTGCTTATGTTTGGCCTTTGAAATTTCAATTTTTAATTTTATGTACGAGTTTATAAAAACTTAAATAATTTTTGTGGGCGCCAAAATATATTTTTGATGTTCAATATTTTAATGAAATGAAATAAAATAAAAGGACGTTTACGCAATCTCATGTGTAAACTTTTTATTTTACACTATTTGTAAATTTACCATGTTCGTTGGGTGAATAAAATTTAAATTTAAAGAAATTAAAAACTGATTACCTCGTTTAAAATATTGAATTTCCAGTGTTGGAATAAGTATTTTATATCAAAAAATAAATATTATAATTTGAAAATGTTGGATTTAAAGCAACTTAACATCTTACATTTACAAAAAAAAAGCTTAGCAGATGCTTATCAAAACAATCTGAGTTTGAAATATCATAAGTGGTGTATAAAGAATTATCAAACCATTTTAAACTAGTTCTTTTTCCCTTGAATACTTATTCAGTTGTAGGTATTATGATGTTTTAAAAATTTCGAATCTTATCGCCATATGGCCGGTCGTCAAGATGTTTCTTCTACAAAACAAAATAAGTTGAATTTCTTTTTTTTCCAACTGCCATTATAGGTTTATAAAATCTGTCAAGGTAGACAAGTAAAACAAAAAGAAAAGTTCCAAAAGTAAGACCCCTTACAAAGCAACTTTAAGTCATATTTTTCGATAAGCAACTTAGTTTTAATTAAAATGCTGGCTAGCCGTTCGTATTCGTTTCATTTACCATCAGCTATAGGCCTGAAAATAAAGTTCATTTAACAACAATTTCCCCATTTTATTTTTTAAAGAAACAAACAGAAAACAACACAAATCATGTTATGCAGGTTAATTGAACAATAAAAATACATTAAACACGACTTGTTGCGCTGTTTGTGCAGTGCTGCCAGGTCTATGTGTAATGACGGGTAGGTTAGTTATAAAGTGTACGCGCTGGCAGTTAACCCGCTCCTACTTACTTAAAGAGGCTTCGACGAAGCAGAGTAACCCAACAACAACAACAACTTGTCAACTTATTGATTCCAATTCCACCATCATGGCATAACTAACCTGTAATTTAAATTTAACACTTACCACAGACGAAGTGCGGTGAGTGTGAGTCTTTTGCATAAGCTTTGCTGCGGGCACCATTGCTGGAGATTATTCGCGATTTCATTTTAGGGTTTTCACCATTAGTGACTGACGGTTTTGTGCGTACAGTGGCAGCGCGGTGCGGTGCGGCGGCAACGTACACTATACACACCAACTTCGCATGCCAGCATGCATGATTGCCATAAAAGTTTACCTGGAATGCAAGCCAAATGGGAACACTCTTTATCTACGTTTTATACTTACTCATACAGCTCAAAATAGCCGATGGTGGCCAAAATAAGTTTTAGTTGTTTTTAAGCGAAAATTATCACACGACACACAGTAGTGCTTAGTGCAGAGTCAGCCACAACACTCGACTTAAAGCTTATACATAGTAGAAGCGTTGCGTTGCGTTGCGCTGTCAATCAGCTTAATACGTGCGAACAATGATAGAGGGGCGACTAAACAGCAGCAGCGGCTGGTATTTAGAATACCAGTTCAATTTGGAAAACAAAAAATGCTTACGTGAGAAAAATCTGTAAGAGTTTTCAAACAGAATGCGACCGACCCAAGTGGCGGCGGCGTGGCGATAGCACGACAACGGCCCAACAGCGAGAACGTGGTGTAGCAATGCATATATGTGGTATGGCGGTACCCTGCCGCGGTCACTATAAGACATCAACAAACGGGGACGTCGACGCGACGACGGTAATCATCGTGGTCTTGTATTAGGCCTTAGATACGTGTCGGTCGTTATGCAGATAGGATGTTCACGCTTTTTTCTAATTCATATGCGCATACGTTACATAGATACATATATCACCGTACCGTACCGAAGTCGGAACCTCAGAATAGAGATCTCGGGGATCATGTTAAGAGGCGCGTTAAACTTCCTTTATCAAGCATTGATATTAATTGGTTAATTTTTGTATTAACTCGAGTTTAACTTTCAAAGAAAAGAGTTCTGAACAGAGTCCGAGCATCTCCAGCACCTCTGAACATCCTCTGAACAAAGTGTGTTCTGAGCCCTCAAAATATTTTTTTCTTTAAACACAACTATGATTATTCTATGATTATTTAACATTTGTCAATATGCTTGTCAGTTTCTTCTACAGAAGCGAGAAATAAGAGTGAAATAGGTATTAAATTATTTATTTATTTTGTATCGTGAAGAAATTGAGGATGAAGATTCTGATCTTTGTGTTCAGCATTTAACTAGGTCTAATCAGTTATTTTAATCTGAGCTCATAGAGGGCGCTCTAGTCGGACTCTGAACACGTTCAGAACGAAAAGAAGAAACACAAATTTAAAGTTCTGAACGTTCAGACGTAAGAAAGAATCACAATGGACAGGTTCAGAATATATATAAGGGACTTCATTTACAAGTGTCATAAATTTTAAACTCAGAACTTTACTTCACTAACATATACCTTCAGTCCATCGTGCAAAAACCTTCCAAAAATATTATTGTCTACAAAACTCTCGTCAGGCAAGCTACAAGTCCATCAGGATATGTATTTTGTATTGTAAGGAACCTATTTCTTTTCCAATTTGACAGGGTCCCTTGTCACACAAAAAATTAAATAAAATTGTGGAGAAGGTAAATAAATTAGACTAATAAAGTTCAGGTCTCAATTGTATGAGAATGAACCTGATCAGCTGTCAATTTGACATAAGTAGACTTGACTTGATTGTAAGGGAAATTTTTTTGACTAACTTTCCAATCAACTTTCCAATAAAGTTGCCTTAATTGGAAGGAATTTTTTGGCAACCGGCCAATCAGATACTAGAAACTTGCCTTACTTTCAAGTTCTTTATGTCGTCGGAACCTGACCAATTTTTTGTTTGACAGTTTAGACTCTGCTCTGAACTTAAAAAGAAAAACGCCCTATAAAACGTATCTAGAGTAGGTATATTAACAGGCGCAACAATTCAATAATGCGACCCTGGCCCGTGTACTGAATTGGTATCTATTTTGTTTCCCATCATAAAACTAAACTATACGTTTATGTACCTATTTTCACTTCTAGTAAAGCGAGCAAGCCACACGAATAACTAATTGCAGTACTTTAATGGCGATAATATGAAAGTTAACAATATTTTATAACTCCGCCATTAAATATATGTATATAATGTACATATATTTATACACAACACATAAATATAGGTATGCATATTTGCATATAGATATCTATATGACTTAAAACTATGCCAAAGTTATTACCGACTGACAGATACCATAATTTGACGTCTTCTGAGTTTTTGTTTGTTTTGAGTACATTTGACAGGAGAGTGCTTCATTGGAATATTCAATGCACGAACTCGAATCGAAAGTCTACAATGGCTTATTGTTCAGTTATTTATAGTTATGTATAAGTTTCATACTTGATATTGTTGATTGTTTTTTTGTTTTTTGTTGAATTTTGTTTTAAAGAAAGTTTCTCGCATAGATTTTATCGTCCAAAAACGAAAATAGAATTACAAATCTTTGTGATCTGAAAAGAAATAAAAACAGAGAATGAATTCTTACAAAGTAGAATTACCACCTTATACAGTCGCTGGAAAAGCGAAGTGAAATGAATCAAAATTTATTTATATTTTAAAATCGTTTTATTAAATCGAAAATAATAGATTTGATTTACTTTTCAAACATTTTGGAAGGTATTGAATGATGGTTTACCTAATTTTAAACGATTTTAACATCTTACTATCTCTTAAAAATTTGCTAAAGGTATTGAATGATGGTTCACCTAATTTTAAACGATTTTAACATCTTAGGTTAGGTTAGGTTAAAGTGGCTGTCTGAGATGAAAACAGACACACTTAGGCCAGTTTAATGGGCCATTGTGATACCACATGAATCTTGAGGATTCCTCCTAGGCTCAATGGAACCAGTTTGTGTCCCTTACGAAACGTGAGAGGCTGATTATGCTGATATGATTTAGATCGTTAAAGAAGAATTCTTCTAGGTAATTCTTGCTTTTTCGAGCCAGAGCAGGGCATGTACATAGAAGATGAAGAATTGTTTCCTCAAAAAGTCAAAAGAGAAAAGTCATTAGAGAATACGCCTAGTCGCGTGGCGTGCTTTCCTATGCCAGTATGTGCCAAACGTGGTAGGATGGACTGCACTGTACCGTTCCTGGCGAGTTCATCTGCCTTACAGTTACCTGGAATGTCTCTATGGCCCTCACCCAGCAAAGGTGAATACTAAACTGTTGTGCCATCTCCATTAGTGATGATCGACAGTTATGGACTGTTATAGAGTTTGTAGAGACAGAGTCCAGAGATTTGATAGCAGCCTGACTATCTGAGAAAATACGGATATTAGATGTTGATATCACGTTTTCTTTAAGCCAGGACAAGACTTCTTTTATCGCCAAAAGTTCCGCAGCTAATTGTTTGCTAAATATGTCAAGAGGTATTAGGTAGATTAAGGTGCCCAGTGCCGCAGATGGGGTCGTGCGAAGCGATCCGCTTATACACACATAGGCAAGCTGATCATTTTAACATTTTACTATCTCTTAAAAATTTGCTAAAGTATAACATTTGTACACTTGCTTTGTTCGTTTTTATAAACTGTCACTTTTTAGGCATGTTTGAATGCTCCTTTTTTAATAAAAGACAATTAGCAATTTACTAATTATCAAAACTAAAAGAAATCTTTAAAATTTTGGAGTCCCTTAGTAAAATGCAAAACATTTAGCAAATTGATAACTTGTGCATTTTTAAACCCTTAACAATAAGTTGTTTAAAATTTTGTGCCATTGTCTATTAAGTGACATCATAATCAAGAGAAATCAGTGGGACTGACTCTTAAACTATGCCATAGCTTCACAGTAAACACATATTAATTAATAAGACGCAGAATAATCTACCTGTCAAATACGCAACTAAAATTAGCTATAGTTGCCTACATTGCTTCAATTAACGAACAATAAAACTCAAGTGCATCATAACATTACGACTGTTGACATTTTGGCTCCAATTTAGAATGACACACATGTTTTCTTGATTCTATACTTATTTTCATTTGCATTTTACTGTCATCGGCCAAACTTGGATTTTTATTTTTCTTAATAAGAATTGACTAAAAAGGCCAAGTAACATTAATAATAATTTACTGCTCTGTGAATGTATGTGTATTGGTTTTGTTGTGGAATCGTACAAAACAAAATAAAGAAACAATACAATTTTAAAACAAAAATGATGTTGTATACGAATCGAGTATACTTCATAAAGTCGGGTATTTTTGTATTCGTATGTCAAAGTAACAATTATTTTAATCTATAGGGATATACGATAATATATTTAATTAGATGCTTTAATGAGGTGGAGAATATGTCAAAAGTCAAATATCTAATTAGCACCAACATCAGCGGGGGAATTTCACAGCAAACGTTTGACAAAATTTAAATTAAAAAAAAATATCGAACTCATGGCTTTATTAAACAATATATTTTGTGATATGTTTTTGTTTAATTAAGTTTATAAAGAAGAATGTGTTTTTTCGTCCCATCATTCTGATAATAGCCGTGTTTTTGAAAAACAAGTGGTTAGTGCAGTAATAAAAATAGCAATACAACGCTTACTTACTAATATTACTTACTTTTAATTTGATTTGTATTTTTGGTATCACTCGCATTTTTAACAAAGCCTAAATGCTACCTCAAATGTCATTTCTTGAATTTATTTGCAGGGGTGTGTTCACAAGTTTCGTTTCTCTCTGGAATTAATATCGGGCGATTTTTTAAGAGCTTGAGAACTTTTTTAAAAAAAAAAAGCATAAAATTTGCAAAATCTCATCGATTCTTTATTTGAAACGTTAGATTGCGTCTTAGGTGGTCCATTCGGAAAGTCCAATTTTGGGTAACTTTTTCGAGCATTTCGGCCGGAATAGCCCGAATTTCTTCGGAAATGTTGTCTTCCAAAGCTGGAATAGTTGCTGGCTTATTTGTGTAGACTTTAGACTTGACGTAGCCCCACAAAAAATAGTCTAAAGGCGTCAAATCGCATGATCTTGGTGGCCAACTTACCGGTCCATTCCTTGAGATGAATTGTTCTCCGAAGTTTTCCCTCAAAATGGCCATAGAATCGCGAGCTGTGTGACATGTAGCGCCATCTTGTTGAAACCACATGTCAACCAAGTTCAGTTCTTCCATTTTTGGCAACAAAAAGTTTGTTAGCATTGACCGATAGCGATCGCCATTCACCGTAACGTTGCGTCCAACAGCATCTTTGAAAAAATACGGTCCAATGATTCCACCAGCGTACAAACCACACCAAACAGTGCATTTTTCGGGATGCATGGGCAGTTCTTGAACGGCTTCTGGTTGCTCTTCACTCCAAATGCGGCAATTTTGCTTATTTACGTAGCCATTCAACCAGAAATGAGCCTCATCGCTGAACAAAATTTGTCGATAAAAAAGCGCGAAACACATTTCGAACCGAACACTGATTTTGGTAATAAAATTCAATAATTTGCAAGCGTTGCTCGTTAGTAAGTCTATTCATGATGAAATGTCAAAGCATACTGAGCATCTTTCTCTTTGACACCATGTCTGAAATCCCGCGTGATCTGTCAAATACTAATGCATGAAAATCCTAACCTCAAAAAAATCACCCATTATATGCAATGGAACGCAGATCGAAAAGTGCAGGACTTTTCTCAGCGATGTTATTCCACCTGATGTTTGCCTTCTTCATAGCGTCTTGCATTAGCAATAGTTTACATTAGCCAAAAGTGGTAGAATGGGTTGTACTGTACCATTTCTGGCGAGTTCATCTTCCTTAAAATATCCTGCAATGTCTCTTTGGCCCTCACCCAGCAAAGGTGAATATTAAACTGTTGTGCCATCCCTATTAGAGATGATCGACAATTATAGATTGTTATAGGGTCCAGAGATTTTATAGCGGCCTCGAATATAATATGTTGATATCACGTTTTCTTTAAGCCAGGACAAAACTTCCTTTATCACCAAAAGTTCGGCTCGGAACACGCTACAATGATTGGGAAGGCGGAATGATAAACTTAATTTCAGTCGTTCAGAGTATAAACCTCCACCAACCCCTTCCTTTTTGGTATCCATCTGTGTAAAAGTGGATTGACTCGTCTCTCAGAAATGCCCTAACATCCCAGAAAGGTATGGAAGGTATAGGAATCTGGAAATTTCTGTCGAATTGCAGTTGTGGCATTGTGTACATGTGCTTTGGAATTGATTCTAAATACTTAAGAATTACGGAGTGGCCAATGTTTTTGTTAACCCACTGCGACGAAGCTTTGAGGCGAATAGCAGAGATTGCAGCTATTTGTTTGCTAAGTATATATCAAGAGGTGTTAGGAAGAATAAGTTGCCCATTGCCGCAGAAGGCGATCCGCTTATACATATGCAAACTGAACGTTGGACTTTATTTAGTTTGTCGCAGTTTATAGCTTTTTCTAAAGCAATCCACCATACTGCAACACCGTACATCAAAATCGGCCCGATTACCAATGTGTATGAGTTGTGAACTCCATTTATTACCAATACCTTTTTTGCAAGCAAAAGAGAGCTACAGTAGCTTGTTTGACTCTTTCTTGTTTTTTGTCTAAAATAAGACCCAGGTACTCAGCCTCGTCTGAGAACTTTAATTGGATTCCTTTAATATAGGGAGGGTTAACATATGGAATTTTGTACTTCTTGAAAAATAGGACTAATTGGGTTTTGTGTGGGCTGACACCCAGTCACACCGATCAGCGTTTTGTAAAAGTTTTGTTTGGGGTGTTAAGATGGTTTTCTGAAACCGCTATAGCAATGTCGCTTGCATAAGCAATCACTTTGAAAGGATTTCATTTACCACCAGGTTCTTTGGTAACCTTGGGTGTCCCTATAATGCAGATATGATTGCGGATGTGTCCAAAGCAACCACAGTGTACTCTCTAAGATGGAGAGATTTGCCTTTATACTAGGCATGTTGAGACATAGACATAAGTCTTGTATCAATACTTGCCCTTAAGTAAATATCAATCAGTCTTTCTAAGGCCTTAAGAAGGAATGATAATAGACTTATAGGACGTAGACCTTTAGGGTTGACTTGCGAACATTTTCCTGCTTTGGGTATAAAAACAACTTTCATTTCTATCCATGCCAAGTTAATATAGACCAGATATAAACAGCTGTAAAAAATTGCCTCAAGAATTGGTGCAAATATGTCTGGGGCTTTTTGTAGTTCGGCTGGTATTATGCCATCTGGTCCTGCAGATTTAAATGGTTCGAAGCTGTTGAGAACCCATTGTAGATTGTCCCTTGTGATCAGACCTTGTGGATATGTTGCAAGTTGCGGTTAGAGAGCTACCAGGAAACTGAGTATCTAATTCAGTAGTAAATTCAGCAATTTTTCACTTGAAAATGTCCAGGAGCCATCTGCATTTTTCAGACAGCTTGGCATTGCTGAATTAGTTGAAAGAATTTTTCGTAGCCTGGAGGTCTCGGAAGTTTCTTCTATCGTCGCACAGTAGGACCGCCAGGAAGATTGTTTAGATTTCCTAAGTGCCTTCTTACAACTTCTTAGGGATTCTTTGTAAGAATCCCAGTACAACTTCTTAGGGATTCTTTGTAAGAATCCCAGTACAACTTCTTAGGGATTCTTTGTAAGAATCACAGTAAGAAGCTAGTTTTGTGGTTTTGGCTCGGGTAAAGAGTTTCCTACATTCTCTTCTGAACGAGTCTACCTCTGAGGCCCACCGTTGTGGTTTCCTTTTAAGTCTTTGGAGAGCCATCATGTATTGAGTATAGAGCAGACGAAGAAATAAACATAACCTTATTTATTATTTATTTTTAAAGATTACTTACTTATTTTTGTTCACTAATTCGTTGCTGTTGTTTTTATTTCTATCTAGCAAAAGAACTGATTCGGAACTTTAAAAATTTGTAGCTATTGACAAGCATTCAAATTTTAAATTTTGACATTTGCTTGGTATTTCCTAAAACATTGAATAAGCCAGGTTTTCAAGGTTTTGTATATTTTTCTATTATGGAAAATAGAATAGTCACTAATTTTTTTTTTTTAATATTTTATGGTAACTCGCTCGATCTATTCTTTTGTGAGTATAAAGATACATTTAGTACTCATAAAGAAACTGATAACAATCCAAATTAGAACCTAATAATTCTTTGTTCGCTTTAAAAATAGTTATTTTAACTGCATTCTCTCCCGCAGTGATTATTTTTAAATGCTGTGTTTTCTTTTTAAATTTACTAATTACGAGTATGTTTACCTACTCACGCAACAAGGGGCTTCTTTGCTCAGTCTATATAGCTTAGATTTTTGTATAACCACATTCTAGCAATATATGTACAAAGGGTAAGTAAGTTATTCGATCCGAGTTAATACTTCAAAAAGATCATACAAAAGAACAAGAATAAAATAAAATATATTTTTAATTTGATTTATATACATATGTATGTACATATGTACATGTACATTATATATATATATAAGTAATAATTAATAGTCAAGGAAGCCACAGAAATGGCGAAAATATTCCAACAACTATAACAGATAGCTCTATATACATACATATGTATGTATGTACATATATATAAATAAGGTGTGAACATGAAGATATAGAATGAATAAGAGCTTAATTTGAAATAAACACGCTATGCATACACATACGCACTCGTTATGTGCGCATTTTCTTCTTCAGCTGAAGCATAGTTTTTATTTTTTGTACAGAAAGTTGCATTGATAAAATGCTGACCCTGTTAACTTAATAGCATCAAAGAACAAGCCTCGCAGTTTCAGTTTGTTTTTATTTGTGGGTCATTCAAACTCAAAATATTATAGAGAAATGTCTTCATAAATCAGTTTGGCCGCCTCCTCCGATTTTTGTTTTGTTTTCAGGTGGATATACCTACTTTGGGAGTTGAACTTATATTTATATCTGTCCTATACACGGCATTTATACAATGACGGATCCAGGGGGGTCGAAAGGGTCATGGAAGGTTATTTTTTTTAATTTTCTTAGAAATAATGGATAATTATTTATTTTTTATAAGTGAAAATAAAATTAATATTTTACTACTTTAAACTTTGTTGCTAAAAGTACTTCTTGTAACTGAGGACTGGACCAAGAACGTAATATGAATCGACAATCCAGATCTATTCCAATCATAAATAAAATAAATTGGGTGGCGCAACAGTCCGTTGAGAACTAGGGCTTAGTGACTTACAACTCTCAACCATTCCTGAGGGGACCTACAGTTTTAAGCCGAATCCGAACGGCTAATTTGAGAAAGCACTTTTCATAACAAGAATTACTCTTGGAGAATGTGTCAATTCCTCGCAAGAGGCAGTACCCGTAAAAAAACTTTAGATGGAATAGGCAGGGATCGAACCCAAGACCTCTGGCATGACAGTCCAACGCACTAACCATCATGCCACGGGTACCTATTCCAATCGTGCAGAACAAATTCATCAATTTTTGAACAATAGACCATCCAGGGGGAGAGGTTCTATGAGCCATAAAGCTTATACAGTTAAGTTGTATAAGCAAAGATTTCATCTAAAGATTTCTTAGTAATTTGTCAAAAATAACTAAAATCTTTTAGACCAAGAGCCGGCAGCAAATTTTGGGAGTGGAGTCATAACCAAAACATACATACATGTATGTGTAGATATACGCAACATTATGCCAAATTCAACCGTCTGGCAGGTTTTTTTTTTCAGCCGGTGGCGGGGGTGGGCGTTCAAAAATTTTCGATTTTGGGATCGAAGTGATAACCACTGAAATGGATATATAAACAAAAGTGGATGATGCCCTGATGTCAAAAAAGTGTGTTCAAGACGTTTTGCTTTCAGCCTTTCCCTTGCCAGACGGCCGCCAAAATGCGCGAAAATCAACTTTTTGGGTCGAAGTGATAACCACTTAAATTAATATATAATCAATAGTAGATGGTCCACTGATTTTAAAAAAGTGTGTTCAAGACGTTTTTCTTTCAGCCTTCCCCTTGCCAGACGCATTTTAACACTTTTTAATAGAATTTTTCAACTTAAATCCTTAATAACTTTATTCCTGTTAACCATAACCAAAACAATCATATACCAAAACATCAGAAAAATTTTACTGATTCTTAAAAAGTATGTCCAAGACGTTTTGCTTTCAGCCTTCCCCTTGCCAGACATATTTTAACACTTTTTAACAGAATTTTTCAACCTAAATCCTTTAATAAATACTAGTTGTAGATGCACTTATGAACGACTTCCAAGAAAATATACTTAGCGACAAATTTGCTTCGATAAAATTGCAATCGACTTTGAGGTAGTTATATAAAGAGTTTTCCATTAAGGGCGGGTCGATTTTAAAATTGAAGAAAACAAGTTGTATATGAGATATCAATAAGGTTTTATCTTTATTTGAGAGCCCTATCAATGGCATTATGTGTGTTATATAAAATCGTTTAAAGGGCCGTAGCGGCTTCGCTGGGTGGCGCGCATTCGAAAGGTCCAGTTTGTGTTGCACTTCCCGCGTTTCACAGCTTTACTGGTTGTGACTACACGCCTAATTTTTTAAAAAAGGAAAAGTGAAACCTTTTGAAATTCTCAAGGGTTCTAGAATTTCAAAACGCTTTTTCAAAATTCGGACAACTTTCTTATATATGTACATAAGGACATTCTAACAATAGAGGAATTTGTTTGCAAAATTTATAAAACAACCGCCCTCAAAGTGAATGATGCCAGATATGAACTATTTTACAAAACTTGTAAACCGACTTCGAAAAAAATTTTCGAAAACATTAAAAGCAAGTTAAAAATTTAAAATATTTCTTTAAAACCTTAAGCAATTATATGCTTAACCATTTTATCTGAAGGTTTTGAAGGTAGTTTATTGCCACCAAACAGAAGCGTCTTACTGCAACAAATTAATCGGTGTAATTATATGTATATGCCATGTTTGGAAAAGTGCAATATTAAATACAGGGATACAACTTTCCCCATTTCAATGCGGCTGGACCATGGAGGATGACATGGTCAAATTGAAATGGGTCAAGGGAGTCGTGGCCCCAGAAACCATGGAAAATTTAATTATCTGTGATGAAAATGATAGTGAAGAAGACAATATTTCGCAAAATTCTTCATCGGACGAATCTGATGATGAAGAATAGTTGTTTTTTTTTATAATTTCTAATTTCAAAATTTCATTCAATTTTATGTCATGTGATTCAATAATTTTTTTCTAAATAAAATACAATTGTTATGCTTTAAAGGAAAACGGTGGTTTTTGTACATTCTTTCTTAAGGGTTTTCTGGCAAGCATAAGACTGAAAAGAAAACGTATTGGAAATCTTCTGATATTTTGGTATATGACTGTTTTAGTAATCGGTAATAGGAACAAATTTATTAAAGGATTTAAGTTGAAAAATTCTGTTAAAAAGTGTTAAAATGCGTCTGGCAAGGGGAAGGCTGAAAGGAAAACGTCTTGGACACAATTTTTAAGAATCAGTAAAATTTTGCTGATGTTTTGGTATATGATTGTTTTGGTTATGGTTAACAGGAATAAGGTTATTAAGGATTTAAGTTGAAAAATTTTATTAAAAAGTGTTAAAATGCGTTTGGCAAGGGGAAGGATGAAAGTAAAACGTCTTGGACACACATTTTTACAATCAGGAGAATTTTTCTGATTTTTTGATGTATCATTCATGTGGTTATCATTTCGACCCAAAAAGTTGATTTTCGCGCATTTTGGCGGAAGGCTGAAAGTAAAACGTCTTGAACACACTTTTCTGACATTAGTGGACCATCTACTATTGATTATATATTAATTTAAGTGGTTATTACTTCTACCCATATATTATATTTTGGTTATCACTCCACTCCCAAAATTTGCTGCCGGCTCTTAGACTATTTGCTTTTACGCAACAAAGAGCTGCAAGCTTAAAACCTTCATCGCAGCGGGTTAATAACAACATTGGTCCAACTGCAATTCGACAGAAACTTCCAGATTTCTATACCTTCCAGATCTTTCTGGGAGATAGGGCATTCCTGAAAGACGAGTCAATCCACTTTTACACAGATATAGTTCGAAAACAAACGAACGGGTTGGTGGAGGTGTGTACTCTGAAGGACTGAAATTAAGTCTCTTATTCTGCATTCCCAATCGTTGTAGCGTGTTCTAGGCGGAACTTTTGGCGATAAAAGAAGTCTTGTCCTGGCTTTAAGAAAACGTAATATTAACATCTGATATCCGTATTTTCTTAGATAGTCAGGCCGCTATCAAATCTCTGGATTTTGTCCTTACAAACACTATGACAGTCCATTACTGTCGATCATCTCTCATTGAGATGGCACAATAGTTTAATATTCACCTTTGCTAGGTACCGGGCCATGAACTCACCAGATATATACAGTACAACCCATTCTACCACGTTTGGCTGAGGCGGGTGTACCAGTCGCTACATGTAAACTAAGATTTAAGAAAAACTTTTGTAATGCTTTAAATTATTTTCATAATATCTTTCCTGAGAGAAAGAGCAAATGTTCAGGTTCTTAAGAAAAAAAAACCTTGAATAAGAGATCGCAAATTTGGTTTAAGTTGCCTTTAAAATCCTGAAACTCGTCTTGAAATACATTTTATTTTTTTTCTTAGTGTAAGGCTTTCTTTCAAAACTGATTTTGTATTAAATACAAAAACTTTTAAGATCTTGCAATATTAAAGGAATCTACTTTTTGAAGAGAGATTTTGCTTTGGATGCTCTAGAACTGAGATTAAGATTTCATGAATATAAATGTCCCAAAAACAAGAAAAGTGACACTTTCGTTAAACTAAAGGCTAATTGAGAAACATAATAAACGTTTCATATCTTTTAATTTAATATAAAAGCTTTGAATCCTCAAGAACTGAAGTGAAAAGAAATTTCTAAGCAATCAATTAATACGGGTAAATATACATACACATGTAAGAACAAGGTAGGTACACACCTGAAATAAGAAAAAATATTTTTTTTTAAACTTGGTTTGCGAAAAAATGTGTATTTTTAATAAAATAAAATATGAATAAAAAAATAAAACATAATAAAGTTAATAAATGTGTACAAAATATTTTGCTTATACTGATTTTTTGC
Organism: Eupeodes latifasciatus; assembly: GCA_920104205.1. Lineage (NCBI taxonomy): Eukaryota > Metazoa > Arthropoda > Insecta > Diptera > Syrphidae > Eupeodes > Eupeodes latifasciatus. The sequence goes on along the minus strand of OV049924.1, from coordinate 173,170,923 downwards.
AATCTTATAGGATTTTCCATGGGCAAATTCAGATTTCCGTAAAAAATCGATTTTTTTGGTATCGCATAGAACACGATTAGAATTATTTTGTTTTTTTGTCATTGTTTTGGTGTAACTTCGTCTACGTGCTAACGAGTGCGGTATTGCTGTCAAATTCCCATCTAAGCACTTTTTTTAACTGTGTCAGTATTAGTGTAAAGAGGGGTAAATCTGTCGAAAAATCGAGATCTGCAGATTTGATAATAAAACATAAATCAATTTTTTTTGCCGCCCCATGGAATGCAAAAACAGTAGAAATTTGTATTTTGACAGATCTAGATCAAAAATAAATTGATTTATTTTATCCATGAAAACCCAATTAAGAATATAAACTGACTTATTTATAGTTTTGACGACTACCCTCATCACATTGAATTCATCAACTAAAAATTTTGTATTTATTTAAATTTAGTCGGATTTGATACAGCACTGAACCCAATATCATTATATTTGTTGAAAATTTTATAAGAATATATTTTTAACGACCAAAATGTAATCAAGAAACCACTGCTCACCGCCGCTACTCTAATGGTTTGAACTCCTTAACGATTTTGTTGTGTTTATCATGAGCTCATTTGAATAATTCTTCAACTGTCAACTGACAGAAGAATCATTGTTCATTGCTTTTTTAACAATATTAAATACTTACATATGTACGTACATATGTATGTATATAAATTGAACTCCTCGCGTTAATCAAAAATGTCTTTTATCATCAACAAACAAAAAAAAACTTATTTAATAACATAATCTTTATGGTAAAACAACTTTATATGAATCGAGTTCCAAATTGGCAAGTGCAAGAAATATGTTACATTCGATTGCAACACATGAAAATACCGACCGATTACGACTATTTTGTTTTACTATTTTTGTTATATTTTTGAAAACTTGTTGCCATAACAATTTTAACATACCTTAAATCAAAACAAACAACAAATTTAGGTATATGTATGTTATTATAGCTAACATGGAAAATTATTACAAAGTTATTACAAAAAAGTAACTTCAAATTATTACATAAATCGAGCTTCTTTGTATGAAAGGTTAGGTCAGCGAAGTGTGGTATGCATTGTAATTAAATGATAATTTTAATTAGGTATGTTTAATAAGCAAGTTTTTTTGATGTGTGCAAATTGAACATAGGCATAAGTACTTACTATTAATATAAATGAACATTTTAAATGATTGCTTTTTAGAAGTTTTTGAAAATACTTTAACATTTTTCCCAAATATTGATGGGTATTGTGCAGAGCTGTAAAAAATGCAATCATTTTTGTATTGCAGTTAAATGATTGAAAAGACTTACATTTTGAATAATTTGACTTCATGTCAGTACTTAACTTCGAAAAAAAAATCACAGTTAATTTTGAAGTCTTTTGTAAAAAAATCATTTAGAGCAGTTAAAAGACTTAAAGTCAAAAGAATGCATTACTTTTTACTGCTCGCATTCTTGTAAGTCTTTTAAAAGTCTTTTACATTCTTTGCATTCATTAAGTCTTTTGATTGCATTCAATGTAATGCAGTCATTTGAATGCTTTGAAGTCTTTTTACTGCTTGAAATCTTTTTATTGCTTGAAGTCTTTTGAGTGCTTTAAGTCTATCTATATAGTTTATCATCAGGTTCCTTACGAATAGCATTTACTTTGCTCTTTTGATTATTAAATTCATATTGTACTCGTAGTTAGCCTCACAAATACAAAGTCTATCAAAATTTAAAAAAAAATCCATTTATACATATATATTTACGAAATTTATTTTTATTAAATAAACTAGCGGCCCGGTACGAGCTTCGCTACGTATAAGGCATAGTAATAAAAAAAATGATTATTAAGTTCATTTATTCAAACAAAAAAATATTTTAAATTGCTAGCTATTTAAAAGTCCAATTGACCCAAATTTAATTTATCAGCAAAGCGTAAAAACTAAAAAATAAAAAAGAATTGGGTACTCTTTATATGGTGGGTCTATATGGGTTAGTCTAAAACAGTTGGAAAAACAATAGTTTTTGTTTTTCCATTTTGAGCATGAATAAATAAACAGTTGGGGTACCGACTCCTGAACAGGCAACATAAAGTTGGCCATGTGAAAAACACAGGATATTGTAATCTTTTGAATTCAAATGGCATATCAGTTGGAATCATAGGGATACGCGGTATCAAACACACTTCTCATTTTGATTTACCAGTTAAGATTGTAGCTTCAATCAAATTTGGCAATAACTTTTTCACTGCCAATCTGGTGCCATTACACAGTTTTGGTGGATTAATAATTCGCAATATTCGTAGTATAATCAAAGAACCAATTTTCAGATTCAAGCAATGCGGTGTTATACCAGCCGGTTCCAATGAATTTAAAAATTCAATTGGATAATTCATTGCCTCATCTTGATTCATAACACTGTCAATTGATTTATATGTCGTGACTACACCTGGCAGTTTCGCTTGAATTTGAAAATTAATGGCATTGATATGAATGTTCTTCGGTGCTAAAATGGCGCGTTCTCTCAACCAATCATGATTTCTGTAATTCTGAAGAATATTCGGAAAAACACATTCAAAACAGTACAAAAATTGTTCGGTAAAGTGATCAATCCGTTGGTACTGTCGATTGGTATTTTGCCATTACCAATTTTTAATAATTGTTTTGAAAACTCATGGGCAGTTGCATCATCATGTAGGTGAATACGCATATTAATGTTCAGTGTCAATTTTCGTACATATCTCCAAAGAACTGATGACTTCAAACAGGCGGCGTTTATTTCATCAGCAGGAGTTGATCGAGGAATGACAGGCAATGTTTGACGAAATTCTCCTGACAGCAATATCAGAGCACCACCAAACAGCTGTTAATTACCACGTAAATCTTGCATTGTTCGATTAAATGCTTCTATTGATTTTTTATTCGCCATTGTGCACTCATCCCATAAAATAATTGACATTAATCGCAGAACTTTTGCCATAGCAGAATTTCTCGAAATATTGCAAGTTGGAGTTTCAATCAACTGTACATTCAATGGCAATTTTAATGCAGAGTGTGCGGTCCGACCGCCTTCTAATAATGTAGCAGCAATTCCCGAATATGCAAGTGCCAATGCAATTTTCTGTTCCGATCGAATAGTCGCTAAAATCAATGATACAACGAAAGTTTTGCCTGTACCACCTGGTGCATCCAAGAAATATAATCCATCTGCATTATTGGAAACACGGTTTGCATGATTGTGTCATATATTACAATTTTGTGATTATCAGATGACATACGATCAAGACCAATTTTGAACAATTGAACGGGGAGAGTACGATAACTTAGGCGACAAAGTTTAATGACGGATTTGTATGGAACAGTTAAAAACAAGCATTTTTTACTATGGGAAGGGGGGGTCTATCTCCCCCCGTTTAGGTGGTAGGGGCAGTTAAAAAAAATATGTACATTAAATGGAAAAAAAATAATTAAAAAATAACGGTAATACCCTCAATTAAGTGTTATACCTTTTTTTAAAGCCAACACTTTTGTCTATTAGCTTGCCTTTAAATCAAGTCAAAACTATGCATAGTTTTTGAAAAAAATTGTTTTAAAGTCAAAATTTGTGCAAAAAAAAGTTAAAAAAAAGGTTGAAAGTGTAATTTTTCAAAACTTTCAAATTATTTACTGTTTTTTTTTTTAGAATTCATTGCTCTTATTTGTTTTTTATCTGAAACTAGATGACTTTATGTCTTCTAGTTCTTGAGAAAATTGAAAATTACCAAAATAAATATTTTAATTAAATTACTTTTTCCTTGCTTAAGTATTAACGTAGTCTTATTTTGATAGTAATAATCGAATATGGATTAAGATACACCTAGGGTAAATTAATTTTTCTTAAATCCAACTTATTTAAATGCAAAAGAAACTTTGCATGCACCCCATCTTGCACCCTCCCCACCTTGCACACACTCCAACTTGCACCCACCCCAAATCCTATAGTGTGCCTAAGCAGGGGGGTTGCAGGGGGGCAGCATGCCCCCCCTTACAGATGCCACTGTTGCATACACCCAAATTCGCGCACACCTTACTGTAATTAATTCTGAAATAAAAACAATGGTAGATAATCTTGAAGTATTGAAAAAGTTACACTTTAAACCTTTTTTTAACTTTTTTTACTCAAATTTTGAGTTTAAAATTAAATTTTTCGAAAACTACGCATAGTTTTGACTTGATTTAAAAACTGGCTAATAGAACAGAATGTTGGCTTTAAAAAAATGTATACAACTTAATTGTAAGTATCACCATTATTTTTTAAGAATTTTGTTCCATTTTAAGTAATAATTTTTTTAAATTGCCCCTCCTGCCTAAACGGGGGGAGATAGACCCCCCTCCCATAGTAAAAAATGCTTATTTTTAACTGTTCTAAAAAATTCTGTTATAATATCTTGTCGCCTAAGTTATCGTACTCTTGCCAATTGAAGTAATGCGTTAGCTCACGAATAATTTCTCGTCTTGTATTTGAAACAATTGCACAACGTTGATGCAATTCACGATTTTCATCACCAATAAAAAAAGAGGCTGGGATGCGACCCACACTGATAACTTCCCATCCCGTCTATCGATTTGTCTTGCTTAAAAGTTTGTCTAAATGTATCAATTCTTACCAAATTTGCGTTCTATTTTTTGTAGATTTTATTTTTTTTTTATGAAAAAACGGACTGTTGGATTTTTATAAAAAAATTACTGAATATAAAAAACAATATTTTCTGTGAAATAAAATAAGTTTGAAGCCAATATTTTTAATTTTTGAAAATCTATTTGAGCCGAAAATCAATTTTTACCAACTTTTATTAATTTTTTTGTTTAGGTTTTTATTTTTTGTAAAAAAACTGTCAATTCGATTTTTCTCAAAATTTGTTCTAATGTTGAAAACAATATTTCTTATAAGTTAAAATTAGTTAGAAGCCATAATCTCAAATTTTTGAAAAGATATTTAAGTCGAAAATCAATTTTTACCAACTTTTGTTAAATTTTTTTTTCGGTTTTTAATTTTTTGTAAAAAAACTGTCAATTCTATTTTTTTTCAAAATATTACTGAATGTTGAAAACAATATTTTTTGAAAGATAAAAGTAGTTTAAAGCCAATATCTCAAAGTCTTGAAAAGATATTTGAGTCAAAACTCAATTTTTACCAACTTTTTTTTTATTTTTTTTTAGGTTATTATTTTTTGTAAAAAAACTGTCAATTCGATTTTTCTCAAAATTTTTCCTACTGTTGAAAACAATATTTCTTATAAGATAAAATTAGTTAGAAGCCATAATCTCAAATTTTTGAAAAGATATTTAAGTCGAAAATCAATTTTTACCAACTTTTGTTAATTTTTTTTTTCGGTTTTTAATTTTTTGTAAAAAAACTGTCAATTCTATTTTTTTCAAAATTTTACTGAATGTTGAAACCAATATTTTTTGAAAGATAAAAGTAGTTTAAAGCCAATATCTCAAAGTTTTGAAAAGATATTTGAGTCAAAACTCAATTTTTACCAACTTTTTTTTATTTTTTTTTAGGTTTTTATTTTTTGTAAAAAAACTGTCAATTCGATTTTTCTCAAAATTTTATCAGATGTCAAAAACATTATTCTTCGTTGCACAAAATTGTTTTGGAGATGAAATCATATTTTAGTCGTAAAATTTTCGAAGTGACAAATTTTTTTTTTCAGATTTTTTGATTTATAAAAAAAACCGTTAATTGAATTTTTTTCCAAAAATATAATTGTTTTGTATCACGTTACAATATATAATACAAAATTTAATTCAAGTCTCTAGCGTCATTGGTTCATGAGATATTTAGGGTTAACCAAAATTTTCACCTTTTTTTTAAACTGCTATGGTAAAAAAACCACCCACGCAATTTTCTTGAGAGCCCTTTCTGCATCTTTCTGCCTTATTATCTGTATAACAAAATTTATTTGAAGTCGATATCTCTTCTGGTTCTTGAGCTATGGACGACGAAAAAAACGTCGCGAACGTACGGACGTACGGACGTACGGACGTACGGACGTACGTACACACGCACGCACAGACATCTTTCTAAAAATCTTTTATTTCGACTCTAGGGACCTTGAAACGTCGAGAAATGTCAAAATTTTCAATTTGTCAAATCGGACCCATTACAATAACTTCCTATGGGAAGTTAATAAATTTGCAAAAATTGATGATCAGCGTCGGGGTATGGCAATAACGCACCAGCTTGATGATAAATATGCAATTTTAGGTAGATGTTGAATCAGAATTTGTAAGACTGTATGATTCAGATTGATATAAACATGGGACAATCCTGTTAAGGTATTTATCTTAAAAGTCGGCATAAGAATATCTCTAATAATTTTAGTAGCACCAAAAGAAGTCATTTGATATGCCGAATTGTATTGTTGAATATTACTCAAAAACTGCTTCGACGTTTGAGATGTCCCAAAAATAAATGAATACAATGGTTCCGGTGGATTTTCTAATGTTGGCAATCTTACCGTACCATTAGCACAACACATGCCGGGCGTTTCACCTGGAAAGTTAGCCGCATCACAATGTAGACATATTGCGTCCATCATTCCAATGTATCCGTACATGCTATAATCAATCTGACTATTGTAATTAAAAGCAGCACGCAGCATTTCATCCAAAACAGCACGACGTATTCGTGATCGCCGCCGTGCAAGATTAAGTACAGGTACAGGGTCAACAGATCTATTCTGTGCAGTACGTTCACGCTGCGTTGCATTAGCTTGTGCACTTTCATCTGTAGTTTGAGATCGTCTTAATAATGCCACTTGATTTGCATTACGCGTTCGCCGGCCTATGTTTGGTCATCTTGCTCGTGGCATTTTACCTTCACTCAACAACTCAACAATATTTTGGAAAATATATGTAAACATAAAGCAATAACTCAACAATATTTTGGAAAATATAAACAAAACAAAGCAATAATTATCGCTGATAAAATGAAATGACATATGATGACATTAAATTTGTTTGACAGAACTAACGTCCCTTTTTTTGTCTTCGATTGTTTTGCCAAAGGTTCAAATTGGCTTTTAAGTACTAGTACAAATTGTTTGTATGTGGGAGTATAGAAAGATGTTGATTTTACACTTTTTCAAGATTTTTTTTTAATTTTCTCTACGTACAAACCTTCTCTGGACTTCCACGAATAATTCAATACCAAAATTAGCCAAATCGGTAAAGGCATTGTTGAGTTATAACATTACAACGAAAAGTGGCATTGATTTTTATATACATATATAGATTATATTAAAAAAAAAAAGATACAAAAAATTACATTAATATTATGATAGCTACCGTTAGGAAAATTTAAATAAAAACCTATCAAATTAAGTTTGAACGAACTCAACCATTTCAATTCAATTTACACAAACATGTACTTCTCATTATTTGAATAAAAACGTTAAAACCACATTTCCGCAATTTTTCTATACCATAAGAAAAAATAGGAGTTTTCATTCAATCAACTTAATTCAAAAAGAAGTGAAAGCATACAATTCAGAAATTTAAAAAAAATATACAACAAAGGAAGGCTAATGTTGCACGTTGTTTTTAATAATAATTTTTAACTTCCCATAGGAAGTTATTGTAATGGGTCCGATTTGACAAATTGAAAATTTTGACATTTCTCGACGTTTCAAGGTCCCTAGAGTCGAAATAAAAGATTTTTAGAAAGATGTCTGTGCGTGCGTGTGTACGTACGTCCGTACGTCCGTACGTCTGTACGTCCGTACGTCCGTACGTCCGTACGTCCGTACGTTCGCGACGTTTTTTTCGTCGTCCATAGCTCAAGAACCAGAAGAGATATCGACTTCAAATAAATTTTGTTATACAGATAATAAGGCAGAAAGATGCAGAAAGGGCTCTCAAGAAAATTGCGTGGGTGGTTTTTTTACCATAGCAGTTTAAAAAAAAGGTGAAAATTTTGGTTAACCCTAAATATCTCATGAACCAATGACGCTAGAGACTTGAATTAAATTTTATATTATATATTGTAACGTGATACAAAGCAATTATATTTTTGGAAAAAAATTCAATTAACGGTTTTTTTTATAAATCAAAAAAACTGAAAAAACAAATTTGTCACTTCGAAAATTTTACGACTAAAATATGATTTCATTTCCAAAACAATTTTGTGCAATGAAAAATAATGTTTTTGACTTCTGATAAAATTTTGAGAAAAATCGAATTGACAGTTTTTTTACAAAAAATAATAACCTAAAAAAAAAATAAAAAAAAAGTTGGTAAAAATTGAGTTTTGACTCAAATATCTTTTCAAGACTTTGAGATATTGACTTTAAACTACTTTTATCTTTCAAAAAATGTTGTTTTCAACATTCAGTAAAATTTTGAAAAAAATAGAATTGACAGTTTTTTTACAAAAAATTAAAAACCGAAAAAAAATTTAACAAAAGTTGGTAAAAATTGATTTTCGACTTAAATATCTTTTCAAAAATTTGAGATTATGGCTTCTAACTAATTTTAACTTATAAGAAATATTGTTTTCAACATTAGGAAAAATTTTGAGAAAAATCGAATTGACAGTTTTTTTACAAAAAATAAAAACTTAAAAAAAAAATTAATAAAAGTTGGTAAAAATTGATTTTCGGCTCAAATAGCTTTTCAAAAATTAAAAATATTGGCTTCAAACTTATTTTATTTCACAGAAAATATTGTTTTTTATATTCAGTAATTTTTTTATAAAAATCCAACAGTCCGTTTTTTCATAAAAAAAAAAAGAGGCTGGGATGCGACCCACACTGATAACTTCCCATCCCGTCTATCGATTTGTCTTGCTTAAAAGTTTGTCTAAATGTATCAATTCTTACCAAATTTGCGTTCTATTTTTTGTAGATTTTATTTTTTTTATGAAAAAACGGACTGTTGGATTTTTATAAAAAAATTATTGAATATCGAAAACAATATTTTCTGTGAAATAAAATAAGTTTGAAGCCAATATTTTTAATTTTTGAAAAGCTATTTGAGCCGAAAATCAATTTTTACCAACTTTTATTAATTTTTTTGATTAGGTTTTTATTTTTTGTAAAAAAACTGTCAATTCGATTTTTCTCAAAATTTGTCCTAATGTTAAAAACAATATTTCTTATAAGTTAAAATTAGTTAGAAGCCATAATCTCAAATTTTTGAAAAGATATTTAAGTTGAAAATCAATTTTTACCAACTTTTGTTAAATTTTTTTTTCGGTTTTCAATTTTTTGTAAAAAAACTGTCAATTCTATTTTTTTCAAAATTTCACTGAATGTTGAAAACAACATTTTTTGAAAGATAAAAGTAGTTTAAAGCCAATATCTCAAAGTCTTGAAAAGATATTTGAGTCAAAACTCAATTTTTACCAACTTTTTTTTAATTTTTTTTTAGGTTATTATTTTTTGTAAAAAAACTGTCAATTCGATTTTTCTCAAAATTTTTCCTACTATTGAAAACAATATTTCTTATAAGTTAAAATTAGTTAGAAGCCATAATCTCGAATTTTTGAAAATATATTTAAGTCGAAAATCAATTTTTACCAACTTTTGTTAATTTTTTTTCGGTTTTTAATTTTTTGTAAAAAAACTGTCAATTCTATTTTTTTCAAAATTTTACTGAATGTTGAAACCAATATTTTTTGAAAGATAAAAGTAGTTTAAAGCCAATATCTCAAAGTTTTGAAAAGATATTTGAGTCAAAACTCAATTTTTACCAACTTTTTTTTATTTTTTTTTAAGTTATTATTTTTTGTAAAAAAAACTGTCAATTCGATTTTTCTCAAAATTTTATCAGATGTCAAAAACATTATTCTTCGTTGCACAAAATTGTTTTGGAGATGAAATCATATTTTAGTCGTAAAATTTTCGAAGTGACAAATTTTTTTTTTCAGTTTTTTTGATTTATAAAAAAAACCGTTAATTGATTTTTTTTCCAAAAATATAATTGTTTTGTATCACGTTACAATATATAATACAAAATTTAATTCAAGTCTCTAGCGTCATTGGTTCATGAGATATTTAGGGTTAACCAAAATGTTCACCTTTTTTTTAAACTGCTATGGTAAAAAAACCACCCACGCAATTTTCTTGAGAGCCCTTTCTGCATCTTTCTGCCTTATTATCTGTATAACAAAATTTATTTGAAGTCGATATCTCTTCTGGTTCTTGAGCTATGGACGACGAAAAAAACGTCGCGAACGTACGGACGTACGGACGTACGGACGTACGGACGTACGGACGTACGTACACACGCACGCACAGACATCTTTCTAAAAATCTTTTATTTCGACTCTAGGGACCTTGAAACGTCGAGAAATGTCAAAATTTTCAATTTGTCAAATCGGACCCATTACAATAACTTCCTATGGGAAGTTAATAAAATCTACAAAAAATAGAACGCAAATTTGGCAATAATTGATACATTTAGACAAACTTTTAAGCAAGACAAATCGATAGACGGGATGGGAAGTTATCAGTGTGGGTCGCATCCCAGCCTCTTTTTTAGTTTATATTTGAGTTAGTTTTTTTTTGAAAAAGTGTTTCTCCTGCCCGAACTAAGAACACCTACACAAACGTCTTTTTTTAGAAGCCACCTTATATGTTTTAGCCTATGGTCACATCTTCTGCACCATACATTCATAAAAAGTAGTCTTTAGACTTCAAGCAGTAGAAAGACTTCAAGCAGTAAAAAGACTTCAAAGCATTCAAATGACTGCACTACATTGAATGCAATCAAATGACTTAATGAATGCAAAGAATGTAAAAGACTTTTAAAAGACTTACAAGAATTCAAGCAGTAAAAAGTAATGCATTCTTTTGACTTTAAGTCTTTTAACTGCTCTAAATGATTTTTTTACAAAAGACTTCAAAATTAACTGGGAATTCGTTTTCGAAGTTAAAGTATTGCATTAAGCAATGTTAATGCATTCCCAAAATTCAGTTAAACGAATGGGACTTTTAGCGATGAAATACCAAATGATTGCATTCTTTTACAGCTCTGGTATTGTGCCATCTCTTGGTGCTAACTTCCCCCTTAAAATGTTAAGAAAAGTATTTGAAAAGATTTATTCAAAATCAACCACTATAGTTTTTTTCACCCACTTGCAAAGCTTTCTACTAAACAAAATTAAATATTTTTTGAGTCAACTAAAGAAGTACAAAAATTAAAATTGTTATTGGATTGGAAAAAAATTGATTACTTCTAGCTTTACTTTTAATCATATTTTTAAAATTAGTTCTTGTATGAAACCTACAGCCTTTTGATATTGTTCAACGATATTTCGCTAAACACTTACTTAATTGCAGAAATTAAAATTGCTTTGTCTTTAAACTGATGACCACCGTCATTAAATGAGGGTACTACAAGGGCGGATCCAGACTTTCAATCATGTAAGTTATGGTTAATTAGGCTAGTTTTATGAATTTTTGTCTAGCTTTAAGATAGATTTAAGATTGAATTAATAAAAATGAATTTGGAAGGAAGAGACTTTCAATCAGGGGGGGGGGGGTCAAACACTTAGATGAGTTTTTACTCACAGCTTAAAAATGTTCTTTAATGTTTTGTAAAAGAGGCTAACAAAATTTAAATAATATAATGTGCATGTCGAGAATTGAACGCAGGCCTTTTACTTCGATGACTGTATGCTATCATTTTTTTATTCTGTCAATTTAAACATATCTAGTTGCCTCTTTAAGTAAAGTTATATGTGTCCTTTTCTAATTTATACCTACTTAAGATTTGCGCCCTTTTGTAAAATTATTCTAATTTTGCGGCTCATTAGCCATTTTACTTTTTTGAGATCCAGCAGCAAGGAAAATTTGTAAGTTTTTGTATTTAATTAATATGTTGCTATTTATTTTAAGTAATTTATTCAAATATTGTTATTAAATTTTTTAGAGAATAAACACTTCGTTACACTAAAGCTAAAGCAATCCGTCTTTATTGCATTTAGGAGAAAAGTTTATTCAAAGCTGCGTCGGATTATTAAAGTTGTTTTGCCAGCCGCAGCAGTGCATCTTAACCTTACGTTAACACATTTCAAGGGCTAAAGTGACAACTTTAAATAAATTGGGTGGCGCAACAGTCCGTTGAGAACTAAGGCCTAGTGACTTACAACTCTCAACCATTCCTTTGTGCTAGTACTGTTGTCAGGGAAGGAGGGAACCTACAGTTTTAAGCCGAATTCGAACGGCGAATTTAAGAAAGCACTTTTCATGACAAGAATTACTCTTGGAGAATTTGTCAATTCCTCGCAAGAGGCAGTTACCCGCGTGAAAAAAAAAACTTTAGATGGAATCGAATCCAATACCTCTGGCATGACAGTCCAATGCACTAACCATCATGCCACGGGTACCACAGTGACAACTTTAATTATCAAATTATTATAGAACACTGTTGTACAATGTACAGCAATTTATGATGACTCGCTACATATGAAAGCAATCCAAGATTCCAACAGTTTTCTAAATATGCCATATTTAAGAGCTAAATCACAATAGTTTAGAGGGTTTTTGGTGCATGTCACGCAGAAATGTAAGAAACTGTTTGGAAAAGTAAATTTTCCAAAAATAAAATATACTTTTCGTGTTTCCATTTCTATTAATGCGAAGAACGCTACAAAACTTGAAAAATCCAGAAAATGAGAGAGGATCTGATATGAAGAATTGTCGGGCTTTTTTCTATTATTACTATCACTATCAGTCTGTTTACTCGTATTGTGATCTTGGTTATCAGATCTTAAATATTGTAGAGAGAAAAATGTTTGTTTCTTGAACTTAGCCATTAGTTAACAAAACTGTCACTTTTGCAGTTTTTGGGACATTTATATTATTGAAATTCGTGTTTAAATCTCAGTTCTAGAGCATCCAAAGCAAATTCACTTCAAAAGTAGATTTATTTATTTTTTTTAAGATCTCTTGTATTCAACAGAAAATTAATTTTGAAGGAAATAAAATGCACGACTGGGTCATTAGAACTTGCTAATTTCTCCCAAAAAGTCAGTTTAAAAATATGTCCTATATTTTAAAATTTAAAAATGTACCTGCAAAATATATTGCCGGTCATAAGGTTAGAAGCAGGCATTTTCGAGAAGTAAAATTGATATTTCTCCCGTTACATGGTGGATTAGAAAAAAACAACAATGGTAAATGAGGGACTATTTTGTTAACAACAAAATATAAAATTTGGACATAGGAGAGATTTAGCTTACGGAACTTTTATGACAAATTGTTAATTGAGTCATGAAAATGCGAAAATAAATTGGGTCATTAGATTAGAAGCAGTGAATAAATCAACGTTGTTTTGTGAAATGCATACATTTTTTTTTCGGAAAAACGGTACAATTTATAAATTAATTGTTCTCGATTGAGTGTTAACAGAAATGGGCAACAAAAAATGTTTGACAGGGGAGGAAAGGGCAAGAATAGATGTTTATTGCTCTAAATGTCTTTAATGCTTTGCTATAGCCCGAAAAGGAAATCGAAATGATCATTGTGTAAGTAATTATTTAAAAAACCATCGTCTTACTCTAGAAATTATAAAAAAACACTTCCTCTGCCTTTAGACTTCGCGAAATGCAAAGTATCCTTAGAATAGCGTCAAATTCAGCTTTATCGGCAGCTAAAAATAGGCAAAAAGCTAATGTTAAGGCCAGCTTATCCACTGTTAAATACACGATTCGCCATGCTAAACACTTAAAGCACCTGAAGTTTAAGAAAAAACCACCACTTTATGACGTAAGGAAGAAGCAACGCTTGTGTTTCGCGAAAGATCACATGAGCTGGGATGTGCAAAATGGAATGACCGCAAATGATTGGGGGAAGGTTATTTTTTTTCAACGAAAAATTTAACCTAGATGGGCCAGGTGGTTATAATTATTATTTCCATCACCTGAGGAAAGAGTAGTGATTTTTAAACCGTCACCATAGCAAAAAAAAGGAGGCGTTTTCGTCTGGAGCGCTATAGACTTGGTAGTCCAAGATACCAAATGACTAGGAAAACATACAAAGCCTTCCTGGAATAAGTATTTCCCAATATTAGCGAGCTTTTTGGACTAATTCCATGGATTGTTCAGCAGGAAAACGCTCCCATACACATAGCCCGAGAGGTAAAATCCCTTATTGCAAACCAAAACTTCCACTTGCTGCCTTGGCCACCATACTCCTCGGACCTTAAAATATTTGAAAATGTGTGGGGCTAGCTTACACGTAAGGTACATGAAGGAGGAAAGCAATATGGTATCAAATTGGCCTGGAGTGAGATTTCTTTAGTCTACTTGGAATCTCTTTATAAATCCTTAAAAGGTAGAATTTTTGAAGTTATTTTGAAGGCTGGTGTTAGCACACATTATTAAAAACCTAATGAAAACTAAAAACCATAACAAAATACAAATACTTGCATTTTATTTCTATTTATTTGATGTGCTTCTAATCTAATGACCCGATTTATTTTCGCATATTCTTGACTCAATTAACAATTTGCCATGAAAGTTCCGTAAGCTAAATCTCTCCTTTACCCAAGTTTTATATTTTGTTGTTAACAAAATGGTCTCTCATTTACCATAGTTGTTTTTTTCTAATCCATCATGTAACGGGAGAAATATCGATTTTACTTCTCAAAAACGCCTGCTTCTAACCTTATGACCGGGAGTGTAAGTTTTTCTCAAAAATTCAAATGCAATTTCATTTCTCAAAAACTCTAGATTAACTTATTTTTTTCGAAAATCATTTTAAATTTTGTCTTAAAAATATTTTTGGTAAGCACTAAATAAAGTGCTTATAAATATACATTTAAATTTTGTTAAAAAATGTTGGCCGACCTCAGAAAGGGGTCGGCCAACATTTTTATATCGAGTTTTGTAAACAAAATTAATATTATTTTTTAAATTTAAAAAAATGACATTTTTGATCATCAAAAATCATCATCAATTTGATCATTTGATCATCGACAAGAACTTGCACAAAAAGAGAAGCTAATTGAAATTGGTCCATTAGTTCTTGAGAAAACTTAAAAACAAAATAAAGGTTATGAGAGTGGAATATCGGACAAACAGGTAACATCACCTTCTTCCTGTAGTGAGGCAGTTGTGAAGAACGGCTCCTCTACTACCACAGAGATTAAACCTCTCGTCTCTTCTACACCGCGTGTCGGAGGTAGTAGGGCTGTGGTGCCAGGTCCTTCTACCTCCAAAGCAAATAATCCTAAAGAAGGTCCTGGGGGAGATGGGCGTAAGCTCAGACCCTCCAAGGCCTACTACAGGGACATGCGTAATGCTAAGAGGATTCTCCAGACGTTTGGTGAACAACAACTCTCAGCATGACGCCAAGATAAAATGGGCCAAGAATTTCCTGGCCAAAAATAATTTGAAGACCAGCCAAGACTCAACGTCGAAGCGACAAAGGTTTATGGAAGGTAGTGTTTCACTACCTAAACGCCCCAAAGTGCTAAACACCAGCACTCCTCTTGACCCTCGCAAGGAAAAAATGTCCTTCAGTGACGTTCTAAAGGACAAAAAGATAGTCGCGATTATCGACAGAAGTGATGTGGATGGCACGATCTCTGCCGAGAACTGGACATTGGCCAAGGGACAGCTGGCCTTCAGTTTTGTCGAGATAATGTCTGACAATCCGGGACCACCGCCCATCACAAAAGATGGCGGTTGGCTTCAGGGACACATCAAGTTGATGGTCTGTGATGATCAGAGGTCGTGCGACCTACTGAAGCTGGCGGTCAGCCGACTTGGAGAGGTCTGGCCTGGTGCTAAGCTCGAGGTTGTAGCAAAAGAGGACATTCCTTGCAGACCAAGAGCTCGCATCACGGTTCCGGCCATATTCAAGGAAGCTGACCACGTTCTAAAGGTAATCCGGCTCTCCAATCCAACCCTTCCTACTCACAACTGGAAGGTTGCGAAATTGGAGGATCCAAAGGGACCCTACAAGGGTGCTATTGTAATCATCAATGCAGAGTCCCTTTCTCCTCTGGCGCAATCAAAAGGTGTGATTAGGTTTGGGTTCGATGAAATTACGCTGAGGGTCTATAAAAAAGATGGGGTCGAGGCACAAACCCTTCCCCCTCCCCCACCCACACAAGCGGAAACTGCTGCTGAGGAACCTGGTGCATCGGTCACACTTCCTTCATTGGAGGACGATGCATCTCAGGTATCCCCAGTAACAGAGGAAGCTCCTAACACCGACCAAGGTTTTTCCGCAATGGAGGCCGAGGTCTACGACAGCGGAGATGAGGACATTCTTTTAGAATCGTCCTCTGATATGGATGACTCCGACATTACTGTGTTGGAGGCTGATCGGGAGTGCAGTAGCAAAAATGCTGCGGTTACTCCAGATTAACCTCCAACACTCCATAAAGGCTTCGGCCTCCCTTCTTCTTCGCCTATCCAGCAGCGATGAAGATATTGTCCTGATTCAAGAACCCTGGATTGTTAAATCCATTGTTCGAGGAATCAGGACTCCCAGATACTGCGTGCTGTATGCATCAGGTGAGGATGAACCCAGATCTTGCATATTAGTAAAACGCAGCCTAAATGTATATATACTCCCTAATTTCACCGATCGAGATATCACCGCCGCAAGTCTGGAAACAGCCAGAGGAACGTTCTGGCTGGCGTCGGCGTATCTTGGCCACGACCATCTTGGCCCTCTCCCGGGTGACACTCTGGAGAGATTGATAACTGAAGCACAAAGGCTCAACATCGGCCTCATCATCGGTAGTGACGCTAACGCCCACCATACAGTATGGGGTAGCACGGATATAAACGACAGAGGTGAGTCTCTTTTCGACTATATTCTAAACACTAACCTACTCGTAAGTAACGTTGGTAATGAGCCAACCTTTATTACTAAAAATCGACAAGAAGTTTTAGATATAACTCTTGTCTCCGACTTCATTAATAATAATATTTTGAACTGGAAGGTATCTAAAGATCACTCCTTTTCTGATCATAGATACATCCAGTTTGTCTTTATAAATGAATCACCTTGCCAACCGATCTTTCGAAATCTGAAAAGAACACATTGGCCAAAATACAAGAGAACGTTAAATAGTTTAGTAAAACCTGAACTTTTTAATACTCCCTCCAACATTGAAGATCTTGACGATAAAGTCAATAATCTAACATTAGCCCTAAACAAAGCTCTAGATACTGCATGCCCTCTAATACAAGTAAGAGGTAAAAAGAAGCCACACTGGTGGAACTCAGGGCTGGATCCACTTCGAAAAGAATGCAGAAAACTCTTTAACAGAGCGAAAGCTTCTAGAGACATGTCAGACTGGGATTCATATAAAGAATCACTGAAGATTTATAAAAAAGAACTGAGGAAAACCAAACGATCGTCTTGGAGAAACTTCTGTAGCAACGTGGAAGATTGCTCCGAAGCATCCAGGCTGCGCAAAATCCTCTCCAAAAATCCAATCATGCCAAGCTGCTTGAAAAACGCCTCTGGCCTCTGGACCAATTCAAGCGAAGAATCGCTCAACTTGCTACTAGACGTTCACTTTCCTGGTAGCTCTAATATTATTAATAACATTGCACCTAATAATGGTGACAATATATTACATCCCCCACAAGGTCTAGTCACTAGGGAAAAACTCAAATGGGCTATTAACAGCTTTAAGCCATATAAATCTGCTGGTCCGGATGGTGTAATTCCAGCCGAACTGCAAGAAAATGCAAGTGTTCTAATACCCATCCTAGAAAACATCTTCAAGGGATGCCTTAAATTGGCATACATCCCGATGTCTTGGAGACAAGTTAAAGTTGTTTTTATTCCAAAAGCCGGAAAATCCAGCCACGTTAACCCTAAAGACCTAAGACCTATCAGCTTATCATCATTCCTTCTCAAAACTTTTGAACGTTTGATCGATATCCACTTAAGGGCAAGTATTGATAAGTCCCTCCTTTCAAAGGCTCAACACGCCTACAACAAAGGGAAATCAGTTGAAACGGCTCTACACAGTATAGTACGTACAATCGAATATTCCCTCCATCATAAAGAGTACA
Source organism: Eupeodes latifasciatus (assembly GCA_920104205.1). NCBI lineage: Eukaryota > Metazoa > Arthropoda > Insecta > Diptera > Syrphidae > Eupeodes > Eupeodes latifasciatus. The sequence goes on along the minus strand of OV049924.1, from coordinate 173,152,862 downwards.
CCTTAGTTGCCTTCTTAGATATAGAAGGTGCATTTAACAATGTCGACACATCTGCAATTGCACGTGTATTGACATCTCTGAAGGTAGATAAGTCGATCAGCGAATTGATTAATCAAATGCTGATAAGCAGGATTATCAATTCAAAACTGGGCGATTTTACTACAGAAAGAGTGTCAGTAGAGGTACGCCACAAGGTGGTGTCCTATCCCTTCTCCTCTGGAACTTAGTAATAAATGAATTACTAATTACTCTAGAAAGAGAGGGATACAGAGTGTTTGCCTATGCGGACGATGTTGCTATTGCGGTAACGGGTAAACACCCCAATATACTAAAAGACCTCTTACAAAACGCTTTAAATAAGCTCACCAGATGGGCTAATCGGTGTGGACTAGGCGTTAACCCACAAAAAACCGACCTTGTCCTCTTCACAAGGAAATACAAAGTCCCACACATTGACCCTCTCCTCATAAACGGTATACCACTTAAATTCTCTGAACAAGCAAAATACTTGGGTCTCATTTTAGATAAGAAATTAAGTTGGAAACCTAATATTCAAGAGAGAATAAACAAGGCCACAGTAGCCCTCTTCTCCTGTAAAAAGGCCATTGGTAATAAATGGGGCCTACAGCCCCGCATTACACACTGGCTATACATCTCGGTCATAAGACCGATCCTTACTTATGGAGTAGCGGTATGGTGGACGGCGCTAGATACAGCGACAAATCGCGATAAACTCAGCAAAGTCCAACGAACAGCCTGCCTGTGTATGGGAGAAGCACTTCGCTTCACCCCCTCCGCCTTACTAGATGTTCTGTTCCATCTAATACCGCTGGACATATTCAGCAAGCAAACAGCCGCTAACACTGCCATACGGCTTCAAGCCTCCTCTCTGTGGATCAATAATGGAATTGGCCACACCACTATTTTGAACTCGTTCAGAACTATAAACAGTAATATTGACTACACCATACCCCATCCTCAGTTTAATAACTATAGCTTCAAAGTGACTATACCTCCCAGGTCTTCTTGGGAGAATACATCATTTTTGAACGATGGTCCTATAAACTTCTATACAGACGGATCAAAAACGGAGGATGGGGTTGGTGGAGGCGTATACTCAGATAGACTAAACTTAAGTCTCTCCTTTCGTCTACCCGATCATTGTAGCGTGTTCCAAGCTGAAATCCTGGCTATAAAAGAAGTCCTATCCTGGCTTAGAGAAAACGTTATATCAACTAATGATATACGCATCTTCTCGGATAGCCAAGCTGCGTTAAAGTCCCTAGACTCTGTCTCCACAAACTCATTAACAGCCCTAAGTTGTCGATCATCTCTTACGGATATGGCTACACAGTTCAACATTCACCTTCTCTGGGTGCCGGGCCATAGAGACATTCCAGGAAATTGCAAAGCTGACGAACTTGCAAAAAGCGGAACAACTTTACCTCTGCTGGCTCATAATGCTAACATAGATATCCCTCTAGCTACATGTAAACTTATGCTAAAGCAAGATACCATAGAGAAAACAAACCTCAGGTGGAATAACACCACCACCTGTGTCGCAACAAAACTAATTTGGCCTATTCTTAGCGCCAGGCGCTCAAAACAATTAATCTCTCTGAGTAGATTGCACATTAGCTACGTTATAGGTGTCCTGACTGGGCACTGCTTAATAGGAAGGCATGCTATTCGACTTGGAGCCCCTGCAAATGATTTTTGTAGGAGTTGCTTGGACGAGGAAGAAGAGGAGACAATCTCTCATCTTCTGTGCACATGCCCTGCCTTATCACACAGACGTAGAATCCACCTTGGAGACTACTACTTTAACGATACCAGCGATCTAAAAAATTCAGACATTACTTGTCTCCTACGCTTCATTCGAAGCTCCAATTGGTTCAACGAGTTAAGCTGATTAACTGATCCATGTGGTATCACAATGGACCATACTTTGGTCTAAGTGTGTTGGATGTCCCAACCAACAGCCACTTTAACCTAACCTAACCTAGGGGTCAGGACAGATAGACAGACGGACGGAATCGGGGTACCCACTTTTTTCGACTTCTCGACTATCGTAATGTCATGTTTGATTAAAAGCTCTAGTTCAAATTTTTTTACTAATGCAAAACTTGCTTTTATTTCCTATATGTCGCAAGTAAAAATCACTTAAATGATCACTATGTGTGTCAAAAAATGTAATAATAAAATTGAAGGCTAGTTTTAGGAATTTAAAGGCAACTTAATATCAAATTGGCGATCTCTTATTCAAGGTTTCTTCTTAAGAACCTGAATATTTGTTCTTTTTCTTAGAAACAAATTTTATGAAAATAATTTAAAGCATGACTAAAATTTTGTCCAAATTCTAAATTAAGTGAAAACAATAATTTTAGTTGTTTTTGACAGCAAACCAATTTTTGGTGAATGTCGTTAAATTATTAACAAATTTCGAGATGAAATCTTTACTTATCTTAACTGTACAAGCTTTATGGCTCATATGACCCCCCCCCTGGATGGTACATTGGTCAAAAGTTGATGAATTTGTGCTGTGTTTTTGGAATAAGGCTGAATATCCAATTCATTATGTTCGTGGTCCAGTCTTCAGTTAAAAGTAGTACTTTAAGCAACAAAGTTTAAGGAAGTAAAATACAAATTTTGTTTTCATATACACAGAATATATAATTCAAAATATAATGGGGGTCATATCCATTAACGCAATACGATTAGTTTTGAATTGAAGGGAATTCCTACGAAAAAACAAACAAATTATCTCCCAGGGGGGGGTCATTGGATCAGTGCAGTGTAAGAGCCGGAAAAGGGTGACTTACTAATTTTTGTTTTAGGGGAAATCAAAGTCACAAGATAAAAATTAAAATAAATACAAAACAAATATAAACATTCCAACCCCAAATTAATAAGCAGCACGTGCAAAAGACACTCTTCATGTAGCAATAACAAATTAGGTATATATTACATATATATACAGTATTGTTCGTAAACTAAGCAACCGTTTCATGTTATAAATTCAAAGTCTCATGATAGTTTTGTTCACAAAGTTTTTAAACATCAATTATTTTTTTATTATTTTATTATAAGTAAGGTTTATAAGGAAAATAAAAACAATTAATTTTCAATAGTACTAAGGAAAAAATATTTACAAAAAAACTTAAAATTCTATATTCAGCTGTTCGTAATCTAAGCAACTTTTAATATTTGGTGTAATATCCCTTGTTTTTTATAACTTCTCGACATCGTTTTGGCATAGACTCAATTAACCGTTTAAGTGTAGTTTTACTAATACGGAACCATTCTTTTAAGGCCCAAAAGTAGTTAATTTTTATTTTTAAATCGACAGCTGCCGATCTTCCTTTTGAGTATTCCAAATAAATTCCCAATTGGGTTTAAATCTGGCGATTGGGCCGGCCACTTCATGACTTGAACCCCCTTTGTTGTAAACCACTCTTTTACAAGCTTTGAGGTGTGTTTAGGGTCGTTGTCGTGCTGAAACTCCCAACGCAGCGGCATTTCCCATTCGGCGTATGGGAGCATATGGCTTTCTAAAATGTTCCGGTACACAAATCGATCCATTTTTGTATCGATCTCGATGAAGGGCCCTACTGCTGTTCCAGAAAAACAAGTCCACGCCATGACATTACCTCCGCCATGCTTTACTGTACCACGACAGTAACGGGGATGTAACCGCTTTCCTCTGGGTCTTCGGACGTGACATATGCCATCGGAATTAAACAAGTTAAATTTAGACTCATCGCTACATAATACTGAATTCCATTTTTCGGGTGTCCAATTGAGATGTTGTGTTGCAAACTCAAGCCTAAAATTAAGGCAAAGTTTAAAATTCCTTACAGGGTCTAGGAATTTCAAATGTTACCTTGTTTTTGAATGTTTCATGGTTAAAATTGGTTTTTTGGATGGTCTGCAGCTTCTAAGGCCATTTTCTAAGGCACGTTTCCTTACTGTGCTAGAACTTATATTTAAGTTAAGATCCTGAACAATTTTTTTTGACACAAAAGGATTTTTTTTAATAAAACGAACGATTTGTTTGTCCTCTCTGTAATGAGTTTTTCGTGGTCGACCTTTAGAATAAATTGTATTTACCGACCCAGTCGCTTTATATTTTTTATAAGTCGAGACATTATTGACTTATTAATATTAAATATTTTGGTGATCGAAATTTGCGACTCACCATTTTTAAAAAAAAATTATAATTTTCTCTTTTAGATCTTGTTTATATTGTACACGCGGCATCGTAAAAAAAACAGATCAACTAAAATATTTAATGATTTACACTTAAAAAATAGAAAAATGTTGAAAAGAAAGTGAAAAAATACCGTTAGACCTCTTATTTTGAAGGTCACTTAGCAGCGACGGAAAAAGTTGCTTACATTATGAACAGCTTTTTATGGAGTATATTCGTTTGACTATTTGTAATATTCTATTTTTAGACTAGAGCATAATTTTGTTATTGTGGGCTTATAGGTGGCTCATCAAGTAATTACAAAAATATGGGCCATTCCACAATAAATCATATACAAAGGCGTAATTAGAACTTGAATGCAATTCAAAAATCGATTGCTTAGTTTACGAACAATACTGTATGTATATATATATAAATATATATTTTAATAGCACTACTTGATCTTTCAAGGTCAACACCTTGATGATGTTATAATTCTGTGACCAAAAAGAATAAAAACAAAAAACAATCACAAAATAAACATTTACACCTTGTTGTAACTTAAAGACTCAACCCCTATCTAACTTTAAAAGTGTAAAATTAAGCAAATTTTAGCCTTGACTTTGAATTCGATGGGAACAACCCTGTGACTCTGACTGTCAATGATGAAACGATCATAATAGATTAAAGCTTCTGATGTGCAACATTCTGTAAGTTCGGGGGTGGTAGAATCAGAATGCTTCGGGGATCAACCTAAAGGCTGAGGAAATTTATTCTATTAACTAGAACTGAGACCCCAAGACCTTTGTCTGTTCGATTAAAAAACTGTCGCACACAATGTCATTATCATTTGTATCTCATATAAATGCTCGGACTGGATGGTATTTGACATCAGGTTAGATTGCGACCATGCATGCCTCACTTTTGTATGTGTTTTAATTGACTGTGATGATGACCGATGATGGCGGTGAACACATCATACTCTCTCCTCACAGGTCGTTTTGTAATTTGTAACGTCTCGAACAGTTGGGGCTGGGAAGAAGGTTTTGACAATAGGAAAAAAACTGACGTTGACTGTTTAAAAAAAGAAAACGTCAACTCTATAAGGATGGGCGACGACACCACGGGATATATTCAGATATGAATAAATAAACTGCGACATAAAATTTCCTCAAGAAACCACCGCGCGCCGCGCAGAGACGCACGAACTTTGCCGGTCGGTACTGCAATAAGTAGTAATGGCTAAAGTATTGTTTTTGTTTGCTCATACTTCGTTAGCAGGAAATATTAATCGAGGTTCCTGTTTTGTTTTTGTGCTATTGTATTATGTATTGAATGTTGAGGCAATGCATTGTTGTTGTTGATTTTCTTTTCAACGAATTAAAAATATATTTACCAAATCAAAACCTTTGCCTTGACTGCGTAAAGGGCGTTTTGTTGTAAAACTTTAAAATCGGATAAAACAAAAATGGATTTTTTGAATTGACATGAAATTTACTCTTTTCGAAAGATAATTGTCTGGCACTATAATTCAAATATGACTTCTAGCATATGACCGCCACGGCTGGCTCGAACGTAGTCTAATCTGGAGGAACAATTTTCGATGACTTTCCCCAAAATTTGTGGCCATATGTTGACGTAGACTAGCAACTTCAAATATCTCCACAGAAAATAGCCATCCTGCGTTAAATCAGACGATCTGAAACTATAGAGCAACCAAACGTTTACTGTGTGATATGTTGCGCCATCTATTGAAACCACAACTTTGATAAATGAAAAAGTCAGAAATCATAGTTCTATAGCCCACACCATTAACTGCAACGTTCTGGCCAGCAACGTTTTTAAGGAAACTCGGACACCAATTATTCCACCAATCCTAACTAACGCGATACGCATTTGGAATAGAATAATGGTTTTTACAATGAATTGACACGATTTTAAAGCATTTTTCAGGCGTCTATTCGTGTTATTTATTTATTTATTTAAATCACTTGGCAGCTGATAAAAGGGCTGTCAGTTAAATTGTGTTGCCTACTTAAAGTTATATACCTCTAAAGAAAAAACACCCGTTACAATGTATGTTCTTTGTATTGTATATTCATTATCCATAGGTTTGAGTTCCTAGTTGAACGCCCGATAAAAATATTCTCCGACTTGAAAAGCATTTTAGTGGTCAAATAAATAAATACAAACAAAAATATTCAAAAACAATAGGAATGGGGAAGTTTGATGTTAAGATTGCTATTCCTAAGATTATTATTATAAGTGAAGTATATTGAGATACTCGCACGTACGAGCAAGCTTGATTTTTTTGTATCAATATGATAAGATCGTCATTAAACATCTTGTTTGTTTTGAAAAATGTAGATTATAGGAAAAGACTCGTCATTTTGGAGAATTTTGCGTTCAAAGAAAAAATAATTAAATCGTTGTTGAACGTACCGTAAGAGTTTTGAATATTGCGTATAGGTTTTAAAAATACATAAGTGTCAACAACCAAGCATGATTGTTGTATAAATCAATTAATCAAACAGTGGTGATATTTGCGTGTTTAGGTTTTCAAATCACTATTTTTTGGATTTTCAATTCAAAACAATTAAGCTTAGATCACACGAATCGTAATATTATACTCAAATTCTGCAGACATTTTTTTCAGAAATATGATTTCTGTGTTTCATAAATATTTATTGGATGAATTGTACATAAATATATCTACAAAAATACAAATTTGTGGCTCTAATGATTTATGTACATACATACATACATACATATGTAAAGTAAATATTTCAAACAAATGGAAATTTAGAGAATATTTTTGTTTATGTCAAATCAAATACTGTCATTTTATTGCTTCAGAAGGAAACAATTTGATATGAAAATTAGAAAAACCTAGTGAGAAAGTAGGTGGTGCATTGTTCTAAAATTGATTTCAATTCTTGTTCCATTATTTCTTTTTAGAAGCTCTAAAATGAGTAGAAGTGACACATAACCATTGTATAGGGTCCATAAAAGAGTAACGATATTAGATAGATACACCTGTAATACCCTGAAACGATTGCGATTTACTTCAAAAATGCATACAATTAATTTAGGTTTTTAAATATATATTTGAAAAACTGCTTTTGTCCAAGGAAAGTTATATAACAAACTATACATTCAGAATAATAATATAGATAATATAAAAGATGGTATGTAACATATCTGTGTATTTTCCTATTTGTTATAACATTACAATGCATTCTTGAAAAATCTGCGGTTTATATAGGAATCTTGTAGAACCGATGAACAATCGCACAATACAATGACTCAATGACTCAAGTTAGTAGCGCTTTCTTGAGATTTCCCAAACTCTTTGTATCTATTATAATCATACAGGTAACACAACAACGACACTTGACAACCCTGATTGGATAAATTAGACTTGGTCTTAAAAGTACCGGGAGACAACTTTAACAATTACCGCCAAGTCTGACAAAATAATATAATCATTATCCTTTCGATCAAAATCTTCCCGAACGTACGGCCGTACAAACGTACGTACGCACGCACGGACAGACATCTCTCTAAAAATCTTATCTTTAGACTATGGGGACCTTGAAACGTCGAGAAATGTCAAAATTTAAAATTCGAAAAATCGGACCGATTACAATAACAATTCCTTTTGACAGAAAGAGAATTGTGAACGCATGACTTATATGGATCCGTGTTACCATTTAAAAGCGTACAAGTAGAAAAGTAATGCTTACAATTTCTTAGCTTTTTCTTTGCTCAATAAACCTTTGTTTGTGATATAAAACCTTAGTCTATCAAATGGCTCTAAGCACCTCAAGCTCTTGATCCTGCATGTGTCTCATACATTTAAATATACAAGCGTGTTAGTGTACATATTTACTAATTTAGAAAATGAAAACAAATTAGGCAGCTAAATATAATCTATTTATTTAGCTAATGGATTTTGCACGCCAGGTTAATTTCAACTATGTATTCTATATAAATTTTAAATGGAATAAACCTTCAAAAAAAGAGTAACTTCAATTTCCGTCGCGCCGCCGGTGACTCTAACTGCTGACACTAACCACATTATTCTACCAGGTACATCAAGTATGTATTTCAATGAGTTAAAAATAATATTAAAATTCAAACAAAAGTATAACAAAGGAAATTTAAACGAAGGTCGTATATTTAATTTATATCTTTTACTTTATACTCGTACATTGCGCAAATATACACTTGTTCTAACTTAAGTAAAACAAAATAATATATTCTATAGATACCCAATTTTAAAATATGATAATGTGATGTGAAAATCAAAATTTTACTCGCATAAATCACACAGAAAAAAGGTACCTACATATGTATGTATTTGAAATAAGTTCGATAATAGTTCTGCTTAATTCGTAATTTTGAAGTCATCAGTAATCGTATTTAAAGGCAGATTTCTAACATTTATAATAACAATCGCCTACCAAAAAAAGCAGCTTTACAAGCGATACAAAGTAAAACAGGATTAAAGAGTGGATTGGGCTAGCATAAGATACAGGTGTAACTTTAAATCTCAGTGAACAGAGTACATGGAAATCGTCACTGTACCAGGTAATTAGGCGTCTGGATGAAAATTTTAGAAATGTGTTCACAGAACAAGCATCCAGCTCAATTCATCGGATGATCTATAGCAGGCTGAATTATAATCTTAATGAAAGAAACTACTTCCAGGATATAAATACTTTAGAGCAAATCTCCAACATGTTTCGGCTAAGAGGTAAACTGCTAAACATAAATTACGTTCCACATCGCGAAGATCTTCCACTGCTCTGTGATATTTGCAACATGGCTGAACGAGAGGATATTTTTCATTTTGTCGGAAGGTGTCCAGTCCTGAGAGAAACTAGAAGAAATGTACTTGGTAGAGACTTTTTATCAGAAAATGAAACTTTAGCTCTCTTAAATGAAGTAGACGTGTCTAAAATGCTTATATATTGCAAAACAGCACTTATTTATAGAAGCAGAATTAGAGATGAAAATTTTTAGTTAACACAACTGCAACTTAATTAATTACAAAACTTTATTACAGTTAAAACTTTGTCAATCAGGCAGACGGCAAAACCATGCTTTAAAGATTGCTAATGAAATTGTACAAATAATTGCAAGTAAATAAAAATCTATCTAAATCTAATCTAACAAATCTAATAACTTGGTACCTATGTACATACATATGTACATATGTTTGTTGGTACGTACATATATTTTCTATTGATTAAATTTTAAGATATGAATAGAATAAAATAAAGATATACATAATTATTTAAATTAATTAATAAAACAATATATATGTACATACACTCCGCTTCAACTGAATAAGCACAAACATTTTCGAAAATTCTTTTGGCATTTTTTGTAAATATTAATGCTTAAAGATGTAAAGAAGAAAATTTCAAAAAATATTCAAATGAAGCTTTCGAGTCTTATTTTCGGCCACTTGTAAAGAAGAAGTTTTTGAGTCAATTGGATAAGTACAACGACAATTTATTTGTTGTTTATGATTGTTTTCAAGTACTGAAAAGTTTGAATCAACACTTTAGTGTTTTAATTAAAATTCAATTTATGATCTAAAATTTAAATGGGTACATGCCTTAGCAGTGTTTCAAAAGCTAAATCGACTTGATTAAACACTGATGAAATTGTTCTAAAGTCTTAATGGCTTTTGTTCTTAATTCAAAACTAAAGATTCGTATAGACAAAGCATAAAGGAAGGTAAAATGGACTACAAAAACAGAAGCTTGAAGACGAGCAGTTTTAAGGTGTGTAGCCGATTTTTTTGATTCTGGATCAAAAATAAACAGTTTTAAGAGGTATTGAAATTCGAGCCATCTTAAACGAATTAAATTTTAGAAAAAACCGATTCTTGACGAACAACGAAATGTTATGCTATTAGAGTTTTTTAAAACTCAAATACTCTGGAAAAAGAATGTACATATCACGAAATTTTTTCCGACGAAAAGACTATTTGATTTGAGAAAATAAAAATGTGTTAAAAGCTTCATCACAACTGTGAAGGAGGTGTTGTAATATGGAAAGCTATCAGTAATTATGAAACAGTTGAGGTTGAGGTCGTTAAATCAAACATTACTGCAGCTGGGTAAAAGGGAATCTTGGCACGAAATTTTCCTAAATAATCTAACATTTTTGGACCCATAAACTTGATATTGCGCCTATTCACTCGGTGCGCATAATAAAAGCTTGGACAGAGGAGCAAAATTTGAACTTCCTCAATTGATGCCGTACTTATCTGATCTAAACAGGTTAGTACCCACAGTTAATGATGGTGGTCGTAAGTTTAAAGACTAAGAATCCTTAATTTCTTTTTTTTTTTATAATTAACGGGTCCTCAAGGGGTTAAAGTTTAAACAAAGTGCGAGCCCTAGGAAAATAGGGAAGGATTAAAGAGGAGATACCGGTACAAATTGGTCTTAAAGTTTTGAATATCAAATGCTAGGGAAAAACAGAGTTGGTTAAAAGTATTCCACATTCTCGATGTGCGGTTAAGAAAAGAATCTCTATACTTAACAATACGTCCGAAATTGAGCTCAACGTTAAACTGATGAGTATTCCTAGAAGTGCGAGCATTACGGCTGAATTGTTTGTACTGTTTGTAAAAATACCGGTAGAACAACGAAAGGCATGCGGCAAAGTAATTGTTTCGGTTATAGTTCGATCGCCTATCATTTTCAAAGCTCTTTTTTGGATCTTGTACAAAAGGTTTAAACTTGTTTTAGGGGCACCTGCCCAAATATGCGAGTTATATTCAGGTTTTGTATGAATAAATTGCAAGAAGAGGTTTCGCCTTTTGTAGGAACAGGCTGAACGAATGCTGTTTTCCATCCACTCCGAAAGAGACCTGCAGAATAGGACAGATGGAAAAGCTTACGCAGTGGTTTTTCCAGCGTTAAAGAACACCTGTTCAGAACAATAGCGGGGATAATATCCTGTCCAGCGCAGTTGGGAATGTCAAGATCTTTAATTGCTCTAGCAACTGAACGAGTGCAAAAGAAGATTTGTCGAATAGAATCGTTTACGCTTTCAAGTACAGGAGGAGTCATGTCATTCATTGGCAGCATCGAGTTGACAGCAAACTGTGCTGCAAGCAAATTGGCTCTATCAATCGAGCTGACAAAAGCAGTGTCATTCGAAACGAGAGTAGGAACCAACTTGTTTTATTCCAATCCAATAACAATTTTAATTTATGTACCTATTCAGTTGACTCAAAAAAGCTTTGCAAGTGGTCGAAAGAAAACCTGATGGTTGTTTTTAGATAATTCTTTTGAAAATCATTTCTTAACATCTTAAGGAAGTAGTTATAGCACCAACATAAGGCACCCTCAATGTTTGGAAAAAATGTAAAAAGAATTTTCAAAAATGTATGTGCGTATTTAGTTGAAGCGGAGTGTATGTATGTATATACATACCTACATATATAAATTAAGTTACCTAAGCAAGTCACATTCGAGCAGTCATCCGATTCGCACGAATCAGCTATAATTCAATTCAATGCCTGCTGTCATCCAAGCTATAACATCATTAACATACATAATACACTATACACCACAAGTTTTAAGAAATTGAATAATAAACTAGTCACTTTGTTATTCGATTAATAAAATATGTATTTACTTTTTTTAAAAAACGAACGTAAACATGTACATAAATATACCTACTACATATTCGTATGTATAGTAAAGTTAAATAAAAATACAAATAAAAGTTAAAACTTGTGCGAATTTTTAAGACTTGACGCACGACAAACCGCGTGCCAAAGACTTGCTACCTACATATGTATATGAAAAAAATGAATTATATAAAATCGTCACAAATGTTACAAGTGTTACGGCTTAGCTAAGTATACTTTAGTTGTGTAATATACTTGTTTTAAAATATACACGGTTTTTCATATTTTAGTCGGCATGCGCTGTGTTTACACTTTTTGGTAAAAGAAAGTTTTAAACAAAAACAAAACAAAAATAAATCAAAAATCAAAAGATTTTGTTTATTTATAATATAACTCAACTAGCTGACCCAGCCACGCGTAGGAGAACATCAGAAATGGGCACCACCTTGCTTTTTTACATATAGTAAAAAAACATGCCAACTTTTACGACTGGTTTTCTACTATCGTTACCCCTTATTACAATGAAATTATTATTTACGAACGAAGACGGAAACGTTAAACGTTTGGCATTTAAAGGGGAATGATTTTGAACACAATTGATCAAAATGTACAAATGATACAGTTGATGTTAGGCAAAAATCAATACAAAAGAATTAATTTTTTTTAATTTGGTAAATAACGTGTGACAGTTTAACACATAAATGAGGTAAGTAGGGTGGATAGTATTATGAACATGCAACATTTACATATCCGCCCCTGAGAAAAACATGGATTTTCCAAATCTAAACCACAAATTGGCATTGTTCGGCCTTGAGACTTATTTATAGATATGGCAAAAACTAAACGAATGAACTGGAAACTGTAACCTTCTGAAGGATTTGGTAGAATCTGACGGTATCATTGGAATACGTAGCAAGAGGACCACTTTTCCTTTAAACTTTCCAGTTAAAATGGTTGCTTCGAGAATATTTCCGGTGATCTTTTTGATGACCAAACGTGTACAGTTGCATAATTGATGTGAATTCAAATTACGCAGGAGAATCATAGGTGAACTAATCTTTAATCAAAGATTATGTGGTGGAATTCCAGGTATATCTGTAGAGTTTAAAAATTCAATTGGAAAATTTACACTATCATCTTCATTAACAACATTATCGATTGATTTAAAAGACATCAGATCGCCTGGTACCAGCTGTTGTATCTGGAAGTAAATTTCGTCAACATCAACATTTTTGGTTGCTAAAATAGCCCGATGTATGAGCCAGTTACGATTCAAATCATTACTCTGTATATCCGGAAAAATTATTTAATTAATTAATTTTTTTCCTGGAGAACAGTGCAGAAATTGTCTGGCAGTTTAATGCATTGCTTATTTGGTTGTATTATATTCACTGTAATATGAATTTAATTTATACTTCAGTCTAATTAACACGTAGCCCGCTATGCTAAAACCAAAAATTGAAAAACTGTATTTTGTTTGCTACAAAATCAATTTACCAATTGTAGCTTACATGAAACGTTTGGAAGTTTGCAATAGCGCCATCTATTTAATTCTTACTCAATCCATTCAACTGATGTCGCCATTTGTTAGAATCGTTTGGAGCTAACATATAATTGTGACTGTCTAATAATAGGCAAATAATTTGCAATAAAATAATATTGCGATTATAAATTGAAATGTACATAAGCTATCCTATCTTTTAAGTTGGATCAAACTGCACACGGTGTACAAATTTGATTAAAATCTGTTAAGCACGTAATTTATATCGGGTGATTTTTTAAGAGCTTGAGAACTTTTTTTAAAAAAAAACGCATAAAATTTGCAAAATCTCATCGATTCTTTATTTGAAACGTTAGATTGGTCCATGACATTTACTTTTTGAAGATAATTTCATTTAAATGTTGACCGCGGCTGCGTCTTAGGTGGTCCATTCGGAAAGTCCAATTTTGGGTAACTTTTTCGAGCATTTCGGCCGGAATAGCCCGAATTTCTTCGGAAATGTTGTCTTCCAAAGCTGGAATAGTTGCTGGCTTATTTGTGTAGACTTTAGACTTGACCTAGCCCCACAAAAAATAGTCTAAAGGCGTCAAATCGCATGATCTTGGTGGCCAACTTACCGGTCCATTCCTTGAGATGAATTGTTCTCCGAAGTTTTCCCTCAAAATGGCCATAGAATCGCGAGCTGTGTGGCATGTAGCGCCATCTTGTTGAAACCACATGTCAACCAAGTTCAGTTCTTCCATTTTTGGCAACAAAAAGTTTGTTAGCATTGAACGATAGCGATCGCCATTCACCGTAACGTTGCGTCCAACAGCATCTTTGAAAAAATACGGTCCAATGATTCCACCAGCGTACAAACCACACCAAACAGTGCATTTTTCGGGATGCATGGGCAGTTCTTGAACGGCTTCTGGTTGCTCTTCACTCCAAATGCGGCAATTTTGCTTATTTACGTAGCCATTCAACCAGAAATGAGCCTCATCGCTGAACAAAATTTGTCGATAAAAAAGCGGATTTTCTGCCAACTTTTCTAGGGCCCATTCACTGAAAATTCGACGTTGTGGCAGATCGTTCGGCTTCAGTTCTTGAAATGTCAAAGCATACTGAGCATCTTTCTCTTTGACACCATGTCTGAAATCCCGCGTGATCTGTCAAATACTAATGCATGAAAATCCTAACCTCAAAAAAATCACCCATTATATATTAAGATAATAATAACAAACAAAATAAAGTTTCAAAATAAGGATTTTTATTCATACTCTAAGTTAACATATTTTCTGCGTTTTTCTAAAGTCACTTTGAATTTCAAAAAGGAAAAAATTCTCTTTGATAACGAGTGAAGAAGCTTCCTCTTCATGTAGTTACTTACATATTTACTACGTTTTTACTTAATTTCTTCAAAAAAAAAATCATACAATAATTAAATATCGATAAAATGTCATTGTAACTTCTAAGGAAACCTTTACATCAGTCAAATCGAAAAAGTCATTATTTCCTTTTTAAAAAATAAATAAATAAAACAACAACAGACCTATCTACTTAAGCTACTTGTAATCTAATAACCATCCGCGTCAAACCGTAATGGATATGCATTTCCTTTCCGTTCGTTACACGAGGAAGAAGGAAAGAAAAAATAAAAACTAACAACGCGTTACGCCTCGCTGCTGCTAGCTATCGACGAACAAAAATTGGCACTTTCCATTCCTTCATTCATAGTCACGTCGTCGTCGGTCGTCGTCATGTAGCATATTTGCCGTTTGGTAGTCCCATAACAAAAATCACTTCCCATCACAAAACTTTTCGTCAGCCATCTTTTTGCATTAACAATAAAAACAAAACAACGCCACCTGTGTATAACGGTGGTGTGGTGGAGGCAAAGCTCCAATTTTAATAGATTTTGCTATCTATAGTACATAATTTAGCGATTAGTAGTTTTATTTGCTATAAAATTAGATGGTAATTTTCGTAGGTATGTGAAGGCAGTTTTGTTTTAAAACAAATTTCTAATTCAATTTATGATTTTTTACTTACTTTTTATTTTTAAAATTCGGAAGACACATGTGGTAAGAAAGTTCACTTTTTTTAATTATGCATAACCAAAACCAAATATTTATCAATATTGCTGCTTTTCTAAACTTCATTCTGACAGATTATGTTTGTTTCTTTCTATTTCTTTTATTAGTTCATTGTTTTCCCACTGGGGGAAACATGAACCCTAGCTAGGTGAGGTAAGTAGAGACAATAGAGGATCCAGATTAAAAGATTATTTACCTAATTTTAAACGATTTTAACATTTTACTATCTCTTAAGAATTTGTTAAAGTTAAAATCACGGAATAGCTACTTTAAATTTTAGCAATTTGCTGTGACATATGACATCTGTACAATTATTATTATTAAAGCAGTAATTGGAATATTGGAATAGTCCAGTCAACAGTTGGGAATTCCAATTAATAGGTCCATTTAAACATATTTGTTTTGTTTATTTTCACAATCTGTCACTTTTTATACATGTTTGGATGCTTTTTTAATAAGAAGCAATCAGCGATTTACTAGTTAGCGAAACAAAAAGAAAGGTTTTAACATTTTTGAGTGCCTTATAGTAAATTGTTAAATACTAAGCAAACTATTGTATTTTAACTCTTAAATATGGCATATTTAGAAAACTGTTGGAATCTTGGAATGCTTTCATATGGAGTCGTCCAAATTAAATAGTTAACCCGTATCTTGCTGGACAATAGTGTTCTAAAATAATCTTAGTTATAACTAAAGGTGTCACTTTAGCCCTTGAAATATATAAATGTTAGCTTAAGATACACATTAGATTATTTAAATTTTGTCAGCCTCTTTTACAAAACATTAAAGAACATTTTAAAATGGTTTTCAAAAACTCATCTTTATGTTAAGTTTGTGGCGCACCCCTGATCAAAAAGTCTGGATCCGCCATTGAATAGAGGTATTAATCTGTCTAAAAATAAATAATTTTCTTGAATAACGTATACAATGTTTTTAGATATAACAAATCTTATACAATTTACATTGTGTTATACCATAAAATAACAAGCGAAAATAAAATAGAATGGCAAAATAATCAAGTTTTAAGCTAGCTTTAGATTTGTAATTTTTCGCCGAAAATGGGAAGGTTCAGGAAAGATAAGGGACTTCATTTGCAGTCAACTGCATTCTTTGAATGTACATTTTGACCTAGGGAACTAGTAAGTTTTTCAAGTGTCATAAAATTCAAACTAGGAACTTTACTTCACTAACTTCTACCTTCAGTTGATAATGCAAAAACTACCGAAAAACATTATTGTTTACAAAACACTCCTTAGGTAAGCTACAAGGCCATCACGACTTGTATTTTGTATTGTAAAGAAATGTTACTCATTCATTTTCAAATTTGACAAGGAACTCTTTCACACAAAACATTAAATGGAATTGTGCAGAAAATATATAAATTACAAAGTAGTAAAGTTCAGCTTTCAGTTGAATGAAAAAATATGATCTGATCAATTGTCATTTTGGCACATGTAAGTTGACTTGGCTTGATAGTTAGGGAGATTTTTCTTGACTAACTTTCCTTCCAATAAAGTTACCTTAATTGGAAGGCAATTTTTTGGCTGGCCAATCTTGCCTTACTTTCAAGTCCATTATGTCGTCTTAACCTGCCCATTCATCTATATTGCTCTATGACAGATGACATGATGGACTCCATGGGAAAGGAATGTTAGATAGAAATATTCGTATATCTAAGACATTTTTTAAACATGAATTTAATGAAATTTAAAAATCAAAAAATTGCTGTAGTATGTTCGATTCATAAAATACGAACCTAGAAAGATTTGTAATTTTGTATCGCTATCATTCAATTGTCATCAATATGCTTTTGTTTATTAAAGAATATACATAGTAAGTATATTTCTTAACAATACGAAACTATCAATTAATAATTGAAATTTTTCAATCAATTTTATTAAATGGCATTGTAACTGTCAATAATTTTAAATAATCTGTTTTGAATGAAAAATCGGTGTTGAGCAACAACTTTCATAAATTTTCTGATTAGTAGTTAATAGTTCTTTCATTCTTAAATTTGCAGTATGAGTAGTTTTGAATTAATTAAGGTTGTACATATAGAATTGTTTATTATTTTGTTTTGAAAGGAATCACAAACTATTAAGCAATAAAAACAGTTGTGCAAGTTCATGAAAGCGAACGTTGAACACGTTCTCTGAAGGACTATGTTTAAAAGCTGTAGCTAATACAACGTGGTAAAAAGCCAATTGAACTCATTTAGTTTTTAATTCTATTGATAATATTGGAATAATAATATTAATTCTCTTTTTTCGTTTTTCAATTATTATTAAAATTATCATTAAAATAAAGTTTTAAAACAATTTGCTCTGCTTTAACAGTTCAATGGTTGCCTCAACTAGTTCTGACCGAACACAGGGCAGATTTAAAGCTCTAAGCAATCCGATACGTATTTTTGTAATTTTGTAATGGCTATTTCAATATCTATTTGAGAAAACCTAACTAAAAAATCATAGACAATTAAAAAACTAGGAGTCGATTTACAAATAATTAAATCCATTAGAGACATCACACTTTATTAAGGGGCTATCATTGAAATCACTATCTTTTGATTTTGACTATAGAAATGCAAATTATGTACTGATCGGTTGAAAATCAACCAAAAAATGTTCTTAGGATAAAAAAAGTTGAGTTTCACAGTTATTTTCCCCTAAAATATAATTTTTCTGTTTTCGGGACGGATAATTTCAATGACAGATTTCTGTCAGAAAAAAAAATACAGACATTGGGCAGGTTCAGACGACATAAGGGACTAGAAAGTAAGGCAAGTTTCTAGTATCTGATTGGCCAGCTGCCAAAAAATTGCCTTCCAATTAAGGCAACTTTATTGGGAAGTTGACTTGAAAGTTAGTCAAGAAAAAATTCCTTAATTATCAAGTCAAGTCAACTTATGTCAAAATGACAATTGGTCATGTTTTTTCATTCAACTAAAAGCTGGAACTATTACTCTATCATTTATTTATTTTCCTTATGTTGCCTGAACCTGCCCAATGATTCCAATGATTGGTTGCAATGGGCAGGTTCAGACAACATAAAGGACTTCATTTGCAGTCAACTTCATTCTTTGAACGTACAATTTGACCAAGGCAACTAGTTAGCTTTTCGAGTGTCAGGAATTTTAAATTCACAACTTTACTTCACAAGCCTCTACCTTCAGTTCATCGTACAAAAACATTATTGCCTACAAAACACTCCCCATGCAAGCTACAAGTCCACCACGATTTGTATTTTGTATTGAAAACAATTATGACTTACTCATTTTCCAAATTGACAAGAAACCCTTTTACAGAAAACATTAAATGAAATTGTGCAGCAAATAAATAAATCATAGAGAAATAAAGTTCAGCTTTCCATTGAATGAAAAAACATTATTAACTGTCATTTTGACAAAAGTAGACTTGACTTTATAGTTAGGGAGATTTTTCTTGACTAACTTTCCAGTCAACTTTCCATTAAAGTTGCCTCAATTTTTTGGCAGCTGACCAATCAGACATCAGAAACTTGCCTTGCTTTAAAGTCCCTTAAGTCGTCTGAACCTGCCCAATGATAAAAATCAATGATAGCTATATAACTGGCACTAAAACTCAAATTTTTAACCTATAAAATTTGTCCCTAACTACCAGTTCATATAGCAAAAAGATGGTTTTTAAATTTGCACCGCAGTATACAAAACATTCTACACAAATGAAACGATTAAACAAAAATAATAATACAAAAATTAATCAAGTGTTGTTATGAAATCTCGCATTAAAAAATTTCTGAAAAATGTGCCAAGAAAAATTAAATACATTTAAAAATAAATAAGGTGCGTCTTCTTCTTTTAAGGTCGGCTTTTATCAGCTCGAGACTACGCGAAATCATTCGCAAATCGACAGAGGAGCTGGCTGCCATTGAATTCCACAAACTTGGGAGGTAGGTAATGTACACAAACAAAAAATCAAAAAAGAAAACAATAAACATAAACGAAAACAAAAACAAAAACAAAAATCAATTAAAGTAAAAGGGGTTTTTCTTGTTAAATTGTATTTTGTTCACATACTTAATCTGGAATTGCAACATCACTCAACTGAAATGCAATTGACCTATGGTTTATTATTTTAAAAAATTAATACACTAAGTAAATGAATAATAAATATTTTATATGCTAGATTATTGCAGAAATATTGCTCCACAAAGGCGTGAAGTACACTTCCGACCAATTCGTTATAGACTGTAAAAGTTGCCATCATAAATATAAAAATAAAACCTTTACCAAAAACCGAAATTGAAATAGGCGTAACACGTGAGATTGCAACGTATTTTGTTGCAAAGTTCGTTAACGTTTTTCATTTGTTGTTTATTAATTTCATAATCACCTTTTATATAACAAGGTAAGTACCTATTGTCGATCATAATAACTAAGGAAGTTGTAATGAGGACATCTAATATTTTCACAGAAGGAAGCAATAATTTTAAGTAAGTTTATGCTTAATGGATCAGTAGCACAAGTTATTAATACCGGTATAATACTTATGGGAAATAAAATTCGCAACAACTGTCCGTCTTGGGTTACTCAATGCTAGTTAGCACCTAGATACTTACATATATGCATGTATGTTTTAATTTTGTTTCGAAGCGCAATCTGATCGATTTTGTGAAAACATTTGCACATGCAACCATCATCCGTACACCGTGTTTAACATGATGAAGCAAGGAAGAAATGTTACACTCTGTTCCTGCTACTGAATTGATCAAAAAGTAGTACAGCAACTATTAATGAGTAATTTTTTACTCAGGTTGCATTATGTTCATTAAAAAGAGTGTTTCATAATGAAAGCTTTAAAATTTACTCGTACTATTAATTTGATTGATCATAATAATATTTTGAAATAATATACATAAATCTTAATATTTTATTGATGATTTTTTTTTTAAATCTTGGAAGTCTTGGAATCTAATTTTTAGTTGACATTGCTGACAACTATTTAGGCATTTCATTTATGAATACTTTAGCTAAAATATTCTGCGGTTTACATGTGGAGCGACTTGAGAAATGGGTGGAAAAAAAATGTTGTCTCAAATCTTCAAACCGGCTTTAAAATTGAAAATACATACATTAGCTATTAAGAAAATTACCATAGTAAAAAATTGCTTTTTTTTAACTGTTCTATACAAATCCGTCATTAAACTTTGTCACCTGGGGCATCGAGAAAGAACTAATAGAGAGAACCAACTTCGACGGTTTTTCTCTTTTTGCCTACAAGCTATGATTTGGCCACCAACTTGCATATGTAGTAACTCTCCACGAAAGAGAAAAAACTTTTCTCTCTTTTCTCTCTGCTCACCACCTTTTAAAAATGGCGACCACCTTTGAAAAAGGGCGGATGTAGTCAGCTGTTCAGAGGTGTTCAAAGAAAATTCAAAATTGTGTATGAACAACTTTTTGGTACTCTCATTGTGTTCGTTTGATATGAATATCATTCGAATATGAAGTGAAATTAATTACTCTTGTTAGGTGCCAGAACAATGAAGATTTAGAAACAATTCTAAATTACGCATTTAGATAAGTATTAGTTAGTTATTTGAAGCCAGTTTTAATCATTAAGTAGGTAAAACAAATTAGGTGGTGCAACAGTCCAATGAGAATTAGGACCTAGAAACATAAAACTCTGAAAGCACTACTACTATTATTTGTATTATTAGCTTTTTTCTTTTTTCCATTCCTATTTTATTTGTGTGTACTCGTTGTTTATTTTCTTTACATTACTCACGACATTTCCAAAATGCTGAAAATAAGTGATTTAAGTAGGCACTAAATAAAAAGGCCGTCAACTTGTTACTTCTGTTGCCAATTTTCATTGCATAAGATTTGTGAATAGGTGATAAGCTATTCTTACTGCTTTCCCCTAAGGTAGTGTGTTGCTTTTAAAGGCTTAGCTACATAAGCCGAAAAGTACTTTTGTACAAAAGTAAAAATATTTGTATTCTCGCTAGTTCAGTGGTTCTGTGAAAAGAATATACAAATTTGTTCTTCAACCAAAATTTAAGTCTCATGCATCATTTTTATAAGTTTTCCAGTCCTAACTATTTATATCTTATCTTTCAGTTATATAGCGACAAGGAAAAATCTGGGAGGGAAAGTTCTAACTACAGTTTTTCTGAAAGTGCATTGTGGCTTATTCATAGATGTTTGCTAAACGTTTTAGGCTATTCATAAATAAATGCAAATCAAAGTTAAGGACTAAACCTGAATAACTATAAACAATGAAAATGCTGTGTTCAAGTAGTTATTATCGCAGCCAAATTACATAATTGATTTTTTTGGTGTATAAAAAAGCTGAAAGAGTAATTCATGACAAATAAATGTTACTAAGTTCCAGAAAATATCGATTGATACCGCAATTGCAGAAGATGTGGATATTTTATATAAATATTCCTGGTAAACTGTAGAACTTTATTATTTCCGTCTTTTATAATTCAATGTAAAATAATTCAATGCAGTATATTTTAGATAATACAGTAGTTAAGTTAGTAGTTAAGGCATTACTATTGAAATAAACATAACATATGTTCATTTATAAAAAACATGTACTCGTTCAAATATACAAATAAAGTCTAGTCTAAAAAACCTTGTTATACTCTTTCTGCACACATCCTTTCTTGTTTTGGTTGTTAATGCCATCTATCTGTAACTCAGAGAAGGTTGTTAATGCCATCTATCTGTAACTCAGAGAAAGAGAAGAGAAAAACAAATTCACCACGAACTACCGGTATAACTTCTTCCGGTATTTATTGACAAACAAAAATGTTTTCCTAGAATTAATTTGAATTATAGGAGTATTTTTGTAGATATAAAAACGACAAGATGTTAGTAAAATTAAAGAAAGAAATTCATGAGAATTACAAAAATATTATAATGAGACTTTAAAAAACATAGCATTCTTGGCTATCAATAAACAAAAATGAGAAATGTCGCATTTCCCGGAAGTGATGTTTTTTTGTGTACTCTTTTCCGAGGTGAAAACATGTATACACCGATACGAATTCAACACGCTATAAAAAATGAGAGTAAGAGGTTTCGAAGAGACGGAGACGAGGAAATTTGGTTCTCTCATTTAGTTTTTTCTCTCTGCTCCTGTATCCGTTGTACACACTGCTGTCGTTTTTGCTACTATAGTAGTATTTTACTCCTTTCGAAAGTCAACTGCTACTCTACTACCCACGGACGAAAACTACTCCCCAAAATAAAACGCAAACAAAATTTGTATTGGGTTTATAAATAAAAACCAAAATTTAAAATACAATGCCAAAACTTGCAAATCTCTGATTGCATTTACCTACTAACATCTCTGTTGTGTTCTATTACCATTCCAAATGTTCGTTCCATTCTTTTCAGATTGCGATAGCGAAATTTTATTAAATAAAAAACGCAAATAATGATTTAATGTTTCCCCTGATTAAAAAATTGGTCAGTTTATTTATTAGTTTGCCTCATAGTAGTGCAACAGCAGAAAGAAAATTTTCAGTTGCCTTATAAAAGATAAAAAAAGAAATTCCACCAAGGTAGAAACGGTGAATGGCTTACTAACTGCAATTTCACCGAAAAATGGGAGCCATCGAAAACTTTAATCGCGAATTACAAAAAATTGTTTTAGGCGCTAGTTATAGCTATCATTGGTTTCCATCATTGAAAACAAAAAAAATGTGTTATTGAAAAAAATTTCCTGATTGAAAACCACCGAACAATTTTTACTGACAGAAATCTGTCATTGGAACTGTGTAAAATTGGAACACAAATCAGTGGAATGATTCGTTTCAGTTTTGAACACAAAAGTATCAGCTGCTCAGAATAATGAATTTCCATCCGGAAAATAGAAAAATGCATTTTTAACAAAAAATAAATGCGCAACTAAACTTTTTTTTCTCAAAAAAAAATTCTTTGTGTGATTTCTGATCGATCAGTACATGATTTTCATTTCTAATCAAAGGGAAACACCGTCAAATATCGATTCAAAATTTTTCCGGATCGATTTCAATGATAGCTATAACTGGCCCCTTAATGTTTGTAACTGAAAATATGAAACGTCGAATTTACAATAATGAATTAAAAATTTATTTATTTATGTATGATTTAAGGCTTTATTTTTGTTGTTTTGTTCATTCAATTATGTTAGTAGGGTGAACTTTTTTTTGTATTTTATGTATTTATGAATGTATTTTATTTTTGTTATTTTGTTCGATAAGTCATACATATGGTAGGATGAGCTTTTCTTATGTATTTATGAATATTCAAACAAAAACCTAAGAATTAAAATAATGAAATTGATTTTTTGTATGGTGATGTTAAATATTATTTTAATTGCCAATTTCTTATTTAATAAACAAAAAGTGATGAATTTAAAATCGTTTTTTTTTTATTTTAATTATATTATTTTAAAATGTTGGCCTTTTAGCAGTGAAACATTAACCTTCGCAGTAGGTCAATTAACTTCGAATTTGGACATTATTATTTTCAGTTTTTAATTTTGTTCATGGGCCAAGCATGTGTTTGTTTCATTTTGGTTTACTCCTCAATTTAGGAAAATACTCCCCAAAATGACAGAAAAATACTACTCTTGAAATTTTTAAAACGACAGCACTGGTTGTACATCTACAAATTTCTTAAGTTGTTAATATGCCTACTCTTTCGTGGTAATGATGATTCACCTTAAGAGGCGAAGACTACCGAATTGCGCAGTAAAATATACATTTTTTAAAGAAAAAAATCCCGACGCGGGCCGCCTCTCCAAGCAAAAACACAATCCACTCGTTTTATACCGCAACTCAAATAAATTTATTCGAAATTTTTTATTCAGATTTATTATCTATCCTAGATTTGTATACACAACACATATTTCTGTACCTACTTAGATATTATTTATTTAAATCTATCTATTTTCTACCTACCTACATACATGTGTACCTATCTCTCTGTATCTACCGAACTAACTATTTTAATTTGCAGATCTCCCCACCGCCACCACCACGTCAAAGTCATCTTAATCGTTAAACGTATGATAGTTCCACAACACAGCAAACTGTGTGTAACATTCCAATTCTAAACTTTTGTCTATCTAGGTAGGGAGGTATGTATACATGATACTTACAAACCTATCAAGGTAAAGCTGTTATGGCTTATGGAACTTAGCTCATAATCAGTGTTAGTTGCGCGCGTATTTTTTGTATTGTTTTAGAGCAAGTTAAAAGCAAAGATGTCAATAAAGATTCCATTCTTTTGCCATTCTCTGCCTTGTGCATAATTGTTAGCTATACCAACTTTATGGAAGTCAAAGCCAGCCAACTGCACTCGATTGAAGAACGCTATATTTTTGTATTAATTACACTACATATTTCTGTAGTGTAGTGGCCAGTGGCCAAAACGATTTTAAAGCTCTGTTATCAGGGCCGGAATTGATTTAAATTCTATTTCATTTTTATTAGGTGTACCTATGTACATAACATTACTTAAAAACAGAATAATTGAAAGTTTAAGATCTCAATCAAACGAACAAGAAAAGAGTGTGAAAAAGTGTTCCACATTCACGTAGTACGGCTAAGGAACGAATCTCTATAAGATAAGCCAATATTACGGTTGAATTGTTTGAGGGGATGAATGAGCCTGTCTATTCCGCTAGAGCATAATTCTTGCATTTATTTGGTGGTTTCAAACTTGAACCCATAGTTTGGAAGGCAATTTCTAATCCAATGAAATAGGGATTCATTCATTCAAGATAATTATTAATTTTATATGTACATAATTAGCGTTTTCGTCAAAGATTGATATTTGAATAGGGAGAAAGATTTGCAGTTTTGGGTATGTAGTGCTGTTTCTCGTCTACTAGAAACATCTAGAAAGAGACCTGAAGCGTAGGATATGTGAAAAACTTAACAATGTTTTGCCAGCGTTGAGCGCCTTTTCATAACAATAGTGGGAAGGTCTTTAAGGACTCTAGCTACGGTACAAGTGTGAAACAAGATTGGTGCCGTATAATAATTCACGCTTTCAAGCACAACGGCGGTGTTGTAACACTCTGGCAGCAATTTACAAAACTATAAAGGTATCATATCGAGATTTGGATAAGAATTTGCCTTAACGTAATCTGCTAAAAAGGCAGCAAGCTGTTTGAATAACTATTTTATCAGTTCTTAAAAGCAAAAAATAGCAAAAACCAATTACTAACTAAATTCCACAGGTTTCCTTTTGGGCTGTACGGTTTTGGGGGTAACTCTTGTAGAAAATATATTGGAAAGCTATCTAAGGAAAATAATTTATTCCAGATTGTAAACAACCTCGTTTCCAATAGCGTCTTCAACAATCCAAGTTTTCGTTCCTTTATCAGCAAAAGCTTCTAACCAATCATACCTTTTTCGCATTTATTGTGGCCTTGACACGAACAAAATTTATTGGTTCAATTAATACAATTATTTTCGTTTCCGCTTTCATAATTTTCTTAGCATTTTTGTCTGTTCCCAGAAAATTCTGAACTGCGAACTTCCAATCTTCGAAATTTTCACGACCTTTCAATTTTTCATTTGCTGGAATCGACGAAATGATTCCACGAACAAATTATTTTCTTTTCTTCAATATAATATTTTATTGACCAGCGATCCTGGGTTCATAACCTATTGGATAGCTATCTAAAAAAAATAGTTTGTGCCAGATTGTAAACAACGTATTTCATTAAAGATTGTGTAACAAGAATAATAAGACAATTTTAAATAAATAAATTGGGGAGAGTACGATAACTTTGGCGATTGACGGATTTGTATAGAACAGTTAAAAACAAGCATTTTTTACTATGAGAGGGGGGGTCTATCTCCCCCCGTTTAGGCGGTAGGGGCAGTTTAAAAAAATATGTACATTAAATGGAAAAAAAATAATTAAAAAATAACGGTAATACTTATAATTAAGTATTATACCAACACTTTTGTCTATTAGCTTGTTTTTAAATCAAGTCAAAACTATGCATAGTTTTTGAAAAAAATTGTTTTAAAGTCAAAATTTGTGCAAAAAAAAGTTAAAAAAAAGGTTTAAAGTGTAATTTTTCAAAACTTTCAGATTATCTACTGTTTTTTTTTTATAATTCATTGCTCTTATTTGTTTTTGATCAAAAACTGAAAACTAGATGACTTGATGTCTTCTAGTTCTTGAGAAAATTGAAAATTACCAAAACAAAATATTTTAATTAAATTACTTTTTCCTTGCTTAAGTATTAACGTAGTCTTATTTTGATAGTAATAATCGATAAGATATACCTAGGGTAAATTAATTTTTCTTAAATCCAGCTTATTTAAATGCAAAAGAAACTTTGCATGCACCCCATCTAGCACCCACCGCACCTTGCACCCTCCCCACCTTGCACGCACTCCAACTTGCACCCAGCCCAAATCCTATAGTGTGCCCCCTTACAGATGCCACTGTTGCATACACCCAAACTCGCGCACACCTTACTGTTGCATACACCCAAACACGCATTACGCATACGCAAATACTATTATTACTATCAAAATAAGACCACTCAAGCAAAAAAAAAAAGAATTAAATTAAAATAGTAGTTGTGGTTATTTTCAATTTTCTCAAAAACTAAAAGACATAAAATCATCTAGTTTTCAGTTTTTGATCAAAAACAATTAAGAGCAATAAATTCTGAAATAAAAACAATGGTAGATAATCTTGAAGTATTGAAAAAGTTACACTTTAAACCTTTTTTTAACTTTTTTACTCAAATTTTGAGTTTAAAATTAAATTTTTATTTTCAATTTTCTCAAAAACTAAAAGACATAAAATCATCTAGTTTTCAGTTTTTGATCAAAAACAAATAAAAACAATAAATTCTGAAATAAAAACAATGGTAGATAATCTTGAAGTATTGAAAAAGTTACACTTTAAACCTTTTTTTAACTTTTTTACTCAAATTTTGAGTTTAAAATTAAATTTTTATTTTCAATTTTCTCAAAAACTAAAAGAAATAAAATCATCTAGTTTTCAGTTTTTGATCAAAAACAAATAAATTCTGAAATAAAAACAATGGTAGATAATCTTGAAGTATTGAAAAAGTTACACGTTAATCCTTTTTTTAACTTTTTTTACTCAAATTTTGAGTTTAAAATTAAATTTTTCAAAAACTACGCATAGTTTTGACTTGATTTAAAAACTGGCCAATAGAACAGAATGTTGGCTTTAAAAAAATGTATACAACTTAATTGTAAGTATCACCGTTATTTTTTAATTATTTTTTTCCATTTTAAATAATAACTTTTTTAAATTGCCCCTCCCGCCTAAACGGGGGGAGATAGACCCCCCTCCTATAGTAAAAAATGCTTGTATTAAGACCCTCTACTAAAAACCGTTATTATATCTTGGCGCCAAAGTTATCGTACTCGTGCCAATAAATTTACATAATCATTAAGCTCAGCTTTTAGTAGAATGAAAAACATGATCATCTGACATTTTGACTTGACTTGATTGTAACGGAGATTTTTCTTGGCTTACTTTCTAATCAAAATCCAATAAAGTTGTCTTGATTGAGGCAATTGCAATTGCAATGGCAGCTGGCCAATCAGATACTAAAAACTTGCAATACCATCAAGTCCATTATTCGCATGAGCCTGCCTAGTGACAAGCGTTCTAAGAATGCAATTCAGTGTAAATAAAGTCCCTTATGTTGTCTGAACCAGGCCTTTGACATTTTCAAAAAAGTTGCCTTCGTTGGAAGTACATTTTTGACAGCTGACCAATCACAGGCTATAAACTTGCCCTTCTTCTTAGTGTCTCATATTGTCATTGGTTGCATTTAATCTCAGATAAGGCGTTTTTCTTTTTAAGCTCAGAGCGGAGCACTGAACAAAGCTTGAGCACTTCGAGTATGCTATGAGCAGAGTTTGACAAGAGCTCTCTGACTTATTTATGAAACACTGGAAAAATGAACTGTCAATAGCTCAAGAATTTTCCATCGATCTCTTTCATACCACACGAAACAAAACTGAAGTCTGCAACGCTCATCTTTTTACTCCATTTGCTCGGTCATATTATCCAGACTTCAAAAAGCTCGCTCCGAGCTAGATCTAATCAAAAAAATAATCATAAACCGGGCGGTCTGATGTGTCTGAGCAAAAAAAGAAACACAGATCTTTTTTGACAGCTCAGTTCTCTGCTCTGAGCTTAAAAAGAAAAACGCCAATAGATAGAATATCCGGATACCTTTATGTTTAACGGGTAAAAAAACAGCTAGGTTTAAAAAAACAAAATCCAAAGGTATTATGTACCAGCTCATGCAACATATGTACATATGATCCAATTTAAGGGAATTTCAAATATGCATGTTTTTTAGTAAAAATCCGGTAAATAATTAAAATTATCCAGTGAAAAATGTATTATACAATAATTTTTAACTATTCGTTTTCTCACTTTAGCTATCCAACTCTTTCAATAAGTTCTCTAAAAATCGACATATACAAGAAAGCCTATCCAACCCTAGATTGAACGTAGCCTTACATTTCAAGCTTCAAAATTTTACTTCATAAATCTTTACCTTTAACTGATAACACTAAAAGTATAAATAACGTTATTTTGTACAGTTTTGGCAAAGATAAAAATGCTCATCAATATCAATCATTATTTATCGACTAAAATTTTAAACTTTCTTAAATTATTTTTCATCGAATTATGTTTATAAGATTTTATAATACTAACACCATATGCAATTTTTGACATTTACAAATGTAGGCAAAAATTAATTTAAACACTTTTGAAGTTTGCTAAGAAAGTTGTTCTAGCTATAGCTTTCCACCTGGAAAATAAGTATTAAAGAAATAAAGATGTTTTTTTACTGAAGCGCTTTATCATGCCAACAATTCAATGCCAGCGCTGTCAGATACCAACATATACCAGAAATTCTGTGGATTCGTTTTTTGACATCCCAGCTCACACTAACAAAATGGTATCCGGATACCCTGTCGGTCTTAGATTTAACTCAGCCATTATCAGGCTGTTGCCCAAGACTTTTAAGTTGCAACAAAACATAATTAAACGAGGCGCTAAACAAACTTACTCCTGCCCTATTACAGTAAAACAAACATCAACATTCAACAACGGTTGAAAGCAAGTTATTTATTTGGTTATATACACATGTACATACATCCACATGCATGGTCAAAAAGGCACCTGTTGCCTATCCAAAAGAATTTAGTGCAGACAAGATTACACATGCACACAGCACACCATGCATTTCAGTTGTCATGGTAAAACCAAACTATAATATTTTTGCCACTATTGTCGCTGTGGGCAAATACTTATGTATATTATGTAAAATATAAACAAAATAGTAATAGAAATAAATAAAATGATAGGTAAATCTTGCAATTAAACTTACCTTATTTAGATATCAAAATTGGTAATCCAAATATGTATAAGGTCCCAATTCCTAGTATTTCAATGGAATTTGATTGAATGTTTTATAATATATTTCTGCTAAATCACAGAAGAATTTAAATATTAACTAGAAGCCAAATAAAAACTAACAATAAACAACAACAACAACAAAATACAAGGTAGACGACGACGCAACACCATCAACACACGACAAAAAGGAGGAGCAGCACAACACAGCAGAGCCAGCCCAGCACCAACAACAGAAATTCTTTTAGGAAAAAGCTGTTGCTTCTAAAACCCAGCAGCTACAACAGCAGCAGTGGATGTAGGTATGTAATGTAGATAGGTAGTAGTGGAGTTTTGAGCATGGAGTTGGTTTGGTTGTTGATCACGAGAAGGGTTCGCGGCGGTACATTTATTATTTTTTCTTAGTGTTGTGTTGTTGGTATTTCTTGAATGTGGTATGTTTAGAAAGCAACCGGTTTTCGAAAATTATTTTGCTTCCAAAGCCATATAAACACAAAACTATGAACGTAAGCGTGAACTGTTTTTCTTTTTGGTATCGTATTGAATCAAATTCCAATGAATCCGTCGTTTTTCTTTCAGCAGCACTTTTTCCACAGATTTAATGTTGTTTAAAAATAAAAAACAAAAAAACTATTTAGGTATTTAACTTGGACAATATGACACAAACAAAAAGGAAGGAAATTCAATTCAAACGACCATTTTGTGAAAATCAACAAAGTGAATTAGAAAGAAGAACATAAAATGAATAATTGCAGTTAGTTTAACACACAAAACAGTAGAGACGAACGCGAACGAAAACTTTACACGAAGGTAACACTTTTAATCGTAATTTTTATTGCAATTTAAATTAAATATATACACAAAATTAAGGTGCACAATCAAAAGAATTAAATAGATTTAATGTGAAGGAATTCGCTGAGAAATGTTTTATTTTTTTTCTTCCACCGATTCCAAATCCACCTACCGATTGCAAGTCTGATGAATGACTGGCGATGGGATGGAGTATGCTGATGAAAAACACGAACCGAATAGGCAGGCGAAGCGAAGTGGCGAAGGCGACTGGTATTGGTTTGGTTTGATTCGAATTGGCGTGGAGCTGGAGCAGTGGAGCTCGGGTGGGCAAGGTGCTCATGCTAGCTGTTGGGGCTTATGATGCATTTTGTTAAAACTCAAAAGTGCCCATTCAATTTTGATTCAAATCTCACTTTGTTCCAGTCCAAATTCTTATGAATCGAAATTTTGGAAGTGAAATTCCAACTCGCCAAGATCCAAGCGACGAGCAGCGAGCAGGTATTTTTGCGCTTGAGTTTATATTGGCTTTACTGTACATTATATACAATATGGTATATAAACATATTTCATATTTAAACATACCTACCTGTAGATTATGAGAATGTGATATATTTTGATTTTACACTTACTCGGGTGCGGGTGTGTGTAGGTGGTTACAGAGTACTTGCTCGAGAGAGAGAGAATGCAATTAGATCTAGAATTCTAGATAGTTTATCTAGCAAGGTATTAAGTACCTTCGTAAGGTATTGACAAGTGTTCGGATTACTTTACATCGTTTTCCATATTGGTACCTACTACCTACATTCTCTGCGAAACTTTTCTACAGAAGCAATAATTTATAGGTTTTGGGGTTCTTTTCTTTGATTCTAATAAAGAGAAGAGAGATACCGGTGCACATTGGTCTTAAAGTTCTAAACATCAAAATCGAAGAGAAAAACAGAGTTGGCTTAAGCATTCCACGTTCTCGATGTGCGGTTTAAGCAATATATATAATACATATAATTCACAGTAGGTCAGAAATTGAACTCAAGGGTAAACTGATGAGCATTCCTGAAAGTGCGAGTATTACGGCTGAATTGTTTTTTTTTTGGAGGGGGATTGAAGGTTATGCAACTGGAACTGACTGAACTTTGTTTGTAAAAATATCTGTAAAATATCGAAAGGCTTGAAACATTGCGGCGGGCGGTCTTCGAGTGATGTAAATGTTTCGGTTAAATGTAGTTCTATCGCCTATCATTTTCAAAAAGCTCTTTTTTTATTCCTATCTAAAAGGCTTAAACTTGTTCTAGGGGCACCTGCCCAAATATTCGAGTTATATTCAAGTTTTGGCCGAATTATGGCTTTGTAAATTACAGCCAGATCAGAAGGGGTGCAAAATTTCTTGCAAAATCGGAGAAATCCTAGCACCTAGCAGCATTTTTGGCAATATCGAATATGTGATTATCCCATAAGATGTTATCTATGATACACATACCATATACTGAAAATAAATTAGTCTCCTGGCTACAAGTGCCACTCATGGATAGCGGCGGGGGTGGGTAACTCTTTAAAGACAGAATACCGCATTGAGTTTTTAAAACATTAAATTCTACACGGTTCTTAATTCCCCATTGGACAATGCTTTCGAGATCGGAATTTAATGGGCTTTTCATACACTGTCATTGAAGTTCCACATCCGAAGCACAAGGATGTGAATCTAGAAAAGTTGAATGTACTGTAGTTAGCAAAACAGTTTAATGGATTAGAAATGGCAGACATGAGATCGGGGGAGAGTAAGATAACTTTGGCGACCGCCTGAACGGGGGGAGATAGACCCCCCTCCCATTGTAAAAAAATGCTTGTATTAAGCCCCTCTACCAAAAACCGTTATTATTTCTTGGCGCCAAAGTTATCGTACTCGTGCCTGAGATCGTTTATGCATATAAGGAAGAAAACGGAGACAAAACGGAGCCTTGGGGAATACAAGCATTGATTGTATGAGTTTCAGATTTGAAACTATCCAATACTACTTGAATTGAAAGGACCGAAAGGTAATTTCTAACCCAACAAAGAATAAATTCATCAATGCCAAACGCACGCATTTACGAAAAAAGAGAGCTTGGTGCCAAACTCTATTAAATGATATTTTGAAATATCAAGTGCAATAATCTTACTTTCTCCGTTGTTCGGTTAGATAAACCATCAAATCACCGGTGGACATATTGCTACGAAAAAAAGGTCATTAAGAAGCTTCCGTTCTTCGAAATAATTCTTAAGCTTGTAATTATTTATTTTTGACGCCTATTGTGAATAACTTTTTGAATATAAGGGCCCGCTTATAGCTATCAGTAGAATCCGTCAGTAATATTTTTTTGTTTTACAGTTTTTAAGCAGGTTAGAGCTTTATTTTCAACAAAAGATAAGTACAAGATTAATTCTAATGTCAAGTATTTTTTTTTTCAAAAAGAAACAATGAATTTGAAGGTTATAATTAATTTAAAAAAATTAATGTTAAATGTAAACGAAAACGGTTTGAAAATCTTCCAATATTGGTCGAACTGTCAAAAGTCTTTCAATAGCATCCAATCAGGTGACAATTGCAAATTTTCTACCAAGTGAAAACCGTTCGTTTATACGGTTGATTCATTTTATCCAAATATTAGACAATTTTTTGATAGAAAATCAGCTGCCAATTGCCGACAATTTTTTATCTTCGAGTTAATAATAACACAGTTGGAAGATTTTAGAAAACAATAAAATTGTTAGACTCGTTGGAAGACAATTGTCTCGACAGATGACAGAGAAAAACATTAAAAAAAAAACGTAAAATATCAATAAGGTTAAACAATAATGAAGCAGGCAATACCGACATTTGTTCATGCTTTCAATCCTTTTCCACATTTTTTTTAATAACTTTTTTTTCGTTATTTTGCCAAACTGTGACTTTTTCTTTATTTCGATTTTTGTAAATTTCAAACTCTTGTAAACTTTCGTTGTTGTTTCCTTCCAAAAAAACTTTCTGCCAATTAAAAATTGGATGATATTGTCCGAAAAGAACATTATCCAATATCCAATTAGTGGACAATTGTCCAATTATTTAAAAATACAATACGTACGTCCGTACGTCTGTACGTTCGCGACGTTTTTTTCATAGCTCAAGAACCAGAAGAGATATCGACTTCAAATAAATTTTGTTATACAGATAATAAGGCAGAAAGATGCAGAAAGGGCTCTCAAGAAAATTGCGTGGGTGGTTTTTTTTACCATAGCAGTTTAAAAAAAATGTGAACATTTTGGTTAACCCTAAATATCTCATGTACCAATGACGCTAGAGACTTGAATTAAATTTTATATTATATATTGTAACGTGATACAAAACAAGTATATTCTTAGAAAAAAATCCAACTAACGTTTTTTTATAAATCAAAAAAACTGATCAAATAAAATTGGTCACCTCGAAAATTTTACGACTAAAATATGATTTCATCTCCAAAACAATCTTGTGCAACGAAGAATAATGTTTTTGACATCTGGTAAAATTTTGAGAAAAATCTAATTGACAGTTCTTTTTATAAAAAATAAAAACCTAAAAAAAAATTACTCAAAGTTGGGAAAAATTGAATTTCGACTCAAATATCTTTTCAAAAACTTTAGACTAAGGCTTCAAACTTATTTTATCTTATAAGAAATATTGTTTCCAACATTCAGTAAAATTTAAAAAAAAATCGAATGGACAGTTTTTTTACAAAAAATTAAAAACCGACAAAAAAATTAACAAAAGTTTGTAAAAATTGATTTTCGACTCAAATATCTTTTCATAAATTTGAGATAATGGCTTCTAACTAATTTTAACTTATAAGAAATATTGTTTTCAACATTAGGACAAATTTTGAGAAAAATCAAATTGACAGTTTTTTTTACAAAAAATAAAAACCTAAAAAAAAATTGTAAAAGGTGTTAAAATTGATTTTCGGCTCAAATATCTTTTCAAAACTTTGAGATATTGGCTTTAAACTACTTTAATCTTTCAAAAAATATTGTTGTCAACATTCAGTAAAATTTTGGAAAAAATCGAATTGACAGTTTTTGTACAAAAAATTAAAAACCTAAAAAAAATTTAACAAAAATTGATAAAAATTGATTTTCGACTCAAATATCTTTTCAAAAATTTGAGATAATGGCCTCTAACTAATTTTAACTAATAAGAAATATTGTTTTCAACATTAGGAAAAATTTTGAGAAAAATCAAATTGACAGTTTTTTTTACAAAAAATAAAAACCTAAAAAAAAACAATACTAAAAATTGGTAAAAATTTACTTTCGACTCAAAAAGCTTTTCAAAAATTAAAAATATTGGCTTCAAACTTATTTTATTTCACAGAAAATATTGTTTTCAGATATTCAGTATTTTTTTTTATAAAAATCCAACAGTCCGTTTTTTCATAAAAAAATAAAATCTACAAAAAATAGTATGCAAATTTGGTAACAATTGATACATATAGACAAACTTTTAAGCAAGACAAATCGACAGAAGGGATGGGAAGTTATCAGTGTGGGTCGCATCCCAGCCTCTTTTTTGATTTAAAATTGACGGAAAATTTTTTTTGTCACTTTTGACAGATAAAATGAAAACACCCATTTCATGGTTAATAGAAAATTGGTTTAAGAGTTTTTCGAAAAATCTGCCATTATTGTAAGATCTTCAAAAGAACTGAGCTGCCATTTTTTCGGCCTCTAAGGTGGCCAAACCCCTTACTTCCATAAAAAAGCTACGAAACTTCGGTTTTCATCAATTACAATTAAAACAATAAGGCCAACGGGAAAAACAAAAGTCACTTTTGTTTAAAATTATGTTTTTATTTTACTTTGATAACGAATTTTTATTCCAAACATAGGTACGTTTTCTTTGATGTTTCGTTACTCTTCAATACGAAATTTTCAACTTGAATATATTATGTATGAATACACTTTCCAGTATTTTATAGAGATAAAAAAAATAGGTAGGTACTTCTTCAATATGAAATACATTCAAAAATACCTGCGCTGTTTCAATTTTATAATTGAAGTGAATTCCTCAAGTCCGAACCCTTTAAGTTATTTTGATTATACTTTGGTTTCGTTTGAGATGTGTGGGGAGTACACTTGATGTGTATTTGTATGTATGTATGTATCTTAATTTGTAGGTTCTTAATGTATTGACGTGCGGGCTTAAGTTCGTGGGAAAATAATTTTGTGCACCATACCACCTGTTAGGTAATTTTTAACTGGGTACATTATTAAGTAAAGCAAAAAAGTGATGCCACTTTGAAGCAGAAAGAATAGTTAACAGTCCGAACAATTGTCACCATTTAAAAAAGAAGCTAAACTGAAATAGTTTTTTGGTCTTTTATAAAAATAGATAATTTTTCAAGTTCAAACAAATGTCCACTTTTATGATCGTTATTTCCTTTTTAACAATTTAATTTAGGTCGTTGTTATTAACATAGCGGGCGTGTCTACAAACCTTTTCATCTCAGTTCAACGGATTTAAAATCTATATATGAAATATACACATTTTATAAAAAGTTAAAATAGCTTCGGTAAAGAATTAAATTTAGTTGCTGTTTTTATTAAAATAGGGACGCTATTTACCCAATGAATTTTTTTTAAGCAAAGGAGAGGCCTAAGGAAATATTGAAAATAAAATCAAGAAATAGGTAAAAAAGAGGCTGGGATGCGACCCACACTGATAACTTCCCACCCGTAACCATCGGTCGATTTGCCTAAAACTTTAAAAAAATATTAATAACAATATTTTGTATGATATAAACAAATTTGAAATTTGAAGTCAATATCAATATATTTAACACAGAATGAAATGATTTTGAAGTCAATACCTTCATTTATTCACGAGATATCGAGAATCGAATATCAATTTTTACCATTTGTGTGTACTATTTTTTTGTAGATTTCAATTTGTATGAATAAACTGCCAATGTATTTTTATAAAAATTTTCGTAAATGTCAAAAAATATATTTTCTATAAAATGATATTAGTTTGAAGCCAATATTTTTAATTTTTGAAAAAATATTTGAGTCAAAATCAAATAACATGTTTTATTAATGTTTTTTAGGTTTTTAGACCAGATGTCGAAAACGTTATTCTTCGTTGCACACAATTATTTTGGAGATACAATTATTTTTTGTTTGTAAAATATTCGAGGTGACAATTAGGTATTTTTTTTTAGTTTTTCTTTCAATTTATAGAAAAAACCGTTATTTGAATTTTATATCAGTTTCACGTCACAATATACATACATATGTATATTATAAAATTTAATTCAAGTCGCTAGCGTTACTGGTTGGTGAAATCAATATATGTACACGCATAGAAAATCATTTCGGGAACACGTCCTAATGTACAATCTTCAACAAGTCCAAAATATAATTAAAAAAATTAAGGTATTCAACCCCGGTCATTACTTAATACACCTTATTTTGTTTACAAAATCTAGTTTTAGAAAGGATACTAAGAGATTATTTATTTTTAACTATAAAAATGCAAAAATAATAGTTTGTCCGATGCTGCACAAGTCATTTCAATGAACATATCGATAATCGATCAAAAATGACTTTAAGTGAACGCAATAATTCGGTGTCAAACGTCAGTCGAGGAAGAATACAATAACAAAGCCGGCTGTCAGAGTATTTATCGCAAAATAAATTATATCTAAATGGTAAGTACCTTTCAATTCATCATTCGTAGAGCGTACATCAATAGTCCGTCATTCCGTGAACGTATTTATTACATTTAATTATCGATGAAATTCTTTTCTACGACACGAAATTTCAGTTACCTCAAATATTTTCCTATTGACAAAGTCAGATCGCATTTAAGATGACCGCCGTACAATCAAAGCGCGCGCTTATTTGAAATCGTCATTTCGGGAACGTTCCCGGACATGATTTTGACGTATTTTGCTTATAGAAGATTTTGTATGTATTATTTTCATTATTGCTTATTTAATACAGATACATAATACACCCATGTTATTAAACAAAGCTTAAATTATGTACTTTGTTTTGTTTTTGTTGATTTAATCAAACTTAGAAAAACGTTCCCGAATTGATGGTTTTCTGCAAGATATTTAGTACTAAAGAATTCTATACTAAGATAGTATAGAATTCTGTGCGCTGCCCTGTCAAAGTTTATTAATATACAATTTTTGCAACAGTATAAACTAAAATTCATCATTATAGCTTGCAATTTTTTTTGCCATGAAATCAATTTTGAAATTTGCAACCTTGGTGATTTTGAGCCATATATATAAACATTAAATCTAAACCAAAGAATGTAAAATGTTTACACTTATCATCAAGGAATCCAAGATTTAAAAAAATAGTTAAAATGTATTCGACCAGGGTTTCTCCACAAAAGTTTTGTTTCGAAAGTGTTTGTGTTTACTAAAAATCATTTTTATGTATTTTTTAAATGATTTCAATAAGTCGTTTGTGCAATTTAAAAACACATTGATTATTTGTAATGTTTCATTACACCCTGTGCAAATAGCGGTACATTTTCATCGCTGTACGTTGTTGTTTGTTTCATTGTGACAATTTGTTGTATTGATTGTTTTTGAGTTTCGCAAAATTAAAACAAGAAAAATGTCGAAAACAGAGTTAACCGTGAGTGAAAGGGAGTTGATAATTAATGTTCACGTGAAACAAAGAATGTCCTACATTGAAATTTCGAAACAAACTTCCAGAAGTCGATCAAGGATTCAGGAAAGCATAGATCGTTTTAGGAACTCATGGCAGATAGAATATAAGTTAAGATCCGGCCGACCATCGAAGCTCTCAGTAAAAGATAAGCGGGTGATTAAACGTATGCTGGACCAAAACAGCTCGGGACTAGAAACGCATCACAAAACTAGAGTGCACGCAGAAACGGTTCGAGGAACCATAGTTCGAAATGGATTTAAGTCGTGCACACCCAGAAAAAAGCCATTAGTTAAAGATGTCAACAGGCAGAAGCAACTTGCGTTGGCCAAGGAGTACGTTAAATAGTCTTCCGAATTTTGGCACAAGGTTATTTCCGCAACGTGTCCAAGTATAACATTATTCAGTCTGACGGCCGATTTAGGGTGGGGAGAAGGCTAAATAATGCCCTTAATCCAAAATGCACTGTAAGGACTGTGAAGCATGGTCGTGGAGGTCTTATGGTGTTGGGTTGTATTGAGTCTTCTACGAATTCTAAAACAAAGCCTAAACATTAACCTAATTTAACTTGTGTGGGATGAACTCAAATTTATTTCATTACTCTTAAAGCTGTACGCACTTTTTGGAAAGAATTGTATAACTTTTTTCGTTCTTTTTGTTTAGGTACAAATATTGAATTTATGTTGTACTGAACCGATCCTCTGAACAACATTTTTTCAAATATACCTTCTTTAACTAAAACTTACCGTTCACGATGTTATTCTCATTTTCTTATTTTATCGTTGAACGTTGAACTTTTGTGTAGCTCTGTATATTCTCATTCCAATTGATTGGTATTCCCTAATACCTACTCACACTTGTTTGTTTTAATTAAAGCCGTTTTAGCAAAGTTCTCATTTTAAATACTGAGAATTCATAACTCTTGCATCCTGATACGTTTTATTGCATCTTAGTACTCAACTCTTCAAAACACATTACTGATCAACCAGTTTTATTCCTGTACATAATCTCTGAAAACGTAATGCTTCCCGTATTGGATAGGCGGTTCCAGAGAAAATATGTAGATCGATTCTAATTACGTTTTATATTCAAACAAAACTGAATTAGTCAAAGATCCTGACTGTTAAACTTAAACCATGAGAGAACTCCGTTGGAACATCTATAGATTTGTTTATAGAAAGCTTCAAATTTATCACTAGGAAACGCATTATGCAAGCAGGCTCAATTAAAAAATTAATTTGAGGCTTTTAGTTTAAGTTTTATTTATAAAATGTGTTTTTAAGTTTAAATTACAACAACTTAAATCCTTGAAGGGTACAACATCTGTAAAAAGAAAAGAAAAATAGAACATATAACGATCAGATAAATTTTCAATATGCAATTGATGGATATTTTTAGCTTACAATGCGAATACGGTGTCCCATAGCGTGACCAGGAAGATTTCTGTTGAAGCGGGCACGAACGGAGCCAGTGTTACCGTGTAATCGGGTAACCTTGCCCCAAATAGCGCGCAACCTGGTCTTCCTTTCAGGGTGCTGTGGTACGCACTTCCTGGTCTGTGCTTTGTATACATAAACACAACGTTTGCCAACGTAGAATTTACCATGTTCCTTCCTACGGCATCCTTCAATCTACAATTTAAAAAAAACACAAAATGTAAACATTATCATAATTTCTCGCACTAGAAGAATCACCTACCTTGAGGATTGACTGGTTTTCGTGTTGATTCCTCAGACCACGTTTGTATCCAGTGAAGACAGCTTTGGCAAAAAGACGTCCATGTCGCTTTAGGGAACGAACATGTTTTTCATTTTTATCAGCGACCTTTTCAGCTTTTGCTGGTGCTGGTTTTGGTGCCTTGGCAGGGGCTGCTGCGGGTTTAGCTGCGGCGTCAACCATTGTTACCTGAAACCGAATTATTTGGCATTGTTATTGCAAGGCACACATTAAAAACACAACAAGAATTTCTTTTTATTTTATTTTTTTAAGTAATTGTCCATTGGCCAGTGAATTTTTTGGAGTGCATATGAAACATTTCACTTAACCACTGAGAGACAAGATTTTTATCCACAAACATCGAGTTTAATATGGGTCAAAATCACTAGCCAATTTTATAATTCATAACATAAACATTTTAATTTTTGAAAACCAAAATAATTTCCTTAATATTGGATATTAATTTTGTAAAAATTATTAAATTTAATTTCTTCTACCTAAATTCACGTACGTACCGGAAACTTGACAAATGGCGAAAGAGAGAAGGCATGACAGAAATGTCAAGATTTGGAAAAATCCGATTTGGGTGACATCTGGGTGTTCGTACTAATACTAAAAATGAAATATTATTGTGTGTGTACATCGAGAGGTGGAAACATATTATAGGTGTTTACATGGACGAGCATGCTCGACAGCATGGCTCGACAACCATCGATGCTCGATCATTAAAACGTTGAAACAACTGCTCGACCAACATGCTGGATGGATTTCAAAAATTTTTGAAAACCTGAATGCTCGTCCCATTGACATACTATACATGGACTGCTAGTAGTCAACTTCACGATTGTTCCACTTTTAACGGACAAAACACTAGCGCAAAGAGGACTATGCGGAAAAATTGTGTAACATTTATGACACTTACCATTGGAGCTTCTTTCTTTTTTTCTCACATGTTTGTGTATTTTGTGTTGTGATTGGCATTGTTAGATCGATCCTAATCCAATTTTTATGGAAGTTTTGAATGCGCGTTTGCTGCTGCAGTTTTGTGGGCTTAATTATAAAGCTAGATTCTCAGTGGTAAGTAGACTTATAATCTGTCCTATTCAAATATGCATCTTTCACATTTTTATTCTAACAGAAAGCAAAAAGAGAAACTTTACTATCAGTCGCAATAGAAAATAACTGCAATGGACTACTGAAAGAATGTGCAAAAAATTGGTCAGACGGTAGTCACCAAGGGATGTCTCTAAATGAAGGCCTATCGCTGTCCACCTTGACTACTGGCTGTGGTCAAGAGCATCAAGTATCAAAGAACGCTGTAACAAATTGTGCAAAGTACTGTTCGATCACTCTGGATATACACTTCGATCACTCTGGATATACACTTACAATTATAAGAAAACATATTTTGTTTTGTTACTTGTATGTATACATATATTTATTTTTGTTTATATTTTTTTTTTACTTGTATCTAGGTACATATTTATTTTTTATATAAAAGGAAGCTTGAAATTAAATGAGGAAAAAAAATGTTACCATATACAAAAAAATGCCTTTTGATTGTTTTTATTTACTTATATTGAATACTATTCGCAGATGACGTTCGTGGTTCGTCTGACTTAAATAAATACATAGTATGTACATGAAAAGTTTTACATCAAAATAGCATACCTACATGCACAGTTTATTCAAAGATAAAAACAGGGGGTATTTATGATACAAAATAAATCATAGATTAAGAAAATAACAAGAATATACACACACACATATTATGCATATTAAATTTACACGTTTACGAATGTAGCAACATATGTTTTTATCATTAGAAATAATTTAAATTGTTTTGAATATTGAAAATATCATTCGAAACCACTGTACCTCGCAACACCACCATCATATCTACTCTGAGACTGAGATGTTGGCGCCAGCACCAGTTCAGTGGGTCATTCACGAGAGTAGTGCTCCTAATGAATTGACAAACGGTCTCTTGGTCAGGCGCATCGAATCACTGAGGCGGCTGTCAATTGCCATCCCACTGCAACAGCACCAGCAACAGCAGCATGGCAGTGGAGCGCGATTGCGAGCGCACGCGTTTCGTTTGGATGCCCGATCAGCTATAGATTGTGTGCATACGAATATGAAGAAGGATGTCTGCATTTAATGAGAGACCATCGTCGTCGTCGTAGTCCGTGGTCGCCTTTACTACCACCGCCGCGCCAGCCGCCTGCTGTCTTATTGCACTGCGTCGCGTTCGTCCGTCCGCGTCGTCTCCGTTGAGAAGAATATGTACAACTTGCATCATATATGCATGTGCGTTCCAAAGATAATTTTGTTTTCAAATATAAAGAGTAGGTAACATTGGATGTACAAATTTATGTAAACGATTCTTGTGGTTAGTTTTTCGTTAGTTAATTAACCCAAACCTCAAAACTTACCAATTATACTGCTATTGGCTTTTTGTGATCCACTCACTATGCCTGTCATTATATCGTTAAAAAGCGTTCGGTTTAAATCTCCGCATGCAAAATATGAAGAAAAAGTCAGCTACACTGCAAAGAATATCATTCACACACATGGCCACTAAATCAATACCAACTGTTGAATTAAGTTTTGTTTCTTGGGATATTTTAATTTTAGTTCCACAGCCATCTGTGCCCATTATCAATATTGGGTCTTTAAAAGTCTTGGGAACTCGTGTAAGTCGTTTACATCCCTGTGTTGAAAACGATTCAGCTTTTTGCAATCTCTTGCTCTTATCTGCTTCAATGTCAGTGCACACGCATTTGGAAACTTCAATTAAGTTTTCTTTATTATTCTTTGATTTAAATGCATTGTTTAGAGCTAATCCAAAATTTAAGATTTGAATTGGGCTGGTAGAATTTGTGGCACTGATTTTGCCAATCAAACTGGCGCATGGGATTTTCTGCCATTCAGTGCATTCTTTGAATACAACCAAAACCATTCCAAGGCCACAGTTAAAGTTTTTCAATAGGGTATTTTCACATTTTTCAAGCTGTGATGTGAGCCATCCATAAACTTCATTCACGAGGTCAATTGCCATCCCACTGCAACAGCAACAGCAACAACAGCAGCAGAATCAGCAGCAGCATGGCAGTGGAGCGCGATTGCGAGCGCACGCGTTTAAAGTAAACTCCACTGCGTTTACGTTTGAGCTGCGCATATGTACATATGTACATATGTATAGCTTTGTGGCTAAAAGATAAACAAATGTTTTAGGTAAAAGATACTCTTTTGTTGACTGAGACGAGGGCTTCGGTTTAATTAGCCTCGACTGGTAGTTTCGCAGAGATACATACCTGTACCCGGCAGTTCCGTTGCGGTAATTAAAGGCGGTTAGAAGTTGTGTGGCGATTTGAAGTATTCACTGTGAAATTTAAAATGTTTTATTTTGAAAAATATACATAAATTAAACAAAATACTCACAGCGCACAGCCAGCTTCTGCTTCATTTTGCACGAACTGTCAAAATTTTTCAATAACATAAACAAAAAACATGGCATCGTTTGTCTTCAACAAATTATGCTAATGTCAATACTTTCTATGCCAGAAAAAGCTTATCTCAACTAAATAAAAAAAGATGTCGCTAAATATTTCATAACTTTTTTTGCCACTGTGCCTGAAAGGGCTAGTGTAGCTAATTTGAAGTGGAACCATTTTTATTCAAATTTTGTATGGAAAATTCACACCACTAGCAGTCCATGTATAGTATGTCAATGCACTAGATGTTTCTCGATGCTTAACGAAGCGAGTTCTTCTCTTAATCACTAGATGCTTAACGAAGCTAGTTCTCCTATTAGCCACTAGATGTTTCTCGATGCTTAACGAGGCGAGTTCTATTGCAGAGTAAAAGTTAAGAAAAGATGTAGACGGCTTGCCGGTTATAACAGTAGTGAAACGATTTATTTAAAAAGAATAGAAATACAAAAGAGATGGAATGAAATAAAAAAGAAGAGATAAGAAACATATGACTTATGTATCATATAGGGTGACTCCAACACTCCTCCTTAAGGATATGGTTCTTATCGCACTCCCATTGCTTCTCTGAATTGTGCATGTTTAATTTTATCCAAGGATTTTGTTAGGGCATCTGCAGGTTGTTCGGCTGTGCTTATATAGTCGACTTTTATTTGATCCTGGTTGAGTACATCCTGTATAAAGTGAT
This sequence comes from Eupeodes latifasciatus, assembly GCA_920104205.1. NCBI lineage: Eukaryota > Metazoa > Arthropoda > Insecta > Diptera > Syrphidae > Eupeodes > Eupeodes latifasciatus. The sequence continues at coordinate 173,108,633 of OV049924.1, read as the reverse complement.
GACGTATGTCGATGTGTTTAACTCTAGGGTAGAACCCTGCATTTGAGGCTATCGAAATTGTGCTCTGATTATCGCAAAAGATTTGCAATGGAGGTTTCTGTTGTCCAAGAAAATTGACGAGTCCGTTCCACCATAGTGCCTCTTGCAAAGTGGCTGATAGCGCCATATATTCCGCTTCGCAGGAAGATAGTGCTACCGTGTGCTGTTTCTTGGAACTCCAAGATATGGCTCCTCCTTGGGCAATAAAAATAAACCCAGTGTTAGATCTTCGATCATCGGCGTTGGCTGCCCAATCAGCATCACTATAACCAATTATGTTGTTGTTGGCCGTTTTCTTGAATTCAAGTTTCATTGCAGATGTTCCACGCAGATATCGGAGCAAATGCTTAACAGCATTCCAATGTCGAGGTCCAGGGTTGGAATTGAATCGGCTGAGTATATTCACAGCGAAGCAAATATCGGGTCGCGAGCATTGTGCTAAATACATGAGGCAACCAATTGCCTCCTGGTACGGAACATTTTTCATGAATTGGATATCTTTCGTGTCAGATGCACAATCCTTGACTGATAACTTTTCACTGGAATTCATTGGTGTCGTCGTAGGTTTGGCCTTTTCCATCCCAAACTTTTGGAGAACTTTTTCGATATAAAGCTCTTGGTCGATTGCAATTAAATTGTGGGACATTGTTAAGCGCATTCCAAGAATTTGTTTTGCTGTTCCAAGTTCTTTCATTTTGAACTGTTTATGGAGCCGCACTTTAATATGCTCTAGCCAGTCGTTGTTATTTGAAAGAAGCATCGACGTAAACGGCTATGATGAGTATATTTTGATTTTCCAATTTAACGTAGATGCACGGATCGTGCTTTGATCTTTTCAATCCAAATGATTTAAGCGTTTTGTCCAGCTCATGATTCCAGACCCTACTGGACTGCTTTAGTCCATATAAGGCCTTTTTTAAACGGCATACCATGTCTGGGTTTTCAGCACTAGTGTAATGTGCTGGCTGTTCCATGTAAATTTCTTCGGAAAGGCTTCCTTGAAGAAAAGCGGAAATTGCGTCCATCTGTTCGACTTTGAGATTAAGTTGGACTGCTATTGCGAAAAGATATCGCAGTGAACTATGGCGGACAACAGGTGAGTAGGTGTCCTCATAATCTACCCCCTTTCGCTGCGAATATCCTTTGATGACTAACCTGGCCTTGTAGCGATCAATGTGCCCGGTTACATTTCGCTTTGTACGAAAAACCCATTTCGATTTGATAGGCTTTTTATTAGTTGGCAATTTTTGAAGAGTCCACGTGTCATTGGCAAGTAGTGACTGCATCTCTTCTTCCATTGCGAGTCTCCACTGATGTGCATCAGGTCTGGATAGTGCCTCTTCCGGCGTAATCGGGTCATCTTCGATGGAGTTTTGATATGACGATGAGGTTAAAATTCCCGAGAAACCTTGGAACGGTTCCATCTCATCTAGCGAATTTTCTTGAGATATATCCGGATCTTGAAAATTTGTACCTTGAAAAGATAAGGAAGGAGTATCGTCGTTTTCTACCAAATAATCATTATACTTGCCTGGGGGCTTGCGCTCCCTTTCGCTGCGCCTCAACAGCTGCGGTTGCAGTGTGTTCGAGTTGGATTGCTTAGGGAGCGCTGTAGAATCTGATTCAAATGATGTGACTGCGTCTTGAAAACTGTCGTCGTGAATTTCATTTTGTTCTACATCATCGACTGAACCGTTGCAATTTTCTGGTTCTCTTTTGTTGCTGATGTGGATTGAATGGTTGAATTTATTTAGCGTTGCTGACTTCTCATGTGTTTTGCACACAGAAACATTGGACTCCTCATCAATAAATGATACATCTCGACTCTTGAAAATACAATTTTTGTTGGGGTCATAGAGACGATAGCCCTTGGTTTGTTCATCATATCCAACCATTATACATTCCTTGGCTTTCGGATCCCATTTTTTCCGGTTGGCTTTCGGAATGTGTGCCATGGTAGAAGTTCCAAACACTCTGATATGGGCGAGGTCAGGTAATTGTTGAGTCCATGCTTCGAATGGAGTTTTTCCAGTTCCTTTTGATGGAGAACGGTTGAGAAGATAAACTGAATATGCGACTGCTTCTGCCCAAAATGATTTTGACATATTCGAGTCGGCGAGCATACATCGCGCTTTTTCAACGATGGAACGGTTGTTCCGTTCGGCCAAACCGTTCTGTTCAGGCGTGTGCAGGTTGGTGGTTTGATGCAGGATTCCATTACTACGAAGTGTGTCTTGAAACTTGCGGTTCAAAAACTCTTTGCCGTTGTCAGAACGTAGGATTTTGAGCCTGTGACCACTTTGTTTTTTCGGCAAATGCCAAGAAGTCTTTGAAACATGAGAGAACTTCCCAGTCCATTTTTGTTTTTAAGAAGTATACAAAAATTCTTCTTGATTTGTCATCAATAAATGTGATGAAGTAACGGCTTCCACCAAGCGAACAATTTTCCATTGGTCCGCAAATATCCGTGTGCACTAACTCAAGCAGTTCACTTGCCCTACTGCCACACTTGTTGAATGACAACCTCTGTTGTTTGCCGATTGCACAGACTTTGCAGTCTTTTTCAATTTTGTTGCTGAAATTGATTCCGGTTGCCAGACCTTCGTGTAGCTTGTTCAAGCTTTCCTGGTTTAAATGGCCCATTCGGCGGTGCCAAAGGTCTTTTGTGCATTTTGAACTGCATGCAAACGCAACATTTTTTGACGATTCTGTGTTCAATCTAAATAAGTCACCAACATTTGTGCCTGTGGCAATTAATTGTTTTTTTGAGTTAATTACTTTGACACATTTGTTGTTGAACTGTACAGTGTGTCCTTGCTTTACTATTTGTCCAACAGACAAAAGATTGACGGATAAATCTGGAACCAGTTTCACGTCGTCGTTGACTTTAATAGCTGATGTATTGCATGTTGGTTTTAGTGTTGCCGTTCCGGACCCTGTTACTTGCATTTTGCTATTGTTTGCAGCAACTACTGTGCCGATGTCCTTAGAAACGCACTCCAGAATGTTTTCGTTAAAGCTCATATGTGATGTGGTCCCCGAATCAAAATACCATTCATCTTGGTTTCTCGCACTAGATATTGTGGATAGTACACAACTGAAAGCATCAAAATTTCCACTTTTATTTGTGTTGCTTCGATTTTTCGAGCGACAGCTCTTTGCGATGTGCCCAAAATTGTGGCATATCCTGCATTTGGGTCCTTTTTGTGGTTTTTTGAATGATGCTTGGCGTGTGTCTGTGTGAAAGGCTGAGCTTTCGTTGCTATTGCTGGGACGAACATCTTGCAAGAGTTTTGTTTTTATAATATCACCACTAATTTTTGTGCCTGAATTTTCCAAGGCCATTATCATGGGGCGATAGTCATCTGGAAGTCCAGCAAGCAATAATGAACCGACCCATTCTTCATTTATTGGAAATCCAATTCCGTTTAGAGATTGGGCAGTCGTAATTATTTCCTTTACGTATATGTCCATTGAACCACAGTTTACGAGCGACGTTGTAATGAGCTTACGCAGAAGTGCTACTCGACGTGTTAATCCACTGTCTTCGTAGGCATTCGCTAGCTGCTGCCACAGCTCTTTTGCTGTTTTTGCTCCCTTTATATGGACATAACAAACGGGATCGATCATTAATGTTAACTTACTTTTAGATTTCCGATCCTTTTCGGAATCGATGTCAACTTTGGGAATTCCATCATCCTTGACTTCATAGTCAATTGTGGTTGTCCACAAATTGTCGATGTCCAAGCATGCTTGCGCAGCGATCTTCCAAGTCGGGTAGTTTTCCCTACCGAGCAAACGATCTATTGAAACACTCGTACTATTTAACATTTTTAATTTAATTTCTCTTTTTTTATTTTAGACAAAATGATTAATCAATATCAAAAAAAGGTTCAATTTCTTAAAATATTATTTGGCTGTGCCCATAACCTATTGCAGAGTAAAAGTTAAGAAAAGATGTAGACGGCTTGCCGGTTATAACAGTAGTGAAACGATTTATTTAAAAAGAATAGAAATACAAAAGAGATGGAATGATATAAAAAAGAAGAGATAAGAAACATATGACTTATGTATCATATAGGGTGACTCCAACAAGTTCTCCTATTAATCACTAGATGCTTACCCTGAGACTCCACAAGAGTAAAATCCAATCCAACTTCTCTTCCGCAATCTCATCCGCAATCCAGTGTTTTTTTTACTGGGCATATTATGTCTTGCCATGAGCAACCTCAAATGTCACATTTGACTCAACGGTTAATCTGTTGTTTACTTTTAGTAACTTAATAGGTATAAAAAATATGTAAGTATGACCGCACTCTACGACAATTGAAACGAAATGAAATTTTAATTTCAAAAAGGCTGGAAAATGGACGCTCACCACTACATACAACACAAACGTCAAATTTGATGACAGGATTTTGATCCGCTCGAAAAATCCAAACTGCGATGACCGGATCATGGACTGGATGTTGGATTGTTGGTCTCTATTGGATTATCTGATGACAGGCCGATAGTCCTGTCATCGAAAATGTCCAATGGAGACCCCAGGTTAACGAAGCGAGTTCTCCTCTTAATCACTAGATGTTGCCCTTATTCTACTATAACACGATATTAAAAGAGATAAAGAGTGTATACATCATTACAATATTGTAATTGGTTATATTTAGCCAGCTCTAGATCTTCTCGATTTAGTTAGTGTCATCGGCGTCGGTTTCACTGAATATCATCTTCATCGCTCCAAGACTCGTCCTTAAGCCAGCCTTATTAACACAGTTTTCAATTGTCAAAGTAGTTACATCCTGTAACCACACCTTTGAAACCTGGTATAGACAGTCTAGTAGTCTTATTTTATAGTCTTCTTTTTTGGGTTTCCCAAAAACTTAAGATCTTGGTTAGTATACGACGTTTATAATGAACTTTTAAATTTTGTATAATGCCCATGTCCGTCGGTTGAACTATTGATTAATTAATTTATCCTTGACTTGTTTTCAGTGGGCAGGACAGTTGTCGATTAAGAATAATACCTTGTGTTTTATTCGTCCAAACTTTACATCGAGCTTTAAAAGCTAACTAGTAAAAATATCTGCTGTCATCCAAGAACTTTGGTTGGCTACATTATTAACTGGCAAAGATTTTATTTTTCTATTTTATGATTTTATTTTAACAGCGAAGATTTTTGCTCTACCCGATGAATAAGAGCTTAAGCTTTTCTGAGACTTTCATGTTGGACACCACAAGGCATGTTACTCTTTCTTTCGTCCGGTTTAAATTCTTGGACATCTTCTGAAATCTGTTGCTTCCATTCATTGGCTTTATTATCAACAGAAGCACTTTCACCGGACAAAATTTTGTTAAGGATACTATGCCTGGTTTTAAATTTGGTTAGCCAACCACCTAAGCTAAGATTTGACCATTTGAAAACAGATTTGTCAACACTTTTATACTCACAAACTTTGTTCCACTTAAGGTGAACACTAATATTAGTACAATCTTGCCGAGTTCTTAATTTTCCTCTTTTAGCCCAAATCTAAGGAAGTGTACTCTTGGGAACGCCAAAATCTTCAGCAATTTTCTTTTTCTTTTCAACTCCATTCTCAATTTCTTCAATCTTCGAATCTCCGTAAAAATATCCAATGTATTCACTATTCAAAGTTAATATTGAATTGTAAAAAATAAGAATTCCCGCACCAAACTAATAATGAAGTTCTTTTAAAGTTAACTTTATTAAAATTTAAATTTTATAATTTTCTGTTAAAGTTTGCACATACAAAAATTCGACTTGGATGGATTGAAAATAGTCCAAGAATTTGTTAGAGTTAGAGGGAATTTCGACACATGTCAGCTCTATTAAGCTAAACTTCATACGAAAACATGTTAATTGTGTTAATATGTGGATCGAATTATTTATTCGAATCGTATAACAAAATAAGGCTAGGTTTTATTTTGCGTTCAATAATTGCATATACAATAAAACGTCTTTATAACGAACTTCATTATAACGTAATTCTCTCTATAGCTAGTTTCATTTTCTTCCCCTTCCCCTTAACGAAATTCTCAATAGCGAAATTCTCTTTATAAGAAACTAATTTTTTGACCCATCGATAATTTTTTTATCGAAACAAGAAATGAAACGCACAATTTTCACCTTTCTTTATTTTAAAATTTTTATAATTGATATGTTTTTAATTTAATATACTGTGTATCGAAATTTATATACACACTGGCTATGGACAAGGAAATAGCACACTTATGATGTTTTTTATGAATATTTGTTTTATTTTATACATATATAGTACCCGTAGCGTGATGGTTAGTGCGTTGGACTGTCATGCAAGGGGTCGGGTTCAATCCCTGCCTGTGCCACCTAACATTTTTCACGGGTACTGCCTCTTGCGAGGAATTGACAAATCCTCCAAGAGTAATTCTTGTCATGAAAAGTGCCTTCTCAAATTAGCCGTTCGGATTCAGCATATAAACTGTAGGTCCCTTCCATCTCTGACAACATTACTCGCACACAGGAATGGTTGAGAGTTGTAAGTCACTAGGCCCTGGTTCTTCATGGACTGTTGCGCCACCTAATTTATTTATTTTATACTTATGAACTTAAACATTTCCATTTTTGTTTCAGGACCTCTTACAACTAATCAAAGTTTCCTGGGACCTTCTTGGTAAGCGTTCAACTAATTGTTGGCAACTACAATGTGGGATAGAATACCATTCTTCCTTGATACCGGTCCAAAGATCGTTCGAACTTTTGAATTTTTTCGGCCCAATCTTAACCTTGACATCATTCCATAGATGTTCTATGACGTTAAGATCGGGACCATGAGCTGGCTAGGTCAGTACACCAATTTGCTCGTCCAAAAGCCAATCTTTGACTATGTTTGATGCATGTTGGGAGTGGGACGGATTTTTGCCTTGTGTATGAAGATCGAAAATAATTTTTTTCTTTTCGTGATTACAATGCGCTCCTCGGCCAACACAAAATAATCAATCAGCCCTATCATGAATTCCATCGTAATCGGAAATTTTTACGAATCCCGAACAACTGTATCATGAAATCCGTTCGTAGTGGAAAATCTCATACAATTTTGCATTACGAACGGATTTCATGATACAGTTTTTCGGGATTCGTAAAAATTTCCGATTACGATGGAATTCATGATAGGGCTGATTATCTCTCATGAATTTCAATCGCGAAATACAAATTCATCTAAAGGCAAATGCAAGAATCTATCAAAGGTAACGGGACTATTAAGACATTTTACTTCACAAATATTAATGTAGACCATATGCCTGGAAAATAAACTTACCACAAACATTGGACATAACAGAAATTTTAATAGCGAGATTTTTCTCATAAGTGTGCTATTTCTCAGTTTAAAGCTGTATATGAATACGCCTTCTGCGTATGAAGTCACTCAATTTGTTTCAATTTAAATTTTAAAACGACTAAAAATAATCCTTCGTCTTGTATCCATTATAAAAAAGGGAATGCTTAATTTATTACATATTTGCTTTGATTTAATTCAAAGGACCAAGAAGCTGCGCTTCTTTTCCGTGCTAATTTCATTGTCTCTTAAGAAAGAAGAAAAAGACATGCCATGGTAACAAACTTTCTTTTCGATTTTATTACCGCTATAGTTTATATATCGTAATTACCCTACTATTTACAAGAAAGAAAAAACTTACATCCCTCTTCTACAAGTTTTGTATAAGATAAATAACATTACTCCTCAATTTACGTTGTGCATGGTAGTTAAGCATGCATATGACGATATTTGGTCAGCCTCAGCAGTTTCGAATATAAGAACGTTAATAGAAAATAAACATATTCAAAAATAAAATAAACATCTCCTGGTAATTGGAATATCTTGCTGATTCGCGTGCTTTGTTTATGTAGGCTTTTAGATATTCTAAATGCTGTATGCTTGAACTAAATAAATTCATTCGGGTTTTTCGTTTAGTTTAAATTGATTCGGAATTGCAAGAGGGATCTGCTTTAAAGGGGCCGAAGTCTTTTGTGGTTGGCGGGTGGATGTGCTTATGGAGTCTTAGTTGAAGTGGAATTTAAACTGGAACGGAGAATCGTGATGGAAGTGAGCGAACGGACTGCCACCCCCACGGAATCCTTGTTGTCCGCCCTCAGGATCTAGAGGATCTTCGCCATTATCGAATTGTCTCCTCTTTTCGGGGTCTGTCAGAACCTCTTTAGCTGCGGCAATGTCAATGAATTTTTTTTCCGCCACCTTCTTTTCTTCATCTCTGAAATTATCAGGGTGCCATTTCTGTGCGGCCTTTCGATAGGCTTTGGTTATCTCTTGTTTGTTGGCATTTCGCTTAACACCCAAGATTTTATAATAGTCTCTTCGCTCAGATTGCTTCTGTAGCCTCTTGGCCTTTTCAACACCCTCTTTGGCTCGTTGGAGGCTTTCATCGATTTCCAGAGCAGCCTGGAAGTCATGTATGGCATCGTCGAACATTTCGGCTCCGATGTATGCATCGGCGCGATCACAGAGGATTTGTGCGTCTTTCATAATTTCCAGAGCTTGGTTGCATCTGGTTATTGCTTTTGTGTGTTCTTCATTGTGGGTGAGACATCCACACAATAGTTTCTTAGCTTCGAATATAATCATGTCTTCCTCTTTCTCTTGATTTAGTACTGACTCAGCCGATGTCACACAGTCGGCATATCGTTTCTCTTCTTTCGCTGCTTCAGCATTGCTCAGAGACTTTTCCACCTTGCGCAGCTTCTTGTAGAAGGGGAAACAGTCTTTATGCTCAGGATCAAGTTTCAGACACTCCCTAATTTCTTTGAGGGCACTTGTAGCGTGTCCAATTCGGTAAAGCAATTCGGCGAGCCGGAAGTAACCCACTGTACTGTCTTGAGTGAGTTTGTTAACAGAGCGCAGGTCAGATATTGCAGCTAGGTAGTCGTTCTGGGCGATATATGCGTCGGCCCTCGCTTGTCGAAAGACTGTCGACCATGGTGAGATCTCCAGCAGCTGAGTCAGGAGAGTTATTGATGAGCGATAATCTCCGCGTGACATTAAATCAACAACTAGTGTCCACTGTTCTCCAGCTGGGCCAATTCGGCTATAGTATTCATTCGCAACTTCATTGTAGGGCTCTTCTCGGAGCTAAGACAACCACTGGTAAATTAATGTTTCTTATAGAATTGAATATATCTTACCACATGAACAAAATCCTCCGCTGCCAATTGGTAGTCCCCTGACTTCATGAAGACCGTTCCTCTTTGTAGTCTAGCAGCTGTAAAATCTGGTTTCAGTTCAAGAACCTTTGCGAAGTCCTGAATGGCAAAACGAGTCTTTCCCAGAGCGAGATACACAGTACCTCGCTTAAACAAAGTTAAGTAATTATTTGGATCTCCCTCTGCAAAGTAAACAATTTAAGAAACTTAATTTATTTACAAACAACATCTAACTCACCAACAGCTGCATGATAGTGAGTTAGGGCGTCTGCTAGCTGCCCTCTGGCTAGAAATTCTTTTCCCAATTCCAGATGGTTTTCTATATCGGCGCTCTTAACAGCTTTAGCACCTACGCAAGAAATGAGGAAACTCGTTAGACGTGTACAATATTGGTAAAGTTAGATTGGCTAAATGCAAATAGCTCACCATCTAAAAATAATTCCAAAAGAAGTATTATCACACAAGCAGCTAATTTTCGGTCTCCCAAAGGAGAAATATCACTGAGAAGAAAGGCGCTCATATTTTAGTTGGGCTAAATTAATTCCAAAGATTGATATTTGTTTTGTGATTTATGACTATTTAAAACATATTATCATTGATTTAGCACAGTTTTTGATTGATTTTAATGAAACGAAAATGCTAATGCAACTATTTTTCTTTGATATCAAATCTTGAGTCTGAGGGTGTATGATGAGAACTTTTCGGACCGCTTCGAATGATATATTTTGTGTTTGACACACGTCAGATATTTCTTTTGCAACGTTTTCTTTTTGTTTAATAGGATAATTTCATTGGAGTGGTAGGGATGGATAGATTCTTTTGGTAAGAGATGGATAAGAAAATAAATGTGGGTCACGCTGATTGGTGGACCACTTATCGGCTTCTGACAGTTAAGCCTGACGTTCACTAGACAAGTTATGCAGATTGCCTACTAGGTAATTAAGTTGCTCGGTGTTGCTGGCGATTTGTATTGCCAGCAACTATGGACAACTTATGGCTTTGTATACATAACCTTTTGCTGGTGCGGACTTCTTTGACTTGACCATTTTATTATAAAAATTACAACGCCACATTGCATTGTAGCTATGGTACGGTGAACGTTAAATAAATTGTTTCCTGATAATACTATAGGTTTCAAATACAAGTTGATTTTTCTTCCTCTTCAGTGAGTGAAAGAGTTTTTTTTTAAATAATGAAAATTGTGTTGAATGAACTTTTGGCATTTGATGTATTTTACTTAAAAATAGATATGATTCCAATGACTTACTTCAATTTACTGAAATGGGTAAATTTTTTTTTTTTTAGTTTATTTATTTATTTATAAAGCTTACACAGTAAGATAACAGATATCTTATAAATTTGTGAGAGCCTATGACTTTACTTTAGATAGCAATTCAAAATAAAAAAAAAATACAAAAGAAAATGATATAAAATAAAATTAAAGAAAAAAGAAAAACAAATATTTATCGATAAAATATTATTTGACTTGAAAACAAGGGACTAATAGAAGTAATAGAATTAGAAGAAGAAAAAAAGGAGAAAAAGATGGTTAGAGTTAAGAAGAGATGATAAGCTAAGTTAAGTTAGTTGCTTTGGTTAGAAAAGAAGATTTTAATACTTTTTAGAAAAATGTGCACATCACTTATATCCCGCAGATGAGTGGGCAGTGAGTTCCAGAGGCGACATGCAGATATGAAAAATTGCCTTTCTGAGGTCAAACACGAAAAGCGTGGCAAAATTACCGATGTCGATCTGTTCGATGTTGACATTCTGATTTTTTCAAAGAGATAGGCTGGTTGACGTGTTTTCAAGATTTTAAAAAACAGTATCAATGTTCGAAGCTTCATGAAGTCATTTAAAGGCATATTAAGTAGAATCTCTTGCAAATGTGAAACATGGTCGTACCTTCTTAACCTAAAGATGTATCGAATGATACTATTAAAGGCTATGTTTAGTTTATTTTTGCTGATGGAATCGCAGTTGTAAAAAATTTCGCATCCATAAGTGAGAACAGGTATAACTAAGGTTCTTACTAGCATTAGTCTGGTTTTAAATGGAGTGATGTTTTGGGCTGTCCACAGCGTTCTAAGAGTTCCATAGGTTTTACCTATCAATTGATTGATGTGATCATTCCAGGTCAATGTTCAATTGAAGATTACACCTAGAATTTTACTGGAATTTACGTTTACGTACGTGGGTTCTCGTTTAGAATTATGGAAGGAAAGTATGTCAGATGTAATTCTTTTCTTGATATAACCAGGCATTTGCATTTGCTTGCGTTGAGAATCAACCCATTGCAAGACGCCCAGTAAGATATCTTTTCTAGTTCTTGATTCAGGGTAAAAACGCAGTCTTCAATCAAACCCAAAGGACAGCTTTTGTAAATTTGAATGTCATCGTCATAAAAATGTTTTGATACTTCATTTATAATGAAACCGATTTCATTCACATATAATGAAAATAGAAGGGGGGATAAAATTGATCCTTGGGGAACTCCTTGTTGAATCGGAAGAAAATCGGAGAGATTTTCATTTAAGAAAACGGCTTGCTTTCTATCATTCAAAAAGGAAGAAAGCAGTTTAATAGCTTCTAAAGATATGTTGAATTTGTGACGCAGTTTATTCAGAAGTATCGAGTGATTCACTATGTCGAATGCTTTTGAAAAGTCTAGCAGGACTAAAAAAATTACTTTGTCAATATCAAGTTCGGTCCTTATGTCTTCGATTATTTTAGTTAGTGCCGTAATACAGCTATGGTGTGAACGAAAACCCGATTGAACATCGACTAAAAGATTGTTGCGACTGATGAAGCTGCTTAATTGTTTTTGCATTATCCTTTCACATACTTTAGATAGAAAAGGAAGTATTGAAATCGGTCTAAATTCATTACAAAGCGAGTTTTTGGGGGATAGGAATTATTTTTGCTTTTTTACATTGATGCGGGAAAATGCCAGTGGTAAGGATTGTATTTATTACATGTGTAAAGTAGGGTAGAAGCAATGGAAGAATAGCTTTAATGAAAATTGGATTCAAATCATCAGCATCAGTGGCATTGGACTTTATACTTATGCAACTTTCAACTATGTCTAAGGCGTTCACACAATCGAAACTGAACAAAGTGTCTGTAGAAGTTGGTGGTATCGTATTGAGAGATACATGATCTCTTGGAGTACTGAAGGTGTAGAAGCATTTAGCTCATTTACATTAATTGCAGCTGGAAAATTATTTTTTTGTTTACCTATTCCTAGCTGGCGGAGGTTGCTCCATAGTTTACGACCATCGGATCTTAAATCTAGACGCTTAGAGTAGAATTGTACTTTTGCGCGTCTAACCTCTTGAACTACTTTATTTCGTAGTGATTTGTACAACTCACTGAGCTCGTTAACACGGAAACCTTTCCAGCGTCTATATGCTAGATCACGCCGATTTATTAGGTCTTTAATCCTTCTAGTAAACCATTGTTTATTTTCGCGAATCCTAGTTTGTGTTTTCAATGGAACGTGTTGATTAAATAAAATACTAAGGTTTGTGTTTAAAAACTCTACTTGGTCATCTGGTGAAGGCATTAGGAAAATGTCATTCCATGCTATCATGTTTATATCATTTTCAAGATGTGTTTTATTTATATTCTTAAAATCTCTAAACTGAATTCTAGAAATCACTTGGTTTACACTTGAATTAAAATCAAAGGTCAAAAAAATAAGATCATGTCTAGAAAAAACTGGAGTTTCGAGCTGATCATATAACAGTACTCGATCGATTTCACTCACATAGTAATGATCTAATAGCGTACAAGATGACTGAGAAAAATGGGTTGGTTGAGTAATGTTGACTGAGTGCAAGTCGAAGATTTGTTCCAAATCGATATACCTATTAGGTCTATAGATGGATCCCAAGAGAAGATTACCTTCACTGCCTTTAACCTCCAAAAACAAATACTCGCAAGAAGAGCCGGGTGACGAATAACATAACTTCTTACAGATAAGGTTTTCCCTGACATATATAGCAACACCTCCTCCGCGGTTGCACCTATCAGACCGGAAAATCCTATATCCGCTTTTAACATAGTTCGCAATATAACATCACTGGAGTATCTTATGGAGCCCACTATACGTTCACTCAACTCTGAAACGAGTGGTTATAAGGCGAGATCTAAGTAACATACACATAATATGATGGGGAACAAAGCAACAACTTTTACAAAAAGGTTTTGATATGATAGCAATAATAAATAAATATTGGTGAACAAAGAAAATAAGATAGAACATAATAAGTGGAAAAATAGAAATAGTGAAAGGTAATAATAATAATAGTAGTACTATACGTAATAATATTTCATACAATAAAACGTTGTTCATCATGTTGAATGCTGGTGAAATTCTTCTTCTTCTTGATTGCCTGTCACAGCAGAGGCAGCGAGTATGGTTTTCAACAAAGACACTCTAGTAAAGATATAAATCCTCGGTAGCTATATTGGTTTGCCTACAAACTAAACCGGAAACGGACCTCATAAAGTAATTCTTAGTGTGCGTGAAAACACGCACACTAAGACACAATTAATGAGGTCCGGTGCGTGGAAATTTAGTTTATCAGTTATTTGAATTTCACATTTATTCATGGACAGAATGTCAAAATTACAAATACAACAATGTAAACAAATGGGTTTTGGAGGGTGATACGTACGAAGGATTTATATCTTCATTAGAGTGTTTTTGGTTTTCAATATTGTATCGTTGTTGATGTGTATTGTCTCTCCTTTTTCGCTCTCTTTAACATAAAGAGAGCCAGAGCGTGTATACACTTTACTAAGAGCGCCGCAGTGTTTGAGACGCATTGCTTGCTGGAGGAAAAAATCGGTTTTTAGATGTTAAGCTTGCATGCAGGTAAACCTTATTTGCTTTTTTTCCTTGTACATTTATTCCCGTGTAGTCAAGATGCAGTGCTCTTTTGTGTGTTTTGTGAAAGAGAGCAACAGATTTTAGTACCAAGTTCCTTTCGTGTGGCGAACTAAATTTTAGTATGATCGGAGCGTCGTGGGTGTTCTCATTTTTACGTTGCAATCGGAAAGCAGCTTTTACAGTGGGAGGTACACATTCAACCGCGTGGCAGATGCGGTTTAAGACAGATTGAAAGTCTTCATTCGGCAGTTGAGATATACCGAAAAGAACAGCATCGGATGCAACCTCCTTTCGTTCAGACAAGTCACATCGTTGTTGTAGATCAGCTAAGTCATCCTTTAGTTCATTTACAACATCTGAGTGATGGGATTCGATTCTCTCAATCTCAATTCTAACAGCTTCTCAGGTTCTTTCTTAAAAGAGTACTGCACCTTCCCCGGACGACTCCCACATATATGTTACACATTGAAACAGGGCTCCCACCATTGTTCATCACAACATTGAAACTCCATTTTGATTACGTCCTTAAAGTATTAAACATGCACGAAGCAAGACTTCCTAAAATAGTTGCTACGCACGCCATCGCAAAAAAAGCATCATGCTTTCAGAAATGGAAAGAGCTGGCTGAGAGGACGGGACGTCCATTAAATTTATCGGGATTTAACATACAGGAAATGAAAGTTGAACTTTACATTATACTCCAGAATCTTGATGAAAAACTACATAAAGCCTTTATTGAAGAAGCTCAATCATCAATTTATCGAAGGTACTATTCGAAACTGGAACACGATCTAAGCATGATTAGCTATTTTGGAAGCAATGTCGATGCAGAAAAAATCTCAACCATATTTAAGGTGAGAGGAGAGTTACTGCCATTAAACTACATACCCCACCGGCCGGATTTACCTATCACATGCTCCTTGTGTAACTTGAAAACCCGTGAAGACATCATGCACTTTATAGGCATCTGTCCCATACTTAAAGAATTAAGAAAACTACACTTGGGAAAAGCTAATTACGAAGAGGATGAAGTTATTGATATACTGAACGGACGTGATTGGACTGCTCTTTACAACTTTGTGAAATCAGCATTAAGATATAGAAACCAAATCTTAAGAGAAGCGTTTTAATTAAATTTTTAACCAAATGAAAAAATGTATTGTAAACCTAGTGCACCTATTTATTAATTTTTATTATTGAAATCATAAACTTGTCAATCTGGCAGACGGCTTTTGCCATGTCTTTAAAGATTTGTAAACCGAATTCAAAAATGTACTTATGATGAAATAAAATCTATTTTCTAATCTAAATCTAAAATCAATCTCAATTCGCTCTGTAAGGATTTTATCGTCTCATCTGTGTTTTTCATGAAGGTGGTCACGGTTTTTTCAATTTGTTCAAAACGTAGGACAAAATCCAAACGTAGATCTTTGATCTCTTGTGGCAATCTATTGACGATATCGGTTGATTGGTCTTTTATCAGGGTGTCCATTTCAGATCGGGAGATTGAAAACGTAGGTGACATAGACTCGCTCTCTTTAGTGGAGGGCGGTGTGGTATCAATTGCAGCAGTGGGAGTGATGTTGGCAGAGGTTGAATTGTTGGTTAGGTCTTTGATGGAAGCGGTTGTTTTCGGAGTTGATTTTAATTTGATTAGATTTTGTTTTACTATGGCGGGAGAGGATATTTTAGTTGTGGGAGTAGTTTTTTTTGTTTTCTCTATTTTTTTGGAGGTTGCAGGGGTGAAAGTTTTTGAATTCTCTTTATCAGAGGCGCGAGTCTTAACACCAGACATTATTTCAAAGAGAGAGAACAAAACAAATACGAACTGATGGAGTAAATGTACAGAAAAAAAAGGAGGCGCGTGACACTCGTGAAATTTAATTAATTTGGTTTTGTTAACTAAGCGCACTTTGATTTCTGAACAAATTTGTCGGTTTCAATGCAGTAGATCGTATTCCGCACAAACTTTTGGACTTTTATCGATAGTGATACAAAATATGCGTATAAATTAAGCTGTTTTGCCGGACAGTACTATTTAACACGTCTATTCACTCATGAGAATTTTCTGTGGAAATCTGGCCATACACGACTGAACCAAAGATCCAAATGGACTCATGCTGATCCAAAATCGTGTGTGGGAAAGCTGAGGTGTCTCGGTTTAGCTCCATCGATACATTTGGATTTTCAGCTAGTCAAAAATCAAGAAGCCTAGGCCTACGAGGCAAAGCTAGGCTCTGCGGTGTGTTGGGATTGAACAAACCATCTCACCATCTAACAACTATCTCAGTCTATTTCATACAATAACTATCTTTTCTGACTCAGTTGCCAACTTTTATTATATGAGGAAGCAACTAAAGTTGCAAAAGGTGACTTTCTTCAAAATATTCTTCAAAATAAGAAAGCTTCACAGTGGATATTTGCCACCAGTCCACAAACTTATAGTTGGTGGATATCGGTTAAAATTATTTGCAACCTCGGGCAACTGAGCTGCTTTCTATTTCACGTGGTGGTGATGTCAATTGGCCGCCAAGATCATGTGATTTGACACCGTTGGACTTCTTTCAGCGTCATTGAACATTTGAATGAAGGTGTGCTACCGATGGCGTGGCGGTCATTTGGCCCATTATATCATAATAAAAAGAAATGACAATAATTTCCTCAATAAATTGTGTTTTATTCAAAATCAACATCGGCCCTTAAAATTTAACCACCCTCTATTTGTTCGTGCTCTAAATGAAAATATAGAAATAATTAATCTGTGAAATTGCGGTTGTAGCTCGGTCGTATATGCTGAGGATATTTGCACCGGGTCGAAATGGGTCAGAGCCAATTGGCTCGGTCTTTTGAGGGAAGACATTTTTATTCTTGATGGTTTTTGATTCACTGTACACACCTAAACATTTTTTGTGTGGATTGTACAGCGCCCTGGAATTGGCATTTATATTAATTTATTTTGCATATATGTATCTTTTAAATAAAAAACATGCTTGCTATTTTTTTCAAAAATTGTATTCTCTATTATATAAAAGCAATTTGTATCGACAAATAAAAACTTTTTGTAACTTATTCATTTTAGGACATACAAATTACATCACCAAAAAAGTCACTTAATGGTAATAAAGGGAAAATTCCATATTTTTTTTCAAACAAACAATTCCCTGCAGGCTTAGTTGCCTAGTGGTTGCCTTCTCATATAAACTGATTTGGCTAGTCTATGCTTCCAAGATTTCTGAGAATTTTCTCAACTAGATTGATAGAGCAGAAGAATGAAATATAAATACAATTCACTATATTTCCATATTAACTAAAGCAATCTTAAGAAATCGAATCACAAAAACTTATATTCTCAGATATGACAGTAAAAGCAAAAGTGAAAAATGTTTATAGAACATTTCGTTTGCATTTCAGAGAACACTGAAACATCTGAGATCCTAGAAACATAAATTTCCTAATTTTCAACTTTTAAAGTTGCATCTTCCAGTTGCCTATTAGACGACAGTCCTTAGGTATAAAAGTCATTTAGTTGTGTAAGCCCAGCAAAGTGTAGACTAGCCATGAATCTCTTACATTGACATACTATACATGGACTGCTAGTAGCCAACTTCACGATGGTTCCACTTTTAACGGACAAAACACTAGCGCAAAGAGGGCTATGCGGAAAAATTGTGTAACATTTATGACACTTGAACTTGACACAAACACAACAACGAAACAATTTTCCAAAAAATTTTTGGTCAAGGACCGAAAACCGAATGATATTCGCGCGTTTGAATTTTATTTTCGTATAAAATAATAAAATACTATCGTTATTAGATTATTTATAAAAATTAACAAGAGTTTATGTTATTGTTTTGATAGAAAAAGACGCAAATTATGGATCTATTTGAACCTCATTTGATTACAAAGAAAGAAGTTCGATTTTCTGAATGTCTCGTCCAAGAACCCTCAAGCCCTGAAGAAAATTTCGGTAAATATAAAAAAAATAACTTGCCTTTTAAATTGTTATATACGCATTAATATGTAGTTATTATTTATCAATAAAACAAGGTGATCGTGATATATTTGGTGGAATAATAAAATCGACAATGGGGATGGCTTACCAACGGCACGCGCCTCTGCATTACCTCACTGCGAACCGGTCAGTCCATATCTAAATTCGATTTTGATGCCAGCAATGGGTATGAGACAGTGTCATAATTTAAGCATACATAAATAAATATTTAATTTTTGGTATACGACTTGTTTTATGTAGGTTTGGTGTTTGCATCATAACATGCGTTTCGGAAATCCAAATGCCATACATGAAGGATACACTGATTGCAATTGGAATCCAATATGTCGACAGTCCTTGAGGTCTTGTCGTGTTGTATTCTGTAGAAGAGTCAACAGTTATTTGTTGCATTGATTTAAAACATAAATAACTTGTTGCCGGTTTATAAGTCATGAGGTCTCTCAGCATACTATTTTGCAAAATATGGATAGGTGTTTGGCTGTGGGCACTGATAGAGGCAGTGTATTGCTTGTGGATCTTAGTTTACGCAACATCGTCGATGTACCGGCTTCGAAGAAGGATGCAGGCATTTCAGTTGTACCTTGTCACATTGTGGATTATTGCATGACCTTGCTGCATCTGCATCGACACTTTCAACATTGCCAACAGGAAGGAGTTCGTTTTGGCATTCAACTTGAAGGTAACAAACAATATTTATTTGTATTGAAGAACGAACTAATTTTCTAAACATTCTTGTATTGGGTTTAGCTGTAGGCTTAGCCGATGGACATCTTGTGCTGTATGACTTAACAGATATGCAAGTGTTTTATGTTGCCCCGCCGCAAGAACGATCATCGCCGCTTGTTAAAATAAGCTCCATGGAACAACCAGATGATCCGCGTCCTTGAGTGCCAATCGATTACCAAAGCACCATCACATGGAAACTAAGAAACAATATCTCTATGTACCCTTGTTTGGAAACAGGAAAAAGAACTCCAAACTGAGATACTATTCGACGTAAATCAACGGTACAAAGAAGAAATGCAATCTATAATTGATACACCTTTAGTAAGAGCCACCCGCTTAATATGATAAGTGCCTACATTTTTACAATTCGATGGGATATATATAAACTGCTATTTCTATTAATCATATACATACATATGTACATATTATTTCATTTCCCTTTTCCGGCTTTCACACTAAACCAATTTTAATAAATAAAGTGTCAAACGAAAAATGATTTTCTTTAGACTAGGTATGCGAATTGTATTTTATTTGAACATATTTTTCCAGAACGGAATGCTTTTGTGGGCAATGTGAACGCAGTTCATCTTAACCCATACCTCAGGGACACATTATACCGGAAACTCATTCAAAGAAAAA
This sequence comes from Eupeodes latifasciatus, assembly GCA_920104205.1. Classification (NCBI taxonomy): domain Eukaryota; kingdom Metazoa; phylum Arthropoda; class Insecta; order Diptera; family Syrphidae; genus Eupeodes; species Eupeodes latifasciatus. Next base: position 173,089,106 of record OV049924.1, on the reverse strand, counting down.
TGTAACACTGGCACTCGAAGATTAATGGTTTGTAACTTTCCTTTTCCCGTCTTGGTAAGGGGTTAATTCAAATTGTTTCTGAGTGGTTCGTTAACGTGATTTTCATACAGTTCCACAATGAGAATGTTTTATAAAAAATTAAAGTAAGTAAACTGGGTACTACAATAAAAGTGGGTTGTAAAATAATCAGGGTAATAAAATAATCAGAGCAAATAATATAACCTAGGTTTTAAAATTATCAAGATAAATAATATAACGAAGGTTATAAAATAATCCAGGTTAAAAAATAACCAGGGTGGAAAATAAGTTCTGTTATTAAATAACCTGAATTACAAAGTAGCCTAGACTACAAAATAAAATTGGTTTTAAAATACCCAGGGTTAACCTGGGTTTTAAAATAACATGGGTGTATAAAATAAACTGTAACAAAATAGCCTGAGTTATAAAATAATCTGGGTTTTAAAATAAGGCTATATACAATAAAGCCTAACGTAATAACTCCTACTAAAAAAGATGAAATGAAACCTAATATTTTCCATACAATGTTAGAATTAGATTCACGGGAAAGAAGTTCTAATTCTTAGGTTTCTTATCATTATCAATGTTAAGTTTGCTTGAATTTGTTATTGTAAGAAGATATCACATGATATAAAATATACAAACAGTAGAGAAATAAATTAAGTCCTTATTAGGAGTTATTTCATTCTTCTAAAAATTACACTTTCATAGAAAAAAATATGATGACAAAAAGGAAGGCTAGGTTTTTTAAATGTTTGCCTAGTCTGAAAATGCTTTTTATTATTTATAGTGAAAAAAAAATCTGATAACACCAAATAGCCATTGTTTCGCATAAGGGGGGATGTGTGATGCACGGTGAGCCCCCCGACTGCACCATCTTGCCGCCTAACACGCAGCCGAACACGATCTCAAGATTCAAGAGTTTAAGAGAAATTAAAAAAATGTAGAGTTGTCCCTTAAGAAAATGGGACACTATTCAAATTCCTATTTTTCAAAGCTGGAAAAGATCCAGAGCATAATTTTATTTGTGATAGCCACCATTTAAAACCACAAAAAGTATAAATTGTTTAAGAACTTCTCAACCAACTGCACATGCACAGGAATTAGATCCCCTTTTCCTATCTCTTTCTCTGATATCTAAATACCTTAAGTTTTAATATTAACAATACGCATTATAATCAAATGATGGCATTGCTTACAACACACAATTAATTAATGAATTATTAAGACTTTAAGCAAAAACAACAGCAATTTATTTTCTTTAATACAATGTCAATATCTTAAGCCTTAGCAGCTGATTTTCCTGCATGTTGCTTCATTCTTGCCTCGATTTCGGGTCTAAAATGCCTTATGAGACCTAAATTACAAAAAGAAAGGGTTGAGAAATAGAAACAAAAATATATAACTTAACAAACCTTGTACTGGCCAAGCTGCACCATCACCAAGGGCGCAAATAGTGTGCCTTCAATTTGTTTAGAAATTTCCCACAACATATCAATCTCGGATGGCTGAGCATTTCCAGCGACGAAACTAAGAAATGATCATATTATTATTTTTTCCATTAAATCTTAATTTAATCAAATTATTTAGTACCGAGCCATAATTTTGTTCATCCAACCAATACCCTCGCGACATGGAGTACACTGTCCACAACTTTCATGTTTGTAGAAAGATATCAAGCGGGCAATAGCTTTGATGATATCGGTTGATTTATCCATAACGATGATAGCAGCTGTTCCCAAAGAAGTTTGGGCAGCAATAAGGCCATCGAAATCCATGATAGCGTCATCACAAACTGATTTCGGGAGCACAGGTGTGGAGGAACCCCCTGGAATAATTCCTAACAAATTGTCCCAGCCGCGTTTCGTTCGTATGCCGGATCATCCGGACTAAAATTTCTCCACGCTTTGTTATCTGGGACATGTCACACAGAGTGGTACCCCTGGAAATGGAAATTTAAAATGTTTTATTTTAAAAAATATACATAAATTAAACAAAATACTCACAGCGCACAGCCAGCTTCTGCTTTCTGCTTCATTTTGCACGAACTGTCAAAATTTTTCAATAACATAAATAAAAAAACATGGCATCGTTTGTCTTCAACAAATTATGCTAGATGTCAATACTTTCTATGTGAGAAAAAGCTTATCTCAACTAAATAAAAACAGATGTCGCTAAATATTTCATAACTTTTTTTGCCACTGTGCCTGAAAGGGCTAGTGTAGCTAATTTGAAGTGGAACCATTCTTATTCAAATATTGTATGGAAAATTCACACCACTAGCAGTCCATGTATAGTATGTCAATGATCTCTTATAATTTCAAAATTGCTGTCAACTAAACTTCTGTCAAAATCAGTCGGTTGCCTAAGGGAATAAGTGGAAATACAGAAGGACTTCATTTCCCATTTTCTTAAAAAAAAAATACCTAGGATGGCTCTACGAAGTTTATCAATTTTAAACTTGTTAAAATCAAAACATAATGTTTTTCTCAAAAGTATTTATAATCCCGGACCAAAGTCAAATGCAGTAAGTATCCCGTTCTTTTAGTATTTATGTAGTTTTGTGTGTTAATTTGCACAATTATTTCTAACCTCAATGGTCAAGATTTCTCAATACCACACAAAAAAAACATTTATATGAACTTGGACTCCTTAAATTAAATATGTTCTTCAATTATTAGTTTCCTTATAGTACAGAAGTCACAGTACAGGGTACCCCATTGGCTGTCAATACCCAAAAAGTGAGCAAAGCCATGAAAGCATATCTGCAGCGGGCTCAAGAGCATGACCAATTCATGAAAACACAACATGTTGAGTATGAAATTGGAAAACGACACTTAGCGAATATGATGGGGGAAGATCCTGAAACATTTACCCAAGAAGATGTTGATGTAAGTGATTATTAAAGCTTATATCTTCTTACTGTGTACTTAATTAATCTTTCTTTATATAAGAATGCCATTGAGTATCTATTTCCATCGGGAATTTATGATAAACTTGCCAGACCTGCTATGAAAAGCCCGGATCAAGTGTTTCCAGCACGAAAGGCAGCGGAATTTGATGAGACTGGTCGTCCATTCCATAGTATGTTCTACACTGGCAGGCCAAACTTTTTTAAATTGCTTTATGTAAGTAATAAAGGGAACCATTGAGAGACCACAATAAATTATTTTTTTGTTTTATTTATTTTAGGATATTGTTGAGGAAATCAACAAATTAAACGCTTTGGAAGAAAGAATGATACGTCGTGGAACAATTGCCGATGCAGATCAGAAAGTGTAAGTTTTATAAGTTTCTATAGTTTCAATTTATCAAAGAAGTTGAAACTTTATAATTGTAATTGGAAAGTAGCTGATTGCTTCATTTCCATAATAACTTGATTTGAGTATTTCGTTGCTATTGTTCCTTACTTTTAAATTTCCTAAAACTAAAAACTTAATTTAAGTAAAAAAGCCCTCTCAGACTAGGTGGTAAAGAGATTGAAGTATCATCATCCAGGGGAACGCCTCAAGGATTCTGGTCATGAATTAAATCCTTACCAAACTTGAATACAGTGAAGTCAAAGTAGTAGCCTACGCCGATGATGAAGCTCTACTGGCGACAAGGAAATTCCTAACCATTATTAGGGATCAGTTGAACCAAGTCTTATCTAAGATTTACGCGTGGTCGAAAAGCCTGGACGATTAACCGCCTTAAGATAGAATTAATACTCTTTACAAAAAGGAAGAAAATTCAAATTATATAATCAACTGTATATAGAGATCCTCACTCAAATTATCATATCAATCTTAAATACCTAAGAGAAACCTTAAATTAGTCCGCTGATTGGAACCAATTCAAAATTAGTAAAAATTAATTCAAAAAAGGGTATTATCTATGCAAAACGAGCAGCCGGCGTAACTTCTGTAATGACATTTAGTCAACGAATGACGCTGCCAGACTCAGAAAAGGCACAAATCGCTCCAGGTTTCTCTGAAACTCTGGAATTACTTATGAAAAGTCATTTTCCAGGATGTATAACTGGTACATCACTAATTGAAGACCACAACGTAATGAGAATCTCAAGCATAGGCAATCAAATAGTAGATTATAGAAAAGTGTCATGGGCATTTGACTCCTTCTCAGCATACAAGTCTCCAGGTCCTGATGGAATTAACCCAATGATGCTCTATGCTCTAAATACACAATTGTTCCGATTCTAATGAATATATTGAAAAAAAGAAAAAAAGCCTCATTTGCCATCTATACCTGCAGCAGAATTTTTGGTAGATGATGAGGTTCAAGCACTAAAACCATTGTGTGGATGTACACTGCCATTGTAAGGTCAATATTAACATACACATGTTTGGTATGGTGACCAGCCCTTAAAAGGGTTACCAATCTTAAAAATATGACAAAAATTCAAATTCATTGCATGTATAGGTACTACCTGCCAATGTATATTCATGAAGGAACTGGAGGCCAAAAGCGCATTACGTTTAATATAGCGTAATAACTAGAAAAATGTTTCCTTACATATTTATCATATTTATCGACAGCCAAGCAGCTTATATTACGTTTCGTCCTTGCCACCGAAAGACATTCTAAAATTTTCCCAGAAATTGGTATGGTTCAGAGAGGCGCCCTTAACCTAAATCCTATATATACTGAGGGCTTTAAAACGGAAGCTGGAGTAGGAGCAGGTTTCTTCTTTGAGACTTCCCGATCAAAGTAGAATATTTCAAGTTGAGGTATTTGCAGTGGCATATGCTGCAAAACAGCTCTCAATGATCGCGTTATCACAGGCTGATGTCACCTTATTCGTTGGTAGCTGTATTAAAATCGGTTTCGCCAACAACTTACGGCTCACAGCATAACAAAAGACTCTGCTGCGATTTATCTTGTAACGAGAGAGCAGATGAGCTCTCGATGATAGGTACAACACTGAATCAACCAAATAAAAACGAATCATTGCTAACAAGATACTTCAAGAAACCAATTAAAGATGGGTATGCCTTGAAACCTGTGCCACCTGGAAATTATGGCCCAAATTCGACAATACAAAATCCCGTTCGATTATGCATCTAGACAAAATATCTTTACGACTGCTTGTAAGCAAACAAAACAAAAACACCAACTCAAGAGTTGGAAGCTTCAAGACAGCCTTGTCAACAATTTTCTCAATCAATATATTATGTAGACGAAGCTAATATACTTCGAAGTCTGAATCCTAATAATCTGAAGAATTGTTGAAAAACATTGCTTGCTGCAATACAATCAAAATGGTTTTCAAAAAGGTAAAAGTACGGGAAGGCTTCGTGGTGAATTCTGTAATGCTGTTAACATGAGTCTCAATAAAAAAAAAACTTTTGGAGTCCTTTACAGAATTGGTATTAGGGGAACTCTTTTGAAATGGATGGAGAGCTATCTCATAGAAAGAACATTTAAAGTCAAAGTTGAAAGTTCATGGAGTAAAGAAATAAGCTGCACACATGGTGTACACCAAGGGTCAAAAATGGCTTCAAGAAAAAAAGATGCTATTAAATTACTTACTTAAGGTGGCGCTACAGTCCTGGCGCCCTACTATGTAACTCGATTCTACAATGAAATTGTTCGAATTCGAAAAATTGGTACTATATGTATCTATTTGACTACAAATCGAGAATCGAATAGTTCTAGTTGTGCCAACTATATTCTTATGAACTTTCGAATAAACGAGGAACTACGTAACTCGAAAGTAGAATTCAAAACAAGGCAAAATCGAAAATAATCACTACATCAAATGTGTTTGCGAACGAAGTTTTTTTTTGTCAAATTGTAAGTAAAACGTTATAAATTATTAATATGCAATTTGAATTTGAAAGTTTTTCATTCAACTTTTTGTGTTTTATTGCCCCAATTACACCGGGAATTTGTGATTTTTGCCAAAAATAGCGTTTGGACTTTCGTTTCTCTTCCTCATTCATTTCAAAATTCATCATCAGCGGGAACATGGCTCTTTCGATTGAAGTCAAAACTTCGGCAAGTATTTTTGACAGGGTTTGCTGTGCCCGTCCAGAGTTCTTGTCACCACCGATTTGTTTTTGGTAACCTCTTGTTGCCAAAAACTTCAATGCTGCTGAGTAGTCATGTCGGATGATATGGTGTTAAGTAAGAACATAAATCCTTCTTTAGAAAGACGATATTTCTTAACAAAACTAATACAAAAGTATATATTTTTCATTAAGAATGCGTTCAAATATTCTACCGTATATATAAAGGGTCCGCCATATAACTTTTTTTTTTTTAAATGCTATAAAAACATCGCCGTCCTGTTGAAACCAAATTTTGCCAATATCCTCCTCCTTTTGTAAACAAAAATTCGTTCAACATGGCCCGATAACGATCACCATTAACTGTAACGGCCACTCCTTGCTCATTTTCGAAGAAAACTGGCCCAATTATGCCTCTGGACCAAAATCCGCACCAAACAGTGAATCGTTTTGGGTGTATCGGCTATTCAATGTATGCGTACGGGTTTTCTGTGCCCCAAATGCAACAATTTTGCTTGTTTACATACCCGCCAAGATCAAAATGAGCTTCATCTGAAAAGATGATGAAGCGTATACACAACCATATTCGTTCAGGGGAAAGATAAAACTAATTTATCTGTGAAATCAGACATGAGCTAAGTGTAACTATTCTTATTATTCCTTTACAAATTAAACCAAATTACAACGGTGTCCATTTTTGTTATAATTACTCTTGTCCAAAAATGTTATGTTTTATTTTTGTTTTTTGTTTTTAAAACTCGATACTCGTTCGAAAGTAGAAATTTGTTTGAAAACAAGTTGGTATAACCGGCATTCGATTTTACTTTCATACGTAGTACGATTTGAAAGTAGAATCGGGAATGAGTTTCGAATAGAATCGAGTTACATAGTAGGGCCCCTGTGTGAACTAGGGTCTCACCCAACAAACTTCTCCATCTAACTCGGTCCCTAGCTAGATGCCTCCAGTTTCGCACTCTAATTTGGGTGAGGTCACATACCAACTTTTGCGCGCCACCTGATCCTCGGTCCTCTTCTACTGCGCTGTCCTGTGTGTGGGGATTCGAAGACTTTCCAGGCCGGAGCAATGGTTTCCATGCGTTCACGTCTTTGGATTTTTACCGTCGTCGTTTCATCTTCTCCTCCACTCATCTTCTACGAATACGGGACCATAGCTCACGCGAAGAATATTAACGATCCTAATTTTGTTTTTATTTCTCTATAAAATAAATCAGTTTAATTGACTTGTTAGCTTTTTTGCAATCGATTTATTGTTTTCCTTTATTTTTGTCTTTTCTAGCGATCTAACGGGTTATCAGTGGCTTCCTAAGGACCAGTTGGAAAAACAACTAGTCGAAATGATTGCTGACATAGAGTATAATAACTTTGTGAATGCAATGGATCGTCTTGTTGCTCATCCGTATTCGTATAAACGAAAAGATTTTATTTATAAATTTACTAAACCCTTGCTCGATCAGAGTAAACAGCCAGAAACCCCAAAACCGAAAATCGATGAACAAGGCCGACAATATATCACAACTTATGGTATATTATTGCATTAAAAAGATAATTTAATTATAGAATAGAAATTAAAACAAGAATTATTTAAAGAATGTTTACGGAAAAAAGCTCGTGCAGATGTTACAATTCGACTTCCTGGAACTGGACAAATAAAGATTAATGGTGAAGATATAACATACTTTGAACATGAACAATGTAGAGAACAGGTAAGTTTTCAAAACTATAATTTGAAAAACATATAAGTCTTACCTAAATTTTTTTTAATATATCAACGTTCTTAAAACTCCTTTCAATTTGGGGGCCCAGGAATTAAGAACTCAGTTTAGCAATAATTTTATTTCTATAAACGACTTGACGTTTAGGTATTTTTTGATTATAATTCCATATTTTATATTTACCTCGAAACGAACTACTATGCATCGGAATTGAATAAGAATCCCCCCTCTTAAGCGCCTTGGAGCAATTAACGACAAATAATTATAACTGATGATGATATACAAAAATAATGTTTTAGAGGTTATCGATAGTCTTTTGAGAGATTAGTAGCTAAACAGATACTTGAGTACTTAGCCCTATATAACCTTATATTTACTGGCCATTCTGGTTTTAGGTCTAAACACAGTTGCTATGGTTAATATATTGGAAGATAAAAGACAGGATTACGCTAATTCAACTCTGCCAGTGAGTGTTATGACTCCGCCTAAATTTGAGTGTGTTAGTGTTTCTATTTGACCAATCTTTTTTTCGCACTCAAGACAAGAGTCCTAAGAAATCTTAACACACATACATACATCCGTTGATTCTGATAGTATTCCCGTTATTGTTCTGACGAGGTGTTCTTCAACGCTGGCAAAACCTCTTCGTAAGTTTTTCTATCTATCCTACTTCTTAGGTCTCGTTCCGAGCGAATGGAAAATAATATTTTTCCAGCCCACCTCCAAAAAAGGAAAATATTCCTTACCCTCTAATTACCGACTGATTGCACTTACGTCCTTCTTTCTAATAGGTAACAGGTAATATCTCGAAGATCGAAAGCTTCTTAATGACCGACAGTACGGCTTTCGCAGCAATAGGTCAACTGGTGATCTCATTTTGCATCTCACCGAACAGTGGAGTTAAATTGACGATTTGACATCAGTCTGTCTTATCGAAAATGCGTGCTTTCGGTTTTCTTTAACCCCTTCTTCACTGGATTAGTAATTACCTTTCGGATCGTTCAATACAAGTAGTATTGAATGGGTTTAAGTCTTAAAACCAAAAAATTAATGCTGGTGTGCCCCAGGGCTATGTTCTATTTCCAACACTTTCTCATTTTTATTAATACATTGTTTTGATGACGATAGTACTCTTAGCTTTTCATATTCATTTTCAGGCTTACATCCCTCTTCTTTGGATGTGGAACTGCAATGACAAAATATGATTAGCTCATTAAATTCCAGGCTAAACAGTAAACATCGTTGTACAATGCCGAATAAAAAACCACGGGGAATTTAATGCTTCGAAAATCCAATGCTGTCTTGTGTCGTTGAAGCGAGATATACTCCCCTTGCCATTATCCATGGATGACACTTGCATCAATGAGACAGAACATCTCGATATTCTCGGTATGTGTGTCACCAACCACCTCTTGTGGAATGATAACATACACGATGTCGTTAAAAATTCCGCAAGATATTTGAGTTTCTTAAGGCGATGCAAGAAATTTGTCTCCCCTTCTGATCTGGCTGTTATCTACAAGACTTATATATGTACGTCCAAAGCTTCTCGACTCTGGGCTTATCTTATAGAGCATTGAAATTGATTGATGATAACATCATCATTGGTTCATTTAAGTCGCTTGAAAATCGTCGTAAAGTTTTTTGTCTCACTCTTTTTTACTGTTATTTTAACTGTTTATGCTCTAGAGAAATAGCCAATTGCATTCCTCTATTCAAACAGTTCAACCGTAATACTCGTGCTTTTAGAAACGCTCATCAATATACCTTCGAGCCCAACTTCGGTCGTACTGCCAGAGATTCGTTCCGTACTACGCGAATTTGGAATGTCTTACCACACTCTGTCCTTCCCAGTCATCGCAACATTCAGGAATTCAAAACCAATTTGCACCGACACCTTTGAAACCCTCTCTTCCTTTTCTAATGCTCACATTGTGTCTGCATAATAAGGGCGATAATATTCCCTTGATTGTGCGTTTATTATAAAAAACAATTTGACGTTTCTTTGTCTGCTTGATTTCAATTCTATGCTGGAAACTGGAAAATCTGTTTGGTTGTGGAAACTCTGCAGTAAAGTTACTCCTTGAAAGCCATCTTTCTGATAGACTTCAGAGTGTTGTCATTATTGAAACTTCTTGTCTTTAAGGGTGTTCCGCAGGGATCAATCGAAGGTCCTATTTTGGCTGTATGCTTATTAATGACTTACTGTCTGTTCGCAAACATTCGACTGTAGACCTTTATGCTTGTACTGTATCTGAAATGAATAAATAAGTGGTCTATAAGGAATCCAAAAACTGATAAGTCATTCTAATAACTAAAATGAAATTAGCCCTTAATACTTTTCCAAACATTTTGATTTCTGTAGAAAAACTAAAATTTGTTGAAACTGTAACAAGCCTGGGGTTTGTTCTAAATTGCAACTTATTAGGATATGATTACACAAACGAAAACTTAAACTCAATTACAAATTTACATCGAGTTCTAAAGAAATTATAGAAAGTGAAGGAAGTTTCAAAGATAAACCGAGAGTTTAAAATTTATTTTAGAATTTTGTCAAGGAATTCGCCTTAAGACTTACTTACTTACTTAAGGTGGCGCTACAGTCCGGGGCGGACCTGGGCCTCAACCAACATGCGTCTCCAGCCAGCTCGGTCCCTAGCTAGCTGTCTCCAGTTTCGCACGCCAAGTTGGTTGAGGTCCTCACCCACCTGAGTGCGCCACCTGAGTCGCGGTCTTTCTCTACTGCGCCGTCCCTCGGGATTGGATTCGAAGACCTTCCGGGCTGGAGCGTTGATGTCCATTCGCTCTACATGACCCAGCCATCTAAGCCGTTGGACTTTTATTCTGCTAACTAGGTCAGTGTCGCTGTACAGCCCGTACAGTTCGTCGTTATATCTTCTCCTCCATTCTCCATCTATACGTACGGGACCAAAAATCACCCGAAGAATTTTTCTCTCGAAGCATCCTAAGACGTTCTCATCTTTCTTTGACAGGGTCCAGGCCTCAGCGCCATAAATGAGAACCGGGATGATGAGTGTCTTATAGATGGTGATTTTAGATGCTCGAGAGAGGACTTTACTTCTCAATTGCCTTCTAAGTCCAAAGAAGCAGCGATTTGCAAGAGTTATTCTTCGTTTGATTTCAGCGCTGGTGTCGTTGCCTGTGTTTATAGCGGTGCCTAGGTAGACAAAGTCCTTAACTACCTCGAAGTTATAGCTGTCCATGGTGACGTTTTGTCCAAGACGTCGTTGTTCAATGTCCTTTTTTGATGACAGCATATACTTGGTCTTGCCCTCATTGACCACTAAACCCATCTTCTTCGCTTCCGTCGCAATGCTCAAAAACGCTCCACTGACATCACGTTTTGATCTTCCAATTATGTCAATATCATCTGCGTATCCGAGTAATTGGATGGACCTTTGGAAGATTGTGCCTCTAGTGTTGACGGTTGAGTTTTGCACAATTCTTTCCAGAACGATGTTGAAGAAGTCGCATGACAGTGCATCGCCTTGTCTAAAACCTTTTTTGACATCAAATGCATCGGTGAGATCTTTTCCGACCTTGATGGAGCAGCGTGCATTCTCCATCGTCATTCTGCACAAACGGATAAGTTTGACAGGGATGCCAAAACTAGACATTGCTCTGTAGAGCTCTTCCCTATGGATGCTGTCATACGCGGCTTTAAAATCGATAAAGAGATGGTGGGTATCGATTTGAAGCTCCTGGGTTTTTTCCAAGATCTGCCGTAATGTGAATATTTGGTCGATAGTGGACTTTCCTGGTCTGAAGCCACACTGATAAGGACCTATCAGGTTGTTGACGAACGGCTTCAGACGTTCACATAGTACGGCAGAAAGGATCTTATATGCAATGTTAAGGAGACTGATCCCTCTGTAGTTGGCGCAATTTAAAGGGTCTCCTTTTTTATGTATCGGACAAACTATGCTGAGATTCCACTCATCGGGCATGCTTTCTTCCGACCATATTTTGCAGATGAGTTGGTGCATGCTCCCTACCAAGTCATCGCCTGCTGCTTTAAATAGTTCGGCAGCTATGCCGTCAGCTCCAGCAGCTTTGTTTGACTTCAGTTTAGATATAGCTATCTTCACTTCGTCTAGGTCGGGTAGGCGGAATTGTTGATCTGCGTCGCCTAAGTTGAGTGGTTCTACCTCCCTTACAGCGGGATTCGGTTCGTCATCGCCGTTATATAATTTGGAGAAGTGGTCTTTCCATATTCTCAACATAGACTGCGGTTCTACTACGATGTTCCCCTGATCGTCTTTACAGGCTTCGGTTCGTGGCTGGTACCCTTGGGAGTTCTTTTTTACCTTTTGGTAAAATTTACGAACCTCATTCCTGTTGTAACATCCCTCTATCTCCTCGATCGCGCGCTTCTCGTGCTCTCTTTTTTTCCATCTAAGAAGCCGGTGTTCCTCTCTCCTCCTCTGCTCGTAGAGCTCGCGAGCAGCTCTGGTCCTTCTGTGCAGGGCCGTTTTGTATGCCTCTTGCTTCGCTGCGTGCGCTTGCCGGCATTCGTCGTCAAACCAGGGATTTCGCTGTTGTGGACGTGTGAAACCTAGCACTTCAGAGGCGGCATCTCTGATGGCTGCAAGGCAATGTTGCCACTGGTTTTCAATGCTTAATGCATGCAGCATAGGACTCCTTAAGAGGTTACTAGAGACTCGATCGGAAAAGGACATGGCAGTCTCTTGCGATTGTAGCCGGCTAACGTCGAAACTTCTCACAGTACTTCCTTGTTTTGGCTTGGACCGGGATATCCGTAGCCGTACCTTGGCTACAACGAGGTAGTGGTCCGAGTCAATGTTGGCCCCTCGGAATGTTCGGATATCTTGTATACTGGAGAAGTGTCGTGCGTCGATCGCAATGTGGTCAATCTGGTTGACGGTTGATTGATCAGGAGATTTCCATGTCCCCTTGTGGATATTGAGATGTGTGAACTGCGTACTAGCTACCAGAACGTCTCGCCCCGCAGCGAAATCGCTCAGCCTGAATCCGTTGTCGGAGGTGGTGTCGTGCAGGCTGTATCTTCCGATTGTGCCAGTAAAGATGTTTTCTCTTCCTAGCTTGGCATTAAAATCTCCTAAGACAATTTTAATGTCATAGCCAGGGCACTGCTCATATGTCTTGTCCAAGAGCTCGAAGAATATGTCTTTGGTGTCTTCATCTTTCTCCTCTGTTGGGGCATGCGCGCATATTAGGCTTATGTTGGCGAATTTAGCCTTGATGCGGATTGTCGTGATGCGCTCGCTCACACTGTTGAAACTCAAGACTTTTTGCCTGAGTCTAGTTCCAACAACAAATCCACACCCAAATAGACGCTGCCTTTGTTCTCGGTAGCAGTCGCCGTAGTATATATCGCAGTCTTTTAGTTTGCGTTTGCCCGGTCTATCCCATCGCACTTCTTGGATGGCGGTAATATCTGCCTTGCAGCAGTTTAGGGCTTCCGCTAATTGTTCGGCTGCACGTGGTCTGTTAAGGGACCTAACATTCCACGTACAGATCCGAAGTTCGTTGTCCTTATTTCGTTTGCTTGCGTTGTCAACAGTGAATCCGTCCGTATCCGAGGCTTGTTGGTGCTTCGCAACTAGAAAATTTTTACGTGGTCAGGAAGTCACCCTGACGGCACAACCCCCAACCTGGAGGGCCAGATCCTTAGTATAACTCCAAGGACGGGGAGCCGGATAAACCGCTCCTTATAGGCCTGGGCTCCGAATAAGTCGTAGAAGCCCTATAAGGTGTTCACTAAGTAGTTCAGCCTTACTGGAACTGTAGACGCCACCGTTGATTCCATCTCGAGAATTCGTCCGCTGCCGTCTGGATAAGGAGAGGTGCCTTAGTGGAAACACCTCTCCCCCCCTCTCTCGTTTGCTGCCCCAACAACTTTCCACTGGGGTTAGAACCCAATCTCCAGTTGAGGTACTAGGCACCCGATGTTCACCACGGGGAGGTGAGAGTAGGAGTTGATAGACAGAGGTGGGTTTTGAGAAAAAACCTGTGGACGCTTGTGTCCTCTTGAATGCACATGTCTACCATTTGAACATCATACTTAAAGGAGCTTATAAAAATGTTGATGTTTCAAATGCATTTGATAAACAAGTATCACATCGCGACCTGTGACGTCAGTGGTCTAAAGTAGTGGAGTGCATAGTGCACACGACTTATAAGACTGGGGTTCGAATCCCATGGTGTGCATAAAAAGTTTTTCAAATAAAATTGGATTAAAGCTCAGCACCACAAAAAAGGAGACTGATGAGTGGCAAAGCACGAAATAGCTATATCTCCAGCCAAAACAAAAACAATGAGTGGTAGCACCTTTAAGTTGTTGTTGTTGTTCAAACATTCAATACAAATTGACATAATAAAGAATGGTCAAGTCTAACAAGCTGACGATCTAGTACGAATAGTACAATAAAAATAACAATAATAACTTAATAATATGGTTCTTTACCGATCTTCCAACCTCTCCCCCTTTGATACGTACTACGAATTGTAAGTCTATCGAAATAAGGTATGGAGAAAAATGGAGGCGGAACAAAACAGCATACTTAAAGGAGCTTATAAAAATGTTGATGCTTCAAATGCATTTGATAAACAAGTATCACATCTTGACCTGTGACGTCAGTGGTCTAAAGTAGTGGAGTGCGTAGTGCACTGCACACGACTTCTAAGACTGGGGTTCGAATCCTATGGTGTGCATAAAAAGTTTTTCAAATAAAATTGGATTAAAGCTCAGCACCATAAAAAAGGAGACTGGTGAGTGCAAAAGTGGCAAAGCACGAAATAGCTATATCTCCAGCCAAAACAAAAACAATGAGTGGTAGCACCTTTAAGTTGTTGTTGTTGTTCAAACATTCAATAAAAATTGACAGAATAAAGAATGGTCAAGTCTAACAAGCTGACATTCTAGTACGAATAGTACAATAAAAATAACAGCAAGGAAAACAATTTACTCGACAATTCTCTTCATATTTAAAAATACAAAATGCACTCATACTTACCCAACTGAGTTTATAAATTAATTAAACAAATAGTCTTACCACATATAGTTTGTTGCTTTATTAATGGATACACAAATACTTCTACATTTTCAAATTCTAATACACAGCCTTTACGCCGAATTTGTAATTGCTTAAACATAATATTTTATTTATAAAAATATTCATGAAACATGTAACTAATCTTATATTTCCTATAATAGTTAGGTACTGATAATAATTTTTCTTTCGCTTACAAAAACACAAAACAAAAATCTGAAATAAAACATTTTTAATTGTTTCTAATACTGGTAACATTTCTTGCTTCCACAACTCATTTCCTTAAATTATTTTTTTGTTGATTTGAAATAACTAATAATAATTTATCTATAACTTTGCTCGCCTGTTGATGTTGCTGAATGAGGACTTGTTTGAGTTCTTGAACCTCTTGTGTTAGGAATTCGATTCTATCAGCATTATCATCGATTTTTGCCGTCAAAGTATTGAGATTGGGTGAGTTTTCAATATCTCCGTACTCGGGTGATTGACTTCCATTGCTGTTGTATTTGTTTTTGTACGACAAGTATGTAGCTGCTGAATTCTTTGCTGAGATTGTGTGTCCGAATTGTTTTCTAAGCTTGCCTGCTTCATAGGCTTTCATTAATATATCTCGAGGCAAGCGTTTCTCACTGGGATTAAGAGGCTTCACACAAAGAACCACCCGATAGGCTTGCGGCGACACTAGAGCCGTATAATGTAACAAATTTCGTAACCATGTTGGTAGATAACCATTAAACAGCGCCGATTCAATATACGAAATCAATTTTGTCTGACGTACTAGTTTCGAAAGTCCGGCGGTCTTTTTAAGCCCTTGGATGTCATGAACAGCTATACCAACGAGTAAATTCATAAGAATGATGGTAACGAAAAGCAAAAATAGGACAAACGTAATCTGAGCACTTATTTCGAGAAGAAATGGTGGATCCTTACCATCTGGGTCGTTGATGAGTAGGGAGAGATCCTGCTCTCCAATCATCATTACCAGAACTGAAATAAATCCCATAAATGGATTGGCAAAAGACGATGAGGATGGGAAAATCACGCAAAAGCTTATAGTGAACCCAACTAACATGCATGAATAAGCCATAAAGAGCTTTGCAAATTCTCCTTGCACTCGGGTGTACATAGCAACATAGACATCGAACACCGGCAGCTGACCAATCATTAGCATAAGATTCGTCCAACCCAGCAGCACAGCAAAAGCACCTATGTGATTCTGAAAGGTGTACGTCTGCTTGGTATAGATGTACGAAATAACGAAGACACTTGTAATGACAAACCATTCCATGATGTTCTCGACCTGCATAACATAGTGTTTAAATGAAGAATACCCTGTTATCCCATAGACTTTTCGAAATATCTCCACTATGGTAATGGCTACTAAAACCCACCACTGCATTTCCATAACAAATGGATTGTTCCGAAGCATATCGCCAAGAATCGATTGCTTTTGACAAAGTTCCTGAGCTTGAATGGTTGTGTTGTCATCTTTACTGCCATTGTAGCAATTATGGGCCAAAGCAGTCAGTACATAAAGAGTTAGGAATAGAACGAAAGTGAAACAGAATATAAGTCTTCCTATATAGTACTTGCGAATCTTGCCCCACTTAATGTATAGGAACGCTGAACAAAGGGGATGCTCCAGGATCTCCTTCTGACCTTCATCCACAAAGGTATTTAAATAACTTATTTCTCTAGGATGACAGTGTTGAAGAAGTTGTCGAAAGTCCAGCTCTAGTTCAACCTCTCGATTGACTGGATCCTGAGAGTGATGTAAAGTGATAGCGGCATCAAGTTTTTGCCTAATCATAGCGACAGATGCCGGTGTCTTTCTTGTTATAACGTTCAAAGCAGAGGTGCCCTTTTTTGATTTGGTAGTTACATCAGCACCATGAAAGATCAACATTTCGACACATTGTGCTAGCCCATCTAAAGCGGCCAAATGTAATGCTGTGAAACCATAGATATCCTTGTGGTTCACATTTGCTCCCCATGATATGAGTGTCTCTAGAATGTCGTAGGCGTTCTCTGACTTTCCAACAGCTGCATGGAGTGGAGTTCGGTGGTCAAAGTCTTCGGCGTTCGAATCAGCATTTCCATTGCGTAAAAGTGACTCAACACATTCTAAACTTGATGTCCTAGCAGCTAGATGAAGAGCGGTGAATCCTCTATGGTTCTTAAGCTTTGCATCAGCACCTTTTGACAAAAGCAAGTCTACGCACTCCACATTACCCTCATCTGCGGCTAAATGCAAAGCTGTAGACTCTTTTTCTCGAATACAAATACGAACATTAGGATCAGCATTTGGAGCGTTCAATAGTGCTTCCAAGCATTGCGCGTTACCCAAATCAGCAGCCAGGTGTATAGGGTTTGTTCCGTTTGGTTTTAATGAATTGACATCTGCTCCTTCAGATATGAAAAAGTTAAGACATTCTAGAGCATTCGCTCGCACTGAACAATGCAATAAGGACTCCTCACAATTTGGTTTATTGGTGTCTATGGTCATGATAGCTCCACTGCTGATAAGCATTTTAGCAGCTTCTTTTGAATTACCAAATGCAGCACAATGCAGCGGAGTATAACATTTTTGTTGCTGATTCAAATTCATTCCTTTATCGATTAGAAAACTCAGTGAAGATAGACATCCGCTAAAAGCAGCCAAATGCAAGGCAGACATTCCATTGATATCACAAAAATTTAAATCGGCACCAGTTTCAAGTAGTGCTTCTAGTAAATCCCATCGCTTTAAAAATGCAGCCCACAAAAAACTAAAGTTCTTCTCTGTCTTAGATGCGGTTTCAAAGTGTTTGGCAGCATTTTCCGCTACAACATTTCCTTGTTCAATTTCTTCCAAAAATCTAACTCGACCAGAACCGCTCTTCATTTGATCAATTAAACTTATACGTAGTGTATCATTGCATATCTGTACACTCAACTCACTAGCTGGTTCTTCGAAGCTATCATACATGCTAGGTGCACTTTCTGCGGGCGGTGATGGTCCACATTCCATATACTCAAATTGACCAGCTGCAGGATATTGAGCTTCTAGCATTGCATCAGGATTATTACGCCATCGGACCATCAAGTTAGGGGGAACGGTTTTGAATCTACAAAATAAAATAAAAATTTAATTTGTGAAAATGTGTTAACTTAAAACAAAATTTATTGTTAAAAACGTCAATTTAAATTCACAAAATAATGGAAAGGTTCAACGATCAAAAACATTGTGAAGACGACAAACGAGCTCGATTAGCTGGCTTTCCCAATTTAAAATAGATCACTTTTCAGCTAAGTTCTACATTTCACTTTCATTCGAAATAAAACTAGAGTTCTGAAATTCTCTTTTATCGATATCGATTTCATTTCTTTTTCGAAGTTAAAATGAAGTGAATTTCTATGTACTACATTTCGATTTTTGCTATTTTTAATTGATATCAATTCTACTAGATCAAGTTTTCGACAAGATAAAATTGTTTTAAAACAGATGTAATTTCAAATGTAAAAAATGAAGCAATCATTTTTGAAAAAGACTTAGCTTGTGGAAAGTTTCCGCTTCTACTTCATATTAGAGGATACTGACAAAGCATTTGAAATGATTTTTTAGCAGGAAAAATGTCTTCCTTATAACACGTCTAGTAAAATGTTCGCTAAAACTTACAAAACACTTTTTCGACTGTGTTGTAAAATATTAAACAAAATTTTGTAAATAAGAAAAAATTAAAATTGTAAAAGTATCACTTGTATTTTAAATTTTTATTCGAATGTTTATTATATTATTTTTATATATTTTTTCGGGCTTTAGTTTTGACAATCATTGTATATTCATTGGCTCCCACGACTAATCGGACACATGAAATATACATTTTCGCAATGCATTTTCTCCAAGAAAATGTATGGAAAATCTACACATTATAACCATTTAATATGACATTTAAACACATTTTTATTTCAAATAAGCCAACATTATACAATTTAAACCATTAAACAACAAATCAATATTAAAAACAAATGTAACTCTATAATTTAACATCTCACTCATAATCAGACACTTTATTTAGTACTTAGTTGCTTATTTTTCTGTTTATTCGCCATTCCTCTTAATGTCCTCAATGTATCTAAAGTTCTTTTGAGCAACTCGACGTCCCAGTTCATCCATTAAATGCTCAATTGAATTAAGATCAGGTGAATTTTTCTGTGTTTTAAGCACCTTGCTGTACGAGATGTGTGCTTTGGGTAGGTGTCCTGGTAGAAGATGAAGTTGTCCTGTATTCTGAGTTTACTGACACTGAACCACAAATGTTGTTTCAAAATATTAATGTTAGCCATTTGACAAAATTTTAGCCTCCACAAAATGTTAGTTCCGATCACCAGAACTTGCAACGCATCATCATACCTTGACCAACCAACCGCCATGCTTTAGAGAAGCCCGAGTACGTATACTTAAGTCTTTCATTTCTATTTTTTCGATGGCGATGCTTCTTCTCATGGTTTCGTTGCTGGCTTCTTTAACCGCAATCTCTTTCAAAAACATCTTTAGAGATTTCGAAGATAAGAAGGAATTTTAGTTGATAGACTTAAAAAGAAGCTTCTCACCTTACGTCTCCAGCTTTTTTCATTTTGCTTTTCTGCTCAAATTATGAATCCTGTTTTTGTTTTTAAATTGTGAAATTATGAAATTATGTAATGAATTATGGAAGGGATCCGATTCACTATTTCTGCTATTTCTTGTACTGATTTACCATCCTTACTATGCACCAAAAATTATTTTCGAATTTCCAAAGACGTTTGTTTTATTTTTGGTGTCATTTCGACGTAGAGCAAGAAACTACTTCAAATTTAATTAAAAGTCTTCCGTTATACAAGCTCAATAATAAAATTATCATTATTTGACGTAAAAAATACCGTTACAGATCTACTACAGTGCAAAAACATCTAGTGTCCGATTATGTGTGAGAGGTTAAGTTTGCGAATTATTAATTTTAAATGCAGTTATATTTATTTGAACTTAAATATGTTATAAAATGATGATTAAGTTCTACTACTTTTATACATTTTCTAGGAGGAATTGCATTGCGAAAATTAACATTCCTTTTGTGCTCCCACTGTACGTTATTGGGAGCACTGGGAACTGATAATATTTGTTACTTCAATTTTTGTTGACAATTTCACTCAGAACCGTCTCGATGAAAGTGTGATCATTTTCTTTAATTCAAACTTAATTTTACGAATATATTTTTATCAAAAAATTATTAATAAGAAGAAATGAAGAATCTCATCTGACCTATCTTCGATATTATATATTCAATTTGTATGAATTGAATAACGATTTTTTAAGATAATAAATTAAAACTTAAGAAACAATTGAATGGAACTATGCTATTTTAAATAATTTGCAAAACCCGATAGTACATTGCTCGTCAGAAAATAGTTCAAAACTGATCTACAAATTGAAATGTAAATCAGAGTAAACATCGAAGAATTTTATTGATTTTTGTATTTCTAAATTTCTAACATGATCGTTTGATTCAAATTATGTGTCGATTTAGTTGCAGGAAAAACGTCTATACAATAAACAAACAAATTAAAGCACATTAAATGACACTTAAGTCATATGCCTACTATTAAAATATTATTAACCGTTGACATATAAGTTAACCAACAACCAAAACAATTTCATTGAAAAATCACGTTTTTATTTTGTAATTTCAATTTACTTACCTCGAATTATTTTCTGATAACGGTTGTTCGGCTTCATTCTTAGTCACTGTAGTAACTGCTCGTGCTATTCGTCTTGGCTTGGTTGAACCTTCTTTATATCCCAGGTTTTCCATTACGTCGTAGCTTATAGATAAAAGTTCTAATTTCAAAGATCATTTAACTCAATTTAAGTTTCAAACTCTATAGTTTTTCACTTTATTTTATAAAGCCCCCATCAGATCGATCGTTGGTTTTGTTCTTTTATTTCTATAAATTATTTTCTTTTTATTTATATCATTTCGGATCTATGCATTTAAAAAAAAAAAGATATAAAACTTAGTGTCAGTTCTATGGAAATTCGTTCGTTTATTGTTGATCGTATTTTGCGCATTTACACATGATTGATTTTATCGTTCGTTGCCCGAAGTATGTATATGCAGATCGAAAATACTCTTAACCGATACTAAACACACATTTTAAATCAGAGAAAATGAGGTTGTGTAATTTTTCATTTCAGGAAAATTTAAATAGGACTGTTTATTGTTTCTCTAACTCGTGTCTGTGCTTTGATTCAGAAAAAAAAAGATAAGCCTAAAAATGCGTCATTTTTATTAAGGATCAGTTCAATGTTATTCAAGAAGTTTATCTTAAATGTCTACTTATACAATCTATGTGCTCATTATGTTGTTACAGACTATCTTGTTGACTTTCTTTTATCATAATTCAAATCCAAATAGGGTATGTTAGGAAAAATGCAAAAGAAATTAATTAAGAACAAAATTAAAAATATTTGCCCAAAATTTTAAACAACCTATTGTTAATTGTTTAACAATTTACTAGTAAGCAATTTTGAAAAATATTTAGCAATTTACTAAGGGACTCCAAAATGTTAAAACCTTTCTTTTCGTTTTGCTCACTAGTAAATCGTTGATTGCCTCTTTATTATTTATTTTAATTTATAATAAATAATAATAAATTTAAATGTATTAATAATAATTAATTATTTATTTATTATAAAATTTATTAAATATAATTATAATTTCAAACCCTCTCTCCCTTTCTTAATGCTCACACTGTGTCTTGGCATAATAAGGTTATCGAAAAACTCCGTGACATGATATACATAAGTATCTAAAACTTAGTGACGAACCTCAACCATAACTGTTTGTGTCTGTTTTAAGTAAAAATAAAGAAGACCTAAATCTCATGAACGTTTTTTAAAAAAAGTTCTTTTAAAATTTTAATACTGGTAATGTGGATGCCATAAGCTGGGAATAGATTCATTTTGCTAGCTCGCAACATTTGTTGGAATAATTTTTTGTAATACAATTTGTAAACCATATAAAAAACTTACATACTTTCAATTGACTTCAAATATGTAGTAAGGTCATTACTGTTTTGAGCTCGAATTCCAAAACATCCGAGGCAAGTCTAGATAACAAGAAGTGATGGGTTTTCAGTCAAATCGCATTTAAATGAAACAAATTTAAATAGGTTTTTGTCAACTTTTATCCTACTTTGCTCTAATTCTTGGAATGACACATACCTACCCTGATCTTAGCTAAATAAACAAAATGGAGATGATAAGATTTCGTTAACAAAAATGGGAAGATGTATGACATTTTAGTGTACGCAAGTACTTCTCATGATGGTATAATTGTTGTTCTGTTTGTTGTAAACAACAAATCACAAATAACAAGCCTTAAATAATTTAATTCGAAATGTTGGGCTAACTCTTTTTATAGGTGATCAACTTGTGTTTCAAAATAAGCTTCGTCAAATGTATGCACAATGAAATTGATGTTCACTTTTTTTTTAGTTAAAATTGGGATCTCAGTTTTAGAAAGTTTGTGAAACCTAATCAAACATTAAAATTTAACTTACGACTATATTATTGTGTTTCTTTAAAATTAGTTTCATGACGAAATTGGTTTTAAAAGAGTTTCTAGTTTTAAGTTTTCAGAAGACAAGGGGAGAAGTGCGCCGAATAAAATATTCACTCCAGCAGAAGAACGTATGATAATTCGAAAAGTTTAAGGAATTGGGTAAGTCGTGTAGTGGCCAAAGAATATGCCGCGTGCTTCATAACCATGACCTTAATGGTTGAATAGCTCGAAAAAAGGCGTCTTAGCTACGCCAAGGAACATCGTTCTAAGGACTCTTACTTCTGGAACTCTGTTATTTTCTGAGACGAGTCCAATTTTAATATTTTTGGGTGTGATGGTATTTCTTATTTCTAATACAGAACTCAAAAAAGAAAACATCAAAGTCTACGTTGAAGCGTAATAGTTTGGGCTGTTAGTCCGCTGCAAGTGTTGGTAATAAAGAATTTATCGATGCACTTGATCATTTTAAACAAAAATTTGATCCAAGCGCGAAGAAGCTGGGTGTACGCAATTGCTTTTAAAGATGTATCATTAAACTTTGCCGTATTCTTAGAAAATGGGAGGTAGCTTTTGTAAAATACATACGATGTATTTTTAAAAATGGCATAGGTGTAGAATACATGTTAAGTTGTAATATGTAATTTTAATGTCGAGCTTAACTTTTTTGAATTTGGCGTAACAGAAGTGTAAATATTTTTTAAGATTCGCTGTGGCTTTACCCACTGTATGTACATTATAGCTTATAATCATAATAAAGGGTTTTTCAATAAGAGTTTTAATTTTCAATAGCCCGCTATTTGAAGCTGTCATCTTTTGACATTGGAAGATTAAAAACTACAATATTACAACGCATTCAAATATTATTTTTTGGCCGTGTTATTTTTCAAAAAAGTGATCGCAACTGGCCTTCACAATCTGTGACTTAACACCTCTAGACTTTTTTCTATAAAGCCACATGGAAGAAAACGTCTATGCCAATGCTCGATGATAGACTTTAAAATGAGATTCGTGAAGTTTTCGAGCTTTTATCGTTTTTCATGTTAATCACATACATCTTTTGTTTTCTCTTAGTATGTACTTTTTTAATTTTATTCTCATTTATCATCATGCCTCAAAATGTAATAAAAGTCGGATTTATGTTGTTTGATACGATACCGAAAACTTTTTTATAGAAGAAGTCAAAAATTAGTTTATTTTACTTTTGCTGAATAAAAATACGAGCTTTATGAAATCACTTAATTATATTTATCAAATAAATTTGTATAGTATGTTCATATAACTAAGTATCATTAACGTTAAATAGTATATTATCGAAATAAACACTTTATTGTTTATTAAAGCAACAGAAGTTAAAACTAATTCCAATGCTAATTCGAACAAAGTAAACAAAACAAAACAAAATTATTCCTAAAAAAGAGGCTGGCATGCGACCCACACTGATAACTTCCCATCCCGTCTGTCGATTTGTCTTGCGTACTATTTTTTGTAGATTTTATTTTTTTTATGAAAAAACGGACTGTTGGATTTTTATAAAAAAAATGACTGAATATCGAAAACAATATTTTCTATGAAATAAAATAAGTTTTGAAGCCAATATTTGTAATTTTTGAAAAGCTGTTTGAGTCGAGAGTAAATTTTTACCAAGTGTTAGTATTGTATTATATATTTAGGTTTTTATTTTTTGTAAAAAAACTGTCAATTCGACTTTCTCAAAATTTTTTCTAATGTTGAAAACAATATTTTTTATAAGCTAAAATTAGTTAGAAGCCATTATCTCAAATTTTTGAAAAGATATTTGAGTCGAAAATCAATTTTTACCAACTTTTGTTAATTTTTTTTTAGCTTTTTAATTTTTCGTACAAAAACTATCAATTCGATTTTTTTCAAAATTTTACTGAATGTTGCCAACAATATTTTTTGAAAGATTCAATTAGTTTATAGCCAATATCTAAAATTTTTGAAAAGATATTTGAGTCAAAAATCAATTTTTAACAACTGTTATTAATTTTTTTTTAGGTTTTTATTTTTTGTTAAATAATATATGTTGAAAACAATATTTATTATAAGATAAAATAAGTTTGAAGCCTAAATCTCAAGTTTTTGAAAAGATATTTGGGTCGAAATTCAATTTTTACCAACTTTGAGTAATTTTTTTTAGGTTTTTATTTTTTATAAAAAAACTGTCAATTAGATTTTTCTCAAAATTTTATCAGATGTCAAAAACATTATTCTTCGTTGCACAAAATTGTTTTGGAGATGAAATCATATTTTAGTCTTAAAATTTTTGGGACGACAAATTTTTTTTTCAGTTTTTTTTTTATTTATAAAAAAAACCGTTAATTGGATTTTTTTCCAAAAATATACTTGTTTTGTATGACGTTACAATATATAATATAAAATTTAATTCAAGTCTCTAGCGACATTGGTTCATGAGATATTTAGGTTTAACCAAAATGTTTACCTTTTTTTTAACTACTATGGTAAAAAAACCATCCACGCAATTTTCTTGAGAGCCCTTTCTGCATCTTTCTGCCTTATTATCTGTATAACAAAATTTATTTGAAGTCGATATCTCTTCTGGTTCTTGAGCTATGGACGACGAAAAAAACGTCGCGAACGTACAGACGGACGTACGAACGTACGTACACACGCACACACAGACATCTTTCTAAAAATCTTTTATTTCGACTCTAGGGACCTTGAAACGTCGAGAAATGTCAAAATTTTCAATTCGACAAATCGGACCCATTACAATAACTTCCTATGGGAAGTTAATAAATGTTATTGTCTTGATGCATATACACATGTACATGTGTATGTATGTAAAAGAATTTTTGACATTTGCATTTAAAATAGTGAATAATATGTATGTACATACATATATTATTTTCAGATCACTATACTTTTGGTGATGTAGATATGGAAATAAATTGGTAGGGTTCATTCTCAAATTGAATAAACTTGAATGTCATGGTTATGATTATTATTGAAGGTCTAAAAAGTAGTCGCATTTTCTTTCGTTTTTAAAATAAACTTTTTGTATATGATTTGATAGACAATTAGGTTTAAATATCTTTGAATTTTATTTTAAGATTCAAAATGAGATTTCATTTGGTTTAAAATTCATACCCACAAAATGTGTTCTTGTAAAACTCTATAACTTCACATTGATTGATTTATTGAATACGTTAGCGGGTTATTCAATTCAGGTTACTCGCCCTAGTCTCCTAGGCTGCATCGTATAGTTATGTATATCTTCTTTCAAAAAGGAGTTTGCGTTTTTAAGTTTATTCAATTCAAGCAATTTTTAACAGCTGTTTATATCTGGCCCATATTCCCTCGGCATGTGTAATGATTTTGGACCTACATATAAGTCTATCATCATTCCTTCTTAAGACCTTAGAAAGCTTGATTGATATCCATTTAAGGGCAAGTATTGATACAAGACTTCTTTCTATGTCTCAAAACGCCTACTGTAAAGACAAATTGGTGGAAACGGCGTTACACACCTTAGCACGTACTATCGAATACTCCCTCCATCATAGAGAGTTCACTATGGTTGTTTTTCTTGACATTGAAGGTGCTTTTCACATATCTTAACGTAGAGAGTTCGCTTGGGGAGTTAATTCATTTAATGCTCACTAGCAGAATAATTAACTCAAAACTGGGCAACTCTTCTGCCAGAAGATTCGTTAGTAGAAATTGAAACCTGGTGGTAAATGAAATCCTAACTGGTTTGGATGCGGAGGGTTTCAGAGTGATTGCATATGCGGATGACGTTGCTATAACGGTCTCAGGAAAGCATCTTAACACCCTAAAAGAACTCTTACAAAATGCTTTAGACAAACTAATACTTTGGGCTGATCGGTGTGGACTGGGTGTCAACCTACACGAAGCCAAATTAGTCATATTTTCGAGGAAATACAAAATTCCATTTGTTAACCCTCACTATATTAAAGTTTTTAGACGAGGCTAAGTAAAAAATAAATAAATTAGGTGGCGCAACAGTCCATGAAGGACCAGGGCCTAGTGACTTACAACTCTCAACCATCCCTGTGTGCGAGTAATGTCGTCAGAGATGGAGGGGACCTACAGTTTTAAGCCGAATCCGAACGGCCAATTTGAGAAAGCACTTTTCATGACAAGAATTACTCTTGGAGGATTTGTCAATTCCTCGCAAGAGGCAGTACCCGTGAAAAAAGTTAGGTGGCACAGGCAGGGATTGAACCTTAGACCCCTTGCATGACAGTCCAACGCACTAACCTGGGTTTTATTTTAGACAATCTGCGGCACTGGATACCCTACTCTACCTAACACCTCTTGATATACTTAGCAAACAAATAGCTGCAAGCTCTGCTATTCGCCTCAAAACTTCATCGCAGTGGGTTAACAACCACATTGGCCACTCCGGTATTCTTATTCCCCAATTGCAATTCGACAGAAACTTCCAGATTTCTTGGGCAGATAAGGCATTCCTGGCAGAGGATTCAATCCACTTTTACACAGGTGGATCAAAAACAAATGAGGGGGTTGGCTGAGGGGTGTAATCTGAACGACTAAAATTAAGTCCCTTATTCCGCCTTTCTAATCATTGTAGAGTGTTCCAGGCGGAAATTTTGGATAAAGGAAGATAGCCAGGCCGCAATAAACCACTGGACTCTGTCTCTTCAAACTCTATAATAGTCCATAACTGTCGATCATCTCTCATGGAGATGGCACAACAGTTTAATATTCACCTTTGCTGGGTGCTGGGCCGCCAAAAGTGGTACAGTACAACCCATTCTACCACGTTTGGCGATTTAAAGCTGCTATCTAAGCAGATCGTATATAAGCTCGATAATCGGTGGAAAGCACGCCGCTAAAATGACCTTTGCAGGAGATGTATGGGTAAAAAGAGAAGGGCACAGTTCTTCCCCTCCTCTCTAGCTCAAAAAAGAATTACCTAGGAGAATTTTTCTATAAAGATCTAAACGATCTCAATCATATTAACATAATCATGTTTCGTAAGGGACTCAAACTGTTTTCATTTCAGGAAGCTTCAAGATTCATGTGGTATCACAATGGGCCATTAAACTGGCCTAAGTGTGTCCTACTCCATCACGGACAGCCACTTTAACCTAACCTAGCCTCATAATGCAAAAAGATGTAGTAAAGATTCTCAAAAAAATGAGTGAGTGGTTTTTTTTACCATAGCAAAAAAGTGAAAATTTTGTTTAACCCAAAATATCTCACGAACCAATAACGCTAGTGAATTGAATTAAATTTTATATTATATATTGTGAAGTAATACCAAACTAATATACGAGTAATTTTGAAAAAAAAAATTAAATAAGCGAAAAAATTGTCACCTCGGATATTTTACGAACCAAGAATGCTTTTGACTTCTTGCAAAAATTTGAGAAAATTCGAATTGACAGTTTTTTACAAAAAATTAAATATCTTTTCAAAAATTGAAAATATCGGCTTCAAACTAACTTTTTCTCCCCCTCTGATCTGGCTGTTATTTACAAGACTTATATACGTCCAAAGCTTGAGTATAACTCCCATATCTGGGCTGGTGATCCTGCAACTTACTTAAGCCTCTTGGACAGTATTGAACGTAGAGCATTTAGATTGATTGGTAATAATACCATAATAGGATCATTTACGTCGCTCGAACATCGTCGTAAAGTTTCCTGTCTCACCCTCTTTTACTGTTATTTTAACGGTTTATGCTCTAGTGAACAAGCCAGCTGCATTCCTCCCCTTAAACAGTTCAACCGTAATACTCGCGCTTCTAGGAATGCTCATCAGTATACCCTCGAGCCCAACTTCGGTCGTACCATCAAGTATAGAGATTCGTTCTTTAGCCGTACTACGCGAATGTGGAATTCATTACCACACTCTGTCTTTCCCAGCCATTGCAATATTCAGGAATTCAAAACCAATGTGCACCGACACCTCCTTTCAACCCCTCTCTCCCTTTCCTAGTGCTCACTGTGTCTTTACATAATAAGGGTAGTAATATCCCCTTAAGTGTTCACTTATTATAAAAAAAAAAAACATCTCATAGAAAATATTGTTTTCGACATTAAGTAAAATTTGTATAAAAAACTAACAATCAGTTTAAAATAAAAAATAAGAAAAGCAAAATTGGTAAAAATTGATATTCTATCCTCGATATCTCTTGAATAAATGAAGGCATTGACTTTAAAATGATTTCATTATGTTCTGTATTCTCTAAGAAAAATCCAATCTGTATTTTTTTATATTAAGAAATAAAACCTTCAAAGAAATGCTACTAAAATTGGTAAAAATTGGTCTTCGACTTAAGAACAACGTTAACAAAAATAGATTTTGAAGTCAAACTATTTAATCATGTGCAAAATATTGTTGGTAATTTTAATTATTTTTTAGAAAAATTCAAGTGACAACTTTAAAAAAAAAAGGGAAAACCAACAAAAATAACAAAAAACTGAAGAGAAATGGTTTTCGACTCAAGTATTTAGACAACAAAGAAAGATATTGACTTCAAATTATACTATATCTCACAAAAAATGTTATTATGAATATTTTGTTAAAGCAAGACAAATCGACAGACGGGATGGGAAGTTATCACTGTGGGTCGCACCCCAGCCTCTTTTTGAATGTTTAATTTGTGCACGCACATTAAACTGTCACTCAAAACACGTTTCTCAATTCATAAAATTTGTTTTTTAAATCTAGCCCTTTTAAACCAAATGTCAAAATACTCGTATTTAACTACAAGTCATCTCATTTTAAAGCTATCAGTAGTATCATCGAATAATTTACAATGTTTACAACACGTATGGCGACATTGAACTTCCCAAGTAATAACAAATATAAATACTTTTAGTTGACGTACTGTTTTTCACTTCGTCATTGAGGATGGTGTTACCTTGTGAAATGTTTTTGGCTTCCTTCCCAATACAGGTCTTGAAGCAGGTGTAATTATACGAAAACACATTTAATGATTGATCTTTGCTGCTCTATGAGATGAGAGTGTCACTTCATCATTATATTTTCGTTCGTATCTTATTCACAGCTTGATGTTTGTTAGGTATGTTTTTTTAGAAACCAGAATCCATAAATGCTAATTTTTGGCTAAACATACATTTTTAAAGTCTAGCTTGTTCTTGTTCTGATGAGAGTGGCACTTAATTTCCCCTCAAACCAAAATACCAGACGTAGAATAAGAACGAATAAATATTTAATATTCTCGCCTACATACCTTACCTACATATTTAGATACATATACACACATAGATAGGTAGTAAGCTATCCATTTGTGTATCTGTTTGTTCTTTACCGTTTTTTTTATATTTTTTTTAAATGTAGGTACATCTTTTCAATTTTTATAGGTAGGTAGTGTTTTTTGTTAATTCAAATTAAAAAAAGCCAATTAACAAACATTTTCATTATTTAGATTTAATCATAGGTAGAGATACAAAAAAAAAAAACATAGCTATCTAACTAACCAATTTGAAACTCCGTTCAAATACATAATTCTATGAACAAAAACAACAAAAAACTATTATAATACATTTTTATTGTGGAATTCAAACACAAAAGCACTCGATTTCTATTCTACACACTTTTTTGTTCACGTGCATTTAGCGTCAGAAATTAATTTTTGTTTGTACACTCCGCGTCTATGAGTTGAGATTTGTTTGTTTTTATTTTTATTTTATTTTATAAAATATTATTTCAATAACGTAAGCACAGTTTTTAAAAAATCCTCTTTAACGCAATTCGTTTCTCAAAAGGGTTAAAACAAAAAATGTTTTTATTTCTGTCACACGAACAAAACGATAATTTTTTAAGGGATTAAGGCCCGTTTGCTGATACGAAATATAAAAAAGAGGCTGGAATGCGACCCACACTGATAACTTTCCATCCCGTCTGTCTCAATTTGTCTTGCTTAAAAAAAATTAACAAAATAATTATGCTTTGTGTGAGATAAATAATTTGAAATCAAAATCTTTCTTTGTTCTCCTAATTCTTGAGTCAAAAACCATTTCTTGTCAGTTTTTTGTTGTTTTTGTAGCTTTTCGTGTTTTTTTTTTTTTTTTTAAGTTGTCAGTTGAATTTTTCTAAAACTTAACTAAAAATTGCGAACAATATTTTGCATATGTGGAAATAGTTTGATTTAAAAATCTAGTTTTGTTAACCTAATTTGTAGTCGAAAACCAATTTTAGTAGCATTTCTTGAATGTTTTTATTTCTCAAATAAACAAATAGAGATAGGATTTTTCTAAAAAAAAATTAGCACACAATGAAATCATTTTGAAGTCAATACTTTCATTTATTCACGAGATATCAAGAATCGAATATAAATTTTTACCAATTTTGCGTGCTGTTTGTAGATTTTAATTTTTATGAAAAATTTTTACCATAATGTTTAGGTTCTTATTTTTTTTGTAAAAAAAAACTGTCTATTTAATTTTCCTCAAAATTTTACCAATTGTCAACATCATTATTCTTTGTTGCATAAAATTATTTTGGAGAAAAAATCATTTTTTGTTCGTAAAATATTCGAGGTGACAAATTTTGTTTCAGTTTTTTTGATTAATAAAAAAAATCGTTAATTGAATTTTCTTCAAAATTTTATTAGTTTAGTATGACGTCACAAAACATAGATACTATAAAATTTGATTCAAGTCGCTAGTGTTATTGGTTCGTGAGATATTAGGATTTCTTAGATTGCTATGGTAAAAAAATCACCCACTGAATTTTGTTGAGAGTCATTTTCGCATCTTTCTGCATTATTATCTGTACAACAAAATTTATTTAAAGTCTCATCTGTTTCTTGAGATATGGACGACGAAAAAAGCTTCCCGAACGTACGTACACACACTCGCACATACATCTCTCTAAAATTTTCAATTCGAAAAATCAGACCCAGTACAATAACTTTCTATGGGAAGTTAAAAATCCTCTCCTCTCCTAATTTAAAATAATTTTGGTAGAATGCATGTCAGTTGAAAGTTTCAAGAATAATTTGGAATGTGTCAAAAGAAATTCCTAGAATTGCAAACGATTATAAAACGATTGCTGCAACCTCAGTTGACATTTGAAGAAAAATACAAGATTTTTTTGATATAGCAAAATCCAAACTTTATTTGGAGTCATTGACGACACTCACATCAAAATATGATTTAAGATTGTCATGTTTTCAATAACTTCATGATACGAAAAACTTTGGAGACACAGACAAATGCAAAAGGCAAACACAGAATTTTTTCTCGTAGGTTAGGTTAGGTCAAATTGGCTGTCGGTGATGGAATAGAAAACACTTAGGCCAGTTTAGGGTCCCATTGTGATACCACATGAATCTTGAGACTTTCTTCTAAGTTCAACGCAGCCATTTTAAGTCCCTTACGAAACGTGAGAGACTGATTATGTTAATATGAATGAGATCGTTTAGATCGTTAAAGAAGAATTCTCCTAGGTAATTCTTGCGTTTTTGAACTAGAGCAGGGCATGTACAGAGGAGGTGAGGAGGTGAGAGGAGGTTTCCTCCTCTTTCTCATCCATACAGCTTCTGCAAAAGTTATTTGAGAATATGCCTGGCCGCGTAGCTTGCCGATTATGAAACCGATTATCGACCTGACATGCGATCCGCTTAGATAGCAAGCATCTTGAGCGCTTTACACCGCCAAATGTGGTAAAATGGGTAGTATTGTACCATTTCTGGCGAGTTTAACTGCCTTACAATTTTCTGGAATGTCTCTATTGCCCAGCACCCAGCATAGTTGAATATTAAACTTTTGGGCCATCTTCATAAGAGATGATCGAAAGTTATGGATAGTTATAGAGTCTGTAGAGACAGAGTCCACAGATTTGATAACGACCTGACTATCTGAGAAAGTACGGATACCAGATGTTGATATCACGTTTTCTTTAAGCCAAGACAAGAATTCTTTTATCGCCAAAAGTTTCGCATGGGACACGCTACAATAATTACGAAGGCGGAATGATAGAATTAATTTCAGTCGTTCAAAATTTATTTGTTTTTGATTCACCTGTGTAAAAGTGGACTGACTCGTCTTCTAGGAATACCCTATCCTTCAAGATCTGCAAGGTATAGAAATCTGTAAGTTTCTTCTTAGGTACATAGACACAAATTTGATTTTGTGAAGGAACTATGTATATTTTTTTTTAATTGTATGTTAAAATATCATCATGAAACTTGGCAAATTAAATCTTGATTTTTGTTAATTTAGGATATTGTTTTGAGACATTGGTGCTTCGCACTGTTAAGGCAATTGGCTTTTTCTAGAAGTCTATCACGATGAATTTTCTGGTCGCTCAATGTCTACAAATTATTTTTGAGATCATATCACATTGTAGTCAATTGTTTCTTTGAGTTCTTGAGCTTGAGTTTTCAATTTAGGGTATATACTTTTTCTTTTTTAAGCATTGATGGTGTTTAGAAACTACAATCGTTGATTGGACTTTCACTAATCACTAAGCCCTAGTTTCTCATTATTTAATTTAACATTTCAATAAACTAACTTAAAGTTAGTTAGAATACAAAAATTAGTTCTTTACTACAAAATACATTTATTCGTGCAATCCACATTAATTTAAGTATCACATAGTACTTAAGGTCGACTTACTAGTAGCTATGTATGAAATTTGTGTTTTGTATCAGAAAATGTGCCTTAAGCGGTCCCTAGACTATCAATATTATTGAACAATATATTACACAAAATTATTGACTGGTACCCCACACTAAACAATATTGCGCACAATAAATCATTTGAGAATTCTTTATTTGTGCTTCAACATCATGCTCGACGATATGGATTATTGTTGTGTGGCAATTGATCTTACACTCTTTCATTAAAAACAAAAAGAAAAAAACTAACGCAGATGGATGAAGGACTGGTACAAAAAACGAAACGTGTTTGCTCATCAAAATTTATTAAATGAGCTGGCTTTGAGCGAACCAGGAAGATGTTATCACTATGAATATTCAAAACAAATGACAAAATATTGTGCAAACACATCCACAGACTATACAATAAATTTGGTTGCACAATAAATATCAAAAGGATTTTGATTTAATACAATATATTGCACAATCCTTCAATATGAGCCCTAGACTCTCAATAATATTGTGCAACATCAAATATTGCACAATAATATTGATAGTCTAGGGACCGCTTAAGATGACTTGAATTCGAATCGCGCCTCTAAATTTGTCTATCACATCAGGTTTTTTAAAATTTTGAAAATCCTGAAGACATCCAAAAACGCTGATTTTAAATTAAATTTGATACTTTGATAGTTCTGAAAAATATATTCCGGAGCTAATATTTAGTGGCGATTTCGATTTTGAAACCGAACTTTTATTTTAACTATCTAATCAAGTTTAAAAAATATCCATTTTCGACAATATTTTTTTGGAATATATCAAGATCTTGATATAATATTATATGATTCGTTAAAAGAACAAAAATTACTTTTAATCCATTTTGTCCTGTTTAAAAGCGTTTTAATGGCCAGTTACAGCTATCATCAATCAATCCGGACAAATTTATTGAATGGATATTTGACTGTGTTTCCCTTCGATTAGAAAACGAAAAATTGTTTGTAGTCCTCGTGGCATGATGGTTAGTGCGTTGGACTGTCATGCCAGAGGCCTTGGGTTCGATCCCTGCCTATGCCATCTAAAGTATTTTTCACGGGTACTGCCTCTTGCGAGGAATTGACAAATTCTCCAAGAGTAATTCTTGTCATGAAAAGTGCTTTCTCAAATTTGCCGTTCGGATTCGGCTTAAAACTGTAGGTCCCCTCCATCCCTGACAACAGTACTCGCACACAGGAATGGTTGAGAGTTGCAAGTCACAGAGCCTAGTTCTCAAAGGAAATGAAATAAGAAATGAAAATTATATACTGATCGATCGGAAATCACACAAAGAATTTTTTTTTTTGACAAAAAAAAGTTGAATTGCGTATTTATTTCTCGCTAAAAATTTATTTTTCTACTTTCCGGACGGAAAATCATTTTCCTGAACAGCTGATACTTTTATTTTCAAAAATGAAACTAATCGTTTCACTAATTTGTGTTACAATTTCACACAATTCCAATGACAGATTTCTGTCCGTAAACATTTTTCGGCGGATTTCAATCAGGAATTTTTTTTCGATGACAGAAATTTTAATGATCGTTATAAACGACCTGCCAAAAAATTCTAATGGTTGATTTTAATGATGAAAACCAATGATAGCTATAATGGCCCCTTAGCAAAAATAGTTCAGCGTTACCAAAAGAGTAATTTGCGTACGTGAAATTTAACAACTTATGAAGTTTTCATTTGATCATTGAAATGAATGAAATAAAAATTGTATACACGATCGAGAGGTACGTTGGTGGAATTTTCTTTTGGTTGTCAAAAAACGTTCGAATCCATTTAAAATTATTTCCTACCAGAGAATATAGTCCTGCAGTCTGATTGTCTAATTGATCAAATTTAATCGAAATTAGTCTCAGTTTTCTGGCAATAAGTCAATAAAAAATGATACAAATCGACCATAAAAAATGGTTTGAAAGAAAAGTTCGCAACCCCAATTCAGTGCCGCAGAGTGTAAAGAGTCTTTTTTTCAGTTTAAATTGGATTAATCCCATAATCAGATCCAAAAAAAAATACATTAAGAAAGTAAGCATCAAAAGGAGCAGCAGCAGCATTCCTAAGCTACTGACACTGAACACTTTCTATGTACATTGTTGTACATACATAGGTAAGCTAAGTGTGATGAACATTATTTGCCCTCAAATAATTGAATAAATCTAACTAACCGAACAATGACTTGTACGAACCGTAAATAAATCTCCCGAGAGTATTATATGAGTACTCATATTTTTAAGAACGTTACAAAAGCCGCGCAAGACAACACAAAAGTTTTAAAGATACACTGGACAAACGCATCGCATATTATCTTTATCAGGGTGATCTTAGTCGAATCCCGATGCACTATGCAAGTTGGCTTTAGACACAACGCGAGCGGCAAAAATCATTATGGTTATGATGATGCTCGGCAGCAGGCTTTAGCTTTGGCTTTATGGTATGCGCGGCGGCAATTGGTAAAGACAGTTAGAGGCAGACCGGAAGATCTGTTTAGTTTTTATTTATTTGTATAGTTCTTCTTATGATAACAATTGAAATCAATTACCACCGAGGTTGTCCTTGAACTTGGCTTGGCAGACAAATAAACACACTATCAAATACGAAATTGGAAGGTTTTCTAGAAATATAGGCAAACGATAAAACATCACTGCTAAAACACACAAAAAAGGATCACTTTATCTGGTATTCTGCATTGAGATACATTTTAATTTATTTATCATAATATATTAATTAAATAATATAATGAAAAATCACTTTTCGAGTAAGTAAAGCTGATGATAGATACTACAAAAAAAAACAACTTATATGTACATGTATCTATTCTTCAATTTTAAATAGGAACGAGACTTCTCGACGAAACTGTGATTTAAACTCGACGGCGAATGTATCTAAACTAAACAAAGATACTAACTATTCGAAATTTGTTGATGCAAAATTTCGTTTTGTTCAAATAAACTAATCCGCCAGCGACACCGACACCACCGCCCCGCTGGCCGCCGCGCAGCCACCGACTACAAATATCTTACGGACAGTTACTGCGAAGACAAAGTTTCGATCGTTACAGTAGTAGGTCTACAGCTGTTTTTGCATGCTCCTA
The DNA here is from genome assembly GCA_920104205.1 of Eupeodes latifasciatus. NCBI lineage: Eukaryota > Metazoa > Arthropoda > Insecta > Diptera > Syrphidae > Eupeodes > Eupeodes latifasciatus. Next base: position 173,052,972 of record OV049924.1, on the reverse strand, counting down.
TTGGTGTAGGTAGTTATTTTTTTTTTGTTAATCGCGCCGTTGCTGTTGAGAGCAGGTTACAAATTTTCGTCTTCCCGAAAAGCTTTTATTTCTTTACAGTAAAGGTCTTTAAACGACGACGACGATGATGATCACTTAAAAAAAGCTATAACTACATCATAGTTCAGTTTGGGGTACAAGTCGATAAAGTAGATAAATAATAAGAAAAATAAATATTGCGTCGAAGCTTTGTTTTTGTATATTTTTTTATCTATCAAAAAACATCTATAGAAATGTATGTATATACATAACTTGGTGGCTAAGTAACAGAACAAAAGTTCAACTAAAAAGAAACGCAAATGATTGAAAAAGAAGAACAATGTGAGGGTACATTCGCCTGGACGTGATTATGCTCGAACCTCGAGTAATTGACATAATAAATTGAGTATACCTGCTGTGGTTTCTTGAGTAGTTTAATAAGATCTATCATTGATTCTTTTTTGTTTCTGCTGGTACTCAGAAGCTTCATGAGCTCGTTCCTTGCAAAAAAAAAAAAAACATATTAAGTCAATTTGATAAGGTATAGTAATTTTAAATTTTTTGAAAAATAAATATAAAAAGATCCGCTCTGATAACTTTCCATCCCGTCTGTGGATTTGCCTTGCTTTAAACTTTAAAAAAATATTGTAAGGTCAATAATTTGAAGTCAATATCTTCCTTTATTCTCCTAATACTTGAGTTGAAAACCATTTCTTATTAGTTTTCGGTTGTTTTTGTAGGTTTTCGTGTTTTTCTAAAAAAGTTGGCAGTTGAATTTTTCTAAAAGATTAACTAAAAATTACCAACAATATTTTGCATATGATGAAATAGTTTGATTTTAAACGAGATTTTTAGTCAAAAATCAGTTTTTACTGAATATCAAAAACAATATTTTCTATAAGATGAAATTAGTTTGAAGCGAATATCTTTCATTAAAAGAAATTTAAGCCGAAAGTAAAGTCCAATCACACCTCCGGAGCAAAGAGCGCACCAAACAGTGACTTTTTGTGGATGAAAAGGCATCTCTTCAATCACTTGAGGATTCTCAGAACCCCAAATACGACAATTTTGCTCATTAACTTACGCACCGAGTGAAAAATGGGCTTTGTCGCTGAAGAAAATTTTGTTCGAAAGATCGCCGTCCACCGCCTGTTGTTCAAGCACCCATTCGACGTATCTACGACGTTGTGAATGGTCAGTTGGCTTGAGTTGTTGTGTGAGCTGAACTTTATATGGATGTATGTAGGTGTAGATCTAAATGCAAAATACGCCATAATGTACCGTAAGACAGTCCTAATTCCTGAGAACTACAAGGAATCGACACATTCGGGTATTCGGCAACACTTTCACTTACAGCAGCGATATTTTCAGTGGTACGAGCGAAACGATGATGCACAGGCCTTACAATATCTGTAACCAATCTAGTCTCTCCAAATTTCTTTACAATTTTGCCAATTGCTTGCGTAGTTGGAAGATTATGTAAACCATAATCTCCTCTTAAAGCACGATATGTGACCATTTTTGTAGTAAGTTTTAACAGTTTTTATGCGTTGTGCGATAGTAAAGCTATCCATTTTCGTAAATGTCAGACTTTCGACTTCTGAAAAAAAAACATTATTTTAACAACTTAGTTCGACAAATGTCGAATTCCAGCCCTATACTTTTGAAACCGCAAAATGAATAACCCGTTATTTTGTTCAGTATTTTTTATTTATATAAAAAACTGTTAATTGAATGAAATTGATTTTTATTCAAAATTATTTAGGTTTGGTATCACTTCACAATTTAGTTATTTACAACAATTAGGGAAGAGCTTTACAGAGCAATGTTCAGTCTTGGCATCCCTGTCAAACTTATCCGTTTGTGCAGAATGACGATGGATAATGCACGCTGCTCTATCAAAGTCGGAAAAGATCTCACCGATACATTTGATGTCAATAAAGGTTTAGACAAGACGTTGCACTGTCATGCTATTTCTTCAACTTCGTTCTGGAAAGAATTGTACAAAACTCAACCGTCAACACTAGAGACATAATCTTTTAAAGGTCCATCCAACTACTCGAATACGCAGATGATATTGATATAATTGGAAGATTAAAGCGTGATGTCAGTGGAGCGTTTTTGAGCATTGCGACGGAAGCGGGGAAGATGGGTTAAGTGGTGAATGAGGACAAGACCAAGTATGTGCTGTCATGAAGGCGTCTTGGAAAAATGTCACTTTGTCTACCTAGGCACCGCCAACGGACAACGACCCCAGCGCTGAAATCAAACGAAGAATAACTTGCAAATCGCTGCTTCTTTGGACTTACGTAGAAGGCAATTGAGTAGTAATGTCCTCTTCTCGAGCATCTACAATCACCATCTGTAAGACACTCATCATCTCGGTTCCCATTTATGGGTCTAAGGCCTGAACCCTGTCAAAGAAAGATGAGAGCGAAAGATGATACAACGACGAACTGTACGGGCTGTACAGCGACACTGACCTGGTTAAAAAAATAAAAGTGCAGCGACTTAGATGGTCATGTAGAGCGAATGCACATCAACGCTTCTGCTCCGGAAAGTCTCGAATCCAATTCCGAGAAATGGCGCTATAGAGGAAGAACACAACTTAGGTGGCGCACGCAGGTGGGAGAGGAACTCAACCAAATTGGCGTGCCAAACTGGAGACAGCTAGCTAGGGACCGAGCTGGCTGGAGACGCATGTTGGTTGAGGCCCATGTCCGCTCCAGACTGTAGCGCCACCTCAAGTAAGTAAGTAAGAAGCATATTTTGCTTATTGAACTTATATTGAACTACGTCACTCTGAATTTCAGTAGAAAATTGTTATAATTTTCAGACGTTCCTTGTTGAGATTCCTGAATCAATTAAAATGACAAATCGATGATAAGTAAAAGGGTGCGTTCAAAAATTAAATTCAAAGTTATCAATTCCCTATTGGAAAACTCCATAATAAGAAAATTACTCATATTTTAAATTGGATTTGCAATAGACAAGCGACCTCGAACCTATGACCACTTATAAAATACAATGAAGTTTAATTTTTGGTTTGAGGCTTTTCTTTCTCCAAAATCAAAAAACAAAAACTGACATACTCTGAATGGATGAAATCCATCAGCAACAATGTTGCCTGTGTTGTAATTTATTTTGTATTTAATAAATATATGCATGTACATATGTAAAGTGTTATACTATTTAATTTATAAGCTGTCAATTTAATTAATTTTCTACTTTGATTTGTAGTGTGTTTGGTCACACGAAAACTTCTATCAATAAGTACAGGAGTCAAGGCGGCTTTCCGGTAGTCTGACGATCCCAAAGTGTTGGGACTGGCAAAAGCAATTGATGTTCATTTTTCTGTCTATTTTGTATGTAGTTTTGTTTTGTGAATGGAAATAGATTCAACCATAAAAATACATATGTTAGGTATCGTATTGATGCGGTTACGAGTAAGTTAATTGAACTCCAATCCGGTTACTGTCGGCTTATGGGAAGCTCATTCATTCGGTCGCCATTCATCAAATAAAAAATGCATATACATACTTAAAAAAGTACATGGTATCTGCCCCAATCCCTTCGCTGTCAAAGATTTATATCTCTTTATTAGTTCTGTGAAAATGTGCACTTTGTCTCACTCGAAAACTTGGCAATTTATATTCCGCATCAATAACACTAGTGTGGTTTTATTTTCTACTCTGCCTCGATGCTGAATTGTATAAAGATACTATCATATTAATTGCTTAGCGTGATGTGATGATGTCCCATATATGATAAAAAGCGTTAAGGGACTTCGTGTAACCTCTGGAAAAAGACATTTTTTTAACCATCCAAATAATTGTAATGATTATTATCAAAAATTATTTCTAAAGGCTATCTCCAGCCTCCAAAGTACAATCTTTTTGTAGTCAGATTGATTTTTTACTAGCTGTCTTTAGTTTGACACTAGATTTTATTTTGCACAAGCTTAGGACATAACGGGTGTCCCAAAATTAACGCAAGATTTGAATTTGCCGCCATTTGTGCAGTGAAGTGTTGGCATCCCTGAAAAAAAAGCAATTTGACAGCTAACAGTATAGGGTTATTAAAAATGGAGCGTTAAACGAGAGAACAACGTGTCTTCATTATTTAAGAATATTTCAAAAATAGTGAAAGCTTGGCGGCTGCAGTTCGAAAATTTCATACAAAATATGGTCGGAATAGTGTTTTAACTTCGTCAACTGTGAAGAGATTAATTGAAAAATTCATGGAGACTGGATTCGTTGGAGACGCCAAACACACTGGTCGTCGTGATTGTCGAAAAACAAATGCATCCACAACGCGTGACTGTATGGTGTGGATTTTGGGCTGGAGGCATAATTGGGCCATATTTTTTTGAAAATGATGCTGGTCAAGCAGTGACAGTTACTGGTGCTCGATATCGCGACATGATTACACAGTTCTTTCTGCCAAAATTGGATGATATTGATGTGTCCAATATGTGGTTTCAACAATACGGTGCCACATGTCATACAGCCCGTGAAACAATTCAATTACTGCATGAGACATTTCCAGGTCGTGTACTCTCTCGTTTCGGTGATCAAAATTGGCCTCCTAGATCGTGTGATTTAACACCATTAGACTTCTTTTTATGGGGTTATTTGAAATCACAAGTCTATGTCAACAAGCCCACAACCACCCGTGCATTAAAGGAGGAGATTCAACGCTGCATCAACGAAATTCAGCCACATTTATGCAGAATGGTCATGGAAAATTTCAACAAAAGAGTGCGCATGTGCATGCAAAGCCGTGGAGGCCATTTGTCCGATGTGTTATTCCATACATAACCCTATCCTATGTACTTTACGAGTCAATAAAAATATAACTATCAAAAGACCAAAAACGGCGTTTTCTATTTAATTAAAATCTTTCGTTAATTTTGGGACACCCTTTATAAAGCGTGTAAATTGCAGGCAACTAGGTTTTTTGAAAAGCTATAATCGTTTCAATCTTAGAACTTAACTTCATAAACTTTTTTAATCAGATTCATGTTTAACATGCACCACATTACCGGCAATAAACCTCTTTTCATAAAACCTTGAATGGTATTGCAGAAAATAATTAAATCTCAGTAGTAGCTTTCCAGCGCTAACTTTAACTTTCTACCTAGCTTAAATGAAAAAAAAAAAAAAGAAATCATAATAAATATTAATAAGGTACATATGTATATACTCGTACTTGGCTTAAAGAGATTTTTCTTAAATGATTTCCCAGTCAAATTTCCAAGTTTTGAAAAGGCTGACAATTCAGAGATTAAAAACTTGCCTTACATTTCAATGGGTTAAAGGTTAAAGTGGCTGCGGATACAAAATCCACACACTTAGGCCAAAAGAAAAGGCCCATTGTGATCATTTCAATGGGTAGATTCAGGCAATATTAGGGACTTCGTTTGCAGTCAACTGCATTCCTTGAACGCAAAGTTTGTAGTTACTTAATTTTTCAGATGTCAAACTTTGAACTTTACTTCACTAACCGCTGCCTTCAGTTGATCGTGCAAAAAGTACCAATAACATTTTTGTCTACAAAAAACTCCTAAGCCAAGGCATAAGTCTGTCATGAGTTGTATTTTATATGGTAAAGAAATATTACTTATTCCCTTTCCAATTTGACAAGAAGCACTTTTACATACATACATATGTATGTACATATGTACATACATATACATATATACATATGTATCTTACAAGAAATCAATTTAAAAATTCATTATTAACATTATTGCATAATAACTTCTCTTAATTGTTCCTATTTATGTAAATTAATATATTTATTAATATTTAATAATAACAACGAAATTGTATATGTATATTCTATAAGCAAATCTGTGGATTAAGTATCGTAGATTGAATAATAAATAAATAAAAATAAATAATAACAGAAAAAATAATGTTAAAAACGGGTATTTTTAAAAGTTGAGCAGATAGTTACAATCAAAGTTCGAAATCAGAAACAGCACTTAAGATTAACCGAAAACGTATTTATCAAAAATATGAAAGCATTAAATTCAATGTTCGCTTAAAATTTCATATACATATGTAGAGTCAAATAATGACGCATAACTAATAAGATTTTCCAGAAACTAAGTAAGATACTAAAATGATTTTAACTGTATCTAAATCAAATGTGCGTATTGTGCATTGATTGTACCTCATTGTAAAGAAGGTGAAACAAATCAACGTCGACTGATAGTCTTAATTTGTTGTTCGCTGAAACACTTATGTGTTTCTGTAGAATAATACATGCTTAAATATTAAACACAGTATTTTGTTTAACTTGAATATTTTTTTTATTAATTTTTGTTCTATAAATAATGAAAAAAAAAAAAAACAAAATTGCTTGCAAAATTCAAATTTTTAAATTGTACTTATGTTTAAATGTGGACATATTGCCATTCAATATTGCCTTCTTCGCGCAAAATCCTTCTGTCTGGCGATGCAGAAGTCAGTCCTTTGTCCACACACTGCGCATCCGTAATTGATCCACACCAGATGCTTTGCGACTTTCATGTTTTTCATCTTCAATCAAACCCAATGCTAAAACAGCAATAGCAGCACTCTTTCTTTTCGATATTTTCAATTAATTTCAGCACTTTATTAAATAAATGTATATACATTTTAAGGTTCGTCAACAATCAGTAACAGTGGGCAAAGCACTATGTCAAACAATCTATTATATAGGGTGTCCCAAAATTAACGCAAGAAATCTTGCGTTAATTTCAAACAAGTTGATATACATATTTATTTAGAAACGAAATCTCATCAAATGGTAACCTTTTTGGATTGATTAAGTGTTTAAAAAAATACTTGTCTTTATAAAGGGTGTCCCAAAATTAACGCAAGAAATCTTGCGTTAATTTTGGGACACCCTATATTATCGCAAATGGGTAATGTGCGGATTTTTCCACATATCGTGTGAACATGTCACATTGGTCGCAAAATGTGCGCACTCATTTGCGTACACTTAATGTGCGAGCAAATCAACGCAAACAACGGCACATCGTCTGAACACCTTTTTATATGCCGTCTGCTCGTAGCCTTTAGGCTTAAAAAACCCTGATGATGTAATATAAAAATTGATATTAGGGATTCAAATTGAAGACATCAACAGAAAAAACACCGTAATTTTATCGACCAGTGCTATTGACTTAAAAGTCATGAGTTACTCTTTAAAGTATGATGCCGAATAAAATTCCAGACATTCCTGTATTTTTTAGAAACCTTTAAGACATGAGGGCATTCCTATAGAGCAATAGATCTTCTCTGATCTTTACAATCGACATATGCGCGTTGCCTGCCATACCTGCCAAAATATTCAACATTTTTGTAATATTTGACCTTTTAAAGGCTTCAAATAAAATAAAATTAAATAGATATTTGAATCTGTTTCCCTATGATTAGAAATGAAAATTATATACTGATCGATCGGAAATCACACAAAGAATTCTATTTGAAAAAAATGTTAATTGAAAATTTTTTGAATCGATATTTGACAGTGTTTCCCTTTGATTAGAAATGAATATTATATACTGATCGATCGGAAATCACACAAAGAATTTGTTTGAAAAAAAGAAGTGTAATTGCGCATTTATTTTTCTCTACAAATGTATTTTTCTATTTTCCGGACGAAAATTCATTTTCCTGAACAGCTGATACTTTTTTGTTCAAAAGTGAAACGAATCGTTCCACTGATTTGTGTTCCAATTTCACACAATTCCAATGAAAGATTTCTGTCAGTAAAAATTTTTCGGTGGATTTCAATCATAGCTATAATTGGCCCCTAAAAATTACTGAATTGTAATGAAAAAAACTAGAAATTTCAGTCCATTTCCAAAAGTGTTTCTGGCTTTGCAGTAGGTGCACCGAGCAAGCAAGAGAATCCGAGTCAAGGCTTTCCGCAGTCACCAAGTGGACGAGTTTATTGCCTCCAAGTACTCGTAACGCATGTTTGCATGTCACTTTCAGGTGCACTAAGCACTGATTGATACAAAGAAAAAAATCTATTTATTAACTTATGAAATTAAACATCTTTCTTTATGTACGAGACGAGTGGCAAATATGTAAGTGTACTATATAAGAACGAGTACTTTTATTCAAATAGAGTTGATATTCAAGGTGGCAAGTTCAATTTTATTACTCGAGTCTGTGTCTTTTGAGATTGTTCAGCGGCTTATGATGTGGTTGCTGTTGCTGTTTGTACTATCTACATATATGTAGTTAGATTTTTTTTTAAACCTATTTAAGTGAGACTATGAACCTTATAAATTCTATTTCGGTTGAAGCTTCTAAAAGCACTCGTCTCTTACTCGTTTCTGTTTCTTATAAATTTGCCTGTGCCACGCCACACCGCATCGAACTTCGCCTTTCTGCCACCACCGCTGCGTTCGCGCCGGCCGGTTGCCGTGTTTAAATTAACTACTCTGATGAAAATAATCCGATAAGAAAAGAAAAATATATTCGCCGCTATGTCGGTGCAGATACTCACAAATCGCCATCGCTGTATCGGAGGACGGCGAAAAATGTAAGCTGTTTCTTTTTTTTCAATCCATTAATAGATTGATAAGCGGAAGAATAAAATGATACAAATGTATGTACTGTACATACATACATTTATATGAATGTGCTACAAGTTATTTTTTTAAGTTACACAATTTTGTAAGTAAATAACATCGATTGTTTGCATTTACACGGCTGGTTGGCTATAAAGATTGCCTTGCGTTGGTCTGCAGTTCCGATATAAGATCACAATATAATACTTTATTAGTCCTCTGAAAATAGTGCAAAACATAGTCTCTTAATACCAAATGGGTTGAATCTCTCTGCATCTTCTTCTTATATGGCTCCCGATCCATCTCCGCCTGAGATATTGCTTTGTTCCATCGTTTGAGGTCCCTTGCAAGTTCCATCCAGTCAGCGAGACCAAGCGCTCTTGTGTCAGTAACCGCCTGGTCTTTGTAGCGGGCGTTTGGTCTTCCTCGCCGTCTCGAACTTGGGAACTGAGATTCGAAGATTTTCTTTGCTGGAGCGTTGTTGTTCTCCATTTTCTGGATGTGTCTGAACCAGTGTAGTCGACGTGTTTAGCCCTTTGGACTACATGCACATCTTGATACAGCTCCTACATTTCACGATTTTGCGTATAGGACCAAATATCTCTCGAAATTGCCCAATATCAATTCCCCTTTTTTACTTATTGTACAGCACTCGGCGCCGTAGAGTAGGTAGGAAGGTAGGTAGAGATGGCAGTCTTGAAATACACTGACACAATCACCACACTTCATCTTTGACCCGTCAGTAAAGATAGTGGTATCAAAGTCTTTCGTAACCATCCATCCTCCCAATCCTTTCTGGCAGAAAAGATGGCTTTGAAATCTTTACTGAGGTTCAAGGCATGGGTGCAGTAGTCGGTTTCAGTCTCAAAAATATCCACTGGAATCAGTTCGTTAGTGTTGCCATGCCCATAGGGTAGGTCCCTCCTGGGGTGTTTCTCTACTCACATGCTTGGAAGAGATTATGTTACCTAACAAAGCTTGAATCCTTCTATCACTAAGTATAAAAATTATCCATTCTCGAATAAAAACCACTACCCCCGCCGCCGCCGCGCCGTAGAGTAGAACTGGTAAAAATATAATTTTGTATAGCGTGCACTTTGACTTTCGAGAGAAGAGTTTTGAACCCATGTGTTTGGCGAAACCTAAGTAGCAGCAATTCGCTAAGGTAATTCTTCGGCGGAATTCCACTAAGGTGTCGTTCGTGGAATTTATATTAGTTTCGAGGTAGGTGAACTTATTGAATACCTCGAAAATACTGCTCCCAACAGTGACGTTTTGTCTTAGTCAGTAGACAGATGAGGCTTGTTTTTTTGTACTCATTCCATTCCCGAATAACGCATTTCGCTTTTTATCTTTAGCTCTAAATGCTTCTAGAACACTATAACAGCTCGCTTGGAGAGCAAATGATGCCAATGTTCTCTCCACATCCTTATAAAAAAAAAAACTAAATTAAAACCAAAGCTATCTTTATTTATCTACAGATATACTTATATACATACATATGTACATAGATTCATATAATGCAACTTTCAAAATTTTTAATTATTTTAAATCCCTCAGAAAATCATTAAAAGATGAAAAAATAATTGCAACTTTGTTTTTCATTTCAGATAATATTTCCTCTGATTTTTACACAAATGCTAGGAAAAGTCGATATTGAAGCTAATGTCGAAGGTGGTGGCCCTTCTGGACAAGCAGGTGCTATTCGTTGGGGTATTGCAATGAGTTTAAGAAGTTTTGTCGATCATGATATGATCGAAGAGATGCGATTAGGTAAACAAATAATAATGTATGCAGTTTTAGTTAATTAAAATAATATTTGTGCTTCAACAGCTGGTTTACTAACACGTGACTACCGTCGTCGTGAGAGAAAGAAGTTTGGACAAGAAGGAGCTCGCAGGAAGTATACCTGGAAGAAGCGATAGAAAAGAACTCTACCATCTTCCACATAAAATAGTTGTTATTTCAAACGTAGAGATAATTATTAAAGTTTTCGTTTTATATATATAATATTTTTATTATTTTATTTCTTAACTTTACATTTTTGTCAGTGGTTTTAAACCAAGTATTTTCATTCCACATGCTAAAACTTCACGTGCTGCCGAAAATAAAAGAATTCGATTAGCTTGAATGTCTGGAGAAAGTTCGCCTTTAACTTTGAGAAGTTTAAGAGCTCGACTCGTTGAATTGCTAAAAGAAAAAATTAATAAAATCAATACATATGTATATAAATGTATATAAGAAATGTTCTACAATTACCATAATGAGAATAAATATGTAACAAGCACACATGCTTCAAGACTCTCAGCAGCTCTTAGGATAGATTGATCAAATCGAGCTATTTGAATGATGAGTTCCAAAGCAGCCGGTTCTTGTAATAAATTTTCGTTGGGACATGAAGCAGCTTGTATGTGGGACATATTCTCCAGAAGACTTGATAATCGACAGTGGGTATATTGCAATTTAATGCCTGTGTCGCCGTTGGTTTGCAAAGCATTGTTCCAATCAAAACCGTAATCCCTTTGACGACGTTGCTTAAGATCGTTAATTATCACAGCTGAGACACCAAGAACATCGGCCACACTGGAATCCAACGATGAGACATTAATTTTTGTTGCTTAAAATAAAAAATTGCCATCAATTATATTATACAAATGTGGCTATGAGTATGAATACAATTAAAAGAAGAACAACAAATTAAATTAATCAATTTTTATTCTTGAATCACACTAATCGACAAAATTACGTGTTTTTTTTATGCACAAACAAAATAATACTTTTTTTTTAAATTAAGGTTAAAACACAACATATCCTTTAACAATGATTTGCAAAGTACAAATCTTTATCTTCTAAACATAGTGTAAATCACTGTAGTATCTTACTTAGTTTTTGTAGTTTCTAATCAGTTATGAGATCCTTTATGGGTATTCATTTGACTGTAATATATGTGACTTTGACTTTAATATATTCCAAAAATTTAATGTTATTAGCTTAAGACTACGAATTCAGAGTTATTTTAAGGTTAATGTATGCCAGATGAAGACTTACAACTAATGAGGATTTTTTGAAAAATAAGTAAGATGTTGGACATTTTTAAACAGAATATTGAAGAAACGGATTGTAGATTTAGAAAATCATCACAATTTTATTGAAAAAAAAAACGACTTCATTAAAATAGCCTCAAAAAAGGTTATAAAATTAGGTTTTTCGAACTATAAAAGGTTTTATCTCAAAAACTTGACGTGATGATTGATTTTGAAAATATTTATAACTATTGACCTATTGATACATGTATGAGAATGCTATACTCGGTCGGATGATACAAAAATGTACAACTTATGCCCAATACAGAATTCCAGAAGAGAATTTGCGTGCTAATTTTTAATATTTTAAACGAGACCCATGTTATAGGGGTTCGATCTTCAAGATATTTCTTAAGCTGAAAATTAATCAGCTTTTCCATGACCTTGGAAAGAAGGGACGTAAGTGCAATTGGACGATAGTTAGAGGGTGAGGAGGATTCGCCTTTTTTAGGGAGAGGCTGTACAAATGCTGTTTACCATCCACTCGTAAAAATGCCAGTAGAGTAATTTGCGGAAAATGAAAAAAAAATCTCTGGAAAGAGTCTGACAGCGCATCGAATTCGTTGGAAGTCGAATTGCTATCCAGATTTGGACTACGATAAATAAAACACGTGTGAATGATGCGCCTTTGGACGGTGAATTTAAACAACATGTAATTCAAATTTGTGTTGGTGCACTGACCACTGATTGTGTTAGAAGTTGATAGGCATCATCATTCCGTACAAACACAGCCAAACCATGACGAGTAAAAAGAATAAATGCACTAAGCTATAACCGTGAAGGTTAGATACCGAGTGATCGGTGGTTTTACCAAACTAAGTCTCGTTTAGTGTCAAAACAGCTGGCCTGTTCAAAAAACAGTATGAACGTATGCAGTTTGGAAAATGTTCCTAAGCTCACGAACGTTGCTATACTAAACAAAACTCACCAAACACAAAAAACAAAACAAGACAGTTATCATTCTGTTTCAATATTTCTTATCGTATTTTATCTTATTTGTTAAAAAAAACCTAAATTTAATTTCTTTTTTTTAAAAATACTTGCTATTTCTTACATAATCCTTTTCAATGGATTATTTTATATACACAACTATTTTTTCGATTTTCACAAGAAGTTTCCTTATTATTTAAATTATTTAAATATTTTCAAAGTAATATAGTAAAATAGTATAATTTTATTGTAAGTTTTTTGTTGTTGAAATCTTACAGTGCCCGACAAAAGTTTACGTACGTATATGCATTTTCATTAAAATTTAATATAGGAGAACATCAATATTTCGTTGGGCCACCAAGGGAATCTAAGAAGCCTGTAATCATCTCGGCATCGAAGAAACTACATTTTCGACTTCAGCAGAAGCAATGTTCTGCCATTTTATTTTTAAACCTTTTTCTCAGTAAAGGGGCACTACAAATGTCATTTTTTCGGATCTTCCATTGAAAATTATCTCATCTTTGCCCAATGACATTTAAGTCCAAGATTTATGGCGGTGTGTAGACTAAGTGTGAAACGTGATATCGGAGCTAATCGTTGATAATATGAGGCCTTTGGTTTGGATCCTTATCTTGCTAAAAAATACAACTCGAAACCATGATGTAAAGCATAGACTGATGTTACAAACTTTGTTCCAAAACAATCTGGATCTGAACAATTTTGTCGCTATGCTCGTACTTTGAAACATAGGGCAGGTTCAGGCGACATAAGGGACTTAAAAGTAAGGCAAGTTTCTAGTATCTGATTGGCCAGCTGCCAAAAAATTCCCTTCCAATTAAGGCAACTTTAATGGAAAGTTGACTGGAAAGTTAGTCAAGAAAAATCTCCCTAACTATCAAGTCAAGTTTACTTCTGTCAAAATAGCAGTCTATCATGTCTTTTTCATTCAGCTGAGAGCTGAACTTTATTACTCAATGATTTATTTATTTTCTGTACAACTTTTTTTTAATATTTTCTGTAAAAGAGTTCCTTGTCATTTTGGAAAAGAAATAAGTAATATATTCTTAGAATACAAAATACAGATGAGGAGTGTTTTGTAGACAATAATGTTTTTGGTAGTTTTTGTACTATGAACTTGAAATAAAGGTTTGTGAAGTAAAGTTCTGAATTTTAAATTCATGACACTTGAAAAACTAACTAGTTGCCTTGGTAAAAATTCACGTTCAAGGAATGAAGGTGACTGCAAATGAAGTCCCTTGTGTTGTCTGAACCTGCCCATAGTTAAGGCAGAGTAATATTATGGGGTGCTGTCACAGCTTCTGGAGTGGGGTATGCAAAAAAGGTTTCAACTGGAAGTTTTGGTTTTTTAATTTGCTACTTATTTTCAAAAAATGTCTGTTAGTGTATGTAGTTTCTAGAAAAAATACAATTTAAGCTGAAAACTGAAAAAACCGAAAGCATTTTTTGACCAAATGAATTTTTCATTTATGGCGCCTGTTATGTAATATATAATACAAACAAAGTCTATAACTTACTTGGACTCTGTATTTGCTTCTCCACCATAATGTCTCGAGCTTCATTAAGTAGATCCTTCAAAAATACAGCATTTCCACTCCTGGTGCTCATCCCATGAATCCTCCCAAACTTAATATGCTTTGCTCGCTTTCCAATATTTTCATCAACTTCACTTGTTACCCTTAAAAGTGCATTAAAGTGATCAGTTTGTGCATTATCCACTACATACAAAATCTTCTCAAATTTAAACCGTTCAAAACGATCTAAAAGAGCAGCAATATCTCTCACAAGATATAAAGTTGATCCGTCACTCTTGATTACAGGGACACGTCGTTGTCTTACTTTAACAATCTTTCGACCATCGGTTTCATCATGAATCAAGTTTCTATCTTCCAAAATTTTAACAACAGAAGCTATGGCTTTTTGACTGTACTGCGATTCCCAGTCGTATACATCGAATTCTACTCCCAATCTTTGATATACACCCGCAAGTTCTGTAACCGTATAAGCTCTATACTTTTGCCATTGTTGTTGCAACTCTGGAGCTGTTTCGCTTTCTAAATCAGTAAAATACTTTCTTGCCCTTTCTATGATGCCAGGGTCATTTTTAGCTTCCTTATTTGATCGGACATACGCCTTGTAAAGATTTTCAATTGGATTCACTCGCATTTGTTCGTCAGTAAGGTTTTCTAATTCAAATCCCACCTGAAGCATTCCCAACTGGGTACCCCAGTCACCAAGGTAATTCATTTTAACCACATCGTGACCCAAATGCCTATGAAGATTTCCAAGGACATTACCAATTATCGTCGAGCGGAGGTGGCCCACATGAAATGGTTTTGCTATGTTGGGCGAGCTAAAATCAATAACTATACACCCTTTGCTTTGAGTAGTTGGAGGAGAAGCAAAATTTAAACTTAGAACATCTCTAACAAATGCCGATTGGTTAAGTTTAAAGCAAATTCCTGACTTAGTGCGCCCAAGGGAGGTAACTGGGGATACACTTTCTACAACATCATCTCTAATTGGAGAGACTGCTAACTGCTCTATCAATTCATAGGTGGTATCACACCCAATGATAGGAGCGAGATTAGTGGTTAATAAATGCAATTCCGGTTGCTCAGCAGATTTAAGGTACTTGGGAAGTTCGAGTCGGGCAGCAATTGCTTTCTCTAAGTCGGTTCTTTTTATTATTTGAGAGATCTATTCATTAATAATTAAAATGTACCATTAGTAACAATTGACATGTTTATTTTAATTCAAAATTTTAATACCTTTTCGCTGATGGTTTTCCGAATTCTTCCAGACATCTTTTATATCAACTCAACCTAAAAGCTAAAACCTTTCTTATCAATAAGTTGTCAGTTGATGTTTTGACGTTCGGTTTGTTATTCAATTTCTTTCCATTGTTCACACTTCAATATTACACTGTGGGCTTATGGAGTAGGCATTGAAAAAATAAAAAATATTTTAAAGTACTCTTAATTTTTGTTGTTTAAAAAACATAATTATTAAAAAGAAAAATGAACAATCTTGATGGAACATTAGATGGAATTCAAAATACTCGTTTTCTAAACATCCATCATGGACTGATCAAGCAGATGGTTAAACAAACACAATTCTCTGAAATGGAATTGAACTGTATTCTAATGATTTATCATAAATTTGTTTTATTAAATGGACCAAAAACAAAAGCAATGACGAAGAAGCAGTTTTTTCATCTATTCGAAGTGTTGTTTAAGATATTTGATTTGCAAATAATCGAAAAGATCATGTTATTGATTGCAAAAGATTCAAAAAATCACGTCAGTCCAAGTGCTTGGGTGAAATTATTCTCGGTGTTTATGTCGGAATCACTGGATGAGAAGATGAAGTATGTTTTTAGTGTAAGTAATTGATTTTGACAGCATACATACATTTTAATAGAAGTACCCGTGGCGTGATGGTTAGTGCGTAGGACTGTCATGCCAGAGGTTTTGGATTCAATCTCTACTTGTGTCATCAAAAGTTCTTTTCATGGGTACTGCCTGTTGCGAGGAATTGACAAATTCTACAAGAGTAATTCTTGTCATGAAAAGTGCTTTCTCAAATGATCCGTTCGGATTCGGCTTAAATCTGTAGGTCCCCTCCATACCTGAAAAAAATACTCGCACACAGGAATGGTTGGGAGTTGTAAGTCACTGGGCCCTAGTTCTCAATGGACTGTTGCGCCACCTAATGTATTTATTTTGTACATATATTTTAATACATATTTTACATACTTATGTTATAGATATACAGTTTATATGAAACGAAGTTTTTGAATAGAGAAATTTTAACAAAATTTGTTGAAAAATTCTTCACTGGTGATGATGAAGATGAAGTTGCAGAACTTACAGCGGTATGAATTTTTTGAATAGGGCTTTTTAATTTGTAACGATTTTTGTTTCCCATCTCAGGATATGGTTGATTTGTTATTTAAGAAATTTGATGTTGATCGTGATGGTTTGATTTCTTACGATGACTATTGCACAGTGGTTAAGAAGACGCCAATGCTTTTGGAATTTCTGGGTACATGCCTGCCATCTCGTGATGGATTGACAGTTACTGCATATTGTTCAAATATTCTATCGAAGATTGGTGATATGTAGTCCAGTTAAAATGAGTTCGTAGACTTGGATTAAACAAATACATATTTTTTTATTTATAATAAAACATGTGCTTTTAAATATCGAGCAACAAATTCTGAATTTGTTTGCACAGTTTTTATTAAATTGGGTCTATTACGTGAATTGGAAAATTCAAACGTTTAAGTATTTTAGTTGATGTTAGCTATTTTAAATGTGAATCATGGGGCAGGTTCAGACGAGATAAGGGTTTTGAAAATAAGGCAAGTTTCTAGTATCTGATTGTCAGCTGCCAAAAAATTACACAATATGGATAAGTAAAAAAGGAACATTTTTTTGATTGTGCATTTATTAATTTAAAATTGCTCCAAGATTAATATTGGTATTTAGGCTTGATCTACGTACGACGTAGCCTCAAGGTGGCGTTGTTTTAGTTTATATAAAAAGTTTAGTAACAAAATTGCAATAGCTTATGTTGCCGTAGCCGTTAGGTGTTGGTCCTGAACCACGATGCAATGTAATTTTTGTCCCTTTAACCTTGTACGCGAATTGAAAAAAAAAAAACTAAATTGCATCTCTACAAAAACTACAAAAAATTTGTGTAAAAATAAATAAAACCAGGTGGTGCAACAGTCCGTTGAGGGCTAGGGCCTAGTGACTTGCAGCACTCAACCATTCCTGTGTGTGAGTACTGCTGTCAGGGATGGAAGGGACCTACAATTTTAAGCCGAATCCGAATGGCTAGTTTGAAAAAGCACATTTCTTTTAGGATTTGTCAATTCCTCGCAAGAGGCAGTACCCGTGAACAAAATTTAGATGGCACAGGCAGGGATTGAACCCAAGACTTCTGCCATGTCAGTCCAACGCACTATCTATCGGGTACTGCTAAAATTTGTATGGGAATTGAAAAAGAATCGTTCTTAATAGACTCGAGCCGATCCAAAATCTATTGTGTGCGGAGACATTGAGGATTTTCAGAAAGTCAAAAATCAACATTCCAAAGAGTCAAGACTCTGCCTGTTTATGCAATCTCATCTTGCTATTCAAAAAGTACCCAACTATCTCAGTATATCTCACACAACAATGAATAGAAATTTTTAATTTATTGGTTCGGTCTTTTATGTACGTAATGATTTGTAAGGGGCATCAACATCTGAAGGAAAGGTTTTTTTTATTTCGGAGCTGATGAATAAGTTCATTATTTTTGTTTTCGTACAAAAATTAATTGGAGACTTTTGTAAGCCTATGAGTGTAATTAGTGATGCCAGGACAAAACGAAGCCAGCATTTGTTTGAATCTGCGTGCTAGGCTTTAAATTTAAAATACCAGGCGTATTCTTTTCCTCAGGATTGATTCCGGGAAAGTGAATGCTTTTCCGTACATGAAATTTGTTCACCCTTACAGTCTCAAGTAACTTTACAAAATTAGGGGGCGACTTCCCATTACCACAGCACGAATTTCCTTCAGATTTTTGTTTAACAGTTAGGTAGGAGTATCAATAGAATATGTTTAAATTATTAAGGACTCAAGGTATAACCCCGCTTTTTTTTTCGGAGTCACCCTTCTTTTTTTGTATTTCGTTTTTCGAGCCACTGTACACACCTTACACATTTTTTTTTGAATAAATAGTACAGCGTACTAGCAGCGAGGTATGTGAGGCAACTCCCCTGCTTGGTACAGTTTAGCATTTATATAGGTGTTTGCGAGGGCGGGTATATGCAAAGTACTTCTTGCATTTGAAAACTAGAATACATACAGTCTCTGTTTTGTTTTCTTGTGTTCTATTTAAAAAGCACCTGCCTTGAACTCAATGAAATTTTCTTAAAATGTATGAATACAAAAATCTAAAAAAAAAAATTAAATCCCAAAAAAATTAGACATGGCAACGCTGAAACAAAAAATAGAGAAGAAATGTCAAAACCAACCATTTTTGCGTGTGTTTTATGTGAAAAAGTGAATTTTGAAAATTAATTTAAAATAGAATTAAATGTTTCCTCGCGTTTAAAATTGTGATAATTATTATATATTTCCAAATATCTATGAAATAAAAAAACAGCGTGTGGAAATTCGTGCTACGGTTAAGGAACGTTGAGCCCAAACTAGTTTTACAGACTAGAGAGAACATTCCCACAATAACAGAACTGAATAAATTTAAAATCGTAAATTGTTTATATAAACTTAAAATCAATTTATTTTTACTGAAATTCAAAAACCGCAAACATTTCTTGAACCGCTATGGTTCACCCTATTCTTTTCCAAACCCCTTCAAAATTGAATAACATAAAAAACGTCAGTGTCAAATAAATTCTCATTCGATACTCGTTTCACATTTCTCAATTCTCAAATCATCAACTTCACTTCGAGTTCGACTTCATTTTCATTCTGAGATTTTTGTGTGGTTTTATTTGGGACAAGTTGGCATTTGTGATTCTCCCTGCCAGGCCAGGCGCAAACGTAGTGAAAAAAAGTTAAAGAAGAAGAAGTAACAGAACATACTTTACACATCATATAAAAAATACTTACTGTGCAAAAATTTATTACAATAAAACAAAAAGAAACTCGAGAAAAACTTCATCAACTCGTGAAAATAGTTCCAACTTTGAAGTCTCAAATAAAAAGAAACTCGGCAAAGAGTTACAACCAAGATTCACAAGAATCGAACAAGAAAATTCAGAAGAGTCACATAAAAAAGTAGATGGTGGAGCACCATCATTGTCATCGATTGAGAAAAAAGGGGGCGGAGGTACGTAAAATATCACGCACTACAATTTTACAAAGTAAAAGACAATTTCCTCGACCACAATGAACATCTAAAAAATTACAGTTTGATAAAAAAGTGAAGAAATTGTTTAAAGAAAGAAAAACCAATAAAGACAACAACACGCCCTTTTTGTCGCAAATAAAATATCTGGTTTATCAGAATTAATATTCTAGTGATCCAATAAGACTTTAAACTACACACTCACCATCCACATCCAAAACCATCCCTTCCTTTCCTCATCGACTACCTACTTGGCTTGAAAGGCAAAGGCAAGGCAACAGCAACGGCAACGGCTCGACTCGAGATCTCCTAGTTACATATATCGAAAACTTGGAAAGAGTGTAAACTTGATTTAAAAAAGAAACAAAATTATCGGCAACAAGGCCAAAAGAATCTAAAAGTGCGAGTTCATTGATAGATTTTGATTGATTTCCAATTGGAGAACAACAAGAATCTTTTTATTAAAGGAGCACTGCGTGGAGCAGAAGAAGAAGAAAGAGAGAGAGAAAGGGGAAGAGTTTATTAGTTCAAGACAACAGCAAGAACCTAAACAGCCTAATCATTGCTATGGCAGGGCAAACCATGCAAGACAGATTCTTGGCCGCTAGACATAGTTTAGCTGGTCAAGGTCTGGCAAAGTCAGTGTGTAAGGCGACAACAGAGGAATTAATTGGCCCGAAGAAGAAGCATTTGGACTGTAAGTACATATATAACATGTATAACTTATTTTTTTTTAACTTCCTTCTATTCTCCCTGATGTCTTATTATATCATCTTAAATTGAAAGACTTTTCAAAAACCAATAATGATGTTTCGGTATTTTATTTGTTGTTCTGGTGATCAAAATAAAGAAAACACCCCCATTTCGGCAGCAACAACAGTGCCATTTTATCGTAATTTAACGTTATTATATTTCCTCCATATGCAGTGTATCAAAATAAATATTGTATTTGTTGCAATACAATTCTCCAGAATAGTGGAAATGCAAAATTCGATAAGAAGTTTTGCTTTCTGCCCTCGAATTAAATCAAAAAAGTGACAAATGTTTTCGCTCATAAATGTAATCGTAATCGACAAGTGCCATTGTATCGATTAATTTGATTCGTTTTTACTTCTTTCTTTTTATATTTTTGTAGAGAATATTATTATTTGACACTGACACTGCTGCTGCAATAATAATAATCAAAGAATGAAAGTACCGTTGTTAGGCTGTAAAATAAATAAAAAAAAAAAAAACAAAATACATAGGTAGCAGCTATCACAGTCAAAGTAGGCAGTGCAATGCGATTTGGGCAACAATTGACTCATTAAAATTAGTATTTATGTATTAAATACAATCCTAGATAATGCTTCACAGATCAAGCTTTGACATTGGTCAAGAATAATAATTTGTTTAATTTTGTTTTTAAAATTCAAAAAAAAATTAAATTAAAAAAATTAAGGTTTATTGTTGTTTGGAAATTCAATTTTTTCGCAGTTATTCAAACGCTAAAATCCATTTGATTAGATATTAAGACCAAATCGGACATGCAGCAGCTGATAAAATTAGTCGAAATCTTAATTGCTTTTATTCTTACTTAAAAAATAAAGAATCGTACAGATGAAACATTAAAATAAATAGGTTTTAAGAGCTTAATCATAACTGTGAAGGAGGTGTTGTTCAATTGAAAGCTGTCAGTTAATATGGAAGGTTGCGGTCGTTAATCTTAAGAGAAAAGTCAGCACCAATAGATGGCACAATACCCATCAATATTTAGATAAAATGTAAAAAGTATTTTCAAAAATTTGTGTGCGATTTCATAGACATACATTGTTAAACGTCATTGTATATTTTTTTTAAAGCATACATTTTGAATTCTGTATTTTTTATATAATTTTGAACTTCGGGAATTTACTATTTTTCGGCTTTAGTGTATTTTACAAGTTTGTCAAATAATTACGTATATTTACATTTTTGACAACTAATGTTTACTAACAATAAATGTGTAACGTTTGCTTAAAACGAGTTTGAAAATATTGCCATAAATATCGATTGGCTCATTTATGAGTCACATGCAGTAAAGGGATTAAAATATGTTATTTTTTCCTTAAATTATGGAGAGTTGATAAGTAACATTTTATTGTGTTACCAATACACTTGAAATTGCGACAATATTTTCAGCGTTTTATATTCGTTTCTAGATTCATAAACTTTTCCTTCGGGTATGGAACTTAAACTTAAGCGTATGATACTTACTTACTTAAGGTGGCGCTACAGTCCTGTGAACTAGTGCCTCACCAAACAAACTTCTTCATCTAGCTTGGTCCCTAGCTAGATGTCTCCAGTTGTGCAATCCAAGTTGGGTGAGGTCACTTTTTACTTGTGCGCGTCACCTTATCCGCGGTCTTCCTTTACTGCGCTGCTTAGTCTACGTCCATGCACAGCCCGTTGAGCTCGTCGTTTCATCTTCTCCTCCACTCACCTTCTATGCATACGGAACCGTAGATCACACAAAGAACTTTTTCTCTCGAGGCGACCCAAGGTGCTTTCATCCGCTTTTGTCATAGTCCATGCTTCTGCACCGTATAGCAAGACGGGGATGATGAAGGTCTTATATAGCGAAATTTTGGTCGCTCAACAGAGGGCTTTACTGCTCAGAAACAGCGGTTAGGAAGAGTAATTCTTCGTTTGATCTCAACGCTGGCATTGTTTTCTGTGTTCATAACGGAGCCTAGGTAGACAAAGTCCTTAACTACCTCAAAGTTACGTCTGTCGATGGTGACGTTTTGACCGATAATTCGGTGTTGTAGGTCCTTTCTTGATGACAGCATTTACTTTGTTTTACCCTCATTAAACGTTAAACCCATTTTTATCGCTTCACCTCAATACACAAAAGCCCCATGAATGAATTCATGACATTGCCAAAAATGCTGCTAGGTGCTTAGGATTTGTCAGATGGTGCGGAGCGAGTATATTCAATCATTCTGATCTGGCTATAATTTACAATTTAATTTATCACACATTGAAATGAATGCTTTACCTAGCTCTGCTAATTATAAAAAAATTATTATTTTTTCATCAATGTATTATATTTATAATATAGTTACTTGTGGGAGCAAGCATTTGTAATACTTTCATCTTAGAATGTTTAAAATATGGCTATTATAATATAGCCATTGTGACCCCAAATAAATGTGTAGACTTCCTACTTATTAAAATCAATTGGAGCTCTTCATGAAGTTTAAATGAATGTATAAGTCTGTGTGAATCAGATCACTTGGATTGAACGTACATCTTTCAGATAAAACCTTAAAAAAACAGAGAAGAAGTTGAATGGTTTCCATCCTTCCTCGTCCATACAGCTTTTGCAAAATAAATTTAGTTACGAGTCCTATAGATGCATTTAATTTTTAAACTGTTCAGTTGTAGATACCAATAACTTATTTTTCAAATATTTAAACGTTAAGTTTGATATACCAACATGTGCTTTAATTGCTAAAATGATGCACAATGCATCCAGGATTATAGGGTGCTTTAATGAATGGATTTCACTGTGAATGGTGAGCTCTACCGTGCGATAAAAAACAAACTTTATTGCACAAAATGGAAGAGCATGTGACTTGTTATATATTGTTTTGAGCTCCATGCTAAACAGAACGCGTAACAATAAATCAGTGGAGAGCCAATTTCGGTGAACAGTTTATTTCAAGTTAGGGGCCATTTGGCCTGCTAGATCGTGCGATTTAACGTCTCTAGAATAATTTTTCATGGGCTGTTTTAAGACTCATGTCTATAGCTACAGCTTTGCTTAGATTTACGCACTTAAAACCAACATTGAAGCACATACTCGGGAGATACTGGACGAAATGTTTGAAAGAATATGCAAAAATTGAACTATGCTGATGGAACATTTGTCAAATAATCTTCAAACATTAAATTATGTCGGATTTCACTCGTTATTTTTTTGTGAGTGAATATTCAAGTTGGATAGTAACAAAATGTTTATCAATTTTAAAGTTGAATATGATAAATTGTTAAACTTCCCGAATGTGCAAATTGAATCTACGCTACGAATTTAGATACTAGATTTTAGATTAGATTTTATAAATTATTTTCGTTAAAGATTGGCTATAATTTAAAATATATATGTACATACAAATAATCATTTTATTGTGGCTTTGTCGTCTGCCAGATTGACAATCCAACTAATGAATCCTTATGTTAGTAATTATAACATTTTTCGTTGCGTAAAATTGACATTTTTTCAAAAATTAAAAGTGTTTTTTTTTATTGTTTAAAAATTGGCGTTCTGTATGCGGCTCCTATATTTAAGTACAGTCTAGTCACCGAGTAACCTCCAAGCCGATAGCATCGTTTCACTCTCAGTGTGCTTCTCGCTTATTTTCGTTGGTACTTATTCCGCTATTTTCAATTAGCATTTTTTTTCTCTCTACTTGTTCACTTAGTTGTAGAGTAAATTACATATAAAAGTGTGAACAAATAAAAAACATGGCCTCAGGGCCACATGTGCTTACGGGTAATCGGTTTAGTAAACTACCTACAGATGTAGATGTAGATGGGTATTCCGAAAACTCGAACAAAAAAAAGGAAAAAAAAAACAACTAAATCCTGAACTGCCCTTTACGAAGACTTTTGCTAATATTACTCATCAAGCCATACCCAGCTCTTCAACCAATAATACAATTTCAAACGAAATTAATCCTCTTCCAAATCATCCCTCAGTTCAAGCTCAAACTCCAAACCCAATCCATACAGAAAAACAACCCACATCATCAAACAATATTATAGATTCCTCAAAAGTCCAATCAACCAATGTGCTCTTAAATTCATCTCCCGAAATAACCAACCAACAAATTAGCCCTCCAGGCACATCAAACTTACACCAACAAATAAAACCACACATTCAAGTAAACAATACATCATCTCAAATTAAACCTATCATTACTCCTCGTCGTAACATAGACTCAAACGCAATTAACCTCAATTCACCTTTATCACAATACACCCAGTCTCTAAAAAAATAGCTACTATATCAACTCTATGGAACAAGATGATGACAGTGGTTAACAATAATACGATCTCCAACACAAGCGACTCCGCTGCCCATGGGGTGGATCATCCGGGACATTCAAGTGTTCCGAATGATCCATCTTTTGGTCAGCGGAGTCCCAATCTCCATTCCACCATAAACCATAACACCAACTCAAGCTTGCCCCAATATAACCAAGCTTATAGTGGGATAAAGCCTCCTCTCTCACAAAACATATTTAAAAGTTTTGCAATGGAACATGAAAGGCTATTTCAACAATTGCCAAGAATTGCAATTGTTAATTAATGACCTCAATCCATCTATTTTATCTCTACAGGAAACTCATTTGCAAACCAATCTGTCTCCCCTGCCCCCAAAACAATATACATCCTATTTCCACAACTTCGCATCCAACACTTATGCGAAACAAGGTACTGGATTATTGATACACAAATCTATCCCACACACAGATTTACTTATTAACTCAAACATATCTACAGTTGCTATTGAAATCAACCTCAACATTAAAATTACTGTGATCTCATTATATATCCACCCCTCTTAAACCTTCACCTCTAATGATTTATCAAATATTCTTAATAATATTCAAACACCAATTCTGTTAACTGGTGATATTAATTGCTGGAATACTCTATGGGGTTCACAAATTACCAACATCAGGGGAATGGAATTCGAAAATTTCCTTTTAAATACAAATCTTGCCGTTCTAAATGACGGAAGCCCAACCCATTTCTCCACACATAAGACATGGACACATGTTGACTTATCAGCTATTTCATCTCAACTGATCCCTAAAACTTCATGGGAAGTTTTAGATGATTTACACGGTAGTGACCATCTTCCACTCGTTACCAAAATCGATCTAGGATATCAATCTTTTTCAAAAAAACCTACATGTAAATTTCAAACTGACCGTGCCAGCTGGGTTTTATACCAAAGAACAATTCCTAATACTTTAGACAATTATAGTATTTGTTCCAACATAAACAAGGAAGCTGCATTAATTTCCAAAACTTAACGCACTGCTGCCAACGTAGCAATTCCTCAAACTAAAAATATTCCCCATAAAAAGATAACCAAATGGTGGTCTTCGGAGCTATCTATTCTCCGCAATAACAAACAAAATCTATACTAACCTGGTAAATTATCGTAAAGCTAATGCCTTATTCCGCAAAAACAGTAAAATAGCAAAAAGGTAATGCTTCCAAAAGTTTACTTCAAACATTAACCCAAACTCTTCAAGCAAAAAAATGTGGGCAGACATAAAAACCTTATCAGGTAATTATACCCAATCTTCAATTAATAACATATTCACCGAAGCGGGTTCACTTTATAACCCATCTGAAATCTGTGAATACTTTGGCAATACCTGGTCCACATACTATAATGATTCCAACTTTGCATCAACCTTCCTCAACTCCAAAGTGCTTGCTAACAACATGCACCACCATGTTGATATCCTCAGTACATCTGCAAAATACATAGATAAACAAATAAGCTTCATCGAAATGGAAACATGCTTAACCTCGCTAAAAGGCAAAACCCCAGGGTATGATCGCATCTCATACCCTATGTTAAAAAATGCACCACACTTACTAAAAAAAGAATTTTGCTGTTATACAATTGTATCCTCGAAAAAGGGACCATACCACAAACGTGGAAAGTTGCTACCACAATCCCAATTTTGAAACCTACGAAAAAATCGACTGACCCTAGAGGGTACAGACCAATCTCCTTGCTACCCTGTACTGGCAAACTTTTAGAGAAAATTATATCTAAACGACTTCTCTGGTTTATTGAAAAAAATAATTATCTAAACTTAAACCAAGTCGCATTTAAAAACGGACGTAGTACCACCGACTCATTGCTACACATTGACGAGTATATAAGCTCTGCTTTATCATGCAAAAATCACGTCTCCGAACTATCCCTTGACTTTGAGAAAGCATTTGATAGGATCGACATCCATGTCATCCTAAATAAGTTCGCTCATTCATAAAATCTTTTCTTTCAAATAGACAATTCAGAGTTAAAGCAAACAACTTCTATTCAAAAATTTACAAACTATTTAACGGTATTCCCCAAGGTTCTCCCCTTTCAGTGACCTTATTCATAATCGCCTACAATGACATAAGTGAAATCATAAGCAGTTATACAAAAATAGATCATTGTCTGTATGCGGATGATTTGATTTTGTTATCAAAATGCAATGACAACAATCGTACAAGAGAAAACTTCAATAGCATCTTAGTCGATCTCAATCTTTGGTGCGCCCAATCAGGGGCTATTATATCACCTGATAAAAGCAAACACCTACATATATGTAAAAAAAGAAATTGTCCAACTTTTGACAATTATTTATTATCATTCAAAATTCAGAATATAAACTCATCAACTATTTTAGGCATTACTTTTGATAATAAATATAGTTTTAAGGATCATTGTTTATCTGTTAAGAATAAACTAGCTACCAGATTCAATATAATAAGGTTCTTATCATCTAAAAATAGCTTTACACATATTAATACACTTATTCTTGTAACTCGTAGCATTATTCTATCCAAAATTGATGATGGGTTGGCAGTCTATGGAAATGCGCCAAATCCACACTCAACATCATCAAACCAATCTACCACACCTCAATCAGGACTAGCTTGAAAGCATTTGCAACCACTCCAATAAAGAACATCCTAACTGAAGCAGGCTTCTCAACCATAGAGCACCGCAGAGATCTTTTAACCGCACGTCTCGCACCTAAAATATGTCAATCTTACAGATCACCAATAATAGAGGATGCAAAGAAAATTATAAAACGTAAAAAAACACCAAAATGCCCTTCTGCTATCTACATCGCTCTGAACGAATCCAGAAAAATTGGTATTACTCCATCAATATGTAACCCCAGTCCTGGTAACATACCTCCATGGGAGTTCCCAACTGATACGATAAATACCTCTCTAGCGAGATTAAAAAAGAATTCCTCGTCTAAGGAAATGTACACACAGATGTTCCATGAAAGAACTGACATGTACAAAAACGATTCATGGGATTTCATCTATACAGATTGATCAAAATCTGATACTGGAACTGGACTTGCAATCGTTTCGGAAGCAGGAAATATTCTATACAGTGCAAGATTACCTAACTACTTTTCAATTTTTTCCACTGAGTTGTACGCAATCCTGAAAGCGACCGAAATAGCATATACAATACCGAAAAACATTGTTATTTGCTCTGATAGCCTTTCTACACTGAAGGCAATCAACAGAATCCAAAACTGTGCCTTAACCATTACCAATATCCGTAACAATATTCTCAAGAACAAACACAAAATTATGCTACTATGGGTTCCAGGGCACTCAGGAATCAAAGGAAACGAGTTCGCAGACACTGCTTCAGAACAATCGCATATACATACATACTTTCTATCCCTCCGACCGACAAAAAAAGACTTCCTCAATGTGATCAACACTTACTGGGATAGTATAAGAATTGAAGAATGGAAAACATACGTTCACCACTATTCGTTCATCAACCCAAAGGGTGAGCCAGCCATATATCCTACAGAAACGACAACCATTATGAACAAATACTTTCTCCGCTTACGCCTCGGGCACACACAATTAACTCATTGCTATCTCCTCAAAAAGGAAAACCCTCCAATCTGTCATCTCTGCCAATCCAATCACATCCTATCAATAAAACATCTTACATCCGAATGCTCTAAAGTTAATTATATATGTTCATTACTTTTCAATAAAAAATTAATAGTCCTTCTGGCAACAACTACAATCGAAAACATTAAAAACGTTTATAAACTATTACTTATACTCAATCTAGACTCTATTATCTGAATTAAACTTTGTAAATACATATGCACGGGGCTGTCAAAGACTGGTTACCTTCGATTGTACTCCAATTGCTGGTCTTCGAGCCTTTGACAGCCCTATGCATTGTATCTATCCTAAAACATTTATTCTAAATAGATCTATAATTTCCAGCCTTAAGTCTCTGGTAGCTAGTCCTGTTAATTGCTTATATTATAATGTAAATTTATTTTATATTTTAATAAATAATAATAATAATAAGTACAGTCTTGACGTATATGTTTATTAACATCCATCACATTTAATAGTTAAGTACAAGAATCCTCTGTTAAATAATCACTTCCGAATACGTTTCGTCTTATCTCTCTCATGATTGGACATTGCCTTCGAAAATGTTTGATATCCTCTCTTTGTGTTTGGTTACAAAGATCTCTTAAGACTGGTAGATCGTGATACGTAATTTAAATCCAATAATTCCCCTCGTAATGTAGTACCCGTGGCATGATAATTAGTGCGTTGGACTGTAATGCCAGAGGTCTTGGGTTCAATCCCTGCCTATGTCATCTATAGTTCTTTCACGGGTATTGCCTTTTGCGAGGAATTGACAAATCCTCCAAGAGTAATTCTTGTCATGAAAAGTGCTTTCTCAAATTAGCCGTTCAGATTCGGCTTAAAACTGTAGGTCCCGTCCATCCCTGGCAGTAGTACTCGCACACAGGAATGGTTGATAGTTGTAAGTCACTAGGCCTAATTCTCGACGAACTCTTGCGCCACCCACCTAATTCCCCTCGTAGTCGGAACATGAGGATTATATATTGATCAGTGGAGGGAGCTTCTTCTTCGTATTTAAATCTATATCTAAGATCTTCTTTTCTAATCAACTCATGGCTTCCAAGTACTTGGTTCCTCTGCACTTAAATTCAGATCCATATCGCATGTTTCTGTTAGCTCGTGCCATTCCTCAAAACATCTTCTATTGCGTAGCATATGCGAAAAGATCTGGACTAAGGGTGCAGCCTTGTTGGACTCCGGATTTAGTTACAAACCACTACCATTTATTTTTTCCATTAAAAACTGCTGACTTTGTGTCTTTGTATACATATGTTTTAAATTAGTTTTCCAAACTTTTGATTCATACCAAGCCCGTATAGCTTGTAAATAAGACCATCGCTATCCACGGTATCAAAAGCCGCTCTGAAGTCTACAAAAAGAACATACAATTTTGTATTTCTTGCTAAAAATGACTCAGCAATACTTTGAAGCACAAATACATGATCAGTGGTGGATCCAGATCTTAAACCAGCTTGGACAGAGAGAAAAGAACTAATAGAGAGAACCAACTTCGACGGTTGCTCTCTTTTTGCCTACAAGCTGTGATTTGGCCATCAACTTGCATATGTATTAACTCCATATAAAAAAAATGTGGGGAACAAATACTTATGCAAGTTTGTGTACATACTCACCACGAGAGAGAAAAAACTTTTCTCTCTTTTCTCTCTGCTCACCACCTTTGAAAAATGACGACCACCTTTGAAAAATGGCGGATGTTCAGAGGTTCAGAGGTGTTCAAAGAAAATTCAAAATTGTGGATGAACAACTTTTTGGTACTCTCATTGTGTTCGTTTGAGAGTAATATCATTCGAATATGAAGTGAAATTAATTACTCTTGTTAGGTACCAGAACAATGGAGATTCAGAAACAATTCTAAATTACGCATTTAGATAAATATTAGTTAGTTATTTGAAGCCAGTTTTAATCATTAAGTAAGTAAAATAAATTAGGTGGTGCCACAGTCCAATGAGAATTAGGACAAGGAAACATAAAACTCTGAAAGCACTACAACTATTATTTGTATTATTAGTTGCGTTTATGCGTTTAATTTTCGCTCAGACCGTTGAAAGATGCAAAAAAACTCAGATTTGTTTCAATTTTTAGAGTTTATCGACTTAATTTTGTCGATGCGAGAGTTGCAGGAACATTGAAAACGAGAGTTACAGAATGTAAACATGGAACATTGAAAACATTTTTATATACTCATCTCTTTTTTCCATTCCTATTTTATTTGTGTGTACTCGTTGTTTATTTTCTTTACATTACTCACGACATTTCCAAAATGCTAAAATTAAGTGATTTAAGTAGACACTAAATAAAAAGACCGTCAACTTGTTACTTCTGTTGCCAATTTTCATTGCATAAGATTTGTGTGTTGCTTTTAAAGGCTTAACTACATAAGCCGAAAAGTACTTTTGTACAAAAGGAAAATATTTGTATTCTCGCTAGTTCAGTGGTTTTGTGAAAAGAATATACAAATTTGTTCTTCAACCAAAATTTAAGTCGTATGCATCATTTTTATAAGTTTTCCAGTTCTAACTATTTATATCTTATCTTTCAGTTACATAGCGACAAGGAAAAATCTTGTAAGGAAAGTTCTAACTACAGTTTTTCTGAAAGTGCATTGTGGCTTATTCATAGATGTTTGCTAAACTTTTTAGGCTATTCATAAATAAATGCAAATCAAAGTTAAGGGCTAAACCTGAATGACTATAAACATAGAAAATGCTGTGTTCAAGTAATTATTATCGCAGCCAAATTTCATAATTATTGATTTTTTTGGTGTATACAAAATAATTCATGACAGATAAATGTTACGTTAACACTAAGTTCCAGAAAATATCGATTGATACCGCAATTGCAGAAGATATGGATATTTTTTAAAAATATTCTCGGTAAACTGTAAAACTTTATTAATTCCGCCTTTTATAATTCAATGTCAAATAATTCAATGCAGTATATTTTAGATAATACAGTGTTAAGTTATTTGTTATGGTATTACTATTGAAATAAACATAACATACATTTATAAAAAATATGTAGGTACTCGTTAATATATGTATACAAATAAAGTCTAGTCTAAAAAACCTTAACTTTGTTACACACTTTCTGCACACATCCTTTCTTGTTTTGGTTGTTCCTGCCATCTATCAGTAACTTAGAGAAGAAGAAGAGAAAAACAAATTCACCACGAACTACCGGTATAACTTCTTCCGTTATTTATTGACAAACAAAAATGTTTTGCTAGAATTAATTTGAATTATAGGAGTATTTTTGTAGATATAAAAACGACAAGATGTTAGCAAAATTAAAAAAAAAATTCATGAGAATTACAAATATTATAATGAGACTTTAAAAAACATAGCCTTCTTGGCTATCAATAAACAAAAATGAGAAATGTCGCATTTCCCGGAAATGATGTTTTTTTGTGTACTCTTCTCCGAGGTGAAAACATGTATACACCGATACGAATTCAACACGCTATAAAAAATGAAAGTAAGAGGTTTCGAAGGGACGGAGACGAGGAAGTTTGGCTATCTCGATTAGTTTTTTCTCTCTGCTCTTAAGTGAGTTCCAAGCCAGAGAGAAAAAACTAATCGAGAGAGCCAAATTTCCTCGTCTCCGTCCCTTCGAAACCTCATACTCTCATTTTTTATAGCGTGTTGAATTCGTATCGGTGTATATATGTTTTCACCCCGGAGAAGAGTACACAAAAAAACATCATTTCCGGGAAATGCGACATTTCTCATTTTTGTTTATTGATAGCCAAGAAGGCTATGTTTTTTAAAGTCTCATTATAATATTTGTAATTCTCATGAATTTTTTTTTTAATTTTGCTAACATCTTGTCGTTTTTATATCTACAAAAATACTCCTATAATTCAAATTAATTCTAGCAAAACATTTTTGTTTGTCAATAAATAACGGAAGAAGTTATACCGGTAGTTCGTGGTGAATTTGTTTTTCTCTTCTTTTTCTCTAAGTTACAGATAGATGGCAGGAACAACCAAAACAAGAAAGGATGTGTGCAGAAAGTGTTTAACAAGGTTAAGGCTTTTTAGATTAGACTTTATTTGTATACGAGTAAATGTTTTTAATAAATGTATGTTATGTTTATTTCAATAGTAATACCACTAATAACTTAACTACTGTATTATCTAAAATATACTGCATTGAATTATTTTACATTGAATTATAAAAGGCGGAATTAATAAAGTTTTACAGTTTATCGGGAATATTTTTAAAAAATATCCATTCGAAAGTGGTTGCACTGGTTCTAATCTTTAGTCGTGTTTTTATAGGCTCTATCTTTTCTTTATTTTTATAATATAAATCGTGTTTAAATATTTGTAGTGGTGTTAAGTTTCACTGAATAAGTGAACTTTATTTTGTTTTATTTAATAACTAAATAAAATTTTGTGTTACAATAGCATTTTAATCAAATCCAAATTTTGTTGAATTTTGTGATATTTAGTTTGAAACAAAAGTTCTCCCCGGTAAGGTGTTCAGTATTTTTGTTTTTTCCAAAGTGTTCCCTTGTCCATGTGTGAGTGCTTTTTGTTTTCAATTACTTCCTATTTAATTTTCCCCTACTTTCTTTGTTTCATTAAATTAATTCCACCTTCTTTGTTTTATTCAACTACATTTTTGTTATCCAATTTTTAAGGCCTTGCGTAGGCGAGTTAGCAAGTGCGTGATTTAATTGAGACTTTTGTTGAAACACGTAGGTTCGAGTCCCGCCTCCCGTGATTATTTTTTTTTTTTTATTATTTATTTATTTTTTTTTTAATACATTTGTATATATTTTTTTTATTATTTATTTTAACACTCCTTCGTTAAATATGGATTGCTATAATAAAAGCTGCCAAGAGGGTGGTAATAATAATCCTCTATTTGCCTGTTTCGGACCCTGTGGTAATCTTTACCATGCAAAATGCGTTGGTTCAACGAACGCTTTCATTGAAAAAATAGCCAGTTCAAAATTTGCTTACTGGTACTGTCACGACTGCCGTAAGCTCTCTGTATCTCAACTAGCTTTTAAAATGTCTTCTTTTAAGGCTGACATTTTAAAAGTTTCTAAAGATTTTGAAGAGCTACTGAAGTCTTTCAACACTGCAGTTTGCAAATTAAATGCATACTCTGTAACCAACATCATGGTCGATAGTTCTACTTCGACTAATGATTTGGCACAGCCTATTCCTACTACTTTCTCTTCTGCAGGTGAAGATATTCTCGCGCAATCATCAGGTTCTGCTGTTAATAACGCAGAAAGTGTATCTGTCAAACAAAAGAAAAAGTCTAAGAAAAGAAGCCGAGAAAACTCTGAACTTGCAAGAAATTCTACCCCCCCATCAAAAAGAACAAACGTCAACATCACCCCAATACCTACAGATCCCACCGGAACTCCCCATATACCTCAAGTTGTTGAATCAAACTTAGCTTCCAATAGTGACTCCGTTACAGGAACTGTAATAAACAACTCCATCCCTATCAAAGCTGTCTCGAAACCAAAAATAATTTTTATATCTCGTCTGGACCCAGTTACAACGCCAGATGATATAACTTCCCACTTAATATCTACCAAGAGCATACCTTCCAGCTCATCCATTAGGTGTACTAAGATCAGTAAACCTAATAGCTTTGTTTCCTCTTTTAAATTAATAACGAATCCCACTTTCTTTGATTCTATTTGCAACACAAATATATGGCCCGCTGAGACTTTAGTCAAAGAATTTACTCATAGTCAAAAACAAGGTGTTGCTTTGAAACCCAAGTCAAAAAACTTAACAGGCTTGCGCTCTTTTACCAAAACGTAAGGGGACTTCGTAGCAAGACTGCTGACATTTTTCTTAACTCCCAATCATTTCCACACGACGTATTCGTTTTGACAGAAACGTGGCTTAATTCAAGCTTTTCCGACACAGAACTTTTCAGTCAAGAGTTCGAAGTTTACAGGAACGATCGTCATGTTGGTAATGCAAAGGATTTAGGTGGAGGTGTTCTCATAGCGGTAAAAAATACATATTTCTCTTCTTCTGTATATTTTCCATTTGAATTATCAATTAAACTGGTATGTGTAAAGATAATGATACAGACTAAAACTATTTTCATTTTAAACGTCTACATTCCTCCAAAAAGTTTGGAGTCTGTTTATAACGATCTCTCCTTGACATTAGACTATATTATAAATTTGTCCAGCTCTGACACCAATATTTTACTTCTAGGTGATTTTAATTTACCTCACATTGACTGGATTCCA
Source organism: Eupeodes latifasciatus (assembly GCA_920104205.1). NCBI lineage: Eukaryota > Metazoa > Arthropoda > Insecta > Diptera > Syrphidae > Eupeodes > Eupeodes latifasciatus. Next base: position 173,018,514 of record OV049924.1, on the reverse strand, counting down.
TCCGAAGACGAATCCTGCCTTGAAGCCTCTCCTTCTTCTTCACAATTGGAACTATCTCTTCTCGATAAAGTCCTTCTTACTGACTTACAGCAAACAAGCTGTATTAAAAACTCAAAAAATCGAATTCTCGATTTAGTCTTTTCTTCTGACGCTATTAGTACTCTTGTTCTAGAATCTAGATCAGGAATTACTAATATTGATAAATATCACCCCCCCTTGGACATTTTTTTTGACTTAAGTAATCACCTTACTGAACACAGTAATTCCTTTGATTGCTTATATAATTTTGATTTTAGAAGAGCTAATTTCCAGCAGTTGTCTGAAGATTTAACCATTTCTGGAATTGCTGATACATTAGCATTTTCTAACATTGACGAAGCAGTTTCAACTTTTTATAAGATCCTTAATTATTGTTTAGAAAAAAAATGTACCCTTAAAGAAATCAAGAAATACAAACTTTAGCCATCCTTGGTACACGAAAGAATTGCGTTCACTGCGTAACAAAAGAAATAAGGCATGGAAAACGTATCTTAAAACTCTGTCTCCAATCAATTTCTCTTTTTATGTCCAACTCTTTAACCAATTTAAGTCTCTTTCTAATTTTTTATATGCTTGTTATGTTACTGATATGGGATCCTCTTTGAAAGAGAATCCTACAAAATTTTGGAATTTTGTAAACTTAAAGAAAAAATCAGATGGTTTTCCAGTTAACTTCACTTACAAGAACCTTTCGTTAGATAAAACTGTTGATATCTGTAACGCTTTCGCGACAAATTTCCGAGAGTCATTTGTTAATAGCCCTCAAGAAGTTGATGAAGTATATTTTCATAATCTTCACTCCTTTTCACAAACTAGCTGTAGTCACATCCCTGTGCTACAGAGTACGGTCCTTGATCTTTTAGCCGCGTTGAATGATGACTGCTCAGCCGGCCCCGATGGTATTCCCCCGATAGTATTAAAAAAGTGTAGTAATGCTTTAGTTGAACCCCTTACGTTCTTATTTAAACTTTCTCTAAAAACAGGCAAATTTCCCAATATATGGAAGGAGTCATTTCTAACACCAATTTTCAAGAAAGGTAACAAGGCGGATATAAGCAACTACAGGCCCATTGCAAAGCTTTCTTGCATTCCTAAAGTGTTTGAACAAGTTGTATGTGAAAGTGTAGCATTTTTTTAGTAAGAATCTCATTTGCGAACAGCAACATGGTTTTGTGAAAAAAAGATCAACCGTTACTAATCTCCTCACATTCTCAAACATATGTTCAAACGCTTTAGAACAAGGTTATGAAGTTGACTGTATATACACTGACTTTTCCAAAGCTTTTGACCAACTTAGCCACGGAATTATTTTATTTAAACTTAAAGCTCTTGGTTTTCCACCATTTTTCTTAGCTTGGATCAAATCATACCTTGAAAACAGATCCTATGAGGTAAAATTTAGAAATTGTCTTTCTGAACCTTTTGTTGCTCAATCTGGTGTTCCCCAGGGAAGCCATCTTGGCCCTTTTCTGTTTATCCTGTCTATTAACGATGTATCGTCATGTCTACGCTCAAGTGAAGTACTCATTTTTGCTGACGACATGAAGATTTTTAAAATAATAAAGTCCACCCATGATCGTATTCTTTTACAAGCCGACATTGATAGTTTCACATTTTGGTGTGGGAAAAATAGCCTTTCACTCAACCCTTTAAAATGCCAGACGATAACTTTTACTAAAAAACGAATCGGTAGTGTATTTGATTATTGTATATCACAGCAAAAACTCTTTCGCGTCTCCACATTTAAAGATTTAGGTGTTCATTTCTGTTCCAACTTAGAATTTACACATCACATTAATTTGATTGTTAATAAAGCAAGTTCTATGCTTGGTTTTATAAAACGCTGGGCAAAGGAGTTCAATGATCCATATGTTACTCTTTCTTTATACAATTGTCATGTTCGTCCTCATCTTGAATATGCTTCGCAGGTATGGACTCCCTATTACGAAATTCATAGAAAACGTATCGAATCAATTCAACATAACTTCATTCGCTTTGCCCTAAAGGGTCTTCCTTGGGATGATCCTTATGATCTGCCTCCCTATGAGCATCGTATTCTGCTTCTTCAAATGCAATCTCTTCATCGGGCGTGTTAATAATGACTTAGTATTTTTTCATCAACTCATTAATGGTGAAATTGATGCACCTTATTTGCTATCTTGTGTACATTTGAATTACCGAGGCGGAACTCATCACCTGCGTACATTTGATTTTATACATATTGACTTCCATAGAACTAACTATGGAAAGAATAAAGCTTTAAGTCGAATGAGCATTTTATATAACTTAAACTGTTCATTGATAGATTTAAATTTGAATAAGGTGGGATTAAAATCATTGTTTAGAACCAGTGCTCCACTATCGTAAACGTTCTCATTTTATTTTTTGTTCTGTAATAGTTAAATGTTAATTATGTTTTGTATTTTGTGCGTGTGTTAGGCTATAATTGTATTATTTTTTTACTAACAACTAACACATGCACTTATGATGAGCCTCTGACCGTAGTTTGACGCTTGCTATAAGCTTACTACTTTCTGAAATTCTGAAGTGTAAAAAAAAAAAAAAAAAAAATATCTTCTGCAATTGCGGTATCAATCGATATTTTCTGGAACTTAGTGTTAACGTAACATTTATCTGTCATGAATTATTTTTTTAGCTTTTTTATACACCAAAAAATCAATTATGAAATTTGGCTGCGATAATAATTACTTGAACACAGCATTTTCTATGTTTATAGTCATTCAGGTTTAGCCCTTAACTTTGATTTGCATTTATTTATAATAGCCTAAAAAGTTTAGCAAACATCTATGAATAAGCCACAATGCACTTTCAGAAAAACTGTAGTTAGAATTTTCCCTGACACTCCTGACAGATTTTTCCTTGTCGCTATATAACTGAAAGATAAGATATAAATAGTTAGAACTGGAAAACTTATAAAAATGATGCATAAGACTTAAGTTTTGGTTAAAGAACAAATTTGTATATTCTTTTCACAAAACCACTGAACTAGCGAGAATACAAATATTTTTACTTTTGTACAAAAGTACTTTTCGGCTTATGTAGTTAAGCCTTTAAAAGCAACACACTACCTTAGGGGAAAGCAGTAAGAATAGCTTATCACCTATTCACAAATCTTATGCAATGAAAATTGGCAACAGAAGTAACAAGTTGACGGTCTTTTTATTTAGTGTCTACTTAAATCACTTATTTTCAGCATTTTGGAAATGTCGTGAGTAATGTAAAGAAAATAAACAACGAGTACACACAAATAAAATAGGAATGGAAAAAAGAGAAAAAATGTTTTCAATGTTCCATGTTTACATTCTGTAACTCTCGTTTTCAATGTTCCTGCAACTCTCGCATCGACAAAATTAAGTCGATAAACTCTGAAAATTGAAACAAATCTGAGTTTTTTTTGCATCTTTCAACGGTCTGAGCGAAAATTAAACGCATAAACGCAGCTAATAATACAAATAATAGTTGTAGTGCTTTCATAGTTTTATGTTTCTAGGTCCTAATTCTCATTGGACTGTTGCACCACCTAATTTATTTTACTTACTTAATGATTAAAACTGGCTTCAAATAACTAACTAATATTTATCTAAATGCGTAATTTAGAATTGTTTCTAAATCTTCATTGTTCTGGCACCTAACAAGAGTAATTAATTTCACTTCATATACGAATGATATTATACTCTCAAACGAACACAATGAGAGTACCAAAAAGTTGTTCATCCACAATTTTGAATTTTCTTTGAACACCTCTGAACAGCTGACTACATCCGCCATTTTTCAAAGGTGGTGAGCAGAGAGAAAAGAGAGAAAAGAGAGAAAAGAGAGAAAAGTTTTTTCTCTCTCGTGGTGAGTATGTACACAAACTTGCATAAGTATTTGTTCCCCACATTTTTTTTATATGGAGTTAATACATATGCAAGTTGGTGGCCAAATCACAGCTTGTAGGCAAAAAGAGAGCAACCGTCGAAGTTGGTTCTCTCTATTAGTTCTTTTCTCTCTGCTTAAGAGATTGTTTGAATCCAGAAATACTCCATTACCAAGATCGGAATCTCAGACTGACATTTCGGTTTGCCTACAAGCTAACTACACACTAAATGTGAGAAAGTGTGCGTGAAATGATGCAAAAAACCAAACATATTCTCACATTTAGTGTTTCGGCACATCAAAATGCTTCATTATAGTAATCAGCCCCATCTAAATGCTTTATTTAGATTTGTTTCATGGCTTCGTTCAAAAACTAAACAATCCTTACCAACAGAATCTGAAGTGCTGACATGGTCTTAAATTGGAAGATTTGTATAGCTTTTTAATTTCAATCCAAATAAATGTTGTTAATGTATATTAAATAAAATAAAATTGACCAAATACATATTTAATGATTTATTAGTGTTGTATTTTGTTTACTTAAATTATTTGCGAACGCAATATGGGCTGCAACTGGTTAAGTAAAATTGGAAATGGACAAAGTGTAACTCAATACTTTGTAAAACAAGAAAACAGACAATTTTTTCAGCTGTAGTTTGTTTAGAGCATTTTTTTGGCGACGTGAGAAGTTCAGGTGGAAACAATAGGCGGGTGTCTCCGTATTTTTTTTTTTGTACAGACAATGCTTCGAGAAACATACTTGTGAAGTTCCATTGCCAACTTTAGCTAGTTCAGATTCCTCGATTAGATTAGTATTTTCATCATTTAAGCAGTTCGATAATTGCAAGACCAAATTTTAGTTTTGTTTGTTGCGGAAATATTCCTGAAAATTTCTTTTGGGAAGATTTTGGAATACAATTTTGAGGGAACCATGTTTTAAAAATAAGCTGCTTTGTGTAAAGCATCTTTAAGGAATAGAAATAGGCAATATGGTTACACACAATACCAACTAAATGAGTGCAATAAATAGATTTAATTAACTTTTTTTATTCCAGTATGGGGAAACCGAACACCCAATAGAAAAAAAAAATCGGTGAACGCGCCAAAATGCATACTTCTTGACTAAATAATGTTATCTTCTTTGCTTACGCATAAAATTACGAATTTTGTAGCATATGAAAATTTCTAGACATTTTACAATGTGAACAATTAAATATGCTATGAAATAATTGGCTGCTATTAATCCTAAATTTTTTTCTAAAAAGTTGATGAAGTTTAGCTGAAGCGGAAATTTCTTTAATGAACATGCCCAAAATATTATTGGCTTTGTCAAAAATATTTTTCTACGCTAACCTCTGCTTTATATCTGAAAACTATTGTTTATGTATATTTTCTTCTATGTTCTGCATTTATAAAATGTAATCTACGTATTATTTATTATATTAAGAAAAACGAAAACATATACGTAAAACTTATTAATTTGTTTTCATTATTAGCAGCATTTTTACTAAACATACCCTTTAAACAATAATAAGTAAACTTGAACTTTGGTAACTAAACATTTTTAAGGAATGAATGAAAATTATATTTTTCGTTAAACTGTAGGAATTCACTAAAAAAACTTCTGTACGTCAACAATAAACATTGATGTCGATTACTTGATCTATTGAATGAGTTGTGCATGAATTCAGAACGATTTTAAGACGTTTTCATTTTGTGATATACAGTGAACCAAAAAAAAAGTTGTACAGTCGATTTTCTTTTGTTATAATGAAATTATCTATGGAGGTAATTGCAATAAAAAAAACAAAATACTTACCAAAAATAGGGATTTTTTTTAACCTCCAGATTTAGTCAAATACATTTTTTTTAATAAATTATTTTAATAAAAAAAAAACAAATTCAATGAATAAAGTCTGTTTTATGAAACCAAAAAAAAACTTGTACATTTGAAAAATTCAATTAAAAAACAGCAACATTTCGAAAACCCAAATGGTTTAATATTTTGTATAATGTCTTTTTACATCTAAGACCATTTGCAACCTCTTTGGCATTGAAAGGGCCAATTTTTTTGTAACATCTAGCGTAATTTTAAACCATATCCTCTGTATTGCATCTTTTAACTGTTCTTTATTTTGTACTTTCCTTTCCCTCAACTTTTTTTCAACATGAGCCCAAAGATGTTCAATTGGACTTAAATCCGGACTGTGAGGTGGATGAGGGAGTACTTTTTTCACGTTATATAACAACCATTCCTTCACTATCAACGCGGAATGTTTTGGGTCATTGTCATGAACGAAACTAAAATTATCTCCAAGGTCCAATTTTGATGCAGTACTTCTTAAATTATTTTTCAAGATGTTCAGGTAATCAAACTTATTCATTGTCCCTTCCACAAATTAAAAATTTCCAACTCCATTTGCTCCCATCGCACCCCACGCCATAACGCTGCCACCACCATGTTTTACTGTGCAATTTACATTCTTCGGATCTAACGCTGTACCCCTTTTTCTCCAAACAAAACGTCGCCCATCGGATCCAAAAATGTTGAATTTGGATTCGTCGGTATAAATAACGGAATTCCAAAACCCTATCGGCTCATTTATATACTCTTTGGCATATTGTAGGCGCTTCTTTACATTTATGGCGTATAAAAGTGGTTCGTTTCGAGGCGTAAAACCTCTAAACTCTTCCGAATGTAAAAAAATTCTTACCGCCTGTGGATGAACTTGGACAATTTTGTTTCTATTGAGGTCTTCCGCTATTTCCAATGCCGAAATTTTGGTGTTACTTTGTATAATCCTTACTATACGCTTCTTGGTTTGTTTAGTATCAATTTTTCTCGGTCTCCCACTTCCACTTGGTCTTGTTAAAAATCCGTTTTTTTGTAAGAATTAATAACGTACTGAACTGTGGAATGTGGCTTTTCACAATATCAGCGATTTGTCTTAGACTTTTCTTTTCGTCCCACAACTTAACAATAAGTTTTTTTCATATCAAGTGAAGTTTGTTTGTTTTCCATTTTTTTTAATTTCTCTTATAAATTTTTAACAAATTATTACTCTGGCAACATGAAAAAACTAAACCTTTCAAAAAAAAGATGATCTGATAAAGCCTAATGGATAACGGTTCTATACAATATTGTAACTACAAAGTGTACAAGTTTTTTTTTGGTTTCATAGAACGGACTTTATTCATTGAATTGGTTTTTTTTACTAAAATAATTTATTTAAAAAAATGTGTTTTACTTAATCTGGAGGTTAAAAAAAACCCCTATTTTTGGTAAGTATTTTGTTTTTTTATTGCAATTAACTCCATAGATAATTGCATTTTAACAAAAGAAAATCGAGTGTACAACTTTTTTTTTGGTTCACTGTACATATGTATGTCAAAATTTTCATTTTATTTGCTCTGCATTTATTCAACAGGTTCGCTATAATCGTTTTGATTATTTTTTTAAAACATTGGTGTTCCTTTGATGCATAGTTTTTTTGATTGCAAATACATCTATGTTTCCATCAATCAAGAATGTTATGGATAAGGTATTTTTAGATCATAACTCTTTTTTAAATTTAATATTTATTAATCAAAATGGAATTGAAAAATAGTTGCAAGCTTAAATCATTAAAAACTATAAATATAAATAAAAACTATAAATATACTTGGATTGGTTAAATTTATACAGATTTTAATTACTTGCAAACAAAATATTTGGGCCGTTAATTAACGAAAATTTATTAGAATTCAATAAAAAAATTTCGCTCGTACCCTTAACTTGATCTGTGATACAATAATTCAAGGTTAATTAGGTTTGAAATTTAAAGAATTTCGTAGTGATTACTCTAAATTAGTGAATTAATTATAATAAACTGATGTTGAACATGCTTTTTTCAAGACAAAAATGTACATTGGTTCGCTATCAACAAAATTACTGCAAAATTAAAGCTTAAAACTGACTTTTTCATCGAAAAAAAGTAAAAAGAAAAACCTGAAAAAAACTTATTAACCACCCCATTTTGTTTTTGTGTCGCTAGCCCACGGCATCGTTTTTTTTTTTTTTGTTTGTGCTCACATCTATTCGTGGACTAATTGTCAAAATTACAAATACAACAATGTAAACAAACGGGTTTTGGAGAGTGAAACGTACGAATGATTCCGATCTTGGTAAATGGAGTATTTTTGTTTGAATCTATCCAGACTTTTTGTCCATGTTCTGCATTTCACTTATTGTGAATACACTTTGAGAAAAAGTCAATTTGGGTGTTCCCCAATTCGTTATTGTGAATTGGATTTTCGAACATGCAAATGGATGTTCTGTATTTCGGTTTGTTCCATTTTTTTGAACGCATTCAAATCACATCTTTTATTTCTGTGAATTGATCTTTGATAGCTTCCTTCTGCTAGGAATCGGAAAGTTGCAGTAAGTTTTTGAATTAAAGGAATCGATCAAGGTATTATAAAAGGTTCTATTTCCCTTAGAACATTTAAAAAAGCTTCTTTGCTTAATCTAAAATTACATTGAAAGCTTAAAAGAGGAAATCAAGAATTTATTTTATTTATCAGAAAAATTCTACATAATTTTCACACACTAACATTGTGTCAGGTAAATCCAATATATTTGATTTGTCTCGCAAAATTCATCTTCTTATTTTTTCTCTTGAATTTTGCTTATTTTTTTACTTAAAATTGCCAATAATAGGTCCGTTCGCGTACTCTCCTAAAACAGTCCAATTTTACGAAAAAATACGAAATTTAACCAAATCCTGTTCGCGTACTCAAAAATTTCGTAGTTTTTCGTAAAAGAGAGCACTCACGAGAGAGTAAAATATTTCCCCAACCTACGAATTTTAAGCTAGCCACAGACGATGAACATGTTGGTGTGATTTGTTGGGCAGCGTTTCGCCATACACGGGCCAACATGTTTATAAACTTCATTTTTTGTGTGACTGTCGTGAAGTCAAGATGTGCGATAGAAGTGCGGATGATGCAATAGCATGTTTGATAACGACATGTTAACTCATTGAAAATAACAACACAAATGACGAATTGTTGTCGCACAACGCCATACACGACGAACATGTTGATAAACTTCAAAACGTGTTGTAAACTTGCCCATACACAGCCAACATGTTAGCCCCAACTTCACGGTTTACAAAATATTTCATAAACCGTCGATTTGTTGGCCAACGTGCCCATACACGAATGATTTTCAGCCCAACACCAACAAATCACACCAACATGTTCATCGTCTGTGGCTAGCTTTAGCCCAAGAAATTTCTTTGGGCTGATTTGTGAAAATTGTCAAATTTGATAGAAATTCAAATAAATTAAATAAATTGCTCGCTTTTGCTGCCAGTTATAAAATTTAAAAACAAATTTTCAAAGAACAGCAATAAGACAGTAATATTGTGTAAAAAATTTGTTGTTTTCCCGTTCGCTTACTTTTTTGTAGTTTTTTTTTTTTTGGTGAGAGAATTTTACCCCCACTCTTTAAAATATCTCTTTTTACGAATTTTGGTGCAGAAAGTACGCGAACGGGACTATTGCATCTATTTTCAAAACAGCAAAAAATTTCGATGTTTTCGAAATCAATCGAATTGAACAACATGCAATTTCATTTCACGTGAAATTGAAAAGTGATTTCAATTCACTTTCAATCGAAATTAGGAACATGGGCGTTTAAGTCGATTCGAACTATAGAGGTATTAGAAATACCTCTATAGTTCGATGGGTCATTAGTATTACCTTTTTTATGTATGGGAAAAATGAACGCTCCCTTAAACTATTCTAGATTTTAGTTCATCAAAACAGTCAGCTTTTGGATAAGGTTATTTGTCCCGTACTTATAAAATTCAACTGGTATTCGGTCAGCACCTGCTGCTTTGCCATTTTTGAGTCCAGCTGAAGCTCTTCTTCCGAAAGAGGACAGGTTCAGGTTTAGATACTATTTTTTGCCATTCGCAGGACTAATCACCTTTTGAGACGGCTGCGATAAAGCCAATGTAAGCAGTTATCATTATTTTGTTTTTAAAATCGTTCTATACACGATATCAAACAAATCATGTTGTCAACAAAAGCGAAAATCTTTGGTGCAGTAGATTAAGCGACTTAACTTCTGCAGGATAATGTTTCATCTTTTTTTCTGAACAAAACAATACATTTCCCTTACTGGTCCATGACCAAAACTGATATTTATGGCATATTATTTAGCCAAATGTCTACACATTTTCTAGCATTATTGTTTGTGTACTGGCATTTTTCAAACTCACTACATTTTACTCATACATAAAGTATGGTCTGTGCCAATTATGTTATTTACTTCGTACACTTCAATTTATTTTTAGTAGGACATAACATTTTTAATCGATATGATGTTCTAAAATATGACTTTGGGATTGAACTAACTTGTCATTTTGCAAGCAAGCTCATATACTCGTTATAAATCTGAAGTGCAAGTATATTTTTAAGAAAACACCAAAACGGGCGTATACTTTGATAAGACTGATAAGAATATGCCATTGGATTTATGATTAAAAGTGTTATGGTCCCTTAAACACAAGATACATTTTGAAATACTTCATTATTTTCGATTAATAATTTTTATTTTTTTTCCTCTACAAATAAACAAACAAATAAAAAGCATTGCTGCTTGGTTCTTTTTTATTTTTTATTATTTATCATTTATTATTTTTGTTTACTGATAAGAAAACTTTTTATAAACAATAATAAAGTGTCAAATGTGCATAAAGCAATCACTAAGCAGAACGACCCCCATTGCACCGGTTGCCATTAATAATTGTTTGTTAAAAATATGTAAATGATATCGTTTAAATAAAACCCAGAACATAAAAATGATGAGAATTTAATATTCATTCAATTCTCTTGACTCTTTCCTGTGTGTTGAAAGTCATTCTTTTAAATAATTAAATTAATTTATTTTCTTTCAGACTTGGTTCATTGTACCAACGAACCAAATGTATCAATTCCACATTTGGCAAATTTACTTATTGAGAGATCACAAAATGCCAGCTGGGTTGTGGTTTATAAAGCTTTGATAACGGCCCATCATCTCTTGGCATATGGAAATGAGGTAAGTTAATTAAATGAGGTTTACTTCTGATTTTATGACTTTTTACAAATTTTCATTAATTGATATTTATGTTTTTGTGTGTTTTTATTTTTCATATATAGAGATTTATGCAGTATTTGGCTTCAAGTAATTCAACTTTTAACTTGAATAGTTTTACGGATAAAGGTGGTGTGCAAGGTAAACGCAATATTATTTCATTCCTCGTTATCATTTGTATTTTTGTTCGTTGTTTTCATTTACATTTACATTTACATTTACATTTTTTTTTTATTTTGAAATTATTTGAAGAGCTTTAAATATGAAATTATTGGCAAAATGTAGTTTGTTTTGGTTTTTAAGTTCGGTTTTTCCTTAGACTAGTGCTCAATTTCTGGTTGAATGGACTCAATAGTTTTGATAGACATAGAAACAACACACATACGTAAGGAATCACATTTTAGTATCTGTTTAAAACTACAAATTTTTATCTAAATAAAATATATTTTCTTAAATCAATTTGTTTGCAAGGCTATAAAAAATAAATAAATAAATTCACACTTAAATTCTCAGTTAAGTTGAGAAGTTTAAAAAAACATCTCACCAAGTTCCTATAGTAAAAGTTAAGATTACTTATTATACTTAAACCTCAAAGTTTTTATATTATGTATTGGAAGATCAATATCCTATTATGCATACGGGTTAGGTTAAAGTGGCTGTCTGTGATGGAGTAGGACACCGATTGTGATACCACATGAGTCCCTTACGAAACGTGAGATGCTGGTTATGTTAATATGATTGCGATTTCTTCGATCGTTATAGTAGAATTTTCCTAGGTAATTCTTGCGTTTTTGAGCTAGAGCAGGGCATGTAAAGAGGAGGTGAAGAACTGTTTCCTCCTCTTCCTCGTCCATACAGCTTCTGCAAAAGTAATTTGAAAATACGCCTAGCCGCGTGGAGTGCTTTCCTATTAGAAAGTGCCCGGTTATGACACCGATTATCGAGCTAATATGCGATCTGCTAAGAGATAGCAAGCATCTTCTTCGTAGCGTCTTGCATTAGCAGTAGTTAACATGTAGCGATTGGTATGCCAGCATTAGCCAAACATGGTAGAATGGGTTGTACTGCATCATTTCTGGCGAGTTCATCTGCCTTACAATTTCCTGGAATGTCTCTATGGCCCGGAAACCAGTAAAGGTGAATAATAAACTGTTGTGCCATCTCCATTATAGATGATCCACAGTTTTATACTGTTATAGAGTTTGTAAAGACAGACCTGATTATCTGAGAAAATACGGATATTAGATGTTGATATCACGTTTTCTTTAAGCCAGGACAAGACTTCTTTTATCGCCAAAAGTGCTGGAACACGCTACAATGATTGGGAAGGCGAAATAAGAGACTTAATTTTAGTCCTTCAGAGTAAACACATCCACAAACCTTTTCATTTATTTTTGATCCATCTGTGTGTGGACTGACTCGTCTTCCAGGAATGCCCTATCCTCCCAGATCGGGAAGGTATAGAAATCTGGAAGTTTCTGTCGAATGGCAGTTGGGGGATGGTGTAGTCTATGTGCTTTGGAATTGATTATAAATAAGAATTACGGAGTCGCCAATGTTGTTGTAAACCCAATGCGATGAAGCTTTGATGCGAATAGCAGAGCTTGCAGCTATTTGTTTGCTAAGTATATCAAGAAGGTTAGGTGGAGTAGGGTATTCAGTGCCGCAGAAGCGGTCGTGCGACGCGATCCGCTTATACATAGCCAAGGTGAACGTTGGACTTTATTTAGTTTGTCGCGGTTTATAGCGACACACACACCATTCCTGTGTGTGAGTACTGTTGTCAGAGATGGAGGGGACCTACAGTTTTAAGCCGAATCCAAACGGCTAATTTGAAAAAAGCACTCTTCATGACAAGAATAACTCTTTGAGGATTTGTCAATTCCTCGCAAGAGGCAGTACCAATGAAAAAACTTTAGATGGCATTTATTACTAATAGTTTTTTTTTCAAGAAAAGGGAGCTACACTAGCTTTTCTGACTCTTTTGTTTATTGCGTTTCTAATTTAGTTTTTTATCTAAAAGACCCAGGTACTTAGCTTCGTCTGAGAACTTTAATTGGATTTCTTTAATAAAGGAAGGGTGGGTGGTTAACCTATGGAATTGTATGCTTCCTCGAAAATAGGACTAATTCGGGTTTGAGTGGGTTGACACCCAGTCCACACCGAGCAGCCTTAAGTGTTAGTTTGTCTAAGGCATTTTGTAAGAGTTCTTTTAGTGTGTTAAAATGCTTTCCCGAGATCGCTATAGCAACGTCATCCGCATATGCAATCACTTTGAAATCCTCCGACCAGTTAGGATTTCATTTACCACCAGGTTCCAGAGCTCTACTAACGAATCTTTTAGCAGAGTTAATTATTCGGCTAGACAGCATTGAATGAATAAACTCCCCTAACGAACTCTATGCGTTCAGATATGTTAGTGGAGATGTGATTGCAGGTGTGTCCACGTTGTTAAAACTGCCTTCGATGTCAAGGAAAGCAACCATAGTGAACTCTCTATGTTGAAAGAGTATTCGATGGTGCTTACTAATGTATGTAACGCCGTTTCCACCGATTTGCCGTTATATTAGGCGTGTTGAGACATAAATGGATACCAATCAATTTTTTTAAGGAATGACTTGCGAGCATTTACCTGCTTCTCTCCATGCCAAGGGAATATAGATCAGATATAGACAGCTGATAAAAATTGCATCATTTTAAATTATGTTATAAGACTTCCGTTTTGTAACTATCACTATATACATACTATCCATATGTTTTATCTAGATGTCTTCTGATCTGACGAGAGACCTTTTTAAGTGATACATTTTTCCTTAGTTACAACGTAGCATACAACTGTGATGCCTAAAAAACTCTTGTTCAATAGCGACCAACTGTCTTTAATATATAGCCATGAGTCCCACTTCTTATGCTCTTGAACAACTCTCAAGAGACAGCTTTTTTCTTTATCTCAGTTTTCATTGGTATAATCAAAAAATTTAAAAAAATAATACATATTTAAATTCGGTGGTCATCTTCTTTCTGTATTTATTTATTTTATTTAAGTTCCTTTAATTTTAAATTGGAACAGCTTTTACTATTACATATTTCCTTGTTTTAACTAACAATTTTTGGTGTATTAACAAAACAGAAAAAAAAACAAAATTAATTGTATCAGTGAGAATTATTAATAATTATTAACACTATTGCTCTTTCTTTCTTTTCTCTTGGCTTTTGTTTTAACTCAATACAAAAAAACTTACCATTTACAATTCCAATCATAAAAGAGGGCATGGGAGCAGTTGGGGCAAGAATGGGTGAGTACAAAACGCCACTTCACCTGTAACTTTAACTTCTACCTTTTCGCCATACTATTTCAATGCAAATCTTTAACTCATATCACTTAGTAGGAATTCCATTGATTTTATTAAAGTTTATGTGTGTTTTCTATTTTATTAAATAGGCTACGACATGTCACCATTTATTCGTAGATACGCTAAATATCTTAACGAAAAAGCCCTTTCATACCGAACTGTTGCATTTGATTTTTGCAAAGTAAAAAGAGGGTAAGTGATAGGGGTTGTTATGAAGCCACATGGTTTGGAAAATGTATATTTAAATTTTTCCCAATTATAGTAAGGAGGAAGGATCTTTGAGGACAATGAATGCTGATAAGCTGCTTAAGACTCTACCAGTATTGCAAGCTCAATTAGATGGACTCCTTGAGTTCGATTGCCAAGCAAACGATCTAACAAATGGTAAGTGGAATGATAAAAGTAACACTTTGTATTATTTTGTTTTGTTTTTCCTTTAAAAGGTGTCATTAATATGAGCTTTATGTTGTTGTTTCGTGATCTCATACGCTTGTTTGCGTGCTACAATGATGGTATTATCAATTTACTTGAAAAATATTTTGATATGAACAAAAAACAAGCTCGTGATGCTTTAGACTTGTATAAAAAGTTCTTAGTTCGGATGGATCGCGTTGGGGAGTTCTTGAAAGTTGCAGAGGTAATTTGTAAAGATTTGTGTTTTAACGATAAACTATTTCGATATCGGTTCTGTTCTGTTGTAGAATGTTGGCATTGATAAAGGTGATATACCAGATTTGACAAAAGCACCTAGTTCTTTGCTAGATGCCTTGGAACAACATCTAGCAACTTTGGAAGGCAGAAAGGGTTCTGCTGCAAATACTCCAACTCAGTCGGCAAGGTAAGTAAATTTTCAGTGAGATACATATATGTAGGTATTAAACTTTTTCAAGAGCCGTGGTTAAAAAACTTAAAACTTAAAAAAATTTGTTTCAATATTCTTGTGTTCTTTTTGATGGCGCTTTGGTTTATTTTTATAACTTACTTCATATATTGTCAAGCTTAAAAAATTAAATCACTTTTGATAGGTTTTAAAATATTAGGGCTTGCAACTTTACGTTGATGAATGCATTTTATTTAAAATGCTATCTGTTTTTTTTTTCTACCCAAAAATTGATCGTTGATTCAAAGGAACTCATTTTGGTTAACCATTTAATTTAAATTTAAATTAAATTTGTTCGTTAACCAAAGCGCCATCAATTTTTTAGTGAATAGTGAAAAGTTTTTCCTTTTAAAACGTAAGTTAAAAAATTCCCCTAGCATATATTTTAGTTTTTCGCTAGCAAAAATCGTTTACCAAGTCCATGTTTTAATTTTTGTGTAGAAATTATTTTTAGTTCTACCGCAATTTCTTTTTGTTTTTTGAATTTAAGTTATAACTACTTATTTTTATTTAATATGCATATAGATGTAGTAAATTTATGTATATGTACAATGTACATATTAGTCTTAAAAAAACAAAAATTCCAATATTTTTTTGTAGAATAATTTAGTAATCTATAAAATTTTCTTTCGTCTTTTTTTTCTTCCCACATATTCACTACTTTCTTACTAATTTACCCAATTTGCACTGAATTAAAAATATAATTTCTGGATTTAAATTTGAAAACCTTTTTCCTTCTTTATCCATTATCCCGTTATGTAATTTTGGTTGCATTATGCTTTTATTTTAAATTTTAAATTATGATTTGATTTGAAAATCATGCAAATCATTCGCACAATTCGATACCACGGACTTTTATAATAATTGATAAAAATTATTTAAAAACAAATTGACAACAAAAGTAGCAACCAAAAGAACGTAAAGAGTGGTGTGTCTGCCCTATCTTCTACTAGCTCTTCATTTGGCACTGCAGCTGCATCGAGTAGATTTGACAACACCAATGGCATCGATGACAATATTAAAGCTCAGGCTTTGGCTGAAGAAGAAGCTGCCATGAATCAGTACAAAGTAAATTTGAATAAAAAAATATAACTTCCTTCCTTAGTGGCAAATAATTCAACGTTTTATTTTTCAGTCGAAAGTTTCATCACCAAGTGGGAGTGGAGGTGCTGCGGCTAGTGCTCTAACAAATCCATTTTTATCATCCCCTCCAGCTTCACAGGGCAACGCTCCGATTGTAGATCTATTTGGTGTATCAGCTGCACCTGCTGCAAACACTACAAAAGCTTCTGATGACCTTTTGCAGTTGGGTAATCCATTTGCTGATATGTTTGATTCATCAGCAGCTCCAGCTCCGGTTGGAGGTCCAGGTGCTAATAATATTTGGCTGAATAATGGTAGTTATTTTATTTTTATTTTATTTTGTTTAATTCGTTGGTTGTGATCTTTATTTTTCAATAATAATCTCGTTTTGGTAAAATTTCGGTTGCAAGAAGCGGTGGCTTTTCAAAAAAAATAATCTACTGCACTATTTATTTAGTTTTCAAGATGTTAACATATTTTGAAACCCTCATAAATCTTGGAACTTTTATTAAATTAAAACCTTACTTCATACAATACAATGTTTAATTCAGCTTAAAAACAAAAGCATAGCTATATATTGAAAAAGTTAGGTCAGAATTGTATCTTACACTTTTATATTCTATTTATTATGGCCCTGCCAGCCAAAGTTTTTCAAAAAATCATATCATTTAAACGTAGATATATACACATTGGTTTTGAATGTTGGCACGTCCCAATAAGTGAGGTAAAGCATTCGACATTCGTGTAGTACGGCGAAAAATAATTTTAATCTAACTTTATAATTACTGCTTCATTCTTACAGACTTTATTTTTGGGGCTTTCATAATTTTCCTACTGTAGTACACAAATCACGTATGTTCCTAAAAATAGTATTTATTTACTTACTTAAGTCCTTAGACTTATAAAGTCCGTGATTGATCATAGATTGAGCGGGACAAAGAGCATCAACTACTCCTACGCACAATCTCGACAATTCCTGCTCGACAGTTCTTTTCCATGTGCTTCTCGGTCACTCGACTCTTCTGCCTTCTTGAGTAAGTGGATTCCTCTGCCTTTAATGCAGTCCCCTTATACCTTTTCGAAACGTGTGTCCATGAGTTCCTGACCCGCAGTTTCCTTTTATCGTTGCTGTTATTTTTCAGGTGCTGCTTCTATTTAAAAATATAGATTCGATGTTTGAGCACATCCCAAAAGTAGTATTAGATTTCTCTAGACTGCTAGCGATATCTTTTTCGATTCCGCCTTCCGTAGAGACAATACTTCCAAGCTACTGACAACTCTACCTTTTCTACAGGCTGTTGAGCAATGTTTATCAGAAAGGATCAGTGGGAGGTTCCGAAGCTGGACATCTTAGTTTTGTCCCGTGTTGATTTTCAGCCCCACGATTTCGGCTTCTCTTTCCACCCTCGTTGTCAATTGATGGGGATCCGTCATTATATGAGATATCAAGAATGCATCATCTTCGTAGTCTAGATGCCCCCAGCAGCCTTGTCTGAACCCACTGGACATCAAACTCTTTTAACAGGAGGATCCAGTGCGGAATCTTGCTTTTTCAGCGTCTAGTGTTGCTTCGAGGTGTTCTTTTACGTGTTATAAGACTATATTCACTTTGGCGACTTGCACACGACCGATTATTCTTTCAGCACCTGTCATGAAAACATATTTCAGCAGCATTTCAATGGTTTCTTTGGTTTCGTATCCCGTGCTAATTGTTCTCATATGTTGCGAAAAGTGATTCTTGAGTTGTTATCGAGTGTTATTATAAATTATCTAGAAAATCTGCATTCTATTAACTGAGTAGTTCTCTGGTCCTTGAATACATCCAGTTTAGAATAGTCATAGACAGTATTTATTATTGGAGTGTAATAAATAAGGTTTTTTAGTTCGTAAGCTGAGAAAAGCTGAAGTTTTTGTTTTATAGAAAATTTTGAAATATGACTGCCAAGGGTAACATGTTCCTTTATCTAAATAGATGTTATTACCAGTTACTGTTTATACTCTTGTAACTTGGTTATTTATCTGTTTAAAAAATAGGAAATAGGAAATGTACCTTATAATTTAAGATTAAAATAAATATAAACAATTAATAACTTGGTCCGTAAATTATCTCAATTTCAAATCAAATTATACTTTTGCTAAGGTCTTTAATGGCTTTAATTCGAATCCGAATTTGAAATCGATCCATCACTTCAGGTTTTTGAGATACAACCTTTTATAATTAGAAAAAAAAAACTTTTATTAGGCTTTTTGAGGCTATGTAAATTCATGAGGTAGTTTTTTTTTTTAATAAAAATTGTGATGATTTTCTAAATCTATATTTCGTTTAAAGACTTAAGTCTTACTTATTTCTCAAAAATCCTCATTAGTTGTAAATTTTCAACTGGTGTGAAAGCGATTTTTGACACTATTACAAATTCGTAGTCTTAAAATGTTAACATGAAGCCCTTGGAAAACTCTTTAACCGATCCAAAAACACAAGACTAGCTTCTCACTGGAATTCTAACAAAGAATCCCCAAGTTGTTATAAGAAGGCACTAAGGAAATCTAGACGGTCCTAAAGACCTACGACCTATAAGTCTATCATCATTCCTTCTTAAGACCTTAGAAAGATTGATTAATATTCATTTAAGGGCAAGTATTGATACAGCCGAACTACAAAAAGCCTCAGACATAATTTTTATACCCAAAGCAGGAAAATGCTCGCAAGTCAACCCTAAAGATTTACGACCTATAAGTCTATCATCATTGCTTCTTAAGACCTTAGAAAGATTGATTCATATCCATTTAAGGGCAAGTATTGATACAAAACTGTCTATGTCTCAACATGCCTACTGAAAAGTTGAATCGGTGGAAATGGGCGTTACACACATTAGTACGCACCATCGAATACTCCCTCCATCATAGAGAGTTTACTATGGTTGCTTCGAAGGGGCTTTTAACAAAGCGAACACATCTGCAATCACATTTGCACTAACATCTCTGAACGTAGATAATTTGCTTAGGGAGTTAATTCATTTGATGCTGACTAGAAGAATAATTAACTCAAAACTGGGCTACTCTTTTGCTAGAAGATTCGTTAGTAGAGAGACACCGCAAGGTGGTTTTCTATCTCCTTCCCTCTGGAATCTGGTAGTCAATGAAATCCTAACTGGTCTGGATGCGAAAGGTTTCAGCGTGATTGCCTATGCGGATGACGTTGCTATAACGGTTTCAGGAAAGCATCTTAACACCCTAAAAGAAATCTTACAAAATGCCTTAAACGGGCTGATCGGTGTGGACTGGGTGTCAACCCATACGAAACCGAATTAGTCCTATTTTCGAGTAAATACAAAATTCCCTCCCTATATTAAAGAAAACGTGATATCAACATCTGATATCCGTATTTTCTCAGATAGTCAGACTGCTATCAAATCTCTGTATCTACAAACTCTATAACAGTTTAATATTCACCTTTGCTGGTTGCCGGGCAATAGAGACATTCAAAGAAATTGTAAGGCAGATGAATTTGGAAGAAATGGCACAGTACAACCCATTCTACTTCGTTTGGCTAATGCTAGCATACCATAGACGCTATGAAAAAGGTGCTTGCTATCTCTTACCAGATCGCATATAAGCTCAATAATGGGTGTCATTAGTCGGCACTGCCTAATAGGAAAGCACGCCATTTGGCTAGACGTATTATCAAATGATTCTTGCAGAAGCTGAATTACCTAGGAAAATTATCAGTCTCTTACATTTCGTAAGGGACTTAAACTGGTTTCATTGAGCTAGAAGAAAGCCTCAAGACTCATGTGGTATCATAATGGGCCATTAAACTGGCCTAAGTGTGTCCTACTCCATCACGGACAACCACTTTAACCTAACCTAACTTAACCTTGGAATATATTGAAAAAAAATGTATATATAAAAATAGTGTTCAAGACGCGTATTTAAAAGTTTGACCAAATAAAACTAAAATCGCAGTATGGATTGGAATCACTCTAAAACGAAATAATCAAGAACATAAAAGAATTACATGCAAGGAATTTCACGACGTCAGATAGAGTCAAATAAAGACCCATAAGTCATCTCATAACTAATGAGAAATTATGAAAACTAAGTGAGATATTAAACTGTACACATTTGTGTTTTGAAAAATCATCATACAAAATTATTGTTAAGGGATATGTTGTGTTTTAACTTAGCTTAATAATTTAAAAACCTGACTTTAAGGTCAAATTCGAATTCAGGAAATCTTAATCGTTGAAAAAGTATGGTTTTGTTTGTGTAACAGAAAAAAAAAATGTTTGTTCTTGTGATCTTTGCCTTATCATTGGTGTATATAGTTGGTACCTCAAAATTGCTTGCGAACGTTTACAGGAAAAGAATTTCAATTATTTTATCTATAAAACACACGTACTTACTGTATCTTGTCATCTATTGAAGGTTGCAAATTATATGTATGTACTCTGCTTTAGCTACTTTGGTAGAAAACAATAGATTTGTTTCCCCCTTCAAAACTTCATACAGTTTAATCTAATAAATAAAACGAAAAAAATCAGCAAATACAATATGAGTATAATCCAAAGAGTTTGAAAATAAGGAAGTGGCAATAATGTGTTCCTTAAACCACTATACTTCGAGCACCAAAAACTGTATTTGCAACACCCTATAACCTATCTGTTTTTGAATATATGAACCATAAAATGCAAATATCAAAACTTACTTTTTTCTTGAAATACTATATTCACCACTAACCAAGAATAAAAAACAATGCACAGTGTGTAGTACATTCAAAACTGTGTATAAAATTGTTTTTAGATAAATAGCGTAGATTTTAAACTTATATATTTTTGAACAGTCTTTACAAGCACCAACAAACTGCTGCCTGGAAATAGTTGGGTAACACGGATTGACGTTTTTTTTGTTCCTGTGTTTCTGTTTTATGGCCATTTTTCATATTCCCTACAACATATTTTAAATTTTTAATTTATTATTTTTGTTATTTTAAATTATTATTTGATTTTTTGGTTTATATTTTTTTTGTTATTAATTAACTTTTTCAATATAAAAGGTTACTCAACGTCATCTCTCTTTGCGACTCAATCAGGTTTCAACGGATCAGCAACAGGCCAAGGCTCGGCAGCAAATGCCTTTGTTTCAGATAGTAACTTCTCGTCGGTTTTCGGAAACACAGAACCAACAGGTGAGTTGCATAATGTTTTTTGCTTGTATAAACATATTTAAAATTCTTCTATAGATGAATGTTATAATTGTTAAATATACGCTATAGATTAAAATATGTATTATTATACTTTACCAATTATATATTGTTATAAATATACATATATACTTAATTATAAAATGGGATGCACATTTTTAACCAAATATCTTGGACTATATTAATACTCAAAGCGCATGATTCTAATTTTGTTTTGTTAAGCCCTGTGTCATACAAATACTAATTAACCAACGAATAACTAATAACATTATTATAAGTAATTTATTTTAATAATTTTTATTTTGTATGGTTTATTTATTTACTACAACAAAATAAAACCCAATGATCAATTTAATTTGCTTCCGATAACGAACCTTAAAAGTCATAAACTTGGTACAAAACATTCCAAATAAAATCCACCAGAACAAGTATATACCCAAAATCTAAAAGACACACCTCGCTCGAAACATCCACAATATTCACATTTCTGGAATTAAAATGAATTTTTGGTATTTATTATTATTATATGTGCAAATATTTCCAAGCTGCTCCTGCCGCCTCCAATGCCGATGCCGCCGCCTCCGCCGTCGCCATTATGGATCTCTCTTCCAATCAACCATTACCAAATCCATTCTTTGATGCAACGGATAATATTGGTTTAGAATTTACAAGTTTTCAGCCGCAAGTCCCGCAACAGCAACAGCAGCAACAACAACAGCAGCAGCAACAACAGCCAAATTATTTTGCTACACCACCAGGTGAAGAAGCACAGCCTTCAATAACAATAAAGTGCTGCAATACTGCGGAAGAGGTGATGAAATCTTCAAAACTTCAAAAACCTCACATTCTTTTGGAATCCTCGACTTCATCTTCAATGCTAGTTGACTTATGTGATAATGATGGAATCACAAATAAGAGTGGATCACCTCTTCCACAGTTGCAATCATCAACACCCTTAATAGCTATCGAGGATGTGTCTGTGGTCGACGTCACTGATGTTGGTGTTGTTTCTAATGCAAGCTATGCTGGTTTTGCACCAATGTCGCATAATTTTGTTGGCACGGAACATGGAGGTCATAATTCCAATGTTTGCCAAGCTTGATTTTTATTGTTTTGTTTTTGAATAATATTA
Source organism: Eupeodes latifasciatus (assembly GCA_920104205.1). NCBI lineage: Eukaryota > Metazoa > Arthropoda > Insecta > Diptera > Syrphidae > Eupeodes > Eupeodes latifasciatus. Next base: position 172,995,822 of record OV049924.1, on the reverse strand, counting down.
TGTTGTTTTATGTTATACTTTTTAATTTTAATTGTTTAGTTTTCATTTTTTCGTTGTTGTGTAAATTATTTGGTTTAAGTAAGACTTACGATTTTACGCTGTGCATTGATTAAATGGTATTTTGTATAAGATCTGTGATAGGTTATAAATTGTACTTATTACTGCAGTACATGTAGGATAGGTGGATGTCTGTCTCTCGCTCATACTACCAAGAAATTAAACTTATTTGTGTGAAGAATACATTTTTCAGTGTTTCCGTACTGCGTAGTGCATATTATTAAATTGCAAAACAGCTCTGATAAAAATCAATAGGACTGCTATCCCTACTTTATTAATTTAAAACAAAGTAATTAGTTTTGCCAGAAAATCTTGATCGACTTTTTAAGATACCTACTTAAGGTGGCTGAGTTCTTCTCCCACCTGCGTGCGCCACCTGAGTCACGGTCTTCTTCTTCTGCGCCGTCCCTCTGGATTGGATTCGAAGGCCTTCCGGGCTTGAGCGTTAATGTCCATTCGATTTACATGACCCAGCCATCGCCAAGTCGTTGGACTTTTATTCTTTTAACCAGGTCAGTGTCACTGTACAGCCCGTACATCGTTGTAGCTTCTTCAACACTCTCCATTTATGCAGAAGGGATTAAAAATCACCCGAAGAATTTTTCTCTAGAAGCATTCCAAGACGCTCTCATTATCTGGTGATTTTAGATGCTCGAGAGAGGACTTTACTACTCGATTGCCTTTTAATTCCAAAGAAGCAGCGATTTGCAAGAGTTATTCTTCGTTTGATTTAAGCGCTGGGGTCGGTGCCTAGGTAGACAAAGTTCTTAACTACCTCAAAGTTATAGCTTTCCTTAGTGACGTTTTGTTTAAGACGGTCATCAAAAGAATACTTGGTGTGCCCTGGTGCCCTGACTGACCACTAAACCCATCTTCTCCGTTTCTCACGCTTTGATCTTCCAATTATGTCAATATCAACGGCGTATTGGAGTAATTGGATGGACCTTTGGAAGGTTGTGCCTCTAGTGTTAACGGTTGATTTTTGCACAATTCTTTCCAGAACGTTGTTAAAGAAGTAGCATGAACAAATAATAATAACGTATGGGATATGATTATTACAGAATTCAATGTCCAGATATCTAATTCAAAGTTTTATATGTTAACTGAAATAATTTTGGCGCTCAAACCCTTTGCATTTGATAAACTTGAAGCCATTTTAATAATTTTATTTACACTGCGATTATAAGTAAAAGTACTAAATGTATATAATTATTATGGACCAAACTGCACGCGTTCGAAAATGTACTCAAATAAACCCCTTTTCTAATTTCAGTCAGTCAAATACTTTTTTAAGGACTTCAATTCAATGCTTTACTAAAAAAAAACGATGATGGCAATATTTTAGCTTCACAGTATGCTTACAAGCTTATTAACAGCTTCCATTCTTAAAAGTTCTCCTGAAAAATTTACATTTTTATCCATTACCATTGCTACGATAACTCTGATTTATGTGGACACAAACAGATGATTGTAAAGGAGCTATACGATCAATACGGTAACGGCTTGAGTCATGCGAAAGGCATGTAGTATGGGGATGTACGTCTGATGCATACAAATACTATGAGAAAATGCACATACTGACAGTGTTTAGATTTAAAGTCTAAGGGGATTTAAGGTACCCTTGTGCGGAGAGCTGTACTGCACATATTTATTGAACCGAAATATAGAATGGAAGTATAAGATAATCATTCGCAACAGCAACACCTGGCGGTGAGCCCTTATTTGCTGGCAAGCTTTTTACTTGCTGTCACATACATTGCTTTGTCGCTAGTTTTTGAAATTCGCTAAAAGTAGATTTCATAAGAGTCACCCTCTCTCTTGTTCAAAATATACTCCGAGTGAGTTCCTCTTTCTAAGCTAACAAGACTTAACAAACGCCTTCCAATTTGTTAACCTTTGGTCTTGGCTTTTTCTATCTAAGTATTGGTTTAACTGGGTAAACAATGAAAAACCAATACCCTATGCACATAGGATAAACCACAGCCACCACCAAACTGTCACAAGGAGGCCGTCCCATATATGATCATGACGTTAATCATGGGGCTGTATCATATCCCGTGGTACCATTTTAGCAATGGTGGGCTTTTATTTAAGTCTTTGATGTGGAGCCATCTAGGGAAGATAACCCTAGAAGTGGTCGCTCGATTTCTTGTGGGACACAATCCACCAAGCTTAATCTACAATTACATCATTCTATTATAAAATGATTTTTACTTCCACTCCAGACTTTTTAAATTTATATGAAATACCGACGACACTTAGTAATTGTCGATTTGTATATTTACTGATTTTTTTGCTTTTTTATTATTTATATCAGTAAGTCAAGCCTCCAGCCCGAAGGCAGGACGACAATCCAACGCTATTAACAGTCCCAAGACTTTAGACTTAGGAAGGAAGATAACTATAACTTCTTGTGTTCGTTCACAAGTAGAGAATATAACTCAGATGCAAATTCTCAGAGTGCCTTTATCAATTATAATTAATTGTAACAGTATCACTTCATCAACGAACTACACTGAATTCTCAAACTTGTGCCCAGAGGCCACCCCGAGGAGGTGCAAGTAAGTGCTTCTTCCTTCCAAATCATAGACAAGCTCAACAGGTCGTCCCTATGTCTATTGGAAGTCAGTTTGACCTCCAGCTGACTTCCAATAGACATAGGGACGACCTGTTGAGCTTGTCTATGATCTGGAAGGAAGAAGCACTTACTTGCACCTCCTCGCGGTGGCCTCTGGGCACAAGTTTGAGAATTCAGTGTAGTTCGTTGTTGAAGTGATACTGTTACAATTAATTACAATAAGTGCTAAGCCGGAGTCTAAAATATGTTTCTTTTCATCATATCGGAGCTCTCTTAACATCCGAACTTGTAATAACATCATTAATATTAGCCGTTGATGTTACGAATTGGGTTATGTTATTTGAGAGTCATGGAAAACCTCGGGTTGCAAATTCTTTCTCTAATTCTCCTCTGCGCCTTCTGCGTGAGCTTAAGAATTTTCGATGCTATACATAATGGGCATTCTTATTTAAAGGACTTTTACAAGATTTTTTTAAGCATCTATACAAAATACCAATAACTGCTTTCAAAACTTTGAATATTTATATATACATTTATGAAAATGTAGCTAAATGTGTACTCGTTAAATATTGAGATCATGGTTGTATATGCTAACTTAATATTAAAGCCTGTAATTATATTTAAGCAAACTTACCAACATAGTTTAATAGTGTATGATCTGTATTATTATTGGTATTTAAAATATCTAGCTGTAATGCATTGCATTTAAAAGTTATTGGGTTCCTGTATAATAACGATTGCACTAATTTGACCTAATCCTTTTAAAGCTTTATCTAACAATTTGCTCACAAAACTAACTAACTAAGTGCCTTGAAACTAATCAGAATCGTAATTTGCCTCAAAACCTATAACTTAGTGCTTGCTCTAACCATGATTTAGGTCCACACTTTCCAAAAACCAATCACATTATTCTCTATGAACTTTCGCACATATGGTAAATAATATGGAATTTTGTTTATCTTTTCCATCCCTTTCTGAATCCATTGAAACATTGTACAAATCGTGTCTCTTTGTGGTGGTTAAATGCACATAAATGGATCTTCAAACCAACAAAACAAAAAACATCTTATCATAATTAAAATCCTAACTAACTTGGGCTGAACTTCATGTAAATATGCTTATACCAAATCGGTAAATACAAACTTTGAAAAATTCAAACAAAATATTTAAACACACAAACATACTCGAACATAAAAAAAAATTATCAAACGTAATGTAAGGCTTCGATGCATTGGGTGATGTATTGAAGCCCGGCAATACTGCGGGCAGTAGCACACTAGCCATGTCAGGTGTTCCAAATCCAACTGATGTTGTTGCTTCAGGTGCAGGTGGTTTCCAACAACAACAACAACAACAGCCTGGACAAGGCCCATCCCAGCCAGCAGGCACTGGAAAAATTCTCACTGGTGATCTGGATAGTTCGCTTATGTCGTTGGTAGATAATTTAAATATAAATAAATCGGGAAGCACAAAGTGAGTAGCAACACTTATTTTTAACTGCAAAATGTAAAATGCTTACTATTGTGCTATTGCAGACCCGTGCAGTGGAATTCTCCTAAAAACACAGCTAAGCCAGGTGCTAACTGGACACCACAACCAATGGCGGCAACAACTGGTGCAGGTTATCGCCCAATGGTGAGTTGCGTAGTGACAAGAAATACAATATGAAGAATATCTCAACGCAGATAAATTTGATTGCTCATTGTCGATAATATTGCTTAAATAGGATGATAGGTGTCAAAATTGCAATCGTGAAAAAAAGAAAATGTTTATAAATTATCAATGGCTCCGCAAGTGATAGTTGCTTTATAAATACATAACATAGATTCGCTTCACTAGAAAAGTAAAAAATGCAATTTTAATTTAATTTATTTTTATAAAAATCAAAACAATAAATCTCACGAAAAAAGGTTAATTTGGGAAATTAATAAAATATAATAAAAGGAAAGGACAGGTATAGTCGGTGTGTAATTTTCTAAACTTCATCACAGCTTCTTAGTTCTGTTTCCGTTTTTGCTCCAATAACAACTCGAAAATATACATACATACTTTCTAAAGTGAATGTAAATGCCTTCGAAAAACACAGATTTTCATTCACCTACGATATATGTAGAATATCAAAAATGCTACAGCTTTCTAGGCCAATTTGGGAAATTATTTTAGCCACTTTGTTTATATTTTTTTTTTTTAATACTTGCTTGCACAATTTTTATATTTTAAAATTTTAAATTTTTATTTCTTCCACTTTTTTGAAATCTTAAAAAAAATGGAATTTAATTTGTTTATATTTTTGTATTTTCTCTTGTTCATAACTTAAAAATAAGAATTCTTGTTTAAGTAATATGTAAGTAAGGAGGTGATATATTGCAAGGAAAAACGTTTTCAATTCTGCAAACAATTTGTTTTATGTAACTTGAAAAAAACGAATAAATTCGATTGCACGCGTTACAAAATGTCATACATACACTTAGGTGCAAAATTGTCCCAAAAGTAAGAGAAATTCATAAGTCCTATACAGAAATAAACAGGAATAACTATTTTTATCAATAAATTTATATTTTGTTTACTGAACCTTGTATAAATTTAAACAACGAAATAACGAAAATGAAATCAATAACAACTTTATTATGTATTTATGAATATAAAATAATATTGGACCACTTTTGCACCGTTGGCTGGCTTTAGGAAAAATAAACTTTCTAGTCTTAGAACCATTTTTGCAGTATGTTTGGGGTCGTTGTCGTTCATTTTCAGGTACCAGCCTGTTTTCAATAGTTCCGAAAAGAACCTGTTCCATAAACAGTCATACAACCACACAATTTAACATTTACCCCTCCGTATTTTACAGTTTGAATGAAATCTTTATTATTCATTTTCTCTCCTTCTCTCTTCCAATTCCATTTCCTTTCATCTGTACAATATCTGCTAATTTTTGTTTCAATTGACCATATTACACAACTCCAGTCATCATCTGTCCACGACTCATACTTCTTAACAAACTCAAGTCGACCTTTAATATTTTGTCTTCGAAAGCAAAGGATTCTTTTTTTTCCAAGGCTCTTAAGCTAGCCGAGTGTAGGGCTCGTTGAACTGTCCACTTGCTAGTTGTTTTGCCAGTATCTCTGCGAACTAGTGCTGCTGCATTTGAAGCCGAATTTGTTTCTCCTGTAGCAAGATGTCTTATAACTCGTCGAGTATCCGCAGGGCTCAGTATCCTAGGTCTTCCTTCAACATTCTTTTTGAGCTCACCTTTAAACATTTTTTCTTATTCTCTGCACAGAGCTCCTTGCTAACCTTCAATATTTGTACAATTTGCCTAACGGAATTTCCTTCTTTTTATTTTTATTTAATATTGTATTATTTGAAGATTTTGTAAATGGTTTAATTTTCACAATTATTTAAATTGTATTGAATGCTTTTTTTACATTTTTTCCAAATATTGAGGGTTTTTGTCAAATCTGCTGATGCTACTACCTTAAGATGTTAAGAACTAAATTTCAAAAAAAAATATACAAATAAAACTGCGAGCCTTTTTTTTGTATACTTTACGAACAACGGCAAGTTATGCTAATAGAGTTTTTCAAAACTCAAATAATCTGGAAAAAGAATGTTATCAAGTGTTTTTTTTTCAGACGATAAAACTATTTAATTTCTGTGGCGGTGATGAATCAATGAGCGGTGATGAGTCAACTTTTATTTTCATGATTTGAGAAAATAAAAAGGTGTTAAAAGCCTCAAAGCATCACAAGTGCAAAGAAGGTTTTGTTATACTGAAAGCTGTCAGTTATTATGGAACAGTTAAGGTTGAGGTCGCTATATCAAAAATTACTGCGGCTGGGTATAAAAGAATCTTGGAAAGAAACTGCGACTTAGCCTACCAACATGATAACGCATCGGTGCGCATAATAAAAGCTTGGACAGAGGAGCAAAATTTGCACTTCCTTCAATAATTGCCACACTCATTTGATATAAATATTGTTAAAGATACTAGGGGATGGTTAGTACAAGTTAATAATGGTGGTCGTCAGTTTAAAGACAAAGGATCCTTAATTTCTGCAATTAAGTTAGCGTTTAGCGAAATGTCGTTGAACTATGTAAAAGGGCTGTAGGATTCATACATGAAATAATTTACGAAATGATTAAAAGTAAAGGTGGAAGTACCAACTACTAAAATATACAAACACTTGTTTTATTCCAATCCAATAAAAAAATAGTCAGTTGACTCAATAAAATATTCAATTTTTCCTAGTAGAAGCTTTTGCAAGTGGGCGAAAGAAAAACAAGTGGTTGGTTTTGGATAATTATTTTCAAATTTTTTTCTTAGCATTTTAAGGGGAAAGTAAGCATTAAGAGATGGCACAATACCCATCAATATTTAGAAAAAATGTAAAAGGTATTTTCAAAATTTTTTGTGCGTATTCAGTTGAAGCGGAGTGTATTTAGAAATCATCACTAAATTTAGAAAACTACGAAAGTATAATATTCAATTTTTGCTCAAAACTTCATATAGAGACACATTAAGACTCTTAACTAGTGAAAATTTTCAGAAACTAATGAAGATACTAAATTAATTTAAACTGTATGTAGAAGACAAATACTTGTACTTTTTAAAATCATCATACAATTTATTGTAAAGGAATGTGTTATGTGTCTTATAGACCCCGTTTTTGGTTGTCTTTAGCATTTTGAAATGGACATATTTCAAAAACTGATATAATACAAAAAAATAAAGGCAAGATTTAAATTCAGGACATCTTGATCCTTTAAAAATGTATTGTGTTCTTTGTGTAACAAAAAACAAAAACGTAATTGTGTCGACCACTGATATTTATTAACAAAGAAAAATGTTATTATTTGGTTGAAGTTAATTAAAAATCATTTTATAAAGTGATCTACACTGGGCGTCTACACATTTTTGGCTCAAAAATACAATTGAACTTACAAATAGTAAATATGTACGAGTATATACACAAATTTAAAAGGCCTATGCCTGTAAGTCATTTTATTAAGGTTTTTAATTTGTAATCTCTGTTTCTTAGTTAAAATTACATTTCAATTTATTATATAGTGGATAAATTCTAGAGAAACTTAGTGAAATTTTTAAAATATGCTATTATTTGAAGTATTATTAAAACCTTAATGGTCCCATGTATCACATTTGATTCACAAATTTAAATTTTGTCTCATGCCGCCTACGTCCGTGTATCATATTTGATACAATTCAAATGCCCCATACAAATTGATATGGAAATATTCATAACTACATTATTTTGTATTAGAAATAAAATACATCGTCAATTAGTCCCATGCATCATTTTTGATGCATACAATCATTTTTTTCTTATGACGCCTACGTCCATGATACATAAATAGTTATTATCTTTATATGAACAAAATAGCTTAAAAACATAATAAAAATGTTTAAAAAAAAATAATAAAAATGGATTTTATTTTATTTTGAAAAATAATAATAATTATTAATTTTATATTATTTATTACAATGTGTTTATGTGTCCCCTTCTCATTACCCTCATAGCCCCTATGGCCCGGTATCCAGATAAGAGTGACGCTCATATCCAGTTCCTTTAGGGCCTCTTTACATTGCTGGACCAGTTTAGAGGATGATAAAGCTGAATCAATGGCTTTAATAGCTGCCTGACTGTCTGTTAGTATGGCTACATTTTGGTTTCTTTGGATACTTGCTTCGAGTTAAAGGCTGCACTACCGTCTCTCTTGAAGTTGCTGTAGCCCGTACCACAAAAATATAACCTTTTTTTTTAACAGTAGTGAACCGTTCTATGTCGAATCTTACTAAAATATAATGTTTTTTTTTTTTTTGAAAAAATTACCGGACTAATGAGCGTTTCTAAATATATTTGTATGGGGACAGTGAAGCCGAGTTCTGGTCATGTATCAAAAATGATACATGGACGTAGGTGTCACAAGAAAAAACAAATTTTGTGTATCAAATATGATATATGGAACGTATTGTTGATGTCTTGAAATAATAATAGACTTAGGGGTGGTTTTAAGTCATTTTGTATAGGGACAGTTAAGGTGTTAAAGGTATTAAGTTATCCACAAAAACTTGTTAATCTGGAGTACAATTTTCTTTAAATTTTGTTCTTATTTTTTTGTAATTTAAGATAGGGAGTTTCATGTATTCTCTAGTAAAATTGCCATTTGTATTTTTCCCCTCAAACAATTTAATTGTAATACTCGTACTTCTAGGAATGCTATTAATTTACCCTTGAGCTTAACTTCGGACGTTAAGTATAGTGATTCTTTCTTTAGCCGCACTACACGAATGTGGAACACTTTAACAGGCTCAATATTTCCCACTCATTACAATGTTCAGACATTCAAAATTAATGTGCATCGGCATTTACTTTCTAATCCTGTCCTCTCTTTCTAATTGCTCGCATTGTCTTTAATCATTTTAAGGGTATTCATAACCCCTTTAGAACGCGCTCCACATAAAAACACACTATAACCGAATAAAGCTTCAGAAAGGTTTGCATTGTGCGGTTATACTATTGCATTGCCTAAAAATCTGTTTTTAATTTTTAAACAGAAAATTTCAATTTAATTGATTACTAAAAAATATAATAGTAATGTGCGGTTATACTTATAAAAAGCACTGTATACTTCCAAAACTCATTTTATTAACATGAGGTTATATCTGATTAAAATATAAATGTCAAGGCTCCTACCTACATTTGTTTGATTTGTATTTTTTAATATAAACCCTTGTACTCTTATGATCTGTATTAAATAATGCGTTCAATTAGGTAGTAGTTATTAATTTTATCTAATATCCATATAGCATTGGAGAACATTACAATTCAAAGATAAAGATAAAGATTCTGCATTTGGTATAACTACAACTATATTTATTTAAGAATTCGACTTTTTAGTTCAAAATATTTTATTTTTTAGTTTTGCTTTATTTTCTGTTTTTATGTTGAAATATTGTTTTTTATTTTTTTTTATTTCTATACACAATATACATAGGCTCATGGCATGACAGTTAGTCCTGCGCCAGTCACAATTAATCATCCGTTTATTCACCCTACTTATCCTGTGTTACCTAACTACATGCAGGTAAGCTAGTTTGCTAGTTCGTTAAAAACAATAAAAATGTTTAAATTTTGTTTTGTTTTTTCTTTAAATTCTACATTATAAAAGTATTAATTACTTCTCACACTCCTTAGCGCTAGAAATTGAGTATTGATAGCTTTTATTTTTCCTTCTGAAAATAATCGTTAAAAAGATAAAATAACAATATGAATATTTTCTAATTGCAGCAGGGGATGCCAGTCATGGGAGCGCCAATGATGGCAACGAACAACATGCAACCTATGACTGGGGCACAACCAGTGATGCCGCCAATGATGGCAATTCAGCCAACGGTGGCAGCGCAACCACAACACAGCAGTCCGGCCCAACAGAATGGCAGTAAGAACATTCAACTCGATCCATTTGGAGCGTTATAAGTGATAAAATAAAAAAAAAATTATAAAACAAAATTTCTTCAATCCGCGTATCCACTAAAAAATACTATTAAACGTTAAAAAATTTAATAATATAGTTGTGTACTATCTCTTATTATTACAAAAATTGCTATACCTATATTGAAAACTGCAACTACTGATTGTGCTAAACATAATTTACCTTAAACAAAAATAAGGAATACAAAATCTCAAATTTCCCTTCTGTATATATACATAAAAATATATACAAAATAGATTATATTATTGCATGGAAAGCAAATTAAATACATGAATGCACTTATGTATAATAAACAAAAATTATTACAAATTCTAGAAAAGTTAAATTCCTACTTGAACCATAATCATCAGAGACCCTACCTATCTACACTACTTGTATTTTGTTTTATTTCTATTTCAATTTCTTTCAAAATTAATTTATATATTTTTCCACCTAAAGAATTGGAACTAAAATTTAAATATTTTCAACACATCCATCAATTAAACAAATTAAAAACTTACATATACAATATGTTTGTTAATTGCTTTCATTATTATTAGTTGGTTTTTCAATTATAATAATACAACCGTCGAAAATCTTTTAGTAATTTAGGGAAAAAATTGAATTTTGTATTATCATTCCAATTTATTGATTTAAGTTTTTTCTTTTATATAAATATATTTTATTATTATTATTATGATTTATTTTTGTAAATAAATGATTATTGTTATTATTTTATGGTAGGCAATTAGCTTGATTGTATTAAAGAAAAAAAGTTACAAATAATTTAGACTAAACGAAAATAATTGTGAGCTAGAGACAGATATATAATTATAAATGAAATATAATATATATACATATATATATACATATATATATATTAAAAAATTATGAAAGAGAATAAAAATGTTGATTATGACACACTTATAAATGCGCTGTTAAATTAAGAAAAGTTATATGTGTACGTGCAAACGCGTATGTGTATGTATTAAATACATATGTAAGTGCTTGTAGAAGAAAAACAAGCATTATTCTCATGATCATGATTTGAACGCTTTTGTGAATTTATTAGGCTTTGTTTTATTTTAATAAAAGAGAATTTATATCGATTAAAATTGCATCACATAAAAATGAAAATTAATTAACAAAATATCGTTAGATATTATGTATTATCGTTAGCATTTTTCACATTACCATATGAAAAGAACTGTTTTTTTTTATTTAAGGTTTAACTTCAATGTCGAGTTAGAGACTCGACCAACATTTTTGTAAAGTGTCTCTGGTGTAATCCGCATGCTTTAAAATTTTATCGAAATAGTTTCTATTATTTTATGGTCACAGTTAATTTCATATAAGAGAAATAAATTACAGTAAATAGGTATGATTAGTAAATTTAATTGTATATTGTATGAAAACATTTTACCTTTTCAAAAATCTGGAATCTTTTTGGCAAGGAATGATTGAGTTTTTCGTTACTTCAGATGTAATTTTTTGTCACTCTTCTGAAAGTGCCTTCTTAAGGTCATGTTTGTTAGATATTTTGTGTTAACAGGTCTTAGTGTCCAACACAGAACATAAATTCTCCATCACATTGTTGTGAGGTAACTGTGCACAATTCCTGCCTTGTGCTTTAGATTATTATCATGATAGAACCTTAAACATCTTCTAATATTCAAAAAATCGACGAAGAATTTTTCTCTCGAAGCATCTTAAGACGCTCTTATCTTTCTTTGACAGGGTCCAGGCCTCAGCGCTATAAATGAGAACCGGAATGATAAGTGTCTTATAGATGGTGATTTTAGATGCTCGAGAGAGTCTGAATTTATGGCGGTGCGTAGGTAGACAAAGACCTTAACTACCCCAAAGCTATAGCTGTCCATGGTGACGTTTTGCCGTCGTTCAATGTCTTTTTGTGATGACAACATATTCTTGCCCTTTTTGACCACTTAACCCATCTTTTCTGCTTCCGTCGCAAAGCTCAAAAGCTTCCACTGACATCACGCTTTGATCTTCTAACTATGTCAATATTATTGGCGTATCCGAGTAATTATATGAACCTTTGGATAATTGTGCCTTTAGTGTTGACGGTTGAGTTTTTGCACAATTCTTTTGAAATGGTTAAAAACTATTTCGCGAAGTTCAATTGATGTGCGGCGACCCATTTCAAGACGAAAATTGTTTAAAAAGAGACACAAATAGTTAACATCAACTTATTGCCAAAATTTGTTTAAGAAAAAGTGCACTATGTTCGAATATCTACATATATCGAATAAACTGGGAGGTGTTTCTTGAGTTTAAAATTATTTTTCCTAATTATTAAGGCTAAAGGGTTAATATGTACATAATAAAATTGGACTTTATGCCTTTTGAACACGATAGGGAAGTAAACTTAATTTAAGTTTTGTACAAACGCTTTTTATCCCTGAAAATAAGAGCTGTATCAAATAAGCTGTAAGCCACTGTGTAAACAATAATAATAATATATGACATTTTCATGTTTTGGCATTTTAGGTCCTTGTACGCAAAGGGAATTTTACGAGGAAAATCTGCACCGTTGCGTTGATGAGTGACACTATTAAATATTTCTATGCTTCTATTTCTATGGCCTTCTATTTCTTTAAGTCTTCAGAAATTTTTTTATTAATCTGTCTTGGACACACTTTTCGTGATCAGTGAAAGTTTTTTGATGTTTTGGTAAATCATTGTTTTGGTTATACCTTGTAGGAACAAAATTATCAGGGTTTTAAGTTGAAAAAATGTAGAAGGTTGAAAATATAACGTCTTGGAAACACTTTTTTGTAATCAGTGGATTTGTTGATGTATCACTCATGTGGTTATTATTTTTACCTCAAAATCGTAAAAATTACTAATTTCGAACGCTTACCCCCAACCACTACTGGAAAAAAAACCTACCAGACGGTTGAATTTAATATAATGGTGCGTATATCTACACATTCCCATCAAGGGATGTTGGATATCACTCCACTCCCAAGATTTGCTATCGGCCCTTAGACTAGTATACTCGACTATTAAAGTTAGGAAGATTTTTCCTGACTAAATTTATACTTGTTTTTATTGATTTAAGTGTTTAGAGGAATACAGTCAAGGCAAAGTCAACATATATCAGTTTCTCAAAGAAAAGTTAATGTTATTTTGATCGTAAATCCTACCTAATTGATAATGATTAGATATTATGTTTGATTATGCCGTATATATTATTTTATATTATGTTAAAGTGATTCAACAAAATTAAAATAGGAATTAATTGAAAGCAAGGCTTGTGTTTGGATTTAATTTTGACTCATCTTTATCAAAATGTTATAGTTACCAAAAGCTGCTTAAAGCTTTAAATATAAAATGTCTCGTGAGTATAATGCTTGTTAAAAAAAATATATTATAATACATTTATTTATGTACATACAAAAATATATATACATATATTTAGATACTACTTTGAAAAGTACCTATACAAAACAAAAAAAAATATAATATTAGAAATATTGTTTGTGCTTGCATAAATTGTTTTGTTGCTTTATGAATGTGTGACTTTTCTTTTGTTAATGTGTGACTTAAATTTTGTGCAATGGATTGACTTGGTTCCTTTTTCTGAACAAAATATTTAATCATATTTTTGTTATTCATATTTGCATCCCCAAATTTTAAGAAATTAAAATTATAGATACGACGTTTCTAAATGTTTTGTTTGTGTATCCTATGTATTACAAAAAACTTTTCATGTTACTTACATAATTGTAAGTAATAAAACAACTTTAGTTAATTGATTTTGTTTTGCAATATTAAACTTTCCAACAAGTTTTAGTAAAATTATGAAATCCAGATTCAATTATTACATTAGTTCTATTAAATTATTTGTTATGACAGTTAAAACTAGATTTTGGAACCTAAAACTTAATCTTAATAAAAATCAAGATATTGATTGTGTTAAAAATGGGCTCTTTTGGTCTTTTTGGCTTGTGAATGCAAATAAAAAACTATTCCAGAAAGAATGGAATAGTTTTTTATTTGCATTCACAAGCCAAAAAGACCAAAAGAGCCCATTTTTAACACAATCAATAAAACAAGTTTAAAGAATTGGTCAAACACAATCAACAAAAAATCAAGATAACTCATTTCGTAATACGACTTTTGGATGGTAAAAACGGATCTTATGTATCGTGACATGATCGAGCGTTAAAGACACCTTGGAACAAACTATTTGAAAATTTTCGATATATAGTGGTGGTGAATCATAATAGTATAAATGCCAATTCGTTGGTATTTGAATTATTAACTCAATTACTATTCCCTAGAAATCGTATGATCGTATTTATTTATTTTGATTTTGATGTAGCCATTACAAATAAGCTACGAGTAAATCGAGTGCAACTCAAAATTTAGCCAGACCACCCAGCACACCATGTAAACTCTCAGCATAATTAATATTTAAAATTGTTTCCTTGTAAAAATGTAGCTTTACATAAATATACGTTAATGTTAAATATTCTAGATCATTAAGCAGATAATCATGTTTGTAAAACAAAAACAAAAGATTTAAAAAAAATACATTGTAAAAAGAAGAAACAATTCAAAATTCTATGGAAAATTATTGATTTCTGGCTAATAAAGAATTATTATTATTATTATTATTATTATTATTACTTACGAATTATTGTAAAACAGAAAGAAAATGCGATATTAAGTAAACAAAGCATCAGTTAAGTTAAAATACAAACAAAATCTATATAAAACAAAATTAATGACAATATTTATTGATGATATACAAATCCACCAAATGTATCTCGGAATGAATACAAAGCAAAATTATATATACCTACTTACGTTTATATTAATGTATGTATATTTAAAAAAAAGAGCATATAAAATAATTTACATAGAAAAAAGAAAAACAATAAGACAGTAAATTAACTTTAGGCAATAAAGCTACAGATTTTCGGAAACAAAATGCACCGTTTAACGTATTTTACAAAACAAATGAAAATGAAACTTTTAGCTTAAATTATTGATATTTGCAATTATTTAATGATTTACATAAAATAACAATGACAGACAAGTAAGGAATTTTAAAGTGAAAAAAAAAACAAAAACAATATGCTAGTTATTATATATGTAATGTATACACCCTAAAACATAAAATATGTAATAGATGAGAATATTTAAATAAATGTCTAGACATATGTACTAAATAAGAAAAGAACAAAATATGATGTTCCACTTTTCTAGTTTATGAAAACCAAACTAAGAACAAGAACCAGTATAGTCTGTGAACTCTCAGAAGACTTATCTTAAATTGGATTTAAAAATGGGCCTACCTCAAAGGGTCCTGAAAAAAAACGCGCATTTATCGTTTAGTGTATTTTTTTCTCTTCCCAAGGTAGCCTTTCGGGTTTTTGGACCTAAGGCAAAACAGAGTGATGCTCGGAGAGAAAACAACGTCGAATGGTTCAAATCGCAAGAGATCGCCAAATGCATCTCCGCCCGAGTCACAAGTAACCTTTAACGTGCTGGGATTCAAACAGCCACAAACCCCTGGTTTGATAAGGAATGTCAGATGGAAAAGAAAGAGCAAGAGAAGCACGCGGTCAAAGATGCCGAGAGCCTCAGAAGCAGAAATGAAGTTCGAAAGTTCTATGAGCAGGTGAAACGAAATTCACGAACGCACAAACCGCGAACCAAATGCTGCAAAGATAAAAGCGGACACATCATAGTAGAACCGCAATCAATACTGAGGATTAGGATATGGAAGCACCAATTCTAAAAGGACGAACTGCCAAACTAGTCTGTTTTGGCAGGATGGGCATGGACAATAGGCTCTATAAAAATTGAAAACAACTTAACCGAACCTTTTGATGTCAAAAAAGACAGGGTGATGCGCTGTCATGTAATTTCTTTAACATCGGTCTTAAAATAATAATGCAGAGCACTAGATGTACTATCCTTCAAAAGTCTCCAATTACTTGCATATGCTGATGACATTGACATAATAAGAACTCAGGGTGATATCATGGGTGCATTAAAGCTCAGACAGATTACGTACTTTACTTAGGTCCTCAGACCTGTTAAGTCCGTTGGGAACCCATTAAGGGGCATAGGGCCGGGTGCCTATTGTTTCGTTTTTTTTGTTTCGATAATTATTGTTTCGTTTTTGTTATAATTATTTACGTTCATTTCTAAAACGTTTCTTTTTTTTCTAGGTACTTTGTTTCGAATTCATTTCGTTTCAATATTATTTCGAATTTCTTCTTTTGTTTTTTACTTGTTTCGATTTTCCGTTACAGCTTTTATGTATTACTTAGCCCTGGGTTATTTCGTCAACGGTTGTTTCGCATTTTGTCTCTATGTAAATGTATTTTTTTGGAATTCGATTTTTTTGTTATCGGTTAGTAAGTTTATAATTGATTGATTGGCAGTAGTCGCGTGCGGTTCGCTTAAGAAGAATGTTACCAATTAAATCTTAAATTATGGAATCTTATTTCATTTGCAGTACATTTAAATCAAAGAGAGGAGGTGAAAAGCTTAATTTTGAGGGATTTTCCTATGATCTATTTAAAGAAAAAAAAATGAAAAATATAATTGATACTGTGAACTTATAGAATAAAAGTTATGTTTGTAAAGTGCATATGGTAACATTTAAACAAGAAGAAAAACATGTCAGAAACCATTTTCGGTGAACACAATCATGAACCAAATGCTTTGCGAAAGCCCGCAGCAGATGTGTTATCAAAAATTAAAGATTGTGCTAAAAGAAGCGCTAGTAAAAGTAGTAACATAATTCAAGATATTGTCGCGAGTTGTAGTTTATTTCGATTTCAATCATTTCGCCACTGTTTGTTTATTTTTGTTTTCATTTTTGTGCATGAAAAGAACCTAAAGGAGTAAAAATTCGCGCGAATTTTAACGACTTTAGGTTCTTTTCATGCACAAAAATGAAAACAAAAAAAAAACAGTGGCGAAATGATTGAAATCGAAATAAACGAAAACGAAACAAATGAAAGCGAAACAAACATAAGACGAACTAATTCCAAAGCGAAATGAAAAGAAAAAGAAAACAATAAAAACCGAAATGAAATTAAAACAAAATACTTAAAAAATAAAACAAAAATTGTCGAAACAACAAAAAAAAAAAACAAATAATTAAAAAGAGAAACAGTGAAATGCTAAACAACAAAATGCTAAACGATTAAAACGAAACAATTAAAAAACGAGAGATAAAAGACGAAACGTACCATACTCCATAGGGCCTCTACTACGCCTACGCGCCATCGTGTACGGTTTCCGGAGATGTGTTTTAGCTCCCTCCAACTCTTGCCTAGTGACGCTGATTCCGCCTCGACTGTCCTGCTCCATGTGCTTCTCGGTCGTCCAGCTCTTCTTCCTTCTTGTGTGAGCGGATTCCACTGCATTGCTTGACCTGCAATGCAGTCGTTACCTTTTCGAAGCGTATGTCCAATCCATTGCCACTTACGTCTTCGTATTATAGATTCTATAGGTTCCTGACCTGTCCTTCTATGAAGGACCTCATTTGAAATACGGTTTGGCCAGAAAATCCTTAGGATGTTACGAAGACATCTATTTATGAAGGTTTGCTGCTTTCCTGTTACGGCTGAAGTAACCTTTCAAGTGCTGCACCCATAAAGAAGCACAGATTCGACATTTGTGCGAAACAATCGTAGCTTTGTTCTTAAGCTGATAGAGTTATTCCTCCAAATTTTTGACAGCATACTGAACGCCGCTTTTGCTTTGCCGATGCGGCAGATGACGTCTTGTTCGGTTTCGCCTTCGATGGAAACGATGCTTCCAAGGTATTGAAAGCTCTCCACTTTTTCCACCGGTTGCGAGAAAATATTTATTTGAGAGGATGGTGGGGTTCTGAGGCTGATCATTTTTGTTTTGCCGGAATTAATTTTCAGCCCCACAACTTCTGGTTCTCTCTCCACACTTGTTGTCATTTGGTGGAGATCCATAATCCTATGATAGAGTAAGCAAACATCGTCCACGTAATCCAAGTGCTTTAAATAGAATGTCAAAGTCCATTGGATCCCTCCGCTATCTGATAGAGCTGAGCGCAGTACATCGCTTATCACCAACAAAAACAATATTGGCGACAGAATACAGCCCTGTCTGACTCCGCTTCGGATTTTAAAGTCATCTGACAACCTACCATCGTCGTGCAGAACGTGACACTTGGATCCATCATATGCTGCTTTAATAATAGCAATTAGTTTTTCTGGGATGCCTCTCCTCCTCAAAGCTAACCAGATATGTATACTCCCTGTTTACGCTATCAAAGGCCTTCTCGAAGTCGATAAACAGCAGGTGTAGTGGTGATCGATATTCAACGCACTGTTCAATAATGATCCGCAGGGTGTTAATATGATCAATACAGGAGGATCCAGCGTGGAATCCTGCTTGTTCGGCATCGAGTGTGGCCTCAAGGTGTCTCTGATGCGTTCCAGTATAACTTTTGCTACTATTTTGGCAACGGCTGGTAGAACGCAAATTCCTCTCCAGTTTTCGCACTTTGTAAGATCTCCTTTTTTTGGGAGCTTGACGATAATTCCCTTCTTCGACTCATGGGGGAAGCTTTTTTTGTAAAATAATCTTCAACAGTGGTTATGTTCTTTACTAAAGAATAAAATAAACAGCCTTTTCTGATTATGAAAATATTTAATAAAAATAATTTAATGAAACATATTTCGATGTGATAATTTTCTTATCACTATAATTGATAACAAGTGATCAAACTTAGTGTTTGAATGTTAAAAATTTCAACACTCCTCCTCGTTCAAACCTTTAAATAATCTTACAATTTGTTCTCAATTTTATGTGTCTGGCTGGTGGCAAGGGTTTGGTGAAAATATCCGCGATCATTTCTTCTGTTGGACAAAACTTGCAGGTGATACGGTTTTTATCAATGTGATCCTTTACAAAATTGAATTTTGTTTCTATGTATATGTTTTGTGCGATTACTAAATTTTTCTTCTTTGATGATTTTCAAGCAGCTTTGATTGTCCTCGAATATGGTCGTCGGATTTTGAACTCCCTCGTGCATGTCTTCTAATAATCTTTGAAGCCAAATCGCTTCTTGGCATGTATCAGATAAGGCGATAAATTCCGCTTCAGTTGATGACAAGGATACACACGTTTGCTTTCTGCACACCCAATTAATAATTCCTCCATTTAAAAAGAAAACGTAGCCGCTGTTTGATTTCCGTGTCTGCATCCGAATATCCAATCAATATTTGCTGTCGCTATCGTTGTCACTTTGCTTCAACTTCAGTTTTGAAGTTCCTTTCAGATACTTAACTACGTGTTTGAGTTGCTCCCAATCTTCTTGATTTGGACTCGAAGTTTTCTGAGCTAATATGTTCAAACTTGCTGTTACGTCCGGTCTGGTATTTATTGAAATGTACAAAAGACATCCCAATAGTTTTTGATAATTAGTGTTACTGATCATTGTGTGTTACCTAGTTCAATTTCAAACTAACCGAAACCGGGTATTCCTAAAATATGCAACAAAAAGAAGGCAAACCCTCCTATAAAAAACAATCGTTGCAGATACGGAGGCGGTAAGGTGGAAATGTTGGTTAAGTTTAGGTCTAGAGTTTCTAAGAAGCAACATTTCCACTTTACAAGAAGAGACCAATCCGCGCTGATTCAGAAGCGTGAGATGGAAACTGCGATTCGTGTGTTGGTGAGTTGGAGAACCATCAACGGGATAGGAGCTTTGCTGTATTCTCTAGAATATGAAAATGGGTAGTCCGCAGGTTGGCTAGGAAGCTTAGATTCTTTTCAAAAATCGAAGCCTCAGAGAAACATTCAAACAAAGTCACAGTCGGTCATATGACCAGAATTAAATTTTTGAATACAAGTTTAAACACTCAAATTATTTCAAATTATAAAGTGGTAAAGTTTTATTTAACGGACATTTTTTTTTTATTCCAATTGGTGTGACAAAATAAAAAAGGAAGAATAAATAAAAGAAGAATTATCCAACTCAGAAGGTAAAATTTTAACACAATTTACATTTATGAATATGTATAAATATATGTAATGTATATATGCACGTAGAGGTATACATATATACATTGCATATCTGTACTTTTGGCTTCGATTTAAAAGGATTAATTTTTTTTTAAAATCAAGCTCCCGAAAGGTATCGTGAAGGATATAATATTAAGGATCAACAAGGTTTTTCCGAAAAAGGATAAATTTACAAAGAATCTCAACAGGATTACGTGGGCGGACTCATATTGAATATTCAGCACTCCTAACCTATAGAAGCCCGGTAGCCTAGAGTGTCTAGGCGCCGACAAAAAAACACCTGAGCAAAAGCCTGCTGCAGTTCGATCTATATGTATTTTTATTTTTTAATTCGAAATTTTAACCATTTTTGTTTTAAAATTTAACAACTTTCAGTTTAAATTAAATTTGTGGTGATAATAATAATTGCTTAAAGCCAAAAATCGTTTGATGAAATACGTTTCGGGAAACGTTAAATTAAATTTAGTTTAAATTTTTTGTTCGAAGTTAACATCAGTGAACAATTTCGTAAACCTGATATTACCTACGTTAAATTATTCATCGACCGTAGCCTTCCAGCAGCAGTGGCCACTACAGCAGAAGAACGGGTAAGTCGATTTTCTTTCTTTATATATATACTAGCCGACCCGTGCTCGCGTTGCTTCGCAAATTGTAACCACGAACATTTTTTGAATATTAGTATTAGCATATGAAAAAATTTCTCAATGGCACTGAGCATAATTTTCTACAATAATATTAATTTTAGTTTATAATCAAAAAACACTTCCTTACCGAAATTAACACTTTAGAAAAAAAAACTTAAGTAAAATATTACGTAGTAAAGGCCAAGCCGCACGTGAAAACAAACAAAATACAAAACCATTTCAATTTTTTAGTTGAAAGCAGAACGAAATTTGTGTCTATTTTCTTCTTTTCTTTCTTTTATTCATACCTAGAAACGTTTTTTGCAACTGAAAAATATAGTTTGCGTTAAAAAAAAAACAAATTTGTGTTTTTAATGTTCTCATACATCTATAGGTATGCGTGTGTAAATATCCATAGTTCAGTGCAGTGCAACTGACTTAACCTACCTACATTTGTGTGCTCTTTTTATCGACGTCATTGTAAGTACCTTCTTTGAGTTATTTGTAAAGAAAATTTTAACTTAATTTCAGTTTTATTGTTCGAGGAAGTGATACAAAATTGGTAATTCAAGCTATTATAATAGAACTTTTTTATTTTTAAATTGGAAGAATTATAATCTATTCACTTCCTCGAACCAGAAAAATAAAAAAGATCTAATTTTTCTTTAGATAAATCGGCATTTCATGTGCACGGCACTGTTTATTTATTTTTATTAAATGTCCATAGTAACTTAAAAAAAAGAGCCCACACTGCTCAGCGATGTGACGATAGAATTAGAGAAACAAAAAAATAATGTGTGTGCGTAGGTTAGTTGATGAACTATACAATGAAAAATTGAATATGTAGGTAGGTAGGTAAGAGAAAAAACGTAACTATTAAATGGAACACATATTAAGAGAGAAAGAGCATGGGAAGAAAAGAAAATTAAAAATGTTGGAATGATAATGAAATGAAACAAAGCAGCGACCTCGCGATTGTGATGGAATCTAATTTCCTGGATAAAATAAATTCAAAAAGTTTATAATTTTATAATTTGTTTTTATTTATTTCTCAGGTTGTATGTTTAACTTAGAAGTGATTTTAGGCTTAAAATTTGCGCAACAATAGCCGCGTTTTATTATAACCATGATCTGATCCGGATCTTGAATTTACATGCATTACAACAACAACACAAGGATCTCAATTTGAGATCCAAAATTTAATTCTTTTTTTCACAACAAGGAGCGCTTTATATTGTTATTTCACATGTAAATGTTGGTATCATTGCAAACAAATTAAATAAAACCTATATTGCCATATAAACATTTCCATTTGACTGAAATAAAATATTTTTTAAATAGAAAGCGAGAAGCTTTATATTTATTTATTTGGTATATAATCCATGAAATAATTAGATATTTTAACAAAACTAGATACTAATTGGTGAAATTAAAATTAATAATTCAAAAAAAATTTATATTTGACATAATTTATGGGTATTATTTTCCCAAAAAAAAAAGGAACAAAAAAAATCATTGAGTAAAATGTTCTTTGGGCAACCCTGCTTTGAATGTCAAAAAATATAAATAAAATCGAGAAAGCTGCAGCACAAATGGGAGAAAAGATGTTCAAATAAATTGTAAGTAATCTCTAAATTAAATTATTTAAGTGTCACATTTATTAAAAGGTCAAAAAGAATCTGGGCTACATGTGAGACCAAAGCGTTCCTGGATGCTTTGAGTTTGAGAGTGCAATGGTGATTTGCAGAAACATTTTCAAAAGTTGTGGAGCTTCCATTTTTGGTATGTGTTTGTTTTTTTTTTTGCTTCGAAATGTCACTTTTGAAAGAACGAATTTGACACTGCTACCAAACTTTAAATAATAAAAAATATGGTGATCCAATGCTGTTTTATTATCATGATCTGATCCGGATCAGATCACGGTGATAATAAAACGCGGCTAATATTGACTTTATGAAGCAATGCTAATCTTTGTCGATTATTGTATAGGTTTTAAGATATGAGTGGTTGTACAAGTCAACTAATGAAAAAAAATAAACCAAAAATGTAAAATTAATAATATTTAAGTTTGACAAATAATTAATGAAAAAAAATTAAAGCCATAAACACTCTCATAACAATATAGAAAATAATAAAATATATTTCAAATAAATCGGTTGACTACTTTCTGAGATCGTGCGTTACAAACTTTAAAATAGTTTCGCTTTTATATAATAGTATAGATATACATATAAATTAATAAAAGTGCGGGTAAACCAGTGTTCATAAAAAAAGAGAAAAAAAGATATATACATACATAGCTTCGAATAAAAAGGAGGTTTTGCAAAAGGGGAGTTGAGATTTAAAGAGTTTAAGAAAGTAAAAGAGATCTTGAAGATCCATTTTTTTTGTAATAAATCGAAGACGATTCATATCAAATCAAATGATTTTGACTTGATTGACGTGATTGCCACTCACAATTAATTTTGCTTGTTAAATAAATTAACTTTTTTTTGTCGTGATAAATTAATTTTTTTGTTAATTTTAAATTGAATTTTCACTTATACATATATACACATTGTGAATATAAATTAAACCCTTTAAATTTTAAAGATTTTAATAAAACATTTTGTTATAAAAAAAAAGAAATAAAATGGAATTTTTATGAAACCTAAGACCATAAAGATGATGGCTTAAGTTTTTTTTCTAAAGGGATGAGAGAGTAAGGAGGAAATGGGGAAGAAGTGGTAAGGGTTGCTCTAGCGAGGGAGTCAACCAAGGAAGGGAGGGTAGAGGCGATATCTCGCGCATAATCAACACCGGGATGCTAGGCTGGCTTTATAATTTGTTTGTGATGAGTCCTGGGTCGAAGAACCTTCGAAACCGCTGAGCTACGGGTTCAATTATGCCAGTCACGACCCCACACAGGCAAAGCGGCTCGTTACATGTGTTTGCATCCAAAGGTGATTTGTAGTATCCTATTTCCATTGGTGTATTTGGTTCATCTTGTAGTTCGAACATCTTAGCAACTTGATGAATATATTTCGATTGACACAGTTCGAAATTTCCTTTGTTTGTCTTCCATTTCAAATTTAGCTTGCATTATGTCCTCTATGGTTTTCACATCTTTTTTATTTTTGCAGGCAATAACGACATCATCAACATAGATAAGTACATAACACCAATAACCTTCAATTTTTCTGGAATACAAGCACGGATCTGCCTTCCCTTGAACGAATCCACCGTCGATCAAAGTCACTCTTACTTTTTCATTCCAAGTCCTAGCAGCTTGTTTGAGCGCATAGATACTTTTCTTGAGCAGGCATACTTTGCTTGGATTCTCAAAATTGAAACCTGGAGCCTGTTTCACGTAAATAGTTCCCTCCAAATTCCATTGAGAAAAGCTGCTTTGGCATCCAAATGATGAACGATTAATCCTCTTTTTCCTGCAACAGAGAGCAAAGTTCTCAATGTAGATTGACGAACAACTGGTGCAAAAACTTCGTTAAAATCTATCCCAAATTTTTGTGAAAATCCTTAGGATACAAGTCTTGCTTTCTATTTTTTGATATTTCCTTTTTCGTCCTTTTTTACTTTGAATACCCATTTACTTCCAATAGCTTGTCTTTTTTCTGGTAGATCAGTTAGTTCCCATGTATTGTTATTTTTAAGTGTCTCCATTTCCTCTTGCATTGCTGATATCCATTTGGTTTTGTCTTTACAGGACATTGCCTCTTCGAAGTTTTTGGGCTCTTGAGTTTCTTCAACAGTAAAATTTATTTCGTCGATCAATCTTTTAGGGGGTTTTCCTTTAGTTGTCCTTGTTGAGACCTTGTAGTGTATCCACATATGCGCCACCACTGCCCATTCAATAAATGAGTAACAAAACATGTGAAATGCAAATCGAGTATGTTAGTCATATCATAACATCAACATTCCACTCGATTGCATTGATTGTCACTCAATAGTAATAAGATCCTTATTTAAATATTGTAGCCAATAGGAAAATAGAATTATATTTGAATGTGAAATTGAATGTATAGAAGTAAGATAGAAAATAAGTATATCAGTTAAGACAATAGTATTTAAGGAATGAATTCAATAAAAATACAACAGAGTCAAAAGAACATTCATATTGATCTTTTACTTTCAACCTGACGGCGAGTAATCGCTCTTTTCAATTTAGCGTAGTACACTTAAAATACTGATAGCGTGGTACGCTTAAAAATACCTAGGGACATATGTATTTTTTTTTTTTTTTTTAAATTGTACGCGCACTCAAGGGGATATGACTACCCTTATAATGAGTATACACAGTGCGAGTAATTAGGAAGGAAGGATAGGATTTGAAAGGAGATACCGATGCACATTGGTTTTGAATGCCTGCACATTGTAATGAGTGGGAAATATTGAATCTGGTAAAGCACTCCACATTCGTGTAGTGTGACTAAAAAAAGAATCTCTGTACTTTACAGTACGACCGAAATTGGGCTCAAGGGTAAACTGATGGGCATTCCTAAAAGAACGAGTATTACGGTTAAATTTTTTGAGGGGAGGAATGCAACTGGCTATTTCATTAGAGCATTGCTTATGGAAGTAGCGATAAAATAATGAGAGACATGAAACCTTACGACGGTGCTCGAGAGATGCAAAAGTTTCAGTAAGACAACGGTCACCTATCATTTTTAGAGCTCTCTTTTGAATTCTGTCCAAGAGACTCAAGTGGGTTATAGGAGCACCTGCCTAAATATGGGAATTGTACTCAAGCGAATATAGGCTTTATAAATTATAGCCAGATCAGAAGGGGTAAAAAACTTCTTGCATCGTCGGAGAAAACCTAAACACTTAGCAGCATTTTTGGCGATGTCAAATATGTGATCACTCCACAACAAGTGGTTTGTAATGCACATACCTAAGACTGATAGCTGTTCAGTCTCCTCGATGCAAGTACCACTCATGGATAGTGGCATTGGGGGAGGGTTACGCTTTTGCGACAGTAGACAGCATTGAGTTTTCGAAGCATTAAATTCTACACGGTTTTTGATTCCCCATTGTACAATGCTGTCGAGATCAGAATTTAATGAGCTTATCACACGCTGCCGTTGAAGTTCCACATCCGAAGGACAAGGATGAGAATCTAAAAACGAATATGAAAAGCTGAGGGTACTGTCATCCGCGAAACAATTTAGTGGGTTAGAAGTTTCAGACAAAAGATCATTTATAAAAATAAGGAAGAGCGTCGGAGACAAAACGGAGCCCTGGGGCACACCAGCGTTTATTTTGTGAATATCAGATTTGAACCCGTCCAATACTACTTGAATTGAACGGTCCGAAAGGTAATTTCTAACCCAACGAAGAAGGGATTCATCGATAACAAATGCACGCATTTTCGATAAGAGAGCTTGGTGCCAAACTCTATCAAATGCCTTTGAAATATCAAGTGCAATAATCTTACTTTCTCCAAAACGATGTAAAGATTTGTTCCACTGTTCGGTGAGATAAACTATGAGATCACCAGTGGACCTATTGCTACGAAAGCCATACTGCCGGTCATTAAGAAGCTTCCGTTCTTCGAGATATTTCTTAAGCTGAACATTGATCAGCGTTTCCATGACCTTGGAAAGAAGGGATGTAAGTGCAATTGGACGATAGTTAGATGGTGAGGATTCGCCTTTTTTAGGGACAGGATGGACAAATGCAGTTTTCCATCCACTCGGAAAGAGACCTGTAGAATAGGACAGATGGAAAAGCTTACGCAGTGGTTTTGCCAGCGTTGAAGAACACCCTCTTCAGAACAATAGCGGGGATACTATCCGGGCCAGCGGATTTGTGAATGTCAAGATTTTTAAGTACTCTAGTAACTGAACGAGTGCGAAAGAAGATTCGTCCCATAGAATCGTTTACGCTTTCAAGTACAGGCGGAGTCATGTCACTCACTGGCAGCATCGAATTAACAGCAAACTGTGCTGCAAGCAAATTGGCTTTATCAATCGAGCTTACATAGGGAGTGTCATTGAAAACGAGCGTCGGAACCGACGAAGACGTAGTGTTACGCACATTTTTTACTAATGACCAGAAATTTTTACTACCACTGGGACATTGTAGTATTTTTTGCCGTAATTTCTGGTCATGCAAAAATTTAATGCGTCGTATATGTCCGTTACAGGTCTTTCTAGCTTATTTGAACTTATTCCGGTTTTCCTCAGTTGTGTTGGCTTTGTAATTCCGGAAACTTACATTTTTGATCCTAATAACCTCTTTACAGCTCGAATCAAACCATGAGTTTTCTTTGGGTTTGATAGATTTTACCCTATTCGGGATAAAATTTCTCATTCCACAAAGAATTAAGTTTGTAATCATATCTGCACTGGAATCCACGTCACTATCGAGGAAGCATAGTGACCAGTTAAAGTTCCTGAAGAATTCATTGAGACCGTCCCAGTTGGCTTTCTCATATTGCCAAACGGTTCTCGTAGGGGTTTTAACTTTAATTGGCGTTTTTTGGCATGAGAAATTTGCAGATATAACACAATGGTCTGATGTGCCTAAAGGCGATAATACTGAATTGACCTGCAACGTCAGGAATCCGAGTTGGCTCGTCAACTAACTGAGTCAGGTGGTTTAACTCAGCAAAAATCTCGACATACCTTCCTTCGGATGTTGTCTGACCCGAATAGCGTAGCCACGAAGAATTGTGTACATTGAAATCGCCCGTAACAACGATCTCACTGTGCGGAAAATGGGATACAATTCTCTGGATAGAGTCGGACAGCGCATCGAATTCGTTTGAAGTCGAATTACTATCCAAACTTGGGCTGCGATAACATGAATCAAAATCGATATAACATTAACATGCAAAATCAAAATTACAACCGCAACTTTAACTCTTACAGACAAAATAACTGGAACAATAACCGAAACCAAAACACTCTAATAAACAATAGACAAGGGCATCATCAAAACCAATTCAGAAATACGCGACAGCAAATACGATTATTAAATGAGGAACGACAAGAGGGAAACGAACAGGGCTTGGAATACAAAAATATTCCAGACAGCCAAAATTAATGGTATATTATATAGAATATCGGATAGAAACACAAATTTTATTGTTGCAAAACACAAAAATAAGACGTTTTTAATAGACACCGGTGCAGACATATCTGTATGCAAAATATCAAGTAAGCTAGATAATGAAGAATACATATATGACCCAGAAGAAAATTGTAAATACGTTATCATTAAGCAACGACAAAAAAACAATAACTTTGGCAATGCAATCAAAACCATTACATGCACTTAGAATCAAAATACCTGCAAAAACAGAAATGATTCACGCACTAAAACTTCATTTAAATCATGACACAAGAAATAGCGTCAGGTGTATTCATAAGCAACACAATAGTACCAAAAAATGGCATGGCACATATCAAATTGCTCAACACAAACGACAATGAAGTAATTTTAAACGACATTACCTTAGACACAGAACCACTTGATAACTATGACATAATGAAATATAAAAACGAAATCAATTATAATGAGGATCGTTTTAAACAAATAATGAAAAAACTAAAAGTAGACTGCAAAGACGATCATGCAAAA
Source organism: Eupeodes latifasciatus (assembly GCA_920104205.1). Lineage (NCBI taxonomy): Eukaryota > Metazoa > Arthropoda > Insecta > Diptera > Syrphidae > Eupeodes > Eupeodes latifasciatus. The sequence continues at coordinate 172,967,427 of OV049924.1, read as the reverse complement.
AAGGAGTTAATTGACATCTTTAGAAAATATCAAGAAATTTTTCATTTAGAAAACGAACCACTAACAACAAACAATTTTTACACTCAGAAAATTGAAACTTCAGATAAAACACCTACATATGTATATAAAAAACTATAGACTTCACATTTAGAAGTCATATCTGAGCAAGTTCAACAAATGTTCAAAGACAACATAATAGAGCATTCAAAAAGCCCTTACAACGCACCTCTATTACTAGTACCAAAGAAAAATGTAGCCGACAAAAAGAAATGGAGAGTAGTAGTAGACTACAGAAAGTCAAATGACAAAATAGTGAACGACAAATTCCCTTTAACTCGTTTAGAAGACGTACTTGACAAACTAGGAAGAGCAAAATGGTTTTCAACATTAGATATGACTAATTTTTTTCACCAAATAGGACTTCACAAGGATTCAAGACCACACACGGCATTCTCCACTACAATTCTTCCGCCCATACCTATACGGAAAAAGATTTACTGTTGTAACCGACCAAAAACCTTTAGTATCTCTATTCTCACACAAAAATCCATCGTCAAAAATGACTAGAATACGAGTAGACTTAAGCGACTATGATTTTGACATAATACACAAAAAAGGAAAAATGAATACAAAAACAGACGCTCTATCTAGAATAAAAATCGACTCAGACTTATTAAAACAAATGATACCGACAGAAACCGATGAAACGGTTAAAAGAACATTAGACATCACAAGGGGGATGTCCAATAAAATGAATATGGACAACAACAAGGAGAAATGCAATTCTCAAGAAAAGCCTGTACACCTTCAAATCTGGGAATGCATATCCATTAATTACGTCAAAAATATAAAGAAATTAAAATTTAATATAGATAAAAATGCTAGGAATTCAAAAATAAATATTGATGAACATTTTGTGCACGTGCGATGTAGCAATAAATCGGCGAATTCAGATTCGAACCTGATGAAGCTTGCATCAGATATAAATAAAGATAATATATGTATACGTATACGGGATCTAACGATAATTCAGCGACACTAGAGTCGACACTGAAGAAATTAGCATCCAGAATGAATAAAGAAAAAATAAACGAGCTAGCCCTTATGAACAATGATGAAATATTTAAGCATTTTGAAAAAGATAAATTCAAAGAAACATATGCAAAAATAAAAATAAATGGCCAGAATCCTAAGCTAAAAATAATAATATATACCTAACTCCCCAAAACAAATACTTGATAATTTAACTAAATACAACTAATCGACGAAACAAAGATACCTACATATGGCGAAAGATGAGTCAAATGGTAAAACATTTCATAACAAATTGTGATTCATGTGCAAGAAATAAACAAACAAAAAACACAATAGAACCACAAACGATTACAGACACTCCAAACAACAGTTTTGAAGGGGTATCAATTGACACAGTCGGACCATTACGAATATCAAATGAAAAAAGATATGTACATCTTAACCATGCAATGTGAACTGACTAAATTTGTCGTCGCATACCCTATGACACCAAAAGACGCAACAACAACAGCAAAGACCTTAGTGGAAGAATTTATTCTTAGATATGGACACTTTAAGATTCTAAAATCAGATAAAGGTACAGAATTTAATAACGAACTTATGAACAACATATGTTAGCTATTAAAGATAAGACAAACATTCTCTTCTCCATATAACCACCAAACTATAGGTGCCCTTGAAAGAAATCATCGGACACTTAATGAATTCTTACCATCAAATGTCAAAGACAATGAATGGGACAAATGGGTTCCATATTTTACGTTCGCATACAATACAACACCACATATAGACACCGGTTATTCACCGTATGAGCTCATTTATGGAAAACTGCCCTGCTTACCGACTGATACATTGATTAATAAAACAAAAATTTATGACTACGACAATAAATTATGCTAATGAATTGAAAATTGGATTACAATATGCACTCAGTAAAGCAAAAGAAATGACTATAAAAATTAAAGAAAAAAGAATGGAGACAGAAAATAAAAAATATACAAATAAATTAGATTTAGATATAGGGGATTTAGTACTATTAAAATTAGGAAATAGAAAGAAAAATCAGGCACCTTATATTGGCCCATACAAAATAGTAGAAAGAAAAGGAGTCAATTCAGTAATTGACAAAAATGGAGTTAATAAGGAAGTACACAATAACTTACTTAAGCCTTATAAACCAAATGAATATGTATAAAAACAAAAAAAAAACTAATAATAATAATAATTAAAATTTACGTAAATATTATTTATTTTATCATTGAACAAAAATCTAAATTTAATAACAAAAATACAAATAGCTTATCAAAATAACAAATTTTAGCTTGTAAAACTAAATTTATCAAATTATGTGTATAATACAATAATTTCCAAAATATAATTTTACCACTAAAATTTTTCTTAAGGGTGAGGGTGTAGTGTATCCACATATGCGCCGCCACTGCCCATTCAATAAATGAGTAACAAAACATGTGAAATGCAAATCGAGTATGTTAGTCATATCATAACATCAACATTCCACTCGATTGCATTGATTGTCACTCAATAGTAATAAGATCCTTATTTAAATATTGTAGCCAATAGGAAAATAGAATTATATTTGAATGTGAAATTGAATGTATAGAAGTAAGATAGAAAATAAGTATATCAGTTAAGACAATAGTATTTAAGGAATGAATTCAATAAAAATACAACAGAGTCAAAAGAACATTCATATTGATCTTTTACTTTCAACCTGACGGCGAGTAATCGCTCTTTTCAATTTAGCGTAGTACACTTAAAATACTGATAGCGTGGTACGCTTAAAAATACCTAGGGACATATGTATACCAACACTTGTACACTACATGGCTATTTCCTATATAAAAACACCTGAACACTACAACCTTCTTAAGTAATGGGATTTGTTCTTCGTTATCTTCTAATAAGTCTGCGTCTTCTGTGCATGTGACAATATCGTTTTCTGTTTGATCTCTTTGTTGATTTCGCATATTTTTCCTTACGTGAGATTTTAAATCTACTTCAATATCTTTAGTCCTTTCAATTTTATTCACAAATCTGATGTCACGACTTATTTCTAGTTTGCGTGCTACTGCATCGTAACATCGAAAAGCTTTTGAATTGGTATCATATCCAAAAAAATCATTTCCTTTCCTGTCTGGTCAAGTTTCTTCCTATTTTCTGCAGGCACGTGGACAAAACATTTGCTTCCAAAAACATGAACATTTTCAAACGCTGCTCTGCTTCCGCTCCACTGCTCGTACGGTATTGAATTTGTCGATCTGGTTATACCTACTACGATTTTGAAGGAAGACTGCCGTTGACACTGCTTCACTCCAAAAAGAATTTGGGAGTCCAGCGTCAATTAACATGCAGCGAGCTATTTCCATAATTGTCCGATGTTTTCTTTCAGCAACTCCGTTTTGTTGAGGCGAATACGCTGCTGTTAGTTGAGTTGTGGTTCCTTCTGCTTTTAGATATTCCTTGATCTGATTTCCTGTGTATTCTCCTCCTCGATCCGAGCGTAGAATTTTTGGTTTCTTTTTGAATAATGTTTTTGTCATCTCAACAAATTATTTTATAGATTTTTCTACTTCGTGTTTATGGGTCAATAATTTTATTACAGTGAACCGCGAAAAATCATCTATAAATGTTAAGATGTACCTTTTTCCACTAGGAGTAGCCGTTTGCATAGGTCCGCAAACATCTGAATGCACAAGGTCTAACAAAGCTTGTGTTCTACTTTGGGATTCCTTTGGAAATGGTTGCCTTGTCATTTTTTCCTTTTGCACACGTATCACACAACTGTATAATACCACATTCCGTAATCTTATTGCCATCTACAAGATTTTTTTAGCCATCTTTCGGATCGCTTCAGGATCCCTATGGCCTAAAGGATCTTCGAACTGTAGCTGTACGCAATCTTAGGGTAGCTATCATTAAGTGGTGGTCACGGGCAAGTCCCATATCGGCGCCTCTTCTGTTTCGTACATCCAAGAGACTGCTTCTAAAGCGTGGACTAATCGCGAAGTGGTCAATTTGGTTGGCAGACGCTTGCCTGTCCGTCAACAACCAGCTAATTTTATGACAGAGTTTGTGCTCAAACATAGTGCCACCAATCACAAGGCTATTGGCGTTGCAGAAGTCAATGAACCTCTCACCATTATCATTGCAATTGCCGACGCCGTGAGAACCGATCACATGCCTTAGCCCATTGTTGTTACTGCCAACCTTAGTATTGGGGTCTCCCATAACCAAAATTATATCTCCGCGGGGAGTGTTGTTGTAGGCGGATTCTAGTTGAATATAAAAGCATTCTTTCTCTTCATCAGATGCGAGCTCCGTCGGTGCGTAACACTGTATAATGGTGACGGGTCGTACTCTACTCTGAAACCTAGCTTTGATAAGCCTTTCCCGTTTTTGTAAGGAGTAACCCAACTAAAGCTTCTCGAGCGTTTCCTGGATCATGACCAGAGTAGAGCAGTACAGTGCTACGTGTCGGTGACTTGTATTTGCCCGATCCCAACCATCGCACTTCGCTTAACCCTAAGATATCTATCCTGTACCGCATAAATTCTCTCTCTAATTGGAGGAATCTGACATTATGCAGACCTTCACTTCCTGCGTCCAGAAGCGTCCTAACATTCCAGAAACCAATATTTGTCCGGGTACAATGGCCAAAAGTCGTCAAATTTTTCTTAAATCCAGCTTATTTAAATACAAAAGAAACTTTGCATGCACCCCATCTTGCACCCACCGAACCTTGCCCCCTCCCCACCTTGCACGCACTCCAACTTGCACCCACCGCAAATCCTATAGTGTTCCCAAGCAGGGGGGTTGCAGAGGGGCAGCATGCCTCCCCTTACAGATCCCACTGTTGCATACACCCAAACTCGCACACACCTTACTGTTGCATACACCCAAACTCGCACCTACCATTGTTACTATCAAAATAAGACCACTCAAGCAAAAAAAAAAAGAATTAAAGGGCCTATTATGGATCACAACTCAACTTAGTTGAGTTGTAATCAAGACAACTCAATTTGAAGACAACTGCAAAAAAAATTCGTATTATGGGAGACAACTTTTTTCAGTTGAGAAGACCAAATACATTGCCTACTTTTATGTGCTTGTTTTGTGTCAAAATCAGCTGTGTAAAGTAAAATCGTAGGTATTTCAAAGTTTTGAATTCAGTGCAAAATTTTATTAAAAAGACAAAATAATACGAAATGGAAAGTTGTATTGATTTGTTTCTTGTAAATTCGGAAAAAGAAAATCCCCTGAATTTTGCGCTGATGAGAAAAAATATTAGAGATCGCTCCAATCCATTGGAACTTCCAAACAAAAAGTATTTTTTGTAAACAAATTCTTTGGTGAGAAGTGTTGATTTAATGACTCCGTTTTGTTGCAGACTTATGTTATTTTAGACTAGACAAAGACACATTTGTTTATGTGCTAAACGAAATCAAAGATTATTTGAAACAACCATAGCGTTCCTCCGCAGTCCCACCAATTCTCAAACTCTGCACTGCCCTACATTTCATGGCAGAAAGAAGTTGTCAAAAGTGCAGTGGTAATGATTTTAATTTAGTCCTTGCTCAACCAACAGTTTCGGTGGTAGAAGTGCTAGACGTAGTAGAAGAACATATCCGATCAATTTGAATTTATCGAAGATTAATTTTTATCAGAAAACCAGATTTCCTGGAGTAATAGGATGCATCGATGGAACTCATGTTCGAATCAGCACCAAAAACAAATCTTCAACATCTCTATATAAATAGCAAAGGTTACTACAGTCTGAATGTCATGATTGTAAGTGTATGTTTCTGCTGATGAACCTCAATCAACCTCTCAAATTGGGCAGGTTTTGTGATTTTTGTCTAAAAAAATATTTTCTTACAAAAGTTTATATTATTATTTGTAAAACTTACATTTTTTTCTCTATTTTCTTAATAAAATTACTTTTTAATTCGCTGTTGGTGCGTATTGATATTTTTTTGTACACACAAATGCACTACACAACCGGTAAATAATGGGTGATTTTTTTGAGGTTAGGATTTTCATGCATTAGTATTTGACAGATCACGCGGGATTTCAGACATGGTGTCAAAGAGAAAGATGCTCAGTATGCTTTGACATTTCATCATGAATAGACTTACTAACGAGCAACGCTTGCAAATCATTGAATTTTATTACCAAAATCAGTGTTCGGTTCGAAATGTGTTTCGCGCTTTTTTATCGACAAATTTTGTTCAGCGATGAGGCTCATTTCTGGTTGAATGGCTACGTAAATAAACAAAATTGCCGCATTTGGAGTGAAGAGCAACCAGAAGCCGTTCAAGAACTGCCCATGCATCCCGAAAAATGCACTGTTTGGTGTGGTTTGTACGCTGGTGGAATCATTGGACCGTATTTTTTCAAAGATGCTGTTGGACGCAACGTTACGGTGAATGGCGATCGCTATCGTTCAATGCTAACAAACTTTTTGTTGCCAAAAATGGAAGAACTGAACTTGGTTGACATGTGGTTTCAACAAGATGGCGCTACATGCCACACAGCTCGCGATTCTATGGCCATTTTGAGGGAAAACTTCGGAGAACAATTCATCTCAAGGAATGGACCGGTAAGTTGGCCACCAAGATCATGCGATTTGACGCCTTTAGACTATTTTTTGTGGGGTTACGTCAAGTCTAAAGTCTACACAAATAAGCCAGCAACTATTCCAGCTTTGGAAGACAACATTTCCGAAGAAATTCGGGCTATTCCGGCCGAAATGCTCGAAAAAGTTACCCAACGCAGCCGCGGTCAACATTTAAATGAAATTATCTTCAAAAAGTAAATGTCATGGACCAATCTAACGTTTCAAATAAAGAATCGATGAGATTTTGCAAATTTTATGCGTTTTTTTTTAAAAAAAAAGTTCTCAAGCTCTTAAAAAATCACCCGATAGCAGTTGTTGAATTTTGATAACAATCACAACTGAGAGACAACTCAACTGGCTTACATAATACCCCCAAACACACTTAAAAAGTCAACCATTTCTCAGTTGACTACTGGTTGACTTGTGACAGTCAACTAGTTGTGATCGGTAATACCGATTGCCGGATTACAACTCAACTTTGTTCTTAGTTGTCTTACATAATAGGCCCCTAAATTAAGATAGTAGTTGTGGTTATTTTCAATTTTCTCAAAAACTAAAAGACATAAAATCATCTAGTTTTCAGTTTTTGATCAAAAACAAATAAGAGCAATAAATTCTGAAATAAAAACAATGGTAGATAATCTTGAAGTATTGAAAAATTGCACTTTAAACCTTTTTTTTAACCTTTTTTACTCAAATTTTGAGTTTTATAATAAAATTTTTCAAAACCTACGCATAGTTTTGACTTGAATTAAAAACTGGCTAATAAAACAGAATGTTGGCTTTAAAAAAATGTATAAAACTTAATTGTAAGTATCACCGTTATTTTTTAATTATTTTTTTCCATTTTAAATAATAATTTTTTTAAATTGCCCCTACCGCCTAAACGGGGGGAGATAGACCTCCTCCTCCCATAGTAAAAAATGCTTGTATTAAGCCCCTCTACCAAAAACCGTTATTATATCTTGGCGCCAAAGTTATCGTACTCGTGCCAAAAATACGTGAATTAGACAGTGGTTGAAGTAGAGTTTCTGGATTTTTGCATACCTACTATTAATATTTTTTGTATTTATATATACAAAGATAAGGTTTATTAATAATAAAACGTCGTCTTTCGTCTTTGGTGGTATGACAATCACAATACATATAATTTAATTGTGCCCTACAATTTTAGTTTTAAAGTGATCAATATTCACAAATCTACTTATTCACTAAAAACATCATTGCAAAATCTAAACCCATTTTTAAATCAAACTGACCAATATTCGCAAAATATATTGCTGTGATGCCGAAAATCCGAAAATAAATTGGATCTAGTCTCAAATTCTAAAATAAATTAATTTCATAAGAAATCCGAAAAATCTATTTAACACATTTCAGCTAAATTGAATAAAGTATTGACAACAAGCTCAAATCTTGAAAATACTTAAGTTTCTCATATTCCAAAAAAGAAACATTTTTAGGGTTTTTGAAAGTAATACCAGATCATTGCCCAATATGTCTTTAAAACTTTGTTTCAAAACTATTCATTCGTCGATTTACATAATTTGGCTTTCAAATTGAATTGAAAAGTAATACAAAACTCAAAACAAGTTTTTTCTTCGGATCGTTACAACTGGTTCTTAACTATTTTAATTCCACTTTTTGAATTCCTGGTTTAATTACGCAGCGCTCATTAATCATATTTCCTATGGAGTTTTCCATGGGTAAATTCAGACTACCGTCAAAAATTGTTTTTTTTTCGTGTCGCGATTGGAACTATCTTTTTTTCAATGTATTAGTGAAACTTCGTGTAACGAGTGCGGTAGAGCAAGAGCTGTCGAATTTCCAGCTAAACAGTTTTTATAGCTGCATTAGTATTAGTGAAAAAAGGGGTAAATTTGCCTTAAAATCTAGATCCTAAATCAAAAATAAATCAATTTATATTTCCCCATAGAATTCAAAAACGGTAAATTTCTGTTTTGATGGATCTAGATCAATAATAAATTGATTTATCTTACGCATAATGATTGCTTGATTAACCGACCTAGTAGTTTATTTAAACTTCCATTGGCAATATATTGTTTTTAATTTATTATTAATTATTAATTATTATTAATTTTTTTTATAAACTTAGTTTTCTATAATGCCCTGCATTCAGAGTGTATATTTATAACTCTTAGTTTAATAACAATATTTTGTACTATACAAATAAATTAGTTTGATCTAAGAACGTAGAAGTTAGATTACAGTGACACCTATCGGATTTAGATTTGTCCACTTTGTTGGTAGGTAAATAAGAAGCCTTTATTGTGAATATTGATCAATTTAAGCTTAAAATGTAGAAGTTAGACTACAGCGCAACCAATTCGATTTAGATTTTCCTGTTCTATTTTTTGGTACATAAGTAACCTTCGTTGTAAATATTTATCAGTTTGATCCAAAATTGTAGACCAGGCCACAAGTAAATTATATTTATTGTGAATTGTCATGTAGCCAAAGACGAAAGACGACATCTTTTTTGTACAAATCTTAATTTTTGTATAAATAAATACAACAAATATTAACATTATCAACAAATGCAGAAACTCTTCCACTCTCTTTCCAAATATTTCTCTAAAATCGTAATCAGTTTCCGTATCATTAAGATGTATTTCGTATCAAAAACAAAAAAAAAATATATCCAAGAATATATTTAAAATGCAAATCCAAAAGTAACTAAAAGAAATCAAATCCGAAAGTAACTAACAGTAATCAAATCCAAAAGTAACTAGAAGTAATCAAATCCAAAAGTAACTAGAAGTAATCAAATCCAAAAGTAACTAGAAGTAATCAAATTCAAAAGTAACTAGAAGTAATCGATTCGACTGGTAATCGTTACTCGAGTAAGTAATCGATTACTTTGATTAATTGGGATTTCCCACATCACTATTGTTCATTTGATTGTTGTTTGTTGAGGAGGTTGGTTGACGACGCGATCCGCTGTATTTATGTGAGACATTTGAGTTTTATATAATTACAGAAAAAGATATTTGAATTTCATCTTATTCTTAATTTGATTGTGGAGGAGGGTGGTTGAAAGTTGATTTCGTATTTGTGTGAGCTATTTAGTTTTTTTTTGTTTGTTTTTATTTATATATATGTATATAGCATTACTTCATTTCAAAATGTCACTTAGAAAAAAAATTTGGGGTGAACGATGTGTTGTCATTTCTTGCAAAAAATTAAGGCGTGACAATCCCCATCTACAGTTTTTTAGGTTTCCGAATGAGGACTCGGATGTTTTTGAAGTTTGGATGAATGCATGTTCGTTAGAACATAATCCAAAAATGCTTATATTTCTTCAAACTATTTCACACCAAATAATATCGGCAAAAAAAAACTTAAAAAAAGGCTATACCTTCAATATTCAAAAATGATTCATTAGTCGACAGTGAAGATTTTGACCATATACCTGTTCGCTTTGAAGGTAAATCTTACCAAAGCAAAAAGCAAGTTCCAAAAGAATTACTACTTGAAGAATTAGATGACATGGAACCTTCTTCATCCTCGAAGTTTCGAGCTCATATAGAAGATCCGAAATGCAAAAATTGTTTAAAAGCAGAAAAAACTGTTCTTTTTATAGATCGAAATACGAGTATATTAAAATAATAAAGAAATATAAGGATTTAAAGAAAAAAACAAGAACTTTTTCTTATAAAATTAAAAAATCCTACATACAAATTAAGAAAACCAAATGTAGAAACAAGAATTTAAAAAAAAATATAAGTCCTTACGCCAAAACATTCAGGAAAATGATTTTGTGCAAAAAATCTAAGTTTTCCCATTGGAAAAAATGAAAAAGATTTGGCTTCTGAACTACATTATAAATCTCCTTCTGCATACAGATACAGTATTCCCCGCTTAATTGCACTGACCATTTTGTCAGATTTTTCGGTCAATTATCCGGGTGGTTCAACTAGCGAAACCCCGCTTAATTGACATATCTGTTCAATTAAGCGAAACCCGTATAATTGCACGAGTAGGTCAACTAAAAAATAAAATATTCATCAAAGAAATTTACTCTACAAACATTTCAGTGTCAACTTATTTTCGGCGTTTGTTAGTTCGCCATAATATGGCATGTTATGTCATCACATGCCAAATAAGCATTGAAAGCTGCGTTGTCCTCAAGAACGTTATCTATGACCAAGAGATCATTTTCCGGCTGCTCTTCTTCTTGGATGAAGCCTAACTTTAAAAAAAGAACTTGCAAATGTAGGTTTAGTAGCAAAATATTTCCAATAGTAGAAGGTGTTATAAGCCACAAACAATTTTCGCTTATGTGCATTGCTTGCAAAGATGTGATCGACTTCGAAAATTCTTCAATAGTCTTGCCACGTTCGATTGCTGTAATTTGTTTCCTTATTATATTTTGCTGATAGTAAGCTTTGAAATAATGAATAATGCCTTGGTCAAGGGGCGGCTGAATGATGGACGTTGTATTTGTGGGTACAAACTGCACGTTTATATTTTTTAAATCGTCCAACTTCTTATGACAGGCAGCATTGTCGACAAAAAGAATTATTTGTCTCATTTCTTCGTCAAATTTATATAAAATTTGGGCCCATAAATGTTGGGTCATCCATGCCTTTTTGTTGGAGAAATATTGCAAAGGTACAACCTTATTTTTAAAACACCTTGGCGTTTTGGTTTTTCCAATCACAATCATTTTTCTGTCCGTCCAATTATCCGAAAAATGTCCATGTACTTAGTTTTTCTGCTGCATATTTTTAAGATCAATTAAGCGAGTAATTCAACTAAGCGGGGTTCAATTAACCATCTAAAAAGCTTTGCTACTAATACGGGAAATTTTTGAAGCCAATTTTTTCGATCAATTAAGCGGGATGTTCAATTAAGCGAGGTGCAACTAAGCGGGGATTAGTGTATATAAGAAATATGCTTAAAATAAACTTACCTTCAGAACACTCTATTCGTAGATGGCAAATAATCAAAAAAACAAGGCCAGGCTTCAACGATGATACTCGTATCACTAAAAATTTAAAAGACTTAATTTCGAAATGGACACACGATACTAAAGAAACTTAATTAATTTTTGATGAAATATCAATTAAACGAAATTTGTATTTTGATGGCTACTATGATGAAATAGTTGGGTACATTGACGATGGCAATGAAAAGAAAAATCTAATTGGTAAATATGTGTTATTATTTATGATAAGAGGTCTGTTCTCTAATTGGAAATACATCATGAGCTACTTTGTAACGGATAAACCAATAAGTGGTAAGAAATTAAAAAAAAATCTGATAAACAATCTTAATTATTTTTAAGATATTGGGCTACGGGTCAGAAGTTTAACATGCGATCAAGGTTCGAATAATAGAAGGTGCTTCAATTTTCTAGATATAAGACCAGAAAAGCCGTTCTTTTATCACAACTGTCAAAGAATTTTCTCGTTGTATGACCCTTGTCATCTCATTAAAAGTGCACGCAATACATTATTAAAAAGAAAAATATAAGATGTGTCGAGGGCATCGCAACTTGGCAAGTTGTAGAAAATCTTTACGAAGCAGAGCTATACAAAACAACGAAAATGGCACATAAGATATCTTATAAGCATATCAGGCCAAACATTTGGCAAAAAATGAAAGTAAAGCACGCTACACAGATTTTCAGCCACACTGTAAGTGCTTCCATAAAGACGGCTTAGAAATGAAAAGCTCAGAAGTAGCTCCGTATGTGTTATAAAAAAACAAACTAGACTTTTTGTAGTACTTTAACTTTTATATTTTATTGACTCTAATATATTGTTGCAAAAATTAAATGGAGTAAAACAGCAAAGCACTCAAAAATTCGTCTGGTTCTTTCGATGTCTACAGATAAAGTATCTAGATTTTCTCGGAATTTGTTTCATCAGACTAAATGTGCAGCTGCTCTGTTTCGGCGGGAATGTTGGTCTTTTAAATTTATGATGCGACATCTGAATTTGAATATATACAACTTTGGTGTTGCCAATGCATGTTTTTCGTAACAGCCCCCTTCGATACAAGAACTCCAGGCTGGGATGTTGTTGTATCCTTGTTATATAACTGCAATTTAACGGTTGGCCGTTCAAAAATTCCATTGGATGTTTGAATTGTAGCACTTCTGACTTGGCCGTCGGATGATGTTTTGACTGCTATTATTCGGCCTTTGGGATAGTTGTTCCTGGGCAAGTCTTTGTCTATCAGGACAACAATATCACCAATCTTCAACGGTTGTACTGGATCATACCACTTTGATCGAAGTGTGAGCTCGGGTAAGTACTCGGTAATGAAGCGCTTCCAGCATTTGTTGGCAAACTGTTCTTTATACTGGTATGTCTGTTTGAGTTTCTTCCAGTTGTCATCGAGTTTCATTGTTGGTTTTCCACCACCTGAGTCCAATCGCAAAAAATGATTCGGTGTCAATGCTTCTGAAGATTCATCATCCACTGGAACATATGTTAGCGGCCTTGAATTGATAATATTCTCAGCCGATATCAAACAGCTTCTAAGTAATGGGTCGCTGGGAGTTCTCAAAGGTAAAGATGTGTATAATGCTGTCTTGAATGAGCGAACTAATCGCTCCCATGCTCCTCCCATATGTGGCGAAGCCGGTGGATTAAAGTTCCATTTTAAGGATGGTGATATGAATTGTTTTGCTATCATGGCTGGATCAATTGCTTCTAAATCTTGACGAAGCTGACGTTCTGCTCCGATAAAATTCGTCCCTCGATCGGAATAAATCTCGTTTGGTTGTCCTCGGCGCTGGATAAAGTCATGAAAGCATAAAATAAATGAATCAGTATCTAATCCATGTGCGACTTCGATGTGCACAGCTCTGGTGGTTAAACAGGTAAACAAAACACCCCATCTTTTTTCCTGTCGTCTTCCAACTGCAACATTCAGGGGTCCAAAATAGTCAACGCCCGTGAATGTAAACGGATTGCAAAACAAGGACACTCTGGCCTTCGGAAGTTGAGACATCTCTGGTTCTTGAGGTTTAGCTTTTCGATTCTTACATAGTTGACAGTGTTTTGTGATGGCTGATTTTATGGCACATCTCAGCTTAGGGATTGCATATTGCTGTCTAAGTTGGTTCACCACAGTTTCGTTGTTTGCACCCAGGAACCTCTCGTGGCATTGTAGGATAATTAAATTTGTTGCGTGATGTCCTCTCGGAAGTATGATTGGGTGTTTCTGGTTTGAACTCATAATGGAAACTGCTTCAAGTCTTCCCTTAGCTCTCAATAACCTTTGATTATCAAGGTAAGGACACAGGCGTCGGATCTTGCTGGAACGGTGTACTGTTGGTCGACCTGCATTGGATGAGTTGTTGACTTCTTTCATAAGACTGCATATTTCCTCACTGAAAGCGTTTTCTTGTACTTGACGAAATAAGATGATTTGTGCTTCATTGAGTTCGTCGCCGTTTAATATTTCTTTCGTTGGTAGCTCAGGCTTGAAATTAATTTTGATGTTCAAATAGCGGATGACATATGCGATTGTTCTTACAATTGCACTCCATTTTAAAAATCTGTTGAAATCTATGATCGGATGTTGTGTCACATGTATATTTAGAAATTCCTCTGAATGTAAAGTATCTTCTTTGATTGTTTTGTCTTTTGGCCATCGGTCTTCTTCATACTTCAAGAATTCGGGACCTTGAAACCAGCGGTCATTAGTATCTAGTTTTGGTGGTTTGGTCCATTTAGTTGCTTCATCTGCAATATTTAGTTTCGATGGAATATATCGCCAGGAATTCATATGTGGAATGTCTTGGATTTCGGCAACTCGAAAGGCAATGTATTTGTTGTATCGGTGAGGATTGCTTTTTATCCAAACAAGCACAGTTTTGGAATCGCTCCAGAAAAACGTTTGGTTAACCTTGATGGACAGTTCCTTTAAAATTTGAGTTCCGAATATGCAGACCATAACGGCAGCGTCAAGTTCCAGACGAGGAATAGATCGGAGTTTTATTGTCTTGGCGCCTAATAAGGAGCACTCTACCTTATCATCCTTGCTGATACGGAGATAGGCCACTGTTGCGCACGCTTGTTCGCCCGCATCCATCAAGATATGGAGTTGTACATCTGCCTTCTCCCAATCTGGGAATTGATTCAACATGCATCTAGGGATCCGAAGTTGCTCAACTTGTGGAAGTATTTGTAGCCATTTGGTCCATGCCAAATGTCCAAATGTCCTGTAGAAGGATTTTAAGGTAGACCAAAAAGTTTGCGATGAGGCCTAGCGGGTCATAAATTGACATCAGTATCTTTAGGACTTCTCTTTTAGTTGGGCGACATTCTCCATTCAAAACTTGTTTGCTTCCTTTGTTGTATCGAAGTGAAAACGTGAATGTATCGCTTTGGAGGCACCACCACATGCCTAATATTTTTCTGTGAAGCATTCTGGATTCATATTTAGGTCTTTTGGATCGTTGGGCGACTCTGGGTTGAGGATTTCCATGACGTTGGTGTTGTTCGACCTCCAATTTCGGATTTCAAAGCCAGCTCGTGAATGTATCTCCGATATTTGTTTTGCCAGTTGTACAGCCTCTTGTTCGTTATCAACGCTGTCTAATAAATCATCTACATAATGATTTTTGACGATACTCTCAACTGCCCGAGGAAATTCTTCTGCGAACTGCTGCGCATTGTGGTTCTTGACGTACTGAGCACAACTGGGTGAGCAAGTTGCCCCAAACGTCATGACTTGCATCACGTACGTTTCGAACTGGGAATTATCATCTTCTCTGGTGGTACATCTCTTTGATATCAGCGGACAGCCCAATCTTCCTTTCTCTGCTTCTCAACAGGACTCCAAATAAAGATGAGTTCCAGTCTACACCTTTCATTAGGAGTGTATTTAAAGATACTCCGTCGACTGTGGCTGCTGCATCCCAAACAATGCGAATCTTGCTGGGTTTATTAGGGTTTCGAATCGGAAATATCGGTAAATACCAAATCTTTTGTTGTTGCCTTTCATATTCTTCATTGGTAAGTTTTCGTATATATCCTTTCTTTTCGTAATCTTTAATCTGTTGAATCATATTCTTCTTCTGCTTCTCAAGACATCTCATTCTGCTCATGGCCATTGGTTTCGAATCAGGTAGCTTAATATTTTCATAGCGCCACAGAAGACCAGACTCATAGCGGCCTTTTGATGGAATTGTTTTTTCATTTAGTAGACTTAATGCCTTTTCTTCTTCTTGGATTATTTTGGGATCCTTTTCACCCAATGTTCCCAAGCTATCTGTAGCGAAGAAATCTTTCACCAACTGATGAAGCTTATCATCTGGCTGGCATTCACATTGATGGCAGTGATGCTCGGTTTCCGTTGTATCATTTCGTTCAGGTGTGACGGAGAACACAGTCCAGCCAAGCCGACATTTCACAGCGATGGGATCGATTTCGGTTGCTTCTCTCACTTTAAGTGGAACAGCTGCGTGCCAATTCTTGAGACCTATTAGTATGCCTGGACTCACATTGGCATAGGATTCAACAGGCAGGCCTCTTAAATGATGAAATTCAGTAGCCATACGTTTGTAATCCAAAGATTGGCTTGGCAGGTTCAAGTTCTGTACAGTTCTCACATTAGAGAGGTTGAAGCGTGGAGCATTTTGATAATCACCGGCGATTGTCAACGAGGTTTTTAGTGACTGTTTCTCTTGACGAGAGATGGTTCCACTCCACTTTAAACACAAGAGCGCGGTTTCTCCTTCAAGTTGCAATTCTTTTGCTAGCCTTTCATTGAGCAAAGTACTGGAGGATCCTTCGTCCAAAAACGCAAAAGTTCGAACTTGCTTTTTATTGTTGAAAAGTACTACAGGCAATATTCTGAACTTCACAGAAACAGGAGTGATGTGATTCATGTTGCCTTCGTTTGATACCTCGTTGTGCTCTTCTTTGTGTAGTGCATTATGCAAAAGAGGATGATGTCGTCCGTGGCAGTTGTCTTGGGAGCACATCACTGGTGTTGTACATCTGTATGGGTGTCTTTTGAGACATTGACGACAAAGCTTTGCCTGCTTAACGAAGTCCCAACGTTGGTTCACGCTCCAGCCCATGAATTTCTCGCAAGATGAATTCGATTGGCAACCTCCTTGGCGTACGCTGCATTTTCTTTGAAAATTGGAGGTACATAGATGTTGCTTTGCTCCGTCGCGTATCCTTCTGATCATGGATGTTGACATGTTCATTCTCGAACTTTGTTTTGCTTGTGGAGTGAAACCAATTTTTTGATGGCATAACGTCACAAATGTCACCTGCCAGAGAATGCAACCAGTCGCCGAGAATACAGATGTTGCTGCAGTCTTCTTCTTCGCGTCTATGTGATGCTGTTACCTAGCTCAATTTCAAACTAACCGAAACCGGGTATCCCTAAAATATGCAACACAAAAAAGGCAAAACTTACTATCAGATAGTAATCGTTGCAGATACGGAGGCGGTAAGGTGGAAATGTTGGTTAGGAATCTTAGGTTGAGTAGAGTTTCTAAGAAGCAACATTTCCACTTTGCAAGAAGAGATCCACTTGATTCAGAAGCGTTAGATAGGGACTGGGATTCGTGTGTTGGTAAGTCGATCCCCGTGATAAAGTGAGTGTCTCTTATGCGACTCAACAAACCTTCAACGTGAGGCAACGGATACGCATCCTTTACCGTGACTGCGTTAACTTTTCGAAAGTCGAGACATAACCGAACTTTACCAGGCTTTCGCACCAAAACGACTGGACAGCTCCATGGCGAATTACTGACTTCAATAACTCCAAGCTCTAACATGCGGTCCAATTCCTTGTACGCCTCTTCCTGACGCACTGGAGACAGTGGGTAATGTCGAGATTTAATCGGTACAGCGTTACCCGTATCGACTGTATGACATCCTAGAGTCGTTTTCCCTAAGCCTAACACCATAAAGTTGGGAAACAGGTTTTTCACCTTCTCTAGCTGAAGTTTTTGCTCTGGCAGAAGATCTATCAGTTCCGCGTCAGCTTTAAAATTTACCTCCTCTTCACCATTGTCAATATTTCCTTCAATTTCGCTTATTTCAGGCATTAAATGAAAATTTCGCCAAAAGTTCATCCCCAGGTAAAGCTTTTGAGTGAGGTTGGGAATTAAGTAATAAGTAATTGGTTTGGTAACTCCGTTGTACGTCGTTGGAACTTCACAATATCCCACGATATTATGCGATTTTCCATCCGCAGTCCGTACTATGTTTTTATATGGAGTTACTTCCGCCCCAATTTCCTTTACCAATGCCCAACCATCTTTCCCAATAACGGAGATTGAAGCTCCGCTATCTAACAACCCGAAGACAGATTCATCGTAAAGCTTTACGTTGGCATACATCCGACCATCTGAATTAGATGAAATTATGGTTTCGACAATTTGTTTACGAAATTTTTTTCGTTGACGAAACCTTTGACGACACTTTTGAATATGAACGCTTGATGAATTATAGCCATGCCCAAAAATACGAGCACGAACTTTGGCATAATTCATCTTGCGATCATGTAATGTTTGAAGATTAAACGCTTTTATGGGATGGGATGCAACTTCAGAATCTTCGACGTGACTTCGTTCCAAGATCTTGATTGGAACATTTTTATCAAAAGCTTTACTTGAATTGTTGTTGGATTGAAATGATTTTATTGTTGAGAGGGGTTGGGAGCATTCCTGGTGGAACGAAGATCCCCACTCCTCCTCTCGTTACCGTACAGGTTTCCCGAGTGTTTACCGCATTCCACAGTACTCACACCTTTTGCTCCACAAAGAAAGCAAAACAAATTTCTGGTTCTCGATGGACAGAAATGATAGGCATGGCCTTTCTGGTCGAAATTCCAGCAAACACAGTTTGCCGTTGAAGTTGCTTTTCGAGCACCTGAAAAACCTGCAACTTCCTCACCCTCGAAAGGTTCCACTTCTTGGTTTTCCGCAATGGCAATTTCATGAACTGCTTTTGGTGCCAAGGATCTTTTAGCTAAAAATCGCTCAGCCTCTCGCGCTTTATTTCGGAGCTCTTCAAGGCTCTTTACATTCGAAGCCAACAAGATTTCACCGAGTTTATCCTTAGTATTGTTTCGAATAACGTTGACCATCTTCTTTTCGTCAAACGGTTCCATTAATCGGTCGTTAAGACCCGCTACAGCATAGTAAAAATCGTCAAATGACTCCTTAGGACCTTGCCTTCGTGTAAGCAAACGCATATATATTTCGACATCACTTTCGAGTTTGCCGAACTCTTTGTTCATTGCCGTTTTGACGTCGCTAAACTTTGCATCAGGGTTTCTTTTAAGATATGCCCAAAACCATTTGTTTGGCCTACTTCCGGATGAGAGCAAAATTTGAAAATTTGCAATCATCTGTTCGTCTGTATAACCAGAAGATTTTTGCATACGTTTGACTTTGAACAAAAATTCGGAAACGTTTTCAGACCCATCGTAGCTGATATGCCACCGGTCAAGCCTACATCTATCTGACGTGCTAGGCGAAGATGATGGTGCAATTGATTCCCTTGGCGTTGGGGTAAGAACTTCCGGCCCTCCATCAGCGTTATTCGAAAACGGATTAATATTCCTTGAATTTTTTCTTTCCTGTTGATTGATACCAATCGACTCCAACTTTGCTATGACGTTATTCATGAAAACATTTAACGTCTGCATGAGCCTCACCTGATTACCAGTTATCGATGACTCTATGCGATCCAACAATTCGTTTGTTTCATCGACCCTAATTGCATTACGGTTAGTACCACTGCTTTCAGGGCCTTCAACTTCGGCTGTATTTTGTACCCTACCGTTAATGTCAACATTTTCGTTTTCACTAGCCATGGTAGATGTTAAATCAGAACCAATTGAGTTAATATCCTCAGAAAAACTAAACGTATTATTCAGATCAAAACGATCGATCGTATTTCTAAACCTTTGATGGAACTCCTCAAATTTAGCTTCGTTATATAAACTGACTTCTTGGAGTTTTTCTTGGAACGACTTTCTTCTCTGCTTGCTCATACCTCAACTAGAATCTACCGAGTATACCCCTTCACTGCGAAAAAAGATTTCCGCTACTGACTCTTTGAATCCGGGAAACAAAATCAAGATCAATGAATTGATCAGTTCGAAAACCCTCAACAGAACAGGACACTCGAACTCTATTATGGTCCTAATGCAGGTTGAACTAGGAAAACTAAAAAAAAAAAAACTATCTAATTCAAAGTCTAAACTAAGAAAATGCAAATTTACTAAGTGTGCTCAAAAATGTAAATAGAAAAAAGGTACCTAATAGTAAAAAGTATTAAACTAAAAAAAATAATTCGAAAACTTGATTATAAAAAAAAATAATCTCCGACTGATTCAGATTCAGATGATTTATACTCACCAATAGAAAATGTTGGTAATTTTGGAGAAGGTTGGTTTGAGGTTGTGCCGTTTCTAGTGGCAGTAGATATCGCCGCCTGTGGGGCATCCACAACTGCTTTTTTGATTGCTTCCGAGAAGACTGATGTAAGCGATTGCAGGGTTTCTTCTGACAATGACATATTTGTTTATCTCAATTCCACTTATGACACCACTGTTGTATATGCAAATAAGTTTCTTTATTATTTCTCATTCAATTCTTTATTAATTATAAAGGAATGTTTTTACATAAAACGTTTTACAAAAAAAGCCGTTTGTATATATCTATATAGAAGTATGGATACATCCAAGAGATGATTTAAGATAGATAGATATTTATCAGAAAGAGAAAGATGGATAGTTAATTAAAGGCGAATACACATTACAAGGTAAATATAGATTTCTCAATTAAGGTGAGTACACAATAGTAGATAAAAAAATTTTGATTATGTCTCACTTGTGGCAACGCGGTACCAAATACCCAATCCAGTAACCGGGACTCACAAAATCAACATAATCAAATTCAAATTTAAACTGAAAAATAAAAAGAATGTTAATAAAATTAATTTGAAGTTATAAAAAAAAAACTAAATGAATTGGCTCAAAATAAAACTTTAGCCACTCTATCTTCAGAATTCAGATAGAGGGCTCCACGTTGCCGGCGCCATTTGTAACGAGCCGCTTTGCCTGTGTGGGGTCGTGACTGGCCTAATTGAACCCGTAGCTCAGCGGTTTCGAAGGTTCTTTGACCCAGGGCTCATCACAAAAAAATAATAAAGCCAGCCTAGCATCCCGGTGTTGATGATGCGCGAGATATCTACCTTAAACCCTCCCTACCTGGTTGACTAGAGCACACCTTTCCTCGGCTTCTTCTCCTTACCCCTTCTTTCTCATTTCCCCTTCAATCTCTCATCCCTTTATGCTAAAAAAACTTAAGCCATCATCTTGATGATTTTATGTTTCATAAAAAATCCATTTGTTTCTTTTTTTTTAAACCACAAAATGTTTTATTAAAATATTTAAATTTTAAAGGCTTTAATTTATATCCACAAAGTGTATATACACATGTACAAGTGAAACTTCAATTAAAAAAAAAGAATCTCGTAAACAAAAGAATATTTATGTTGCTTTGTTTCAGCTATGAATTGCTCCAATAATATACTTTACTACCAACTCAAGAAGATGTACATAAGAATAAAAATCGACTTTATTAGCATCTCCTTAGTGTTTTCATTTCGGGTGCTGCCGATTACAAACCATGATACAGAAAGCAATTTCTCTCAAGAAATTTGGAAGGTTTGCTCAAAACAAGGGCGCTAGTCCCCAGGTGAATTTATTTTATATTATATTTCTCTTAATATCAATGTTTTTAACCACAGACTTTCGCCTTTATTTGTGAATATTTATTCGAAGCCTGTTGAAGTAAAGTATGTGTACATTTCTACACTCAATTGCTGCTGTATCATGATCGTTGATATCTGTCTCAGCGGCTATGGTGGGCGCAGACGTTGACGACAGAGGTGTCAACGTCTCTGCCAATAGTAAGATTCATGGAATGTAACAACACCTACAGAATCACGAATTCAATTCCGAATTAGCGAACATCCTCAGCTACAGCTATGCCATCGACTTTGTGAAATTCAATTGAATGGTGCAAGGGAAAGCTTTGACATTCAATAGTCGACCGCCCAGTTTTGGAATGACTTAACAGCGGCAATAGCAACGGCAGAGTATGCAGGCAAATCAGGTAAGTTTATTCATTTACTTACGAGTAATCTTAACACGGATATTTTAAATTCTATGGTTCTTTAGGATTTCCAACGTCCTTTGCCCATTCATCAGCTGCCAAGAAGTATGGTACAAGTCGACCAAAAAAAAAACGACTCTTGCAGCTGCAACTAAAGCAACATTTTCTGGTTTGAATGTTTTTGAACAACAACAACAACTTAAACTTCTGGTTTCATTCAGTGCAACAGCACATGAGGTTCGGTTGTGTAAGTACATATCGAAAAAATCATATCGTGATTAACTTGCTTAAAATTCACCTTCTTGATCTAAATCGATGCTTGTAACGCCAAATATCTCACTAAAGAACGGCAGGGGCACTGCTGACCGAGTCATCGGCTACTGCGGCCACTTAGGCCGACGCAGACCACGTAGATGATGAAATGAATGTCGACATTGAAACAACCTGCTGGGAGAACACCTCCTAAATGACGGGAATTAAAAATCAATGGTAAGTCTTTTTAAAAATGAAAATCTAATCATTTTCGTATGTATACTATTTTAGAATTTTCTTATATAGACAGAAAAAATAGAAGCCAAATTCCTAAATACACAATGCTTATTGAATCACCAAAAGAACTAACTGGAATCACATAGAAGACCATCGACACAGGAACTGTCCAAATGATGTTTTAAGAATTTCCCGCAACCTTCACCTTCCGAAAATTTCCAAAAATAATACAACCGGAAATTGTGCATTTATGACATGGTCCGATTGGGATTTTGGAATTTGCCTCGCAAAAGAATGTCACAAACGACTTGCCACAATTTTTTAATCAACGGATCGAATTACCAGCGGGAGTTTTATTATTATAAACCAATCAACTTGCTACAATTTAATTGTGCGTCCATTGACGAGAAGGCTTATGATGGCAAGACTACTTCAAAGTAAGCTTCACATAAACCACAAACTTTGAAAGCACTACCTAATTGATGTGTTTTTTTTTCAGCAACAAAACGAAGCGGTATTGCAACAAATCCTGAAGTGAAGATGATTATAGTCGACAACATGTTTAAAATCTCATCCGTTAATAATCAAGGTTCGCGGCGCAGCTAGTTTTTAAATAAATTTGTAATTTTTCATAAAAACCATAGAATTTGTGTGCCAAAAGCAGTCCAATATTATTTTTAGCACAGTTTTCACTAAAAAGAAGTTGCAAAATTCATTTTTCTTAAAATATTGCATTCATTTTTCAATTTTTGAATTCAATGGATCTCTTTTTTGAACGGCTGAGTTCACCTCACATGTTTTCCCCCTAATTGTGCACATTTCACCAAAAGCCATAAGAAATGCACGGGAGAACTAACACATGCTTATGCTAATGGACAAAATTCTCTCAATTTAGTTTGTAGGAGAGAGCAAACCCATTAAGTCGGGACTTTAGATAATATATTTCCTCTATGTCTCTACCCTACAACATCAAGGTATCCGCGGTGGCGTTCGATCGTTGCATATTGAGCACGATAATTAATAATTTAATTATATTTATTCATTGTAAGCATTTATTTTATTTATCCATTGTAAGCATTTTATGCAATTAATTATAAGCATAAAAGAGGCATTGGCCCACAAATAAATATCATTTTAAAACATTTCTTTTGAGTAATTTGATCGACAGTTTACATACAGTTCAGGTTCAAGTGCCTGCAATTTGTATCATCCAATATTAACTTAATTTCACCCATATAACACATAATAAACAAATCAAGTTCCAGTGCTTGTATTTGTTATCGACTTGTGTTCTGCATCTTACTTACTTACTTAAGGTGGCGCTACAGTCCTGTGTGAACTAGGGCCTCACCCAACAAACTTCTCCATCTAGCTCGGTCCCTAGCTAGATGTCTCCAGTTTCGCGCTCCGAGTTGGGTGAGGTCACCTTCCACTTGTGCGCGCCACCTGATTCGCGGTCTTCCTCTACTGCGCTGTCCTGTGGGTGTGGATTCGAAGACTTTCCGGGCCGGAGCATTGGTTTCCATGCGCTCTACGTGACCTAGCCATCTTAGTCGTTGGACTTTTACCCTTCTTGCTAAGTCTACGTCGCTGTACTCGCAGCTCGTCGTTCCATCTTCTCCTCCACTCCCCTTCGATGCATACGGGACCGTAGATCACACGAAGAATCTTTCTCTCGAAACGACCCAAGGTGCTTTCATCCGCTTTTGTCAAAGTCCATGCTTCTGCACCGTATAGCAGGACGGGGATGATAAGGGTCTTATATAGCGACACTTTGGTCCTTCGAGAGGGAATTTTTCCACTCAATTGCTTTCTTAATCCAAAGAAACAGCGGTTAGCAAGAGTTATTCTTCGTTTGATCTCAGCGCTGGTGTTGTTTTCTGCGTTTACAGCGGAGCCTAGGTAGACGAAGTCCTTGACTACCTCAAAGTTACGTCTTTCGATGGTGACGTTTTGACCAAGACGTCGGTGTTGTAGGTCCTTTCTTGATGACAGCATGTACTTTATTTTGCCCTCATTAACCGTTAAACCCATTTTTGCCGCCTCTGCCTCAATACTCACAAAAGCCCCATTGACATCACGGTGAGTTCTTCCGATTATGTCAATGTCATCAGCATATGCTAGTAATTGGACAGACTTTTGAAAGATAGTGCCTCTGGTGTTGACGTGTGAGCTTTGCACTATTCTTTCAAGTACGATGTTAAAAAAATCACATGACAGCGCATCACCTTGTCTAAAACCTTTTTTGACATCGAAAGGTTCAGTTAAGTTGTTTCCAACCTTTATGGAGCAGCGTGAATTCTCCATGGTCATCCTGCACAAACGGACGAGTTTGGCAGGGATGCCAAAACTAGACATGGCTCTATACAGTTCGTCCCTGTAGATACTGTCATATGCGGCCTTGAAATCGATGAAAAGATGGTGGGTGTCGATTTGGTGTTCTTGGGTTTTTTCCAGGATCTGCCGTAATGTGAATATTTGATCGACTGTGGACTTTCCTGGTCTAAAACCACACTGATAAGGACCTATCAGGTTGTTGACGATGGGCTTTAGACGTTCACATATTACGGCAGAGAAGATTTTATAAGCGATGTTAAGTAGACTGATTCCTCTATAATTGGTGCAGTTTAGAGGGTCTCCTTTTTTCAGGATCGGGCAAACAATACTGAGGTTCCATTCATCGGGCATGCTTTCTTCCGACCATATCTTACAGATAAGTTGGTGCATGCTCCTAACCAACTTATCTCCAGCTGCTTTAAAGAGCTCGGCATTCAAGCCATCCGCTCCAGCGGCTTTGTTAGACTTCAGCTTAGATATAGCAATCTTTACTTCGTCTAAGTCGGGAGGACGGGATTGTTGGCTTTCGTCGTCTATGTTGAATGGATCATCCTGCCTGACAGCGGAATTCGGTTCGTCGTCGCCGTTATACAGTCTGCAGAAGTGGTCCTTCCATATCCTCAGCATTGACTGCGGTTCCACTATGATGTTTCCACTTTCGTCTTTGCAGCCTTCGGTTCTAGGTTTATGTACTTGTGAATTTCGTTTCACCTGTTCATAAAACTTTCGAACTTCGTTTCTGCTTTTAAACCTCTCAACATCCTCGACCGCACGCTTCTCATGCTCTCTCTTTTTCCTTCTGAGAAGTCGGTGTTCCTCTCGCCTCTTCTGCTCATAGAGCTCATGAGCAGCTCTCGTCCTTTTATGCAGCGCCGCCTTGCGTGCCTGTTGTTTGGCTGCATTTGCCTGCCGACATTCCTCATCAAACCAGGGGTTCCTTGTTGGTGGTCGCTTGAAACCCAGCACGTCAGAGGCGGCTTCTCTGAGTGCGTCTTGGCAATGTTGCCACTGGTTTTCTATACATTGTGTTGGCGGCACAGAACTTCGAGAGAGGTTACTTGTAACTCGGTCGGAGAAGGATTTGGCGATCTCTTGCGATTGTAGCCGTTCGACGTTGTACCTTCTCCCAACATCTCCCTGTTTTGCCTTGGGCCTGGAAACCCGAAGTGCTACCTTGGCTACAACAAGGTAGTGGTCCGAGTCGATGTTAGCTCCTCGGAAAGTTCGGACATCCATGATGCTGGAAGCGTGTCTGGCGTCGATCGCAATATGGTCAATCTGGTTGACGGTAGATTGATCTGGAGATCTCCAAGTTCCTTTGTGGATGTTGAGGTGTGGAAAACGCGTACTGGCTACCATGACGTTTCGCCCCGCAGCAAAATCTATGAGCCTGAATCCGTTGTCGGAAGTGTTGTCGTGCAGGCTGTTTTTCCCGATTATTCCACCAAAGATGTCTTCCCTTCCTAGCTTGGCATTAAAATCGCCCAGGACAATTTTAATATCGTAGCTAGGACACTGCTCGTATGTTTTGTCTAAGAGCTCGAAGAACATATCTTTGGTGTTGTCATCCTTCTCATCTGTGGGGGCGTGCGCGCATATCAGGCTAATGTTGCCGAATTTAGCCTTGATGCGGATGGTCATGAGGCGCTCGTTGATGCACCTATAGCTTAAGACTTGTTGCCTAAGTCTGGGTCCAATGACGAAGCCGCATCCAAATAAGCGCTGTTGGTTTTCTCGGTAGCAGTCACCATAGTAGATATCGCAGTTTTTCATCCTCTTTTTGCCCGGCCCATCCCATCGTATTTCCTGGATGGCGGTGATGTCTGCTTTATAGCAGTCTAGGGCCTCCGCTAATTCTTCGGCTGCACGTGGTCTGTTAAGGGACCTAACATTCCACGTGCATATCCGAAGTTCGTTGTCCTTAATTCGTTTGCGTTGGTTGTCAGCAGTAAATCCGTCCGTATCCGAGGCTTGTTGGTGCTTCGCAACTATAAGATTTTTACGTGGTCAGGAAGTCCTGACGGCACAACCCCCAACCTGGAGGGCCAGATCCTTAGTATAACTCCAAGGACGGGGAGCCGGATAAACCGCTCCTTATAGGCCTGGGCTCCGAATAAGTCGTAGAAGCCCTATAAGGTGTTCACTAAGTAGTTCAACCTTACTGGAACTGTAGACGCCACCGTTGATTCCATCTCGGGAATTCCTCCACTGCCGTCTGGATAAGGAGAGGTGCCTTAGTGGACGCACCTCTCCCCCCCTCTCTCGTTTGCTGCCCCCAACAACTTTCCACTGGGGTTGGAACCCAATCTCCAGTTGAGGTACTAGGCACCCGATGTTCACCACGGGGAGGTGAGAGTAGGAGTTGATAGACAGAGGTTGGTTTTGAGAAAAACCTGTGGACGCTTGTGTCCTCTTGAATGCACATGTCTACCATTTGAACATCTGTGTTCTGCATCATTAAGAAGAATTCAAACAATCTCTAAGGTTCATGTACAAGTTTTTAAAAAAGTCATCAGCAGCACTCCACATATAAAACAAATTAAATCCACAATTACAGAAAAGTGTATTCTAGAAACTAATAGGATTTCAAAGTTTTCTTTTTGGTTTTCCAGTGAAAATGTTTGCAGACCCCACAACATTGAAAAAAAAATTAAAAAGAATCTTTACGGCTTACAAAGTGAATCAAAAAATCCGAATTTTGTTTTCTACTTATTTTTACTTGCGATATATGTATGTACATACATACGTAGTATAGGGTAAGTTTAGGATTCGTGGAAACAAAAAAAATCGAGATAATAATTTTCCCTAACATTACGATAATAGAGAAAGCGAAAAATATGGGTCTCGCAATTCTGTCTGTCTGTCTCCACCCGTACAGCCTAAACGGCTGAAGGGAATTTCTTCAAACTTGGTATATAGTGTTGTTTGGCTAATATGCCCAGGCGTTTTTTTTAATTTTTTTTTAGAACCAAAAATAACGGTACCTGCCATACAGTTTTTTTTCGCTAAAAACGAAATTGACATTTTTCTCAAAAACGGGTCCGACGATTTTGTTAAAAAAATTAAAATGAACTCAATAAAGAAATGCTACTTTTTAATTATGTTTTTATTTTCATAAACTAAAAACTTTGGGTAGCTACACTCTACAGTGCAACCCTGTTTTTTGATATTGTTTTTGAAACCTTATACTTTTGGTCAATATTTTTAAAACTAGGTGTAAGATACTTTTTTATTATTTTGCAGAAAATTTGAAAAAATCATGTTTCTTAACAAAAACAACGGTACCTCCCATACAAATGTTGAAAACCGGTAAAATAAAAACCTTATTTTTCTCGAAAATGGCTCCAAAAATTTTTATAAAAAGAAAAAAAAACGAAAAAAAAGAAGTATTTTTATTTTTAAAGTTCTTGTTAATACTTTTATAAAAAAAAATTATCAAATACTAACGGTACCTGTCATAGAACCGATTTTTTGGTTTTCAAATTTCTCGTCAACGGCTTAACTGATTTCAACCAAAATTCTTATGCGAGTTCTCCTTTACCATTTAAACAATTTTGCATATAAAAATTTTCAAAAAAATAATTTTTGGATTTTTAAAAAATGTTGAATTTTTTTGTGAAAATTCAATTTCTTGGAAAGGGGCCAATGAATATTTTTTTGTATTTTATGTAAAATTGTATTTTATTAAATACTAAAAGTCTCCAACAATTTTTGAATTTTTTTTTTCTTAAATTCATATTTATCAAACACATCAGATGGCTTACTTAATTTTTAGCTCTAAGGTTTTAGCCATTAAAATAACTTAATCAATTTATCTAACTTAATTTCTTATTTTTTTTAATAATGTCACAATATTTTTGACAAATTAATATGTACATACTTGTACATCATCAAATTCTAGCTGCGTTAAAGTTGTTAGCTACGAGAGCAAGTTTGTGCGATCCAGTCGTGCCCATTTTTTATTATTTTAAAGAGAACCTTTACAGCTAACGAATGGAATTCAAAATTCCCAAATTCGTTTTCTAATAAATTATTTTGTATTAATTGAAAACGAATTTCTAATGAATAATAAAACAAATAAAAAGGCATATCGCAATCCAAAAATTAAAACTGAAAAAAAAACTCTGCATGTGTGTTTTTTTTTTTTTTTTTGTGAAGTTGATACCTACATCACTCTGTGAATATGTCTGTAGCTGCGTCTGCGCTGTGATAGCACAATGAAATAAATACAGAAAACAGAACTCGTTGGGTCTTTTTTTTGTTGTGAAGTTGACACATCACTCTGTGAAAGTGAATATGTATGTATGTATATGTATGCGTCTGCGCTGTAGGGTAAGCGCAAAAAAAATAGATAACCAGGCGAAGTATGAAGGTACACTACACATTAAAGACACACAACAGAGAGGAAGACCAGGCGCGAGCGCGACCAAAAGTTTGATGTCTTCTCTCTTTATACTTCGTATGGACCAAAAATACTCCATTACCAAGATCGGAATCTCAGACTGACATTTCGGTTTGCCTACAAGCTAACTACACACTAAATGTGAGAAAGTGTGCGTGATGATGCAAAAAACCAAACCCATTCTCACATTTAGTGTTTCGGCACATCAAAATGCTTCATTATAGTAATCAGCCCCATCTAAATGCTTTATTTTGAATGTTTCATGGCCTCGTTCAAAAACTAAACAATCCTTACCAACAGAATCTGAAGTGCTGACATGGTCTTAATTGGAAGATTTGTATAGCTTTTTAATTTCAATCCAAATAAATGTTGTTAATGTATATTAAATAAAATAAAATTGACCAAATACATATTTAATGATTTATTAGTGTTGTATTTTGTTTACTTAAATTATTTGCGAACGCAATATGCGCTGCAACTGGGTAAGTAAAATTGGAAATGGACAAAGTGTAACTCAACACTTTGTAAAACAAGAAAACGCACAATTTTTTCAGCTGTAGTTTGCTTAGAGCATTTTTGTGGCGACGTTAGAAGTTCAGGTGGAAACAATAGGCGGGTGTCACCGTATTTTTTTTTTGTACAGACAATGCTTCGAGAAACATACTTGTGAAGTTCCATTGCCAACTTTAGCTAGTTCAGATTCCTCGATTAGATTATTATTTTCATCATTTAAGCAGTTCGATAATTGCAAGAC
The DNA here is from genome assembly GCA_920104205.1 of Eupeodes latifasciatus. Classification (NCBI taxonomy): domain Eukaryota; kingdom Metazoa; phylum Arthropoda; class Insecta; order Diptera; family Syrphidae; genus Eupeodes; species Eupeodes latifasciatus. Next base: position 172,937,633 of record OV049924.1, on the reverse strand, counting down.
CAAATTTTAGTTTTGTTTGTTGCAGAAATATTCCTGAAAATTTCTTTTTGAGGGACTATGTTAGAGTTAGAATTTTGTTTGTAGTTAGATTTTGGAATACAAATTTGAGGGAACCATGTTTTAAAAATAAGCTGCTTTGTGTAAAGCATCTTTAAGGAATAGAAATAGTCAATATGGTTACACACAATACCAACTAAATGAGTGCAATAAATAGATTTAAGTAACTTTTTTATCCCATTATGGGGAAACCGAACACCCAATAGAAAAAAATCGGTGAACGCGCCAAAATGCATACTTCTTGACTAAATAATGTTATCTTCTATGCTTACGCATAAAATTACGAATTTTGTAGCATATGAACATTTCTAGACATTTTACAATGTGAACAATTAAATATGCTATGAAATAATTGGCTGCTATTAATCCTACATTTTTTTCTAAAAAGTTGATGAAGGTTAGCTGAAGCGGAAATTTCTTTAATGAACATACCTAAAAAATTATTGGCTTTGTCAAAAATATTTTTCTACGCTAACCTCTGCTTTATATCTGAAAACTATTGTTTATGTATATTTTCTTCTATGTTCTGCATTTATAAAATGTAATCTATGGAAGTATTTATTATATTAAGAAAAACGAAAAAACATATACGTAAAACTTATTAATTTGTTTTCATTATTAGCAGCATTTTTACTAAACATACCCTTCAAACAATAATAAGTAAACTTGAACTTTGGTAACTAAACATTTTTAAGGAATGAATGAAAATTATATTTTTCGTTAAACTGTAGGAATTCACTAAAAAAAACTTCTGTACGTCAACAATAAACATTAGCCGCGTTTTATTATCACCGTGATCTGATCCGGATCAGATCATGATAATAAAACAGCATTGGATCATCATATTTTTTGTTATTTAAAGTTTGGTAGCAGTGTCAAATTCGTTCTTTCAAAAGTGACATTACGAAGCAAAAAAAAAACAAACACATACCAAAAATGGAAGCTCCACAACTTTTGAAAATGTTTCTGCAAATCACCATTGCACTCTCAAACTCAAAGCATCCAGGAACGCTTTGGTCTCACATGTAGTCCAGATTCTTTTTGACCTTTTAATAAATGTGACACTTAAATAATTTAATTTAGAGATTACTTACAATTTATTTGAACATCTTTTCTCCCATTTGTGCTGCAGCTTTCTCGATTTTATTTATATTTTTTGACATTTAAAGCAAGGTTGCCCAAAGAACATTTTGCTCCATGATTTTTTTTGTTCCTTTTTTTGGGGGAAAATAATACCCATAAATTATGTCAAATATACATTTTTTGGACTTAATTATTTTAATTTCACCAATTAATATCTAGTTTTGTTAAAATATCTAATTATTTTATGGATTATATACCAAACAAATAAATATAAAGCTTCTCGCTTTCTATTTAAAAAATATTTTATTTCAGTTAAATGGAAATGTTAACATGGCAATACAGGTTTTATTTAATTTGTTTGCAATGATACCAACATTTACATGCGAAATAACAATGATATAGCGCTCCTTGTTGTGAAAAAAGAATTAAATTTTGGATCTCAAATTGAGATCCAAACACAAAGCAGGATCTTGTGTTGTTGTTGTAATGCATGTAAATTCAAGATCCGGATCAGATCATGGTGATAATAAAACGCGGCTATTGATGTCGATTACTTGATCTATTGAATGAGTTGTGCATGAATTCAGAACGATTTTAAGACGTTTTCATTTTGTGATATATGTCAAAATTTTCATTTTATTTGCTCTGCATTTATTCAACAGGTTCGTTATAATCGTTCTGATTATTTTTTTAAAACATTGGTGGTCCTTTGATGCATAGTTTTTTTTGATTGCAAATACATCTATGTTTCCATCAATCAAGAATGTTATTGATAAGGTATTTTTAGATTATAACTCTTTTTTTAAATTTAATATTTATTAATCAAAATGGAATTGAAAAATAGTTGCAAGCTTAAATCATTAAAAACTATAAATATAAATAAAAACTATAAATATACTTGGATTGGTTAAATTTATACAGATTTTAATTACTTGAAAAAAAAAATATTTGGGCCGTTAATTAACGAAAATTTATTAGAATTCAATAAAAAATTGCGCTCGCACCCTTACCTTGATGGTTCTTCGAACGCATCTTTGATGCAATAATTCAAGGTTTATTATGAAATTTAAAGTATTTCGTAGTGATTACTCTGATTTAGTGAATTAATTATAATAAACTGATGTTGAACATGCTTTTTTCAAGACAAAAATGTACATTGGTTCGCTATCAACAAAATTACTGCAAAATTAAAGCTTAAAACTGATTTTTTCATCGGAAAAAAGTAAAAAGAAAAACCTGAAAAAAACTTATTAACCACACCATATTGTTTTTGCTATGTACAAATCGAACATGATCGTCAAATACGGCAACTATTTATACCAAAAACACTCTAGTAAAGATATACATAAATCCTCGGTAGACATATTGGTTTGCCTACAAGCTAAACCGGAAACTGGCCTCATAAAGTATTTCTTAGCGTGCGTGTAATTTCTCCTCTAATTTATGAAATTTCCCCTAAATGTAAATGTGTCTATGCATGCGTGAAAACACGTCAATTTTACTCCTTGAATTCTTCCACATTACAAATACAACAATGTAAACAAATGGGTTTTGAAGGGTGATACGTACGAAGGATTTATATCTTCATATAGAGTGTTTTTGATTTATCCATCATACTGTATTCGTTTTTGAAAGCAGAAAATTGTGCGGTTATTTATTCATGTGAAAATGGGGTTTGCTAGCAAACTTGCTTGACCCTGCTCGCCAAAAACACTCTAGTAAAGATATAAATCCTCGGTAGCCATATTGGTTTGCCTACAAGCTAAACCGGAAACTGGCCTCATAAAGTATTTCTTAGTGTGCGTGTAATATCTCCTCTAATTTATGAAATTTCCCCTAAAAACTCAGTAAATGTGTCTATGCATACGTGAAAACACGTCAATTTTACTCGTTGAATTCTTCCACATTACAAATACAACAATGTAAACAAATGGGTTTTGAAGGGTGATACGTACGAAGGATTTATATCTTCATTAGAGTGTTTTTGCTGCTCGCTCTACGAGAATATAGCGAGCAACGCATGTTCGTCGGTTAGCGCAGCTTTTAAGCGATTATACTGATTTTTGATGCCGATGTGTGAGGAAAAGGAAATGGTAAAGGCGTTAGAGTTTAGGCAGATTATTCAAATGTTTAATAGGAAGTAGGTTTTGTTTGGAACCTTCTTTTAGGCGGAAAGTGACTTAAGAAAGTGCATTTTAATATCTATTGTTTTGTTAGTTAAATATTAAATGTGTTATGATCAATATGTTTTTTATGTACATATAATTCATTGTAATTACAATTAATATAATTCCATACCAATTCAAACATGGTAGAGGCTAGTCGTAAGAAATTATTTTATTTGATTTCCTTAGAGCAGCTCAAATTAAAACAAGCATTTCTTTTAATGAAAAAGAAATTTTCAAAAAATAAAAATTAAATTTATTCATAGCTTTCGAAAAAAAAACAAATATTTAGTCAAAAAATCAGTTTGAAGTGTGATTTTTCAAAATGTTTATAAAGCCCATATATTTTTTCATTTGAATTCGTTATTCTCATTAATTCTAAAAAAAATGAAAACTATAAGACTTTAAATTAAAAACTACCAGAGCGAAAAAAATAAATAAGAGAGCATTACGACTTATGCAGCTGCATTTGATCAATTTCAATTCTTTTGCAATCAAAAACAAATTAATACAAATTGTATGAAGTTTAATTTTCAAATTGTATTCAATAAAAAATTCTATTTGACTTCCAAGTCATGGTGGAATTGTATAATTCTATGACCAGCTAAGAATAAGTGTTTAGGCTATGAGATAAGTCGTTGTAAATAGTCTTCTTTGTTTGTTTAAAAATAGATACTTTATTATCATGATCTTGGTCTAGGAATTGAAATGGAATCTCCAACACTTGTCAAGCAAAGACCATAATTGAAAAATTATTAGAGAAACCATTTTCAACAATATCGTTTTCGGAGAAGCTAATAATGGGCGCCCTACAGATTTAAAATGAACACACAAGTACAGAGATTATACTCGAACCTTTAGCGAAAATCAATATTCAATATATTATAATAAAGGGTGTCCCAAAATTAACGCAAGATTTGAATTAAATAGAAAACGCCGTTTTTAGTCTTTTGATAGTTATATTTTTATTGACTCGTAAAGTACATAGGATAAGGTTATGTATGGAATAACACATCGGACAAATGGCCTCCACGGCTTTGCATGCACATGCGCACTCTTTTGTTGAAATTTTCCATGACCATTCTGCATAAATGTGGCTGAATTTCGTTGATGCAGCATTGAATCTCCTCCTTTAATGCACGGGTGGTTGTGGGCTTGTTGACTTAGACTTGTGATTTCAAATAACCCCATAAAAAGAAGTCTAATGGTGTTAAATCACACGATCTAGGAGGCCAATTTTGATCACCGAAACGAGAGAGTACACGACCTGGAAATGTCTCATGCAGTAATTGAATTGTTTCACGGGCTGTATGACATGTGGCACCGTCTTGTTGAAACCACATATTGGACACATCAATATCATCCAATTTTGGCAGAAAGAACTGTGTAATCATGTCGCGATATCGAGCACCAGTAACAGTCACTGCTTGACCAGCATCATTTTAAAAAAAATATGGCCCAATTATACCTCCAGCCTAAAATCCACACCATACAGTCACGCGTTGTGGATGCATTTGTTTTTCGACAATCACATGTGGGTTCTCCGAACCCCAAATGCGGCAATTTTGGCGATTGACAAAGCCATCAAGATGAAAATGTGCTTCACCGCTTAGGATGATTTTGCTCGAAAAATCAGCCGCCAAGCTTTCACTATTTTTGAAATATTCTTTAATAATGAAGGCACGTTGTTCTATCGTGTAACGCTCCATTTTTAATAACCCTATACTGTTAGCTGTCAAATTGCTTTTTTTTTCAGGGTTGCCAACACTTCACTGCACAAATGGCGGCAAATTCAAATCTGGCGTTAATTTTGGGACACCCTTAAGTAAGAGAAATACTGACGGGTATCCAAACTGCATGTCTTTCAACAAGGAACTTAGCCATGACTCTGAAAAAATTTCAAATACGAGTATGTTTGCAAATTTTTTCAAAGATGCTTTCGAAGTAGCGAACTCCTGTCAAACGCCTGAGTTATTGGCCCTCTCACAAGATTTCCCTCATTTGAATTCAATTAGTCTTTGGATCTCTGAAGATGAAATCGTACGCAAAGCTTCAGAACTTGATGATTGTTATAGCTCTGTTCCAGATGGTGTACCTTCTTATATTTTGACAAAAATGCGCATCCTATTTATCCTATCCTCTTCATATTCTTTTTAGTGAATCGCTCAAATCTTCAATTTTTCCTGAAATTTGGAAGAGATCGTACATAACACCGATACATAAAAAGGGTAGTATAAATGAAATAAAAAATTATCGTCCCATTGCAAAACTGTCCGTCATCCCTAAGTTATTTGAGTCCATTATTTGTAAAGTCATATCGTTTAATTGTAAGTCTATAATTTGTGACAGTCAACATGGTTTTGTTCAAAATAAGTCAACAGTTACTAACCTCTTTCATTTAAGTTCTTTTTGTTAACTTCCCATATGAAGTTATTGTAATGGGTCCGATTTGTCAAATTGAAAATTTTGACATTTCTCGACGTTTCAAGCAGTGGCGATTTCTGCTCATGATCTCAGGGTTAGCTACTTTTTCCTAGAAGTTGAAGATAAGTTTTCAAGAATAATAATTCATTTTATTCAAATTTTCTGCAGTCCGCCCTGAGCTTACATCGATAAATGCAGCAAATGTTCCATGATTTTTTTTTTATTAAAGTAATAACAATAAATAATTGTGACTTTAAATGAATGTCAGACAAAGCTATAAACTCTGGCTGTCGGATTCTATCAGAAATGTGATCGCCATTTACGACTCCGGCTCCGATTTTGCATTGTGTTCCAGCAGTTAGTTAGACGTCAGCAACAGTTTTGATTAAATCATTTTGGATAGCAATTGAAAAACTTTAAAAATTGTTGACGTTTTAACACTGCACGATTTTTTTGAATGTTATGTTGGACACTTAAAGCTTCGTCTTTCCTAGTCTGACCAAAGGTAGCTAATTTTATTACACATTGCAAATGGGAGGCACTTAGCTTGTGCTTTCTCTGAAGTGTGGTTAGAGTGTTTTTGGTTCATACTGTCCACATCCGAGGAACTCCTGCGAAAGAGATACCGGAAAAAAGCAAAAAAGATCAACAAAATAATTTCTTGTTATTCTCCGATTTTGCATTGTGTTCCAGCAGTTACTGCTGGAACACAATGTAAAATCGGAGCCGGAGTCGTAACTGGAGTCGGAAAATCTGTCACAAGTTGTCGTACGTTGCACAAAAAGTACGCACACAATCTGTCGTACGGCTTTTTGATGTTATTTGGTATATTTGCAGCTTACAACCACATCAAATTTCTCAGAAAATATTTTTTTGTTCACTTTTATTTCTTATTTAAATATGTTTCCACTTTTTTATTGAAAAACTATTAAAAAAATATATAATCACCAAGTTATTCACTTCAAAAATGGAAACGTCACATGTGTCGTACGTCAAAGTTAAATGTTGGTCAACTCTTCCGACTCCGGCTGCGGCTCCGATTGCAGTTGCGTCGCGTTGTGTTCGTACATTTGCATTTGCGTACATTGAATACTTTGACAGCTATTACAGTTACGACTCCCACTCCGGCTCCGACACCATTGTGTTCCAGCAGTAAGACGTCAGCAACAGTTTTGATTAAATCATTTTGGATAGCAATTGAAAAACTTTAAAAATTGTTGACGTTTTAACACTGCACGATTTTTTTGAATGTTATGTTGGACACTTAAAGCTTCGTCTTTCCTAGTCTGACCAAAGGTAGCTAATTTTATTACACATTGCAAATGGGAGGCACTTAGCTTGTGCTTTCTCTGAAGTGTGGTTAGAGTGTTTTTGGTTCATACTGTCCACATCCGAGGAACTCCTGCGAAAGAGATACCGGAAAAAAGCAAAAAAGATCAACAAAATAATTTCTTGTTATTCTCGCTACCAAAAAGCTATTGGTAATAAAGTGTGTCCCAAAATTAACGCAAGATTTGAATTTGCCGCCATTTGTGCAGTGAAGTGTTGGCAACCCTAAAAAAAACGCAATTTGACAGCTAACAGTATAGGGTTATTAAAAATGGAGCGTTACACGATAGAACAACGTGCCTTCATTATTAAAGAATATTTCAAAAATAGTGAAAGCTTGGCGGCTGATTTTTCGAGCAAAATCATCCTAAGCGATGAAGCACATTTTCATCTTGATGGCTTTGTCAATCGCCGAAATTGCCGCATTTGGGGTTCGGAGAACCCACATGTGATTGTCGAAAAACAAATGCATCCACAACGCGTGACTGTATGGTGTGGATTTTAGGCTGGAGGTATAATTGGGCCATATTTTTTTGAAAATGATGCTGGTCAAGCAGTGACTGTTACTGGTGCTCGATATCGCGACATGATTACACAGTTCTTTCTGCCAAAATTGGATGATATTGATGTGGCCAATATGTGGTTTCAACAAGACGGTGCCACATGTCATACAGCCCGTGAAACAATTCAATTACTGCATGAGACATTTCCAGGTCGTGTACTCTCTCGTTTCGGTGATCAAAATTGGCCTCCTAGATCGTGTGATTTAACACCATTAGACTTCTTTTTATGGGGTTATTTGAAATCACAAGTCTAAGTCAACAAGCCCACAACCATCCGTGCATTAAAGGAGGAGATTCAATGCTGCATCAACGAAATTCAGCCACATTTATGCAGAATGGTGGCCATTTGTCCGATGTGTTATTCCATACATAACCCTATCCTATGTACTTTACGAGTCAATAAAAATATAACTATCAAAAGACTAAAAACGGCGTTTTCTATTTAATTCAAATCTTGCGTTAATTTTGGGACACCCTTTATTAACATAGCTCTAAAAGTTTTTTGGGTTGTTTTTTATGTCGGTTTCAGTATTTAAAATAAAATCATTATAAAGAATATCTGAATAGTCAATAAACATGTTTCTTTTATTTTTTATGTTGTTTAGGCAAGCGTCCAACCATGGAGGAGATTTAGAAATATTGCGCGGTGTGGTCTCATAAAAAAGTTAAAGAGAATTTAGAGCACATAGCATTAATGTTACATTTCTCAAACAAATGACTACAGTTAATATTACATAACAGGATTAAGTCTGCATTTTTTAAAGTTAAATTCAAGATTATATTTGGAGCAATTAGAAACATTACATACATTTAAATTAAAAGATAGGTCTAATGCTGGGTGATGTCGGTCTTCTTCGACAAATAGGGTATTGGCTGAATTTACAGCAATATCAGCATTGAGTGTGTCCGAGAAGAATATAAGGTTGTTGGCAATCCCATTAAATTGGCTTATTCCACATGAGGAAAGACCGTCAATTGTAAAGAATTCGTTGGTAAAGGACATGTTTATAGGAGATAGATAGTTCTCATGCGTCTGTTTAGTCCAGATCAAGTTTGGAAGATTGAAATCTCCTAAGACTAGTAACTCGTCTTGTGGCTCAATTTGATCGTTTATTTTGTCTATGCAATCAATTAAGTCTTCATAAACGTTTATAGGAGAGCTTGGAGATATACATATATGTGGCGATAATGTATAGCAGTCCTGTCTCAGTTTTAACTTTTAAGCAAATAATTTCTACATCAGATTGATGAAAGTCGTCAACCAAAGTGCATACCAAGCAATTTTTTACGGCAAGCAAAAGTCAAACTCCTACAGTGCCGATGTCATTTAAGCATTGTCTATCACGTCTGTACACTTGATAATTCGAATCGAAGAGTTCCGTATCCAAGAATGTATTGTTTAGCCAAGTTTCAGTCAAAATGATTATGTCGTGTGGTATATAGAATGGTTATATTTTTGTAGACCTTATTGATCTTTATCCGTAGCCCCCATTATTATCAATTGCTTTTTTGCAAGAAAAGAGGGCTACAGTAGTTTGTTTGACTCTTCCTTGTACATATATTACGTTTCCAATTTCGTTGTTTGTCTAAAATAAGACCCAGGTACCTAGTCTCGTCTGAGAACTTTAATGGTTTCCTTTAATATAGGGAGAGTTAACATATTTTATATTTCCTCGAAAATAGGACTAATTCCGTTTTGTGTCCAGTCCACACCTATCAGCCCAAAAGCATTAGTTTGTTTAAGGCATGTTGTAAGAGTTATTTATGGTTGCTTTCCTGAGACTCCTAAGACGTCATCCGCATATGCAATCATTTTGAAATCCTCCGCACCAAAACCAGTTAGGATTTCATTGACCACCAGGTTCCAGAAAAAGAGGGTATATAACACCACCTTGCGGTGTCCCTCTGCTAACGAATCTTCTAGCAGAAAAGTTGCACAGTTATGAGTTAATTATTCTGCTAGTACGCATTAAATGAATTAACTCCCCAAACGAACTCCCTACGTTCAGAGATGTGATTGCAGATGTGTTCACGTTGTTAAAAGCACCTTCAATGCCAAAGGAAGCAACCATAGTGAACTTTCTATGATGGAGGCAGTATTCGATGGTGCGTACTTGTGTGTGTAACGCCGTTTCCACCGATTTGCCTTTACAGTAGGCATGTTAAATCATAGACAGAAATCTTTCTAAGTTCTTAAGAAGGAATTATTATAGACTTATAGGTCGTAGAGACATTGCAGAAATATGTTAACCAGATAAACTCCCCCAAAAACCAACACCAGATGAAATATCGTCATCACCTGTCAGGCGTTCACCGTCATCACCGTTTTAAGGCGCTCAAGGTGCTTGATATCTCTAAGCAGATTGCATATATGTAAGCTAGATAATTGGTGTCATAAGTGAAAACTGGTGGCAAGTGTGTTATTACACCCAGACTTTTTGTATGGTGCGTGTTTCGCATATTTTCTTTTGAACACTCATCCCGTCAATCTCGCATTATTACACTCGGATTGTTTTCGGTTGCGTGTTTTTGACACTTCTCTTTCATTTTTTGTTGTCATCCACAAAGTCAAAGTGTGAAAATAATCAAAGAAAACTGCACTTTTTACTACAGCAATGATTATTGACATCATGAATACGGATAATAATTCCGAATAATGTAAAAATAGGAATTAGATTGAAATCTGGAAAGAATCCTTCATTTTCTTGACAAAAGAACTAAAATCAAATGATGCACCATCGTTTTTAATTTATAAAAGGATGAATGAAGAAACTTTTAACCTGCTTTTTATTGAAAACGACATAAAAAAATACAATTTTGAGGGCCAGAAAAGTTGGCTATCACTTTGTTTCAACGGGTGAAACATTCCAAAGCTTAAACTAAAAAGCTAGACTCTTTCTTTAAGGTCTTTGCTCCACTTGAATTTGTCCGGTGGAATATTTCTTGTTTACTCGGTAACAATAGAAAGAAAAATAAAGCAACGCCAAGAAACAAAGAAAGGCAAGAAAGAGAAACGTCAAAAACAATCCAAGAATCCCGAACCCAGAACTCTGCGGGTAGAGACTTTTTAAAGTATTTCTATTTCACCTACTTTCTTCTTTCGCACTTATTTGAGTCTTTCCAAAAAAGTCTGGATGTAATAACACACCAAGCACCTAACTTAAATTCTTTCGTCAAACATACCGAAATTAAACGCGACGAAAAAATATCAACATGGTTTGTTTTTAGTTTTGGGGCTCCTGTTAAAACGACCGACGGGCCCTGGTATTTGTATTTATTTAATAACCTTGTATTCTATTAAATATTGAAATATGAGCAACATGTGCCACACAGTTTGTTCAGGTTAAGTAAGTACTTGTCCTAATATGAACAGTACAAATATTTATTAAAAAAAACATTGCTGAAACGTTTTTTTTTTTTTTTTTTTTTTTGTAGGTGGAAAACCTTCGGATTTTGTATAAAAGCCCAATATTTTTGTTCAAAAATATCAGTTACTTTTGTCTCTTGTCAAAGTATCAAAAGCCTAAAAACCCAACAAAATGTTTAAGACAAACTTGTCTCTATTAGCTTTAGCGTTCGTCATCGCTGTCTCAAGTGCTCAAATGACGACTTATTACACCACCAGTAATGGCGTTCCCGTTGATACTAGTGTATATGACCAGGGCTACACAGTGCATAAAGAAGTAACAACATATACCGATACTGGTCCACAAGGTGTACCAATAAATTATGTACATAACTATAACCAAGTACGAGGACAAGGACAAAATGGAAACGGATGGAATGGAAATAATGGCGGTAGTGGTAATGGTGGCGGTTCAGGCGGTGGTATTTTCGGTGGCAAGAGCGGCGGTGGTATTTTTGGTCTAGCCAGTGACTTATTTAAAACGACTCTTGCTACGGGTGCGGGTCTTCTTGGCGGTGCAGCTGGTGCAGTATTGGGCGGTACAAAAGGTGCCGCTCTTTTAGCAAACACAGGAGCAGATATGGTTAATCGGGCGACATAAGATATGTAACTGTTCTGATTAATATGCAACGTATATCCGTTACTAAGCTTAATTGATTGTACTCAAATTTAGACTTGTTTCTATGCAAGACCTTTTAAATAAAAGATGTACTAGAGTTTGAAATTTTTAATTCGATTTATAACATTTTTCATTTCTTGCATTTCTCGATAAATGTTTCCCAAATTCGAAAAATGACTATGAAAAACTAATTTCGAAATTAGGGAAAAATTCAGCGAGGATTATTTAAAAAATGAATCTCTGTACTTCATAGTACGGCCGAAGTTGGACTCAAGGGTAAACTGATGGGCATTCCTAGAAGCGCGGGTATAACGGTTAAATTGTTTAAGGGGAAGAATGCAACTGGCTATTTCACTAGAGCATAGTCCGGTAAAATAACGGTAAAAAAGGGTGAGACAAGAAACCTTGCGTCGATGTTCGAGTGACGTAATCGAGTTGATGATGTTAATGTCACCAATCATTTTAAAAGCTCTTTTTTGAATACTGTCCAGGAGGCTTAAATAAGTTACTGGAGCACCAGCCCAGAGATGAGAGTTATATTCAAGTTTCGGACGTGTATAGGTTTTGTAGATTGTAGCCAGATCAGACGGAGAGAAAAAATTTCTTGCAACGTTTAAAAAAACCTAGACATCTTGCGGCATTTTTAGCGACATCGCGTATGTGATCGCTCCACAAAAGGTGGCTGCTGATGCACATTTCGAGGATGTCGAGATTTTCCGTTTCGTTGATGCAAGTGCCACTCATAGGTAGTGGCAAAGAGGGTTTTTCTCGCTTTAACGATACAAGACAGCACTGCGTTTTAGAAGGATTAAATTCCACACGATTTTTTATTCCCCATTGTACAATGCTGTGTAGGTCGGAATTTAATAAGCTAATCATATTTTGCCGTTGCAGTTCCACATCCGAAGAGGAGGGTTGTGAGTCTGGAAACGAATATGAAAAGCTAAGTGTGCTATAGTCAGCGAAACAATGTATTGGATTAGATGTTGCATACAAAAAGAAAAGGGTCGGAGACAAAACGGACCCTTGGGGCACACCAGCATTTATTTTAAGGGTTTCAGACTTGAATCCGTTCAAACCAACATGTATTAAACGGTTCGAAACAAAATTTCTAATCCAACGAAGAAGAGATTCGTCGATACTGAAAGCACGCATTTTCGATAAGAAAGCAAGATGCCAGACTTCAAATGCCTTTGAAATATCAAGAGCAATAATCTTACTTTCTCCAAAACGATGTAAAGATTTGTTCCACTGTTCGGTGAAATGAACCATGAGATCACCAGTGAACCTATTGCTGCGAAAGCAGTATTGCTGGTCATTAAGAAGCTTCCGTTCCTCAAGATATATCTTAAACTGAGAATTAATCAGCGTTTCCATGACCTTAGAAAGAAGGGACCTTAGTGCTATCGGTCGATAATTTGCAGGAGAAGAAGATTCGCCTTTTTTTTTGGGATTGGCTGAACAAATGCAGTTTACCAACTACCCGGAACGAGCCCAGAAGAAAAGGATACACAGAAAAACTTACGCAGTGGTTTCGCGTAGAAACCGAGGAAGAGGAAGATTATTTATTTATTTATATCTTTATTAACACGTAAATAAATTACAATGCTAATATTTAGCGAGCTTAAGCTACCATGACTACCAGCTCGGATTAATACTACAATAAGATTAATATACATTACATTATACAATATGGAAATAAAAGTTATGTAGGTAGTTTTAATTAAATAATTCTTTTAAAATAAAATTTTCTAAATTTAGTTTGCATATTATCTTGTAAGTATGGTTGATGTTCTCTTCTGATGGGTTTTTAAGTAGATTAGCTAAGGATGAGTCGGTAAGTACTGTTTTGGCTACTTCTTTAATCTTAGAAAAATCATAGACGAAGTGTTTAATGGTGATTATGTCGTTTGTGTTGCAGTGATGACAGTTTGCAGGCTCGGTTCTTGTCATGAGATGACCGTGGACAGTATAAGTGTGGCCCAATCGCAGCCGAAGATATATTTGTATCTTTTTCCATGAGCATTGGGTAGGAAATATGATCCGTTGGGCGTTTGGATTAATATGAGAATAATGATGTACATATTGCATCCAGTCGTCATGAAGTTTCTCGTTCCAATATTTATTTCTTTCCTCGTGTCTTTGCATAGTGGTTCACTTGTTGCAGATTTAGCAGCTTGGTCTGCTGATTCGTTGCCTTTTATTTAAACGTGTCCTGGAATCCACATAAGCTTAAGTTTTTCCTTGCTGCCAATTAGTTTGTTATTTGCGAATAATCTCCGGTAAGAGGGTTCTATTGCCAACATTACGCATTGCTTCTATTATAGAGAGACTGTCAGAGCAGATAATTGTTTTTTTTTCGATCCTGAAATTTTGTCTGCTTTTAGAACAGCCAAACTTTCGGCGGAAAAAACAGAAGCAGAGTCTCGAAGTAGTCCTTTTGAGATTATATCGGGTGATTTTTTTGAGGTTAGGATTTTCAAATTTTATGCATTTTTTTTTTTTAAAAAAGTTCTCAAGCTCTTAAAAAATCACCCATTATGTATTTATTGTCCTCCATTGAAAAGAGGACATTGTTTAATATAATGGGTGATTTTTTAAGAGCTTGAGAACTTTTTTTTTAAAAAAAACGCATAAAATTTGCGTAAAGCGCGAAACACATTTCGAACCGAACACTGATTTTGGTAATAAAATTCAATGATTTGCAAGCGTTGCTCGTTAGTAAGTCTATTCATGATGAAATGTCAAAGCATACTGAGCATCTTTCTCTTTGACACCATGTCTGAAATCCCGCGTGATCTGTCAAATACTAATGAATGAAAATCCTAACCTCAAAAAAATCACCCGATAGTACCATCCTGGTTGGAAACAGCAAATGCTGTGCCAAGATCTTTTTTAGATCCATCAGTGAAGATGAAATTGAAATTGTGTTGTTTTTCTGTATCCATAATTTCAAAGAAGCTCTGTTTATACTGCTCGTTTGAGGTTGTTAATTTTGGTAAGCAGGTGAGTTGTGTATCTAGACAGTTTTTTGGCAGGGTCCAGGGTGGTTTGGCGGCAGGTCCAATGACATTTTTTAAAATTGGGATATTCATTTGTTTTGAAAATTGTATGGCTTGTACGGCTTAAGCATTGCCTAGCATCAATCGACACAAGACAACTATCGGATGTAGCTAATCTTTGAACGAGAAGGGATGTAAGGTATTAAACTCTTGGCTCTATGGAAGGAAGACCAGCTTCAGTTAACATGTTTTTAATGGACGTAATTCTGAATGCTTTAAGGCTCAGCCGAATAGCATTATGGTACTGGGGTTTTATTATATTCAGTGAAGACTTGGAACATTTTCCATAAATACTCATTCCATAATCGATGTTGGCAAGTATGGTTGATCTGATGATGCTTATTAGTGAGTTAATGTGAACTAAACTGTTTTTACATGATAAATACTTTATAATGTTAAGTCTGGTAGCCAAGCTTTTTTTTAAATACAAACAGTGCTCCTTAAAATTAAATTTACAATCAAAAATTATACCAAGCAAACACAGTTTATTTACATTTACTATAGAATTGAAATTTGAACATAAAATGATATTTTTTGAACAACTACTACAGATGTGTGGTATTTTACTTTTTTCGAATGAAATTCTTGAACCGGAATTAGAACATCAGGTTGAGATATCTGCAAGAATGTTTGAAAATGTAGAAGCAGTAGTTGTGAGATCTTTGCATTTAGTGAAGAGCGTTAGATCATCTGCATACAAATAGTGTTCCAAGTTTTTATATATTTTTATAATTTCGCTCAGATCGTCAAAGGCTATTATGAAAAGAACAACTGAGAGAGGAGATCATTGCGGAATTCCGTTCTCAAGATTTTTGACTGATGAATATATACATACATATGTATGACCTAATTTAATTCGAAATTGTCGGTTACTCAGAAAAGATTTAATCAGGTTTTAAATTTTTGGACCTATTTTCCATTGAGTAAGTTTTTTTAAGAATAATATGAATTCCAATTCTGTCACTAGCTTTTTCAAAGTCTATTAACAGAATTGAAACATGGTTTTTAGTTGATAAAGCGGATGAAACGTAGTAATCAATGTGCAGTAAGGCATCAGTTGTAGAATGTTTTTGTTTAAATGCCACTTGGTTTGGGCTAAGAATTTTTTTTTTATCTAGAAACCAAAATATCCTCTTTGAGATGATTTTTTCAAATATTTTCCAGCGCATGGAAGTAAGGATATTGGACGATAGCAAGGGGAGTCATTCCGTAATTTTCAAAACGATAATCGTCAAAACGATTATCATTAACGATGTCGTCAATAATTTGCTTCACGTAACTTTATCGCTATCGTCTCGTCAATCGTTTTCAGTAGTAGATCGTTCAGTATACTTCAAATACTATTATACTATGACTGAAATGTCAAAACGAACTCAACGAAAGATAATGCTTGTTCAATAACTTGAAAATGTTATTAAACATGGTTTTTCTATATGGAACATTTTGAAAATTTGCAAAAAATGTATTGTTAGTAAACATGCCAACTATTTTGTGATGTTTATTGTTATTGTTACTTTTTGTGTTTTCATTTGTTGCCGTCGACGATAAAACTATAATATCAAAATGTTTTGTTTATGTCTGATATTTTTGTAAATTAATAATTCTAATTATAATTTAGAGTATACAAAAGTCAGTAACAGAAAATCAGCTGCAATATTAAACCCAATTCTGTCCAAGGGAAGGAAGATAAGTCTCCATTTTATATACAGGGGACAAAAATATTTGTTGTTTCCGAAAATACTTTGGATTAGTGCTTTGTGCAAGAGCGATACTAAAAGCGTTGCCTTTCGAACATACCAATGTTCCTCCACCCCCAAAGTTTCAATGGTTACAGCAAATATTAATATGGAAGGTATATAGTATGTATGTAGAACGACAACCGTCTGACAAATTTATTGTTTCCAATATCATCATTATCATCATTATTCTCTTTTGCAATTCCAAGACTTTGAACAAAACTACAATTGTTTTATATATTTAACAACAATTAAGAAAGATTACTTACACTCACCGAAATATTTATAAAGGCAGGCTGATTTTATTATTTTTAATAATGAAAGGAGTTATTTTTCAGAAAACAAATTATAGATGGTTTTGAGTACTTGGCAACCCTCAATTCCTATGTATATAAAAACATGTATATTTATTGTTTTAAAATGAAACAGCCGTTTTTACCGTTTTTCCTGCGAAATAAATATAAAGGCATTTATGATTTACACATCTAATTTGACCTTCAATGAGAGCGCAAGTGGGTTAAAGTTATTATTATGGTTTTAACAGTAATTTTTTATTTAATTTTTGTTTTTTTTATTGAATTTAAAAAGCTTTTTGGTGGTTTTTAAACAATGCCGCGTGGAAAGTCGTTGACCGGCGAAGAAAAAGGAAAAATCAAGGTATACCATGAGATAGGCCTATCCAATCGCGAAATTTCACGACGTTTGGGAAGGTCGAGCTGCGTCATTGACAATTTCATCAACAAAGGTCCGCAATATGGGACAAAAAAACGACCAGGAAGGACGCCGCTCGTCACCAATCGTGCCAAAAGAGAGATGAAAAGACTCCTTATTAGAGATAACTTGTGTGCTAAGGAGTTAATGGCAAAAATGGACTTAGGAGTGGGAGTGCGACGAGTCCAACAAATAATAAAAAAAGATTTGAAGCTTTCATACGAAACCAAATGTGCTAAACCAGAGCTATTGCCACGACACAAACTAGCCCGGCTTCGATTTGCTGAAAAACACCGGTTCTGGAGAGAGGAGTGGAGAACAGTGATTTTTACAGACGAGAAGAAGTTTAACTTGGATGGTCCAGACGGCGGACACAAATATTGGCGCTCTAAAAACGACCCCAAAATAGTGCGCAAACGGCGAAACTTTGGTGGAGGATCCCTTATGGTTTGGGGGGGTATAGGGTACAATGGAACTACTCCCATTTGCTTCGTGAGCACGAGAATGGATTCTGTTTACTACATTCAACTCCTCGATGATGTTTTAATCAATTTTGGAGATGAAATAGCCACACCAGAGTTCATTTTCCAGCAAGACAACGCTGCAATCCACAGATCAAGAGCCACAAAAGAGTTCCTGTCGTCCCGAAATATCCCCACTTTTGATTGGCCAGCATTAAGTCCCGACTTAAACCCAATTGAGAACCTGTGGTCACTTTTATCATCAAAAGTTTTCCATCATGGCCGCCAGTTTAAGGATGTAAAGGAATTAAAGCAATCAATCCAAGAGGAGTGGAAAAACATAGATAATTCTTATGTTCAAACCCTAATTAACTCAATGCCTAGACGAATGGAAGAAGTTATAGCCAAAAAAGGCAACCATACTTCGTATTAGAATTGTTAAACACGAAAAAAAACAAGTGCCTTTATAATTATTTCGTAGCGAAATTTTAATTTTTAGTTAATTTGTTCCTCTAAACTAAAAAAAAAAATCAAAAGTGTTTATTTTGTTAGAATAAGTGTTTTTGTTACGTTTTTCATTAAATTTTTTTTAAAAAGTGTTATATTTTCTTTTTTTACTTCGAAAAATCATACTGCCTTTATAATTATTTCGGTGAGTGTATGTACATATTTATGTTTTGTATATAAAAAAATGCTTACATATGGGTTAGAATAGATAGAAGGTCCGATAAATGTCTTAATTTTCTTCGTAACTGTATTATTTGTATTTCTTTGAGTTTTTATTTTCATTTTGTAACAAAACTTAACTACGCCGAAACATTTTTGCTTCAATTTGTTTTGGTTATCTATGGAAATTATTAGCAGACGATACCGACTTAGCTATCGTGCAAACGCTATCGTTTTGACGATATCGCTTTGACGATTATCGTCTTACGTGAAGTGAGATTATCGTCGAAACGATATCGTCTAAAGATTATCGTTTTACGGAATGACCCCCCAGATGTTTCAGTGGTGCTCTTATTGTAATGGGTCCGATTTTTCAAATTGAAAATTTTGACATTTTTCGACGTTTCAAGGTCCCTAGAGTCGAAATAAAAGATTTTTAGAAAGATGTCTGTGCGTGCGTGTGTACGTACGTGCGCACGTCCGTACGTCCGTACGTCTGTACGTTCAAGACGTTTTTTCGTCGTCCATAGCTCAAGAACCAGAAGAGATATCGACTTCAAATAAATTTTGTTATACAGATAATAAGGCCGAAAGATGCAGAAAGGGCTCTCAAGAAAATTGCATGAGTGGTTTTTTTACCATAGCAGTTTAAATTAAAGGTGACAATTTTGGTTGAACCTAAATATCTCATGAACCAATGACGCTAGTGACTTGAATTCATTTTATATTATATATTGTAACGTGATACAATACAATTATATTTTTAGAAAAAAATTCAATTAACAGTTTTTTTTATAAATCAAAAAAACTGAAAAAAAAATTGTCACCTGGAAAATTTTACGACTAAAATATGATTTCATCTCCAAAACAATTTTATGCAACGATGAATAATGTTTTTGACATCTGATAAAATTTTGAGAAAAATCTAATTAACAGTTTTTTTATAAAAAATAAAATCCTAAAAAAACATTACTCATAGTTGGTAAAAATTGAATTTCGACTCAAATATCTTTTCAAAAACTTGAGATTAAGGCTTCAAACTTTTTTTATCTTATAAGAAATATTGTTGTCAACATTCAGTAAAATTTTGAAAAAATCGAATTGACTTGAAAAATCGAATTGACAGTACAGACAATACTAAAACTTGGTAAAAATTTACTTTCGACTCAAAAAACTTTTTAAAAATTACAAATATTGGATTCAAACTTATTTTATTTCACAGAAAATATTGTATTCGATATTCATATATTATTCGATATAAAAATCCAACAGCCCGTTTTTTCATAAAAAAATAAAATCGACAAAAAATAGTACCTACACAAATTTGGTGAAAATTGATACATATAGACAAACTTTTAAGCAAGACAAATCGACAGACGGGATGGGAAGTTATCAGTGTGGGTCGCATCCCACCCTCTTTTTGCATTTTGGGATTGGTGTGACACTTGCTGTTTTCCATACTTGTGGTATGACTGCGTTGTTAAGAATTTCATTATAAAGATATAGAAACCTTTGTTTTAAATACATTGGTGCATTGTGTAGGAAATCCTGTCAAAACCAGGGGTTTTTCCTTTTGCGGAACAGAGACAGCTTTCTAGTTCTATTAAATTAATAGGGAGTTCAATGTGTTTTGCTGTTGAATCAGTTTCATAGATTGGGGCGAAGTTGTTGTTTATTTCTTGTTTTTGGATAATGACTTCAGGGGGAAAGTTTTGGTCCTTGGAGTATAGAGACCACGTTTGAGCGAAGTGCTGTGCAATTTCAAGCGGACATGATAAATTTTCAGTTGGAGTTCTTATGGTTCAGATTGAAATGAAGCCCATCTCTATCAGTTTGGAATTTTGGAAGAACTTTTGTATTTATCAGTGGAGTTTCAAAAGTTAAGGTGGTAACAATTGGGAAGTGGTCACTTCCATGCAAGTCAGGAATCCTTGACAGATTTGAGGTGATACAAAAGTTAAATCAACATGGGTAAATGTATTATGAGTAGAGAAATGCGTAGGTTGCCCGTCATTTAATAGAACAAGGTTTGAGGTGTTTAGGAAATCTTCTACTATTCTACCACGGCTATTTTGACAAGGTGAACCCCATAATGGATTCCATGAATTGAAGTCTCCTGTGAATATAATTGGTGTTTAAAAGCCGTTGACGATGTCTTCCAAATCTGAGGCATTGAATGCTTGATCTGGATGAATATATGTATACTGAGATTTTTCTAATTTTAAGCTATATTTCAACTGCTATAGCTGAAAGTCTAGAATTAATATTTTTGAAAGTATGTATGAGGTATAGATTTGTGTACTAGAAGACCTACACCTTGAGTCAAAGAGGTATTGGAGGGTGACTTTTGAAAGTAAGATGAATAATTCTTGTGTGATTGTGGTTGAAAGTTGAATTTAATGTGGGTCTCTTGAAGAGATATAATGGCAGGATTTATTTCATTAATAAGGAGTTGTAGTTCGTGATAGTTATTGAAGAAGCCATTAAGATTCCACTGGAGGATCTTAAAGATAGACTTTGTTTTGGATTCAGAGTTTTGTACAACATAATTAGAGTTATGCCGTGACAAAACTGCGTTGGAAAAATTGCGTTTGTTCGAGATAATAATATGAGTTATGAAGTGAAGAGTTTGAGTGATTTAACAATGTTCTGGAGCAGTGGGAGAGGTTTGAAGGTTTGATAGTGGAGAGTGAATTGAGAGAATCGGTTTTTGATTTGATGGTTTTGAATATGTGGGAGTTGGGAGGTTGATGCAAGAGAAGATGAGGTATTACTGTGGACTGGTGCCTGCTGTTGGTTGGTAGGGGGGGCGAGACTGCAAGCAGTTGTGTTAGACTCGAGTGGTGGATTAGTTTTTTTCTAGTGTGGTAGATTTTGTTTCAATTTTTTTGTTTTCAGTAAGTTTTAGTTGAGATGAGCTGTTTATTACAGAGGAATAAGAAGAGGAGAGAGTTGTGGGGGGATTTCGTTCGTTATAAATTTGTCTTGCATCAGTCATGCTACATTTTTTGACAGTTTTTATTTGAGTATTTCTTTAGCCTATAAGTAACGTGGACATTGCATCGAAGACGAAGGGTGTGGTTCAGAGCAGTTGGCGCAAAATATACGTGTGCAATCAACAGGGGAGTGAGGGGGTAAATTGCAAGCAGGGCCGGCCCCAGCCAAACTTGCGCCCTGTGCAAGATTTGTAGAAAGCGCCCCTTTTTTATATTTTTTTTACACATAAACTGATACACAAGCATAAGCCTTTCCCACATTACACAGGAGGTAGACTTTGGAAACTTACTTTTCTGGCCTTACATTTTGCAAATTCAGAAATGAGATCATCAAAGTCTAAAGAATTTAATGATTTCTTTTCAATGGAAATTATAGATAAACCTACCAATCTCTCTTGAGTCATGGTTGTCCTAAGATAATTTTTAATAATTTTAAGTTTAGAAAAACTACGTTCTCCTGAAGCTACCGTGACCGGGATTGTATTAAGGATTTGGAGAGCAATTACTTAATTCGGAACAATCTTCAAGGTTTGAACTAAAGATAAAATTTAACACATCTAAACTTGAACTTTGTGGTGTAACAAGCTGGGATATTACGGTTAACTCTTGAAACAATTCTTCTCCATCTAAATCTTTAAAACTACTTTATTTTAAAACATTCTGCAAACTAAGGCATGAAGCACGTACATTTTTATTTTTTAAACATTCGCTTATGTTACTTAAAAATGAAAAATTGATACTATACGTATCAAACCTTTCAAGTATTTTAAAAAAAATTCAACTTTAAATCTTTGTTTCGGGTCTAATATAGTTTCAGTACATTCATCAGCATAAAGTATTTTTCTCCGTTGAGATCGCAATGATGAAGCTACAGCAAACATACTTTATTTCCTAACGATTCTGCAATGTTTTGTTGGCTCTAGATTTCTTAATTCTATAAGGGCTTCATATATTTCTTCTTAATTTGTTTTTAAAGGCCTCAATGCATCTAACCTGCTCTCTCATAGTCTCAAAAGGGGGTTTCAAAGTATGATTTGGAATTTTTTTCTTATAAATATCCCACCTCGTTGTGGAACTTGAAAAAAAGTTATAGGTACAAACATTGAATTGTATCGAAAAATTTAACTGCATAAAATAAGCACCGAGCATGCGGGCAACATGGAACGAAAAATGCTCTTGGTTCCAGGGTTCGAATTCGATACTGAACACCCGCTTCTTTTCCTTTCATATTCGAACCATTATCATAACTTTGGCTTTGACAGTTACTTATTAAAATTTCATGTAATTCAAGCTTGTCTTAAATCAACTGAGTCAGTCACATTACGGTTTTGTCACAAAATACGTCACTTCTATTAAAAACTGATAGCTATTTATTTAATAGATATTAATTAACCAACAAAGCGAAAAAACAATTGAAACAATCTGCATTCTGCACCAGACTAGATATACATTAAAAGTAGCCGTTACAACAGTCATTAACTTTCAAAAAAAAAAAAAAACAAACTGCCTGCGCAAGAACAATTCGACTCCACATAGAATCATCCCTCTTTAATTTTTAAGCTCTATGCTCCTTTTCCATTCTATTAAAAATTTCATCTCCTGTAATCAGGCACTTAACTCTTACATAGTGTGCAATAAGAAAACCTGCACGCTCTGACCCATATGATTCCGTATAAATAAGTTTTTTTTTCAAATATCTCCCATGTTAGTTTCGACTTTGTATATATAATCTACTCTATATACAAAGGTAGTAGGTGCATATAATATCTCACAAATAACATTTTTGGAGTAAAACATGTTTGTTTCCAAATATTTTTAAAAACATTTTTTAACAAAAAATGTTATTTAATATAAAAATATAATTAACTTAAAATTCAGAATTAAGAGCATCAAGTTCACTTCAAAAAAGTAAAAAACTGTGCCACATTAATGTATATTATGTTATTTTTTAATTTGAATAGTTAACTTCCCATAGGAAGTACAATTTGTCGAAATGAAAATTTTGACATTTCTCGACGTCACATGTACCCTAGAATCTCAAATAAATTTTTTTAGAGAGACGTCTGTGTGTGCGTGTGAACGTACGTTTGTACGGCCGACCGTACGTTCGGGATACCATTTTTCGTCGTCCATATAGATTATATATGTATACAAAGGTTTTACCTTTACACCATTTAGAAGTGTGCCCAAGCAGCTGACAATTACGGCAACGCATCGGGTTGGGAAAGAATTCTTCATCTTTAACGTGTTCCCAGCCAATATGAAGTGAAGTAGGGGGACTTAAGCGGTCAATTGTAAACAACACCAGGCCTGTACAAACCCCTATGGGCTTGCCTTCCTTATCTACTGATGGCTTAGTAAATTTATATACACTTGTGACGCCTTGTTCTTTCATTTCATGCACAATTTCATCTTCTGATACATTTATGAGACATGGTGCGTAGACTGTACCTTTGGATTGATTGAGGTTGGAATGAAGTGTCACTGATATTGGACAAAGGTAAGAAAGCATTTTTTGTAATAGGAAGATCTCGGCATTTTTTTTTGATTTTGTTAAGATCAATAAATTTCCATCGCGCAGTTGAGATATGGGCTCATAACCAGTGCTTATGATATCAATTGCTTTTTTTAGCACAAATATGCTAAAGGATGTCAGTTTTTTGTCTGGGTCTGAAGGTGCGATTACAATAAATTTAGGGTTCGACAAGTTAGAGCCAATTAGTAGGGATGTGTTTAAATCCAGAGGTGATAAGGTAGTAGTGGGTCTTCTTTTTTTACCGTGTTTTTGTTCGGAAAGGATCTCTACATCGAGGATCCCATACCAACCGCTCGAATGACCACCTGGCCCAGGGCCCATGATTTAAAGAAATGTTACTCACTTGTTGATTTGATTTTTCACCCACTAGGTAAAGTAAGACAAAATATAACCAAAGAAAAATAGAGAATAAATTAAAAGCGAAGAGAATTCACTATAAAGAAAGCAGGTATACCACCGAAAAAATATGAATATGGATAACTGACCGGCTTGAAGGTTAGTCGGTGACTGGGAGTGGTTAGTCTTGGGGCAACTAAAACTGGACTGAATTTTTACACACAGTGTTCTATTTTTAAGATACGACTCGAACCATTTTAAAACGAATTTTCGAAAGCCCGCTTTATAAAGTTTATCTAGTATAATATTATAGCTAACCATGACAAACGCTTTAGTAATATCTACAAAAAGTCCAGCACAATATTTTTTGCAATCTAAATCAATTTTTCAGAATGCAACATAAGTCCAAAAGAGCATCTTCAGTAAAAACCCCAGTCCTAAAACCAAATTGTATTGGATGATTGGATTCTTGTTTTTACTAACTTTTTAAATACCTTTGAAATTGAAGGTAGTGACGACATATAATTAGATTTGCCACCCTTAAATTTATCGGGAAATTTTCAAGAGTCAACACTTAAATTGAAAAGATAGGATAACATATCTACTAGGTCAGGATCAACGTTTTTTAAAAGTATATTTGAAATCTCGTCTTTAGTTTTTGACTAATCAAGTCCCGTGATTAGTTCAAAAAAGAAACTATTTCTATAGGTTAAATGATTGCTAGGCACAAAACAACAATTACATAAGGTAAATAGGCTATCCGTGAAAGAATTTTCTCCAATAGACGCAAAGAAGTTGCTGAATTCGTTAGCGATATCTTCCGGGTTCGAGATTTTGCCATTATCATTCTTAAGTACAATTGGAGTAGGTATATACTGCTATGGTTTAAGATACTATTTATGGCTTGCCAATCTTTCTTATTTTACGAGTACTATTAGCTGTATTTAATTTAGTGTGGTAGTACTTTTCTTTTGCAATTTAAATTTCTTCGTTTACATTTCTACATAGTTGCTTAAACCGTATTTTTAAATTTGAATTTGAAGATCGTTTCCGGCATTTTTTTTTATTAGAGGCAGGTTTATCCAAGGCTTGGAACTATATTCAGATTTGTATCTTTCTGCTAATTTCTCATGCCAAAAAACCCCAGTTAAAGAGAAAACCCCTACGAGAACCAGAAGAGAAGCAGATATGATTACAAACTTAATTATTTGTGGAATGAGAAATTTTATCCCGAATAGGGTAAAATCTATGAAACCTTAAGAAAGCTAATGGTTTGATTCGAGCTGTAAAGAGATTATTAGAATCAAAGATGTAAGTTTCCAGATTTATAAAATGTATTTATTTATTTATGGTAAGGGTAATAAAAGTTTATGCTCAATTGCAAAAAAATGTGCGTAACACTACGCCATCTTCAGTTTCTACGCTCGTTTTCAACAACACTCCCTTTGAAAGCTCGATTGATAAGGCCAATTTGCTTGCACAGTTTGCTGTTAATTCAATGCTGCCAATAAGTGACATGACTCCTCCTGTACTCGAAAGCGTAAACGATTCTATGTGACGAATCTTCTTTCTCACTCGTTCAGTTTCTGGAATATTTACAGATCTCAACATTCATAAATCCGCTGGTCCGGATGGTATCCCCGCTATTGTTCTGAAGGGGTGTTCTTCAACGCTGGCAAAACCACTGCGACCTGCGTAAGCTTTTTCATCTGTCCTTCTCCTCAGTTCTCGTTCCGAGTGGATGGAAAACAGCATTTATCTAGCCTGTCCCTAATGAAGGCGAATCCTCTCCTCCCTCTAACTATGCTGGTGTGCCCCAGGGTTCTGCTCCATCTCCAACACTCTTTCTCACTTTTATTGTTTTCGCTGACGGTAATACTCTTAGCTTTTCATATTCGTGTTCAGATTCACATTCCTCTTCTTCGGGTGTGGAATTGCAGTACAATGGGGAATAAAAAACCGCGTGGAATTTAATGCTTCGAAAACCCAATGCTGTCTTGTATATCGTTAAAGCGAGATATACCCCCTTTGCCATTATCCATTGATGGCACTTGCATCAATAAGACTGAACATCTCGATATTCTCGGTATGTGTGTCACCATCCACCTTTTGTGGAACGATCACATACGCGATGTGGCCAAAAATTCCGCAAGGTGTTTGGGCTTCCATAGGCGATGGTGCTCCTGCAACTTACTCAAGTTTCTTGAATAGTATTGAACGTAGAGCAGTATGGTTTTCGACATCGCCAGGTTTTCTCCTAAGATGCAATATGTTTTGTACCCCTTCTGATCTGGCAATAATCTACAAAGATTTTGTTCCTCAAAAACTCGAGTATAATTCTCATATTTGGGTTGGTGCCCCAATGCCTTAATAACGTACTTGAGTCTTCTGGATACAATTGAAAAGAGAGCTCTAACAATGATAGGAGATCGTTCTCTTACCGAGATATTTGCTTCTTTTCAACACCGCCGCAAGGTGTTCAAAAGAGTGAGTGTTGTGGGGTGCGCACGCTACGAAAAATTGTCTAGCCACACTTATTCAACTAATTCCTAAAGTCAAATAAAATGAGTCTATGCAATTTAAATATACAATTTTATTTTGGAGTCGTAAAACTTCTAAGTCTTAAAATGAGTAGTAATTGTGTTTGCGGAAAAAAGTAAAAAAATGTGATTGCAATGACTATTCGAAAATTCAGTGTTGTGACTGCAATGTCAGTTTTCATGCCAAATGTGTACGCATGGTGCCAGAAGACATTGAATCCACTATAAAAAACAGCGAATATAAAATTTTTGGAGATGCTCTCATTGCTCTTCAGTTCGTAGAAATCGATGTCTTCAATAAGTAGTGTACCCATCCCTGTCGCTCCAATAGAATCAACAGAAAAAGGAAAAAGATATTAACCCGAGTGAAATTACCCTACGACTAATCTATAAAGAGCTCAAAGACCTAAAACAAATAAATAAAGACTTTATCATTCGCTTATTTGAACTTCAAACTGAAAATTCTCAACTTAAATCCAACATAATTGCACTACAAGAAAAATTTAAGTGCAATCAAATCTCTTAAATACACTGGAAATTGTTAATGTTCCCAATGTTGGCAATGCTATGGCAATACAAACAGCTCTACAAATTGTTCGAGATGGTGTAGGTGTTCAAATGAATGAAACAGATATAGACACTTGTAACATTAAAAAAATTAAAAATAAAGTCAGTGGTAAAAATTTAAGCCAAGTCACAAACGTGTTGGTTCTAAAGCTTGTTCGTCGAAATATTAAAGACTCAACTCAACACAAAAATATTATTATTATTATTATTATTATTATTATTATTATTATTATTATTATTATTATTATTATTATTATTATTATTATTATTTCTTTATTTCATTAAAAACATTTGTTTACAATTTGAAAATTAAAATAATATATGAACATGGCAAGATTGCCGTCTGCCAGAAAATAACATTTGCTTTAATAAAATTATAAAATAAATATTTGGTAGGTTTTTATTACAATTCGTGTTAAATAAATAAAAAAAAAAAATATATAATTTGTTGTTTTACATTCGCTCACGTGAAAAAAAATAGATAAAAGTTCTTTTGATAACTATTAATTTTTGCGTTCTATTTAAAGTTTTTTTTTTTTAAATCATATTATAAAATGTTTTAGAGTTTTGTAAATTAGTGCTTTTAGAAAAAAAAAACAAAATTAAAAAAAAAAGAATTAAAAGGTTGAAAAGCTTCTTCGATAATTTAAGGCATGGTCACAGAACATGAAGAGATTTGTCCACCCAACGGATCCGTTCATTACACCAAACATTTGTTCTCTAGAGAGAACACTATGTTGAAAATAGAGCCTTCGAATTTCTTGTAGCATCGGACAAATAGCTATAAAGTGGTAAATATCGTCACGCTCATTTCTGTTACAATAATTGCAAAGGAGAGGTAGATCTGATCGATGCGGAATATAATTCAAGTTCAATATTTCAACCCTTGCTCTAAAAATTGTACCTATAGCTCTCGCAGAAAGTCTATTATTGAAATAATTTGTCACATTAGTATTTAAGGAGTGGCTTAAATTTCTATAAATTTCTCTTGTTGACGATGATGATGCTCTATTTAGATGTTGAAGATGTATATTTTCATCAACTTTTGCGATAACATTGGAAAAGATATCTTGCCAATTATCTATGTTAAACTCAGACAGTTCAAGAGAAACATTATGCAACCGGGCAAGTTGAGTCCATTCCTTAAAAGGCGATGCTTTTGTTCGCAAAAGAACCTTCATGATAGATGTATGAAGATTCGAACTTGGTTTATTCATTACTCTTGTTAGAAAATTTGCATGCAATTTTAAATTTTTAACGTACATCGGCGCAATTCCAGATTCTACATGAATTGCATAGGTCGGAGTCGAATTTGGTAACCGAAATAATTTTTTGAAAAAAAGCGTTGTATCAACTCAAATTCTTCAAAATAGGTGTGACCAAAAACTTGAATACCGTAAGACAAGCAGGTGTTAATGGTTGCTTCGAAAACTCGGTATTTAGATCCTAAGTCTATGTTTTGGTTTGAGAAGAAAGATGGCCACATCATGTTAAGAGCTACTTTAGCTTCTCTACTCTTACGCTGAACATGTTTATTGAAGCTACCGTTAGCAGACATCAACACTCCCATATATTTGAATTCCTGTACTATTTCAATAGGTTGGTTGTTAAGGAACCACCTTTCTTCTCTCAATCTTCTACAACTCCGTGCCTCAAACACCATTATCTTTGTTTTCTCTGAGTTTATTTTAAGGTCCCAGATATTGCAGTACGTTTGGACCCTATTGATTTGTAGCTGGAGAGAAGATGGGTTATCCGCTAGCATAACCAAGTCATCCGCGTAAAGAAGTACTTTTATACGAATATCAGAAAAACACACTCCACCGGGTAAATTATCTGATAAATCGTCAATGTAAAGGGCAAACAAGATTGGGCTGAGGATACACCCCTGGGGAACACCTGCAGTCGTTTGAAACTAATTTGAAATCTCGGTCCCATCCCAAACTGTCGCATAAGTTTTACATAGAAATTTTTCGTAGATATTTAGAAATTTTCTAGATATACCGAGTGAGGACATTTTGTAAATGAGAGCTTGTCGATTGACGGTATCAAATGCAGCTTTTAAGTCGATAAAGCAAGCATACATCTTTTTTTTCTTTTGGATAAATTTGTTAGCAATACTCGATAAAGCAAAAATATGGTCAACTGTTGAAAGGCCCTCACGAAAACCAGCTTGAAACATACTTAAACGATTGTTTGATTCTACCCAACTGATAAGTCTTTTGTATAGGATTCTAGCAAATACTTTTCTAATGGAATTTAATATTGAAATACCTCTATAATTCTCAGGTAAGCTTGGATCCCCTTTCTTGAATATTGAAAATATAACAGCTTTATTAAAACTCGTGGGAACGCAAGCAGAATCGTACAAGTTGTTATAAAAAGAAAGAAGATATTGCTTGTATTCTAAAGATGAGTTTTTAAGAAATTCAGCGGGAATGCCATCAATTCCTGGGGACTTATTGTTCTTCATATTAAAAAGAGCATGATCCAGTTCGTCTAGGACTATAACAGAATCAAGCAAATCAACGGCTGTGTCTGGGCAAGCATAATGAAACGAGTGCAAGTCATCTTGACATGTCAACAAGGATCGGAAATGGGATGCCAGAACTTCAGCTTGCAATATACTTGAAGACGTACGATTGCTTCCACCCAACTCTCGTACATTATACCAAAATTTTTTTGAATCTTTACACCTTTCTAAACTGGTCGCTAAATTTAGTGTGTAATTTAACTTTTTAGCCTCGCAGACCTGTTTGTATATTTTGTTTGCTTCCAGATATGCAGACTTAAAGTGGTCTGAATTAAATCTTCTAAATAACTTAAGGAAAGCGAAAGATTTTTTTCTGAGCCTCATACATTCGGAATCAAACCATTTATTTCTGGGTTGCAGCTGCTTGTGACTACAAATACGGGAAGCAGATGATCTAACAATTTCGCTTATTTGTTCTCCTAATTGGTCAATTGCCGAGGGGCTTGGGGGTGGCAACGATCCAACGTGAAGGTTTAATCTTTCTCGGAATCTCTCTTCCTCCTGAGGTTTCCATTTAAGTCTAGGAATTTTTTCTACGCTTGGACAACGTGTTTCATACAAGAAGTTTGCATTTACCAGAATTGGTAAATGAGAAGTAAAAGTTGCTAATAATACTTCAAAATCATTTACAGCTTGAAGCCAATCACCATTCACTGCACACAGATCGATAACTGAACTTCCCTGCCCACCTACAAAGGTCAATTCACCACAAACATCACTTCTCGATACACCATTCAAAACCCAATAACCGAAACTTTCAAGTAATTCAATTAGCATTCTCCCGTTTCTATTTTGTGTTTCATCTTTAGAGTTTCTAGTTGAGAGTAAATCCGTTTGGGTATTCAATTCTTCGATGTTTGAATTTTGAAAAAGCCCAATTCTGGCATTGAAATCACCGATCAACATTACATTTTTGGATTTGAAATTATTTAAAAAATCGTACAATTCTTCATAGTCGTTCAACCAATTATTACAGTTTAAATAAAATGGGACAATAAAGTGAGTTTTGTGGGTTGTGTTACCATCTATCTGGAAAACTAATTTACTTTCGACTATTCTAAACTTTACAAAATTACTAATTTTATTTTTTTTAATACCACACAATATTCCCCCACTTGCTCTACCGTGAATATTATTTCTTACAGCCGGAATATAGCTGGTATTAAAGTCCTTAAAATATTTAGAAATTTCATTTTGTCTTTCTTCTTCTAAAAACGTTTCAATCAATATAATTATATCATATTTTTGAATTAAATTAAAAAAATCAGCTAGCATTAATTTGTTTTTAATTCCAGCTATATTGTAGCTTAAAATACTTAAATTAATAAATCTACTACTAGTACTTATCGTTTGGCAGACGGCACTGTTTTCCTATTCATTATTAATGTGGAGGCGCTGCTGAGGGTAAAGAGCACTCAGTTTGAAGTTCTCCCACGCTGCAGTCAAAAAGTTCAAGTGCATTCGAACCAAATTGTTGTTGGATAAATGTCATCTCTGCCGAAGTTTTGATTACTAATCCGTGATCGAATTTGTAAGCAAAGGTGTTGTTGTTGATTTGTATTTTGTCTCCTTTAATTATAACTTTAGCAGCGGGGTTAAATTTAAGCAATTTGGTTTTTGTTTCGAATAAGGACTGCCTTTTCTTGCGATATAGAAGTGATTGCTCGCGTGTTACACTTATTCCAGTTCCTTTAAGAATACTCGAGCCGCGCAGAATCTCTTGAACCGTGTTAGCAGAGTCAAGCTCCAAGAGTACCGTGCATCTTTGCTTTCTGCTGTTAGTGAATTCCCGCGTCTTGTTTACAAGGATATTATCATTTTCCTTTAGATTGAGAAGACCCTTGCAAGTTTGTTTTGCTGAGTCAACTGCATTGGTGTTTTCTTTTAAAGGAAGATGCACAACTATGGTGTTTTCGTTGGCCTTACGTGACAGCAGCTCAATTTGCGACTCCAGAAGCTCACATCTATTCGTCATTTTGATGAGTTTTTCATTTAATCGTGCATTTGTGGCTTTAAGAGAAGCAATTTCTGTCGCAAGTGATGAAATATCCGTTTTAGTTGCTATATTTTTTAACTTATTATCTAGCAATGTGTTGAATTCTTGCACAGATAATTTGCCTACTTCGGTATTCATTTCTTTTATGCTTGAATGTTTTTTGTGACAGCGAGTTATTTCTAATTCCGGTGAAAGTTCGGTTACTTTTCTTTTGTTCTTATTGCTCATAGAGATTTGAGACAAATTTTAAATGTAAAAAAGATTTATTTAGATGTGATTCAGTGCAGCACTTTTTATAAAAAAATGTTCATGTATTATTTAAGATACTTTTTCCAATAAAAACAGATTAAATAAAATAAAAGAACTATTGAATTTTATTTTTTAAAAAGGAGCACTATTTTTGTACACTCTACCGTTGACAGATCAAATGCCGTTTTCGACACAAACATACTTGGAGATCATCACGATATGGAACCAAGATTTACATCAACGAAAGCTTGACTGCCCAAACAAGAGAGCTTTTTAATGCAACGAAGAGAAAACCAAGGTGGAGAAAAAATACAAACATGTGGATGAAAAACAACAATAAGTGCGTTTTTTTGGTATTCCATACATATATAGTACAGTGAGAAATTCCCAACAAA
This sequence comes from Eupeodes latifasciatus, assembly GCA_920104205.1. Taxonomy (NCBI): domain Eukaryota; kingdom Metazoa; phylum Arthropoda; class Insecta; order Diptera; family Syrphidae; genus Eupeodes; species Eupeodes latifasciatus. The sequence continues at coordinate 172,905,203 of OV049924.1, read as the reverse complement.
ACGATCCGCAGTAGCCAGATTTTTGTATTTAAAAATTGGTACAACTGTCAGAATAACAATACAAAAAAACACACAAATAGAAGAAAGTTTTGTGAAAGTCAAATGTTAAAATTAACTTAGCAAAAAAAACTAACTAAAACTAATAAAATGGACAATTTTCAAGAAGAAATGGTAAGAAAATATCTGGAAATTGAGATTCTATAAAAAAAGTTCATTTAATAATTGCTTCAGAGAGGGGGTTTGTTCGTAGACTACTACATTAACATGTGGTGTTGAAGCCAGCTTGAAGATCGCCTCAATTCTTTATATACCTGAATCGAGTTGAAATGAGCTTAATTTGACTCGATTCCCGTCGGAGATCGGATTCGAGTCAAAATTTGAGAAGAAAAACCTGTGTGGAGGAGTTGGTTTTACAGATAATGCGTTATGGTCTGTTTAATTGCATGTTTGTGTACAAAAAATATAGTTTTGTTTTAATAAAATTACAAACAAAAAATGGAAATGGAGTAGGTAGCATATTCTTATATGGTGCTGAACTAATCAGTTCTTCATTGTTTAACACGAATCAAACTATCTCACTTGCACTTTGTTGTGTTCCAATCAAATGAAAAAAGAAGCTATCTACTAATTTCTATTAACTTTATTTAATGAATCTTAAATTTAACAAAACTCGTCCTTTGCTTGCCAAGTATAAGAACCGAATCCCATCAGAAGGGATCAAAATGTATAAGACCCTTTCCATTTAGTACTTAATTAAAAGCGTTGCCAACACACTTCACACATCGAAAACATCAAACACCATTTGCATTTTAAAAAGTGCTGTCATACTTAATCATTTTTAAATCTTCTTGAGCGGTGGAAACACCAAAAAGATTTATTTAATCTAAACTGAGATAAACCTTTGGTGGAAACATAGCAAAACATAAATATCTTTTCTATTGTTTTCTCTTGCAAAATAAGCCTAATTAGTCCATTTTCACTAACAAAACTAAATAATTTCAACAGTAATAGATTGATTCTTTTCCCCAATGGAAAACACACATGATTCCAAATGCACAACTACTCAACGAACAAATGCAATATCAATCGTACCAACATTTGAGAACGAAATCACATAAGATCCATTCGAGACTCGTATAAATGTCAAAAACCCATCTATAGTAAGATTCTACTCTAACTTTCATTGGTGTTATTCATACTATGGATATTGTTTTTGTTATTCGTGTAAAATCCTAATATATTATGGATAGATTTTCCAACAAAACACGGGTAATGTATTTTTGCGTAAATACATTTAAAACATTTTTTTTTTCTCTTTGTAATAAACTTATGTAAACATTAGAGCGTTTCAAAAAAAAAATATTTTTTAATCAAACAGAAAAATTTCAGCTGTTTTCGAGCGCAATTTATTTAAAACTGTTTGATTAATAAAATTTCAGCAATATTTGAGGGCAAAATATAAGAGCTTTGTTTTTTTGTTTAACTCTGAGAGCTTAGAAATAAACTTTCAGTTTGTTTTGAAACTAGTAATCTTATAAATTTAAGAGTATTGTAAAGAAAACGCCTTAATTAAGGGTAAATTAAACTTTGATCTTGAATAACTTTCGACTGAGTTGATTTATCAAAAAGTGATTTCAGACCTTTTTTGTAGAGCGTTCAATTCTCTACAAAATACATAAGAGGTATTATAATGCAATTTATCGTTCGTTAGTTATAAAAATCAGAAGAAAAACATTTTTTCCGTGTTATTCTTAAGGGAAATCGAAAAGTGCGATGCGCATTACCTAAATATTAATATTAAGGGCTCATATTTTCAAAAGCCTATTTTGACATGTAAACGAAACTTTTGAGCCTGGTTCCGAGAAAAAATAATTTTTTTTTGAAACGCTCTAAATACGCTGTGAATTATTCACCAAAACATTCGTAGCATGAGAGCAAACTTTGATTCTTTTATAGCTAATATAAGAGCTTTTAATTTTGAAATTGATTTTATTTTCTTATCTGAAATCTGGTTGTATGACTATGAGCTATCTAGTTATAATATTCCCGGTTATACACTCTTTGACAACTGCAATAATTCTTATAGGTCAGGTGGTGTGGCAGTTTTTATAAAAAGTTCGGTTGCAGACCAATGTCAAGTAAATAATATTAGTATGAGTAGTGCTGATACTATGAAAATTAGTTTCGCGGTAGGTAATGAACAAACATTTTGAATTTTTTTGTATTTATCGGCAACATGAGAATAATATACGCAAGAGTGTTTTCTTAGAACAGTTAAATAATCTGCTTATTGGAACAAAAGCAAAAAATTTATTAATTTTAGGGGATATAAACATTGACATTCTAGATAATAATCAAGACACTGATAGTTATATGTTTTTTTTTTTTACGAGTATAACTTCTGAATTCAAAACGTGCTTAGATCATATGTTTTTAAGAATGAATACCCAGATTGAGCGAATAATATCTTGTGAGGTGATAGATTGTAAAATAACAGACCATTGATTTGTTAGTTTAGAACTGAAAGGTCTAATACTACAAACAAATTGTACTAAAAAGAACATACCGATTCCAGTCAAAGAAATAACAATTAAATACAGACTTACAGTTTGAGTTTTCGGACGAGGTCTATAGATATAGAGAACCCAATCCACCATTAGCTTATGACATTTTCGTTAAAGCCTTGCAAATGCCTTTAAAAAAATTCAACTATAGTAAAGTGTAGGTCAAATAAAATTTGTAAGCTCAAACGATTTAAGCCATGGTTAACGGAAAGTTTACTTATTACAATAAAAAAAAAGAATACAATGAGAAAAAAATGTAAACGATATCCCCATAACCAAAGACTTAAACAAAATTACATTATACTTAATCAGAAAGTTATTAAGGAGCTAAAATCATCTCGCGAAAATTTATACACTAATAAATAAATTTGAAAATTGCAGAGGCAATATCAAAGAAGAGTGGAAAGATGTTAACAATATCTTAAATAGGCAAAATAAGAAGATATACTGGAAATTGAAGTGGGAAATCAAATACTTTCAGACCCTGTTGAAATTGCAAATGCATTCAATAAATTGTTTGTACCAATTGCAACTGAATCAAAACCATGCTCTCCGCAAAACAATTGTGGTTGTGATATGTTTTCAGATTTGGCTTGTGAGGGTTTTCAATGTAATAGTTTTGTTTTTGAACCTTGTTCGTCACATGAAGTTTTCAAATGCGTAATGTCGCTTGATAACAAACACTCAAGTACCTCCGATGGTATAACCAATAATCTTTTAAAACAGATTGCTTTTTATATTGCTGACATTTTAGCCTGCTTGTTTAACAATAGTAGGTATTAGGTTAGGTTAGGTTGCAAGGGGTGTGCACAGCATGAAGCTGTTGCGTACACGGGGGCCTACTGGTCCATTGTGATCCCCTGTAAAAGTAAAAATTTTAGCAACGATGTTCCTCAATTCTAAACGGTGGTCCATTATCCGAGACTATTTTCCCGGGAAGACCGTAAGTCGAAAAAAATTCCCTAAGAACCTTAGTTACAGCCTCTGCATTTGTAGACTTCATTATTTTAATTTCACAAAATTTACTGTAAGAATCAACTAAAATAAAAAACATTTTCCCTTTAAAATGAAAAAAAATCGACGTGAACCCTTTGGAAGGAATATGAAGTTTCTGGCCAATTTGTTGTAACTGTTTCTTTCCTTACATTCTGAGTTTGATCACAAACATGACAACTTTTTACTTTGTTTTCAATGTCTTTATCACATAAAGGCCACCAAACTAAGACCTGGCTAATCTCTTCATACTAACAATACCAGCATGATTATCGTGAAGCATGTTCAAAACTCTATCCCGAAAACATTTGGGAATTGTTATATGGTCAACATAAAAAACACATCCATTGTCCGTAGACAAACTATTTCTCTTGAGATAGTAAGGCATTAATTCGTCTTTTATAGGCCTCAGCCATGCCTTTAGTAATGACTCATGAACTGACTGTAACATCGTATCGTGATTGTAGTGTTCCAAAACTGTTTTAAAATCAATAAATGGTTCTTCGGACTGAAAAAAATTAATGGGTGACTCTTCTATCTCCGATCTATCAGGAGGCGGAAGACGCGAAAGAGCATCTGCGTGACACATTTGGGAACTACGACGGTATGAAATTTTATATTTGTACATGGAGAGTAATATTGACCAATTACATTATACTTAATCAGAAAGTTATTAAGGAGCTAAAATCATCTCGCGAAAATTTATACACTAATAAATAAATTTGAAAATTGCAGAGGCAATATCAAAGAAGAGTGGAAAGATGTTAACAATATCTTAAATAGGCAAAATAAGAAGATATACTGGAAATTGAAGTGGGAAATCAAATACTTTCAGACCCTGTTGAAATTGCAAATGCATTCAATAAATTGTTTGTACCAATTGCAACTGAATCAAAACCATGCTCTCCGCAAAACAATTGTGGTTGTGATATGTTTTCAGATTTGGCTTGTGAGGGTTTTCAATGTAATAGTTTTGTTTTTGAACCTTGTTCGTCACATGAAGTTTTCAAATGCGTAATGTCGCTTGATAACAAACACTCAAGTACCTCCGATGGTATAACCAATAATCTTTTAAAACAGATTGCTTTTTATATTGCTGACATTTTAGCCTGCTTGTTTAACAATAGTAGGTATTAGGTTAGGTTAGGTTGCAAGGGGTGTGCACAGCATGAAGCTGTTGCGTACACGGGGGCCTACTGGTCCATTGTGATCCCCTGTAAAAGTAAAAATTTTAGCAACGATGTTCCTCAATTCTGTCGATTAGCGTAGACTGGCTCGTTGACGAACCAGCCTGTGCTATCTATAAATTTCCTCATGCTTGCCATTGAGACCTGTGCTAGATCATCCAGTTCTCCAACAAACCTGTTTCCGAAATGACGGAGTCGGCTGGTTTGGAGGTTCGGACAGTCGCAGAGCAGGTGTTTAATGGTTTCCATTTCTTCCTCATCCTGACAGCTCCTACAAAAATCGGGTGCAAATGCCCCTATTCTGTTAGCCATTGTGCCAATGGCGCAATGACCTGTTAGTACAGGAGATATTGATTTTCTCTTTTAGTTTAAGGTCTATCTTCCTCTTGAGTACCCCAATCGGGACGAGTGGTCCCCTGACTGAATGGTCGCTACTACTGGTGTCTGCTTCTGACCCTTTCCTGGCTAGTTCATCTACTATATCATTCCCTTCTATATTGCTATGTCCGGGAACCCAGCAGAGCTTTACCTGGTTAGTGTGGCAGATTTTGTTTAATTCTTTCTTACAGTTTAAAACTGCTTTTGATAGTAGGTATTACTTGTGGTGTTTTTCTTAAATACAGGGTTTGCTGTTGGCCTCTTTCTACTCTGCCCACAAAGCACCATCACCTCCGGAGGAGGTGTGCAAAATCATAACCGAAGCTAAGATCGAAAAGGCAAACCTTCTGATCGGAGACGACGCGAATGCTCGGCATACCCTTTGGGGAAGCTCTGAAATCAACGAACGAGGTGAGTCACTTTTTGATTTTATTATTACACATAATATGACCATTTGTAACAGAGGCAATACTCCCACTTTCGTCTTTCCGAGCTCGGAAAATTATAATGGATGGGAGGTTGTGCTTGATGTTACTTTAGTAAACAACCGTAATTTATTAGTGGAGAATTGGAGAGTTTCCCCTTTGAATTCGTCTTCGGATCACAAGTGGATTCTTTTTCAAATTAATTTCGAGTCGAAAAACCCTCCGCTTTATAGATATCCCAAAAGAACTGACTGGAAGAAATTCAGTCAAATTGCTAATTCCAAACTGAGCAACTTACCGAATCTCACAGAATCGATAGTAGACCTTGAATCAAATGTGAAAACCTTTGAAACTTCTATAAGTAAAGCTTTTAGTCTCTTGCCCAGTTAAATATAGCTGTAAAACCCTTCCTTCTTGGTGGAATGAAGAACTGTCCAGTCTTAGGAAAATGACGAGGACAATTTTCAATATCTGCCACAAACATAAGTTTTACCAACCGTTCTATTGAGCTACTGATGAAGACGCACTTTCCGGGTTGCGAGAGTGATAACCCCGAACCGCTTGAAACCACAGAGCTAAACGTAGCTCATGTGGAGCAAGTCAATTCCGTTATAACCAGAGAAAATATTCTGTGGGCCATCAATACTTTCTCTCCATATAAATCCCCAGGCATGGATGGCATACTGCCAGTTATGCTTCAAAAGTTGCATGATGTGGCAGTTCCATGACTGGAACAAATTTTCAAAGGATGCCTCCTTCTCAAACATGTGCACATGTCGTGGAGACAGGTCAAAGTAGTTTTTATCCCGAAAGTGGGTAGGCGAGGTCACGAATCCGCGAAGGATTTCAGACCAATAAGCTTAACATCTTTTGTGCTTTAAACCTTGGAGCGCATTCTTAATTACTATATTAGAGAAATCCTAGTTGGACGACCTCTCGAAAGCTTTCAGCATGCTTATCTTAAGGGCAAATCTACGGAGACTGCCCTCCATGAGGTAGTGCGTATTATATCTTTTATTAATAAATGTAGGTAAATATATAAGTCAGTTTTAAGTCAATATTTTTTTAATCTATAAGAAGACACGTCTTAGTTGGTTGGAGGTCAGAGCAAAAAGAGAAAGAAAAAGGAAGTGTATGTCAGTTGTCAGATTGACAAGCAATACGAAAATAAAGTGTTCCGAAAAAGGAAACCCTGAAGGTGTTACCACAATACTTAATTGAAAATACATAACAACTTTCCCCCTTTTTGCTTAAGCCTTTACAAGGTATGTCACCAATTTACTTATGTTTTAACTTATCATAAATCGAAAATGTAAAACGTTTAGGCTTTTTCTTAATTCTTTGCGACCTTCTTAATGTTGCTTTTAGGACTCCTGAACCGGATTCCTTTTGCAAATTACAATTTTCTTTTTTAATTTTTTCGCAATTAGATTCTATATTACAATTTTTATCATCGCATTAATTGTTTTTGTTCGTAAATAAATACTATCCTTCAAATATTTTTTTCGCAATTGGTTTTGATTAACTAGGCGGATGTTGTTGTTAATGTTTGCCAAATAAGTTAGCTTACTTATTATCTTTACAATTTTAGTAGGTATCCAACGACAAAAAACTGATACATAACCTCTTCTCCCTCTACAAAAAACAGAATCATATTTTTGAACTTGATTAGCATTACAATTTTTAACAGTAGGAACTTCAGAATTTTCAAAACTACATATTTTCTTCAAATTATCATTCATCTTAATACTATCTAACATTATTTTCGGTTTATACGAAAAAAGCATTTCCGATGGCGTTTTCGAGGTAGACGAGCATATAGTATTGCGATTATGATGTAAGTACTTGAAAATCTGTTCTTGAATTGATAAATTATTACCGTGGTCTAGACAAAAACGCTTCAAAACTTTTTTGACACTTTGTACACCGCGTTCTGCTAATCCGTTAGATGCCGGGTGATAGGGCGGAGAATGTACAAGCTGAATACCTTTACACTGACAAAATTTACTAAACACAAAGGAATTAAACGGTGGTCCATTATCCGAGACTATTTTCCCGGAAAGACCGTAAGTCGAAAAAAATTCCCTAAGAACCTTAGTTACAGCCTCTGCATTTGTAGACTTCATTATTTTAATTTCACAAAATTTACTGTAAGAATCAACTAAAATAAAAAACATTTTCCCTTTAAAATGAAAAAAAATCGACGTGAACCCTTTGGAAGGAATATGAAGTTTCTGGCCAATTTGTTGTAACTGTTTCTTTCCTTACATTCTGAGTTTGATCACAAACATGACAACTTTTTACTTTGTTTTCAATGTCTTTATCACATAAAGGCCACCAAACATAAGACCTGGGTAATCTCTTCATACTAACAATACCAGCATGATTATCGTGAAGCATGTTCAAAACTCTATCCCGAAAACATTTGGGAATTGTTATACGGTCAACATAAAAAACACATCCATTGTCCGTAGACAAACTATTTCTCTTAAAATAGTAAGGCATTAATTCGTCTTTTATAGGCCTCAGCCATGCCTTTAGTAATGACTCATGAACTGACTGTAACACCGTATCGTGATTGTAGTGTTCCAAAACTGTTTTAAAATCAATAAATGGTTCTTCGGACTGAAAAAAATTAATGGGTGACTCTTCTATCTCTGATCTATCAGGAAGCGGAAGACGCGAAAGAGCATCTGCGTGACACATTTGGGAACTACGACGGTATGAAATTTTATATTTGTACATGGAGAGTAATATTGACCACCTTTGCAGACGAGCTGCAGCCAGTGTTGCCATAATCTCAAATTTCATAATGCTAGATTTCAAATTTTATAACGCTAGATCGTATGGGAGCTCAAAAAACAAAATGCTAGATTTTAAAATCCATATAAAACGTCCATATCGATGATTAAAAAACAAACATCTTAAAAAATGCAAAATAATATTTATTTTCACATACAAATACCTAACAAACATACATAGGTATATATAACAAAAAAAAAAACAAAAACAAAACAAAATTAATTCAAAAATAACAAAACTTAAAGCTTTATATGTAAATAGGTATTAACTGCACAATGTTTTTAAGTATAGGAACATGTTTTATAGTTAATTATTTAATTTTAAATCATTCAGACTTATCACATTCTTATTTATAGTTTTTAAAAATAAATTTCTTATCTATTTTATAATTTTAGATAAATAATGAGTTATCCCAAAGTTCTTCATATAAATAGTCTTCTTCGCCCTTAGGTTTCTCATACTTTGCTGAGGATCCAACTTCATCTATAACAGTTCTTGAAACCTCATAAGAAAAGCAGCATTTTTCTTCTATTTTCAGCCCCTCGCGTATTTGGACAATGCTGTTCAATAGTTCTATTCCTATTTTATTACGAATTTTTGTTTTAATTATATTCGTTTGACTGAACAGGCGCTCAACCTTAGCGTTTGAAATGGGAAGTGAAAGTAGTCCAATCACAAACCGACCTAATTCCTTAAACATTTTTTCCTCAGCTGCATCTTTAAAAGTCAATATCTGGATCCAAAATGTATCTGTGTTCTGTGTGCCTTCCCAAGTATGAAGGTACAGATTATGCCATTGACTTTCCATTATGTTTATGTGATCTGCGCTTAAACCAAAAGATAATAAAAAATCTCAAATATGGCCCTTGTTGGGCTTTAAGGAATTCTCTACGGAGAAAATTGAAATTTTTTTCAAAATAACTATGGCGCAAAATTTTAAACAACCTATTATTAAGGCCTTAGCACGATACTAGTTAACAATTTACTATATACATAGTAATCTACTAACTTTTCACGAATTTTAAACACTTTTTATTGTTTTGCTAACTAGTATCATGCTAAAACCTTTTTATTAAAAAAAGAACATGAACACATCTAAATAATGACAGATTGTGGAGCAAACAAAACAAACATAGCTTAATATCATACTAAAAATGATTTAACATCGTACTAAATCGTCTAAAATTTTGCGCCTTTTGTCACATTTGAGAAAAATGACATATGTCATACAGATTTAGTACGATACTAAAAAGATAAAGTAGCCATTTGGTGATTTTAACTTTAGTAAAATGTTAAGAAGATAGTACGATACTAAACTCGTTTAAAATTATCAAAATCCTTTTTTTAACCTAGTATCATACTAAAAATGATTTAACATCGTACTAAATCGTCTAAAATTTTGCGCCTATGTTTTTAGGAAGACGCTGCCTAAGCTGAAGAACCAAAGCCTTCAAAAAACAAATATAAGGTTTGTAATTTAAAAAAAAAATGATGATTTTTATTTTTTTCCAAATATGATATAATCAAATCAATCTTTTGAAATCAATTTTGGCATTCGACAATGCAAAACTTAAAACAATAATGCCAGAAAAGCATTTTTAGCATTATTTTAAAATTTCATAATGCTTTTCTCTTCTCTATAATGCTAGATCTAGCATTAATAATGCCGTTATGGGAACACTGGCTGCAGCTACTGGGGTTGTGCCTTTTTTTGGATTAAATATCTTCTTCAAGGCTTGATGATCTGTATAGAGTGCAAACTCTTGTCCATAAATATAATTATGAAACTTTTGCAAAGCAAAAACAATTGCAAGAGCTTCTCTGTGCAATTGAGAGTAATTACGTTCAGCTGGACTCAAACTACTCGACGCGAAGAGAACGGGTTTTTCAACACCTTCAATCTCGTGCGACAAGACTGCACCTAGCAACTATAATTGGTTTAGAAGGATCATATTATAACGCAAGAATATTATTATGAAGTAAGAGGTCTTTACTTTTCTTAAAAGCTTCCGAACACAGCCCAGACCAAACAAAAACAGAATTTTTCTTTAGAAGGCTGTACAACGGAGCCAGAGTTGTTGTTGGCAAAAATCTTCCATAATAATTAAGAGACCGAGATACGACTGTAACTCGACAATATTTTTAGGTGATGGAGCTTCTATCTACAATGGCTTTGACTTTTTCTTCATTTGGACAAACTCCTTGTTGTGAAATTGAATGACCTAAATATTTCACGCTCTTTTGTAAAAATTTTGACTTTCCTAAATTTATTCTTACATTATGACGACTCAAACGGCTAAGCACTTCTAACAGATTTTTTTGACAGTCTTCCTCATCAATACCACCAATAATAATATCGTCTAAATAGCAAAAAACAAATTTTAAATTTGCTAAAATTCTATCCATAACGGACTGGAAAATAGCCGGAGCCGAGCTAACTCCAAGAATTAATCTTGTGTAAGCGAAAAGACCCTTTAGCGTATTAATCACAAGAAGCTCACGAGATTTTTCTGAAACTTTCAATTGCTGGTAAGCGCCGGTTAAATCCACTACACAAAAAACTCTACAGCCAGCGAGCTGAGCAAAAATGTCTTCGATTTTCGAAAAATTATAGTGAACCGTTTCGAGGCATTTGTTGATGGTGACTCGACAATCGACACAAATGCGAATGCTGCCATTTGCCTTTGGAACAATCACAATTGGGCTGGCCCAACGACTTTGAGTAACCGGTGCTATAATCCCTTCATTTACCAACCTGTTCAGTTCATTATCTACTATTTCCCTTAACCTGTATGGCACACTATATGCTGAGTGAAAAATCGGTGTTTGGTCTTCTTTTAGCACAATATCCGCCTCATACCCGACAATTGGTGTATTTAAATTAGTGCTTGTAATCCTCGGAAAAGTTTTTTCTATCTCATTGACTAAATTTTTGCCGCAACTTACTTGGTTTATTGCCTCAACACAAAAAACGTTTCTCCAGCTCGGAAACAAAAAATCAATCCAAGAACGACCCATAATGGTTTTTGACGTCTTATCACCTTCAATAATTATAAGGTTCAAAAGATGCTCTCTACCTTTGAACGCAACCGGAACCTTCACCATACTAATTTCCATAATAGGACTACCTGTAACTGTACAAAGTTTATTCTGAGATTTTTGTAAAACGAAAGAACTACTTAATTTTTCTCTGTACTCCCTTTCACTCATAACCGACTCTGTAGCCCCTGTATCGACCTCCATCTTGACGTTGATACCGTTTATTTTAACGATGCTGAACACTGACTGCTTCTTCTGCTCTTCTTGAACGCTGTGAATGACTTTGATTGACTTGTTGTTTCTACACACGAGAGACGTGTGTCCGACTCTCCCACATGAAAAACATTCCCATTGTTTGGCGGGACAATTCATCTCATGGTGATCTCGGCTACATCTATGACATCTCTTCCTTTCTGACATTTGGTTTGGAACCTTATTCGACGACGGTTTTTTCCATTTTGGGTTAGACACGTGATTTTTTTGACTGGCCTGATGCTAGGAATCGGTGGCGGTGCTTTGTTTTTTTGGATAGCGGTTCATAACGTGGCCTGATGAAATAGCATGCAACGAATGGGGGTGCATATTTTTTGATGCTTTTTCTGAAGCTTCCATGTTCAAAGCCTTTTGACAACACTTTTCGAAATCGCAACTATCATCATTGAGAAGACACAGCTGGATTTTTTCGTTGCGAAGACCAATAATAAATCGATCTGTTAAGACATCATCCAAGATGCACGACTTGTAACTTGCTACGTTGCTGATCTCCGTGGCGTTAGCCTTTTCGTCTCTTACTTTGTCCAGAAAGTCTCCAAACTGACAGGTTTGTACGAGCGACTTCAGACAGATTATATAATCTCCGATCGGTTCTCCTTCCTCTTGGCACGCCTTGTCGAACTTGTACCTTTCTGCTCTTTTATTTTCAGCCGGCGCAAAATGTGCCCGGAGCAATTTAATAATAGTCTCGAAGTCCTTCGTACTCGGTAGGTCTGGGACTGTGAGAGACATGAGAATCTCGTAAATCTCAGCACCAATTACGGTGATAAGCAATGGTGTGCGAGCCTCCTCGGGTAATTTATTAATTAAAAAAAATTGACGAAGCCTGTCTTCGTAGGCTTTAAAATTTCCTCCCGGTAAAAATGGCTCAATGTTCCCGACTAATGGTGCCATGTTCCACTGACTTAGTTAAAAATTAAAACTTTTTGACTTTTTTCACGCGGACTTAATGAGTTTTCCTCATCGTCAACTATTATATCTTTTATTAATAAATGTAGGTAAATATATAAGTCAGTATTAATTCAATATTTTATTAATCTATAAGAGGACACGTCTTAGTTGGTTGGAGGTCAGAGCAAAAAGAGAAAGAAAAAGGAAGTGTATGTCAGTTGTCAGATTGACAAGCAACACGAAAAGAAAGTGTTCCGAAAAAGGAAACCCTGAAAGTGTTACCACAATACTTAATTAAAAATACATAACAGTGCGTACTGTAGAAAAAACAATCAATTATAAAGAATTTACTCTTGCCACCTTCTTAGACATAGAAGGTGCTTTTAACAACGTCCTTACCGAATCCATAGAAGAATCACTCGTTAAGTTCGGTGTAGAATACTTCATTCGAGAATGGATTATTTCCATGCTCAGTGGTAGGAAAATTCGAGCCACTCTAGGCAATACAATCGCAACAAAACACGTGAGTAGGGGAACACCCCAGGGTGGTGTCCTTTTGCCTCTTCTGTGGCTTCTGGTCATGGATACAATTCTCGTTAAATTAGAGAGATGTGGAGTGAAGGCGGTAGCCTATGTGGATGATTTGGTGCTATTGGTGTCAGGAAAGTACACCTCTGTGATTAGTGAAATCACGGAGTCAGCTTTGAAGAAAGTTAGCTGCTGGGCCACTAGTTGTGGACTAGGAGTTAACCAAAGTAAAACTGAACTGATGCTCTTTACCACCAAAACTAAAGTACCGCCCTTCACGCTACCTCGACTCAACGGTCAAATCCTATCATTGTCTTCCAGTGCAAAATATTTGGGAGTTATACTCGACCCTAAATTAAACTGGAAACGAAATATTGAAGTGCGTGTTAAGAAGGCCTGTGTTGCCTTCTACGCCTGCAGCAAAACTTTCGTCAAAAAGTGGGGACTTCAGTCGAAGATGATTTTATGGACGTACACAGCCGTAGTACGTCCAATCTTAACTTATGCTTCGATTGTGTGGTGGTCTGCTCTTAGCAAAGCCTATAATATCGATAAGCTAAAAAAGGTTCAGAGAACAGCTTGCGTGGGCACCACAGGGGCCATGCGTACTTGTACTTGCCCAACGGACGCCTTAAACGTTATTTTGGATCTTCTACCAATCGACCTTTTAGTAAATACATAGTTTCCTGCAGCGCTATTAGGCTGAAGGAATCAAACAGCTGGTTGTCAAAACCTTATGGTCACAGCAACACAACGAAATTGATTCCCTCAGATATTATCTCGGTAGACACTGACTACTGCACTCCTACTTTGAGCCTTAGTAAGGGTTTTAAGGTCATTTTCCCATCCAGAGAAGATTGGGAGGATGACATCGTGTCGATAGGTTTCGATACAACCATCTTTACTGACGGCTCAAAGATGGAGTGCGGAGTTGGTTCTGGGATCTTTTCTGAGTCCCTAAATGTAGCTAAATCCTTTAGGCTTCCTGACTTTGCTAGCGTTTTTTAGGCTGAACTGCTGGCAATTAGGGAGGCATGTAAGATACTTAAACAAAACCCAAACCAAAACCGAAATGCGGCTATCTTCACAGACAGTCAGGCAGCTGTCAAAGCCATTAACTCGGCTACATCCTCATCTAAATTGGTCCAGCAATGTCGCGATGAGCTTGCGAGCCTGAACATTAACCTCGGTGTCACCCTGATCTGGGTTCCGGGCCATAGTGGTATCGTGGGAAATGAACGGGCTGACGAGCTACCCAGGCAAGGATCGGCCCTTCATAGCTCACTTGCGGAAATGGTTAACATTCCTCTTGGTGCTATGAAGGGTAAAATCTTTTCCATCTACCAAACTGAATCAAACCGAAGGTGGAGCAATTTACCCAACTCATTATATCTAGGAAGATATGGCCCACCTATAATAAAACCCGTACAAACGATCTTCTATGCAGGCCAAGGCAAGACAAAGCCAGGATTGTTGCGGTTTGTACCGGACATTGGCCTATAGGAGTTCATGCAGATAAGTTGGGTATCTCTTACAACACCTTTTAGCGACCAAAGAGAAAGTGAAACGATAATCCATTTCCTCTGCAAATGTCCTGCTTTGGCAAGCACTAGAATGAAATGCTTTGGGAATAGCATTCTTTCACGAACTGGATGAGCTATCTGAATCTGAGACAAAGATTAGAGACCTAATCTTTTTTCTCAATGCGACAAAATGGCTCTAACATAATCGCTATGAAGCTTCTCTATAAATTTTTTCCTTTCTATCACAGGTCAAACGAGTTTTGGTATCAAAACGGCGCACTACAGCGCTAATTGGATCTCAGGCTAGGTTGCCTCGAGATCGCCATTTCTACCTACCTACCTACCTATCTGCTCTAGTATCACATAAGCACTAAAAACAAGCAAATTTAGTGTACCCACCTTTAAGTCCCATCAGGAATCCAACCATTTTAAAATTTTTTATAAGTTCCCACTTATATTCTTTAATTCAATCTATGCCATCTAAAGTTTTTTTTTCACGGATCTGCCTCTTGCGAGGAATTGACAAATTCTCCAAGAGTAATTCTTGTCATGAAAAGTGCTTTCTCAAATTTGCCGTTCGGATTCGGCTTAAAACTGTTGGTCCCCTCCATCCCTGACAACAGTACTCGCACACAAGAATGGTTGAGACGTGTAAGTCACTAGGCCCTAGTTCTCAACGGACTGTTGCGCCACCCATTTTATTTTTTTTAAGTAAAATTTGAACGCTCTCATAATTTTCTTTAAGGTGCACTTAAGCTATCAATAGACAGACGCCATTCAGCAGGAAGACAAGGTATCCCAATTGCTTCAAATAAACCTTTTACGTCATTGCAAAACAAAACCCATCTTCTTTTGTAAAAAATGTGGAAAACATCCCGTGCCGATTCCGTTGGTCAGTTACTTTGACACCAGCCAGTAAATTCCACTTTTTTTTTAGCGAGAACCCAAAACTTCTGCATTACATTTTGGTAAATTCAAATCTCTCAATAAGATGAAAAGTTTTTGATTGTTCCTGTGAGGGTATAAACCCTTCATCTCTGGCATTTCTGCTTGAACTTTGGGATAAGCTTGACTGAGAACATTTATGTATTTGTAGGTTCAGGTACTGGAAGTTCCTCACTATGTGAGACTGGTGCAGAAGGTGAACGCAAGTTCACCGGCGGCGTTTAGCTGGATTAACCATACAAAAGTAGCAGTTGTTAACATGTTCTAACGGTTTTCGGAAAATTCTTGGAACTCCAAACTTCATACTTCTCTTCTCACCTCGGTACCAACCTTTATAAAAATTAAGTGTTTCTAAATAAAGACCAATTGTTAAAATTGATTGAACATTTTACCTTCTTATTTTGTACAGTTATTCTACAATTCACGGTTCTTGCACTATAGCTCATAATACACGAGGTATGAAAATTGTATTTTTGCTCCCAACACTACAAAAGAAAATCTTAGAAGCAGAAAGGGTGATAATCTATTGTTTTGGTTTACCATAAACCCAAAAAGGGCTAATTAAACCCAAGCACATTTTTTTTTGTCGACCTGTGTAATAGTATTTTCTGTTAATTTTAATTTTGTTTTCAAACTGTAAATTTCCCAATTGTAAGCAAAATGGTTTCTTAAATAAAAAGTAAGTTTAAGTCGCATATCAATACAAATTGGTAAATACACTCTGAGAATCGTTATTAACAAATGACAAAAAGTTCCCAATAAAACCCAAGTGAACATACATACAAAATTATGTTTTTTTTGTCGAAAATTTGTGTTTATAGGGTGTAAATTTTGAATGGTAAAGCCTTCAATAAAGTTTTTAGCTAGACCTTGTAGAGCACGAAATAAAAAAACAATAAGTATTCTTATAATAATAATGCTTTTTAATGTTTTCACTCACGTTAAAAAGAAATTTCTCTATTCACTGGTACCTCCCGGCGGTAAACGTCAGGTGCCTACTACCTCTTAACTGGAGATTGGGGTTTAACCCCCAGTGGAAAGTTGTTGGGGGCAGCAATTGAGAGAGGAGGGAAAAGGTGTTATCACTAAGGCACCTCTCCTTATCCAGACGGCAGCGGAGGAATTCCCGAGTTGGAATCAACGGTGGCGTCTACAGTTGCAGTAAGGTTGAACTATTAAGTGAACACCTTATAGAGCTTCTACGACATGTTCGGAGCCCAGGCCTATAAGGAGCGGTTTATCTGGCTTCCCGTCCTTGGAGTTATACTTAGGATCTGGACCTCCAGGTTGGGAGTTGTGCCGTCGGGGTGACTTCCGATTACGTAAAAATATCCTAGTTGCGAAGCACTAACGAGCATCGGATACGGACGGATTTACTGATGACGAACCAAGCAAACGAAGTAAGGACTATGAACTTCGGATCTGTACGTGGAATGTTAGGTCCCTTAACAGACCACCACTTTCAGCCGAACAATTAACGGAGGCCCTAAATTGCTATAAGGCAGATATTACCGCAACTCAAGAAGTGCGATGGAATGGATCGGGAAAACACAAACTTAAAGACTGCGATACATACTACGGCGACTGCTACTGAGAACAAGGTCAACTTCTATTTGGGTGTTGATTTGTTGCTGGAACTAGACTCAGGCAACAAGTCTTGAATTTCAACAGTGTGAGCGAACGCATCACGACAATCCGCATTAAAGCTAAATTCGCCAACACAAGCCTAATATGCGCGCATGGCCCAACAGAAAATAAAAATGAAGACACAAATGAATATGAAAATATTCTTCGAGCTATTCGACAAGACATATGAGCAGTACCTAGGCTATGACATTAAAATTGTCTTAAGAGATTTTAACGCCAATCTAGGAAGAGAAAACATCTTCTCCGAAAACCAGTGGCAACATTGCCTTACGCTTCCAGCCATCATAGAGGCCGCCTTTGAAGTGCTTGGTTTTACACGGCCACCACGGTGAAACTCTTGGTTTGAAGACGAATGCCGGCAAGCGCACGTAGCTAAGCAACAGGCATACAAAACGGGTCACAGAAGGACCAGAGCTGCTCGCGAGCTCTACGAACAGAAAGGGAGAGATGGAAAAAAGGGATCATGAGAATCGCGCGATCGAGGAGATGAGGGACGTCACAACAGGAATGAGGTTAGTGAATTTTACCAAAAGGTAAAAAAACCAAAGGGTAGCAGCCATGAACCGAAGCCTGTAAGAAAGAAGGAAAAGAAGGGAAGACCACTTCTTCAAATTATATAACGGCGATTATGAATCGAATTCCGATGTAAGGGAGATTGAACCTCTCAACCTAGGCGACGCAGAACAACAATTTCTCCTTCACACCTCGACAAAGTGATGGCTGTAGGTACAGCGACACTGAACTGGTGGAAAGAATAAAAGTCCAACAACTTAGATGGCTGGGTCAAGTAGAGCGAATGGACATCAACACTTCAGCCCGGACGGTCTTCGACTTAAATTCCGAAGGACGCACACCGCGACTCAGGTGGCACACGCAAGTGGGAGAGGACCTCAACCAAATTGGCCTGCGAAACTTGAGACAGCTAGCTAGGGACCGAGCTGGCTGGAGACGCATGTTGGCTTAGGCCCAGGTCCACCCGGACTTTAGCGCCAGCTTAAGTAAGTAATAAAGTAAGTATATCTTTTAAATACTTCTGAATTAAGTGTTAACCCTGCGGTATTACGTTTAGTTTTTAACTTCCCTTAGGAAGTTACTGTAATGGGTCTGATTTGTCGAATTGAAATTTTTTACATTTCTCAAGGTTTTAAGGTCCCTAGAATCTAAATAAGAAATTTATAGTGAGATGTCAATACGTGCGTGTGTTCAGGAAGCTTTGCCCGCCGTTCATGTCCCAAGAATCAGTACTCAGTAGAGATTTCGACTTCAAGTGAATTTTGTTATACAGATAAAATGCAAAAAGGACTCAAAAAAATGGTGGGTGGTTGTTTTGCCATAGCAATTAAAAAAAAGTGAACATTTTGGCTAACCCAAAATATCTCTTGAGCCAATAAAGCTAGCGACATTGACTTAAATTTTATGTAATAAATTGTGACGTGATACCAAACTAGTAAAATTTGACAAAAAAAGTCAATTAACGTTTTTTTGTATAAATCAAAAAACTGACAAAAATTTCTACTCGGATATTTTACGAACAAAGAATGATTTTATCTCCAAAATAATTGTATGTAACGAAAAATAACGTTTTTGACATGTGGTAAAGTTTTGATAAAAATCGAATTAACAGTTGTTGTTTTTACAAAAAATTAAAACACAAAAAAACTAATACATAATTCAAACTTATTTCGTCTTATAGAAACTATTGTTATCGGTATTTAGTAAAACTTGTATAAAAATCCAAGTCAGTTTTTTTTCCATATACATATGTAAATTAAAATCAACAAAAATTGTACGCAACATTGATAAAAATTAGTATTCGATTTTCAATATCTCGTTAATGAATGAAGGTATTGCCTTCAAAATGATTTAATTCTGTGATAAAACTTTCTATAAACGTAAGATATTGTTCTTAGAAAAATCTAATATGAATTTGCTTATACAGTGTTATCCATTTTGCGGTTTCAAAAGTAAACGTAAATAAAACACATAAAATATTTATTTTTCATGATATTTCGTCTTTATTATAAAGTTTGAACGTTGACATATGTATGTGAAAAACTATATCATTTAAATGACCACCACGCGAATTGTTGCCAGCATCGATTTTTTATAGGTCGACCACTTTTTGAAACATATAGGGCGGTATCTTAGCAATAACTTGACTAATGTTGGTTTTCAAGTGCTGAAGAGTTAAAGGTTTATCTGCATTAACACGGTCTTTCGCGGAGCCCCACAAAAAAAAGTCCAGCGCATGATCTTGCTGGCAGTTGATATTGCCACGTCGAGAAATTGCGGGGCCAGGAAATGTCTATTGCAATAAAGCCATGTTTTCTCGAGTTGTGTGGCATGTGGCACCGTCTTATTGAAACCACATATTATCCAAGTCGTATTCTTCAATACCATATGACCATAACGCTCCGAATTGACGGTGACAGTCGTTTGCGAAAAAGTAAGGTCAAATCACACCTCTAGACCAAACAGCGCACCATACAGTGACGTTTTGTGGATGTAATGGCCTCTCTTCAATTACTTGAGCATTCTCAGAACCCCAAATACGACAATTTTGTTTACTACAATACCCACCGAGTGAGAAATGTTGAAGGACCCATCCAACGTATCTAAGACGCACGTTGTCAATGGTCAGCTGGCTTTAGTTGTTGAGTGAACTGGACTTTATATGGTTATGTATGTAGGTGTAGATCCAAATGCAGAATACGCCATAATGTGCCGTAAGACAGCCCTGATTCCTGAGAACAACGAGGAATCGACACTTTCTAGTCTTCGGTAACACTTTCACTTGCAGCAGTGATATTTTCAGTGGTACGAGCAAAACGATGATGCATATGCCTTACAATATCTGTAACCAATCCAGTCTCTTCAAATTTCTTCACAATTTTGCCAATTGCTTGTGTAGTTGGAAGATTATGTAAACCATAATCTCCTCTTAAGGGACGTAATGTGGCTGTGGCAGAATCACCATATTTGTAGTAGGTCTTAACAATTTGCATGCGTTGTGCGATAGTTAACCGATCTATTTTCGTACATGTCAGACTTTCAACTAAAAACGAAAAATTGGTTTAACAGATTTCGAATTTCAGCCCTACACTTTTGAAACCGCAAAATGGATAATCCTTTATAGGAAATACAAATTTTCAAGAAATGCTACTAAAATTTTTAAAAATTGGGGTTCGACAAATATCTCGTTACCAAAAATAGATAGATAATAGAATCAAAATATCATAGGTAATTTTAAGTTAATGTTGTAGAAAAATTCAACTGACAACTTTTATTGAAAAAACACGAAAACCTACAAATACAACAAATATCTGATGAGAATGAGTTTTCGATCCATGTACTAGGGTAACGAAGAACATTTATTTAAGGTTTTAAGCAAGACAAATCGACAGACGGGATAGGAATTCATCAGTGTGGGTCATACCCAGCATCTTTTTTAATTTCAATAAAGCATTTATTTATTTATTTAAAATTAAATCTTTTTCTGGTGTTGTCATATATACAACCCAAAAAATTTATATGTAGTTTAATGCCAGGATTTTTAACCGTGCACAATAATTTTCTTGTTGGGCTGATAAAATGTTCATTTTTGAAAATGTTTTAGAATTTAAAAAAATGTTTCTACCTATACAACTTCAGTTTTTTAAATTAATAATTTAATTTTTAAGAAACCAACAATGAGTTGATAATAGAAGAACATTTTTTTGATCCTACACGAACTGAAAATGCTTTGAATAATAATGCTCTTTTTTCTGAGTGATTGTTATATCATAGCCCGCTTTCGTTTTCGCTCGAACCAAGGTCTCTAAGATTTGTAGAAAGATGTTGGGAACAAAATTAATCCTCAAAAGATAAAATTCGTTTGTTAGTTTTTTTTTTTCTCGTGGTAAAAGAAAATGACGAGGAATCCTAACTAGCTGATCATGCTTGCCGCCATCATCTTCCACTTGATGATCGTTATCAAACTTGTAGACCTTACCTTATACTACAGGTACTGGTGAATTAACTTTTTTCTAGAATGGGATTTCAAATAGAGGGATAATCTTTATAATACTATTGTTGGTCCTGGTCAATGATGAGCATCAAGCACTGTGCCAGTTCCAGTGGTGATGGTGATGGTGAGCGATTCAACAAAATAATCGTTGCTGTCGGTCGGTTTGTGCCTTGTAAGGTAAGTAATGTAATGTAATGTAATGTAATATGTCCGTCCTCGTTTCGAATGCCAACAACAATGGCACACGGCGGCGCGGCTGGGTGATAGTGAAGTGAAGTGATGTGCAATCATTGTCCAAATTCAAACACAGTGTAAGCTCTAAGCCGTAACCAATGTTATGAAATTCATCTTTGAGATTCATCATGGCAATTTAAGAGGTCCACAAATAGAAAAGACAAAAAATTAAAATTGAAGAAGACCCGATTTGTCGATTTGCGGGAAACAAAATTGGTGGCGGTAAGGATGAAGAAGGAAGTTAATTATCTGTGTGTTCTCTATGCACAACTTCCATATTATTTTGATTAATTATCCAATTTGAATCGAAATCGGTTACGTTAGAAGATGGAGGATGAAGAGATATACAAAGTTGTTAGGTACATCGCGTCTTTTTCGTTTTCGAAAATCCCTTAGGGCAACCAACGGCAATGTGACGAAAACAATGAATTCCGTATGATGATGGTGCGAATCAGTACATGGGTCACCAACCAGGTCTCGCTATGTTAAAATAATAACTTGCTACCTCACGGAGTCAGGTATTTGTTCAAGTAGGTATGTAGATTGTAAAGACCTTTAATTCTGGTGTTTGTATTCATTTATATATTCACTAGATACAAAACAGATATAATATTACTGTTAGCACAGAGTTAATTGTTATATTTCAAAATCGATTATTTTTCAAATTCTGTTTTTATTATTTTGAAACTTGAAATCTAATTGAAATGGCCTTAAGAACAAATAATAGACCAGTACACCCTACTGCACCTGCAGATCATGGATTCTTTGGAGTACCGTATTTCAAAGCACATCTTATGGTGGATCAGCGTTGGGAACCTAGCTCTCTAACAAATCAATTTAAGTACATGACGGATGTTATGGGTAAGGATTAAGAAAATATGATTTGAGAAAATGTGTCTGGCAAAGCGAACAAGCGAAACTACCTTTGTATTAGGATTAATAAGCCAATTATGAATATTAAATTCCCATAATTGTCAAGGACTTTTGCGACACCTAATTTATTTATGTATGTATTTATTTTTCCTTATGAGGCCACAAATTTGAAGACCTGCCGCTGCGCCATCGTCAGATAAGAATCATTGTCATTTTGGTATTTCTGTCAATTCCATGTAAAAGCACTTTTCTTCAAACGGATATTTTGGTATCTCGTTTTCTACTGAAGTATCTAAAATATTTGTCTATTAGAACCTCAATTTACCTTTTGTAACGGTAAAATGTATCGACTAGTGTCCCAAAAGTGAAATAAAAATATAATTCCTATAAGAAGAGTTGACATTTCTTAAGTTTTCTAATTTTTGTAGTTGATTGAAGTATATTTTATCTTCACTCCCTTCTCAAACTAGCTGTATTCATATCCTTGTTCTAGAGAGTACGTTCCTTGATCTTTTATCCGTTGAATGATGACTGCTAAGTCGGTCTCTAGTAGTGCCAGTGGCATGATGGTTAGTGCGTTGGACTGTCATGCGAGAGGTCTTGGGTTCAATCCCTGCCTGTGCCACCTTATTAAAAAAAAAAAAAAAGAGTTTTCACGGGTACTGCCTCTTGCGAGGAATTGACAAATTCTCCAAAAGTAATTCTTGTCATGAAAAAGTGCATTCTCAAATTAGCCGTTCGGATTCGGCATATAAATTGTAGGTCCCCTCCATCCCTGACAACATTACTCGCACACAAGAATGGTTGAGAGTTGTAAGTCACTAGGCCCTGGTTCTCTACGGACTGTTGCGCAACCTAATAAAAAAAAAAAATTAATAAGTCGGTCCCTATGGTATTCCTCCGATAATTTGAAAAAAGCGTAGAAATGCTTTAGTTGAGTTCATATTCAAACTTTCCCTAAAATTAGGCAAATTTCCCAGTACCTACATATATGGAAGAAGTCATTTCTTACATCAATTTTCAAGAATGTTAACAAGGCGGACATAACAAATTATAGGTCCATTGCAAAACTTTCTTGCATTTCTAAACTTTTTGAACAAGTCGTTTGTGATAGTGTAGCATTTTTTAGTAAAAATCTCATTTGCAACATGGTTTTGTGAAAAAAAGATCAAGCATTACAAATCTCCTCACATTCCTAAACATATGTTCAAACGCTTTAAACCAAGGTTATGAATTTTGAGTGTGTATGCACTGACTTTTCCAAAGCTTTTGACCAACATAGCCACGAAATTATTGTATTATTATTTAAAGATCTTTTTGACTCAGGGATTCTTTCACCGGCTCTTAGACTTATTTTCTGTCAAATTTACTTGCCCACTAACTGCATTTTCGTATTCATTTATTTGTTATTATATGAAAAATAGAAAAACACTTTTTATACAAAAAGCACGAGAATGCTGCTTTCAAAAAGAAATTTATCCACGAAAACCGAAGCTTAAGGCAACAATGTCGAGATGGACGTATTAAATTACAAATGGCCTTGCATGCAACAAATTCGAAAAAGATTCGAAATTACTTAATGAACTATAGGGACATGCAACGGTTATATAATGCAATGCCGATTCATTTAGTTGTGGATAATATAAATCAGAGAACTTTTGTATTAAGAAAGGAAAATGATCGATTGAAAAACAAATTAAATCAACTTGCATCGGCTTATGAGGAAAAATTGGTAAGATTCGAAATTTTAAAAGTATTTACACTTCTATACTTGTGAACTTAAATGTTGAGTGACTGTTTTTAATCCTTACACTTAAACTTTAATATACAAAATAGAGGAACAATTGTTTACAGTTTTTTGACTCTCAATATGTGAACACATATTTTTTAACCAAAATAGCTTTAAGGATTAATTGAAAAATTAACTGCTGAAACATAATATTATAAAGTTGAAATCAGAAATATATAATCGAGATTTTGGTTAATTTTAAATTGTTGTTGGCGACTTAAACATCAAATCATCCTAATCATCCTAATAAATATACTGTCAGTGTATTATCGCCTCTAGGCACATCAGACCATTGTGTCATATCTGCAAATTTCTCATGCCAAAAAACGCCAGTTAAAGTTAAAACCCCTACGAGAACCGTTTGGCAATATGAGAAAGCCAACTGGGACGGTCTCAATGAATTCTTCAGGAACTTTAACTGGTCACTATGCTTCCTCGATAGTGACGTGGATTCCAGTGCAGATATGATTACAAACTTAATTCTTTGTGGAATGAGAAATTTTATCCCGAATAGGGTAAAATCTATCAAACCCAAAGAAAACTCATGGTTTGATTCGAGCTGTAAAGAGGTTATTAGGATCAAAAATGTAAGTTTCCGGAATTACAAAGCCAACCCAACTGAGGAAAACCGGAATAAGTTCAAACAAGCTAGAAAGACCTGTAACGGACATATACGACGCATTAAATTTTTGCATGACCAGAAATTACGGCAAAAAATACTACAATGTCCCAGTGGTAGTAAAAATTTCTGGTCATTTGTAAAAAATGTGCGTAACACTACGTCATCGTCAGTTCCTACGCTCGTTTTCAATGACACTCCCTATGTAAGCTCGATTGATAAAGCCAATTTGCTTGCAGCACAGTTTGCTGTTAATTCGATGCTGCCAGTGAGTGACATGACTCCGCCTGTACTTGAAAGCGTAAACGATTCTATGGGACGAATCTTCTTTCGCACTCGTTCAGTTACTAGAGTACTTAAAAATCTTGACATTCACAAATCCGCTGGCCCGGATAGTATCCCCGCTATTGTTCTGAAGAGGTGTTCTTCAACGTTGGCAAAACCACTGCGTAAGCTTTTCCATCTGTCCTATTCTACAGGTCTCTTTCCGAGTGGATGGAAAACTGCATTTGTCCAGCCTGTCCCTAAAAAAGGCGAATCCTCCTCACCATCTAACTATCGTCCAATTGCACTTACTTCCCTTCTTTCCAAGGTCATGGAAACACTGATCAATTTTCAGCTTAAGAAATATCTTGAAGAACGGAAGCTTCTTAATGACCGGCAGTATGGCTTTCGTTGCAATAGGTCCACTGGTGATCTCATGGTTTATCTCACCGAACAGTGGAACAAATCTTTACATCGTTTTGGAGAAAGTAAGATTATTGCACTTGATATTTCAAAAGCATTTGATAGAGTTTGGCATCAAGCTCTCTTATCGAAAATGCGTGCATTTGGTATTGATGAATCCCTTCTTCGTTGGGTTAGAAATTACCTTTCAGACCGTTCAATTCAAGTAGTATTGGACGGGTTCAAATCTGATATTCACAAAATAAACGCTGGTGTGCCCCAGGGCTCCGTTTTGTCTCCGACGCTGTTCCTTATTTTTATAAATGATCTTTTGTCTGAAACTTCTAACCCACTAAATTGTTTCGCGGATGACAGTACCCTCAGCTTTTCATATTCGTTTTTAGATTCTCATCCTTGTCCTTCGGATGTGGAACTTCAACGGCAGCGTATGATAAGCTCATTAAATTCTGATCTCGGCAGTATTGTACAATGGGGAATCAAAAACCGTGTAGAATTTAATGCTTCGAAAACTCAATGCTGTCTACTGTCACAAAAGCGTAACCCTCCCCCAATGCCACTATCCATGAGTGGTACTTGCATTGAGGAGACTGAACAGCTATCAGTCTTAGGTATGTGCATTACAAACCACTTATTGTGGAGTGATCACATATTTGATATCGCCAAAAATGCTGCTAAGTGTTTAGGTTTTCTCCGACGATGCAAGAAGTTTTTTACCCCTTCTGATCTGGCTATAATTTATAAAGCCTATATTCGTCCAAAACTTGAGTACAATTCCCATATTTGGGCAGGTGCTCCTATAACCCACTTGAGTCTCTTGGACAGAATTCAAAAGAGAGCTCTAAAAATGATAGGTGACCGTTGTCTAACTGAAACTTTTGCATCTCTCGAGCACCGTCGCAAGGTTTCATGTCTCTCATTATTTTATCGCTACTTCCATAAGCAATGCTCTAATGAAATAGCCAGCTGCATTCCTCCCCTCAAACGATTCAACCGTAATACTCGTTCTTTTAGGAATGCCCATCAGTTTACCCTTGAGCCCAATTTCGGACGTACTATTAAGTACAGAGATTCTTTTTTTAGTCGCACTACACGAATGTGGAATGCTTTACCAGACTCAATATTTCCCACTCATTACAATGTGCAAGCATTCAAAACCAATGTGCATCGGTATCTCCTTTCAAATCCTATCCTTCCTTCCTAATTACTCGCACTGTGTATAATCATTATAAGGGTATTCATATCCCCTTGAGTGCGCGTACAATATAAAAAAAAAAAAAAAAAAAAAATCATCCATCGAATGATGAAATGTCTCTTGCACCTACGACTTGATGATCTCATTGACAAATTCTTAGACTTAGGTCATTTTCAAATCAGTAGCATAACAACGCAACTTGACTTAATTTTCTCATGAGATGCCTAATTTTCTCGTTTCGGAAAGTACTAGTACTCATCTACTTTCTACTATTGGCCAATTCCAACACCACTTGCTATTTATTACCTTCTCATTTCATGGAAAAATATTTTTTATTTAAAATTTGACAGCGCTGACTTCGTTCACTTAACCTTATCAACAATATTTATTTTATTTTTGTTGTTCTACAGAAACCTCAATTGATATCGCCCTGGAATCTTTTTGTATGACTATTTATAAATGTTGAATCCATATGTTCCTTTACATAGAGTACGAGTACAATAAAGATCCACGAAACCTTCGTAAAGTCAGAAATAGATTGTGGAAAACATATTTGAATACCAGGTCTGATGTTGACGGGTCTCAATCTATGCTGCTTTTTGTCAAAATGTAAGAAGCCTGAAACATTAAACGATGGCTTTCCCTCATATTAAAATTATTTTATATGAAATCTGCCAACCCTAAAATTATTACAAAGCTTTTCTGCCTCTTTCTTTAGCTAATCTTAAAGTAATCGTCTTCAAGAACCTGACCATGGCTTTTTTCATTACTTAACAGGTACCACATGCAACTTTCTTACCCAAATCGAAATAAGTAATGAAAGACGTCAAAAAAAAAGATGATGATTTCTCTATTGGTGCGGTTTATTTTCTGCAATATACTAAAACAAACTATTTTAACCTCTTTCAGAACTATTTCGTCTTTCAATTTCTAAAGCCATCTTCCCAAAGCCTTGGACAAGTTCCTGTTTTGTCTGTTAAGCATAGCTTTTTAAAAAGGTAAATTGGTAAACAACCAATCTTAAGGATTTTTGCATGACAGCGCATCACCTTTCCTAAAGCCTTTTTTGACATCGAAGAGTTATGTTAAGTTGTTTCCGAAGTCTCTATGGTCATTCTGCAGAAACGGACGAGTTTGGCAGGGATGCCAAAACTAGACATGGCTCTATACAGCTCGGCCCTGTAGATTGCTGTCTTTTAAAAACGATGAAGAGACGTTGGGTGTCGTTTTTCCCAGGATCTGCCGTATTGTGAATATTTGATCGACTGTGGACTTTCCTAAAAACCACACTGACGAGGACCTATGAGGTTGTTGACAATGGGCTACGTTCAAATATTACGGCAGAGAAGATTTTGTAAGCGATGTTAAGTAGACTGATGCCCCTATAGTTGATGCAGTTTAGAGGGCCTCCTTTTTTCAGTATCAGGCAGACAATACTGAGGTTCCATTCATCGGACATGCTTTCTTTCGATAATATCTTATATAGGTAAAATTTGGTGAATGCTCCTAACCGAATTATCTCCAGTTGCTTTGAAAAATCCGGCATTCAAGCCATCTGCTCCAGTGGATTTGTTAGACTTAAGCTTAGATATGGCAATCTTCACTTCCACTTCGAAGTCGGGAAGACGGGAGTGTTGGCTTTCGTCGTCTATGTTGAATGGATCAACCTGCCTGACAGCGGAACTCGGTTCGTTGTCGCCGTTATATGTACAATCTGCAGAAGTGGTCCTTCTATCGTCTATCCTCAGCATTGACTGTGGCTGAAGCCTTCGGTTCGATTTGTATGTACTTGTGAATTTCGTTTCACCTGCTCATAAAACTTTCGAACTTCATTTTTGCTTTTGAACCTCTCAACATCTTTGACCGCACGAGAATTCGGTGTTAATCTCTCCTTTTCTGATCATAGATCTCGTGAGCAACTCTCGTCCTTCTATGCAGCCCCGCTTTGCGTGCCAGCATCTCGCCGTTTTGCCATGGGTCTGGAAAACCTCATATTCTTACAAATTGAAATAATCTTGATATTTAGGAACGGCAATATGTAGTTATCATCATTATTAATATTAGTTATTTTCTTAACATTTAAATGGTTTGTTTTTGATGGACCAGTATTTTTTAAACAACAGGTGATTCAGGCTCACTCGAATTTTGAATTATACTCTCTGTATTTAAATAAACTTTACTCAAACAGTTCAGAAGTCAAACTTTCATTAATTTTGAAACATTGTTCCGACAATTCTTTCGTGTATTCAATTTAATTTTTCTAACCCTAAAGTTTTTGTTATAGATGAAAATTCAAATCTTAATATATGTATGTATGTATTTTGAAGCATCTTTGATGATTCCAAACAAAAAAAAAATATACGTAGACAGCGAATACCTGAAAGGTTCCATAGCATAGAAAAAAAGTAGTTTACATTTTTTGAATTTCAATTATAGATTGAAAAGGCCAATCTGGAAAATCGAATTAAATATCAAAATGAATTTGTTCTCATTGAAGAAATTCAATCGAAGCAAATTCGCAACAAGATCGAATGCTCAAATGTTCGTTTTAAGGCCATTACAACTCTAAATGATGCTTATAAAAGGATAATTCAACTTTTAATAAACGACGAAATCTATTACGAACCTATCTTGATGTCACTCCAGAAAGATATTGACAATCAAACGCAGTTTACAAATTACATAATCGAGCTCGGTCTACCAGCAATTACGAAATTGCAAGAGATCACTGAGCAGCATCGGGTGAGAATACGCTTTTACGAGTATTTTAATTATTGTTAGCAACTTGAGTACATATAATATAATGATGATGTGGGTTTGGTTTGGTGTATTTTTCTTAACTTTCTAGAAACTGGAGGACAAAGCACGTCGGAATATTTCATCCAAATTGCAATGGGTACAGAATTACAAAAAACGAGCTCAGCAACGTCATTCTGATTTGCGAAAGTTACAGGCTAAAGGAGAGGTATGAAAGATTGATATACATATATGTACCTAAACTATATACAACAACTAAAGTGCTGTATAATTATCTTTTCAAGAAATTTAACAAACCTTTCCCATTTTATTCAGATTTGTTTTTTTTTGTCTGTTGGTTTCAAATGTAGGGAAACGTTAATTACTTCAAAAGATACGTTCGAGAGACTCCTAGTATGATGGAACTTAAATGGGAACTAGAGTCAATTGAGGCAACAATTAAACGGGTGAAATTTGCCACATTGTGTTCCAAGGCCACAGAAGTTTATCCAAGGTGAGAGGTTATATATACCTACATAGTAGATGAGGATTGAGATGACAAATTATCGGTTACTTTATAGAATTAAGAAACAAATTGATGATAATCAGAGATTGCATAAGATCCTGGATGGTGATATGGTTGTGCATCAGTTAACAGAGAAGAAACTTGAACGGGCTGATGTGATGAGAGGAATATTGGAGCATAATTTAACAAAGGAGGAAACTGAGTAAACTTATACAACTTGTGGATGGGTGATACTTTTTTGGGATTACATTGTTTTTTTTTTTTTTTTTTTTTTTAATCTAGACGATTGGAAAAAATTAAGAATCTTAAGGAACAAATCAAACAAGAAAAGATAATGGAAGAAGAAGTTGTTTCATATATAAAAGAACGTGGAGAAATATTTTTGCTTATAAGGTTAGTTTCCAAAAAAATGTATAGTTGTTTAAAAAATGATGTTGCCATTATTTTGAACTTTATTATTATTTTTATTTTTATATTGAGCGCGCAGGGTTTATGAATACCCTTATAATGATTAAATATAGTGCGAGCAAGTAGGAAAGGAGGACAGGTTAGAAAGAGGATGCCGATGTAGTTTTGAATGTCTGAACATGTCTGAGAAGTATTTAGCTTGGTAAAGCGTTCCACATTCGAAAGAATCCCTATACTTAACAGTACGTCTGAAGTTGGGCTCAAGGGTTCCACATTCGTCTAGTCCCTATATTTAACAGTACATCCGAAGTTGGGCTCAAGGGTAAACTGATTAGCATTCCTAGAAGTACGGGTATTACGGTTGAATTGTTAGAGGAGAGGAATGCAACTGGCTATTTTACTAGAGCATTGTTGGTGATGAAAACTTCGAGAACACAATGATAGACATGAGACCTTGCGGCGGTGTTAGATAGAAGCAAATGTCTCTGTAAGAGAACGAACTCCTATCATTTTTAGAGCTCTCTTTTCAATTCTATCCAAAAGGTTCAAGCAAGTTATTGGGGCACCAGCCCAAATATGAGAATTATGTATACTCGAGTTTTGGACGAATAAAAGCTTTGTAAATTAAAGCCATATCAGAAGGGGTAAAAAACTTCTTGCATCATCGGAGAAAACCTAAACACTTAGCAGCATTTTTGGCGATGTCAAGTATTTGATCACTCCACAGCAAGTGGTTTGTAATGCACATACCTGGAACTGAAAGCTGTTCATTGCAAGTTCATGCAAGATACTGGCATTGGAGGAGGACCTTGCTTCTGCGACAGTAGACATCCTTGAGTTTTTGAAGCATTAAATTCTACACGGTTTTTGATTCCCATAGGAAAATGCTGTCAAGGCCAGAATTTATTGAGCTGCCGTAATCTAAAAATGAATATGAAAAGCTGAAGGTACTGTCATCAGCGAAACAATTTAGTGGGTTAGAAGTTTCAGACACAAGATCATTTATAAAAATAAGCCAGGGTGTCGGAGACAAAACGGAGCCCTGGGGCACATCAGCGTTTGTTTTTAAAATTGCAAAGTGGACTTAATTTGTATGGCAAAGGAATTTAAAGACGACACCAAATATTGAAACAAGTTTTATTCCCAAAATCTACTTTTTGGTGTAATCATCAGGATAATTTTTGGGATTTACATACTTTCTCATAATAAGTAATATCACTTGAATGAATAAAATATATATTTAATATGTGAGGTTCCCTAAAGGACGGTGAAATTGAGAAAGACTATTTAAATAGCTCAGGCCACAATTTGCTCTTAAAATCCCCTTGATCTACCGTAATTGTATTCGATGCGAAAATCTTTGTAATAAGGCAATGCAAGAGGAATGGGTAGGATAGGTTCCGGCGAGGAAAAATTTAGGATTGAAACTAGGTTAGTGATTGGAATTGGGAAGAATAGATTGCAAAGTCCATCATCATAGTCCAACATAGTCAGGTCATTGTCCTAATCTGACTTTTGTTGCGATACCAACTTAGCACTTCTGTAAAGGAATCAGATTTTGTCAGAGTTGTAAAGGCAATATCTATTATATCCTCAAGCAATTGAAACTATGGATCAATTAAGAAAATCCTGTAAAGAAGTGTTGTGTGTTTTCTTTGAAGAGGATATAAAGTGGAAAAAGGTTCCCGAGGCCACTGGTTCGGTTTGGTTCCCCAACGGACTGGATGCTGATCCATCTCAGGAAGAATATTTAGAAATGGTGCTGGAATTGCAAAGTCCGAAGCCAACCCTATGTGGATTGCCCTTCTTCTGCTTGGCACGTATTTTGTTTTAAGTGTGGCCAAGAGGGAGTGATTAAACCTGAAAACTCCAAGCAGAACGTGAGCAGACCGGGGGACATGCGTTCGTCCGAGATAACCGCGGCGACGCTCAAAGCTCAATAGAAGAGAAGACAGAAAATAAATCTCAGATCCAAACACTAGCTCGGAAAAGTCATATTTCCGCGTTGGAGGCAGTCAAGTTAAGGTTCCTAAATAGAAAAAAATTCACTGGCAGAGCACATTGATTCTGTTCCAATTAAAAAGATACATTACCCTGTCTCTTTGGCGGTGCAAGCCAACCCTTATCAAGAAGTAGACCAGATGCTGAAGCATACCTGGAGTCCGTGGTGCTCCCCAGTTGTCCTCATCAAGAAACCAGGTCCAAACGACATGATAACGGTCACCAAAAAGAACGCTTATCCTCTCCCACATATCGACGGACTTCTCAGCCGGCTATCTGACATCTTCTACATTAGCAGTGTAGATTTAAAGGAAGCTTTCTGGAGACCCTTGTACCAGTTTACGGTCATGCTTTTTGGTTTGTGTAACGCGGCCCAAAGGTTGATCCCAGGACGACTACGTAAGCGGGTTTTTGTTTATCTGGATGACCTTCTTTTAGTCTCTCCAGATTTTCATACGCATATCGTCCTGCTAGAAGAAGTAGCTGACTGCCTGGAAAGCACAACTAAAGTATCTCGTTGTTGTAGTTGGAGGGAGAAAGTTAATGACCGACCCGGAGCAAATAGAAGCAGTTGTTAATTTTCCAATGATGTCAAAAGACACCCAAAAGGGTTGTAAGTTACTAGACCCTAGTTCTCTTCGGACTGTTGTGCCACCTTATTTATTTTATTTATAAAGACCAAAGACGGGTCAGGCGACTGCTTGATCTGACAGGATGGTACTGAAAGTTCATCAAGAACTTTTAAAGCCTGACATCACCTCTTACGGATACGCTAAAGAATAAAAATGACTTAAAGCTGCTGCATTTTTTTGTTTGAAATTACCTTCTCAATAGTTAAGCAGGGAATCTATTTTAAAGGGGTGTGGTGTGGGATGGTTGACTTTAGGTTTGGTTTGGAATGTAATTTCCCGGCAGCGAACTTTTCTGGTTTCGCTTAAGGGTAATCCGAAAACTAGGCCCATTGGATTCCAGGAATTTAGGACCAAATTCAGGCCCTAGCGTCATCAGCGGCCGCCGAGAAAATTGCGTGAATGGTAGTAGTGCACTCTAAATTTCAGGTCAACGAATTTATCCGGCATGATTTATTTTTTTTTAAGAGGTGAGGTCCGTTACAAATAATAACAAACATAATGTACATGTGCTATAAATATTCCAAGAGATAAGTGTCAGTAAATTTTTTAATTTACGTTTAGTTTATTGTTTGTTTATTTTTAACAAATATTTTTCCCAACTTAAGCAAAACAAGTAAAATGTGTAAAAAATAGGTGTTTAGTTTCAATTTTTATTTTCAACTGTTTAAATATTGTTTTAAGAGCGCGGTTGTATTTTCTAGAACTAACAGTTTGTCATAATATCTTGTTCTATTTGATATAATAAGCAAATAAACAATTGATTTAAATAATGTTTTTTTAAACATATTGCTGAGACGTTAGGCACAACAACGCGTGCCGATATACATATTTACATTCAGCTTTATTTCGGTTTACTTAAGTTCAGAAAGAACTAAAGTTGATATTTACTAAGGTTTGTTTTTAAACACAGAGATCTGGCACTTATAGAAAACATTGACTTTGCTTTCAATATTTGAGTACCCAATGGCAAGATATTTTTCATGTACTTTTTTTTAAATTGTCCATAAGATAAAGAGCTTATATTAAAGGATAAACATAACTACTTAATAAAAGCTACTCTAAAATGTATGTACCTATATAGCTTACAATATTATAAACTGAATACAGAGCCCTAAGTATACTTTTTAAAGTTTGTTATTTCAATATTCTAACGGGCAATTCCTTAACAAAGTTCTGGTCTCTAAAACTCGGTTGATTGAAAGACTCGGAATTCAGTTGAGTTCTTACTCATTTCTTGGTCAAGCTCTCGACCGTTCTTATTCTGATTTAGGCCTCAGTCTGAAATAAAACTTCAATATATTAGACCCTCAAATTTGGGGGTCTAGGATATTAGAACTCGATTTAGCAATGTATTGATTTTTTTGAACTATTTAATGATCAGTTAATCGTAATATTATTTTATTAAATTTGAAGTCACCGAATTTTTTCAATGTGCAATAATAATAAATTGTTAGAAAGTATCTACAGTTATGGAAGCGGACCAAGTCCAGCTCACAAAAATTTAATATTTTGCTTCTATACTATAAGACTACACAAAAGAAATTAAAAACCATAGACAATTTTTCAAGAAATAACTTCAAATCTCAAACGTGCAATGTGTCCATTAAGGTATTAGGTATAGACACTTTGTTTAATGAAGTCAATTCGTCTGTTAGGGCATTATGTCCTTTTAAGAAGATATAAAGCTCATTTAGTTATACTTTGTATTGAAAAACGATATACAAGTTTCCATCAAAATTATATTGCAGAGTTAATCTCATTTATATTTTCCCAGCAACGGACGCGATACATTTACCCTCGCTACGGTAACATCTATTCTATTAACTTTCCAAGAAAGGCATAAGTTCTATAGACCCTGTTTCAATTTCTGTAACTTTAAGGTCCATGGAGATTCTAACCGCAGATATTATGTAAATCAATAATACCATAGGTCTAGTCACAGCGAGCACTTCGTAAATTTGTTAGAACCAAAAAGGCAACATTTTAAAAGCAAACAATGCAAATAATATTTAGAAAATGCAAACAAAACTTTTAAACGACATTGCTTTACAGAAAAATATAAATGAAAATTAATTTAAACCGACAATTTATTTAATAAACTGAATCAAAACTGACAAACTTTCAATATAATTACGCGATAGATTGTCAGAAATGTGTGTCAAAAAATCCCACTGGGTGTTGTAAAAGAAGATTATTATTCGTTAGAACTTTGGTTTATTAAACCAAGATCTATGTAAGTCCTTAAAACTCAATAATAAATTTACACTGAATTCTAAGGAAATTATAGCAATTTTAGAAAGTGAAGAAATGCTCGAGTTCTAAATATTTTTAAAACCGACTTTAAAGATAAACCGAGAGTTATCAGATCGATTTTTAAATTGATCTTAGAACTTTTTCAAGAAATCGGCTGTAAGAATCATTATTATGAAAACTAAACTGGGATTGAGACGAAAATAATAGTCTTAATTATTGGCGCACTACGATATTCAAACTTTAAACCATATTGTAAGTATTTAAAAACATTTGTTTCTGTTCAGTTCTTTTTTCCTTTGGTGGTTGTATTTATTTGCTATCAAATGCTTATCATTAAGGCAACTACTATTTGGCAGTCCACATACATTAAATAGTTAACACAAAGCTTCTTATTTTTTCGCACAAAATTATTAAACATCTTACGGCCAATTTCATGAAAAAGGTCTAAAATAAATTAAAAACATGATCTAGTAATTCTAGCTTTTTCCTTGGAACTTAATTTTAAAAATATTTTTAACTCGAGCATTTCTTCACATTCAATCATGTCTGTAGAACTCCGTTCATTCTTGAGTTCTAGGAATTTTAAATCTCAGTTGCTATTTTTGTAGCACAAAACATCTGTCAGTTTTCGTTGTAGCAGAAATTTATTTTAGGATTTAGTTTAGAAATATTGTCACTTTTTTTTAAAAATAAAAATTGTGTTTTCGTGTTAAAATGGATTTCGTACTTGAATAAAGATCAAAATAAATTGGTTTCGATTTAATTTTTTCCATTGTATCTTGAAAACTCGAAACATTAATTCAGATATTAAAGTCCTACAATCTCTTAACAATATCATATGGTGCATGCAATGTAAATGATAGAAAGTATTATATTTAAAAGTTTCGACAGTTATGGACTGTTATAAAGTTTATAGAGTCCAGAGATTTGATAGCGGCCTGACTTTCTGAGAAAATACGGATATCAGATGTTGATATCACGTTTTCTTTAAGCCATGACTTCGCTAAAAGCTCCGCCTGGAACACGCTACGCTACAATGATTGGGAAGGCGGAATGAGAGACTTAATTTCAGTCGGTCAGTGAACACACCTCCACCAACCCCTTCATTTGTTTTTGATCCATCTGTGTAAAAGTGGATTGACTCGTCTTCTAAGAATGTCCTGGGAGAATCAGAAAGATCTGGAATTATAGAAATCTAGACGTTTCGAATTGCAGTTGGTGTAGGGATGGTTTAGTTTGTGTGCTTTGGAATTGATTATAAATACTAAGGAATTACGGAGTGGTCAATGGAAACATGTTGTCAATATTGTTGTTAACCCAATGCGATGAAGCTTTGAGGCGAATAGCAGAGGTTGCAGCTACATACATATGTGTTTGCTAAGTATTAGTATACCCTTATATGTAAAAAATAGGAAAAATGCGTTTAAATACCTACATATGTATGTAAACTTTACACTTTATGAAACTTTCAGCGTCCACAACATTTTCCAACTGACCATGTTTATATATTTTTTTAAAAATATTTTATTATCGCACATTATATGTCCTTGTGGTCTGAAATTTAATTTAAAACCGGAATAAATCTAAAAATTAGGCCATTGGAATAAGTTAAAGCATTGCTGAACCGGGTTCTAATATCCTAGACCCCCAATTTAAGGGTCTATTAATTTAAAGTTATATCTAAGAATGAAATGTAAATCAACGTTCTAACGCTTTAAAACTTGATTAAGAAATGCGTTAGAGCACAATCGAGGTCTAATTTAGCAATAAACTAAGTTTTAGAGACTAGAACTTTGTCAAGAAATTGGCCGTTAGATTATTATTTAAAAAATGTCTCAAATCGAACAATTCTTATTTAAAGGGGAATACTTTTTTTACTTGATACATTTGTTCAAAAATAATCTTTCTCGTTAATTTTATCATATGTATTTTATTTCAATATTTCTTCAAAAATGAAGCTCCAATTGTCAAAAAAGTTGTCAAAAACTGGGCCTCTCGTCTAATAAAGTTAAATTCTTTGGAAAAAACATTAAATTGTATGCATTTTATATCTTTTTAAAATCACACGTAAAAATAGACCAAAAAATCATTCGCAAAATTTTAACCAATGTTTAAGTCATGTATTTTTTGCCAACATTTTGTTAGGAAATGTTGATTTTCAAATCTATCAACTGCTCAAAAAAGTTATAATAAACGTTTAACCACGTAAACTTAAATGTGTGCGTAGAACTTCTTGAAAAAAAATCTATAGTTTTCAAGTTATTTGCAAAAGTCCTCTTGACGATTTTTGTTTTATTATTTTTGGAAACATTTCCTGACCTTTCTTTTATATTTAAACTTTCAGTGTAATCTTATTCGGTAAAAACTAACACGATTTATAAAACGTAAGTCTGTTCAACTCCGATTGAATTAAATTAATTTAAAAAAAAAAAACAAATTGAGACATTACTATACTTCAAAATTTATCAAAATATTTTATGTTTGGTACTGCAGGTATGTTTCCCTATGAAAACAG
The DNA here is from genome assembly GCA_920104205.1 of Eupeodes latifasciatus. Lineage (NCBI taxonomy): Eukaryota > Metazoa > Arthropoda > Insecta > Diptera > Syrphidae > Eupeodes > Eupeodes latifasciatus. The sequence goes on along the minus strand of OV049924.1, from coordinate 172,867,537 downwards.
GTGTTTTGTATAGTTTAATTCAATATTTATATATCAATTCTCCACAACAAGCCAACAACAGATGCCGCCACCGTAAACATGTGGTAAACAATAGAATTTTGTTTCAAAACATCGCAATTTATAATATACGAGTAGTTCTTATATTATAAATGCGTATTTAATTATAATATTTTGTGTTCAATTTCCCATAGGAAGTTATTGTAATGGTTCCGATTTGTCAAATTGAAAATGTTGACATTTCTCGACGGTTCAAGGTCCCTAGAGTCGAAATAAAATATTTTTAGAAAGATATCTGTGCGTGCGTGTGTACGTACGTTCGTACGTCCGTACGTCTGTACGTTCGCCACGTTTTTTTCGTCGTCCATAGCTCAAGAACCAGAAGAGATATCGACTTCAAATAAATTTTGTTATACAGATAATAAGGCAGAAAGATGCAGAAAGGACTCTCAAGAAAATTGCGTGGGTGGTTTTTTTACCATAGCAGTTTAAAAAAAAGGTGAAAATTTTGGTTAAACCTAAATATCTCATGAACCAATCACGCTAGAGACTTGAATTAAATTTTATAATATATATTGTACAAAACAATTATATTTTTGGAAAAAAATCCAATCAACGGGGTTTTTTATAAATCAAAGGTTAGGTTAGGTTAAAGTGGCTGTGGATACAAAAACCACACACTTAGGCCAGAAGAAAGGCCCATTGTGATACCACATGAATCTAAAGAATTACTTCTCACTAGTCGAACCATTTTTAGCTTTTTATAAAGCGAAGGAGATATCTGATATCCTTTTTAGCTAGTTCACTGGGATCATCAAAAGAGTATTCTCCCAGATGAAGTTTGCGTCTTCGTGAAAGAGCAGGGCAGGTGCAGAGGAGGTGAGAGATTGTTTCTTCTTCTTCCTCGTCCATGCAGCTCCTGCAGAAGTCATTTGAGGCTACACCAAGTCGTATTGCGTGTCTGCCTTTAAGACAGTGTCCCGTAAGGACACCTATTAGGGAGCTAATATGAAGTCTGCTTTGGGATAACAAGTCTTTAGAGCGCTTTAGGTCCAATGAAGGCCATATTAGTTTTGTGGCTGCGCATGTTGGTAAATTGTACCACCTAGAGTTTGCTATCTCGAAAGCTTTTTCTTTTAGCAGAAGTTTACATGTAGCTATCGGTATACCTATCTTCTCCCTTTCAGGTGAAATAGGTATGACGGTTCCATTTTTAGCGAGTTCATCGGCTCTACAATTTCCTGCGATGTCTCTGTGGCCCGGCACCCAGCATAGGTGAATGTTAAATTGCTGCGCCATCTCCATAAGAGACGATCGACAATCGAGGGCCGTTAGAGAGTTGGTTGAGACGCCGCCGTCAAGAGACTTGATAGCAGCCTGACTGTCAGAGAAGATGCGTATATCAGAAGTTGATATCACGTTTTCTCTTAGCCAGGAGAGAACCTCTTTGATCGCTAAATTTTCCGCTTGGAAGACGCTACAAAGATTAGGGAGGCGGAATGAGATGCTTAGATTAAGCTTTTCTGAGTACACACCACTACCAACTCCCTCATTTGTCTTGGATCCATCTGTATAAAAATGGATGCTTTTGTCATCCAGGAGTTTTTTATCTTCCCATTCATCCCTGGATGGAATGGATACCTGGAAGTTTTTACCAAATTGGGGTTTTCGGATAGTGTAGTCTATGTACTTTGGTATAGAACCAAAGAGGTTCAGAATGATGGAGTGCCCAACATTGTTGTTGGTCCACTGATATGAGGCGTTGAGTCTTATGGCTGTACTCGCTGCCACTTGTTTGCTGAAAATGTCGAGGGGTGTCAGATGGAGGAGAGTGTCCAACGCTGCTGAGGGTGTGGTTCTCAAAGCCCCGCTAATGCAGAGACATGCAGTGCGTTGTACTCTGCTGAGTTTGTCGTAATATGTGACTTTCTCTAGTGCAGTCCACCACACTGCAACCCCGTACATAAGTATTGGTCGGATGACCGATGTGTATAGCCAATAAGTTATGCGAGGTTGAAAACCCCATTTGTTTCCTATGGCTTTCTTGCAAAGGAAAAGAGCTGCTGAAGCTTTTTTAACTCTTTCCTGAATATTAGGTTTCCAACTTAATATTTTGTCCAATATCAGACCAAGATATTTGGCCTCATTGGTGAAAATTAGTGGTACACCTTTTATTGAGGGAGGTACAATTTCTGGGATCTTGTATTTCCGCGTAAAAAGGACGAGGTCTGTTTTTTGAGGATTAATACTAAGTCCACTCCACAGTGATCTGCCCATCTAGTGAGCATATTGAGTGCGTTTTGGAGGAGGTCTCTCAGTGTATTTGGATGTTCTCCTATGACGGCGATAGCAACATCATCAGTTAATACCCGACCCAGGATGGTTTGTTGTATTAACGTATTTGGAGCTATCAGGAAAGTGGGTGTCAAGTAGCAGGTTTAGCGTTTCTTCGCAAGAGTTAGTCCAAGTACCATCCAAGTTTTTAAGACAACTAGGCATGGTTGGATTTGTCGAGAGAATCTTCCTTATCCTTGATGCCTCCGAGGATTCTTCTATTGAGCTACAGAAGGATCTCCAAGAGGATCTTTTGGCTATTCTCAGTTCCTGTTTATACTTTTTGAGGGATTCCTTATAGGAGTCCCAGTTTTGTGAATGTCTAGTCTTTTTTGCACGATTAAAAAGCCTTCTACAGCCTTTCCGGAGTGTACCCAGTTCAGCAGCCCACCAATATGGTTTCTTCTTTCCCCGCACTATAGTGAGGGGGCAGGCAGTTTCCATGGCTTTATTAAGGGCTGCTGTAAGCTCGTCGACTTTTTGATCGAGTTCAAAAGCGCATAAGGGTGGACCATAAAGTTCTGGTTTAATCAGATTCTTCAGAGTTGCCCTATATTTTGGCCAATCTGTTTTCCTATAGTTTCGGAATTGGATCGGTTTTGGGAACTCTTCAATAAGTGTGAATTGGATGTATCTATGATCGGAGAACGAGTGCTCCTTTGATACTCTCCAATTCAATATTTTATTTGAGAGATGTAAAGAGACAAGAGTCATATCTAGAACTTCTTGTCGATTTTTAGTAACGAAGGTTGGTTCACTACCTACATAACATACTACCAGATTAGTTGTTAAAATATAATCAAAAAGAGACTCACCTCTGTCATTTATATCGGTACTACCCCACGTAGTATGGTGCGCATTGGCGTCACAACCGATAATTATGTTGGTTTTAAGTCTTGTTGATTCAGCGACCGTCTTCTCCAGAATGGTACCAGGTAGTGGGCCCTGGTGGTCGTGGCCCAAATACGCTGATACCAGCCAGTAGGTATGGTTGTCTATTACCATACTGGCTGTGGTGACGTCTTTATCACTGAAATTAGGGAGTAAAAATACATTTAGATTACGTTTCACTAGTATGCAGGACCTTGGGTTACCTTTTCCTGTTACATAGAGCACGTAGTAACCAGGAGTTCTCAATCCTCGAACCAGGGATTTCACAATCCAGGGTTCTTGGATGAGAACGACATCTTCTCCAGTTTTTGGCAGGCGGAGAAGTAGGGAGGCCGAAGCCGTTTTAGAGTGTTGGAGGTTAATCTGTAGTATTTGCAGCATTTTGGCTACAAGTTGGCAGATCAACCTCCACCACTGTTAGATCCTGCTCATCCAGATCAGACGAAGAAGAACCTAATAGTTCATCTTCCTCCTCACTGGGGAGAGCTTTGTCATTTGAGTCTTCGGTCTCCATTAGGGATAAACCTCCGACGTTTTTAGAAGAAGACTGTGCTGCGACAGAAGAGGGCCCTGCCACATTCTCATCCACATCCAAGGATGGGAAGGTGATAATGTCACTGGGACTCACTACGTCTTGCGGCACAGCTTCTGAAGAGGGTTCAGAGGAAGACCGTGCTGCGACAGAAGAGGGCCCAGGTACAACTTCATCCACATCCAAGGAAGGGAAGGTGATTGTAGCACTGGAACCCCCAACGTCCTGCGACACGGCTTCCGAAAAGGGTCGCATGAAGCGTCTACCTCATCTTTTTTATAGATACGCAATGTAATTTTCCCAAAACCGTATCTTATCACTCCCTTATCTCGCGCCAGAGAAGCCACAGAGTCTTTATTGATAACGATAATCGCATTTCGATAAAGACCCTTTGGCTCCTCCAGTTTCACGATCTTCCAGTCGTGACAAGGGAGGTCCGGGTTGCTAATCTTTATGATTTCGCGTATGTCATCCGGAAATGAGGGTTCTTTAGGGATCCACGTGCGAGCTCTCGGCCTGCATGGAATGTCCTCCTTTGCAACGACCTCGAGTTTTGCACCTGGCCAAACTTCGCCCAGCATGCCGACAGCAAGCGTATAAAGATCGCGCGACCTCTGATCTTTACAAGCGATGAGCTTGACATGACCTTGATGCCAACCCTCATCGCTTGTTACAGGCGGTGGACCCGGATGATCCCGCATGACTTTTAGAAAGCCAGCCGAGAGCTCCAGATTCACCCTCTGCCAACGTTCAGATGTAATCGTGCCATCAATATTGCTCCTATCAATGACCGCGATAATGATTTTATTAGATTCCTTGAGTACATCACTAAAAGGTTTAGTGAGAGGAACTCTAGGAATGATAGGAGTGCTGGTGTTCTGCACTTTAGGCTTTTTAGGGACGGGAGTGGACTCCTCCAAGGACCTTTGTCGCTTTGACGTAGAGTCGTGGCGACTAGTATTGTCTAGAATGGATCTAGCCCACTCCAGCCTTTTGTTAAGGATGGGATTACTTCCATCCCCCAGTGTTGAACCAGAGGATTTTATAATCCTCATCGCATTCCGCCGTTGTTTATAAGAGCTCCTAGGACCATACTGGAGAGGTTTACTCTCTTTAGTAGTGGAAAGATCATTATTCACGAACTTTCCACTACCGACATGAGGAAGCGTTTTCGCCAATTGTACATCCTGCACCGCACTAGAAGAAGGGCAGTGACTTGGCACAAGCCCTTTTCCGGTGCTCGGCACAGGAGTAACGACAGCCAACGTTGCCGCCGAACTGCCGCCCGGTGTAGCTGGAATACCGGTACCGGTTTGACGTTTTTTCTTCCAGTACTGTTTTTGTTTTTGGTTTTGCTTTAAATTATTCATTTGGATTCCCACGAGTAGCGAAGTAAAGGGGGGGTCCATCTGTGCAGAGATTCACTTACACAGATAAGGCTAGCTAATCCGGAGGTCGCCTGGTATCCGGATACTCCGTTAACGACTGAGCTATTTTAAGAAATTGAGCCCTCAGCCTGGCTGATCATCGGCACGGGTCGTATAACACCTTAGATCCAGCCCAATTGGGAAGTTGAAGGAAGGATATGTTTTGGAGCAGGAGAGACGAACAGCAATTAAGCCATAAGCGTCCCAGAAGGGAGCTAGGTTGACATATAGTGATATACTATACAGTCGGGAGATAAGGAGACATCAGCCAGCATAGTAACACAAAGCCGACGGAGGAGGGGGTAGGGATTGGGAGGGGTAGGGGTGAGCGACCTTTGGTTTCAGGACTCTTCTGGAGAAATAATTCCCGAGAATCATTGACCTTACTCAGCTTCTACAACTCGACAAGTTCGACGCTCAGGTAGAAGTTTTTATAAATTAAAAAAACTGAAAAAAAAATTTGTCACCTCGAAAATTTTACGACTAAAATATGATTTCATCTCCAAAACAATTTTGTGCAACGAAGAATAAGGTTTTTGACATCTGATAAAATTTTGAGAAAAATCGAATTGACAGGTTTTTTACAAAAAAATAAAAACCTAAAAAAAAAATTAATAGAAGTTGGTAAAAATTGATTTTCGACTCAAATATTTTTTCAAAAATTTAAGATAATGGCTTCTAACTAATTTTAACTTATAAGAAATATTGTTTTCAACATTACGAAAAATTTTGAGAAAAATCGAATTGACAGTTTTCTTACAAAAAATAAAAATCTAAAAAAAACAATGCTAAAACTTGGTAAGAATTTACTTTCGACTCAAATAGCTTTTCAAAAATTACAAATATTGGCTTCAAACTTATTATATTTCACAGAAAATATTGTATTCGATATTCAGTAGTTTTTTTAAAAAAATCCAACAGTCCGTTTTTTCATAAAAAAATAAAATCTACAAAAAATAGTACGCAAATTTGGTTAAAATTGATACATATAGACAAACTTTTAAGCAAGACAAATCGACAGACGGGATGGGAAGTTATCAGTGTGGGTCGCATCCCAGCCTCTTTTTATATTTAGATTTTGTGTGAAACAATCACTTCTTTTGAAGTTTTCAATTAAGAAGCTAGCTATGGAAACATACATATATCAATTTTTAAAAATATTTTGAATGTAAGATCATTTTGAGCAAAAACAAAAGAGTAATATTAGATTGATTCTAAAAATCGAATTTGAATAGCGAATAAATCAACTTTGAGTGTTTTACATTTAGATTGATTTTAAAAACGTACCAGAATTATTCAAATTAATGTATATAAAAGCTTTTCTCAATCTTAAGAGACGGTAATTTAACCTCGTCGCATTAAATTTGTCTGCTAATTTCAATTTCGATATTAAGTAGTTTCAAATGAAATTGAAATGCAGAACCCAGATCATTCACTGTAAACAAAACTCACAGCAACTAACGTTTTAGTAACTATAGTTTAAAGAGAATAAATTGAATAATGGTATTCCAAGCATTAACTATTAAAAACGTTTGTATATTTGTAGATACGCATTGTGGAATTATAATGAAATCTTAAGATATATACTACGTTCAAATAAAGTCGTTAAAATTAAGTTTCCAACATCAAACTTAAAACTTCCCTTGTTGAAGTTCGAAAATCTTACTATGAAGGCTTTTCCTCCAGATGGTTATGAAGAAAACAGTACTTCAATAAAATATTTATAAAATAAAAATTAAAATTAACCATTTTTAAATTGTTTAGTTGACGCTCTCTTACAAAGCTTCAAGAAAAAAGTCAATGCAATCATGACTGTCTATAAAGAACAATTAAGCAAGGAAGAAGGAACAATCCTGGAAAAAGAGTATCATGAATTGTTTCTAAGTGGGTTAGATGTTGAAGATTATTGTTCTGAAAAAGAATCAGGTAATTTGTTGTTTTGGGATTATATATGTAAATGATTTTATACAAGTTATAAGTTTTAGAGGAGAATGTTTTTTTCCTGAGAATAACTCTGATTTAGATCGTAGTTGGAGATAGAACTTTATTATATCCTAAAATTTGAGCGTCTAGGAAATTAGAACTCGGCTTAGGAACGTTTCTATACATGTTTAGGTAATATTTTTTTTTTTATTAAAGTGACACCAACGGAATATATTATAAGAAAATTAATTTACGGTCGCGGAACAGTCCAGTGATTTTTGTATGAAGATATACATATATTATTTGCAGTCATAATGACCATGAACCTTTAGACTTCACTAGAGAACATAAATGCTGCGGGCATTATGTCGACAAATAGCTTCAAATCTTAAAAGGTCATTGAGTCCAAGAAAATTAAAATTAGATAAATATCATTTAGTCATACTTTATTGAAAACCGACCTAAGTTTCGATGGACATTTTACTAGCGGCAAACAAACGGATGTCAACCTTACAAGAAAGACAGAAGAACCATGGACAATATGTCAATTTGTAAGGCCTTATGATAATCTACATGCTAGCCGCGTTTATTATACGCAAAAACAACCAACAGTTCAATACAAGTTGTTTTGGACGGATTCAAGTCTGAAACCCATAAAATAAATGCTGGTGTGCCCCATGGCTCCGTTTTGTCTCCGACCCTTTTCCTCATTTTTATACCTAAATGATCTCCTGTCTGCTACTTCTATTCCAATACATTGCTTCGCTGACGATAGCACTCTTAGCTTTTCATATTCGTTTCCAGACTCACAATCCTCCTCTTCGGATGTGGAACTGCAACGGCAAAATATGATTAGCTCATTAAGTTCCGACCTACACAGCATTGTACAATAGGGAATAAAAAATTGTGTGGAATTTAATGCAATGCTGCCTTGTATCGTTAAAGCGAAAAAAACCCTCTTTCCCACTATCTATGAGTGGCACTTGCATCAACGAAACGAAAAATCTCGATATCCTCGGAATGTGCATCAGCAACCACCTTTTGTGGAGCGATCACATACGCGATGTCACCAAAAATGCCGCAAGATGTCTATGTTTTTTTAAACGTTGCAAGAAATTTTTTTTTCAGCCGGGGCGGGGGTAGGCGTTCGAAAATGGTCATTTTTTCGATTTTGGGGTCGAAGTCATAACCACTTAAGTGGATATATAAACAAAAGGGGATGGTACCCTAATGTCAGAAAAGTATGACAAAGATGTTTTGCTTTCAGCCTTCCCCTTGCCAGACGGCCGCCAAAATGCGCGAAAATCAACTTTTTGGGTCGAAGTGATAACCACTTAAATTAATATATAATCAATATTAGATGGTCCACTGATGTCAGAAAAGTGTGCCCAAGACGTTTTACTTTCAGCCTTCCCCTTGCCAGACGGCCGCCAAAATGCGCGAAAATCAACTTTTTGGGTCGAAATGATAACCACATGAATGATACAACAAAAAATCAGAAAAATTCTCCTGATTGTAAAAATGTGTGTCCAAGACGGTTTTTTTTCAGCCTTCCCCTTGCCAGACGCATTTTAACACTTTTTAACAGAATTTTGCAAATTAAATCCTTAATAACTTTTTTCCTGTTAACTATAACCAAAATGCGTCTGGCAAGGGGAAGGCTGAAAGAAAACCGTTTTGGACACAAATTTTTAGAATCACAGGAATTCGTCTGATATTTTGGTATATGATTGTTTTGGTTATGGTTAATATAGGAAAAAAGTTATTAAGGATTTAAGTTGAAAAACTCTTTTAAAAAGTCTTAAAATGCGCCTGGCAAGGGGAAGGCTGAAAGCAAAACGTCTTGGACACACATTTTTACAATCCGGAGAATTTTTCTGATATTTTGGTATATGATTCTTTTGGTTTTGGTTAACAGGAAAAAAGTTAATAAGGATTTAATTTGCAAAATTCTGTTAAAAAGTGTTAAAATGCATCTGGCAAGGGAAAGGCTGAAAAAAAACCGTCTTGGACACACATTTTTACAATCAGGAGAATTTGTCTGATTTTTTGATGTATAATTCATAAGGTTATCATTTCGACCCAACAAGTTGATTTTCGCGCATTTTGGCGGCCGTCTGGCAAGGGGAAGTCTGAAAGTAAAATATCTTGGACACACTTTTCTGACATCAGTGGAACATCTACTATTGATTATATATTAATTTAAATGGTTATCACTGCGACCCAAAAAGTTGATTTTCGCGCATTTTAACGGCCGTCTGGCAAGGGGAAGGCTGAAAGCAAAACGTCTTGGACACACTTTTTTGACATCAGGGCACATCCCCTTTTGTTTATATATCCATTTAAGTGGTTATCACTTCGACCCCAAAATCGAAAAAATTACCATTTTCGAACGCCCACCCCCGCCCGGCTGAAAAAAAACCTGCCAGACGCACACAGGGGCCAAATGCATGAATTCTTGGCAAAAAATATTTTATAGCACTAAACCCTTGGAAAATGAATAAAAAGCATACATCTAGTGTTTAAATAATAATATTTTATTCTTTCATGCAAAAAATAAGAAATAAAGATTTAAATTCAAAAAAATGATTATTCAGCTTCGGAAGAACTATCGGAACTAAGAAGAGCTGAAGTACCGGAAGTATCCGAGGTAAACGGAAGGTCAGGTGCCTCCAACAATTCAAGAACATCATTCTCAGTATTATAAGCCTTTTTCTGGGGAAGTTTCCTTAGGCTTGTAATAAACGGGTCAGAAGAAATGAGGAGTGAATTCAAAATATCCTCATTTGATTTGACACGCGATATCTTGCGAGAGAAACTTTCTCTATATTTTTTGAATTCCTTGTTGCGTGCTTCCTGTGCTTCTTCGCTAAGCTGGCCTATTGGCAATAACGCATGTTCTATGATTGCTGAGCCATGAATAAAAACTTTGTGGATTGTAGGTGGCATTGGGTACCAATTATACTTTTCCACAAACAGTTTGGCAGTTTCAAAGGCATATTGTTGAAACTTGTCAACATTGATTTCATAAGTACTAGCTATAGTCTGCAAAACAATTTTAAACCTTTTGATAACATTTATATCCAACCCAGTAATCTTTGCCGCAACTTCTGGATCACTAAAAAATCTTCTAGCCGTGTTTTCGTCGTTAGCGCTTCCGAAGCCAGGTTTTGGCTTATCGACTACCAAACCCATCTCAATTTTAAATTTGCTTTGGATTTCTTTTTTTCTCTCGGCAACTAATTTTTTCTCATCCTCTCCACGAGCTTGCCACTTCATTAATGGTAGTTTATAACTAAGATGCAACAAGCATTCGTAGAAACGTATCCATGCATGCAGCACAGATAACCCGAATTCTAATCGTGATGTATCTATAATTTGAGTATTGGATACTTTTTCTAAGTTATTAAAATCCTTGGACGTAAGTCCGCAAACGAAGCATCTTTGGGTTGATTTGGTGTCTGTTATAGCATTGCAAATTTTTCCATCCACCATTGTAAAGAGCATAGTAATTGTTACATGTATTGCGATGTTATTCATTGTATATGTGACTTCTTGCAGCTCTTCAATTTGCTTGCGCATTAGTTCCACTTCGTACTTTGCCAATTCTGTTGTTTCATGCTGGAAAATAAACTTAATTAGCCTGCAGTACCGTGTTGATGAGGGTCTTTCATTTGCCAAATAACAAGTTGCTGATTTTCTCCTGGATTGTTTGTTATCAATCGAATAGGAACTAAGGACACAATAAAGATACTAGAATCTTTAGAATTTGCATCAGAAAAATGTTGTTTATATTCTGACTGCGCTGAACCATCCAAGCCCCACCTAAATATAAGATTCAAATTATTTAAGGAATCCGTTTCTTGCACTTCCAAAACTTCCTTTTGAGCATCTAATAGCCTATTCACAGTATGATCAAGTAAAGCTGGAATTTGATATCAGCAACAGTCTCCGTAACCGTAATATGTTCTTTTGTGGGGTAACGTTCTTTTTTGGCGAATTGTATTTTTTTATAAGACGGAAACTTTGATTTAGCATTTAATCGTATGATGCCATATTGGTATCTTGTAAGTTTGGCTTCAACAAACATCGACAAAGCTTCTCTTCCAGAAAGTTGTTTTTTCTTAGCGCCTTCAAACTTCTTGTATGCCAACCTATATTTTGCAGCTCTTTTGGGCGAACTTGTGCTCAAATCTTTCACAAGTTTAGATGCTTCCACTTGCCCTGAAGATCGTAAACTCATTTGAGTAGCAAAAATTAGTTCTTCAGCTGAGTGTTCTTGTCTCAATTCCTCAGTTTTTAAGCGTTTGGTTCTTTGTGAAAATTCATCGAAACTTTTACAAGGACGACCCTTTTTTTCCCAGAAATTGCATAATTCTTGAAACTAATTGCAGAATCAAGCCAAGTCTTATTAAAAATAAGAAACCTTTCCTCTTTTCTATAACATTTTTGCTATCTTTTTTTGAAATCGGAAATGAAAAATGTAATTCGCTTTCGCAACATAGGCCTAGCATGATCAACGAATTACTTTAATTTTGAAGATTGGATTGCCGAGGTTAAGTCACCTGATTCCTTAATATGTTGAAATAATGTACGTCTTGTAATAAAAATGTCAGTTGAACCTGATCCTACAACAACAACAAAATAGAAAAAAATATTTAAAAAAAAAAAACATATTTTTATATAGTCGAGACCACAACCTCTTGGAGAAGCGATATCTTCAAAAGGCACAAAAAGGCGCAACTTTTTATTGAAGTAACAACAAGTACACATAACACACGATCAAATAAGACACATTTCGAAGACATGTTTTGACATGTTCATAAATAGAACCTTACACGAAAACACAGAAAAACACAATTTTCTTCAATAATTACAACCCACTTTCAAAAATTCACCAACATTTTATTTAACAACACAAAAATATAATTTTACATAAATATTGTCCAAATACCTGTGGGAATTGAATCCATTTCAAAAAAATATGTATACAAATTAATAAATTGGTAAATAATTGACTTTAACACTTCCCAGTTTTTTTTACTTAAATATTGCTGCTAAATCACTGCTCAGAATGCACAACTTCAGACGAATGACGTGGTCAAAATACAAACAGCATTAAAAAAAATAAAAACGCACTTGTAAAATTAGGTCAGTTAGCTGTACAACACTGTAACTTTTTTTGGATAAACCCAATTTTTTTTTTTTTATTTTTGCCAAGAATTCATGCATTTGGCCCCTGTGTGAGACAGTTGAATTTGGCATAACGTTGAGTATATCTACACATACATGTACATATATGTATATATTTTGGTTATCACTCCATTCCCAAAATTTGCTGCCGGCTCTTGGTCTATAATGCTCACACTGTGTCTTTGGCATATTAAAGGTATACAAAAACTTTTTAGTGTTCGCTAATTATAAAAAAAAAAACAACGCCAAAGCTCTTGTCACAGTAAGAGCGTTCGTCGAAACTTTAAACCTATACACTTTAAAATAATGCTAATAAAACTAAGAATATTCGCATAATTGTGATAAGTAGGAATCAAAAGAGTCCAAACAGATTTTTCTGTGGAATGGTTAAGGAGAGCTGTTTAAAATCTTATCAGAAACCCCTCAAGACTTACGCGAAATTCGTTCAAAATTATTATTTGAAAAGTTTTTAAGGTTAGAGCCAAGTAGAATGATTTGCTTTAAATTTTTAGCAGTTAAGCATACAAATATAACCACCTTTTTTCCTTTACGATTTTAATTTTAATTTGATTCGGTACATGCATATACATACATATGTATATAATTACTATTACGCATACATTTTTTAAACCATTAACAATAGAAAAGTTATAACTCTTTTTAAAAAGATCAGGGCCTTATTCCACAAAACAACTTATCAACTTTTCACTTTGCACTCAAATGAAAATATTCGTCAGTTTGAAAAACTTTGTGTTCAACAGAAATAAAATATATGATAAGTGAAAAGTGTAATTTGCAAAGTCTTTGCAGTTTTTATATTCTTTTTGAAATTTCTGTTCCAAATACGTTCTCTTATGCAAAGTGCAAAGTCAATATTGAAAAATTTAATTTGCAAAAATTTGACGAAAATATGCTATTTCGTTCCACATAGACTTTAAATTCAATTTTTGCAAGGCAAATTTTGATAAATTTATCAAAAGTTTGCAAAGAAAATATTTGCTTTTCATTCATGATGAAGTACTGATAATTTTAAAAAGTGCTTTTGTTTGAATCGAATTCAGGTTGATTTCCTTCTAGATAAAATTGGAGACGCAAGGAAGTATATGTGGACCGACAATTAAATCACTTATCACTCATTGAATGTAATGATGATGTGCAGGCCAGACTACACATTTGACTGTGTGAATACTTGTTAGCCGAACACCGTCCAAAGATTTGGCAATGGATGAATACCATTCCCAGTTGCTGTTGTTTTGGGCGATAGTGGTTACGGATTGAAAAACTGATTAAAACCACCATTACGCCGAAAACCGGTAACCTCGCTGAAGAGGCTTTCAATTGTTGTCACAATATTTGCGACCAAGGCCGGAGTTTGTAGGAAAGGTAGTTATTGTTTGTACCATCTTACACAACATTGCCTGCCAGTATTGGAAGAAGTAGTGATAACATAGAACCCGCTGAAAACCATGACAATGTTATTTATTTTTATTTTTTATATATTAAAATAAAATTTGTATGCTTTAAACTTTGTTGCTAAAAATACTACTGTAAAATGAAGACTAAAATAAATATAATAAATTAGGTGGCGCAACAGTCCGTTGAGAACTAGGGCCTAGCGACTTATAATTCTCCGAATCCGAACGGCCATTTTGAGAAAGCACTTATCATGACAAGAATTACTCTTGGAGGATTTGTCAATTCCTCGCAAGAGGCAGTACCGTGAAAAAACTTTAGATGTCACAGGCAGGGATCGAAACCACGACCTCTGGCATGACAATCCAACGCACTAACTGCACCAAGAAAATCCAGACCTATTCCAGTAGAGTAGCACAAATTCATCAACTTGTGACCAATTAACGATCATATAAGGCATAAAGCTCATACAGTTAAGTTGTTTAAGTAAACATTTCATCTAAAGATTTGTTAGTAATTTAACGATATTTACCAAAAAGTAGAATGCTGTCAAACACAACTAAAGTCTAAAGTCACACAATTTAGAATTTGGAAAAACTTTAGAAATGATTTAAATTATTTGCATAAGATCTTTTCTGAGAGAAAGAGCAAATATTCAGGTTCTTAAGAAGAAACCTTTAATAAGAAATCGCCAATATGATATTAAGTTGTCTTAAAATTCCTGAAACTCGTCTTTAATTCCATCAAATATCAAATACAAAAACTTTTAAGATCTTACAAAATTGAAGAAATTTACTTTTTGAAGTGAAGATATGAGATCTTAGAATAAATTTCAAGAATATAAATGTCCCAAAAACAGCAAAAGTGACACTTTCGATAAACTAATGGCTAATTGAAATCATAATAAGCGTTTCATATCTATTAAATATCAAAGCCTTGAATAAAAAGAGATTCTGAAACGTTTAGTTTTTTCCCAACTTTTTTCTTTACCTTAATTTATTTTTATAGAAATTATGTACTTACTTACCTATTTCCTTAAATTCAAGAACCAAACATTTTTCTCTCTACAATTTTTGAGTTTTGTTATGGCCTTTAAGATCAAAATATTTTTAAAAGGTTCACGCAAAACAGTATTTTATTTAGAATTTGTCTTCTAGCATCAGCTCCAATCTGCGATTAAGCAGACTGATAACGATATTAATAATTGACTCCCAAAAATTGAGTCCGAAAACAACACGTCAAAAAAAAAGCCAGAAAATTCTTCATATCCGATTCTGTTTTATTTTCCTACGATGAAAGATCACATTTTTCTGGAAAAATTTGTAGTGTTCTTCGCATCTATAGAAATGCCAATAACTATAGGATACTAGCGGCCCGTCCCGGCTTCGCACGGGTAGACATAAATAGGTACAGATATTTAAGTTTTAAGCATGCTAATTAAAACGACAATGAATCACTAAATTAGAAAAAAAATGTTTGTCCCATCATTAATACTCTTCGCAGCGTATTAGATGAAAGACGTTTTATGGTTAATTTTTTTCACCTTCGGTTGGTTTTAATAGAAATTTCTAAAGATTTCTATAGTAATCTAGTACTAAATATAGCCTAAGACTTATGAAACTTACGATTAATAACAAACATCAACATTGACAATCAGTTACAAGTTAGACCAAATTACACATAAAATGCCAACTTTCATCGAAATCGGTCGACTTGGTGAAGAGTTCACTGGGAACATACATATGGCACTGGATTTTTATATATTAAGATATTATTTTTGGAAAAAAGCTACATTTCAACACAATTTCTAACATTTCTGCATGAAACGGTCCTAAAACACCTCTTAACTAGTATATGGTAGGTCTTAAATAGGGCATGTTTAGAATCCTGTTGGAATCTTGGAATGCTTACATATGTATGGAGTCGTGCAAATTAAATAGTTAGACCATATCTTGCTGGACAACAGTGTTCTAAAATAGTCGAATAACTAAAGTTGTCACTTTAGCCCTTGGAATATGTAAATGTAAGGCTAAGATAAGCATTATGTTATTTAAATTTTGTCAGTCTCCTTAGAAAACATTACAGAACATTTATAAGCGGTTTTCAAAAACTCGTCTTTATGTTGAGTGAAATAAAAATATTTTATTTTTAGATGATCCTGAAGATGAGGAAGTCCAAGAACGTAAATTAAATCAAAACGTACCAACTCGCAAGCAACTGAAACAAATCAGCGCCAAAATGGTAGAGGAACTTTCCAAAAAAGAAGATTAGCTTGGATCATATAGTGCGTTATATGAGCATCATATTTGAAGAACAATAAATACTTTTCGATAAACTGTATGATTACAAATAATGTGTTCTCTTCAAAAGCTTACATATAAATAACCAAAATCGAAATTATACAACGCCGCCATTCTAATAAACATTTTCGGTTTTTTCTCTTTGATCCCTTAACAAAATTTGAATAAGTACACCAATTTTTAATTTCATTGTCCAATTGATTGATATAAGCCGAGTCCATAAAACCATCTTTTTATTTTGGAATAACTAAATTATTTTGTTTCCCTTCATAGCCAATGTACGGGATCCAAAGATTTAAGTTAAGACCGTTCGGTCGATCGGTCGGTCGGTCGGTCGGTCGGACGAAACAAAAGAACTCGAAAACAATAATAATAATCAGTTAAGTAGAAGTAAAAGAAACATGCAGACAGAAGCGAAGGTGGATTATGGTTAAAGGGCTGGACAGCAGACAGAGTCTCTTTCGATCTAGAGGCTTGATTAGTGGAACCATAAGATTATAGCTGCCGCTGCTGTTGAACAGCTTTACCAAATATTAATTTCCAGAAGAAGAGGTCTTGCAACGGGTCAGCTCTGCTAGGAATTGCATTTAAATTGTTCATAGCCTCAGTATGGTGTGTAGTAGTTTATTGTGGTGGCCCTAATTGCCATGGTAGGACACCAGAATAATGCTGCATCAAAAGCAAGAAAAGGAAGCCAATAGGTGCATGTACATAACTCTTATAGCTCTTATAGTGATAGTAGCTTCAATAACAATAACGATCACGATTTATTAATGGTTGTTATTGTTGTATTTCATCGTGCTATCTAAAGGAAACTTAAAAAAACAAAACGTTTGCCTTTGATGTGATTTACTATGAAGCTTGAATGCAATATAAACCCCTCGATTTTGGAATTTTCTACTACTTTAGTGCTGGGCAGTTCATAGGTATAGATGAATGCGGGTGACACAGAAGACAAACAAATTGACCGATTAATTTAACATGAGGAGTAGGTACGGTTAATTTGGATTTTCCTGGTCAAAGATCTTAGAAAGCGGATACTGTGGCGTATTCGTTATTATATTTTTGGTAACTAAAATATTTCACAATCAAATTGAATGAACTAGTTGATAGTTGTAACAATATGTGGATGGTTGATTTAAAGACTGATTTTTGTTTTTCTTTCTATAAATCGATTTAAAATATTAAACAGGCAGAAGTTTGCATTTAATTGTTCCTCAAATCCTTAACTATTTACATAAGAATGTGTTTCTCCCCACTTCAGCCTTTTTTTGATATCTAGAATTGATTTCCTTCTCTTTTAATTGAGTAAAAAAAAGAGCCACCTTGTTAAAACACACAACTTCTGAGACCGCTTTTTGAAATTCCAACACACATCAGACTGGTAGGTCATCCCACATTCGCGTAGTACGGCTAAAGAACGAACATCTGTACTTCGTAATACGACCGAAGTTGGATGCAACAATAAGCTGATGTACCTTCCAAGAAGCACAACTATAATACGGTTGAACTGTTTAAGGGAGAAATGCAACTGCAATATTCACTAAAGCGAAGGCCGTTAAAAGACCAATCACCAATAATTTCAAAAAATCTTTATTTAATACTGTTTAAGAGGTTTAAGCAAGTTGCTAATGTAAAACCGGTCCAGAAATGGGAGTTATACTCAAGTTTAAGACGTATACAGTTTTGTATGGGAGAAAAAAAATCAAGAAGAAGAGGGATGTGATTCTAGAAACGAATATGAAAAACTAGGAGTACTAAAGTTAGCAAACACAACTGATTGGATTAGAAGTTACAAACATGAGATCATTTTTTAAAAAATTTGAAGAGGGTTATAGACAAAATGGAGCTCTGGGGTACACCAGCATTTATTTTGTGGTTAACAGACTTGAACTGAAAGATAATTTCTAATTCAACGAAGAAGGGAGGATTCATTTAAACTGAAGTCTTGCATTTTCGATTAGAGGGCTTGATGCTAAGCCTTATTTAATACTTTTAAAGTATGAAGCACATTAATGTTACTTTCGTATTGTGTTAATGGATATGACCCCCATTATATTTTGAATTATACATTTTGTGTATATGAAAACAAAATTTGTATTTTACTTCCTTAAATTTTGTTGCTTACAGTGCTATTTTTAACTGAAGACTGGACCACAAACATAATATGAATCGGATATTCAGCCTTATTCCAAAAAAACAGCACAAATTCATCACCTTTTGACCAATGGACCATCCAGGGGGGGGGTCATATGAGCCATAAAGCTTATACAGTTAAGTTGTATAAGTAGAGATTTCATCTCAAAATTTGTTAGTAATTTAACGACATTCACCAAAAAGTGGTTTGCTGTCAAAAACAACTAAAATTATTGTTTTCACTCAATTTAGAATTTGAAAAAAAGTTTAGTCATGCTTTAAAATATTTTCATAAAATTTGTTTCTAAGAAAAAGAACAAATATTCAGGTTCTTAAGAAGAAACCTTGAAAAAGAGAACGTCAATTTGATACTAAGTTGCCTTTAAATTCCTAAAACTAGCCTTCAATTTTATTATTAAATTTTTTGACACACATACTGATCATTGAAGTGATTTTTACTTGCGAATGTAGGAACTATGTAACAAATTTTGCAATAGTTAAAAAATTCGAACTAATCAAACATGACATTACGATGGTAGAGAAGTCGAAAAAAGTGGGTACCCCGATTCCGTCCGTCTGTCTATCTGTCCTGGCCCCTACATTCCAAACAATTGTGTTGATTGAAGGTTTTCAGCCGATTAGCGTAAGGCGTTTTTTTTTTCATTTTATTAATACGAAAAATAACAGCACTTCCCATACAAATTTGTTTGTTAAAATATGTGATTTTTTCAAAACTTTCTCTAAATTTTGTATTCTTAATTTGGCTTCTTTCTACAAGAGAAACATATTTTGGTATTGCTCCAGAAGGGTACCCCTCATAACCTTTATTTTGTTTTTAAGTTTTCTCAAAAACTAATGGAACGATTTCAATTATTTTCTCTTTTTGTGCAAGTTCTTGTCGATGATGAAATGATCAAATTGATGATTTTTGATGATCAAAAATGTCATTTTTTTAAATTTTAAAAAATAATATTAATTTTGTTTACAAAACTCTATATCTCAGAAAGGGGTCAACATTTTTTAACGAAATTAAAATGTATATTTATAAGCACTTTATTTAGTGCTTACCAAAATTATTTTTAAGACAAAATTTAATTTTAATTTTAATTTACATTTTTAAATTTTAAAATATCGTCGCCGTTCTATTAAAACTCCTTTAGTCCATTTTTTGTGTTTTGCGATATTTGCATTTAAAGTTTGAAATCAATATGCAAATTAATAGATTTGGGGAGTTTTAATTCTTTATATTTTAAAAATTGTGTATCGTAGAGCTTAGGGAATTTTGAGAAAATATTAATTTTGTCATTTGCACGAACTTAGTGCATAAATTTCATTTGTTAAACTAATAGCTAAATTCAAGAACCAAACATTTTTCTCTCTACAATTTTTAAGCTCTGTTGCCTAAGATCAAAATACGAGTTAAAAGACTGATAAGGATAGTAATAATAGAAAAAAGCCCGACAATTCTTCGTATCAGATCCTCTCTCATTTTCTGGATTTTTCAAGTTTTGTAGCGTTCTTCACATTAATAGAAATGGAAACACTAAAACTATATTTTATTTTTGGACAAAAAGCTACTTTTCCAAACAGTTTCTTACATTTCTGCGTGAAATGCACCAAAAACCCTCTAAACTATTGCTCTTAAGCTCTTAAATATGGCATATTTAGAAAACAATTGGAGTCTTGGATTGCTTTCATATGTAGCGAGTCATCATAAATTGATGTACATTGTACAACAGTGTTCTATAATAATTTGATAATTAAAGTTGTCACTGTGGTACCCGTGGCATAATGGTTAGTGCGTTGGACTAAGGGACCGAACTGATAGGGTGAAGCAGGAGAACCAGTTTTGGTGGCTTCAATCGGCACTTGATAGTGGGTAGTCGGGATGGGGTTTAAAGCCTTGGCCGGCTTACATACTTGTTTTATAGTTTTAGGGTTTAATTTTAAGTAGAATAGGCATGGTGGCACAACAAAAAAAATACAAAAAATACAAAAAAAGAAACATACAAAAAAAAATACAAAAAAATAAAAAAATAAAAAATAAAAAAAAAGACAACAAAATATAAAATATGAAAAACAAAAACGTTAGATAGTTAGATTTGCTGCTGTGGTTGTTTTAATTTTAAGTAGTTTATAGGTAGAATAGGTAGTTTTAGTTAGCTTTAAGTTTTATATTAAGGACCTTATTTTAAGTAGTTTTTAAGTAAAAATAAAAAAGGATATTGACATTAGTTTTTCTAAATTTTCTAATGAATACAAAAATAAATAAAATGAATTGAAGTTAAATAGATCTTAGGGCCGAAAGGCATTAGCATTAAGTATTATTGTTTAACTTAGAGTGTCCGTATGGGACCAGTAAGTTAGTTGTAAGTTATGGTTAATTAGGCTAGTTTTATGAATTTTTGTCTAGCTTTAAGATAGATTTAAGAGTGAATTAATAAAAATGAATTTGAAAAAAAAAGTGCGTTGGACTGTCATGCCAGAGGTCTTGAGTTCGATCCCTGCCTATTCCATCTAAAGTTTTTTTTTCACGCGGGTACTGCCTCTTGCGAGGAATTGACCAATTCTCCAGTTTCTTGTCTTGTCATGAAAAGTGCTTTCTCAAATTAGCCGTTCGGATTCCGCTTAAAAAACTGTAGGTCCCCTCCATCCCTGACAACAGTACTCTACATAAATGGTTGAGAGTTGTCACTAGGCCCTAGTTCTCAACGGACTGTTGCGCCGCCCAATTTATTTAAAGTTGTCACTTTAGCTGTGAGTAAAAACTCATCTAAGTGTGTGAGCCCCCCTGATTAAAAGTCTGGATCCGCCCTTGCTCCTCAGGTCTCGTTCCGAGAGGATGGAAAACTGCATTTGTTCAGCCCTTCCCCAAAAAAGGCGAATCTTCCTCACCCTTTAATTACCGACCGATTGCACTTACGTCCCTTCTTTCCAAGGTCATGAAAACACTGAATAATTATCAGCTCAAAAAATATCTTGAAGATCGAAAGCTTCTTACTGACAGTCAGTACGGCTTTGGAAGCAATAGGTCCACTGGTGATCTCATGGTTCACCTCACCGAACAGTGGAGCAAATCTGTACATCGCTTTGGAGAAAGTTAGATTATCGCACTTGATATTTCAAAATCATTGGATAGGGTTTGGCATCAGGCTCTCTTATCGAAAATGCGTGCTTTCGGTTTTCATGAATCCCTCCTTCATTGGATTAGTAATTACCTTGCGGATCGTTCAATACAAGTAGTATAAGATGTATTGAAGTCTGAAAACCAAAAAATAAATAATGGCGTGCCCCAGGGCTCTGTTCTATCTCCAACACTCATTTTTATTAATGATCTCCTGTCTGCAACATCTAATCCAATACATTGTTTCGCTGACGGTAATACTCTTAGCTTTTCATATTCGTGTTCAGATTCACATTTCTCTTCTTCAGATGTGGAACTGCAACGACAAAATATGATAAGCTCATTAAATTCCGACCTAAACAGCATTGTACAATGGGGATTAAAAAACCGCGTGGAATTTAATGCTTCGAAAACCCAATGCTGTCTTGTATCGTTAAAGCGAAATATTATTATTATTATTCCAAGCTTTATTCACTCATTGATACTTTAAAATTTACAATAATTTTATAATACCATTTGATTGAATATATTTACATTATATTTAAACAAGTATGTGTACGTAAAATTAATTAAATTACAAGAAACAAATAATTCAATCAAGGTTTTAAACTAATTTGAATATATACATTATTTGAGAAGAGAGGTATAATTGTAGGTTATCTGAGCATAAGCCTCCCCCAGACTTCTCCATCTTCTTCTATCTAGTGCTTCTCTCAAATAAAGTGGACATATTTTTCGGATATCATCCTTCCATCGTTTATGTTGTCCACCTACGCTTCTTTTGCTTTCTAAGGGTATCCATTCGGTTACTAATTTTGTCCATCGATTATCAGGTGTACGTATTACATGTCCTGCCCATTCCCATTTGAGTTTCTTAAGCCTGTGTCTAACGTCTTCAAAATTAGTTTGACTTCTTATATTCTGATGGTTAATTTGCTGGGCAATATGAACGTTCCAAATAGCTCTCTCCATTGCTCTCTGACATGATTGGAGTTTCATTTCAGTGTTTTTCGTGACTTGCCAAGTTTGGCACCCATAGGTGAGGACTGGAAGAACTGTTGAGTCAAACACATATTTCCTTGTTTTATTCGAAATATTCAATGTAAGAAGATGCTTAACGTTCCAGAACTGCCTCCAAGCGTTCGTCATTCTCAAGCGAGATACACCCCCTTGCCATTATCTATTGATGGCTTTCACTAACCACCTCTTGTGGAACGATCACATACGCGATGTCGCCAAAAATGCCGCAAGGTGTTTGGGCTTCCTTAGGCGATGCAAGAAATATTTCACCCCTTCTGATCTGGCTGTTATCTACAAGACTTACGTCCAAAGCTTGAGTATAACTCCCATCTCTGGGCTGGTGCTCCTGCAACTTACTTAAGCCTCTTGGATAGTATTGAACGTAGAGCATTTAAATTGGTAGATGATAATATCATCATAAGTTCATTTACTTCGCTTGAAAATCTTCGTAAGGTTTCTTGTCTGACCATTTTTACCGTTATTTTTACGGTTTATTTTTAGTGAAATAGCCAGCTACATTCCTCCCCTTAAACAGTTCAACCGTAATACTCGCGCTTCTAGGAATGCTCATCAGTACACCCTCGAGTCCAACTTCGGCCGTACTGTCAAATACAGTGATTCGTTCTTTAACCGTACTACGCGAATGTGAAATGCCTTACCACACTCTGTTTTTCCTAGTCATTGCAATATTCAGGAATTCAAAACCAATGTACACCGACCCTCTCTCCTCTTCCTAGTGCTCACACTGTGTCTGCGTAATAAGGGTAGTAATATCCCCTTGAGTGTGTGCTTATTATAAAAAAAAAAAGATACATTCCATTTTTTTCGAGTTTCTGGATTTTTTCCCATCATAAAGAAAAAACACTTACCTAAACAAATGATAATTTTTTTTTTTACTCTTCAGAATTTTTCAGAAAGTAATTAGCTTATAGCTGTAGTACCCGTGGCATGATGGTTAGTACTTGGACTGTCATGCGAGAGGTCTTGGGTTCGATCCCTGCCTGTGCCACCTAAAGTTTTTTTCACGAGTACTGCCTCTTGCGAGGAATTGACAAATTCTCCAAGAGTAATTCTTTACATGAAAAAGTGCTTTCTCAAATTAGCCGTTCGGATTCGGCATATAAACTGTAGGTCCCCTCCATCCCTGCAATTACTCGCACACAGTAATGGTTGAAAGTTGTAAGTCACTAGTTGCGCCACCTAATTTTAAAATTAATTAGCTTATAGCAAGCGTCAAACTACGATCAGAGGCTCATCATAAGTGCATGTGTTAGTTGTTAGTAAGAAAATAATACAATTATAGCCTAACACACGCACAAAATACAAAACATAATAATTATTAACATTTAACATGATTTATTACAGTACAAAAAAAAATAAAATAAAGACGTTTACAATAGTGGAGCACTGGTTCTAACCAATGATTTTAATCAAACCTTATTTAAATTTAAATCAATCGATGAACAGTTTAAGTTATATAAAATGCTCATTCGACTTAAAGCTTCATTCTTTCCATAGTTAGTTCTATGGAAGTCAATATGTATAAAGTCAAAAGTACGCAGGTGATGAGTTCCGCCTCGGTAATTCAAATGTACACAAGATAGCAAATAAGGTGCATCAATTTCACCATTAATGAGTTGATGAAGAAATATTAAGTCATTAATAACACGCCTTTGATGGAGAGATTGCATTTGAAGAAGCAGAATATGATGTTCTTAGGGAGGCAGATCATAAGGATCATCCCAAGGAAGATCCTTTAGGGCAAAGCGAATGAAATTATGTTGAATTGATTCAATACGTTTTCTATGAATTTCGTAATAGGGAGCCCATACCTGCAAAGCATATTCAAGATCAGGACGAACATGACAATTGTATAAAAAAAGAGTAACATAGTGATCATTGAACTCCTTTGCCCAGCTTTTTATAAAACCAAGCATAGAACTTGCTTTATTAACAATACAATTAATGTAATGTGTAAATTCTAAGTTGGCACAGAAATGAACACCTAAATAATAAAAATATTATAGTAAACTATTGACTTAAAACGTTTTTAAACGTTCTAATGTTTATTTTTGTTATGTTTTCATTGAACTACAAATCATTTCAGTTTCGTCTTGAAATTGGAGCGAATGACAGATTAAAAATATTGTATGGAGTGCGAAAGAGTTGCGATTCCAGATAAGTTGAGCAGAATGTAGGTGGTGGTGCAGGTTACCGACATTCGTTAAACTTTCTTTTGATTTTTATAAAACATTTGAAACTGTCACCTTAGCCCATTTGCCGAGTTCTGTAATAGGGTTGGTTATGCAGTTGAGTTTACACGAAAATGGCAGAGGAGTTAATGTGAGTATATGTATTTATAATTAAATTTATTTATAATGGTATTGTTACAATTGCGAACGCAGCCAATGTTTGTCGCGTCAGCTAGTAGCATAATAGTTAAAAAAAACTTCAAGTTCTCTTCGGATAACTAAAATTTAAATTTCACTGGAAATGACGTCACTGTTTATTTAAAATGTATCATTTTCGTTTTCTTATACATATGTATGTATGTATGTTTGTATAAGTCTTTATATACATACATACATACAAATTTACATGTTCCCAAGTTTAATAAGGTTTCGAAAACAACGTGTGCCAGACATTTTAATTATTGCAGATATAACGATAAGAATAAAAGGTCGAATGGTTTCTGGTAGTCCATTATTATATTATCTGCGTATAATGCTGATTGGATAATTATTAGAGTTATATTTATATCAAACTTAAAATATCACCATTTCTATTATTAGTTACCTATTGAAATAATAAAAAGACACGAGTATAATAAATAATAAACATAACAATGGACAAGAATATAGTGTAACCAAAATACATATTCAATATGTTTATTAGCTTCCAATACAAACACTTATGACAGACCTACATACATATGTAGCTTACACTGGATAAAAGCGAAGCCTAAGGCCTTTGGAAGCAGTTTTTGCTTTATTAAAGCTTGGGAATTTATTGAAATTAAAATTTTGATGACCGTGACCCCTGGTTTTGATGTGAATAAACTGATTGTATTTTTTTCTTGATTTAGCAAAAAAAACTTCCTTAGTGTATTAAATGTTATGTATGCATTTTGAAATCATATTGGAAACTTGTCGTAAATACTCGTGTAAATGCTTTAAATGGGTAGGGTAGGGATGGGCTAAATCTGTTATCCGAAGATTTGTTTTAAAAACCCCGAAATTTCAACCGCGTCTTCCAGGAGAATGCGGCTACCTAGACGTCTCTCATGTACACATAGGTACAAGTAATCGAGGTCTTCCTCGGATCTTCGGATGAGACCAATATCAAGTGGTTTTTCGAAAAGTCTAAAAACGTCAAATAAAAACGACCTCCACAAGATATATGCGGCCGCCTACAAGTCTGTCGAAACTCTATTTGAAATTAACGTGTTGTAGGTGTTAAGATGCAATGCATTTAAAGTGGTTTCCCTCCCTATTTAATTTTTCGGAAAAGTTATACTTTTGATTTGCGATCGTTTCTGTTATCACCTTAACTAGGACTTCCTGCAACTTTCAAGTGGTTTCCTTTCACGTTAAAATTAGCCCTCAGCTCTTGACCTATATTTGATTCTTGTTTCGAACGTCAAACAGTGCGGTCGCATTTATTCGTTCCTCATGATAACTTTCAATTTCAAGTTAATTAAAAGTATATATATACAAAATTTGCAAAAGTGTATTCCAAAAGCAATTATATTTATTTAAGTTCTAACAACTTCATGTTCCTTATACTAAAGTAATTCATGATAATATAAGAGACCAAACATAGAAAACATCAACAACAACAACGATTCAGATCACTTCAAGATCAAGACAAGGATGAAGATATTCGTACAGAAACACCAATTGTTATTAATATTCATTAGCCTGAATGAGACAAAGTGTGTCCATATATCAAAGTTCAACTTCCGAATTATTGGAATATATCCTTGGTTTATTGAATAAAATGTTTAATGAGGAGACCTTCCCTAACTGTTTTCGCCTGGCAAGGATAACTCCTATTTTTAAAAAATGCAAATCAAATCAGCCAGAAAACTATATAGAGGTATTTTTGTTTTACGTACCTACTTGTAAAAATGTTATTATATGCTGAAGACCTTGTCATTGGTGACACCTCAGCTTTAAATAAATAAACTGAAGGTGTTTTGCAATTTATGCGATCTAAAAATTAATTCTCGGTCTGACAGAAACTCGCGGGCCTGGACATTAGATGGCACTAGAATCGAAGTTGTCAATGTATTTAAATACCTAATGTTTCGTTATTTCGAGTTATTTGAGTATCAGTGCTCATATAAACGAAAAACTTGCTATAGCCAAGTCAGCAGTTCAATGTGGTCAAAATGGAAGTCTTTTGTGGACTAAAAGTCCAAATTCAAAGTGTTCAACACTTGAGAATTTTCAGAAAGTAGTTAGTTAGTTAGTAGTTATTAAGAAAATAATACAATTATAGCCTAACACACGCACAAAATACCAAACATAATTAACATTAACATGAACTAATACAGGACATAAAATAAAATAAAATAAAATAAAATAAAATAAAATAAAATAAAATAAAATAAAGACGTTAACGATAGTGGAGCACTGGTTCTAAACAATGATTTTATTTAGATTAAAATCTATCAATAAACACTTTAAGTTATATAAAATGCTCCTTCGGCTTAAAGCTTAATTCTTCCCATAGTTAGTTCTATGGAAGGCAATATGTATAAAATCAAATCCACCTGGGAAATTCAAATGTTTAAAAGATAATAAATAAGGTGCATCACTTTAACCATTAATGAGTTGATGAAGAAATATTAAGTCATTATTAACACACCTTTGATGGAGAGATGAGCACCTTAATCTTTAAAAGTGAAGACGCAAAAAAAAATTAATTTGTGTTTCACCACAAAGCCTGGAGGGATTCTTTAAAAAAAAGAGGGCCCATTACAATGTTACAACTGCTAAAGTCCAGGTCATGGCAAATGATACTGTACGTATTCAGAGACGTGCTCTGTTAAGGTAAATGAGGATGGTTCTCTCTTAGAACCATATTGACTTAACTGTGAAATGTTTGGTCATCCGGCCAATCACAGTAATTGCCCTAAAAGAATTCAATGTATGAATAATAAAGAAAAAATAATTGCATTTAGCAATTCTGTTGTTGTTCTGTTGTTTTTAACAACTCACAAAAGATCTCTTATACAGAGATATGGTTAAAAATAATATTTCAAATCAATCTTCCAATAACAAAAAAGTCTTCCCAATGAAGGTTCTTCATCTATATTCGACAAAACTGTTTTGCGATCAATATTTTGATCGCAAAAGTTAAAGTTTTTTTGTCGGATTAATAACTTCTCGAAGAAAGAGATAAAGTGAGGAAATGCCTCAACTTTATTATGAATTTATCATAATTTATATAAAATCACTGTCCGTTAACTTAAATTCGCTCCAATGAGAAATGTTTGAATTTGAGCTTTCTCATGAAAGATATTAATACAATGCACGTGATCTATTAAGGCACTTAACATTCCACGCACAGATCCTAAGTTCGTTGTCCTTATTTCGTTTGCTTGGTTCGTCATCACATCAGTAAATAGGTCTTATAGGATATTTTTACGTGATCAGGAAGTCAACCTGACGAAGGCAAAACCCCCAACCTGGATTGTCAAAATATTATATAGTTCTTGTCTTATGTCGTTTTATGCTTGTAACAGAACTCATGGAACGACTAGATGATTTGATCTGGATCACGGGGAAAATAAAACACGGCCATTATAGAAATTCACCAACTTAAGAAATTTAGTTTTGACTTTCTTACCACTGTGGATGTGTTCATCTTCCAAATTATTGCCAAATGTAACTTACGTCACAAAAATAAATAAAAAAAAAAAAACTGTTAAATTTCCTGCAAATATTTTATCTAACGATTAGAAAAGCTTGCAAACAAAATACAGTATTGTCAATTGATATTTTTCTTGTTTAACATTCTAAAAATCAAATTGCATTTTATCGGTGTAGTCATAAGCTGTATTGTATCTGCTTAAGTTATACACACAACGTTCGTTGCATTTCCATTCAAGACATAAAATATTATAGAAAATAATTGATATCAGAAAAATAAAACAAGTTATTAATTGACATATACATAGGTACGAATATATCCATATTATATATTTATAGTATGACTACCAGCTCATCGTCTCCGATATGTCAAACGAACACTGCTTGTGCTAATCACGCACATTTTTCGGAATAATCATCATCGGCATAATCATGATGATCATCATCTCTCTCTCAAGATCTTAGATCTCTGTGTCACTGATCACTAAAACCAGCAGCTTTTGCTTAAATCCGGATAAAAAATAAAATACCTGTCTAAATTAAAATCCATTTACAGAAATTTATTAATCATCTGAAGATCGTCATAATGGTGGAGGAAGGGGGAGAGGTACATACAAATCAAAAACAAAAAGTCCTATCAACGAAAGTGAGAAAGGATTTTATAGCTCTTGACGTGCTCAATGAATGAAGCTGATGCTGATGCAGTTTGCATCAACAAAAAGAAGATGACCACACGTTTGAGGCTATAGTTAAATCTGCAAAGCTTATAAAACTCACTTAAAATACACAACAAACTTGAGTACCTTGAAGATGTGACTCTCAATCTCGACTCTCCTCCTACCAATATAGACTAAAGCTACCAATTCATTTCTGAAGACATGACACCCCACAACAATTTGTTGTCTCTGTTTTTTTAAGAAGTTCATTTATTTATTCATTCTCTACGAACAAGCGAGCGGCTCAGAAGATCAAAAGAAATCTTCTTCAAGCTTCAACTTTAAACATCTTCAGCCGTCAAGTCTTTCTTAGTTTTATTTGTTTGTCTTTCTGTCTGATGAATTTGTAACTTTTTTTTCTTGCTTTATGCCCAAGCTCCCAGCTAGCTCATCATCGTCATCATCATCATTATCATCCATATGGAGGGTTCATTTTGTTGGTTGGGAAGACGGCAACGAATGATGGTACACTACTAAAGATTGTTCGAGGCATTCAAATGTTGGTAACGATCGTGAAAAGACGTATTTCTCTTCTTCAACCGATTTTCTGGTAAAAGGATACACTTGTATTTGTTTTTGACTTGTAATCCGAGGATTTCCGGTAAAACTTATTTTTGATCCATTTTCGGGTAAAAAGATATTTTGGTCCCGTGTTAGTTTTTCCAATCAGCAATAAAAAGCATCTCGGACTTTTTTTAATCTGTTACTTTTCAATATTTAAAAAAATCTTGTGTGTTGTGCATCTTCTTGACTAGATACGGTTCTTATTTTTACTTATTTTGTGTTATATTAGTTAAAGTTTTTGAAGTGCATATTTCTTGTGAATGTCAAAAGTCATATGTTTCATTTGTTTTTTTTTTTCTCTTTAGCTAATGAATTTAAATTTTTGTACGGAAATCACATTTAGAAGGAACATCATCAAAACCCAACAATACGGATTCTTATCCTGTAATTTATTGTTAAACAAAAAGTTGACAGTTTTTGGGTAAGTTGTTTAACCTTTAAGATAAGCTAAAACAAAAAGTATCTACGACTGTTAGGTAAATGTCACTCAGTCAGTACAAAAATGCATGGGCTTCCAAGTTGGTAGTATACTCTTTGGTTGTTGTTTCTAACCATAATATTGCATCATAGCTACAAAAAAGCTCACATCGATCTTAGTTATTATGTACATAATATGTATAAGAATGAGAATTCTAAGAAAACTTATTCGCGTTAGAAAAATGGCATAAATTCTTCTTCTTCTTATTTTTATTCTTATTCTTCTTAAAATATAGTATCTTCTTGTGGGGCTTGAGGGCCTCCTAAGAACCATTTATCACTGTTTCTTGTTTGGGCTAATATTTTGTTAGATTCTCTTTTTTTCTTAAAGAGTTTTGTTTTTTAATCTTTGATAAAGGTATAGGTTAAGCTATTATACCTTTAACTCCCATGCCTCAAGAGGTTTTGTTTTTATTTCTGAGAAAAATTTTTATTTGGAGATGTTTGCTCATCATGCATTGTAATGAATGTTTTGGGGCATCTTGAAATCTACATTTTGGTTTTTGTGAGAACTTCTTCCTCCTCTTTATTGTGTATAAAACTATCTCTCTGTGTACCTATCATTATGCAGTGTTGCATGAAGCTCTAGGGCATTGTTTTTGGTCCGTTTAATTTTTGTGTCTCTATCAAAGTTAGTTAAATGAAGGGAGGGGATATTGATATTTTGTTGTTGTTTGTGCTTTGTTTTGTATTTTATTTGCCTAATTGACATGTGGAATATTCTGAATTCTAATTTGATTTTAAATTTCTATCTTTATAACTATTATGACATCAGCCATTATTAAAAGACAAAGGATCTTGAAATTCTTAACCATCCAAAAATGTGTTGTTGTTGAAAATCTTGTTTTTGCTTTTGTTTTTGTATCGAATTTGAAAAGATTGTTTTATTTAGTTTCATTAGGTATTAAGTGGTTTTTAGGGTGGGTCTTGGTCATAATGTATCTATACATATGAGTTCTATAAATTTGAATTCAATGATTCATTGAAATTTTTAAGCAGTTTCAAATTTATAGTATCTCAACCAGCACAAATGGTCAAAATATACCAAAATATTTGGGGTATTTTTTGCACTTTCATATTCTAATTGAAAATGTTTCCGAAGAATGGTTACTAAGATTCTATGATTTTATTCACCTGCGAGTGCCGAATTTAAAAACATACTTCGTCTAAAAATTAAAGGCCTCTTTCCAAAAAACGATTTTCGAAAATAATTTATTGGAAATCTTAAATGTTGTGGTTGTTTTTTTAATTTTTTAGAGACGTTATGTTAAAAACTAGTCGAAAATACAAAATGAGGTACCTATATAACTAAGTCGCTTTAATATTGTATAATAATTAATTATTGTTTTCATTTAATATTTAAAAATATGGCCGTCGTCCAAAATACAGGGTGTTTCAAAGTAACCGGTGCAGATAAAAATATCACATACATAGGTTCTTAAGTACTATTATAAAATCGAAAAAGAGGGATGCGACCCACACTTTTAAACTTTACGTCTGTCGATTTGTCTTGCTTAAGACTTTAACAAAATGTTCATAACAATATTTTGTGTGCGATAAATAATCTGAAGTCAACATCTTAAATTATTCTAATAATACTTGAGTCGAAAACCATTTTCATCAGTTTTTTATTGTTTTTGTAGGTTTTCTTGTTTTGTTAAGAAAGTTATCAGTAGAATTTGTCTACAAAATTAACAAAGAATTACCAACAATATTTTGCATATGATGAAATACTTTGATTTTAAAATCTATTTTTGTTAACGAGATTTTTAGTCGAAAACCAATTTCTACAAAAATATTAGTAGCATTTCTTGAAAGTTTTAATTTCTTATGTAAACAAACAGATTGGATTTTTTTAAGAAAATTCAGCACAAAAAGAAATAATTTTGAAGTCAATACCTTCATTTATTCAAGATATACAAAGAATCGAACGTCAATCTTTACCAAATTTTGCGTAGATTTTACTGTACATATATACAAAAATTGACTGTTGTATTTTTATAATAATTTTACTGAATGTCGAAAAAAAATATTTTCAGTAAGATGAAATTAGTTCGAGGCCAATATCTTACATTTTTAAAATATGTTTAAGTCAAAAATCAATTTTTACTAACTTTTAGTATTGTTTTGTTTTTTTTTTTTGGGTTTTTATGTTTTGTATAAAAACTGTCAATTCGATTTTTCTAAAAATTTGAATATATGTAAAAAACGTTATTCTTCGTTGCACATAATTATTTTGGAGATAAAATCATTTTTGTTCGTAAAATATTCGAGGTGATAATTTCATTTTTGTTTCATTTTTTTGATTCATAAAAAAAAAACTTAATTGATTTTTTTCAAAATTTTATTAATTTTGTACCACGTGACAATATAAATTATTAAATTTAATTTAACTATCGACTGGTTACTGGTTCGTGAGATATTTTGAGTTTATAAAATTTGTCTCTTTTTTTAAATTATAAATAAAAAATTAAATTGGGTGACGTAACAGTCCGTTGAGAACTAGGGCCTAGTGACTTACAACTCTCAACCATTTCTGTGTGCGAGTACTGTTGTCAGGGATGGTGGGTACCTACAGTTTTTTAAGCCCAATCCGAAAGCACTTTTCATGACAAGAATTACTCTTGAAGAATTGGTCAATTCCTCGTAAGATGCAGTACCCGTGAAAAAAACTTCGAACCCAAGACATCTGGCATGACATTGACAACGCACTAACCATCATGCCACGGGTAAATTGATAAAAGCTTTCCGAACGAACGGACGTTCGAACGTACGTACGCGCGCACGCATAGACATCTCTCTTGAAACGTCGGGAAATGTCAAAATTTTCAATTCGACAAATCTGAACGATTATCCATATCCTTCTTAATTTTGGTCAAACAAAGTTTGCAAGTTCCACTTTCTGAAAAACTATAAAATAGACGAGTTTTTTTATTTTCGAACACAGATATTAAAGAGTAATCGGTTAAAATATCAAGTCCAAATTGAAAAATCTCATTGCGAGAAATTCGGGCTTAAAAATCTAAACAGGGCATTTATTGCTAGCGGTTGCTTTTAAAATATCTCTCAATTGAAGAATATTTGTGATACAGGTTTGGAAATTATTTTAAAAATACTTTTCTTAATAAAGGAAACAAAATTATTTTTAAAAAAGATTTAAGATTTTAAAAATTAGATATTTGTGAAATGTGTTCTAAGAAACTAAAATGAAGTTGAAGATGAACTTCAGTTACTGCAATGATGTACAAATTTAGTTTAGCAACTTGTAAAGCAAATTTAAAATAGTCACTTTTATTTGCGATTTTTTCAAGATCTCATACCAACATACAGACTCCACTGTATCAAATTTTACAGGAGAGCAACAAAACTTAATATTTTCTTAAATTTTCTATTATTTTTATAAAATTACACAATTTTCTTATTTACTTCTCCTATGAAGGAAAACTTGCTTCAACTAACAATAATATTAAATAAAACAATTAGGTCGGCCTTCCACTTGAAATGAAAAAAAAATAATTTTACTAGAAAACAAAAGACAACGGGAACTTCAAATACATTTTGAACAAAAAATATAGCAAGAAATAAGGATTTACTTTATGGCGAATGGTATTGCATCATAAAAAGCATGATAGTCCGACTGTAAACATTTCTTTAAGGCTTGCTAGTGGTCAGATTTTTTTTTTGATTTTTCCCCCTTCCAGGTAGAGTGCGGTTATTGTTGATGTTTCCAATGCGATCCGTTGTTTTAGAACTGATCGCGCACCGTCCATATTTTATAATGTAGTACAATCACTATCAGAGTATTTCAATTTGTATTCAATAACAGTATCTGGACTATATTTGATTTGTTTCAATTCGTTAACTAAGTATTTAATTTGTGAACAATTTTTAAAAAAGGTATGATCAAGGTCTCGTACTTTGTAAGGGAAAGAACATTGCTCGCAATGAGCAATTTAGTCTGTTGGGACAATAATATTTTTTTTTTAATTCTTCTTTCAATCGCCGAGTGCGTGGCCTTTCTGGCCTTTTTTGAAGGATAGTTACCTTATGGTTGATTGGCGAATTGAATAAAGCATTCGATAGACAAACATTTCTATTTTGGCCCACACAGCAATCGCTCCAGAAAATTATGTTCGACGTTTTATCTGGCATGTTGGGTAAGACATCGAAATCGACTTCGATGAAATTTTTGTTAAGTTTGAGAAAAATTCATTTGATGTTTAGGCACCTTCAGTTTCATTCCACAAAAAGCAATAATCTTTCTGGGTTTTAATGTTCTAAACTGTGAAGTTTCGTACTGTCTGTTTAGTTCTTTTTTAGTACATAGCTTCAACTTTGTTCTTAGGAGATAGTAGTACAGACTAAATATCCATTGTAAGGACAACGTCTGATGTTTGTGCACTTTTGTCCTTAATTTTCTCATCTCGTGATTCTTGCTTAGAATAAGATGTTCTTGGTAAACTATTTTAAGAAGATTTAAGAAACTCTTGATTGAAAGTCGTTCTTGAAGCCGTTTTTGCACCATTGATTTCTACCTTTCTGGATAAATTACATATCTTCTAAATTTTTAATTTGTTTAAAAAAAAAATCTTAAGTTTCGGGTGACATTTTGAGCAAATATTACATATATTTTTGTGTTCAATTTGCCAGTGACGAAAAAAGACTGCAAATTAAGTTTCTTATGAGAAAAACTCAAAACTTCGTCATAGTTTTGTGAACAAAAATCTAATCTAACAGATTTCTTCCACACGGTGGAGCATTTTAATTCAGTAGAACTGAACAAACTAATTCGTGAAACTTAGAGATAAATCTGCACTTTATCTGTCGGATGGAGTTTTCCGTCAGATTTTAGTCACTATTCAAAATTTTAGTTTCTAAAAACCACTGTTCTATTTTCCATAAAAAGTTTACCGTAATCATCTTTGTTTGTGAGGTCGAATTTGAAATTGTGGTGTCAGTCTATAATTTATTTGTCGTGCAATGTTTTCTCAGTTTGTATGTTGCTTATTTTTGCTAAGTTGGCATCAAAACTTTCATCAATCAAAAATGATCAAAAATTGCACGAACCAATTTAAATTGTCACGCTTATTAACGAGGACTTTTGTTTCACTTAGACTTACTTGATATTCATATTGAACAAAAACAGATAAAGAAACGTTTTAAAGGCTTTTTTGTACGAATTTTTTAACTGAAACATAAAGATTTATTTACGTATGCATAAAAATCGATTTACATTATTTTTATTATTACAAACAACAAAATTCATATTGTAATAGTGTGCATGATGTGAAAGTAAAACCCTGGCTTCGTTATGACTTTTTCCATCTAAAAATCTGAATAACGAAGATTTCCAACCGCTTTTGGTCCTACCGGAACTGGTGGTTGATAAGACTCGTTTTTTCCATAAGAAATCGGAGAATAAGGTGAGCTTTCTTTTCCCATGCCTTCCAAAGGTGGGGGATAAATTGACTTAAAAGGTTTGTATTGACTTTTCATTTGGCCACTCATAAAATTAATGGGTGATGCGTTTCCAAACTTAGTATAAGTAAATGGCTTTGGTGATGGGTCACGTTGTTCAAACTTGGCCAACTTTTCGAATGACAATGGTGATGGGTTGAAATTTACCGGAGTTGGATGATTTGAAGATGGTGGTTGTGTTTGATATACAGAGGGGTCCCACGATTGTTGCTTTGGATTTGGTTCTTTCGGAAGTGATGCTACAGGTTTAGTCAACGGAAAGCCAGAATATGCAATTTTGTCAACTGTAGTTGTTGGAAAGCCAGATGGAGATGGTTGTACGGGCAAGGCACCTCTGCTTGGTAGATAATTAGATACTTCAGGTGGTGGTGCATAGCTCCTTAAAGGTATCTCCTTGGGAACATAAAGTTCTACGTGGGCAAAATAAAAAAGAAAGGAAAATAGTTATGAGTTTTTCTGTTCTTCAAAACTAAAAAACAAACTTTTCAAGGGGGACATTTATTTTCAAGCTTAAACACAATATGATAAAAAAAGGGAAACAAAGCATTAGCTGAGGATAAAATGAGTGTTTTCTGGTAGTTACACAAGTTTTGAGCTATAACTCTTGCCTTTCTGTTTTTCTGATTGCCACTGCTGTTTTTCTGATTGCTCTGATTGTAGTATTTCGGAAGTGCTTACACTTTTAAATTGAAATTCTTTATTTTGAGCGGTCATTATGTTTCTTTCCTGTTCTTCAAACTGAATTGAGTTTGTTTGCTGTATCGAAATCTCATCGAATTCACTTTGGTTCTGTTTTTGAACATTCATGACTCTGACCTTATTCGAAACTTGCTTAGCTATTGATTGTTCTTCAGCAGAAATTTTTTCAGCTTCCACTTGTTGTTCGAATGTTGAAATGAGATCCTTAACAGGGATCTTAATGTAATCTTCTTCTTGTTCTTCTTTGTTGTTTGTCACAGCTTCATTTTTAGTAATTTGTTCTTGGGTCTTAATGCCAGTGTCAATTGTAATGTCTTCACCCAAAGAAGGAAGCGTTGGTTTTGGTTTTATAATCTCCAATGACATTTTCCCAACTTCAATTGGAGAATCATGATGTTGATGAGTTTCGGCCTTATTCTTTAATTGTAAGTATTCCGAAAATTTGCGATGTTCTTCTTGCTGCGTCAAAACTTGTTGCTTGTGCAACATCTCACTTCTTTCAACACTTTCCAGAACATTCTGAAGCTCTTGCAGAGCACTATCATAGCTCATAAGTGAATCTTTCTTTTCGTTTGTTTGAGTCATTAGATGAATGATTTCGTGTTCATCATTTCGTGTCAGTTCTTCACATTTTTGTGCTGCACTGGAAACTTGCTCAATAAATGTTGTTGTTCCGATCTGCTCTTTAATATTAGTTACAGCATGTGATGAAGCACGAAAAGACAAGGGTGAAATAGAAGCTTTATTGTTTGTAAAAGCTTTGCAGAAGGTACAAGTTATTGATGTCGCATAAATTGAAATATAAAAGAAAATATTAGTAAAGTAAACTACTTTTCGTAAGCAATGAATTCAAAAGTGAAACTTAAATTAATAAATAAATAACTCCTTAAACTTATATTTAGAAGAGTGAAAGTATGCATATGGATATGGTTATAATAAAATTGAATCGAGAACAACTTCTTTTAAAGTGGGTGCAGCCCTCTTATTATGAAGTCTTAGTTTACAAAACTCGAATACTATAACAAAGTAAATATTCGTAACCTACCTTTTGGCAAATTAATAGCAGGAGCTTTCCATCCTTTTGGTATGCTTGGCTTATAAGCTAGGTCACGTTGACTATTCGATGTCGATGATGCTGGCCGAACAATTTGAGGAGGTTGGTCCTTAATAATAATAATTTGATAGATATAAGAATTTCATTGAAGAATTTTTAGAAAGGGTTTAATGTATTATATAATTGATAGAAATTTAAGTGCAGATTAGTATATTTTTGTAGGTATATAAGGATTCATACTTGGTATAGAGGTGGTATTGGTGTAACTGAGATTTGTGGTATTTGTTGATGTTTATGTTGCCCATAATGTCCACCATGTTTATTTACCTCTTCGAAAGCGCTACTAGCTGAACCTGTTTCCAATGCAGCTTCCCAAGGTGATTTTACAAGTATTAAACTAGGCTGACTATACTTATCTTGAATTTCATCTTGTTGCATGTTCAATTGGACCCGATGAATACCAACATCAGAGTATGCTGGTACCATACTTGCTGGTGATGTTGGCTTATGGGGTGGTTGTTCAAGTTGACTAGATGGGGACTTGTTACCAGGATTGTATTCATCAACAACCCATTTTTCAGCCTTCCTGCGGCGTTTAGCAAAAAGTTCAGCACCTTAACGATCAGAATAATTCCATTAGTTCACTTGCGAAAAAAGAGGTATAACAATCAACTAAGAATTAATTATGATTACCTCGTCCTTTCGGAGCATTCAGTGCTGTAACCAATTCAGCACATTTGTCTGGTGACAACAAACCTGTTTCACTCAATGGTTCACGTATTGAATTTAAGTCACGCACTTTACCGCGTGGATTCATGACCAACTTTAAAGAAACTTGCTCGTTTCCGGTTGAATCATATTCGTTTTCCTTGGTTTCCTCGTAATATTCTTGAACTTCCGGTTGAGCTTTAGGTAATGCAAGACAAATGTATAGAACATATGCGAATAATTACACAAAAACACATATTAATATGCTTCACCTAAAACACACAAACCTTTTCCTGAACCTTCGTGAACCCATTTAACAGAACGCTTCTTTCGATTTACATACATCGATTGACCCTTAGATTGTTGATTGCTCATGTCACTTAAAGAGTGCGATATCCTTCGGGCAAGGGCAACTTGATCCTCGACAGTTGGATGAAGGTTTGGCGAATAAAACGCTGACGATGCAAAAAGTTTTCCTGCAAACAAAAATGACGGAGTTAATTAAAGTTCTTGTTTTGTTGATTGATTGATGAATTGGTAAATTTTGCTCGGTGAATTTAAAAATGTAAGTGAATTCCAATTGTGAGTGATTATGAGCGGTCTTAGTAAGATTGCACCCTTGAGGAAATTTTTAGCAGATATTTATATCTGCTCCATATTCCCTCGGCATGGAGAGAAGTGAAAGTTGTTTTTATATCAAAAGCAAGAAAATGCTCGCAAGTCAACCCAAAAGATCTACGACCTATAAGTCTATCATTATTCCTTCTTAAGGCCTTAGACAGATTGATTAATATCCATTTTAGGGCAAGTGTTGATACAAGACGTAGAGGGTTCGCTTGGGGAGTTAATTCGTTTATTACTGACTAGTAGAATAATTAACTCAAAACTGGGCAACTCTTCTGCTTAAAAATTCGTTAGTAGAGGGACACTGCAAGGTGGTGTTCTATCCCCTCTCCTACCTGGTAGTAAATGAAATCCTAACTGGTCTGGATACGGAGGGATTCAGAGTGATTATGTCTATTCGGATGACGTTGCTATAGCGGTTTTAGGAAAGCATCTTAACACCCTGAAAGAACTCTTACAAAATGCCTTAGATAAACTAGTACTTTGAGCTGATCGGTGTGGACTGTACACAATACCGAATAAGTCCTATTTTCGGGAAATACAAAATTCCATATGTTAACCCTCGATACATTAGAGGTATCCAATTAAAGTTCTCAGACGAAACAAGAAGAAGTCAAACAAGCTACTGTAGCTCTCTTTTCTTGCAAAAAAGCTATGTGTAATAAATAGGTCTTACAACCTCGAATTACGCATTATACACAACGGTAACCAGACCGATTTTATTGTACGGTGTGGCAGTATGGTGAACTGCTTTAGAAAAAAGCTATAAACCGCGACAAACTAAATAAAGTCCAACGCATCGCTTTGCACGACCCCATCTGCGGCACTGGAACATTTGGCGATAAAAGAAGTCTTGTCCTAGCTTAGAGAAAATGTGATATCAACATCTGATATCCTTTTTTTCTCAGATAGTCAGGCCGCAACCAAATCTCTGCACTCTGTGTCTACAAACTCTATAACAATCCATAACTGCCGATCATCTCTATTGGAGATGTCACAAAAATTTAATATTCACCTTTGCTGGGTGCCTGGCCACAGAGTTATTTTTTGCAAGAAATACACTAGTAAGATTCGTTAATGCTCTTGTTTTGTTTAATGATCACACTAAGGCAAGGTGCGCACATGCAACTTTTAGTTTCGAAACTGTTTGGTTTCTGACTTATATGAGAGTCCGCGCACATGCAGAAACCATTCTATCGCCCATTCGAGCAACCTTTTAGTTTTGTGTTTTGACACAAACTAGACGATCGCCTCGAACCGATTCCTTAGTTTGTGTCACAAGGAATTATAGGTAACTGCGCGGGCATTCAACTAAATCGTTGAATAATTTTCTGTAAAGAGAGACAAATTTAGTCAAAGTGAATAAATGTTTCCTGTGTATTAGTATATTTCGTTGATTACTTTCGGAGTTGCTTATGTGCGTGATGTTGGGGCAACTACCGATCGAACCATTTGGTTATGAAAAAGTTGCATGTGCGCGGCTAGCCTAAATGTTCCCTCACAAACATTTTCTTATTTTTAAATATTCATTTTGTGCTCAAATATTATGTCGATACAAAAATATTATATTTCAATTAATTTATAATAATTCCTTTTTGTATGAGCAATTTCTTTTATTTTACTATATTGTGCCGTGTACTCAAACTTATAATGATTAAACACAGTGCAAACAATTGGGAAAGGAGGATAGGATTAGAAAGGAGATACCGATGCACATTGGTTTTGAATGTCTTCACATTGTAATGAGTGGAAAATATCGAGTATAATAAAGCATTCCACATCCACATTTGTGTTGTATAACTAAAAAAGAATCTCTGTACTTTATATAACGTCCGAAAATGGGCTGAAGGATAAGCTGATGAGCATTCCTGTAAGAACGGGTATTACTGTTGAATTGTTTGAGGGGAGGAATGCAACTGGCTATTTCACTAGAGCTAGAGCATTGCTTATGAAAGTAGCGATAAAATAATGATGGACAAGAAACCTTGAGACGGTGCTCAAGAGATACAAAAGTTTCAGTTAGACAACGGTCACCTATAATTTTAAGAGTTCTCTTTTCAATTTTGTCCAAGAGACTCAAGTGGGTTATTGGAGCATTTGCCCAGATATGGGAATTGTACTTTTTTTTCTTCATTTTAACAGGGTAGAAATGGGCTTAGATGATTTTTGATAAATGACGTTTAAAATGAACGAATTTGATCTGTATAAGGTAAACATCAAATTGATAGCTAAAAAGCTGTCACAACAAAAATGTGATAGTCATTTTCTAACAAATTTCGTTTAAATTAAAAACATTCTTGTGACTAAAAATTTACGACATTTCGAAAAAAAAAACAAGAAAAATAAGAATTTTATTAAAAACACAGTCAATTTCATACTTTCATTTAGATATTTTATAAGAAATTCCCTTTAAAATTTTACTATGACCACAATGAATTTTGACAATTTGGAGCGGGTATTAGCTGACCCATTGAATAGCTTCTGCAAAGAGAGAAATATCATTCCATGCAATCAATTTGTTTTCAAAAGATGAAATTCAACGGAACATGCTCTTCTTCTATTTCAAGACAAGGTCATTCCAAATCTTAGAAATATAATGTGCACAGTGAGTCTAGATATTGACCTTCAAAAAGGCTTCGATTTACTTTGGCATCGGGGACTTGTATATAAACTTATAAAGCTCAATTTTCCGAATTGGCTCAACAAAATAATTTTCAGTTTTATAACAAACAGAAAAGGCTCAATTTTGATGATACTATCATATTAGCGAAGAATTTTATCTCTTAATAAAATTAAACGCAGGTTGCCACTTATAGAAAACTATTTAAAAAAATGGAGATTAAAAATCAATATAAATAAGTGTGGATTGATTTGTTTCAGAAACGCCAGCGGAACAAGACACTATCTCGCTGTTAAAGAGAGCTATTTTCTAGATCGCAAAATAAATAATGCAGCATTCCCACTACGTCTAGAAACGAAGTACCTAGGAATAAACTTCCAGAACCGATTTCAATTCAATAAACATGTTAGGACGGTACTAAAAAAAGCAAAAATGGCTACCGCATTATTAAAAGTACTGTTTAATTTAAAGTTCCTTTTATCAAAAACTAAAATTCTAATGTACAAGACACTTATTAGGCCGATTCTGTACAGTTTTTGTACTTGGTTCACCATGTCATCGACGACGGTTGCAAATTAATTGGTAGTCTTAGAAAGAAAAATATTAAGATTTTGTTGTGGATTGTTCCGAAAGCCTGAAAAAAAAGAAATTCAAATAATTCAATTTATGAAGCTACTCACACTACACCTTTGATGAAATACCAAATGAGTTTTCTCTTTAAAAAACTTCCAAAAAATAAATTTGCATGTAAGCCGATTGATAAGATCCCTAATAGACTCTAATGCCAATGATAGTGTAGTTGACAAATATTATCTGTTACCATTTAATATTCTTAATAAGGGTCAATCGCTGTTTTAACACGAGATGCAAACGTGAACCAAATCCTTTTTTTACGTAAAAGCTTCCCCTTCCAATTACAGAGGGTGATGTTGTTAAAATTTAAAAAAAGTGTTACTAACATAAACTATTGCAAATATCTGCACAGTTTCCAATAATTAAATATACATATGAAAATATAATGTACGGAGAATTTTGATCTTTAGTATTACTGTGTTTTATTTTAGATTAAGTTTAGTTTAAGCTTTATTTATAGTTTTAGTGTTTGAGTTGTTATAGCCAAAATAGAACTATAATGCTGATGTTCGCCGGGACCAAGCGAACAAGTTAAAACTTGTGTAC
Source organism: Eupeodes latifasciatus (assembly GCA_920104205.1). Taxonomy (NCBI): domain Eukaryota; kingdom Metazoa; phylum Arthropoda; class Insecta; order Diptera; family Syrphidae; genus Eupeodes; species Eupeodes latifasciatus. The sequence continues at coordinate 172,825,249 of OV049924.1, read as the reverse complement.
ATTAAAATTTATAATTAAATCGATTATGTTTTTGAACATTAAAAACTTTGCTTAAGTCAGACATATGTATGTATCTCTAAGTCGACCAACTAAAGTTTTTGAATTTTTTTCTCTTCAAATTGTAATGTTTTTAACTGTCTCAATAAAGCTTGAACTTGAACTTGAATTTTGAAAATTCTTATCTGAAACTGTTCAATCGAATTGAATTAAGTCAAATTATCTTACACAGAGGGAAAGTTCGGCGATAGTCAATTTGACTTTCAAAAATGTGATAGTCTTTTATTTCCTTAGTCGATTCCACCCCAGATTTTATAATTAACAAGAGTTGCTTCTTTGTACAAATGGGAACTGACCCTAGCTTGGGCTCAAGAGCTCAAAGTATTAGTAAACCAAATTAAAGTTTCAAAGTGCACATTGAAAAAAAGGCGCAAACAAATGTTTGCTTCTAACACCTTATAAGTTAGACGAATCATCAACTTAGGAAACAATATTAATAATGTTTATTTTTACCAGAAAGCGTTTCATTGCAACTGTTTTCAGGAATCGAACAAGTACAACCGCGTGCACCGCTCACTCATACCATAAACATGCAATACCAATATACTATGTATATGTACATTATATAGTGTTTTTAAGACCACCATCTACATGGCCTATTCTGTATCTATAATTATGTTGTTTCCTATAATTATTATAGATAATTATAATGTTCAGTACTTACGATTTTTTGGCAAAATTTCTTCAGAATCCGATGCTGGTGTGAATATCTTCTGCAAATCAATTTTTTTTGAAACAGTTGATGTGGACTCCTAAGAGATAGTTGCAAAAAGAATAAATATTTTGTTGTTTTATTTTTAGGAAATTATTATAAATTATTTATTGTTTTGTAAGCACACCTCAGACTTATGCCAGATTTGTTTACTTAAATCTGTGAGAAATTCTCGTTTAGTTGGATCATGTCGATCGCTTGGCTTAAAGCCGCGCTCCTTTTCAATAACGCAATTATACATAGATTGTGATTTTTGTATTCTATTGTATTCGGGGTTATATCTAGAGATATTATGACCATCAGAAGATGACACATTAAATGAACTGACACTTTTCTGCATCGCTCTCTATAACTTCTTGAGAAATAGATCTATATTAACGGCGGCGCGCGGCGCGAGGCGTAATAAATTTATTGTCGATTGTAGAATATTTTTTTTGTTTTTTGTTGAATTAATAAATTTAGATAAACGCACCTAATATTTAAAATATTTTTTAAATCCTTGATTTATGACAAATGATCAAAAGTTATTAATTTTTTAAAATAATTTCCTGCACACTTTCTCCAATCGACAATACACGCTGAGTACAAAAAGAACACTCTTTTCGATTTTTAGTGTTTTCGAAATCAGAAAATGCCTTGCGCAAGAGCTTTTCACTCACTGAAGAAAAGCAAAGTGGGAAAAGCTAGAATCCGCAAAAGTAACATAAATATTTAACAAATGTTTAACTTAAAATCTAAGGAAAAATAAATAAAATAAAATAAGATGCACAAGCGCACAATAATGTTCTACCATTTTTCTGTTCAGTTTTTCTTTTTGGTTTTTTCGTTTTTTCGTAAATCCAAATTGCAATACTTTCTCCCTTTCAAAAGATTGAAATTAATTATTGTACGAGAATAGCATTTGTAAAACGTCAAAACTTGGTGTTTGGGGACTGCGAGTGCACTTGTTATATATATTTGCTGTCTGGTTTTTTAATGGCAGCTGAAACGAAATGAAACAAGTGTTTTGTTTATATGACCCAAAGCTCAAAAATTATAATGACCTACATTCTTATGCGCACTATTTGTATGCGTTTAATTTTTATAAACTTAACTAATAATAATAATAATAAATGTTTTTATTAAAAATTTAGTTTTGATCCGTCGTCGGTATTTTTTCTTTTTTCGTACTTTTTATCGAATCACATTGTCTTCACTGCAAGCTATTATTATACTTTGACGCTAGTCTTGCTAATGTTTAGCAGCAAACCTCTATTTAATACGCGAGCGTCGAGCATATTATAATATAGTTTGTGTGTCTGTTTTATTTTTAGCATTTGGGGCAATGATTCCCTATTGTGTTCGGTGTTAATGTAGAGTACACAATGTGTGCAAAATAATATACATATTTTTATTAAATGTATCGGTTGAGTTAACTAATGAGTTTTTACAGCTCAGAATCTAATTTCTATGAGTTAAATAGGAAAACAATGAAAACGATGGAAATATATTTTTATTTTTTCGTCGAAAATGCTCCTTTTCCTGATGCTGATGATCTCGAACAGGCATAAAAACCTATACATCTTAGACTGCGGCGAGATTAAAACTTATCTTTCTTTGTCAAAGACTCATCTTGTCACAGGTGCTTTTTAAATTGTTTAAGGCAAAAATATTCCTATCGCATTCACTCAAATATTGGCTTCTTCTTCGTGCCAATACATGGGCTATTAAATCAGTGGCGTAGTTAGTTTCTAGGAACTAGACAATTTTTAAATTCAGCTATAAACTATTTGTAAAAGATTCCTTAAATTTATTACAAGACTTGAAGTAACAACAAAAATTAAACTATTCAAATGAGTTCAAAAGTAGTTTTGGTATTTTCATAGCACCCCGTAGATAGTGCTGACATTTGACAAACAAAATTTTAAAAAATCTGTCAGTTTTCGTTTGAGCGGACATTTATCTTAGAATTTTTTTTAGTTTTTTTTTACCATAGGAAGTTATTGTAATCGGTCCGATTTGTAAAATTGATAACTTTGACATTTCTCGACGTTTCAAGATCCCTAGAGTCTAAATAGAAGATTTTTAGAGAGATGTCTGTTAGTGCGTGTTTACGTACTTTCGTACTTTCGGGAAGCTTTTTTCGTCGTCCATATCTCAAGTACCAGTAGAGATATCGACTTCAAATAAATTTTGTTATACAGATAATAACCCAGAATGTAGAAAGGACTCTCAAAAAAAAATGATTGGGCGGTTTTTTACCATAGCCGCCTCGTTTTAAAGCCTCTCGACTCTTTGGGGCTTCATTAAGTCATTAACTTATGCCAACAAGCCGAATACGTTGGAGAGCTCAGGGTCAACATTGAGCGCGAAATAGCGCTTGTTTCGGCTGAAATGTGTGACCGAGTTGTCGAAAACTGCATCAAAATAATCAAACCTTTGCAAACTTGCCCGCAGGGGCCATATGAAAAGAGTTAAAATCCATTCATACATGTTTTGATGGTACTTTAAGCTACTTTTTAAAAAAAGTTGTCAAGTCCGTATTGGAAAACCCTTAATTAAAAAAAACAAATCCAATAATGAGTTTCTGATTGGTCTTTTGACTGGAGCGTTTTGAAAGGCTACCGAAACTTTATACAAAAATTTATATTTTGAGGAAGCAGTTAAACACACGTTAATAAAATAATCAAGAATGTCATTCTCGTAATTGATATCAATCATTTACAAAGAACCGTTTGAAATAATAGATCCATTCTAATAAACCGCACAATCAATAATCCAAAAATCAATACATATGTACATATGTATGTACATAAATGTTCTACTTTAACAATATAATCTGTAGTTACACTGGTCGACAAAATAATATTACGTTTTACTGTTGCACGAACAAAACAATATTTTTTAAAAGGATTAAGAATCCGAATCTAGTCTTTATGAAGTGTTGAGAAAATTTTTGAATTTAATATCTTCATAGTTTTAAAAAATACGCTTTGGGTAAATTTGTAGTGCTGATTTTGAATCCCAACTTCAATCTTAAACGCCTGCTCAAGATTTAAGAATCCACGTTTTCGACATTATTTTATATTTTATAATTAACCACCCATCCCCATCTGCGGCATTGGATAACCTACTCTCCCCAACACCTCTTGATATACCTATCAAACAAATAGCTGCAAGCTATTGAGACACGTGAAATCTAAAAGCCTCTTGAAAATGAATATCAAAGAAAGTGAGGGATTGTAGATTTTTGAAACTGTAATGAATTTTAGCAAAAGAAAAACTACTTCCTGAATTTATATGGCCTCAATAAGCCTTCTTCGAGTTTCAAAAGTAATATCTCAAAGACCTTACCTTAGTTTTTAATTTTGAGGTTGAATTTGAATTAAGGCTATCAAAATCAAACAGTTGCATTTCAAATTTATTCATCGATTTGTTCCCTTTAAATGGGGAAAGTCCATTAACTTGGACGAATTTCGAACAGCAATAATATTATAGTATAATAACATAGTACTCTTTTTATGAATGTTCTCAAATGTACATACATACGAAAATTTGTAGCTAATGAAGAAAGTGTTCGTAATTTTGGAAAATCTTATGTAACTCAAACCTCGTACATATTTTCTTTCTATTTCTTAGTATCCATCCATAAACAAACAAAATAACAATGACTCAATGACCTTTTTCATAAAAGTTATTATTCAAGTTATTGTTGTTAATAATACATACGTACATACATATTCATAACTGCAAATCTTAAAAATAAACAGCCGTCTAAAATATATTTTTCAAATTATGTCATAAACTAACTGGTTTGTATTTGATTTTTCAAATTGATGATTTTATTAGCGGATATATCAATGTTTAAACTAAAAACATTTATATTGTGAATGAATAATAAAATATAAAATAATCAATATTTATCAAATAGGGGAGACTGGGGATGTAAAAGATATTTTTGTATTGCTGTCTAGATGGTTTTAACCGAAAAATATTTATGAATATCTGTCCGAAATCAATTTTAAAACATAATGGCCATAATATTAAATTATATGTGTATTATCCGTTCTTTTGAACCACACGTCTAATCAAATACCATGTATTTAAATTCTGTGAGGCACGTAATATGTATATGTTTTGCATCCACACATATTTCAATGAAATTGATTTAATTCATTGAAATTTTTCACATATTTTTCACAAGAAAACAATTTTCTTCAGTGTATTTGTATTGAAAAAAATAAAGGACTTCCGATTAAATCCCACCAATATAAGTTCTTTTCACAACTCTGGTTTGAAGTCGCCCATTTGAGTGAATCCACCAAAAAATGTATTTGAATAATTATAAAATTAGATCTAAAATTCATAAGTCTCGTACAAATAGTAAAACTATAGTCTTGCAACTTAAACGAATTTCAGTTCAAGATAAATAATAACTTGTGGGCACTCCTTACTTGCAGCTGCTGGAAGATCTGTAAATATTGGTGATGAAATAATTTCAATATCAGTTTACTGAAGATTTCCTATATTCCTGACCTTGAGATAAATACAAAAGAACTTACTAAAATATTTGCACAGCTTGAAGTTAGGTTTTTAGTTTAAATGTGTTATATAGTGAAACTTTGTGACCAAGATACAAATTTTGGTGGTTCTGGTTATAAAGCAATAAGTCGTGAGCTGATTTTTTGTATTTAAAAAAAAATGTTTTCTTATTGAAACTAAAGGATAGGTACCAAATTGTGTATTAGTTTAAGTCTTAGAAAATAAAATCAAAGATCAGATAATATTACATCATAAAAGGTAAAATGAGGTGTTTTTAAATTAGTCACGTTATTTCTTAAATATTTGCAGAAGTGAACGTTATCTTCAATTTAGGTTTCAAGCTATTCAAAATAACTAGAGTAAGGTTTAGTAGTTGGATCACTTTCATACAAAGTGTCTTGGACCTTTCGATCCAAATAACCCAACACTTGGTTGGTTGCACACATTCTGTCATAAATATAAAAACCAACAAAAAGTTTTCGCCATCAACATTGGACATGATCATTAGGAACTGGCCTGAAATCGTTAGTCAGCCTGTGTTCTGATCATATTCCAATAAACTGTGATATTCTCCTTAATAGTAAAATAAAAGATGTGCAATACCTAGATTTTAAAAACGCAAATTGGAATAGATATAGAACAAAAATCAAACAACACCTTAGAAATACACCCTGTGATATAGATAGTATAAGTAGTTCCCACCAAATTGATGAAAAAATTGATTTTTTTACAAATTCCTTACTGGAATCTGTTGAAGAGTCAATTCCTAAAAAATCAAAAGCTACGAGAACATCTGTTCTTCCACAGTACATTTTAAATTTAATGAAGCTAAGAAATAGATTTAGAAGTCAGTGGAAAAGATATAGACAAGTTAGTGATTTTAATGAAATGAATATATACACAAAACAAATAGCCTTTGAAATTTCTAAATTCAGAAACAAAACATGGAATGAGAAACTTTCCACTCTCGATCCAAATTCGAAACCTTTTTGGAAAATTACAAAAGTACTTAAAAATAAAAATAAATTTGTTTCTCACTTAGAACACAATAATTCATTGCTAATTACTAGTGAAGAAAAGGCAGAAGTTTTTGCAGATTCTTTTGAGAAAATTTTTAATAATCCGTTGATTAATGAAACCAGTTCAATTGATAACGAAGTATATGACACAATAAATGGCTTAAACCATACTAATGAATCCTTACCCACAGACGTCTTCGTTTCCAACGAAGATATAAAAGATATAATACGTAATATGCGTAATAATAAAGCACCAGGAATAGATACTCTTAAAAATATATACCTTAAAGAGCTACCAATCATTCGAATAACTTTTGTATGCTTTATTATTAACGCTTGTATCAAGTTGCAATACTTTCCAAGTAAATGGAAAACCGCTAAGATTATACCGATTCTCAAACCAGGAAAACCACATAATAACCCAAATAGTTATCGTCCAATAAGTCTGCTCAGTAACTTAAGCAAAATATATGAAAAGGTCATCAAAATTAAATTTCTGTATTTTCTTGAGACCTCGAATGCCGTACCAGACCAACAATTTGGTTTTAGACAGGGTCATATCACCTCACACCAAGTTCTTAGAATTTGCAGACACATTAAAAAAAAATTGAGCGCAAAACAGTCTACAGGTCTTGTCCTTTTGGATGTTGAAAAGGCTTTTGATAGCATATGGCATGACGGGATACTTCATAAATTAAAGTTATTTGGTTGTCCTTTATATCTCGTAAAAATAATACAAAGTTTTCTCAGAAACAGACAATTTATAATAAATATGAATAACAACATTCATCATTAAAAAATATATCGTCGGGTGTACCCCAAGGATCAGTATTGGCTCCATTAATGTACATTACCTACGTTGCTGATTTTCCAGAAATTTGGAATTGCGAAATAGCAATGTTTGCCGATGACACCGCTATTTATAGCTCAAATAATTTTGGCCATGAAATTGAGAATGACTTACAACATGGTTTAAACAAAATCTACGATTATTTTAAATCATGGAAAGTTAAGCTTAATGCTGAAAAAACACAGGCCATATTTTTCACTAGAAAAAGAAAAGCCTGTGCCTTACCACTTGGTCAGCTTAAAATTAACAATTGTGATGTCCCGTGGGTTAATTCTGTCAAGTATCTAGGTGTATATTTAGACAAGACATTAACTTTCCGTGACCATATCACAAATACCCTAAACAAGATAAGTATTGCTACTAAAATGCTTTACCCCCTTATATGTAGGAAATCACCCCTGAGTAAATCTAATAAGATTATTATCTGTAAAGTAGTTTTTCAAGCTATAATTGTGTATGGATGTCCAGTATGGGGAACTTGTGCAAAATCGCACATTCAAAAATTACAAATTTCACAAAACAAAACTTTGAAAATGATGGCAAATCTACCTTGGTTTTTTTCCATTAAACTCTTACATGAACAAACCGGTGTATATCAAGTTGCAAGAAAAATTTAAACTCTCAACCAAAAATTTAATTTAAGATGTAGTGATTCTAAGAATGTATTAATACAAAATTTAATAAATCAATAAAAATATACCTTATATAATTTATTTATTTATAAATATACATGTATATATGTTTTTGATGTGGTATTTATTTGTTTAAATTATTCATTATTTATTTATTTATTTTCTTATATGTTAATTAATTTATTTATTTATATTGTATATTTATTTATTATTTATCCCTGTTAGAGTTTATTTATTTATTTTTATTCGTTCTTTATTTATTTATTTATGTACTTAATATTTATTTATTTATTTAGGCATTTATTTATTATTTATTCATTTATATATTTATTATTATTTATTCTCTTTTATATTTTTTTTTTCATTTATTTATTAATTAATAAAAAAAAAAATTGTACTTATTTAGTCAAATGCGTATATTTCTTGTTTCTTATTTATAAAATTATTATCTAAAAATGCAAATATTATGTCCCATAGCCTGGCAATTCCTTTAGATCTTAAGTTTTAGTTGTATTTAGACACTTTTTTCCTTTTATATAAAACTCTGTATAAATCACAGTTTCTCCTTCAAATGTAATCTCCAATTCAAAATATCTTTAAAATATAAAATTTTTCAGTTGTAAGATATAAATTAAATATCAAATCCCTGAGCAAGCTGCGTATTACAAAAACAAAAACAAAAATTTGTAAAAAGCATTTATCTATGAAAATAAAATATCTATCTATCTAAATATAAAAATTACTCAAATTAAAACTTTGCCATAACACGCAAAGTATGACAATTTAATTATATAAATTTAATTTTAATTATATAAATTAAGACAAGCACCTTAACATAACCCCACAAAAAAAACTCGCGACGACGAGATAATACTGTCACCAATAGTTTGATTGTTTCGTTGCTTCACGCGAACCGAACAATTATTTTGGTCATAAACTTGCAAGATTTACAAACATTGTTCAGAAGTAAGTCTATTGATTTAAAAATGAAAAACCAAACTGAGCATAAATCAAGAGACATCAGCTGTCAAAAAGACCAACTCCGAAAAAATTATTGCCGGATTGACAACCACACGTCTTAAAAAAAAACACCTGTCTTATCTGTCAAATGAATGCAATTTTGTATAACTTTCGGTAAAGATCAACATATATTTATTGAAAACTCTTTTATTTCTTACGAAGGGTCTTTTCATCTACGTGCCCTATGCTCGAATTGAATGTTTCTCAGACCTTATTTGTATTAATTGGCCAATTGAATAAATAATCAAAGTTTTCTTATTATCGTTGTCTTTGGCAACCTCTAATCCAGGGCTTATTTTGAAATGCTTAATAAATGATTTATCATCTTCTATTATTTGCTGAAATCTTAAACCCACTGCATAAGCAAAGTAACATAACAAAATTCCATTTAAAATTATGGCATTTTATTTGTATTTTTGAAATTTAAAAAAAAAAAACATACATATGCATATATCTTTTTGTCGTATAATATATACAAAAATACAGCAGCTAAGTGATTACATCTAGCTTTTCAAAAAAAAAACATCACTTTGACTCTCTACACCATTAATACCAACATTCTGCACACCAAAATGATTTGTAATGAGTGTGGAAACCGACAAGCGAATTTTCTCCACTTCATTAATCATGCCATTCAGCAAGTTACAAACTATCAACCCACCTTTAACCAAGCTGAAGACCAATCGGTATGAGGCACAGAAAATTGCGTAGAGTTTAAATCAAGTGCCGAAAGCAGGGGCGGGATGACGCGACGCACGGGTTAAAAAACTTAAAATCTTCACCTCTTTAGCAGCAGGTCGTTTCGGTATATCTACTTTCCTTGCTTGCGTTTTCATGGTACCCGATTTGTATTATGTACACAATGTCTCATCGACACCTAAAGGAGTTTAAATCAAAACCTCTACATGATAGCTTCTCGTTAATATCCGTAAACCTTATACATACATCCAATACAATAGATATATCACCTTGCATAAGGTAATTGTCGATCTATGAATCTTAAAGGAATAATTGACAGAGGCAGAGCATGTGCCAGCACCATATCGATGTAAAAATGGATTTCCTCTGATGATTATACCCTAATTCAAACCATCTTAATGTTGCCGTGACCTGATAATATGCGATGAGTTAAGTTAAGTTAAAACTGCAAAAAAATGCACCTTTAGGGCAATGTGAAATCTTACCAAATTAAATCGAACATCATGAATGTGCGATGAGCCTTAAGTGTTATCAAGTTATATGTTACCTAATTTTTAAAGTTTCGGTAGACTTTGGTAGGTACGACTATGTGTTTCTACCTTTTGTTTTTATTTATTAAAAGTTGTCGTGTAGCTTTAGATCAAACTAAACCGTATACACTTTCACCTAATAGACTACATAGTGAAGTGTAATTGAGCTGCCCGTGGCATGATGGTTAGTGCGTTGGACTGTCATGCGAGAGGTCTTGGGTTCGATCCCTGCCTGTGCCATCTAAAGTTTTTCATGGGTACTACCTCTTGAGAGGAATTGACAAATTCTCCAAGAGTAATTCTTGTCATGAAAAAGTGCTTTCTCAAATTAGCCGTTCGGATTCGGCATACAAACTGTAGGTCCCATCCATCCCTGCAATTACTCGCACACAGGAATGGTTGAGAGTTGTAAGTCACTAGGCTCTGGTTCTCTACGGACTGTTGCGCCACCTAATTTATTTATTTATTTATTTAATTGAGCTGCGAGGGCTAATTTTTAAATTGACTTGTTTGAAGTCAAATTTAACAATAACGATATGAAGCTATATAAAAGAACAGCATTAATTGGTCCTATTCAAAACCTTAAAATGTTGAACAGATTGAAGATTGGTCATATTACTTTTGTTTGATACTACAACAAAAACAAGTTGATCTTAAAGTTGTTGTCCTGATACGTCTCGTATTAAATGGTGATGCGATTTTGAAAAATAATAAATGCTTGTTTACTATCGTCGGTCGTATAATAACATTTTTTAGAGGGAACTTGAATGTATTTAAATCAGGCAAAGAAAATCACGAGAATTTCTCAAACATTCCGTTTTGTCAATAATTTGAAGTCAATGAACTTAAGAGTAATTTTACTCGTTTTCTGCTCAAAATGGTTCTTATAAGTTTTTATTTTGTTTCTTAAAATGGTAAGATAATATTGTAAAATGAGTAATCTTGAAACCTTTTTATAACATTCAATTTAAGAGAATTGGTCCAAAAAAAGTTTACAATGTTCACTATTCAAAAATTTGTGTGGAACATCAAAACTACATCATACATAGATGCCAACTTTTAGGTATGCAATCACTTTTGTATTTAATAAATTTGTATGCTCTATGGCGACAACTTCTAATCCGTTGTTTGTTTCGAAAAGATGTACACAGAGTTAGGTTAGGTTAGGTTATAGTGGCTGTCCAAGATGGAAACGGATACACTTAGGCCAGTTTAATGGCCCATTGTGATACCACATGAATCTTGAGGCTTCTTCCTAAGCTCAATGGAACCAGTTTGAGTCCCTTACGAAACGTTTGAGGCTGATTATGCTGATATGATTTAGATCGTTAAAGAAGCATTCTCCTAGGTAATTCTTGCGTTTTCGAGCCAGAGCAGGGCATGTGCAGAGAAGATGAAGAACTGTTTCTTCCTCTTCCTCGTCCATACAGCTTCTGCAAAAGTCATTTGAAAATACGCCTAATCTCGTGGCGTGCTTTCCTATTTGACAGTGTCCGGTTATGACACCTATTATCGAGCTTATATGCGATCTGCTTAGAGAGAGCAAGCACCTTGAACGTTTTAAATCCAGTGTTGGCCAGATGTTTTTTGTGACTTGACACGTGGTGATGTTGTTCCACCTGGTGCCTGCCCTCCTCACAGCGTCTTGCATTAGCAACAGTTTACAAGTAGCGATTGGTATGCCAGTACGTGCCAAACGTGGTAGGATGGGCTGTACTGTACCGTTCCTGGCGAGTTCATCTGCCTTACAGTTACCTGGAATGTCTCTATGGCCCGGCACCCAGCAAAGGTGAATATTAAACTGTTGTGCCATCTCCATTAGAGATGATTTACAGTTATGGACTGTTATAGAGTTTGTAGACTATCTGAGAAAATACGGATATCAGATGTTGATATCACGTTTTCTTTAAGCCAGGACAAGACTTCTTTTATCGCCAAAAGTTCCGCCTGGAACACGCTACAATGATTGGGAAGGCGGAATGAGAGACTTAATTTCAGTCGTTCAGAGTACACACCTCCACCAACCCCTTCTTTTGTTTTTGACCCATCTTTATAGCAATGGATTGACTCATCTGGAAGCTGGAAATTTCTGTCGAATTGCAGTTGGGGGATGGTGTAGTCAGTGTGCTTTGGAATTGATTCTAAATAACTAAGAATTACGGAGTGGCCAATGTTGTTGTTAGTCCACTGCGACGAAGCTTTGAGGCGAATAGCAGAGCTTGCAGCTATTTGTTTGCTAAAAATGTCAAGAGGTGTTAGGTAGAGTAAGGTGTCCAGTGCCGCAGATGGGGTCGTGTGAAGCGATCCACTTATACATAGGCAAGCTGGACGTTGGACTTTATTTAATTTATCCCGGTTTATACCTTTCTCTAAAGCAGTCCACCATGCTGCCACACCGTACATTAAAATCGGTCTGATTACCGATGTGTATAGCCAATGCGTGATTTTGGGTTGTAAGCCCCATTTATTACCGATGGCTTTTTTGCAAGAAAAGAGAGCTACAGTAGCTTTTTTGACTCTTTCCTCTACGTTGCGTTTCCAATTTAGTTTTTTATCTAAGACAAGACCCAGGTATTTAGCCTCGTCTGAGAATTTTAATTGGATTCCTTTAATATGGGGAGGGTTGACAAATGGAATTTTGTATCTCCTCGAAAATAAGACCAAATCGGTTTTGTGTGGGTTAACACCCAGTCCACACCGATCAGCCCAAAGTATTAGTCTGTCTAAGGCATTTTGTAAGAGTTCTTTTAACGTGTTAAGATGCTTTCCTGAAACTGCTATAGCAACGTCGTCCGCATAGGCTATCACTCTGAAACCCTCCGCATCCAGACTAGTTAGGATTTCATTCACCACTAGGTTCCAGAGGAGAGGGGATAGAACACCACCTTGCGGTGTCCCTCTACTAACGAATCGTCTGCCAGAAGAGTTGCCCAGTTTTGAGTTAATTATCCTGCTAGTAAGCATTAAATGAATTAACTCCCGAAGCGAACTCTCTACATTTAGAGATGTTAGTGCAGATGTGATTGCAGATGTGTCCACGTTGTTAAAGGCACCTTCGATGTCAAGGAAAGCAACCATAGTGAACTCTTTATGATGGAGGGAATATTCGACGGTGCGTACTTAGGTGTGTAACGCTGTTTCCACCGATTTACCTTTACAGTAGGCATGTTGAGACGAAGACAGAAGTCTTGTATCAATACTTGCCCTTAAATGGATATCAATCAATCTTTCCAAGGTCTTAAGAAGGAATGATGATAGACTTATAGGTCGTAGATCTTTAGGATTGACTTGCGAGCATTTACCTGCCTTGGGTATAAAAACAACTTTAACTTCTCGCCATGCCGAGGGAACATGGACCAGGTAAAGACAGCTGGTAAAAATTGCCTCAAGGATTGGTGCAATTATGTCAGAAGTCTTTTGTAGCTCGGCTGGTATTATTCCATCTGCTCCTGCAGATTGAAATGGTTTGAAGTTGTTGTTGAGAGCCCATTGTAGCTTGTCCCTTGTGATCAGACCTTGTGAATATATTGTATTGGGACTTGAACGTATATAACCGTTGCAAGTCTCGGTAAGAGAACTACCAGGAAAATGAGTATCCAGTAGTTAATTCAGCGATTCATTACTTGAATTTGTCCAGGAGCCGTCTGCATTTTTCAAGCAGCTTGGATGGATTAGTTGAAAGAATTTTCCGTAACCTAGAGGCTTCAGAAGTTTCTTCAATTGTGCCACAGAAGGATCGCCAAGAAGATCGTTTAGATTTCCTTAGTGCCTTCTTGTAAATTCTTAGGGATTCTTTATAAGAATCCCAGTGAGAGGCTAGTCTTGCGGCTTTGGCTCGGTTGGAAAGTTTCCTGCATTCTTTCCTGAGCGAGTCAAGCTCTGAGGCCCACCATTGTGGTTTCCTCTTTCCTCTTATGTGTATAAGTGGACTTTGTTGTCAAGTTCATTAGCGTTAGAGGAAGGACTAGATAGTCCAGGTTTTAGTAAACTCTGTAATGAGTTCCTGTATGAAGCCCAATCAGTTTTCCGATAATTTCGAAAAGTCAATGGACTCGGGTTATCATCCATATTGATATTGAACTGGATATATCTATGATCAGAGAACGAGTGTTCTTTGGATACTTTCCAGTCCAAGATCATATGGTGTATAGTATCTGAGACAAGAGTTATGTGTAAGACTTCTTGTCGAGTTTTAGTTATGAAGGTTGGTTCATTTCTAACATTACTTACTAAGAGGTTAGTACCAAGAATATAATCAAAAAGAGACTCACCTCTGTCGTTGATATTGGTACTTCCCCATACTTTATGATGAGCGTTAACATCGCTCCCAATAATTAGGCGGATCCTTTGCCTTTCCGCTTCAGCGACGATTTTCTCCAGGGTTTTTCCAGGGAGAAGGCCAAGGTGGTCATGGCCAAGATACGCCGACACTAGCCAGCCAGTGGTATCTTTGTCACCGAAATGATGGAGTAAAAATACATTAATGCTATGTTTCACTAGTATGCAAGATCTAGGTTCACCTTTATCTGTCACACACAGTGTCTAGTACCCAGGAGTCCAGAGTCCTCGAACAACGGATCTCACAATCTATGGCTCTTGGATCAGGACAATGTCTTCCCCGTTTTTTGCCAGCCGAAGAAGAAGTGAGGCCGAGGCCTTTACGGAGTGCTGGAGATTAATCTGTACTAAATGCAGCATTTTGGCTACAATTAGGCAGATCAACCTCCACCACGGTTTTGTTCTTATCCTCTGAGTCTGAGGATGAACCCAAGAGTTCGTCCTCGCTCAAAAGGATCATGTTGAGGTCGTCCTCAGTCTCCATTGAGGATGGACTGTCTACGACTTTTGTAGAGGGTTGGAGTCGCTATTGGAAAGGGCATGGGTGCATCGTCACCCTCTGGAGAGAAGACGATTTCCCAGGCCCACCAACCGCTAGTTAACCTTCGGTTGTTTTTGGAGGCCCGCTTTCCGCGTTAACCTCATCTTTTTTATAGACTCACATTTTAATGGTTTCGAAGCCATAGTTTATCGAGCCGTCGTTTAAGGCTAGAGGAGCCAAAGATTCCTTATTGAGTACCAAAATGGCACTCCTATAAAGATTCTTCACCTCCTCTAGCTTGGCTATCTTCTAGTTATGAGTCGGAAGGGACGGGTTACAAACTCTGATCATCTCGAAAATGTCCTCGATACCAGCAGGTTCGATTGGGATCCAAATGCGGGCTCTAAGTCTGCTAGGAATGTCTTCCTTAGCGACAACCTCGAGCTTCGCACCTGGCCAAACTTCACCTAACCGGCTGACAGCGAGCTTGTATAAGTCACAAGAGCTCTGGTCGCCACAAACCATGAGTTTGACATGGCCTTGATGCCAACCCCCATCGCTTATGGAAGGAAGTGGTCCTGGAAGCTCCCTTAAAATGCTTAAAAAGCCACCCGAGAGCTTAACCTTGACCAACTGCCAACGCAACGATCAGCCGATATTGTGCCATCATCATCGCTCCTGTCAATGACCGCAACCACGACTTTGCCCTTCGCGATGTCACTGAAACTGGATTTTTTGATGGGATTGAGGGGAGTACTGGTGTTGTGCACCCGAGGCCGTTTTAGTGTCGGTACGACGGCGGCGCCCTCAAGAGACCTTTCCCGTTTAAACTTAGAGTCCTTACTGGTCCTTGTTGTAGCAAGTATGCTTTTAACCCATTCGACGCTAGCGGTTTGCTGCGGTGTCCTTTCAGCCCCCGATGATGCACCAGAGGCCTTTAGGATTTTCGCCGCTTGCCGCCTTTGTCCATATTGGCCTTTTGAGAGTTTCCCCTTTCCATTTCTGAATGTACTCTCATTAGTAGTGGTAGGGCCATTTTTCACAACCCTGCCACTGCTGAAATTAGGTATCGCTACCTTCATATTCTCGTTGCTACCAACTGCAGAGGAGGGTCCATGGTTAGCCACTACTCCCTTCTCTGTGTTGGCCGCAAGAGATACGGCAACAGGCTTTGACGCCAAACTGCCGCCCGGTCCTGAAAAGATACCGGTCTCATCATCCTTTACATTTTTGTATTTTATTTTATACATCTTAATCCCACGAGTTGCGAAGAAAAGAGGTCCGTCTGCACAGAGATTCGCATGTACAGATAAGGCTAGTTAATCCGGAGGTCGCCAGGTATCCGGATACTCCGTTAGAGACTAGGCTATTTTTGAATTGGGCCCCAGCTAGGCTGATCATCGGCATGGGTCGTTTAACACCTTAGATCCAGCCCAATAAAGATGAGAGGTGGTAGGGAAGGAAGAGATAGGGTGAGGAATCAGTTGATGTTAATTCATCATTCTGATATGTGAGGAAAAGATTGGGATTCGGTAACAGCAATTCAGCTTATTTACCTAGAGTGAGAAGGAGCATAGGAGATAGGAGCGCTGTCTAGCTTTTTCGCCATTACAACGTGGGAGGTGGGATGGGAGTTGGTGACATAAACGTAGGCTGGTATGCCTTGTTTATGTGGGAATGGATGATGATTCTGGGAAGGTAGAGGGATAAGAACGTCCTTTAGTTTCAGGACTCATCTGGAGAAAATTCTCGAGAATCATTGACCTTACTCAGCTTCTACAACTCGACAAGTTCGAAGTTCACAGTAGAAGTGTACACACAGTTAATTATGCGAAAAATGAACCAATAACCCGCTGCGTCAAAGAAACAAACTTAATTTTAAATTGTATTCATTATAATTTTCAATTAAGTAGATCTTCTTTGAAAAATAAACTATTATTGTATTTTCATTTCAATTGTTTTTTTTTTTATTTCTATTATGTATGAACAAATTAAGTTTTTTATATTTATGATAGTTTAAGTATTTATATTAAACTTAAGTTTATTCAATAAATTGTACATATATGTAAATATTTATCTAGTAGTCTTACTGTAGATTTTTAAATCTCATATTTATGAATAAAAAAATAAATATAAATTTTGTTTACAAAAAAATTACATCAAGTATTGTACTATTTTTATTATGATTCCCAAAACTAATTTAAAAATATTCTGCAATTTCAACAGTAAAAGATCATAAAATCGACCCATCCGTTATTGAGGGAGTTTTAAAAAATTAAGTACAATAGAAAAATGTAAGTGACACAGTTTGAAAAAAAAATATAGATTGATAGATACATAGATACCAATTTTATTGGGTTACTAATTAGATTTTTTGACAATAATTGTTTTTATACAAAATCATTACGACATGGAATTTGCCGTCTGCCAGATTGACAGATATTATATCTTGGAGTATTAAACTAGGTTATCACAATTTGATTTGTTCAAAAAAAAAATATAAAAAATACACAAATAAAAAAGAGATACATTATTACCTGTTTTTAAATTTTCAGAAATCTTCAATAATTATTCTTCTTATTGCGATTTTGCAATAGACGCGTGGCATGCTTTCCTATTAGACAGACACCGATTATCGAGCTTATATGCGATCTGTTTAGAGATAGCAAGCACCTTGTTCATAGCGAGTTCATCTACCTTACAATTTCATTGAATGACTCAATGGGCCGGCACCCAGCAAAGATGAATATTAAACTTTTGCGCCATCTCAATTATAGATGATTGACAGCTATGGACTGTTATTGAGTTTGTAGAGACAGAGATGTTGATATCACGTTTTCTTTAAGCCAGGACAAGACTTCTTTCGCTAAAAGTTCCGCCAGGAACACGCTACAATGATTGGGAAGGCGGAATGAGAGACTTAATTTCAGTCGTTCTGAGTACACACCTTTACCAAGGCCTTCATTTGTTTACAATTATTACAATGACAATCAATCATACAGAACAATTTTTACGCAAAACTTTTACTAATGCAGTTTTGAGCTTAATGTTTTTCACAAATTTTATTAATATTGATTTTTTTTAATCAAAAAGTTAACATGGGAAATTCAAATTTTTAATTTTGTGTACTCTACTGTACATAAGAAAATGTAAGTAAGCATCGCAAGTAAGAAGTCTTAAATGTTCATTTCTCCTCCAACCTTTCCAGCTGATTTATCTCCACTTTTAAGCATTTACTTTACTTTCCAAATAGCTAAGGCATTTCCACAAAAACCATTACATTTCAGTTTTCTTTTTCTCAAAGTTCTGAGACCCCCATAAAACATGGTCCAAAGTAATTAAAAACAAACTTCTAATAATTGTTAAAAAATTATGCCTCCTACTGAGTAATATAGAAACCTAAATTTAAAAAAAAACTTTAATATTTTTAAATGATTTCCAAAATGATTTAATTATTTTTTTCTTAACAGATGATAAAAATTAAAATTTGTTTTATCTCAATCACATAGCTGTGGGACTTGCTTTATAATACCTTAATTGTTTGCCTTGCGCGACTCTTGGGCAATAAAAAACCTACCGCATGTTGTTTAGGTTTTCGTTAGAAACATGGCTATACATAATTGTTTCCCCTCGAAGTGTATTTTATTTAATATGCAAATTTTGTATAATTTTTAAGTTTTTCCCTTCTCTCTTTCAAAGACTTTTAGAAGAACACACAAAATTGTTTGTGGTGTTTTCTTATATTTCATTTGTTTTTCCTGTATTATTATCTTGGGATTGGTGTGTAAGTGTGGTGTGCACCTTTTTTTGGTACAAAAATAAAAATTATTCGAAGCTTCTTTCTCATAGATAAATTAAAATTATGCAAGCTTTTCACAAACTAAATAATGACTTGAATCACTCACTCTGAGCGCACATTGCTCAATAAAAGTGGTTGATGGCAACAAGCAGTATCACATCGGCTATGTTGTTTTTGAGACGTTATAAAGAAACAACAGAGAAGCACTAGCGGACTATGATGACAGCCCTGCTTTGAATGGTGCTGCTTCTATATTGCTGCTGGTGGTACCCATTCATTATCTTCGACATTGTAAACAACTTAAGAGTACAAATGAGGGTGCCACCACAAAAAGTGCATCCAAGGATGCTGCCACATCATGAATAGAGTCATAGATCTTGAAGAATTCACAGAAGCAACAAATTGATAAACAAACAATTTATTCAAACATATAAGTAAACAATATGTAGCTTAAGGTTTATAGTGAAAAGTCTAAGAGGGCGTATCTTGTGAATATCATTTGGAGGCAATTAAATTAATCAAAATTAAGTTTGATTTAATTAGTGATGCGGAATAATTAATATTTTTATAAGGTGCGAACATTTTCTACATAACTATTAAAGTGGGTATTGTTTATTAGATAGGTCTCGCATCTATCAATTAGTCAAAGAACTTCATAACTATACGTCAGTTGAATTTTTATGTTAAATTACGTTCAATGAGTTTTTATTATAAATAATAATGTTTGATAGGAACTAGAATTACCATGCATTGGTAAAATTGTTTGATTGTTTGATAGGAACTCGAAGTGTATGTAGGCATAAAGTGCTATAATTTACTTAAAGTTAAGGAGCATAAGGCGAAAAGGGGCCAACCTTGGAATTAGAGAAACTGAAGCTTGAAATTTGCTTATAACTTCCTTTTGGCATTCCAAATATTGTGTTAAAAAATCTGATTATCTTAGAACACTGTTGTCCTGCAAGACATGGTCTAATTTTTTAATTTATACGACTTCTACATATGAAAAATGTTAGAAATTGTGTTGAAACCTAGATTTTTGCCAGAAATAATATATTCTGTTCTTGTTGGCATTTCTATAGATGCAAAGAACGCTACAAAAATATAGATGCCAGAACCCTGAAAATGAGAAAGTTTGCCAGAAAAATGTGATTTTTTCGTAGGAAAATAAAACAGAGTCATTTTTCACTCACTCAATTTTCGGGAGTCTATTATTACGAGTAGTATCGTAACCAGTCTGCTTACTCCTATATAGGAGCTGATGCTAGAAGACAATTTCTAAAAAAATAGTGTTTTATGTGAACCTTTTGAAAACATTTTGATCTTAAAGGAGTCAACAAAACTTACAAATTGTAGAGAGTAAAATGTTTGGTTCTTGAATTTAAGGAAATAGGTGCATTAAAGTTCATAATTTCTCAAACAAATTAAGCTAAACAAATAAGTTGGGAGGAAACTTTAGTGTGGCACTCACAAATTATAAATTGCAGAATTTCTTTTCACTTCAGTTCTCAAGACATTCAAAGCTTTAATATTAAATTTATAGATATGAAACGTGTATTATGTTTTTCAATTAGCCATTAATTTAACGAAAGTCTCAGTTTTGTCGTTTTTGGGACATTTATATTCTTCAAATTCGTGTTTAAATCTCAGTTCTAGATTTCTTTATTTTTTTAAGATCTTAAAAGTTATTGTATTTAATAGAAATTAAATTTTTCAAGAAAAAAACACTTAAAGAAAGCCTCATCATAATGACCTCCCCTCCCAAAAGTATTTATGCTGCGCGATTGGAATAGGGTTGGATCTCCGATTCATATTATATTCTTGGTGCAGTCCTCTGTTAAAAGTAGTACTTTTTGCAACAATGTTTAAAGTATTAAAATAAAAATTTTATTTTCATATATTAATATAAAAATAAATAATAAATAATTATCCATTAACGCAATACGATAAGTTTTGAATTCAAGGGAATACCTCCTAAAATAAAAAAAAAAACAGTCTTCCAGGTAGGGGGATCATGAACCCTACGTACCCTCCCTGGATCCGCCATTGCTTGTAGGTTCGTATTAAAAGCCCAAGAAGAGGGCGGGATGCTCCAAAGGTAGTTCCTAAATACCTTATGTATATTGCAGTCCATTTTTTTTGCAACTACAGTGTGGGCCACATCTGATTCTGGAGCTAATGATACAATTTTTGTACTCAGCTCCAAAAATCAATTTTTAAGAACCCAGCCGAATTACTAGGGTTCTAAATTATGCCCTTACCATTATTGAGACACAGTTTTGATTCAATTACTAATTAAGCTTGCAAACTGTAGGGAAAAAGTACTGTTAATTAAATTTTTAAAAATTGCTGAGCTGAGCGCACTTTCTGCTTTCTATCTTCGAAAAAGTTGAAATTATGAAAAAGTGGTTAATATGTATACGAACATTTTAGCAAATTGTATGCTTAACAGTTTAGGTACAGATCAATCGGATCTATAGAAATGGAGATAATCATGGAAAAGCGATTTTCGTGACTTTTAACGATACACAACTTAGTTTAGAACACCAAAAGGAAGGTATGAACAAATTTCTAGCTTAATATTCCTCATTCCGAGGTGGAACCCTTATTTTACTGAACTGTTAGGAAAATTTTTCAATTTGTAAACCTAAACAAAAATATAAAATAAATCAAAAAATAAAATGATTTTTAGTTAATTACTATAACTAAATTCAGAATCGAGATTCACATAAAATAAATTAAATTAGGTGATGCAACAGTCCATTGGGAACTAGGGCCTAGTGACTAACAACTCTCAACCATTCCTGTGTGCGAGTAAAGTTGTCAGGGATGGAGGGGACCTACAGTTTCTAAGCCGAATCTGGACGGCTAATTTGAGAAAGCACTTTTCATGACAAGAATTACTCTTGGAGGATTTGTCAATTCCTCGCAAGAGGCAGTACCCGTAAAAACTTTTTTTTCTTAATTAAGTTGGCACAGGCAGAACCCAAGACCTCTGGATTTAAATAAACTGCTTCCCTATAAATATGAGATATGATCACAAATCTCACATATTTGTATATTGTTTTCTTAAAAATCCATCCTTTCAAGTGATAAGTCATTATGTGTAGGTATAATATTAATAATTTACCTCAGATTATATTTAACGTGGAAAAATATTAATGTTTATTATACACACATTGTACGTCTCTTGAATCATAATAGTAAGTTTATGAATGTTAAAATTTGTTGATCAAAACGTTTTTATTTTATGTTTGCTTTTTATCTGAGAAAAAAAATCAATTAATTTCTCATTGAGACATAATCTAATGACATTAATTCATGAATCATCATTTGATTGATTAAACATTAATAATTAATGATTTTCTAATCATATACACACATTAATAAACTTTATTGCACAAATTCTTTCTTTTGTTTCCGTGTATAAATAAATAAATGTGTACTTAAATTAAAAAGTACGAAAAAGGTGGATCAACAATTAAAAGTTAGTTGAATTTAAAAAGATTTGTTAGGATTTTGATTATTTATGGACCGATTTATTATTTAATGAGCAAGATAATTCAAACATTTGTCGAACCCAGATATAGTATAACTTAATTGGTGAAATTCAAGTTCTGTAACTGATTTCAAAATAAGGATAAACATTTTCTAGTTCCTTAGTTAGATAATTAAGAAATACTGGCGGTTTTTGAAGCTGCTAAGGATCTTTCTTCCCACAATTTGAAAGACAGATGCATGGACATATTTATCGACAGCCAAGCAGCAATCAAGGCCATATCTGCCACTATCACAAAAGTCAAGACAGCAATGCCGTAGGGAGCTTCGTTTACTCAGCGAAACCAACACGGTTACTCTTTGTTGGTTCCCAAGACACTGTGATATTGACGGTAATGAAAAGGCTATCAAATTGGCCAAAAAGAATCAAAGCTCAGTCAAAGCCATATAATATCAATGATATATAGGCCAATAGAGCAGGTAAATGAACAGAGCCACCAAAGTTTTATTAAAATCGCAAACAGCAGGTCTTGATATTTACAGAGTTTCTAGGAATCTATGGCCAAAGATTTCCAAAGGTAAAATAAAATTCCTTTTGGAACTAGGTAAGCCTTCTACTTATAGGTATACTAACGAGTCACAACTCATTGGACACCTGCATGAACGGAATGGGTATCGGCTCATTTGATTTATGTAGAGGATGTGAGGACGAGGAGACGGAGGAAAAAGAATTACAATAATACGAAATTACTTTTTCGATGTCTCGTCCTTGTCACCTAGAGACGTTCTTAAATTTTCCCAGAAATCAGGATGGTTCAGTGAGGTGCCCTCAATCTAAATCCTCAACAACCGTTCCATACACTTCCCAATCCTTTCCCTTTCCTGGGGAGCACAATGGATCCAAAACGACCCAAGTGGAATGTTTTCTAGATCTTTACAGATTCATCACCCAATACAACCTAAATAACCTAACCTAGTTCCTTGGAAAATATTAATAATGAAGTTATCTAACAAAAATATCATTGAACGCCTTTTTGCTGCGAAACACAATACTCAAATACACTATCGATTCGTTTTAAGTAAAAGTTATCGTCTCGCATTTTAAGGGGTTGATGTCGGAATACGATTTAACTTAATACGGGTTAACTTTATTATTCAAAAAATCTTCATGTCATCAGCAAAAATGAGAAATTTACATGAGCGCAGACATGACGTCACGTTGTTAACAGATAGGATGGACAGAAAAGGGCCAAGATGACCTCCCTGGGGAACACCAGATTGAGCAAGAAAAGGTTTCGAGTGACAATTTCTAAATTTTATCTCATAGGATCTGTTTCCAAGGTATATTTTGATCCAAGCTAAGAAAAATGGTGGAAAACCAAGAGCATTAAGTTCAATTAAAATAATTCCGTTGCTAAGTTGATCAAAAGCTTTAGAAAAGTCAATGTATACACACTCAAGTGTATGTATAAGCGTTTGAACATATGTGAGGAGTTTTGTAACGGTTGATCTTTTTCACGAAACTATGTTGCTGTTCGCAAATGCGATTTTTACTAATAAATGCTACAATCTCACACACAAACAACTTGTACAAAAAGTTTAGAAATGCAAGAAAGTTTTGCAATGGGCCTGTAGTTTGTTGTGCCCGACTTGTTACCTTTCTCAAAAATAGGTGCAAGAAATGACTTCTTGCCTTCTACTAGAAAATTTGCCCGTTTTTAGGGAAAGTTTAAATATGAACGTAAGGAGTTCAACTAAAGCATTACTAAACAATCATCATTCAGCAGGGATATACGAGCAAGGATCGTACTCTGCAGCACATGGATATGACTTCAGCTAGTTTACGAAAAGGAGTGAAGATTATGAAAATATACTTCATCAACTACTTCAGGGCTATTAACAAATGACTCACGAAAATTGGTTGGTTGAAACTGCTTCGTTAATATTAGAAAATGCTAATGTATCAGCAATTCCAAAAATGGTTAAATCCTCAGACAAGAACTTTAAATTAGCTCTTCTGAAATAAAACTTATGTATATAAGCAATCAAAGAAAATACTTTGTTCAGTAAGGTGATTACTTAAGTCGAGAAAAATGTCCAAAGGGGGTGATATTTATCAATATTAGTAATTCCTGATCTAGATTCAAGAACAAGGGTAGAAGAAAATACTAAGTCGCTCTGCTCATCCTTGCTATAATTTATTGTATGTATAGCACATTGGTACCAAATCAAAATTGGTCGCTTAAAAAACAACTACTTGATGACATTGTTTACTTTTTTAGTTGTCATTCAAGAAGAATAAAGTCTAGTTTTGTCGACAATTTTTGTTTTAAGCAATTTCACTATTTTTGATGATGGTGATGATAAAATTCTTCGGGTTCCAAGAGAAACATTACCTAGACTTATACATAGAAATTTCCATTCGATAGATAAATTTATATTGTTTTTTTGATTTTTAAAAAATAATTAAAACAAAATTAGATAAAAACCTACTCACAACCTAAAGATAATATCTGTTGTATTTAACACAACATTTTCACAATACTTCTTTGATTTACAAATAAATATTCAATTAAAATTTAATTTTGTTCGATATTCATATTTCTTTAAGTTTCTCTTTAACTAAATAATGAAAGTCTAAACTGAACTTAAAATTTCTTCTAACCCGACATGATGAATGATGAAGATGATCACGTTCTCATAATCTAAAGTAGATTGTTATTTTAAAAGTTGCTAACGCCAAACGACGCAAACCAACTTACTTTCTCATTTTTGAAATTTTTCAATCAATTGTATTTTGATAAAGACGTCAACACCTACCAGTACCGCATTAGTTTATTTTTTTATTTTATGAACAAAATTAACGAAACAGAAAAAACATATTAATCATAATAAATTCTGAAGATTTTAAAATTACTTTTTGTTTGCTATTTCCCATCGCGATGGATTCACACACAATAGGTACCAAAAAAAGAGAAAAATAAAAATCATTGGTTATATGTCAAAACTTCAAATAGTTAGATTATTCAATACAAATTTCACCTCATCAAAGTATGTACCTTCATTATAAAAACTCATCTTTTCATTATAATTTCAATCTACACAATATTTATTGAATGTGCGCATTCTTTTAACTAAATCAATCAAATCTCTATTCATATCATAAAAAGCACTCCATCAGGGATTCTTTTCATCTTCATCTTCAGTTTCAATTTTTGATTCGATTAAATCACGATCAAAAAGATAATAGTTCATTATTTCAACAGTAACGAAAATAAAAAAGAAAAACTTTGACATCTGCCAATTAGCCCAGTTTGTAATAGACATCTTCATTGAAGCACACACCCGGGCTGCCTCAGTAAGTTCATCCCATTTCGATGTGCACACAATTTATAGTTATTGTTGTTATTTATAAAAAAAAGCGGAGTTTGCCTTTACACAATTTTATTGTAACAAAAGGCGCCAACATTGCTCTGTGTTCTTTAACCAAATTTTTGTTTTCAATTTTACAACAAATCTTGAAAGAATTCTTTGTTCCGGTTAAGATATTAGCACTAATAATGTTTCCACCAAGTTGTGCGACAAGAATTCTTTTACCGACTGGGATACGCAAAATTTTTATCCCAGTCGGTAAAAGACCTCTTGTCACACAACTTGGTGGAAACATTATTAGTACTAATATCTTAACCGGAACAAAGAATTCGTTCAAGATTTGATATAAAATTGAAAACAAAAATTAAAATTAAAGCTAATGTGAGGATACACTGGACAGCTCAAATGTTTTATCACATTTGATCCCTGTGAGCATCAATTAACAGGTAATATCTGTAGTCATAGTGTTTGAAAATAATGTCAAGTCAAGGTAAAAGAATTTCAATTTAATAACTTTGTTATTTAGGCGTCATTTTCTTTAAATTATTAAATCCGCTCCTGCTTAAGCGATTGCAATCAGTTGAAAAAAATCTGAAATATTATAATTAAGTTTTAATTGTGCGCACTGACACAATGGCATAGAGTAGAGGCATAGGCGTCCCTCAAGAATGCACCTTAAATACGGAAGTGTTTGCCGTTGAGTTTGTTGCAGAAGGAGAAAGGAAAATGAAAAGAAAAATAAACACATTTGCTTAGATAACTTTAAATAAAACCTTAATACAGGGTTTTGAGAGAAACCTTACCCTTTTTTCGACTGTTGGTCTGGTATATGCCCACCCATGGACCCATGGTTTAATTTTGTATTGTTTACTACGAATGCATATGTGCACTGTTTAGTTAAACCCAAGAAAAAATATATTATTTCATTTTGCGACTATTATTTTGAGTGAGATATATTTTAGTCTTTTCTTTAAGCTTTTCTGCTTTTGTTTAGCAGAACATGCACCAAAAAAGTAAGATCTATTTTAAGACTCTTTTTTTTAATTTGCACGAATGTGCTTTTTAAAGTTAGGTACCATTGCAGACATTATCATAATCGTACGCTATGAAATGACAAATCTGTTACATATACGAGTATTAAGTATGACACTTGATAGGTGGTAGGTTAGGTACCCATATACTTTTTAAAATCTATTGAGTCCGCCATCATCATCGCCAGCAATCACTTGAAGCATGATATACATTTTTATTATTATTACAATAAATTAACTTTATGGTTTCGCTCGACTTAATGAGATTATAATTTGTTTTGAAGAGATTCATTTTAAATGCGGGAAATTTAAACTTAAGGGCTTAAATTATTTAAGATTTGGAAATATAGTACCTAATCTGTGTATATATTACTATAAAAGGTGTCATTATTGTAAAAAGTAATATTTTATTTCATTCATGTGTTATAGACGTTATAAGATACTCGGAAACACAGCTCTCACGACACGACGAAGTGCAATAAAAGCCTTTGATTGTTATTGTTCTGTATTTGGTTATCGAACTTCATATATATGGTACATTTTTACTAACGCCGCCGCCGGCCGGCCGCGATGAAGAAGCTTTATTTACAAATTTAAAGGAAAAGATTAGGCAGTTTCAGACGACATAAGGGACTTGAAAGTATGGCAAGTTTCTAGTATCTGATTGGCCAGCTGCGAAAAAATTGCCTTCCAATTAAGGTCCAAAAAAATGACAGATGATCATGTACATATATTCATTTAAATAAAATCTGAACTTTATTAGTCTATGATTTACCATTTGTACAATTTCATTAAATGTTGTCCAACTGGAAAAGAAATTATTAATATTTGTTCACAATACAAAAAAAAGATGAGGTAGACGCTTCATGCGAGCCTCCACAACCCTTTTCGGAAGCTGTGTCGCAAGACGTTGGGGGTTCCAGTGCTACAATCACCTTCCCTTCCTTGGATGTGGATGATGTTGTACCTGGGCCCTCTTCTGTCGCAGCACAGTCTTCCTCCGAGCCCGCATCAGAAGCTGTGCCGCAAGACGTAGGGGGTCCCAGTGCTAACATCACCTTCCCATCCTTGGGTGTGGATGAGAATGTGGCAGGGCCCTCTTCTGTCGCAACACAGTCTTCTTCTAAAAACGTCGAAGGTTTATCCCTAATGGAGACCGACGACTCAAACGACAAAGTTCTCCCCAGTGAGGAAGAAGATGAACTATTAGGTTCTTCTTCGTCTGATCTGGATGAGCTGGATTCAACAGTGGTGGAGGTTGATCTGCCGACTTGTAGCCAAAATGCTGCAAATACTACAGATTAACCTCCAACACTCCAAAACGGCTTCGGCCTCCTTACTTCTCCGCCTGACAAAAACTAGAGAAGATGTCGTTCTCATCCAAGAGCCCTGGATTGTGAAATCCCTGGTTCGAGGATTGAGAACTCCTGGCTACTACGTGATATATGTAACAGGAAAAGGTAACCCAAGGTCCTGCATACTAGTAAAACGTAATCTAAACGTATTTTTACTCCCTAATTTCAGTGATAAAGACGTCACCACAGCCAGTATGGTAATAGACAACCATACCTACTGGCTGGTATCAGCGTATTTGGGCCACGACCACCAGGGCCCACTACCTGGTACCACTCTGGAGAGGACGGTCGCTGAATCAACAAGACTTAAAACCAACATAATTATCGGTTGTGACGCCAATGCGCACCATACTACGTGGGGTAGTACCGATATAAATGACAGAGGTGAGTCTCTTTTTGATTATATTTTAACAACTAATCTGGTAGTATGTAATGTAGGTAGTGAACCAACCTTCGTTACTAAAAATCGACAAGAAGTTTTAGATATGACTCTTGTCTCTTTACATCTCTCAAATAAAATATTGAATTGGAGAGTATCAAAGGAGCACTCGTTCTCCGATCATAGATACATCCAATTCACACTTATTGAAGAGTTTCCAAAACCGATCCAATTCCGAAACTATAGGAAAACAGATTGGCCAAAATATAGGGCAACTCTGAAGAATCTGATTAAACCAGAACTTTATGATCCGCCCTTATGCGCTTTTGAACTCGATCAAAAAGTCGACGAGCTTACAGCAGCCCTTAATAAAGCCATGGAAACTGCCAGCCCCCTCACTACAGTGCGGGGAAAGAAGAAACCATATTGGTGGGCTGCTGAACTGGGTTTACTCCGGAAAGGCTGTAGAAGGCTTTTTAATCGTGCAAAAAAGACTAGACATGACATCCACAAGACTGGGACTCCTATAAAGAATCCCTCAAAAAATATAAACAGGAATTGAGAATAGCCAAAAGATCCTCTTGGAGATCCTTCTGTAGCTCAATAGAAGAATCCTCGGAGGCATCAAGGATAAGGAAGATTCTCTCGACAAATCCAACCATGCCTAGTTGTCTTAAAAACTTGGATGGTACTTGGACTAACTCTTGCGAAGAAACGCTAAACCTGCTACTTGACACCCACTTTCCTGATAGCTCCAAATACGTTAATACAACAAACCATCCTGGGTCGGGTATTAACTTAACTTTTCCTCAAGGTCTTGTTACTAAAGAGAAATTGACTTGGGCTCTGAATAGTTTCAAACCTTACAAATCTCCAGGGCCAGATCACATCATACCAGCTGAGTTACAATTTACGACTGACATAACTCTGCCCATCATTGAGATGATTTTTAAGAGTTGTCTAGATATGGTCCATATACCTCAGCGATGGAGAGAAGTAAAGGTAGTTTTCATTCCCAAGGCGGGCAAATGTTCGCATGTCAACCCTAAAGATCTAAGACCTATTAGCCTATCATCATTCATTCTCAAGACTCTGGAACGTTTGATTGATATCCACGTACGTAACAGCATTGATAAGAGACTATCGATGTCTCAGCATGCTTACTGCAAAGGGAAATCGGTAGAAACAGCCTTGCACACCTTAGTAAGAACTATCGAATATTCCCTAGAACAAAAACAATATACTATGGTGGCCTTCCTAGATATTGAAGGCGCTTTCAACAACGTTGACACATCCGCTATCACTTCTGCTATGACGACCCTAAACGTCGAATACTCACTCTGTGAATTGATAAATCTAATGCTAAAAAGCAGGATCATCAACTCCAAGATGGGGGATTTTTGTGCGAAAAGGTCTGTCAGTAGAGGCACTCCGCAATGTGGTGTTCTGTCCCCTCTCCTGTGGAACATAGTGGTTAACGAGCTACTAATATCCCTTGAGAGAGAAGGCTACAAAGTGATTGCGTATGCCGATGATGTTGCTATCGCCGTCATAGGAGAACATCCAAATACACTGAGAGACCTCCTCCAAAACGCACTCAATATGCTCACTAGATGGGCAGATCACTGTGGAGTGGACTTAGTATTAATCCTCAAAAAACAGACCTCGTCCTTTTTACGCGGAAATACAAGATCCCAGAAATTGTACCTCCCTCAATAAAAGGTGTACCACTAATTTTCACCAATGAGGCCAATATCTTGGTCTGATATTGGACACAAAATTAAGTTGGGAACCTAATATTCAGGAAAGAGTTAAAAAGGCTATAGCAGCTCTTTTCCTTTGCAAGAAAGCCATAGGAAACAAATGGGGTTTTCAACCTCGCATAACTTATTGGCTATACACATCGGTCATCCGACCAATACTTATGTACGGGGTTGCAGTGTGGTGGACTGCACTAGAGAAAGTCACATATTACGACAAACTCAGCAGAGTACAACGCACTGCATGTCTCTGCATTAGCGGGGCTTTGAGAACCACACCCTCAGCAGCGTTGGACACTCTCCTCCATCTGACACCCCTCGACATTTTCAGCAAACAAGTGGCAGCGAGTACAGCCATAAGACTCAACGCCTCATATCAGTGGACCAACAACAATGTTGGGCACTCCATCATTCTGAACCTCTTTGGTTCTATACCAAAGTACATAGACTACACTATCCCAAAACCCCAATTTGGTAAAAACTTCCAGGTATCCATTCCATCCAGGGATGAATGGGAAGATAAAAAACTCCTGGATGACAAAAGCATCCATTTTTATACAGATGGATCCAAGACAAATGAGGGAGTTGGTAGTGGTGTGTACTCAGAAAAGCTTAATCTAAGCATCTCATTCCGCCTCCCTAATCATTGTAGCGTCTTCCAAGCGGAAAATTTAGCGATCAAAGAGGTTCTCTCCTGGCTAAGAGAAAACGTGATATCAACTTCTGATATACGCATCTTCTCTGACAGTCAGGCTGCTATCAAGTCTCTTGACGGTGTCTCAACCAACTCTCTAACGGCCCTCGATTGTCGATCATCTCTTATGGAGATGGCGCAGCAATTTAACATTCACCTATGCTGGGTGCCGGGCCACAGAGACATCGCAGGAAATTGTAGAGCCGATGAACTCGCTAAAAATGGAACCGTCATACCTATTTCACCTGAAAGGGAGAAGATAGGTATACCGATAGCTACATGTAAACTTCTGCTAAAAGAAAAAGCTTTCGAGATAGCAAACTCTAGGTGGTACAATTTACCAACATGCGCAGCCACAAAACTAATATGGCCTTCATTGGACCTAAAGCGCTCTAAAGACTTGTTATCCCAAAGCAGACTTCATATTAGCTCCCTAATAGGTGTCCTTACGGGACACTGTCTTATAGGCAGACACGCAATACGACTTGGTGTAGCCTCAAATGACTTCTGCAGGAGCTGCATGGACGAGGAAGAAGAAGAATCAATCTCTCACCTCCTCTGCACCTGCCCTGCTCTTTCACGAAGACGCAAACTTCATCTGGGAGAATACTCTTTTGATGATCCCAGTGAACTAGCTAAAAAGGATATCAGATATCTCCTTCGCTTTATAAAAAGCTCAAAATGGTTCGACTAGTGGGAAGTAATTCTCTAGATTCATGTGGTATCACAATGGGCCTTTCTTCTGGCCTAAGTGTGTGGTTTTTTGTATCCACAGCCACATTAACCTAACCTAACCTAACAATACAAAATACAAATTGAGCTTGCCTGAAGAATGTTTTTTTAGACAATTATGTTTTTGGTAGTTTTTGTACGATCAACTGAAAGTAGAGTTTATAGAAATGAAGTTTCGAGTTTTAAAATCATGACAATTAACCAACTAACTAGTTGCCTTGCTCAAAATGTAAGTTCAAAGAATGTAGTTGACTGCAAATGAAGTTACTTATGTTGTCTGAACCTGCCCGTTCACTGATATTTTTTTAACTTCCAACTTCTTTCGAGAGTTAAACCAGAGATAATTAAAATAAATTAGTATGTATAAGCAAAGCAGTTTGTTTGCAGTTAGAGCTTACAAACTACGAGGAAAAAACTTAAATGTTGTCTATTTAACAACTTGAACAGAATGAGATGCCGCTGTAGCCAAAAAAATCGCTGTAGTATAAGCTGTCAATAAAAACGCTCACTAATGTAGCAAAGGTCGCCCACAATGGTGCAGCACATCGGGCATGTTCAACGCATATGAAATTTATATTTGAACTGAATTTGTATGATAGCATATTATAAAAAAGTTACAAAACCAGAAAAAATTCTCAAATGCATTGAACGTTCCCAAAAAAAAAGTGAAAAGTCAAAGAATGAAATGGGTTTCCCCCATCTGTCATCTCAAATGCAGCTTGTAGCGCCGCCAAAAGTTAAAGTTGAGTCAACTTGCGCTGCAGCTACAGCTACAGCTACAGCTTCTCATTGTGTCGATGTATAGTATTTTCGTATCTTTTAACTTTGACAGTGCTACAGGCAACAGCTACATCTACACCATTGTGTTCAAGGGGTAACGCGCGATATTAGATCAAACGTTAAGTCTTAATTGAAGAATCGTTGGCGTGCGATGTGTAGTGTAAATGCTTCTAGGGTGCAATTGATAAATAATGCAAGAGTAGCTCTTGTATTGAAAAGTGCTTCTCAAATTATCTGTTTGGATTCGTCATAAAATTGTAGGTCCTCTTCACCCCTGACATTACTCGCATACAGGAATAGTTAACAGTAGTTATAAGTAAGTAGGGCCAGATTCCTCAATGAGTTGAAGCGACAGCAAATTTATTTATTTATTTTTGATAAAAACTTGTTAATATCGGCCTTAAAACAGGGATATAAAGTTTTAATATGTACCTTCATATATCGCTCAAGGGTTTACTGATGAGCAGTCCTAGAAGCGCGAGAACTGTTTAAGGGGACGAATGAAGCTGGATATTTTTCAAGAGCAGAAACCGTTAAAGTAATGGTAAAAAAGTGTGAGACAAGAAACTTTACAATGATGTTCAAGCGAATCTAATGAACTATCGACGATAGTATCACCAATCAATTTAAATGCTCTACGTTTAATACTGTCTTAGGGGCTCAAGTAAGTTGCAGGAGCACCAGCCCAG
Organism: Eupeodes latifasciatus; assembly: GCA_920104205.1. Lineage (NCBI taxonomy): Eukaryota > Metazoa > Arthropoda > Insecta > Diptera > Syrphidae > Eupeodes > Eupeodes latifasciatus. Next base: position 172,792,304 of record OV049924.1, on the reverse strand, counting down.
AAATGGGGGTTATACTCAAGCTTTGGATTTACATATATAAGAAACCCAAACATCTTGCGGAATTTTTGACGACATCGCGTATGTGATCGTTCCACTAGAGGTGGTTGGTGACACACACATCGGGAATATCGAGATGTTCAGTCTTATTGATGCAAGTGCCATGGCAAGGGGGGTATATCCCGCTTGCCATGTCAAGGAAGCATTCAATACCATCTGTTTTTTTATTTTCCATTGCACAATGCTGTTTAGGTCGGATTTTAGGGATCTTATCATATTTTTTCGTTGCAGTTCCACATCCGAAGAAGAGGGATGTGAGTCTGAAAACGAATATGAGAAGCTAAGAGTACTGTCGTCAGCGAAGCAATATATTGGATTAGAAGTATTAGGCAGGAGATCATTAATAAAATAAAGAAAGAGTCTTGGAGATAGAACAGAGCCCTGGGGCACACCAGCATTTTTTTTTGTGATTTTCAGACTTGAACCCATCCAATACCACTTGTATTGAAGTTTCCAAAGTTTATTACTAATCCAATGACGGAGGGATTCATGAAAACCGAAAGCACGAATTTTCGATAAGAGAGCCTGATGCCATCGAATGGTTTTAAAATATCAAGTGCAATAATCTTACTTTCTACAAACGATGTAAAGATCTGCTCCACTATTCGGTGAGATGAACCATGAGATCACCAGTGGACCTATTGCTGCGAAATCCGTACTGTCGGTAAGAAGCTTTCGATCTTCGTCGCTAATTAGAGAGTGAGGAAGATTCGCCTTTTTTGGGGATGGGCTGGACAAATGTTATCTTCCATCCGCTCAGAATGAGTCCTTATAGGAGTAGGCAGCGTTGAATTGGCGGCGATTTGTCTAGCAAAGATATTAGCTTTCTCTAAAGAGCTAACAAATGGAGATTGACAATGAGCGTAGGAACCGAGGAAGAGGAAGAATTTCTCATGTTTTTTACAAATGACTAAACATTTTTACTGCATTGGGACATTTTTTTGCTGTAATTTTTGGTCCGTCGAATATGGGTGTTGCCTTCCTTCCTGGCTTGGTTGAAATTTTTCGGGATTTTCTCATAGGGTTTGCTTTATAGCAACGGAAACTAACTCTTTGGCCCTAATAACCTCTTTACAGCTAGCATCGAACCATGCATTTTCCTTAAGTCTGATACTTTTAACCATGTTCCGGATAAAAGTTCTCATTTCGAGGAAAATCAAACTTGTGATCATATCATCACTGGCGTCAACGTCACTATCGAAGGAGCAAAGTGACCAGTTAAACATACTAAAATAAGTATTGAGACCGTCCCAGTTGGTTTTCTGGTATTACCAAACGGTTCTCTTAGGAGCTCTTTCTTTCTCTTTGCAGATATAACACAATGGTCTGATGTGCCTAGAGGAGATAGAACACAAAAGTGTACTTATAAGGGCATCCTTGATTTTTTGATTGAGTGCACTCAACAAGTTTTTGACATTTACTGAAGTTGGCTGAGGTAGCCAGGGTGCCACAGATTATCGCGAAGCCAAGCCAATTTTGAAGAGTGTATAAGATCTGTATCTTGCTAAAAATGCCATCTCCGTGGTTCACCGTTTTTTTGTGTAACGGAAGTGAAACTCCTTTCATTAAGGACGCCTCAAATTTCTTCCACAGTCAGACCTAAAAAGGTTTATTCTTGTTTTAGGATTCCAATGAATGTGGCGAAACATCCTTTGCCTTGTCAAAGTAATTCCCTCTTATTTTCAGTGTAGCTGCGTGTGTTTTTAAAATGCTTCCTAAGAATTTAAAAACAAAAAATGTTATTTGGATCAATTTGTTTTGAGAAAAGGCTTAAAGGTACACTCAAGCAAATACTTACATCCTATTTTTCATTTTATGAATTTTTACATAAGTTGTCATCCATTCTGTTGTTTTTTCGATACAACGTTAAATTTGTTAATTGGTGCAAGCTTTAGAAGTCCGATTTCAATGACTCAGACAAAAGCAATGAAATCATAATAAAATATTTACTAAATACATTTTAGAAAATCCCAGTTCCGACAAAATTATTTTCTGTTTTCAAATTTATTAGAGAATTCAACAACCACGTAAAATGTAAATTGGTTTATTAAAGTTTATTTAATCACGTGGTGTTAAAGTAATTTTGTTTTGAAGAAAAATTAGTTCAATCTAAAAAATCAAAGAATAAACAAGTATCAAAAAAAGGTGCCGTTATTTATGTACACAACTTTACTTAGTTAATATTTATGCTTTAACCTTTAACTAATATAGCACCAGGTGTTTTTTGTATTTTCAAAATTCAAAATATTTTTATTTTCGATTTGAAAGCGGAAGTACCTACTTTTTTTTGAGTTTATTGCGTACGTCTGGTGCAGAACAGGTGTTAGCGAGAGTTTGTACTGATTGATCTTTAGAGATCAGAGTTCTTTGTTTTCTTTATTTTTTCAACTGTAGTAATATTAATAAAAATGGAACCATAAACTCTTGAACCAAAATATTTAGTAGAATACCACACACTAACGAAACAATTGCAATTTACCAAGAAATATTTCATGAGCGTGTTGTTTCTCGAAGAGGTGTTCTGTTCACGTTGGCAACATGAAAGACAATTGCATACCTCTTTTTTACAATAGAATTAAAATTTATTGATTCCTTTTACAAAATACTCGTTTTTTAATATCAAAATAAAATCCACGTAGCTTAAGCACTGAAGAACATAAACAATGATTGATTTTGATTAAAATTTCTTCACCTTTTCTTTGACATCTCAACTCGCCGAGTTGTAAAAACAACTTTGCTATAAATTTCTCCCACGTACAATTTTCATTTTCACTAATATTGTATGTATACTTGCATTCAACAAAAAATATCAGAGAAAGATAATTCATAACACTTGAAGAAAAATATTGTGTATTAAAATCAAATCGTACTTATTATTTAATTTATTAAAGACCTCCATAAAATGTACAAAGTGACTAGCATCTGAGATAAGACATGATCAATTAAATTTTAAATTTTATTTCCTTAAACCTCTTAGTTTGAGCTTTATTTTCACTACACAAAAAGATAGCCAAACATTTTAATTTATTCTCAAACTTCTTTTATCAACTCTCACTATCCAACGATTTGGAATAATTTTGTTTTACCGATTATTGAAAAGAATAATCAATCGCCCAAAGTTTTGAACTACTTGTTGTGAAAGGCTTAACATTTTAGTAAGTAGTAATTTTCTAAATATTTAGCAATTTACTAGCAACTCCAAAATTTCAAAGCTCTCTTTTCGTTTTTCTATTTCGTAAATTTCTAAAGTGACAATTTGTGAAAATAAATAAATCAAAAAAAATTAAACGGTCCTTTTAATTATAACTGCAATTGTTAACTGCAACATTCTATCCACTGCTCTTTAAACCATATTTCTCCACAAACAAAATGAAGTACTTGTAATTCCGGTGATAAGTAAGCCTACGATTTGTTATTTATTATAAAAAAAGAACACGAATAAACTCTTTCAAGTAAAATTCACAAGAAACAACATTGTCTAGATGTAAGATAGTAAGATGTAAACATTATTTAAAATTAGGTATATTTATCTTTTAAGCTTAGTAAATTGTTAAAAATGTCTTTTGACATTTTAATAAATCGTTTAAAATTGTGCGACACTGAGATTATTGAAAATAAAAGCTTTTTGATGGATTAAGCTTTAAAATAAAGTGTTAAATTTTTCGATATAATTCAAGAATTGTACATTTTTTTCAACAAAATTTTGTTTAATTTTCATAAATTATCTTAATGGTTTGATCATTCATGAAAATCGGAAAAATGTAAAAAATCGAATAAGTGTGGCATAGTTTTAGCATCGAAATAATTTCTTTCCCATCGAAGAGTGGGAGTCAATATATAAGCATAGACATTCTTATTTCCATTTCCTTTTACAACATTCACAAAATTTATAATTAAATTGCATTTAAGGTATTTTGGGAAAAAAATTAATGTAAATTATGCACAATAATAACTTTTTTGAAATGGATATCTAAAAAATAAAAATCGAGTAATGTACCACCGAGTGCTTGCACCATGTAACCATATGATCTCGAATTTATAAATTCTTTGCGGAGTGTAAACTATTTCCTTATGATGTTGATGATAAAACCTCTTTTGACGAACAAATTAAATTCGATGAATATTGCTTTCCTCTTAACCACAATAATAATAACTGTGGTAAAGTACCTACCGACACATCGTCATCAATAATAACTGTGGTAAAGTACCTACCGACACATCGTCATCATTTCCTTAAGCCAGCATCGGCGTTGTCGATTATGACGCAAATTACTTTGAACTTTGATCATCATACTCTGTCACCTTTAATTCCAAAAGCTATCACATTGATGAATCGTACATTGTAGGTATACATCTTATTGTTTAAAAATGATACATTCGAAATAGCTTTGCGACCAAAAGTCCATCAAAAGTTGGTATATTGGTGTTTCGTCCCGGTATTCTTACTTGAACTCACCAGTCAACGATTAAGAAAACTTTGTTAAGACGCAACTTTGGTTTGTGTGCAGTTCATCTTCTAAAAGGTTTTTGGCAAACATTTTATGTAAACCATATCCAACCAGATTTAAGTTTTTAATCATAAAACCTGGGAAAAGGTGTGCCCGGGCCAATCTGACTTTTTTCTAATAAGGAAAAATTTGTTGATACAAATTCTATATTTCTTTTTACATTATCAGATCTTGGCGTAGACAATTTTAGTACAAGCTATATCTATGGCTCATCACTTAGTACACACTATAATAATACAAAAAACAAACGTAGAAACAAAAATATAAACACAAATTAAATTACAAACAAATTGATAGATGATTTACGTCCGTGGTGCATTAATTACATCAGTTCAAAGCTGATGAATAAAGACGATATCATTTTGACTTTGGTAAACCTATGATTTTCAAAAAATTGGTTTATTATCTATTTCAAAATGAAGGTAAATGACCTTACGTTTCAAACGGAAATTTCATAATGTTTTTTTTTTTCAATTGCCCATAGGAAGTTGTTGTGATCGGTCCGATTTGTCGAATTGAAAATGTTGACATTTCTCAACGTTTAAAGGTCCCTAGAATCGAAATAAAAGATTTTTAGAGGGATGTCTGTGCGTGCGTGTTTACGTTCGTTCCTGCGTCCGTACGTTCAAAAAGCTTTCTTCGTCTTCCATATCCCAAGAACCAGTAAAAACATCAAATTCACATACATTTTGTAATACAGATAATAATGCAGATAGGACTCTCAAAAAAATTTTAGTTAACTCAAAATATCCCACGAACCAAAAACGCTGGCGACTTGAATTAAATTTTTTTATTAAATTTTCTGACGAGATACCAAACTTATAGAATTTTGAAAAAAAAATCAATTAATTAATTTATAAATAAAAATGGGACACCTGGCAGATGTGAAACATCGTGTGTGTACAAGTAATATGCATACAAGATAATATTATTACAGGAATTAAATATAGCCTAATGAAAAAATGAAGTATTACGAATTTCTTACAGAAAATGGTAACCTTATTTAATAAAGATTTATTTACATGTGATATAAAAATTCGATATTAATATCAAGTGGCCACAATTTAAATATTTTCATCTGTGACTTCAGTAATAGTTATATTTGATGTTTCCTTTGCCGGTATTAATTTTATTGTCAAAAATTAAAATAAAAATTAAATAAAACGCAGGTTATGTGTACCTTAGTACACAACAACGTCGAACTGAGTGAGAAGCCACACCGTACACTCTACTACATATAAAATATATATATATGTATACCTTAGTATACTACCGACCCTTGCCACGGCAAGCGTCGCCAGGCCAACAATTCGGTTTACAAGTGATCCTATAGATGTTTCACATCAAAAATAATTGTAACCTCGAATATTTAACGATCAAATAATGATTTTCGACTTAAATAAATTGAGTGGCGCAACAGTCCGTTGAGAACTAGGGCCTAGTGACTTACAACTCTCAACCATGCCTGTGTGCGAGTACTATTGTCAGAGATGGAGGGGACATACAGTTTTAAGCCGAATCCGAACGGCAAATTTGAAAAAGCACTTTTCATGACAAGAATTGCTCTTGGAGAATTTTACAATTCCTCGCAAGAGGCAGTACCCGTGAAAAAAAACTTTAGATGGCATAGGCAGGGATCAAACCCAAGACCTCTGGCATGACAGTCTAACGCACTAACCATCATGAAAACGAAAACCTACAAAAACAACAAAAAAACTGTTAAGAAATGGTTTTCGACTCAAGTTTTAGGAGAATAAGGGATGATATTGACTTCAAATTGTTTACCTCACACAAAATATACATATTATAAACATTTTGTTAAAGTTTGAAGCAAGTAAGATCGATAGACGGGATGAAAAGTTATCAGTGTGGGTCGTGTCCCAGCCTCTATTTTGATTCTGATTTTCTAACATTTCTCTGGAGCTCTTTGTTCGATGATTTCGGGCACTTCCAAATTTAAGTTACAAATTAAAAAATTTTGAAATTTATTTTATTAACTTCCCATAGGAAGTTATTATAATGGGTCCGATTTGACAAATTGAAAATTTTGACATTTCTCGACGTTTCAAGGTCCCTAGAGTCGAAATAAAAGATTTTTAGAAAGATGTCTGTGCGTGCATGTGTACGTACGTCCGTACGTCCGTACGTCCGTACGTTCGCGACGTTTTTTTCGTCGTCCATAGCTCAAGAACCAGAAGAGATATCGACTTCAAATAAATTTTGTTATACAGATAATAAGGCAGAAAGATGCAGAAAGGGCTCTCAAGAAAATTGCGTGGGTGGTTTTTTACCATAGCAGTTTAAAAAAAAGGTGAAAATTTTGGTTAACCCTAAATATCTCATGAACCAATGACGCTAGAGACTTGAATTAAATTTTGTATTATATATTGTAACGTGATACAAAACAATTATATTTTTGGAAAAAAATTCAATTAACGGTTTTTTTTTTATAAATCAAAAAAACTGAAAAAAAAAATTTGTCACTTCGAAAATTTTACGACTAAAACATGATTTCATCTTCAAAACAATTTTGTGCAACGAAGAATAATGTTTTTGACATCTGATAAAATTTTGAGAAAAATCGAATTGACATTTTTTTTACAAAAAATAATAACCTAAAAAAAATAAAAAAAAAGTTGGTAAAAATTGAGTTTTGACTCAAATATCTTTTCAAAACTTTGAGATATTGGCTTTAAACTACTTTTATCTTTCAAAAAATATTGGTTTCAACATTCAGTAAAATTTTGAAAAAAAATAGAATTGACAGTTTTTTTACAAAAAATTAAAAACCCAAAAAAAAATTAACAAAAGTTGGTAAAAATTGATTTTCGACTTAAATATCTTTTCAAAAATTTGAGATTATGGCTTCTAACTAATTTTAACTTATAAGAAATATTGTTTTCAACAGTAGGAAAAATTTTGAGAAAAATCGAATTGACAGTTTTTTACAAAAAATAATAACCTACAAAAAAAATAAAAAGAAAGTTGGTAAAAATTGAGTTTTGACTCAAATATCTTTTCAAGACTTTGAGATATTGGCTTTAAACTACTTTTATCTTTCAAAAAATATTGTTTTCAACATTCAGTAATATTTTGAAAAAAATAGAATTGACAGTTTTTTTACAAAAAAATAAAAACCGAAAAAAAAATTTAACAAAAGTTGGTAAAAATTGATTTTCGACTTAAATATCTTTTCAAAAATTTGAGATTATGGCTTCTAACTAATTTTAACTTATAAGAAATATTGTTTTCAACAGTAGGGAAAATTTTGAGAAAAATCGAATTGACAGTTTTTTTTACAAAAAATAAAAACCTAAACAAAAAAATTAATAAAAGTTGGTAAAAATTGATTTTCGGCTCAAATAGCTTTTCAAAAATTAAAAATATTGGCTTCAAACTTATTTTATTTTACAGAAAATATTGTTTTTTATATTCACTAATTTTTTTATAAAAATCCAACAGTCCGTTTTTTCATAAAAAAAATAAAATCTACAAAAAATAGAACGCAAATTTGGTAAGAATTGATACATTTAGACAAACTTTTAAGCAAGACAAATCGATAGACGGGATGGGAAGTTATCAGTGTGGGTCGCATCCCAGCCTCTTTTTTATTTTATTTTGTTCATATCATTAAAACAGTTGGGATAATGTAGTTCAACCGATGGAAAGGTAGAATGAATCGAATAGTTACATCGAATATACGATCCTTGTGAATACCAGAACAGTGCTGATAATTTGATTATTCTCACGGTGATTGTGGGCGTCAAATTTTACAAATTTCATTGCTCTTTGCTATGTAATCCTATTTCTATAGCTATGGCAAAGGTAAAAATATTTAACCATCATAAAATTACTATCGATGGCAATACAAATTTGTTCTTTATGCAGCTGTTCTAACTTAAACATACATAGCTTCTTTACCGCCACGCCATTTGTGTGTGAATAATCGAACAACAACTTTGGCAGTTCGACAAACAAAAGACCGGCTAAAAACAACAACAACAACAATTCGATACTTCAACTACTAATACTATTTCTACGTATTCGCAATTTTGAAATATTTGCAATTGACCTCAAAAATATGTTTTTGCTTAAAACGTTAAAACGCAACATCATCTCGTCTAAGTTAGTGTGAATAAAAACCGTGAAAAACTTCGAAGTTATATGAAAAACAGCATCTACTTCCTTTTGGCTGTCCGTCCGCCTCCGTCACCGTCATCGTCACCGTAAAGCGTATACAATAACAGTTGGCTGTGGTGTTGTCCGTGCGCAAAAAGTTATGTTCATCCTCAATATAAAAGATTAGAGTCTGCTGAGATAGGGTGCGCCACAATCGCATCGCACTCGTACCAAACCGCCGCCGCCGCCGCGCCGCCACAGCCGTTAGTATAGTTCGACAGCTAAAGAAATGGTGGCTGGTAGAAGGCATAAGTAAGCTGAAAAGATGCTTGCCTCTTGATTTGCGGCTCTTTACAGTCGGAAGTCCGAGTCCGTCCGTGTTTTTGTTGTTGTTATTGCTTTGGAGTGTATCTACCTGGAAATAGAAAAATTGTGAAACCAAAATTAACTAAGCGAGCAATTTATCATCTTGTATTAATATACAATATCTGTTATGTTGGAACGTCTGTACGTACACACGAACAACACAAGAAGTAGGTAATTATATTTGCAAGTTCGTGGCATTGTTTTGTTTTCTTAAAACCATGATTGATTTATTGATTGACTGTATACACAGTCAAATTTCCGAACTGGCTGTTGACATACCGACTTTATGTCAAAACCAACATTGTGACAGTTCTTAATTTTTTGACATTATATGCGGGTCATTAATTTACTTGATGACCAATTTTATTATGTTTGTTATTATTCCATAAATAACATTATTAATATCACTAAGTCAAACAAAGCTTTTTGTTTTGTTTTAATTTGGCAACTGACAAATATATTTAATTAGACATCTGAATGGACAGATGGTGGTAAAATGAACAACAATTACAAAATTTAATTTGAATTTTGGTTTTTGTTATTTTATTTTTTTTTTTGTTTTAAAATAGTTTTTCTACGCCTATAATTACCTACTTTTTGTTTGAATTTAATGATTTTCTGATAGAGATTATGATCATGATAATTAATCAAAAATAAGATGAATTACTCTACATCATCACTTTGTTTTGTATAGATTCACACTTCTCTTCTTCTTTTTTAAGATTGCCTTTAATATTCTAAATGACCTTAGACAATTTTTATTGATTGAGTGATTTTTTTGCAGTTTTTTATTAAGAACCTATGTCCGGTTGGGTTATTTGACAATAACTTCAATTAATCATGGTTATGCTCACCTTGTTCATGTTAAATGTTGAATCTCTATAACCTACTAAATTATTTATATATTTTATAAGCTTTTTAGTTTTGTTATTCAAGTAAGTTATGTTACTCATAAGAAAGTTAGTTTTGTTCCTTAAGCGGTTTGCAACCAATAGCAATTATTCGTCCTATTTTAGAGATCTTTATTTTAGTAGAGCCTTTGACAAGTTGTGTCACAAAATATTGATTTTAAAGTTAAACAATCAAGGTTTTAACAACAACTTCTAAAATTGGATCTCATTATCGTTTTTCAAAAATTTAATGTATAGTGTTATATTTCGTAATAAGTATTCGGATCAATTTGTTGTAAATTCTGTCTTCCCTCAGGGAAGCTATTAATGTCCAATTTTGTTTACTTAATTTATGAATGACTTGGTTTCGATCATCAGAAATTCGTCCGTCCTTATTTATGATGATGAAATTAAGCTTTTCAAATTATATATTATCAACTTTTAACTGTTTATTTTTGCAAGAAGAATTGTTAATATTTAGGGACTGGTCCAGTCTTGTTTTAAATGTTGACGAGTGTAAAACCATGTGACACGCAAAAAAGTTATTTTTAATTTTAATTATACGTTTGATACATGTCATTTAAGTAAAGTCTCTGTGTTTTCTATGATTTAGGGGTTATTCTTGGTCCCAAGTTAACTTTTAATGAGCATTTAAACTACACAGTTAAGAAAGCCAATAGGATCGTAGGATTCATAAAGAGATTCGGTCGGGATACATTGATTCATTTTTAAGACCTATATTTAAACAAAGTTGTGCAGTGTGGTCACCTTACTACTCAATTCATTTAAAAAGACTTGTAGCAATTCAGTGAAAATGTATGCATTTTTGTATTCGTTTTCTTCCATGGTCACATGAACATACACTTCCCCTTTACTCTCAAAGGTTAGCTTTATTAAATATCAATATCATCACCATCAGCTCTAAGTCAGTTAGTATTGTTTCCGTTAGTATTTAACTAGTTGGAATAATTAAATAAATAATTGTATTATTGTGTCAATAGTTAAAAAGTCTAATTAGGTAAGGTTTATAACTACCTTAAAAGTATATTTCTTACTTATGAAAACTGTTGGCAGAAGAGGTTTACGATTATGTCATATCTACACAAAAAAAAAAACACTTGAAAGAATGTGTTTATAGTTTTTACTATACCATCAAAAAGAGGCTGGGATGCGGCCCACACTCACAACTTCTCATACCGTCTGTCGATTTGTCTTGCTTAACACTTTAACCAAATATATTTCTATAGATTTTCATGTTTTGTTAAAAAAGTTGTCAGTTGAATTTTTCTAAAAAAATAACTAAAAATTACCAACAATATTTTACATCTGATGAAATAGTTCGATTTCAAAATCTATTTTTGTTAACAAGATTTGAAGTCAATACCTTCATTTTTTTTGTAGATTTTACTTTTTATGAAAAAAATGTCTGTATCACTACTAGTTCTTGAGATATATATTGAGAGGACGACGAAAAAAAGCTTCCCGAACGTATGGACATACGAACGTACGTACACACGCGCGCACAGACATCTTTCTAAAAATCTGTCAAAATTTGGAATTCGACAAATCAGACCGATTACAATGACTTCCAATGGGAAGTTAATAAAAGTGGATAAATGAAAAGCACATCATTATACTTAGGCCAGAATACTCGTAATATATGCCAGACTATACAATTTGATTACTCGATGCAAAAGGTTGTAGTCCAATTAAATGATTGGTGATTCTATGAGAACTCATAACTATAACTTAATTTCATCGTAATCATCACCTTACACAAACCATCCACACTTTGGCACTTTGATAAAAGGCTTATTTATTGGCTTGAGCTAATAACCTTATTACCACTGGCGGACTATGGTAGAGGCGGGGGGTATTATTGACACAACTTATCTAATTGTTTTGACTATTTTTCTTTCCCTGGCAACATGAGGTTTTCAAAATTGCAACTTATAAAAAATAACATCCGATCCAAAAAATTCGAGTTAGTTTCTCAGTTTTAACAATTGAGATATGTTCCAAGAGAAATTGGTTTCAATAAAAAGAACACCAAAAATGTATAAAATAAAATCTGTTTTTGTATATCCATATGTTCTTTAATATCTCAAAAATGATATATCTGTTTTTGAAGAAATTTTCAGGAAATCTTTAGATTGTCCTAACTTGAAATCCTGTGATGTAACGATCCTAATAATCTGCATCTATTAAATAAAAGCTACACTGTTTTGTTTTCTATTCATTATTTCTTGAGCTCATTTTGTTTGCTTTTTGTGTAATGGTTATGTTCATTCTTTCTGAAGTCGTACGTGTACTTTTGTTAATATGATTAATGTTTGTGTTGAGTCGTAAAAGTTGACATTATATAAACAACAAAAATATCTGATCACATAACTGACATCATTTACCATTGCTGCTCCGGGCTTCTAAGAACCTTCGTCCGCCACTGCTTCTAACTTCCTACTTTTATAGTTCTGAAGAATGATTATGGCAACCCCGTCTATTAGATACATACACTTTTGCAAAAATATCATATCTTCATCACTTTTAAAGAATTCAACCACCATACCCAATTAAATAGCTTTGGATTTCAACTTCAAAACAAATCAACATTTAAATTAAGTTCTCATAGTATTTATTATATTTTAAATTTTTATTAAAATATTTAATTTAATTAAAAAATTTTATTGTAATCGGTCCGATTTTTCAAATTGAAAATGTTAACATTTCTCGACGCCAACGTTGTAAGGTCCCTAGAATCTACATAATTGATTTTTAGAGAGATGCATGTGCGTGCGCGTGTACGTACGGGAACCATTTTACGTCGTCTATATCTCAAGAACCAGTAAAGATATCGACTTTAAATAAATGTTGTAATACAGATAACAATACAGTAAGATTCAGAAAGGAATTTAAAAGAAATTTCGTGGGTGGTTTTTCTTACTATACCAATATAAACAAAGAGTGAACATTTTAACTGACCCAAAAAAAACTTTCGAACCAATATCCCTAGCGACTTTAGTTTAATTTTATATTATATAATGTGATGTGGTTCAAAACTTGTATAATTTTGAAGAAAAAAAAATCAAGTAACCGTTTTTTTTATTAATAAAAAAACAAAAAAACAATAATTGTCACCTCGATTATGTTACGAACAAAAAATGATTTCATCCCCATTTCTCATTTTATAGAAAAGGTAGTTTCCGACATTCAGTTGAATTTTCATAAGAATCCAACAATTTTTTTTTCATAAAAATTCAAGTCTACACTAATTACTACACAAAATTGGAAAAAATTGGTATTCGATTCTCGGTAACAAATCACGGTTTTGACTTCAAAATGATTTTATTGCGTGCTTAATTTTGTTGTTAACTAGGATCTTATTCTTAGAAAAATCCAATCTGTATTTTTTTATATAAGAAATAAAAACTTTCTAGAAATGCTACTTAAATTGGTAAAAATTGGTTTTCGACTGAAAATCTCATCAACAAAAATAGATTTTGAAATCAAACTATTTCATCATACGCAAAATATTGTTGATAATTTTTAGAAAAATTAATCACACACGAAAACGTACAAAAAACAAAAAAAAACTGATAAGAAACGGTTTCCGACTCAAGTATTAGAAGAACAAATTATTTATCTCACACAAAATATGGTTATGAATATTTTATTAAGGTCTTAAGCAAGACAAATCGATAGACGGGATGGGAAGTTATCACTGTGGTCGCATTCTAGCCTCTTATTTTCATAGACTTCCTTCCTTACTGCTATTCTATCGTCTATTCTAACGTTTAAAAATCCTGTTTGTTTTTTCTTCATTAATTTATTTGTTTATATATCGATCCTAATGTAATAATGTAAAATTATTTAAACGTTTTACTGTAAATAAAATAAACAAGTTTGATGCTCAGCTCTTTCGTTTACATTCATATTCCGTATAAATATTTTATCAATAGCATCACACTTATTTCTTCTATATTATCTTCTACCTTTTTTTAAGTAACTCACTACATACATGGTCGGCTTTTTTTATATCTACATGTCAATAATTATTTTATTGTCCAGTTTTTCATTATAATATTTTCATAAATTTAATTTCACTTTCAAGGCTTTCTAATATTTTCTACAATTATTTATATACTTACAATTATTTATATAATGGAGCTAATTTTGTATGTTCTTGTTTTTATTTAAAATTACACACAATTTACTAATATTAATAAATACGTAGTGGAAGCTAAAGCGGGAAAATGAAACACCTCGTATCTTTGAATGTTCGTCGAGAAGTGACGTCTTTTATTTCATAAAGTGTCAAATCGTATTTGACATAAGGGCCATTACATACGATGCGGATAGTTCAGGTTATGAGTAATTACTGCACCATAAGGTTCAGTATATAACAAACTAGCAGACCCGTGCTCGCGTTGCTTCGCAAATTGTTGAAATAGTTGAAAACAGAACGAAATTTTTGTCTATTTTCTTCTTTTCTTTCTTTTATTCATACCTAGAAACGTTTTTTTGCAACCGAAAAATATAGTTTGCGGTAAAAAAAAAAACAAATTTGTGTGTTTAATGTTCTCATACATCTATAGGTATGCGTGTGTAAATATCCATAGACACATTTTTTTATTCTTCTGCTCATGTTCAGTGCAGTGCAACTGACTTAACCTACCCACACTTGGGGGAGAGTACGATAACTTTGGCGACAAAGTTTAATGACGGATTTGTATAGAACAGTTAAATACAAGCATTTCTTACTATGGGAGGGGGGTCTATCTCACCCCGTATAGGTGGTAAGGGCAATTTAAAAAAATATGTACATTAAATGAAAAAAAATAATTAAAAAATAACGGTAATACTTACAATTAAGTATTATACCTTTTTTTAAAGCCAACATCAAGTCAAAACTATGCATAGTTTTTGAAAAAAATTGTTTTAAACTAAAAATGTATGCAAAACAAAATTTAAAAAAAGGTTTAAAGTGTAGTTTTTCAAAACTTTCAAATTATCTACTGTTTTTTTTAGAATTCATTGCTCTTATTTGTTTTTGATCAAAAACTGAAAACTAGATGACTTTATGTCTTCTAGTTCTTGAGAAAATTGGAAATTACCAAAAAAAATATTTTAATTAAATTACTTTTTCCTTGCTTAAGTATTAACGTAGTCTTATTTTGATAGTAATAATCGAATATGGATTAAGATACCCACTGTTGCATACACCCAAACTCGCACCTACTATTGTTACTATCAAAATAAGACCACTCAAGCAAAAAAAAAAAAGAATTAAATTAAAATAGTAGTTGTGGTTATTTTCAATTTTCTCAAAAACTAAAAGACATAAAATCATCTAGTTTTCAGTTTTTGATCAAAAACAAATAAGAGCAATAAATTCTGAAATAAAAAAAATGGTAGATAATCTTGAAGTATTGAAAAATTACACTTTAAACCTTTTTTCTAACTTTTTTTACTCAAATTTTGAGTTTAAAGTTAAATTTTTCAAAAACTACGCATAGTTTTGATTTGAATTAAAAACTGGCTAATAAAACAGAATGTTGGCTTTAAAAAATGTATAAAACTTAATTGTAAGTATCACCGTTATTTTTTAATTATTTTTTTCCATTTTAAATAATATTTTTTTTAAATTGCCCTACCGCCTAAACGGGGGGAGATAGACCCCCCTCCCATAGTAAAAAATGCTTGTATTAAGCCCCTCTACCAAAAACCGTTATTATATCTTGGCGCCAAAGTTATCGTACTCGTGCCCACACTTGTGTGCTCTTTTTATCGACGTCATTGTAAGTACCTTTTTCGAATTATTTGTAAAGAAAATTTTAACTTAATTTCAGTTTTATTGTTCGAGGAAGTGATACAAAATTGGTAATTCAAGCTATTATAATAGAACTTTTTTTATTTTTAAATTGGAAGAATTATAATCTATTCACTTCCTCGATCCAGAAAAATAAAAACGATCTCATTTTTCTTTAGATAAATCGGCATTTCATGTGCACGGCACTGTAGTTAATTAAATGTCCATAGTAACTTAAAAAAAAGAGCCCACACTGCTCAGCGATGTGACGATAGAATTAGAGAAACAAAAAAATAATGTGTGTGTGTAGGTTAGTTGATGAAGTATACATAGAGGTCTGCAATGAATGCCTTAGTAGCAGTTTCAAGACATTCGATTGATTTCAAAACAAACTTGCTTACTATACAGTATGCTTGAAAATAGAATGAATGAATCAATTCTTAAATTTATGTCATACAAATAGTTCACTCATTTCACAAGAAGCACTCCGAGTAGTGTTCAATTTAAGAACGGGTATTTCAAATATAGGTATTCAGAAAACAAGTGTACACCTCACTAAGCACACTGTGTACACTGAGTACACTGAGTAGTGTGTATACTCTAAATACGAATTTACTTACTTTTCTCTCCATTTAAATTTCTTCCTAAATATGTGAGAGAGAAATATCTGTAAAAGAAATGGCGTTTATATTTAATTATTAGAGGTCTGCATGAATACATTCATTTGCTTCCTCTTAATGGGTACAGTAGTTCAGTGTACACTGTTTATATTATCTAGTGTACACTGTAACACTCTATTTTTTAGCTTCAAATACTGTACAGTGTACACTGTTCATTCCCTCAAGGACAAGGACAACAAGGGTACAAGACTAACTATTCATTCTACACTGAGTACACCGAATACTCAGTGTATAAGAGAGAGAAATCGTATGCAATGAAAATTTTTAATTTTTTAATTTTTTTGTAAAAAAACTGTCAATTCGATTTTTTTTAAATTTTACTGAATGTTGAAAACAATATATTTTGAAAGATAAAAGCCAATATCTCAAAGTTTTGAAAAGAGAGTCGAAAATCAATTGTTACCAACTTTTATAAAATTTTTTTTAGGTTTTTATTTTTTGTAAAAAAACTGTCAATTTGATTTTTCTCAAAACTTGTCCTAATGTTGAAAACAATATTTCTTATAAGTTAAAATTAGTTGGAAGCCATAATCTCAAATTTTTAAAAAGATATTTGATTCGAATTTCAATTTTTACCAACTTTGAGTTTTGTTTTTTTTAGCTTTTTATGTTTTATAAAAAAAACTAAATTAGATTTTTCTCAAAATTTTATCAGATGTCAAAAACATTATTCTTCGTTGCACAAAATTGTTTTGAAGATGAAATCATATTTAAGTCGTACAATTTTCGAGGTGACAATTTTTTTTTTTCATTTTTTTTTATTTATAAAAAAAACCGTTAATTGAATTTTTTTCTAAAAATATCCTTGTTTTGTATCACGTTACAATATATAATATACAATTTAATTCAAGTCTCTAGCGTCATTGGTTCATGAGATATTTTGGGTTAATCAAAATTTTCACATTTTTTTTAAACTGCTATGGTAAAAAAAAACCACCCACGCAATTTTCTTGAGAGCCCTTTCTGCATCGTTCTGTTTTATTATCTGTATAACAAAATTTATTTGAAGTCGATATCTCTTCTGGTTCTTGAGCTATGGACAACGAAAAAAACGTCGCCAACGTCGCCAACTTACGGACGTACGAACGTACGTACACATGCACGCACAAACATCTTTCTAAAAATCTTTTATTTCGCCCCTAGGGACCTTGAAACGTCGAGAAATGTCAAAATTTTCAATTCGACAAATCGGACCCATTACAATAACTTCCTATGGGAAGTTAAAAATCAATTTATTTGTTTGTTTCATAATATTAATACAATCCAGAAAAATTGAAAAATAGGTAGGTAAGAGAAAAAACGTAACTATTAAATAGAACACATATTAAGAGAGAAAGAGCATGGGAAGAAAAGAAAATTAAAAATGTTGGAATGATAATGAAATGAAACAAAGCAGCGACCTCGCGATTGTGATGGAATCTAATTTCCTGAATAAAATAAATTCAAAAAGTTTATAATTTTATAATTTGTTTTTATTTATTTCTCAGGTTGTATGTTTAACTTAGAAGTGATTTTAGGCTTAAAATTTGCGCAACAATATTGACTTTATGAAGCAATGCTAATCTTTGTCGATTATTGTATAGGTTTTAAGAAATGAGTGGTTGTATAAGTCAACTAATGAAAAAAAAATGGAAAAAAAAATATAAAATTAATAATATTTAAGTTTGACAAGTAATTAATGAAAAAAATTAGAGCCATAAACACTTTCATAACATTATAGAAAATAATAAAATATATTTCAAATAAATCGGTTGACTACTTTTTGAGATCGTGCGTAACAAACTTTAAAATGGTTTCGCTTTTATATAATAGTATAGATATAGATTGTCGATTATTGTATAGGTTTAAGGATATGAGTGGTTGTATAAGTCAACTAATGAAAAAAAAATGGATAAAAAATGTAGTTTGACAAATAATTAATGAAAAAAAATTAGAGCCATAAACACTCTCATAACAATATAGAAAATAATAAAATATATTTCAAATAAATCGGTTGACTACTTTCTGAGATCGTGCAAACAAACATTAAAAATGGTTTCGCTTTTATATAATAGTATAGATATGTAAAACAATAAATTTATTAAAGACTACCAAAATCTCACAGAGAACAAAAACAAAAAGAAACTTTGACCTTAACCTATTCCGCTACTTACTAAAAACCTGTTAAACTAACCTGACAACAAATTCCGTTTCATAAAATATTGTTTGAATAAATACTCACTTTGTATGTATGCAGGGGCGAACGCAGGTAGGGGTTTTGGGGGTTAACCCAAGTAATTAAATATCCATTATTGTTTAAAAGAAAAAAAACAGAAATGGTACAAAATTAATTTCCAACTCAAATTCTCAAACTATGTTAAACGTTTATTATTTTAAAACAAAAACAACAACCCTGTTTGCCTTTGTCGCGTTTTTTTCCTATTTTTCAAGAACAAGAATCAAATTAATAATGAAAGTTACGCGATGTCTCCTAAATTCAATATTTTTAAACATTTGAATGCGTTTCTGCATTTAAACATACCTTAATGTAAGACACAAAACAAAATGGGGCATATTCATAGTCATGTTTTAAATCCGAGTCTATTTGAACTGGAGTCTAAATTTAACATATATGTAGGTTAGACACAGCTGCTATTCATAAAGAATTTGCCAGCTCTGTTTAGTAAGAAACAGGTTTAAGGCATATTCTCCTGCAATTTTGAAAAATTTCACTTAAACCTATACAAAATGGCTTGTAGAGGGTAACAAAATAAATTGCGTTAGCTGGAGAGCCAAAATCTTTGAAACCTTTTAAACTATTTTATTTTGTTTGCTGTTAGTTGAGAAATTTTATCAAGTCGGGCTGGTGGTTTAAAGATTTGGAAGCACGCAGATATTAGCAAACATTTCATTGAATTTCGATCTATAATATTTAGAACAAACTTGACAGTTTTTTTTTCTCGAATCGATACCTTTCATACAAATCGTCTTCATCTATTTCAAAGGGGTACAATCGGGTTAAGTAGAGCTTTCGTTTTTTGTTAGTTTTGTTATTTTATTTGACATTTTAATTTTTGTTTTTAAATTTTCAAATTAAATGTCTCCTAACTTAATTAACTCAATCAATTTGTTTATTTTTGACGTTTAATAGATTAAGAAACAGCTTAAACATAGGTTCCGTCGCGTTTATTTTTAGACTCCAGATTATCGTTTTAAAATGGGTTTAAATTGTCTATGAATAACATAAACTGAAGTTTAATTTAGCAAAGACAAAATCAGAACTTATCAAGGAACTATGAATATGACCCTATGTCTTCGGTCTAAAGGTTCGGAATGCATTCAAAATCATTATTTCTAGTATTTTTATGGTGGGCTTAAGAAAAACATGTTTGACAATTTCAAAATTCAATCTAGCAATCTACGGTAAATTTGAATATGCGAAAACAAACAAAAGAGAACTGTGAAAATACATAGAAAAATCTCACCTTATCTCTTTGTTTCTGTAACTTACATTTATTCATGTGTGGGTTCAGCCTAAGAATGATGGGATCGACAACGCCAACTAAGAAATAAGGCATACAAACTTATAAATACATGCATAATGCATATGAAAATTAAGTTTTAGCTTTGAAGTAAAAGTCAAACTGTTTTGTCAATCGTGATCGTGAAAGCAAGTCATAATGGGCAGGTTCAGACAACATAAGGGACTTCATTTGCAGTCAACTTCATTCTTTGAACGTAAATTTTGACCAAGGCAACTAGTTAGATTTTCAAGTGTCATGAATTTAAAATTCAGAACTTTACTTCACAAACCTCTACTTCAAGTTCATAGTACAAAAATTACCAAAATCATTTTTTTCTACAAAACACTCCTCAGGCAAGCTACAAGTCCATCATGATTTGTATTTTGTATTTTAAAGAAATATTACTTATTTCTTTTCCAAATTTACAAGGAACCTTTTTACAGAAAGCTTTAAATGAAGTTGTGCAGATAATAAATAAATCATTGAGTAATAAAGTTCAGCTTTTAGTTGAATTAAAAAATATGATCAATTGTCATTTTGACATAAGTTGACTTGACTTGATAGTAAGGGAGATTTTTCTTGCCTAACTTTCCAGTCAACTTTCCAATAAAGTTGCCTTAATTGGAAGGCAATTTTTTGGCAGCTGGCCAATTAGATACAAGAAACTTGCCTTACTTTCAAGTCCCTTATGTCGGCTGAACCTGCCCAATGTGTATATTATGTAATTTTTATTCATACATGTTTCTTAGTACCTATATAAAATAGTGCCAAAAATGAAAAAAAAAACACTTGACATTTAAAATAAAAAAATAATATACCTAATATATATTTTTCGACCCCCCCCCCCCCAAATTATTTTCTGCGTTCGCCCCTGTATGTATGTATTACATAATTTATAAGCCTCTTTAAAAAGTTAAAAAGTTAATTAGTTCACTAAATAAACAGTTGATTCGCCTTTGGATATAATACAAAAATGTTGATGTCAATCACCTCTTACAAACATCAGAGCGCATCAGTCTTGTATAAATTGTCATTTATTTAACTATCAATTTAATTTGAATTTATTGCTAAACAGTTATTTATATATTGGATTTATCGAAGCTTAAATTCTTAAAGCTTAAATGATTCAAAGTGAAACGAATCTTCAAGGTCACTACAAAACTGTAAATTTAAGATGAGATCACATACCTTCCCACAAGAACCATATTCATCTTAGGTCTCACAGTATGTCACATTACTTAATGTCTTATTGATGTTCTCTTAATAAATCCTCCCCATTAGTATAAACGCGTCTGACTATAGCTTTAAGCCAAACTTCTATTGAACAATTGACCACATCACGCGTTACGAATTGGTCATAAATAACATCACAAACTAAACAAAAATGTTGTACAATTATCAATCTGCAATGACTTTAAGTGAATTGACTATTATATCTATTATAGTAAAAGAAACCGTTGGAAAGAAAAAATGTCGAATCACTAAATTTAGACACGAAATTTAAGACATCTTTTTTCTCACCGTACTTCGTGAAATTGATTTTGTGTTCTTTGTTGTATGTGCCAAAGCTGTGATGTTCTGTGTTTTGTGCATAATGTTGTTTTGTCTAAAGTGGACAAACAGCTAACAATTATTGCAATAGAATATATTATTATAAAGTGAACATTCACGTTTTTGGCCTTTGATATTCCCATAAAAAGAAGAAGAAGCGCTTACATTGATTACTGGTTTGTTTTATTTGCTATCGAAATACTTAAAAGTACTTAAGAGTCTTGAAAAATGTTTATAAACAACGTCAAAGTAAGGCTCATTGTTTTGAGATGTACATTTAATGGGCGTATATTATTTTTTGTTCTTTTAAAATTGGAAAGGATTTCTTTTGTCAGATCTATCTTATCATTGATTGTGTCATGGTCTTATGAATTGCAGACTTGAGCTACTATACATAATATTTTAAATCCTGTTTCGTCTGTAAAGGTCAAGAGGTATGTGAACTTACAAGGCTATCTTAAATATCTGATGACAGTATGTCTGTAGATAATTTCCTTATAAAGTCATAGGTACGTAATAGGTATTCTATTCAAACTAATAATAATAATATATTGATGAATGGCCAGGTTCAAAATTTAAAAACTAGATACCCAGCAATTTTTCAGTCACTCATCTCACTTATTATTTAATGTATTTAGAGACAAAGCCGAGGAAATTCTGCAAAAACAACATAACACATTCTTTTCTTGTACAGACTTTACATTAAAGATGATGGAAAATACTATAAGAAGCTTAGGTTAGATAAAAGTGGCTGCCCATAATGGAGAAGGACACACTTAGGTCAGTTTAATGGCCCATTGTCACAGTTTGAGTCCCTCACGAAACGTGAGAGACTGTTTATGTTAATAATTGAGATCGTTATAAAAGAATTCTCCTAAATAATAATTCTAGCGTTTTTAAGCTAGAGCAGAACATGTACAGGGGAGGTGAAGAACTGTTTTCTCTTCTTCCTCATCCATACAGCTTCCTAAAAAGTCATTTGAGAATGAACCTAGCCGCGTTACGTACATATATCTATTATCGAGCTAATGTACTATCTGCTTAGAGGTAGCAACCACCTTTTTTCATAGCATCTTGCATAAGCAATAGTTCACATGCAGCGATTGGTATGCCAATTGGCTAATGCCAAACGTGGTAGAATGGGTTGTACTGTATCATTTCTGGCGACTCCATCTGTCTTACAATTTCCTGGAATTTCTCTATGGGCCTTCACCCAGCAAAGGTGAAAAATTGTTATGCCATCTAGATTAAAGATGATCGACAGTTATGGATTGCTATAGAGTTTGTAGAGACATGAGCTACGACAAAACTTCTTTTAACGCCAAAAGTCCGCTTGGAACACGCTGCAATTATTGAGAAGGCAGAATGAGAGACTTAATTTCAGTCACCTTCACCAACTCCTTCATTTGTTTTTGATCCATCCGTGTAAAAGTAGATTTACTCGTCTTTCAGAATACCCTATCCTCCCAGAAAGATCTGGAAGGTATAAACATCTGGAAGTTTCTGTCGAATTTCAATTGGGAGATAGTGTATAGCCCGTGTGCTTTGAAATTGATTCTAAATACTTAAGAAGTACGGAGTGGCCAACGTTGTTATTAGTCTACTGCAATGAAGCTTTGAGCCTAGTAGAAACGCTTGCAGTTGCAGCTATTTGTTTTTGCTAAGTATATCAGAAGGTGTTAGGTAGGGTAAGTATTAGGGTATCCAGTGCCGCAGATGGGGTCGTGCGAAGCGAGCCGCTTATACATAGGCAAGCTGAACGTTGGACTTTATTTAGTTTCAAGCGGTTTATAGCTTTTTCTAAAGCAATCCATCATACTGCTACACCTTACATCGTCGTAGGGGTCGTGGTCCCCTGGGAGATTATTTTTTTTTTTAACTTTCGTAGAAATTCCCTTGAATTCAAAACTTATCGTATTGCGTTTTACTGCTTTAAACTTTGTTGCTAAAAGTACAAATTTTTACTGAGGACTGGACCAAGAACATAATATATGTAAATTGGAAATGCAGCCCTATTCCAATCGTGAGGCACAAATTCTTCAATTTTGACCAATTGATGATCCAGGGGTGGGGTCATATAAGCCATAAAGCTTATATAGTTAAATTGTATAAGTTAAGATCGCATTTAAGGATTTGTTAGTAATTTAACGATATTCACCAAAAAGCAGAACGCTGTCAAAAACATCAAAAAATTTTGTTTTCACTTAATTTAGAATTTGGAAAAACTCTAGTAGTGCTTTAAAATATTTTCATAAGTTTTTTTCAGGGAGGACCAAATATTTAGGTTCTTTCTTTTTAAAGTGTTTTTCTTTCAAAATTGATTTGCTATTAAATACAAAAATTAATAAGATCTTAAAAAATTAAAAAAATCTACTTTTTGAAGTAAGTTTGCTTTGGATGCTCTAGAGCTGAGATTTAAACATGAATTTCAAAAATATAAATGCCCCAAAAACTGAAAAAGCGACACCACCACCGTTAATCTAATGGCTTATTAAAAAAAATTAAACGGTTTATATATAATAATTTAATATAAAAGCTTTGAATATCTCGAGAACTCAAATGAAAAGAGATTCTGCAACGTCTAATTTATGAGTGACACACTTAAGTTTCTTCCCAACTTATTTGTATACCTTTATTTGTTTTTTTAATTTGATTTTTATAGAAATTATGTACTTAAATGCACATATCCATTAAATTAAAGAACCAAACATTTTTCTCTCTACAATTTTTAAGACTTTGTTGACTCCTTTTAGATACAAATATTTGCAAAAGATTCACGCAAAACAGTATTTTTTTAGAATTTGTCTTCTAGCATCTGCTCCAATCTTCGAGTAAGCAGACTGATTACGATACTAATAATAGACTCCCAAAAATTGAGTCCGAAAAAAGATTCTGTTTTATTTTAATACGAAAAAAGATCACATTTTTCTGGCAAACTTTCTCATTTTCTAAGTTTTTGCATCAATGTTTTTGTAGCGTTCTTCCCATCTATAGAAATGCCAACAAGATCAGAATATATTATTTTTGGAAAAAAGTTTCAAGACAATTTCTGAGTAAAATGCACCAAAAACCCTCTAAACTATGGTATTCTAGTTCATTAATATGACACATTTAGCAAATTGTTGTAATCTTGGAATGCTTTCACATGTAAGGAGTTGTCTAAATTATGTAAATAGTTAGAGCATATCTTGTTGAACAACAGTGTTTTAAAATAAACTAATAACTAAAGTTGTCACTTTAGCTCTTGAAATATGTAAATTAAGGGTTAAGATACACACTATGTTATTTTAATTTTGTCAGCCTCTTTTAGAAAACATTACAGAACATTTTTAAGCGGTGCTCAAAAACTCATCTTTATGTTATTTGTCTGAATACGCAATTGGATATAATTTAATTGCACATTAAAAAGGATATATTGCTTTTAAAATAAGCAACAATTAGGTTCAGTTCTCTTGACATTTTGACAATAACCCCTAATCGAACACTATTCTTTTCATTTTTAAGCATTAAAGTTTTAACTGCAAGCCTTTAAAAATTTAGGCTGGCAGTGGTAATGTTGAACATAATATAGCTGTAAATATTTTTAAATATTAAAATCCTTATGGCATAAGTGTAGTTACAGAAAAACAATCAATTCCATATTATCACAAGGGCACAATACTTACTTAAAAAAAAGAGGCCTAGACCTACTTTATATATATGTAAATAGGGTTAAATGGAGAAGGCCTGTGATCTTAGTAGATCGAAAGACATTATTATCTTTGTTTTTTTTTGGCATTTTATGAACGGCAGCACTTCTAATTGACAGCACAATACATTAAAAACAACAATAAAAATCTTCATCGTAAATTAAGACCAAACTCTTAAAATTATAATGAATGAAGCGTTCTCTGAAAAATGAGACACATTCAACTACCAAAACAAATGTCCGAATGACGAAAGCGTAGCGGTGGCAGCCGACCGACCGACGACGACGGTGGCGGTAGTCGTTCATAATACCATTATCTGTCCCTTTATTTTTATAAGCTTTTTTGCCAATGAATGGGTTCATAAATCCACCGAAAAATTTCCCAGAAATTCGAAATAATAATAAAACTAATATCCATAAGCGGAAAAACACAAAACAATTTTTGCATAACAAAAATGGTAAATGTTTTGCATAATAACTTTTACTCGCCCATTTCAATTGTTTTTTTTTTTTGTGTTGTTTTTGAGAGTGGGAGTGGTCCCAGGAGGTTCCATCTTCGACAAAGGCATTAAATGCAAATTCGTTGTTTCTACTTAGTTGGTAAAATTGTATTGTTGCAGCAACAAAACAAAATAAAGTCCAGTACTGCAAGGCAAACATTGCTATCTTGAAACTTGTAAGTACACAATGTACCTCCTGAGGGTAGTAATTAAATGTTCCTGTTTTATCTTTCTTGTTGCTTTCTCAAATAAAAACATTTCTTAGGCTTATCAATGGAAGTTGCAAGTAGCGGAACGCTATATACCCATATATACCATGCTTGTTACGTTGACTTCTTTGCCAAAAATATAGGAACAATATTCTTCAACAGTCTTCACAATTGTTGATAATAACGAAATATGGAAGTATCTCGATGATGTGGATTTGCATAAGATGATGATTAATAGCTTGATGGTTTGAAACAATGTGCAATAGTCGTATTTGTTCCTGCACAACTTTGGATGCCTTATAAGTATAATTATGAATATTATATTTGCCAATTTTATCAAAGAAAAGTGTCAGTTTTAGAAGTTTCGCATGAATTATAAATGAGGCATAGCTTTAAACCTTATTTCATTGCAATTGTCAATATAATGTATGACGAAGTGCATATGTCGAAATTGTTTCGAGAACAACAAAAAGTGACATCCGATCATTGAGAAAGATGATTAATTGTGTTTTGTTGTTTTTTTTTTAACGTAACGATGATATGCACAGTCAAAGTCAGATATTATTACGATGGGCTTGAGTTCAGGTCTTTGTGTTTTTTTATTGCAAATTTATTGGATATTACATATATCTGTCCATCATCGAGTAGAAGGTGTGCTAGTCCTAGTTTTTATTTTGGATTGTGCTGTTTGTATGGTTATTTTATTTTGCTTGATGTCTGCTATGGAGCAATGAACTATTAATCATAATTGGTGGTGATTTACAAATTACGGACCATTAGCAACGGTGTTGGTTGGTGTGATGGTGACATTAAGCTTTTGCCAAATCTTTGTTTTTTTTTCTTTGATACACATCAATAGAAAATGAAGGTTTATTGTGTTGCATTATATGAATATTTCAATTGTGAAGGTCAGCTTATTAAAATGATAATTTTTAAATGCCATAGTTATGATTAAAATGTCTTAACTTTTTATGAAGGATCAATACTTGATACAATCAATAAGCTTTTTTGTGAGCAACTGGTTAGCTGCAGTTTTGAATTCTTAAAGGTGCCATTCCTTACGAATAGTGTCAGCCAAAAATACTCAATTTCCAAGGCGGGAATTTCAGACTGACATTTTGGTTCTATATACTACAAGGACTAAATGTGAGAGAGTGTGAGCAATGGTTTTAGAAATCTGTTGTTAGAACGAAGAAAAAAGATATATATGTATATGTTTATGAAGTTAACAAATTGCTGTAAGCTCTCCTATTCGCCTCAAAGCTTCATCACAGCGAGTTAGCAACAACATTGATCACTCAGGAATTCTCAAGTATCACCATCATCCAACTACAATTCGGCAGAAACTTCCAGATTTCTATACCTTTCAGATCTTACTGGAAAGATCGGGTATTCTTGGAAGATGAGTCAATAACAGCCCAAGTCCATTAAGAACCAGGAAAATAGATTATTAGTTACAAAACTAAAATTGATTAATTTTTATTAAAATAATAAATATTATTATTAAAATAATAATAACTGAAGCTGATAAGTAGTATCTAAATAAATCCATTATATTTTAGCATGATTTTATTGAGTAGTCCCATAGCTAGTCACAATGAACTCACATAATTAATATTATAATTTTTGCCAAAGCTTAACATTTTTCGACCTGTGACAGCATAAACTGACTTTAAATATTTCCTTATAAATAACAATCAAAAAACAAAACTTCAACGGATATATCTATATTTAACTCTTAAGGCAACAAACGAAAACCAAATAAAATGGCATGCATATTTATGTGTAGTATGTAAGGGCTATAGCTAACATGCATAATTCTATCATTTGTTTTTTAAGGCTTATTCAAATATTTTTCAGTGATTCATATTATGCTAATCGCATTAGAGATTATGTTAGAGAAAACAAGCAGTTAAAAGGTCAATAACAGAATGAAATTTCAATAATGAGAATGGCATACCATCGCTGTCTATACTTGATTAAGTTTAATATATGTAGTTTTATATTCAAATAAAACACATATTGATGAACACTGTTACTTTTTAAACTTTAAGTTAAAAAATATGTAATAGTACAAACAATTTTATTGCGTACAGACAATAATTTATGAAAACAAAACTAAGATAATAGAACTCTATACTATATATATATATACTACTCTATATAAAAGTTAGTACATTTGATATACGAAAGACTGTAATTCAGTAAAACAGGTCCATTTTTACAACTGACATAAATGTTTACTTAAAATTCCTTAAACAAGAAAAAAATAAATATAATTGAACTTTAAGTAGTCAGGCAAAATGTTCTCATTTAAGTATACATACATATGTATGTACATATACAGTCGATTTTTTTAGAATCCGCTAAATCTCCTTTCATTAAGAGGGAATATAGGTACGAAGAGCTTTAAGATTGTAAGAAAGCTATATTCTTTCGTAAGTTCATGTTTAAAAATTCTGAGCAAATTCCTAACGATCTTAGCGTAAAATACCTTCATTACCTTTATAAATAAGACTGGTTTTCTCTACCGAGATAAAGTACACCACAATCTTGTTTCATGAACATTAAATATTCAATCTTCAAGATCTTAACACACACAAATCCACTGACCAATATGGTTTTCCCGCAATTATTATGAAGAGATGGTTTTGAAAGCTGGCAAAGCTTTTTCATCCATCCTACTCTTTAGGTCTCGTTTCGAGAAGATGGATAAGGGCATTTGTCCTACTGATACCAAAGAAGCCTCGAATTATTGTTAAATGTTGCTCTGTCTTTCAGCAATATTTTTGAATTCGACATATGTTTAAAAACCTTCAGACTTTGCTTTCAAAAAATAAACAAAGATTTTTTTACTAAAATCGTCGACTAGTACTATGATATAACTTGCACCAACACGAGAAGCAACAGCAAAAGGACCGCAAAGCACGGTTGCCAGTTTGGTCTTTTACGATCAAATTTGGTCATTATTTTATCACTTGGTCGCATGGTCATTTTTTATTCCATTTGGTCCCTTTTTTAAGAAATTGAAAAAAAAATAACTCGACTCTATTCCTTTTATAATCTCAAAAATAAAATACATACCTAAAGAAATTCAATTATCATAAAAACGCTTAAAATGAATATTGTTTTCAAAATTTAAGTTAGTTCGTTTATAACTTGATGTTACTTCCTCACAGCTCAGCTGTTGCTCATAGGAATTTTTTTGAATTAACTTTGATAAAAACGAAAGACAGACTTAATTTGGGTACCATTTATAATGTAATGCTGGCCAAAGAGCGTCAAGATGACAAAAATAACCATAGCGTTTGGTCTGCAAAAACATTTTTTTGAATTAAATTTATATGAATTTTATTTAGCGATAGTATTCGATCTCCTGACTTATTCGATCTCCTGACATAATGTTAACATATTGTGATCTTAAAAAAAATGAGGCTGGGGTGCGTCCCACACTGATAACTTCACATCGCCTCTGGCCGATTTGTCTTGCTTAAAAGGTTTGTAGGCTTTCGTGATTTGCTAGTTGTTAGTTGAATTCTTCTAAAAAAAAATAAAAATTACCAACAATATTTTGAGTATGATGAAATAGTTTGATTTCAATATCTGTTCTTGTTAACGAGATTTTTAGTCGAAAACCAATTTTTACCAAATTTTCGTAGCATTTACATACTATTTTTTGTAGGTTTTAATTTTTTATCAAAAAAACTGACTGTTGTATTTGTATGCACAATCTACGGAATGTCGGAAACAGTATTTTCTGTGAGATAAAATTAGCTTAAAGCCAGTATTTTTTTAATTTTTGAAGAGATACTTGAGTCGAAAGTAAATGTTTACAAAGTTTTACTATTGTTTTTTTAAGGTTTTTATATTTTGTAAAAAATTTCAATTCGATTTTCTCAAAATTTTACCAGATGTCAAAAACGTTATTCTTCCCGAACGTACGTACACAAGCACGCACAGACATCTCTCTAAAAATCTTTTATTTAGACTCTAGGAACCTTGAAACGTCGAGAAATGTCAAAATTTTCAATTCTAGAAATCGGACCGATTGCAATAACTTTCTATGGGAAGTTGAAAGCCATTGCGGACACAAAGGTCTTACAAATCGAGGTATGTCTTGACCCCAATTTTCCAGGAATCCCAATTTTCTCGACCTTTAAATTTTTCGATAGAATGCAATACATTCTGTGACATCACGAAAAATCTGAGACATTATTCAGCTTCTTCCAATAAAATGGTTCTTCAATTTCCTTTACACACGTTTTCGATAATCTAAAAGGAACAGCCCATATAAAACTAGTTTATACCACTGGTGAAGGTCATGTTTCCAGATATTGCGACGCCGCCGATTGGGCTAGTGACACAGATGAGAGACGATCCGTTACCGGATATACTTCCTTGCTTCATAATGGTGCAATCTCATTTATTTCGAAAAAAACAGCCAACAATCACCATCTCGACGACAGAAGCAGAATGTATGGCACTTACTGCAGCGACTCAAGAAGCAAACTGGTTGGTAGGCTTACAGAGAGAGCTCATTGCAAATTCAACAGATTCAGCTATCATTCTTTTTGATAATAAAAGTGCTATAAGCTTGGCTCTAACCATCACATATCATGGAAGAACCAAAAATATCACTGTATACGAGAAAAAATTGAAGAAGAAAAAATTATTTTGAAATACGTCAGCACTGAAGAAATTACAGAAAATATAGCTTGTTCTTCTGTTTTTGAGCTAAGCATATTGGTGTTACCTAATTCAGTGGGGGTGTTAAAATAAACATATTCTTTATTTCAACAATTATCAACCGATCGCACTTACGCTCTTCTCTCCAAAATCATACAAACGCTTTTTAATTATCAGCTCAAAAAATATCTTTACCGAAGGCTACTAAAAGACCGGCAATACGGCTTTCGTAGCAATAGATCCTCTAGTGATCCGATGGCTAATCTCACCGACAATCTTTCTCATTTGTATTAATGATATCTTGTCTGAAACTTTAAATCCACTTACCTGCTTCACTGATGATAGTACCCTCAGCTTTTCATATTCGTTTCAGCATTCACAACCCCCCTCTTCGGATGTGGATCTTCAACGACAATGATGATAAGTTCATCTAGCACAAGTTCTGACCTAAACAGAGAATCAAAAATCAAGAAGAATTTATTGCTTCGAAAACTTAATGTTGTAACTATCACATCACATACGTGATGTCACCAAAAATGCCACTAGACGTTTCGGTTTCTTTAGGCGATGCAAGATGTTGTTCTGCCCCTCTGATATATGTACGTCAAGCTTGGTATAATTCCCATCTCTGGTCTAATGCTCCTGCAACTTAATTAAGTTTCTTGAGCACTGTTGAACGTAAAGCATTTAAATTGACCGTCGCGTCGATGATATCATCGTTCATTCACTTACGTCGATTGAACATCGTCATAAAATTTCTTGTGTCACCATTTTGTAACCCATATTTTAACGGATTATTCTCTAGGAAATAGCCAGTTGCATACCTACATAATTTTAAGCAATTCAACCGTAATACTTGCACCGCCAGGAATGCTCATCAGCATACATTCGAACCCAACTCCGGTCGTACTGTGAATTAAAGCGATTCGTTCTTTAGCCGTACTACACGAATGTAGAAAGTTTCAGCACACTCTATCTTTCTCATTCATTGCAATATTCAACAATTCAAAACAGAACATTGCCACCTCCTTTTAAGCTCTCTCTTCCTATTCTAATGCTCACACTGTGCCCTTACATAATAAGGGTATCAAAAATCCCTTTTGAGTGCAAATTTATAATTTATAAAAAAGTGTAAGAATGCTTTTCAACTATGTTCTCGGAAACGATTCAAACGATTAGGATTAAATTTGCGTCACTAGGTTTTTGCCCCTAGAAACCTTACTAATTTTTCATTTGAAAACTATCTAGTCACATTCTTTTACTGTCTAGGTTGACATGAATCGCGAGACTTGTTTCAGATGACCTAGTTTTTAAACTTCCTTGTTTTGACTCCGCATATCTTAGTTTTATAAGTAAATATTTTAAGTAAACAATACTCCATAAACATACATATTTAAATGTTTCTTAACCTTAAATGTTTAATGAAAATATGTAAGCTAATTTCAATAATAATTAATGAAGTACATTATATCCATGCCCTGGGTATGCACAAATGCTCGAAGTCTACAAAGGTACGAGTTATTACATCTTACTCACTTTTGGTGTATGAGAAAGTAGTAACAAAACAGAAAATAATGAAGATGTTCATTTGTTGAAGGAATCTGGTAAACTGATGAGATGCGTGTTGCACGAAACATAAAAGTTTTCGACCACGCAATCTATATACACAAGAAAAGAGTAATAATTCAAAAATTATATTTATGTATATTAATAAAAATAACAATAAATTCCATTTATTGTGACACAAATTCAAAAAAAATTTTCAAGGAAAAAATAAAATCTATTGTGTTTAAATTATTGCAAAATCTTACAAAAATACCAATATTTTATTCTGCGATTAAGAGAAAAACAACCAAGATATGTGTTGACTGTCAGTTCGTTCGTTATCTCATTCTAATCGAATTCTAACTTTGACCTCTTCATTATCTTCAACATGTCAAATACTACATGAAGGCTTTTGACAAGTGCTCATTCGCTCATGAAAATTAGCACCAACCAACCGAATTGATGATTGAAGAAAATTACAAAAACATAACTCACAACATCACACCCAAAAGCAGAAAAGATTGCAAAGATCTGCTATCTATTATATGAAGCAGAGGCATGGGCTTGTTTAAGCCAGATTCACGAAGCACGATTAGTGCATTAGCAGCAATAGCACACATTCATATTTTGGCGGAAACCTAGTAAGCCATATACAGATACATAATACCTAACATTGTATATTTGGTCAAAAACTGCCATCCACAGGGAATCTCAATGAAAACGACATCGGCTGCATTCATTAATTTTCAAGTCTATAAGATGCCAAAAGTTTTTGCACGGTTTCCGGAAACTGATAGAGCAAACTCTCGCTCTCCATCCAGTCTCCAAGCCGATACTGATTAAAGATAGTGCATCCATGCAATTTATGTCATTTTTGTGTATTTTATAACTAGAGGCTTGTTTTGTGTTTTGTTGCATCTTCAGTTAATTTATAGGGCCTCAACAATATTGTTGTTATCTGCATATTCTTCATTCTGTTAAATCTTAAAGTCAGGGCAAACCACACAGTGCATGGTGCATCGCTGCCGTTCCAAAGGTTAGAGTCTTCACAAAAAGTTACGCGAAAAAATTGTTGCAAGTTTTTATTTTTGTTTTGCTGTTGTCGCGCCATCCAAAGAAGAAAAGCGTTGGCGTTAGGTGCATCTTTAACTTGTTTAGAAACACCTGTTGACGATCATTTTGCACTTCCTAGTTATATGAGTTAAGGTACCTCTATGCTGGTGGTAATGGCGTTTTTAGTTCTTATTTTCATCCAAGAAATTGTCGTAAAAAAAAAACAGATATCGTGTACATTTTGAGGAAGACCTCACATAGCATCGGAACTAAAACCTTTGAAGAAAGTCTAGCTTGGCCATGGGAACATGGTGGTGCCAAAGAGTTTTATTAGTGTGTGTCGCATATTATATGGCCTCAAACAAACTACAACTATGCAGCTCATCACGATTTGAGCAGAGCGGCTTGATGTTCACCTAAACGAGGGGCTATTCCATGGTGTCATACCCAAACCATTCCATGTGCTATTATAATGCACATCCAGCATCTATGCAGGTACGTACAGTACATACATATACATATGTCGAGAGAGTTCACCAAGTGGTCATGTCTCATCTGCAACAGACGATGATACTTGGGTCGCGCTTTGTTTTGTATATAGACATATATGGCTAACAGCAGAAGCAGCAGCGAGCATAGATCAACTTTCCCGAGCTGCAAAAAGTCATTGACGTTGTTTTCTTCATCGACGCGCGGCGCGGCGCTGCGCGACGATCGTGGTGGTGGTCTTTTCGTTCCAATGGAACATCTTCACATTGCATCGTCATCATCATCCGGTTTCCGTCTTTTCGGTCATAAATAAATGTTTTGCATCTCATTACACTCGCGCTCATGAATAGGTACGATGCAATCCAATATCACTTGATCACAACTGTGTGAATATAATTTGCGATCATTGATCAAAAAGAAAAAATAATGCTCAGATAAAAAATATCACTTCATTCGAAATTCTGATCGGTTAATCATCAATGATTTATTTAAACCTTTCGAGAGCTCGAAGGCAGGCTGATGAACCCCGAATCTTCATGAGTAGAGTGGTGCTGAGTAGAACTTGATTCGGTTGATGACGTAGGAGCTAATGATGGCCAAGCAGATGAGCGAGTTTGATGGGTGTGATGTAAATTCGTAACTTGTAATTTTCTACTGCAATGGAAAATTAATAACAATAAGTGGTTAATAAATTTAAATAAACAAAAACAAATGAGGAAGAAGATATAACCCACAGTATCTTCAACTGAAGGGTGTTTTTTTTTAGCCGTGTGGTTTTCAATCTGGCAAGATAGATAGATTATTGATTTAAAGATTAATTTTACAACTATTACATAAGTATTTTTATCACGTCATTTGCCGTCTGCCAGATTGACAACTAAAATAAAAAAGAGGCTGGGATGCGACCCACACTGATACCTTCCCATCCCGTCTGTCGATATGTCTTGCTTAAAAGTTTGTCTATATCTATCAATTTTTACCAAATTTGCGTACTATTTTTTGTAGATTTTATTTTTTTATGAAAAAACGGACTGTTGGATTTTAATAAAAAAATTACTGAATATCGAAAACAATATTTTCTGTGAAATAAAATAAGTTTGAAGCCAATATTTTTAATTTTTGAAAAGCTATTTGAGTCGAAAGTAAATTTTTACCAAGTTTTTTTTTAAAAAACTGTCAATTTGATTTTTCTCAACATTTTTCAGAATGTTGAAAACAATATTTCTTATAAGATAAAGTAAGTTTAAAGCCTTAATCTCAAGTTTTTGAAAAGATATTTGAGTCGAAATTCAATTTTTACCAACTTCGAGTTTTGTTTTTTTTTTAGGTTTTTATTTTTTATAAAAGGAACTGTCAATTAGATTTTTCTTAAAATTTTATCAGATGTCAAAAACATTATTCTTCGTTGCACAAGATTATGTTGGAGATGAAATCATATTTTAGTCGTAAAATTTTCGAGGTGACCAATTTTTTTTTCGCGAACGTACGGACGTACGGGATTTTCTAGGGGCCCGTAAAATTGAAAACAATGAGAGTGTTTTTTTCAATATAGGTACACTAAATTCATCATCAACATACCTATTCCCACTTATTTTTAGGGGCCCGAAAATTTAAAATCATTCATGCTTTCGCAATGTTATCTACCAATCTTTCAGTCACAAGCTTATGTCGATCTGGGCCCCTGATTATTATTGGCGTACATTTTTGTTTATATTTAATGAAAAATTGGGCAACTCTGAACTATTGAAAGAAAGTTATAAAAAATTGTTTCGTTTTCTTACTTGATTTAACGTAAACTTCAAATTTATTTTATTTTGAAAATTTTTAAAATCAAAATAAGGGGCCCGACAACTTAAAACAAAACACAAATATTTATTTCGGTTTCTATTTTTATACAGTTTGTTTTCTTCTATTTTTGTTTCTGCTGGGAACGAATTTTTTGATTCGGTTTCGGGGACCGGAAAATCCCACGCAAACGTTTTTAATTGCGGTTTCCGTAATATTAATTAATTAATATTTTGAATAAATTGTTTACTGACAATCACATTTTGTTTACTGGCAATCACATTTTTTGGTGTTGTTCAAAAGTGTTTCAACTTGTTGAGCAGCAGTGCTCAACGTTGGGAAATTCTTAAACTTAAACTTTCCGATAGAAGATGGTCAGCTAGAATTGAGGCAGTGAAACCATTTGCAAATAACTGTAAAACCTTAGAACATCATTAGAAGCCTTAAGTGATATTAATTTAACTGCTGCAGCTCGAAGAGATGTAAATGGCGTTTTAAAATATATGCACAAATATGAATGCGCCCTGATGTCTTTGATTTGGTGGAAGGCTATAAATGAAAGAAGTTTCCCTCTTCGAGCCAGAAACAGTACTATTGACGTTGAAATTCGAGATCTCGACAACTTGATCTTCGATTTGAACATTATTCGAAACGGATGAGATCAATTTTTATCTGAATGCAAAGCAGTTGCTACTGGATTGGGGGATGTTCCAGAATCGTTGCCATCGTACCGAAAAAGGCAATTAAAGAGACATTTTGAAGAAAACCGACGAACTGGAATGCAAATTGAAACAGACGAAGAAATAAATTTCAAGAGAAACACCTTTTACGTCATAGTTGATTCAATTATATGTGCGATTTCTCGTCGGTTCGATACGATTAAAAATTTGAATGCTACATTTTCATGACAGTTTTCAACACATTTATGAAGTCAATTTCAAAGCAGAACTTCCGCCATTGAGTTTGCTCAATGCTATTTATTCCCAGAACTTGGAGACGATTTTCCCCAACATTTGTGTTGCTCTCCGTGTGTGTTCCACCATACCTGTAACCGTAGCTAGTGTCGAACGTTCATTTAGCGTCCTTGCCAGAACAAAGAATTTTCATCGTTCGTGCTCATCACAAGATCGTGTTTCCAGACTTGCTACACTATATGTATGGAAGCACCTTTGGCAAGGAAATTGAATTTCGATGCAATTATAAGTTGTTTTGCTGCTCAGAAAGCTAGGAAAGCTCGTTTGCCAAAAGAAAATATTTCATTGAATGCAAACTAACTCTAATAAAACATTGTGATAATATTATAATATAAAGAAAAACAATAAAGAGTATTTAATGTAAAACTTTTAAAATACTTAGTTTTTTTTAAAGACAAATTTCAAATACTTTTACTTCGCTCTATTTTATTTTCATAGTAGGTAATAGATCTTCATGCTATTTTTTTTAATAGTTAATCCACCGTATTATCAGTTACTAACATGTCGTTGGCAATATCGAATTGAACGTATGATTCTGTTCGGATTCTGATCTAATCGCATGTAGAATTATTTTCTATCCATCCTCCATTTCAACTAAACTGGACGATACCCGTAAGATTGATTTGATGATTAACAACTTTTTCGGTTCACTTTGCAAACAAAAAATGATTATTTCCGTTAATTCCAACCAATTTCATGCTATTCGTAATTGAAATTAGAACGTACCATATCAGTAGGCATGAACTTTAAAAAAGAGATTTTTCCTTCCCGGGCCCGGAATTCCTCTCGACGGCCCTGATAGTACACTCCAGTGGTAAATCGGGTCTTAACTTAATGAAGTTCAGGTTGAGTAGTTCGCTACTTAATTTGACCATTGTAGCAATGAGGTTTACATTATTTGCATCTTTTCTGCTAGATTATGGTTAAGCCGTAAGTTGTTCTGAACAAGGACCAACTGCTTCAGCTGCATATTCTTCTCCACATATTCTCATCTACCGCTGCTATAACCTTGTACATAAGAGCTTTACTGTGCGATACATTTTCCGTACTTATAATGAAATTTAGATTGCATCGTTATCGAGGCATACTGAAAACGTGCAAGAGATAATCCGCCTGCATCTTCAAGGTATATATGAATAGAGAGGTCTCCAGCATGATCAAGTAACCCTCATACTTGCGAGCCTTACAAAAGGATATCTGGAACTGCTTCAAATACCATATGTTTACTACTGTGAGCTATGTTTGCGTTCAAAGAGCATCTTTTCCATGAAATAATAATTGCGGTTTTTGACTTTTGGTGTTTGTCGCTAAAATGTTTTTTCAAGCTCAGATTACTTGAAAAAAACTACACCTAAGGTATTAGTATTCGTTTACACATTATATTATCTTCTCCATTGAAATTCCACTTTTCATTCGATGCATTTCGTCCACCATCTTTCTTAAATGTCATCTGCTTAGATTTTAGAGTATTGACTGTTAAGTTTCATGGGAAGCAGTAATGGTATACTCTATTTATCATAAGTTGTAATGTTTCTGGGGAATGCGCAAAAATGACTACATATATCATCAGATAACATCAATACCAAATGATAAAGATTTTAGTTTTTAAACTTTTCTAAAAAAAAAAAAAAACATAAATTGAAATAAATAAAACAATCTTAGTTCGTAGGCCGAAAGGCATTAACTTTAAGAATCATGAATTTCTTAGAGCGCCCGATTATGGCCAGTAAGTTATATTTAAGTAGAATTAATTAGGCTAGTTTCCCATTTTGTCTAGCATGTAAGTAGAGTTAAGTTTAAATGAATAAAAAAATGAATTTCGAAAAAAAAAAAAATAACATCAATACCTTAATAAGAACTCCTGTGAAATCAACACCACCTGGAAGGTTATCTATAAGATCATCTATGGCGAGCGAAAACAAGGTGGGACTCAATGAGCACCCTGTCTAACTCCCGATTTGGTTTCGCACCAATCGCAATCCAATCCATTTCCCCCTCAAATACTCCATTAAAAAGTGTTTCCAGATGTTCTTTTAGCATGACTGTTCCGTATTTAAGGAACTCAACAGGAATACTATTCGCACCCGCCAAGTTTCCAAAAATCTGTGGCAGTCTTGCAGGTTGCCAGTTTAAATACCTGCAGTCCTTCATAGTTCTTCTTTTTGGCTCCTTATATTGAGAGTTGGCCTATAAGTAGTTTATTTGAAACAATCCCTAGGAATTCCGAAAATTTTTCAACCATGCAAAGGATTTCTTAAGAGCTTTTTGACATTCTTCATCAAACCAATACTTTTCTCAGCTGTCATTTGATTTATGCTCAGTTTGGTATTGGTTTGCCTTTTCACAATGAAAAGACTTACTCCTGAAAAACGTTTTCTAATCTTTTGGATCGCCCGGCGCAACGAAACAATCAATTTATTGAAGGACACTTTTTGTGAGCGCATTATTTCGCGTCTTGGGCATCTGCTGTAGCCTCCAAGATTGTGTGATTTAACACCGCTGGAATTTGTTTTGTAGGGTTATGTAAAGTCGCTTTACTACGCAGATAAGCCCGAGACGATTTATGCCTTGGGAGATAATTTTCGGAGCGTTATTGCTGACATATTGTTGCAAAAAGTGGTCGAAAATTGGACGGCGGCGGTTACTTGACCGAAATCATTTCTAAAACATAATGACATACCCTTATCCTCATAATTACGCTAAATTCTTAGCCATTACATTAAATTCTATGCACTTTATTTCTTTTTGAAAACCACACGTCTAAAAAAACACCCTTTGTCAAGATCGGTACCTACTCAATTACTTTTTAATAAAAACGAATAAATTTATAGTAATTGGACCTGAACAATAGAGACGTAATAAAATGTATGTATGTAAGAGTTGGAAGAAAAGTTTGTTGTTTTATTGACTAACTCATTAGTTTTGAGTCAATGTTTTTGCAGTCGGTAATTTAATTGATTAACGAAAATTGGTTTTCTTTCTTTTTAAAAAAGGTTTTGCATAAGGGAAAGTATGGCATTGAATTGCAAAATAAAAATTATTTTGGGTTATTCCTGAAATTAAGTGTTGATTAAGTTCAGTTTATTGGCTATGGTTGGTTGATATTAATGGTGAAATTTATTTAAATTTATAAAAATTTAACAGGTCATCTGCGGCGATTTTATTTTGTCATTGTTTAAGTAACTTCTTTTGCTTGAGATTTAAAATTCAAATCTTAAATTATTTTGTCTACATTTCCCTTTTCTTCAGCCTACAAGCAATCTTGCCAGATTGGATTATTTTTCGAAAACTGGGCTATCTTTTTTCCAAAACTGGGGTATAAGTCGCCCAAATCTAAACCAGGTCGCAATAGTAAAAATCATACAAACAGAACATTTTGAATCAAATTTTTAAAGTTATGTGTTTGTTTTTTCATATTAAAAATAAGTTCTAATTACAGCTATACCAGATTTGTTTGTATTGAAAATGGGCAATTATTTGGGCTTCATTTTCGTCTCCAATTTTTGACCAGAAATGATTTTAAATTAGACTATTAGTTAACGTCATCGCAACCCTGTCTTCAAGTGACATTCATAAAAATAGTAATCTTTTGCAATTATTTATTTATGCCTACATGATATCAAATTTAATACAAGAATTAATGTAATTTCTTTCTTTTCAGCTTACTGGGTGAACACCAAAATGTTTTCACTTCCTGAAAAGCTCATATTCAAAGGTAAGTTTAGATATTGTTTTTTTTTTCAATATAACATGTATGACAGAGACTTATGATTTTACATCTAATTTAAAATAGTTTGTTATTTTTTTCCTTAAATAAGTGAATAAGTATGCAGTGAATTCTCACGTTAAGTGTATGCATATTACATACTTACTTAAGGTGGCGATATATTCCGGGACGGACCTAGGCCTCAACCAACATGCGTCTTCAGCCAGCTCGGTTCCTAGCTAGCTGTCTCCAGTTTCGCACTCTTAATTGGTTGAGGTCCTCTTCCACCTGCGTGAGTCACCTAAGTCGCGGTCTTCTTCTACTGTGCATGCCGTCCTTCGTTATTGGATTCGAAGACCTTCCGGGCTGGAACGTTGATGTCCATTCGCTCTACATGACCCATATAAGTCGTTGGATTTTTATTCAATTAACCAAATCAGTGTCGCTATACAGCCCGTACAGTTCGTCTTTGTATCTTCTTCTCCACTCTACAAATATGCATACGGGACCAAAAATCACCCGAAGAATTTTTCTCTCGAAGCATCCTAAGAGGCTCTCATCTTTCTTTGACAGGGTCCAGGCCTCAGTGCCATAAATGAAAACCGGGATGATGAGTGTCTTATACTCGTAGGTCGTAGATGGTGATTTTAGTTGCTCTAGAGAGGACTTTACTACTCGATTGCATTCTAAGATCAAAGAAGCAGCGATTTGCAAGAGTTATTCTTCGTTTGATTTCAGCACTGTTGTCGTTGTCTGATTTTATAGCGGTACCTAGGTAGACAAATTCCTAATTTAACTCAAAGTTATAGCTGTCTTTGGTAACGTTTTGTCCAAGACATCCATTTTTCCAATGTCCTTTTTTGATGACAGCATATACTAAAACCCATCTTCTCTGCTTCCGTCGTCGCAATGCTCAAAAACGCACTACTGACATCACGCTTTGATCTTCTATGTATGTCAATATCATCGGCGTATCCGAGTAATTGGATGGACCTTTGGAAGATTGTGCCTCTAATTAGTTAAGTTAGGGTACCCACATGTTTTCTTCTTACGATTAACAAATTTCCAAAAACTATCAGAATTATTTTTAAGGTTTAATTCAAGAGTAGTCAGTGAAAAGTTGTTTTATTACAATGAACGTGCTATAATCATCATCAGTTCTTGTTTGATTATACCTTATCCAAGCTTTGTTCCTTTTGTTTTTTAAGTTTTTAACGTGAGAATCAAACCATGGTGGAACACTCAAGTTATTTCAAGTCTTTTTAAATGGAATCGTTTTGTAGAAACAGTCAAAAAGAGTTAAATAAAAAATGTTACACATATCGTCAATATTTAAGTTACAAAATAAGTGATCCCAATTGAACGTACATAATAAGTTAAAAAGGTTTTCAAAATTACACCTACTAAAGTTGAATTCTAGTTCTTTGTTATTAGATAGCATATGAGGTGAAGCCATGTTTAAATTAAGTGCTATGTCTAATACAGGATGAAGGCGATCTTCGTCCACAGTTTTGACAGCAGAAGAAATCACAGCTGCTTCAGAGCATATGGTTTCGGAGAAAAATACCAGATCGAGTGTTTTTCCAAAACGGTACTTCACACCGTTGAGTTGACTTAAGCCACATGAAGACATACCATCTGTTAATAAAAACTCGTTTGAAGATGACGCGTTTATTGGAACGTAGAAGTTATCGTCGTGTATTTGAATCCAATTGAGATTGGGTAAATTAAAATCACCAACAACCAGTACTTCGTCTTCAGGCTCCAAAAGGATATAAATACTTTCTATACAGTTGTTTAGTTTTTCATAAACCTCGTTCTTGGAGCTTGGAGTTATATATGCTGGTACAATAAATAAATGTCCTCTTGCCATTTTAATTTTTAAGCATAGTATTTCGATGTCTGTTGATCGAAAGATCGAAACCAGTGAGAGTATTGTTGATAGCGACAAGAATTCCGCCACCAACGGGCGGCGGGCGTTTGAATTGTCTGAGTTATTACGACCACGTCTAAAGTCTTGATAAGAGGAGTCAAAAAGCTCCGACTTTATAATACAAAAGAACTATCATGAAAAAAAAAGTATTTTATACGTGTTTTATTTACGTTTACTTTTGAAACCGCAAAATGGATAACCCTGTATAAGAGAAAAAGTTTCACATTTATCAATATGATCTTCTGTCGGAAATTGGCTTTCAAATTTAAAAAATAATAATGTTGAATGATACAATAAATAAGAATTTATAAATTTATGCTCGTAGATGCACATTTTCCAAACATGACACACTTTCAATCAATTAAATTCAAGTGGCGGAAAGGTCCAACTTGCAGGTTTCCTTTCAATTCATTGGATGAAACAATTTTGATTACATTTGGTGATGTAAGGCCCTGGGAAGTTCTGATTCATTAAAATCTGCAACAATAAATTAATTTTATAAATCACCTTGATATAATTTAATGCTTTCTGAATAAATGGACAGCGAACTACTAGGTGGATATTACAATGTTATTGAAGTCAATTTCTGAACGTACACTATACCAGACATTTTAAGGGCAACTTCAAAATGACTTCTTTTCATTATTATTACTTTTGTTTTTAATTCCATGATTCCTGTCCCTGGTAAGACAATATTTTTATTCTTTTTTTGATTGACGATGAAGAACTTTTATTAATCGATGTGTAATAGGCGTGAGAAGTTGAAGTGTATGTTTATTTTTTTGCGAACTATCGAGTTGTGAAATTCTGTATTATTATTCTTCAACTTTGCAAGGTTGGTGATTTGGTTTTGTATGATTAATTCTTTTTTGTTTTTTCTTTTAATGCGAGTGATTATGTTCATGTTGTATGTTATGCAAATGCTTAAAGAAGTTAAACAAAACAATAGGACGGAATTCGATGTCGTGATGTGTTTTAACATCATTTCATTTTGTTTTCTGACAATAGATCATTATTGTATAGGTTTTTATTAAGATAAAATCAAGTAGCTAAAAGTGTTAACAAATATTTAAAATTAACTAAAGGTTTAGCATTGATTTGGTGATTGTTTTTT
Source organism: Eupeodes latifasciatus (assembly GCA_920104205.1). NCBI lineage: Eukaryota > Metazoa > Arthropoda > Insecta > Diptera > Syrphidae > Eupeodes > Eupeodes latifasciatus. The sequence continues at coordinate 172,749,142 of OV049924.1, read as the reverse complement.
TTTTTATTAAAAACAATTCATGACATTTTTATTAGTTTTGATTAATTGAAGTTTGTGTGTGTTAACCAATTAAACCAATGTTTAATAATAAAAGTTGTTATTATTATGATTTAATTTTGTTGTTGATGGCCTTGAGTTGTGTTATTTTAAAATATTACTTATCTTCGTAATTTTTTTTTGAGAATTATGTTTTTATATCGCATTCTTTTCTATATTTAGAATTAACATTAAATATAATAATTTTTGTTGGTGTCTTTTGCAGTATAGAACTAAATTTGTCTATGATTCTATTCTGTGGCATGAATTTCAAGTTGTCACGTTCTACATCTAATTTATTTCTATATTTTTTTTTCAGGTAGACAATCTTTTTCACATAAATTTGACTTAGAAAATGGAATAAGGACTCTAATAGCTCTTTCGGATATTGAAGGATGTTGCTTTCTAGCACTTAACACCAGACAACTTTCAAATGCTTGTTACTTTTTTGAAAATCAGGTTTTCGACTTGGGATAAAAAATAAGTGAACAAAATTCTTTTTTTCTGAATATTTGTCTTCTTTATTTTATCAAATGGCTTCAACTTGATTTGTTTGGAAGTTTCGTGTGAAAAAAGGTCGTCCACCACAATGAACATATGGACGCATAGATGGGAGTTTGGTACACATTTAATACAAACTGTTTTGATGTGGCGATGACAAATGTGTCATCTGGCCTGAAAATAGAACGTTTTAGGAACAATTTTAAATCTCTCTTTGTGGCCAACTTCCACAAACTTTAAAACTGAGTTTTACACATATTTTAAGTTTTACAGTTTGGACAATGTTTTGGTCATACATTCACAAAAAATATATACAGCTAATTTTTATTTGATAAATCACCAAAAAGAATCAAATTTAGAAACCGCTGAGTTCGACAGCAAGTGGTCGAAGTTAAGTGTCTCAAACTTACCAATAATCAGGGAAACTTTGTAGGTTACAAGTACAGCTGATTTTCATTGATACTTCCCGTAGCAACTTTCCATAAGGATTTCCTATTCCTCTGCATCTCCTGTAGTTTTATGTTGAAAAATTCACTAGGCTTATGTATATTCTTTGATACCTACCATTTTGAAGAAAAGCAAGTATTGCTACAAAACTCTTCGTAGTTCGGTGAAAAGTAAAAACTATGCAATAGAGGAAGGGATGATGAAGTACGGAAATTATTAAAAAAAACATAATATAATATTCTTTTTGGAACAAAGTTTGTTGAGTGTAGCATTGCAATAAAATTGAAAACGCACATATTTCTGTTGCTTTATAGAAAAACTGTCGCGGACCCTCTTCTTCTTCGTCTAATATTTTGTGTGAAATAAATAATTTGTAGTCAATATCTTTCTTTGTTCTCCTAAAACTTCAGTTGGAAACCATTTCTTATCAGTTTTTTGTTGTTTTTGTGGTTTGTTAAAAAAGTTTTATGTCGAATTTTTCTAAAAGACTTAATTACCAACAATATTTTTGAACTGTTTGATTTTAAATTCTGATTTTGTTAACGAGATTTTTAGTCGAAAACCAATTTTTACCAAGTTTAGCAGCATGTAGTACCCGTGGCATGATGGTTAGGGCGTTGGACTGTAGTCCATGGGGTTTAAGCCTTGGCCGGCTTACAGGTTTAGTTTTTAGTAGAATAGGAATGGTAGTACCCGTGGCATGATGGTTAGTGCGTTGGACTGTTATTGATATTAGTTTTTTTTTGAAATTTTCTAATGAATACAAAAATAAATAAAATGAATTAAAGTTAAATAGATCTTCGGGCCGAAAGGCATTAGCATTAAGTATTATTGTTTAACTTAGAGTGTCCGTATGGGACCAGTAAGTTAGTTGTAAGTTATGGTTAATTAGGCTAGTTTTATGAATTTTTGTCTAGCTTTAAGATAGATTTAAGATTGAATTAATAAAAATGAATTTGGAGAAAAAAAAAAAAAAGTGCGTTGGATTGTCATGCGAGAGGTCTTGGGTTCAATCCCTGTGCCACCTTAATTAAAAAAAAAAAAGAGTTCTCACGGGTACTGCCTCTTGCGAGGAATTGACAAATTCTCCAAGAGTAATTCTTGTCATGAAAAAGTGCTTTCTCAAATAAGCCGTTCGGATTCGGCATATAAACTGTAGGTCCCCTCCATCCCTGCAATTACTCGCACACAGGAATGGTTGAGAGTTGTAAGTCACTAGGCCCTAGTTCTCTACGGACTGTTGCGCCACCTAATTTATTTATTTATTTATTTATTCAGAATAGAAATGGTAGCACAAAAAAAAATACAAACAAAATACAAAAAAAAAAAAACAAAAAAAAATTTAAAAAACATTAAAAAAAAATGATTAAGAAAAAAAAAGGACAACAAAATATGAAAAACAAAAAAATGTTAGATAGTTAGATTTGCTGCTGTGGATGTTCTAGTTTTAAGTAGTTTATAGGTAGAATAAGTAGTTTAAGTTAGTTTTAAGTTTTATTTAAGGACCTAATTTTAAGTAGTTTTTAAGTAAAAATAAAAAAAGGATATTGATATTAGTTTTTTTTTTAATTTTCTAATGAATACAAAAATAAATAAAATTGAATTGAAGTTAAATAGATCGTAGGGCCGAAAGGTATTAGAATTAAGTATTATTGTTTAACTTAGAGTGTCCGTATGGGACCAGTAAGTTAGTTGTAGGTTATGGTTAATTAGGCTAGTTTTATGAATTTTTGTCTAGCTTTAAGATAGATTTAAGATTAAATTAATAAAAATGAATTTGGAGAAAAAAAAAAAAGTGCGTTGGACTGTCATGCGAGAGGTCTTGGGTTCAATCCCTGTGCCACCTTAATTAAAAAAAAAGAGTTATCACGGGTAGTGCCTCTTTGCGAGGAATTGACAAATTCTCCAAGAGTAATTCTTGTCATGAAAAAGTGCTTTCTCAAATAAGCCGTTCGAATTCGGCATATAAACTGTAGGTCCCCTCCATCCCTGCAATTACTCGCACACAGGAATGGTTGAGAGTTGTAAGTCACTAGGCCCTAGTTCTCTACGGACTGTTGCGCCACCTAATTTATTTTTTATTTATTTAATTTACCAATTTTGAGCACTATTTTTTGTAGATTTTAATTTTTATTTATATTTTACTGAAAGAAATTAGTTTGAAACCAATATTTTTAAGTTTTGAAAAGATATTTAAGTCGAAAATCAATCTTTACCAAGTTTAAGTAATGTTTTTTTTATTTTTTTTTGCGAAAAAACTGTATTCTATTCTTCTCAAAATGTTACTGAATGGTGAAAACAATATTTTTTATAGGATACAATTAGTTTGAAGCCAATATCCTTAATTCTTGAAAAGATATTTGAATCGAAAACCAATTTTTATCAACTTTTAGTTATGTTTTTTAAACATTTTTATTTTTCGTGGGAAAAACTGTTGATCCGATTTTTATCAGAGTTTTTTTTTAGATGTCGAAACCATTATTCTTCGTTGCATACATTTATTTTGGAGGTGACAATAATTGCGAATAGAATAATTTTATAATCAAATTTGAATTAAGGTTATCAAAACTGATCCAAAAGTTCAATTTGATTGCCAGGAACATAACCTTGTCGATCAGTGTAATCATTTGTAAATGATTGAAATTTAACCAATTTACTTGACTATAGGTCTGAATTATGTCAAATGATTTATTGGGGTTTCCTTCTCGAAATTCTTATTATATTTATTAGTAATTTTTTGGTATATACAGTCAAACTTCGATAACTCGAACTTTGATAACTCGAATTTTTTATAACTCGAACCAAGTTGTGTGGCAGTAGCGTTTAGAGTCTATATTCCGTACATATTTACTTTGATAACTCGAACTTGTATAACTCGAATTTCTCTATAACTCGAACAAAAAAATGACACTTACACTGCGTAAGTCGAATTTTATGGGGGAATTCCCATTTTTTAGAAAAAGAAACTTTGAAGCATATGGATGCAGGAAAAAAACACGATATCACATTACTTGAGTGCATCAATACAGTTGGAAAAACTTGGATGTCAAAAGTCAGACTATAGCTAATTGCTTCAAAAAAGCTGGTTTTGGCCAATTTTCCACATGGGAAAAAGAGGATGACATTCCTCTTGTTTTTCTTAATAATATTGATGAAGATCGAGCTTTGATGGAAGCTGAATATGATGAATGGATAAGGCAGAGTGATATAGCAACGAACATAACTTTAGATGATTATATGGAGGTAGATGACGATATTTGTACGTCGCCCTTTCCTACAGACGAGGATATTATTGAGCAGTGTAGCTCTGAATCGTTGAACCCAACTTCAATCAATATTGAAAGTGATGACGAGACTTCGTTTGAAGAGGAACTCATTCAGCAGCTTTCAAAGCGTGTGTGGCAGATGCATTGGATAATTTGAATTTGTATTTGCAAACGTCTGAAGATACAACAGATGAAATTTATGCAGCTCTAAATAAACTAGAATTTTGTTTCCAAAAAAAAAAAAAAAAAACAATCAAAAAAACTACTTGCAGACAAAAATTACTGAATACATGAAATAAGTTTTTGGTTTGTGTTTCTATGTATGTTTAACTTATTTGATAAAATAAAGCACATAATGTTGTGCATATGAATTTGCGATATGCTATTGTTTAATTTTAAAATTGTTTTTATTTTGATTATACATTTTGATAACTCGAAGTCTTGATAAGTCGAACTTTTTTCGTGGATAGTAGTAGTTCGAGTTATCGAAGTTCGACTGTATATGTATTTTCCTAATAGGCTTTCTGTCCATTCAAAAATGTCATTCAATTTATTATAATATTGAATTCCAAAACTGAAAAAAAGAATAAAGAAAATATAATCAGTATTCTTTATGTTACTTTTGAATTTTTCTAATTTTTAATTTTTGTTTCCAGCTTTACTTTTGCTCTTCTTGACGGAATTTATATTGAGTGAAACCATTGTAAGTGCACAAAATATTTCAGCCTCATTATGCTAGGTATTAACAAAATATTATTCTTATTTAAACTAAATATTGTCCTCAGAATCGAACCCCAGCACGAATTCTTGCCAAACAAACTGGGGCAGCTCAATTCGAAGAACACATTGAACAACACCGCGATTGTAATGAACATCATCATCGGCTTAGAAAAAGATCATCCGACGAAGATCTGGATTATGAAGTATATCAGGGCGTAGTTGGACGACCCGGCATTGACTTTCCCATATTTCCACGAATTCCTCAAACTACATTTAGCTGTAGATCATATGGAAATGGATATTTTGCAGATTTAGAAACCACATGTCAGGTAGGGTCAATGAAATATGCATCAGATCTATATTAGTTTTAATTGAAAGAATTTTTTTTAATAATTACAGGTTTTTCATATTTGTGAAGAGGGACGTAAAATATCATTTCTCTGTCCAAATGGAACGATATTTCAACAAAGTGAACTAACTTGTGATTGGTGGTTCAAGGTTAATTGTGCTGGTTCACCAGGATTTTACGCTGAAAGCTCGGAAATTCTGAGCAAATCACGAAGACATAGAGTGAAAGTTAATAGCTTACATAATGGATATACAAGTAATAATAAGGTTGCTGCGATTATTCCCGAAAGTAGGCACTATAAAGGATCAGACAGAAGAATTGACTCAAATGAAAATCCATCCGTGGAGAGTTTTGACTTTGAAGACATCTCTGATGACAAGTCGAATAATAAGTCAGGTGACAAATCGATTGACAGGTCAATTGACACCTCAAATGACAGAACAAACTATCGAACAAATAATAGACCTAGTGATCGAACAAGTGTAAGATCGAATGATAGATCGAACAACCGATCAAATAGCAGACCAAATACTAGAACCAACAACCGTTCTAACAATCGATCGAATGAAAAACTTAAGATACAAAAAGATGAATTCTTGACCAATCCTCCACTAGAAGACAATCATAATCAAAATAATGAACACGAACTACAGATAACCGCTGAATCGTCTTCGTTTGTCAAAAATCCAAGAATTAATAGCTACACAAGTGGCGACAAAACATTAAATAAAGAAAGTGAATTCGATGTTGTAAGACCTTCGGATAGAGTCAAAGATGTTCAGACTTCAAAAGTGGCCAGTCCTGCTAGGGGTAGTCAAAAGCATAGCTATAACGACAACGATAAACCTACTAACTTCTATATAACATCGAAACCCGATATAAACTTAGCGTCAACACCTGGGAAGGTGAGCTATCATACCACAGCTTTTCCTGAGCACTATACAAATAGGAACTTATTAGATGAAGCGTCGGTAGATGAAAAGCAATTTGTGAAACCAGACGGTGAAGATCATCCTGCTTTTGAAGCGCACAGTACTATCAGACCAGACTTTTTTGCCAATGGGCCGATTATCAATAGAGTCACAACACCTTCTCAATACCCTGGCACATACTCTACAGCTCGACGATTAGACACTACCCGTACTACACCTTTTTACACACCCACTGTTCCATCAATAGTTAGAAGCAGGCCAACCGAATCCAAGACTATCTTTGTGAACGTAGTAAAAACAGATGAGCCTACTACACTCAGAGGTGCAATAACAACTGACAATATAACACCAAAACCTCTTACAACTACTGAAAGGGAAGAAAAAACTGACATCCACCGATTTTCAATATTTTCCAATAAAGATCTTAACGTTCAACTACCTATTTATTCAGAAGGTTCTTCAAAACCAGAGAATTCATTAGGATCTTCGACTTCAGGGCCAACATATCTCCCCAAATTCACAAAAAGCAAGAAAGAAAACCTTGTAACACCAGCAAGTATCAACAGTTTCGTGTCAAGAAATGTAGAAGGAATTATTCAGACCGTTGGAGTTCTTAAGGAAACTATGAAAAATAAAGCCAAGGAAGATAAAAATTCAAGTACACGTGTGGGCTTAGAAATTCCACCCTCGTCAGGACCTGGAACATTGATATCTCTTACTAACTATTTTGCAAATGATGACCAGCTTGTGTCTACAACTAGCTCCGGTGAAGAAACAACTACTATACCTACTTCTACTTCTAAAGCAGTACCATCATTTAATATTTCAGCTGGTCTTCTGAGCAACAAAACATCAGGAAAGTACTTTAGTTTGTTCGGTTTAGGTGAAGATAAAAGTGATGCGGTTGATGATTATTCAGTAGGAGCCTCTACGGATGCACCACAAATTGTGAATTCCCCAACAGTAGTTGGGGATTTTACTCGTACAACAATCAGAGATCTGGTCCAAGATCCAGAAACAAGAAAAATTGCTCAAGTCTTCTCAAATGCTATTTCCAAATATATTGAAAATCCAGAAACATTTAGAAAAGATCTTATTGGCGTAAGACCTCAACCTCCTTCTAATAATGCTATTGACTCTACAACTCCGAGCAGTAATAGAGTAAGTACAATTACAAACAATAACATATCAGGTACCACTGTCAGTAATAGCTTAAACAAAAACACATCAATAACCGATAAAGACGAATCAACTACAAGCGGAACAACTGAATCCAACGATATCGCCAAAGAAATTAATAATGAATTTGATGTGTCGACTTCTGTATATGGAGCGATCTTACCAGAGTTCGGCGAAACAACGACTTATCGAATTGGCAGCTTTTCGACATCTAGCCCGCAAACAAATATTGAAACAGGAATTTCATCAGAACTGCTACCTCCAAATCTAGATGACGAGAACGAACACGAGTCCCTGCACAAAGTGCAAAGTCAATCCTTTATCAAGTCATATAACGATTTATCGAAATCTTTAAAACCAAATGCATTCGACGCTGGTGGTAAAAACAAAAGCAGTTTTGACAGTTCAGTGGAAAAAGAACAAACGGAGAAGCAAGCTAGAACCGAGGGCCCTTGGACACATTCAGCTATCACCCAAACTGACAAGGCGACCGATAAAACGCCAACAACCACTATTATCAACCAAGAAAGTGCTAAAACTACAGAGAGCCCTTGGTCACAGCCAAAAAAATCAGTAGACAATTTTGAGACCTCAACTCAAAAATCACAGAGAAACAATCCGTGGATCAAAGAAAAAGAAAATACCCTCAAGACTATCACAGGCATAGCATTAACGACAACTGATAGGGCACTGATTTCAAAAGATAAACCAATCGAAAATACCTTAAATTTGGCGAACCCCTGGTTGCAAAACCAACTTCCTACAGTAAAACCAACGGAAAACCCTTGGTCGCAGATTACTCAATCAATTTACCTTGATCCCTTGACAATCAATGACGGCCTTATGAGGGAGCCAAAAACAACAACTTCCCGACCAATTATCGATGTAAATACAGACCGCAGTAGATTTGAAGATGTTTCACAGGGTGAAGAAGGTATTGAAGATATTCTTAATAGCCCTGAGCTATCGTCCGAACTCTTACCAAAAAATAACGGTCTTCAAAGAATAGCAAATAAGCTCTTCGGTGGTCTTAACGAAACCGAAGCAGTGCATCTGCAAAATGTCATGAAGAAAGCCGAACACAATCAGAATGTCCTAAGATTGTTGCTTCTTTTGATTCAAACTTGTGATGATCAAAACGGTAAGGCATTGGAAAAATCACGAAAAATTCTTCTCAACGCTTTAATCGGTATGGATGAAAAGCTTAAAATTAAAAATATCTCACATGTGTCAGCAACAACAACAACGAATAAAATCCCTGTGACCACATACCATCGAGTCTTCAGTGATAAAATAACATCAACTACAACCAGTGCAACTACAACAGAACTATCAAACGAAAGTGAAGAAACTACGAAATTTGAAATACATGTTCCAGATGATGAAGACAATACTATTAGTACTTCAACTTCAAAACCAGTGTCATTAGATAGGCAATCGAAAAGTTATAATAATCCTAACAAAACCTCTGATGAGAGGGCCTTAGAACTTCTTAAATCACTTTATTCCCTAGCCTCTAAATTTAGCAGGCGATGATTTATGATTTATCACGCCGAATAAATAAATTATCAGCCAACATTGTCATACCTAAGTAATAAAAAAAGATTGGCTTAGAACTAAGAAGTTTATGAAGAGCTAATTTTTGTTTATAGAAAAAAAATAAGTTATTTAGTTAATTTATTTTGAGATATAAAATTTTCTAAAAATAAATGTTTTTTGAGAACTTACTTGTATTATAGAACGATGAAAAAGAAATTAAAACATTCAGCTAGAAATGTTATAAAACACTCTTAATTTGCTTACAAAACGACACAATTCAAGAAATACAATTTAGAACTTGAAACTTAAAACTTGTACATAATTGTTTCTTCCTTGTAAAACAAAAATTAATTTTTATTAATGAAGCTACAAACTACATGAAAATGAAACATAATACTCCTAAAATGCATTGCATTTTTTCTTACTCTATTATGAACTTAGCTGATTTAGTTTTTAAAAATTTTGAAATATTGTAAATATTATTAAAATTTAAATAAATATTTTTTTGTATTATTTTTATTATACTTTGTGTTTTTTTTTTTTAATTTAAAAAAAAAAAAATTTCATACAGAAAACAAAAGTTTTAACATGGCCCACGGCCGCTACAAATTCTGTTTTACTCTTTCAGAAGAACTTTTCAAACACGAAAGAGATGTATTGAGAGGACGCGTATAGCGTATAGTCAATAAAATCTAAGTACTCGGAATCACCCGCAAAAATTATCAGTACAGCTTCCTGTCCCATAGATCGGAAATAAATGAAATCCTTATATTGAAGCAAATTCTGGAGAAAACCCAGAGACCCATTTTCTCCATATCAGAGACATTCTCGACAAATGTCTGAAGAATCTCAGCACGCATTATGTCAAAGGCAAGTCTACTGAGACGGCCCTGCATGAGGTAGTGCGTGCTATTGAGAAGACAATTCATTATAAGGAATTTACTCTTGTTACCTTCCTAGACGTAAAAGGTACTTTCAATAACGTCCTTACTGAAACGATTCACGAATCACTTACTCACTTCGGGGTAGAGGTTTTTATTCAATATATGTATATGATAGAAGGATTAAAGCCTCGTTAGGTAACACAATCTCTTCCAAACATGTGAGTAAAGGAACACCCCAAGGCAGTGTTCTCTCCCCGCTCTTATCAATTTTAGTTATGAATAAAATCCTCATTTAGTTAAAAAGTTGTGGGGTGAAGGCGGTAGCTTTTGTTAATGATTTGGTTTTCATGGTAGAGGGAAAGTTTGTCATCGTGATTAGCGAAATCTTTTCAGATCCATCTGAAGAAAGTTAGCAGCTGGGCTACGAGCAGTGGACTAGGTGTTCATCAGAGCAAAAATAAACTGATGATCTTTACGACCAGAACTTAAATACCTGCCTTCACCTTAACCCGACTGAACGATCAAATCCTGTCTTTATCCTCCAGGGCATATATCTAGGAGTTATTCTAGATCCCAAACTAAACTGGAAAGTAAATATTCAAGAACGGGTTAAGAAGGCCTGCATTGCCTTTCACGCCTGTAGAAAAATTTTTATTAAAAATTGGGGCCTTCAACCGAAGATGATTTTGTGGACGTATCCAGCCGTTGTACGTCCTATTTTGTCTTATAGATCGGTTATGTGGTGGTCTTCACTCAACAAGAAATACAACATCGAGAAACTAAGGAAGGCACTACAGGGGCCCTTTGATCCAGCCCGACAGATGCCTTAAATGTTATTTTATCGAACTTTTATGCAGACCCAAGCATGATAAGGACAGAGTCACTGCAAAATGTACCGGACATTGGCTGATAGGAGAGCATGCAGCAAAGCTGGGTTTCCTTCACAATATTCACTGCCAAAGCTGCGGAGGCCAACATGAAAGGGAAACTGGATTCACTTTCTCTGTAAATGTCCTGTTCTGGCCAGTTCTAGAATGTTAAACTTCGGAAGGGCATTCTTTAATGATCTTGATTGATTATTTTGTTTCGGATTATTTCAATTCTCTAAGTAAGGGTTCCAAGTATCACTTAATTGATACAAAGTAGTAGTAGTATACATTTATTTAGTATGTTTTTTACTATATACTTACATAATAACTTAGTTTTAAGAATAAATAATTTAAATTATTGCCTGTTTACATACATATATACATACATTATAAAGTTACAGTTCTTCGAATGTGTTTAATTAATTAATTTTTTATCTTTTTAAATTCGTTTTAATTTTGATGTTACTTGGAAGTTCATTAAACATTTTTGAACCTTTATGAAATATCATATTTTGTGTTCTGGAGTCTCTATACATTTTGAATCTAAAGTTACAATTATTTCTCAAAGAATAAGTCTGGGAATCTTGTACATATTGCAAGTTAGATGTAAGATACTTTGGCATCATATTATATTTAATTTTAAAAACAAACATCAGAACATTCAGTATAATGGACTGCTTCACAGATAGCCATTTTAGGCAGGACAGCATCCAGACTGTAGGTGTCCGAAAACTGCTTCTTGTAATAGTTCTCATCGCTTTATTTTGCAGAATCTGAAGACGTTTGATTCCATCATTGGTTCCTAGGAATAAAATAGTTGAACAGAAGTCAAAATGAGGTTTAACTATTGTATTATAAATATTGACAGCACATATTGTTGTTATATATTTCCTAATTCTTTTAAGAAAACCAATTTTTTTTTATATTGTCCAATTTAATACCCAAGTATTTTATTTCATCAACTTGTTCAAGTTTGGAGTTATCAATTTCAAGGCTGATTCGATAATCACTGTTAATGACCATACACATAGTTTTGGTCACGTTAGTCTTTAACTTGTTAGCACTTAACTATTCGCATTGATTAGCCAAATCACTTTGTAATATAATATTATTGATACTCTAAAAGATTTAAATCTTAATGTATCTACATATGTAAATCTTGTTTGAAATAAAGAAATGAAATGAAAAATGAAAATGAAATCACTCTTTATCATTTCTTCGTTTAAATTGATATATTTACCACTCACATACATCAGGGCGTCATCAGCAAAAAGTGAAATTTTACAATAATTTAATGAGTTGGGGATATCAATTATATATATAAGAAAGAATAAAGGACCCAAAATTGTTCCTTGTGGTACACCAAAGTTTGTAAATTTTGCACTGGATAGTTCACCATTAACACAAGTTTTCTGGGATCTATTTGTTAAATATGTTTTGAACCACTCAAGTTCAATACCATGTACACCATATTTCTCCAATTTTTCAACTAATATCATTCTGTCGATTGTTTCGAACGCTCTTTGAAAATCTAAAAATAACGCAACTATGTTATTTCCATCATGAACAAGCTGTTTAAAAGTCATAATCAGCCAGTTTAATAATGCTTCACATGAATGTCCCGGACGAAAGCCGGATTGGTTTTCTATAAGCAGTAAGAACAAGAGGCTTATAGCGAATCATCGAATTTGCTTTTGCTACACTAAATTCTAAGATCTTTCTTCTCTAAAACTCTTTCAACATGGTCCCTAATTTTATACAGAAATTAACAAAGACACTTTAATATTATTAGTTTGTATTGTTAGTTGTAGAATATCATTTTGTAAAAGATAATTGGCGCAACAGTCCATAGAAAACTAGAGCCTTGTGACTTACAACTCTCAACCATTCCTGTGTGCGAGTCATTTCATGGAGGGACATACAGATTAAAGCCGAATCCGTACGACTAATTTGAGAAATTACTTTTCATGATAAGAATTACTCTTGGAGGTTTTCTCGATTCCTTCCAAAATAATATTTCAGTTCTGGTGAAGCAACGGAACAATAAATTTATTAGAGGAAACTTTTGGTGAGCGCATTATCTCGTTTCGTTGGCCTGTGGAAGGCGTGGCCTTCAAAATTGTGTTATTTAACACCGCTTTACTATTTTTTTTTTGTTGAGCTTATACTACTGGCACCTTGGAAGAGAATGTTAGGAATGTTATTGCTGACATATTGGTCCTCTCAGCTAGAATTTTTTCTAGATAGCCGTGGCGCACACTTGCCCGAAATCATTATTAAAACATAATGGTAAACCCTTAATAATGCTTTATTATGTGTCATAACATTCAAGTATGTGCGGTTTATTTCTTCTTGAAAACCTGACGTCTAAAAAACACCCTTAAAAATAAACTTTTGATAAAGAAATTTCCATTTGGAATTATTGATCGACTTTTGTGAACAAGGGAAGGCGAAATAAATAATGGGTGGATTTATACATTAAGATGTTCTTCTAAATTATCGTTAGAGTCTTATTTGAAAGAACAAAGCAATTAACCACTCACCACTTAAAGCTATCAAGTCAAATCTGCTGTTGGACAAAAGCTTGGGTACTGTTAATAATATCAAATTCTAAATTTAGTATACATATAAGTGGTTTCATGTGTGTTCTTTTTTGAACAATTTGTGACTTTAGTTTTATGCCAAAAAGAATTGGTCAAGTGATATTTTTAAGAAATGTTGTTAATAAACATTAGTGAGATAAATAATATTACATTTCATGAATCAAATGATTAGTTTATTGTTTTAACAAAAGGATAAAATGCAAAGAGAGCAATTATATAAAAACATTGATTTATTTTGTAATGAAAAGGAGAATGGGCCTTTTTGTATGGGGTGTGGTCCACGTTCCGCAATTTGACGCACTGTCATATGTAATTTTTTCAGATCAGTAAGAAAAATAATAATATCTCTAATTACGTATGAGGGAATGACGACATAATAAACGTACTATATACATACATACCATAGTCAAAAAAGTCTCCGGTCAGAAGCATATTTTTTGTTCATTCTGTGATAAACTTAAAAATTGTTTGATTTAAAAGAATTTTTTTTTTTAAATCTACCAAGATTGAAAGAAATGATTACAACTTACAATTTTTCAACTAAAAAAATAATATTTTATTCAAAACAAAACTTAAAGTAATACAAATTCACAGCACTGGAAAAAAATAAGGAACTAAAAAGTCTACGTACCTACACTTAAAAAGTTTTTTCTTATTTTCTAAAAAAAAAAAGGAACTGTTTATCCCAAAACAATAAATATTTTTACTTAATAACTAGTAGGACCACCTCTGTATTTTATCACTTCCTGCAACCTATTTTTCATGGAATGGACCAGTTTAGAATTAGTGTCGGGGGAAATTTTGTTCCATTCCTCAAGTAAGATGGATTTGAGGTCATTTTTGCTGATTATTGTGTGCTCACGAATTTTTTTTTCTAAATGATCCCACAAATGCTCAATAGGGTTGAGATCTGGGGACTGCGCAGGATGTTTAACTTACGTCCGAACATTATAAAGCAACCATTCTCTTACCAACATCGATGTGTGCTTGGGATCGTTTTCCCGTTGGAAAACAAAATTGTCGCCAAAACCCAGTTTTTCAGCACTTGGACGAAGATTTTCTTTTAGAATATTTAAGTAGCCATATTTATCCATGGTATAATCAATGAAAACAAGGTTTCCAACACCGGAAGAGGCCATACAACCCCACACCATTACATTGCCACCGCCGTGCTTCATAGTAGGAGTCAAGTTTTTCGGGTTAAGAGCCGTGTTGGGCTTCCTCCACACCATACGACGACCATCCGAGCCAAAGATGTTAAATTTACTCTCGTCGGTAAATATAACTTGGTCCGAAAACGAGTTTTCCTTTGCAAAGTGTTCGATGGCGTAGTCCAGTCTAGCTTTCTTATTTGCCTTTCTAATGAATGGCTTCTTCCGGCTTACTCGACCACGTAATCCATTCTTGTTCAAGAGATTGCGAATTGTTTGAGAGCATACATCAACCCCGTCGCTGATTTTCAGTTTTCCAGCGAGAATTGGTGCACTTTGCTTTGGATCCTCTGCAACACTCCTCAGCAACCTCTTCTCCGTACGGCGATCTATTTTTTTTGGTCGACCAGATCTTTGTTTGTTTAATATTGTTTTTGTTTTTTAAAACTGTTCCACAACATACTGAACGGAAGAACGTGGCCTTTTGACGATTTTCAAAATTTCAGCATACGACTTGCCCTCATTGCGCATGTCGATGATGATTTGCTTATTAGCTAAAGGAATTTGCTTATTTTTCGTTTCCATTTTAATTTTCTTCTAAGGAAATAAAATATTTAGCTAAAATATTATTGAAAACACTTAAACTTACAAAAAAACAAAATAATTCCTTATTGAACACCTTGCATTGCCAACTAAAACAAGGGAATGAAATTTGTACGGAGACTTTTTTGTCTCTTTTTTAAGGAACCACCACATGATTATAATCATAACGGTATCCTTCTAGCGAACAAATTTATGGAGTTTGCTAGACAAGCAAGGGGAGACAATGTACTGTCATCTGTGTTGCCATTTTAGTTATTTAATTTATCGTAATTGCTTTTTTTTTACAAAAACACCAACGATAGACTCTGTACGGAGACTTTTTGGATCATTAGATGAATTTTGTATATACAAACATATTATATTTGCCCTAAAATGAAAAAAAAATCTCAAGAAACTAGAAGGCTTGATATCATCTTTTTATTTTATATTTATACGCATTGGCTTCTTTAACAACTTGCAAAAAAAAATTCATTCCCTGTTAAATTTCAGATATGCATTCACATTATTTACACAATATTTAGATCAAAAAGTTGATACTGTTGTAACGAACAAAAATGACTTTGAATTTTTTCAAACTCAGTAAGGTAAGGTTCAGAACATTGCAGATGTCACTGACTGAAGTTGAGGTCGAAGATGTCATACAAAATGTAAACATCATTCTCAGAAATTTGAATGAAATATCAATAACCATAAATTACGTCTATGGATTGTGGGATATAATAAAATGTTGCCTCGTCGTCGTCGTTGGTGGGTGTTTCGTTGGTCTGGACGTCTCAATACGTACTTCAATAGATTCGTTGTGATATTTTTAAATTAACGAGTCACCACTGGGTGCATCTTATGCATCCAACTTTAAGTTCATGTTACATCAAACAATAAGCTACGTAAGCCCGTGCACAGTCCTAACAATCTTTTAAGATTATAGAATATGTCCGGTATATGAAGATTTTTACATTGCACTGGCATAATTGGGTGACGTGAAATAGTGCCAAATTAAATAACACCAAATTTCAAATTTGGCCTTACTTCGTTGTTCAAAACGAAATAAAACCAATTTGGTTTTATTTCGATTTATAAAAAGAAATAAGGCCAAAAAAATAATGGAAACAACGCCGAATATTTTAAAATTAAAAAATGGTTGATTTACTGTCTAGAATAGCTACTTTTGCTAAAAAGTTTTTTTGAATTGATACCACGCATACTAACAGCTAGGTATGTAAGGGGGGTCATGCTGCCCCCCCTGCAACCCCCCTGCTTGGGATCACTATAGGATTTGGGGTGGGTGCGAGTTTGGGTATATGCAAAAAACTTTTGCATTTGAGCACTAAAATCAAATAAATTCCCAACAAAAAAAAAAAGCAAGTATGGCTCACAGTTATATGAAAGAATCTCAACGCATTCATGTTCTTTGCATATACCCAAACTCGCACCCACCCCAAATCCTATAGTGATCCCAAGCAGGGGGGTTGCAGGGGGGCAGCATGCCCCCCTTACATACCTAGCTGTTAGTACGCCGTGCTATCAATTCAAAAAAACTTGTTTTAGCATAGAGAGAAAACAAAAGATAATTTTAATTTATGTTTTTTCCTAATTCTGCAAAATTTTAAATCGAAACAATGCCAAATTGCTATTATTTCGTTTTCTAAAGCGAAATAAACCCAAATTGAAAATAATGCCAAATTTGTTGGATTTGGCTTTATTTCATTTGGCGTTATTTCACGTCACCGCATAATTGTTAAGGCATATCCTAGCAATCAAAAACTTTCCTCGAGCATTGATAAAACTAAATTTTAATTAATTTAGTGTTTTATTTCATGAATGTTTAGTAAATATGCTTGTAATTCCGCTTGAAATACACTGGCACAATCAGATAGCCGAAAAGATTTAGATACATTTAAGGACTCAGAGAAGATTCCTGACCCAACTCCTTACTCCGCACCATCTTTGACCCGTATAGTTAGTGGTATCCATTTCCTCTGCAAATGTCCTGCTTTGGCAAACACTAGAATGAAATGCTTTGGGAAAGCATTCTTTCACGAACTTGATGAGCTATCTGAGACAAAGATTAGAGACATAATCTTTTTTCTCAATGCGACAAAATGGCTCTAACATAATCGCTATGAAGCTTCTATATAAATTTTTCCCTTTCTATCACAGGTCAAACGAGTTTTGGTATCAAAACGGCGCACTACAGCGCTAATTGGATCTCAGGCTAGGTTGCCTTGAGATCGCCATTTCTACCTACCTAGTGGTATCAGTGTCTTTCGTAACCATTCCATCCTCCTAATCCTTTCTGGCAGGAAAGATGACTTTAAAATCTTTACTGAGGTTCAAGGCAGGGGTGCAGTAGTTGGTGTCCGTCACCATAATATCCTCTGGAATCAGTTCTTTAGTTAGCGATGCTCATAGGAGGTGAAGAACTGTTTCTTCCTCTTCCTCTTCCTCATCCATCGCCAAAAGTTCCGACTGGAATTGATTGAATAGCAGAGCTTACAGCTATTTGTTTGCTTAGTATATCAAGAGGTGTTAGGTAGAGTGGGGTATCCAATGCCGCAGATGGGTTTATGTGAAGCGATCAGCTTATACATAGGAAAGCTGAACGTTGGACTATATTTAGTTTGTCGTGGTTTATAGCTTTTTGTAAAGCAGTCCACCATACTGCGACACCTTACATTAAAATCGGTCTGATTACTGATGTGTATAATAGGGTGGAGTGAAATTTTTTTTCTTTGAAATTCTAAAAAATACCCCCCGCAAAAGTTGCATATAGTTATAAAACCAATTTTAAGAATTTTTATTTTTTTTTATTTTCACCACTAGGGGTCACGCAAAGCAAAGAAAAAAAAATGTATTTACAATTTTTTTTTTTATTATTTTTTTTTTATTTAGTGTATGGGGTTTTCTACAACTTTGAAATGTATGAACGAGTTTAAGAATGCCCTATTTTTATAAAACAGACCTTTGTTATTCTATTTTCTTTTTAGCAATTTTCTATTTATTAGGTTACCTATATTTTAATTCATAATAGAATTTGATGGGTTTTGGTATAATGTTCTTCATAATCAATGTTTCTGAAATGTTTCTTTCGTTATTATTATTAATTTTATTTCTGCACTTCTGCAGTATTACAAAATTTAATTTGAAAAAGAATCCTAGTTTCCTTGCACCGTTGCTTGAAATAAAATTTAAAACCAAAAACTTAGTTGCCCGGCATTAGGTGCCATTTTAATTATTCAAAATAAACCTAACTGCTTTTCACTCGTGACTCGTGTATTAAGCCTAGTACGCTGCTGATGCGAAACGAAATTTTTCGGCGGTCTCCAAGTGCAGAGCGAAATTAAAACGAAAACCACAGCAGAAAAATATTTGTGGAGAGTTCTGTCTGGAAGTTGAATTTCACTGCTTGTCTTCATCACTTCTTGCACATCACCAATAACATCGTGAGTTTCCGATTCAGAAATGCAATGTTGGAACACATTAGACAAATCCATTTTATTTTAAATCAAATATAAATCAAAGTCAAAACACCGAAAGTCACGAGTAAACACTTTTTTTTAAATACAAAAATTAAACGTCAAAATTTCGCAAGCAATTAATATGCTGGGCAATTAAATTGAGAACGAAAAGAGTGGAGAATTGTACTAAGAAATCTAGTACAGCTATCCACTAAAATGTCGCATTTCGTCGTTCAGCAGCGTACTGAAAAACGAAAAGCACAGCGAAATTTTTCGTTTATGATTTCGTCATGTCATTTTTGTATGGGAATTTTCGTTTCGCATCAGCAGCGTACTAGGCTTTACAAAAGAAAATTTGATTTACAAATACTTAAGTGTTCCCTTTAATTATTTTCTACAAACATTATTGTTTTAAAAAAAGTAAGTTGTTGAGATGTACGTCGTACGATTGCCTTGAAAATCGAAAACAATATTTTACTGGAATTTTTTTCTAGAGATTAAAGTCAGAATGGATACTATTACTCGCTCACAGAGAAAAGTTTGCCAAATATTTGGAACAGGGAAAATGTTATCGATGCGTCTGTTGCCAACTAACGAAGATGTTTGTCGCAACATTTTCTTCCTCGAAGAAGAAGAAATCTCCTTGATGAAGAGAATATCACTCACAGCTTCGAAAACCATGCAAATCTACGTTATGTCTTCAATTCCAACGGTCGGTAAGTTCAGTGTTGAGAAAAAAATTAAACGAGAAAAGGACTGCTGCAGTTAAGCGATTTTAAGAACGATGGCAAAAACCTCTTTGACATATCAGCTTGTAAGTGCATTGGTTTGAAGTGCTGCTCCTGTTCAAAAGAAAAAAAAGTTCCAGTAAAAGAGCGTTCCTTTCTTGAAGATCAAAGGACTCAAAGAAAAATGGCCATTGGCACAGTCGATGTTATTGAAACCAGTAAGCTTCAAAAATCCCTTGCAAGAAAGTTGACGAGTTCTTCAGCTTCAAGCTCTGCCAGCAAGCCGACTCAATTCATCACTGAAACAGACGAAACCGAAATCTACTCTTCAGATGCCGAATCTGTTGTGATTTCAATGCCACTAGAAGAAAAAACACGGTTAGGCAATGACGCTCTTTTCAACACCAACCAAAAATGTCTCTCTAATGTTGCGAAGGTGGCAGACAGATTCAGAATGTCTGATAGACCAACAGCAACAATGGTAACAGCAGTTTTAAGAGACTACGGTGTTATCCATGATCATGATATGGATCAATCAAATATTGCTGACAGAAGCAAAGTAATTAGAGAAAGGTCAAAATCAAGTAAGCAATTGATTAACGCATCTATCCGTGAACCCTTAGGGATCTATTTTGATGGTCGCAAGGACTCAACAAAAACGCCTCGTGGTAATGTTATTGAAGATCATATCGTATTGATTGCAGAACCAGAATCCAAGTACCTTGGTCATATTATACCAGAAAATGGAAAAGCCGAAACTGTTACAAATGCCATAATCCAGTTTCTTGAACAAACTGGTATCTCAATGCACAATATTAAACTTATTGGGTGCGACGGAACCAATGTAAATACCGGGCTAAGAGGTGGAATTATTCGGCAAATTGAGATAAAAATTCAACGCCCTCTGCAATGGTCTATTTGTATGCTCCACGCAAATGAACTGCCTCTTAGACATCTACATATTTGAGAAGCTTTTTGAAAAAACATCTGTACCAAAAGCTTACTCTGGTGATATTGGAAAAGATCTAAAGAACTGCCAAAATGTATGTGTTGCTCAGTATCAGGCAGTTCAAATTAACTTACCTGATCTCCCATTGTCTTGCCTGAGCTCGGATCAAAAATATTTTTATGAAATATGTAAAGCTATCAGCAACGGTGTCCGTGAAGGATCAATTTTTGATAAAAATCCTGGAACGATGGTGCATTCAAGATGGCTTACGACAGCTTACCGCATTCTTCGAACTTATGTGTCAAAAGAATCTCCTGAAGAGCCATTGAAGCAGATAGTCGAATATATTGCTAAAGTTTATTCTGTTATGTGGTTTGAGATAAAATCTCAGCCTTCCTTCGTATATGGTGCCAAGCACTTTTTTAAGGCAATTAAGTTGGCAAGGTATTTGCCAGATGATTTAAAAAAAGTAGTACATGCTGTCTTCGCTCGGAATGGATATTTTGGGCACTGTGAAAACATTTTAGTAGCTATGTTGTTTGATGATCGCCAAAATATTCGAGAGCTAGCTCTTCGCCGTGTACTTAAAGCAAGGGCAGCATCCAATTGCAATAATAATGAAGAAGTTGTCCGACAATTTCAGCTTCCAAACTTCCGTTTTGAAGCAGATGAATACTACGAGTTGATAGATTGGTGGCAAATTGAAAGAAACCGTTTGACTGAACCTCCTTTACTAGTGGGTTTACTGAAGAATACCTTTGGGACATTGTGCAACAAAATGAAACCAGTAAGTAAAATCTATTAAAACAGCTTCCATGCCACAGCCAAGCAGTTGAAAGAGCGGTTAAGTTGGTGACCGAGGCTTCCCAGACTGTTTGTGGGTTTAAAAACAGAGATGGACTTATTAAAAACACTTTGATGTCTCGAAAAGAACTGCCATATTTAGAAACAAAAAAAAATTATAAAAAATAAAAGTTAAAAAACAAAATATATATAAATACTATCATGTTTTTTTTATATAATAAGATGGAAATGACCTTTTTTTAAAAAATTAAAACAAAAAAAAAGTACCCAGTAGTACGTGAATATTTAAAGGGATTGCCCGACCCCTTGCGGTCATTTTTATAACAAAAAAAAATAATAAAACTAAAAATAAAATCTAATAAAACTACCCAACAAAACTTTTGCAAAACTTGCGCGAGGTATGTTTTTGTTAGACTTTATGTCCTTTTTTAGTTTAGGGTTTGTTTTCAAAACTAAAAAATAATTTGTTTAGTTCATAAAATGATCAAACAAATTTTTTGCTGGGGGTATGCTTTTCAAATATTTTTTCAATTTTTGTTCGATTAAAATTGCGATGCGCGACCCCTAGCGGTCACTTTGGAAACTAAAAACAAAAATTAAAGTTATTAACATAACCCTATACAACTTTTGCAGGGTGTATTTTTTTCATATTCTTATTTTTTTTCATATAAGATCGCTCCACCCTAGTGTATAACCAATTTGTAATTCGAGGTTTTAAGCCCCATTTATTACCAATAGCTTTTTTATAAAGAAAAGAGAGCTTCAGTAACTTTTTTGACTCCTTCTTGTATATTGCGTTCCCAATTTAGTTTTTTTTTTTGTTTAAAATAAGACCTAGGTACTTAGCCTCGACTGAGAACTTTAAATTGATTTCCTTATTGTAGGGAGGTTTAACATATGGAATTTTGTACTTCCTCGAAAATACGATTGAATCGGTTTTGTGTGTTTTGACACCCAGTCCACACCGATCAGCCCAAAGTATAAGTTTGTCTGAAGCATTTTTTAAGAGTTCTTTTAGGGTGTTAAAACCTCTTTATCAACGTCATCCGCATAGGCAATCACTCTGAAACCCTGCGTATTCAGACTAGTTAGAATATCATTTACCACCAAGTTCCAGAGGAGAGAATATAGAACACCACCTTGCGGTGTCCCTACTTACGAATCTTCTAGCAGAAGAGTTCCCATTTTTTAGTTAATTTGCCTGCTAGTCAGCAATCAATTAAATAACTCCCCATGCGAACTCTACATGCAGAGATGTTAGTGCAGATGTGATTGCAGATGTGTTCACGTTGTTGCCTTCGATGTCAAGAAAAGCAACCATTGTGAACTCTCTATGATAGAGGGAGTATTCAATGGTGCGTACTAATGTGTGTAACGCCGTTTCCACCGATTTGTCTTGTAACCACCTAGAAGTCTTGTATCAATAGTTCGGAAGCCATCTGCATTTTTCAGACAACTCGGCATCGCTGGATTAGTGAAAGAATTTTCAGTAGCCTGAAGGCTTCCCAAGTTTCTTCTATCGTGCCTCAGAAGGACCGCTTAGATTTCCTTGGTGCCTTCTTTGTAAGAATCCCAATGGGAAGCTACTATTGTGGCTTTGGCTCTAAAAAAAGAGTTTTACTACATTCTCTTCTTAGCATGTCGAGCTCTGAGGCCATCTTATGATGGTTTCCTGTTATGAGTATAAGTGGACAAGCAATTTCTAATGATCTATGCATAGCTAAGGTGAGGTCGTTGACTTCATTGTCAAGTTCACTAGCGTTAGAAGAAGGACTTAATAGTCCCGGTTTTATTGAACTTTGTAATATGTTTCTATAGGCGTTTTTTATTGGTAAATTTATACGCAGCGCAGCAAAATCTTACACACTAAACAACAACAAAGAAATAGTGCAGATAAATAAGGCAGTAAAAATAGTGCATGTAAATAGTTCACATAAAGTTTTGGAATGCTTGGAATAGAATGACACTTCATCCAGTTCCAGAAATATTTTTTACTTAAAGGTTGGCAAGATTTTATCATTTGGGGATGCGTTCGTATGTATTTTTCTTGTGCTCTGTTTTCACTAGAATAAAAATAAATTGGTTTGAAATATTAATCTACGATTAGACTGTCAACGTAAATATTCAATACGTTGACTACTTGACATCACCCAAAAATCATCAATAATCACAGTGCTATCTTTAAATTTATTGACGTGTGATGTGTGTTAGGGCTCGCCCAAAACCAAAGCGAAACATTTGATGCGAAAACAAAACTTTCGTCATTGGTCGGGTTTAAAGGCTCTCCCAAACCAACGCGAAAGTGGCACATTCGCCAACGCGGCATTGTTTATTTGTCATTTTTGTTATCATTGTGAATGATTCGCCCTGATTTGCTTCGCGTCAGTTATCGCAGTGTAAGTTTATTTTGAGAAGAGAAAGTTTAATTGTGGCGCTGAATGTTTCGCGTTGATTTGTCCCCTTTCATACAGGAAAACTGAGCTGAGTTGCCAGCAACTGGGAGCTTGTAGGCAAGACGGGCTTACGGGGAAGGACAAAATCTCCCCGCACACCCTTCTTTTGGCTTTTAGTGCCTGTCTACATTGGATTTTTAATGCTGGGTGTTATTATGTTCGTTGTGTCCATACGATGAAGGGAAAATCAATCTGCACATCCCTATCTCACACCCTTAAAATCTATCTATCTTTCACTCATACAATACAAAATCTTTCATGTTGAATCCAAGAATATTGTTTGCATTTGGGCTGTAATCCACCCAGCTCTCTCTTTTTCACTCACATATAATCTACCTGTCTCACTGCTTGCACCTAACATTAAAAATTTAATGTGGACAGGCACTCTTATGTCATTTCAATCTTTCAATTCATACTCAACTCTATTCTGACTGGACCTGCATGGACACATTAGCTTGAACTCTTATTGAACTTTACATAAAAACAACAATACTTTTTCAACACATCCCTTGAGTACGTATTTTCAAAACTGGTTGACAGCTGATTTTGACATAAGTATGATTGCACAGATACCAACTTGGAGATTTAAAATAAGAGTGCATATAATAGTGAACATATGTTTTATTCACACTTTCCATTACTGCACTTACTTTCCATTACTGCTATAGCTAACAATTTACCAATAAAATACGGCTTTATATGTAGCCTAGTCAGTTTTCCGATAATTTCTACTAGGGTTTTCATCCACATTGATATTGAATTGGAAATACCTATGATCAGAGAACGAGTGTTCTTTGGACACTTTCCAGTCCAAAATCATATTGTGTATCGGAGACAAGAGTTATGTCTAGTACTTCTGGTCGCGTCTTAGTAATAAAGAATCTATTTAAGGATCATAAAATCTGGTTGCCTGACGAGTAGTTCCCTGTCCCGAGGGTCGTCTTTCATCAATTAAACGATAATTTTAAACCAACAAAAAAACAACTTTCACTTTGCTACAAATAATTAATAATAATAAAACTGCTCTTCGTTTCATTTATTTATTAAACTTAACTTTGAGTCTCAAACATCATGATATTTTCAAATAAAAACTATGACAAAACTTTCCTATTCTCGCTCATAGTATCTCTTATTTCCATTATTCTACTATCATGCTGTGTGTACTACACTGGACTACGATATGAATCAAAAAAGCTAAAAGCATTTCTGACAACCCTAGTTCTGATATTTATCTATCAAATTTTCATTGGTGATATTATTTTCTTCTTCTTAAAATCAACTTACAATGCCATTCGCCTCAATTTGCCGTATACTGAAGATACAAGCCCTATTGTCGTTGGAAGTCATTACACAAAAGAGCATTTAATAATCAAAATCAAGGCACTCAACTATCAACTTGAATTGGGACCAACATTTTTCAGACGAAACCAGGAACTAACACTAAAATACAAGGACATTTTAAGTGATTTGCTTCTTTATGGATTTTATTTAACACTTTTACTCATTCTTGTAGTTGGAACAAGAGATCCGTTAATGTATTACAATACTCGAACGATGAAGGATGTTTTGAGGAATCCTAAATTCGGTCAGTTTGGTACACGCAGTATTTTAACTTCTGATGATCTGTATACATTCATAAATGAAACTATTGTAAATGGATTCATAGATGGAAAATCATATAACGGCGAACGCTTTCCTGAAAGCGGCTGGACAAATCTTCAACTAGCCAAACTCCTCGGAGTTGTGAGGCTTCGACAAATGCGACACAAGCATCTAAAGGAAAAGTCAAGCTTTGATAATAAAATACATGGGCCTGGATGGTTGAAAGCTATATCGCTTCCGTTTAAGGACAAGTTTTGGCGAATTTTCAAGCCTTGGGAATATCAAAACAAAAAGGAAACAGGAGGCTTAGACAAAAGTGGAAGACTGCATAAAATTCCAGGTGGAGGTTATGTAACACTTTTGGGAAGAAACCCTGGTAACTGTCAAAGAGTTTTAAAATTTCTTCAATCAAACAAATGGATCGACAGTCATACTGCAGTTGTTGTCATCGAGTTTGTTCTGTACAATGTTGATGCGAATGTCTTTACCTTAGTTGCTATAACTGCCGAGCAAACAGGCTTCGGTTCATTTGTAGTGAGCGATAGGATTGAATCTCTAAAGCTGCTATTTAATATTGACAATCTTTCTTCGTCTGTCATTTTCACTTTTCTTTTGTACTTTTTCATTTTGACAAGAATCTTTGCCGATGTAGTTTCAAAAGTTTGGTATTCAAATTCAATTATTAGAGACTTCCTCTCCTCGGTCTGGAATCATGTTGACATGACCATTGTTGGCCTGAACATTTGTATTGCTCTTGCCATATGGATACGAGAAGTTTACGTAAGACATCTTCTGTACAAGCTTGAAACGAGTAGAAAAAATGATTTCGTTCCATTAAATAAAGCTGCAAATATCGACGAGACATGCACTGTACTGGTAGCGTTACTTGTAACTGTGACAACTTTGCGATTGTGGAAAATTCTTCAGTTCGCCAAAGTTTTTCGAGTATTGACATCCACCTTATATTATGCAAAGGAGGAACTAGTGTCAACGACATTTTTTGTGACAATCTTTTTGATTGCAATCGGACTTGGAATGTACATCATAAATGGCACTAGTTCAACAAGTTTTGTCCAATTTATAACAACTATCACAACTTTGATGTCATTGTCATTTGGATTTGGCACAACAGTCAATCCATCCGAGATGAACTATGGAGGAAGTCTTGTAGGATTTATTTTCTATGCAATGCTGGTTACTGTTGTGACGATATTTCTTATAAATATGTTTATCACAGTTGTTTGTTTGCAATTTTCCAAAGAAAGGGAGAGGGATTTTATGAATTCTGAAAATAAGGATGATTATACTTTTTGGCATTTTGTTAAAATGGAGTTAGAGGAATATTTTCAAATACAAATGCTGAAGAAAGAAAACCATGGTGGACGAAAACTGAGTAATGTAGAATTAAAAGCAAGCGATCATGTAAGAAGAATGGAATTAATTGCAGAAATTTTGGAGACTCAAGTGAAACTTCTTGAAGAGAGAATATTTGTTAAAAAAAAATCCAGAAGACATTAAAATAACTGCAGAAAACCCTTAAAGAGAAGAGGATTACGTTCGGATTACATGTTTCAAGTGGAGCTTATTTAATGTCAAATAAGGCTTAAATTTAACTCACTTATAATTTGTTAGCTTTTTGATTTTCTATTAAATGACCATATACATACATGCATATGTATTGTTTTCTAATATTTTTATACCTATTAATATTTTAATATTACTATTCAGGGTCTACAATGCTAAAAATTTGGTCGTAATAGACCGTTGATTGAATTAATATAGTGATACGAAACGGCGCTGCACAGAAGGACCAGAACTGCTTGCGAGCTCTATGAGCAGAAGAGGAGAGAAGAACACCGGCTTCTTAGACGAAAAAAGGGAACATGAGAAGCGCGCTATCGAGGAGATAGAAAGATATCACAAAAGGAATGAGATTCGTAAATTTTACCATAAGGTAAAAAACATACCGAGGATGCCAACCATTAACCGAATCCTGTAAGGACGATCGAACATCGTTGTAGAAACGCAGTCTATGATGAGAATATGAAAGCCCACTTCTCCAAATTATATAACGGAGATGAAGAATCGAGTTCCGCTATAACGGAGATAGAACTATTCAACCCAGCGGACTCAGATCAACAATTCCGCCTGCCCGACCTCGACGAAGTGAAGATAGCTATATCTAAACTGAAGCCCAATAAAGCTGCTGGAGCTGACAGCATCGCTACCAAATTATTCAAAGCAGCATGCAATGACTTGGTAGAGAGCATGCACCATTTTACCTGTAAAATATAGTAGGAAGAAAGCATGCCCGTTAAGTGGAATCTCAGCATAATTTGCCCAATACTCAAGAAAGGAAACCCAGTAACTTCAAATCGTTATCCAACATCTCTATATCGATTTTAGAGCCGCGTATGACAGCATATTTAGGGAAGAGCTTTACAAACCAATGTCTTGTTTTGGCATCCCTGTCAAACTTATCCGTTTGTGAAGAATGATGATGGAGAATGCACGCTGCTCTATAAAGGTCTAAAAAGATCTCACCGATGCATTTGATGTCAACAAATATCTTAGACAAGGCGATGCACTGTCATGCGACTTCTTCAACATCGTCCTGGAATGAATTGTGCAAAACTCAACCGTCAACACTAGAGGCACAATCTTCCAAAGTCCATCCAATTACACGGATAGTTGGAAGCTTAAAGCATGATTTCATTAGATCGTTTTAGAGCATTACGACGGAAGCGGGGAAGATGGGTTTAGTGGTCAATGAGGGCAACATCAAGTATATGCTTTCATCAAAAACGGACTTTGAACGACGACGTCTTGGACAAAATGTCGTCGAGGACAGCTATAACTTTGAGGTAGTTAAGGACTTTGTCTAAAATCAGCTAAAATCACCATTTATAAGACACTTATAATCCCGGTTCTCATTTATGGCGCTGAGGCCTGGACCCTGTCAAAGAAAGATAAGAGCGTCTTAGGATGTTTCTATAGTAAAATTCTTACAGTGATTTTTGATCCCGTATGCATATATGGAGAGTGGAGGAGAAGACACAACGACAAATTGTACGGGCTGTACAGTGACACTGACCTGGTTAAAAGAATAAAAGTCCAACGACTAAGATGGTTGCTTCATGTAGAGCGAATGGATATCAACGCTCCAGCCCGGAAGGTCTCCGAATCCAATCCTGAGGGACGGCGCGGCGTAGTAGAGGAAAACCGTAAGTGACACACGCAGATGGGAGAGGACCTCAACCAACTTGCGTGTGAAACTGGAGACAGCTAGCTCGGAACTGAGCTGGCTAGAGATACATGTTAGTTGAGGCCCAGGTCCGCCCCTGACTATAGCTCCACCTTAAGTTAGTAAGTAGTAAACCAAAGTTAGCCTAAATCAAAAGACAGATGACAAAAACACCAACTCCGAAAAAAATATTGTTAAACTGAAAACCACACGTCTAAAAAAACACCCGATATAACTAAAAATTATGAGCTTTTGTTGCAAAATGTGTTATTTTTTTGACGTTTTTTGTGTCAGATTCAAGCCCAATTATCTGGCTTTTCTAAAAAAAACTACATAATTTCAATGCACTAACAATCCAATCATCTTTCTTTGGACTTTTGGCCAAAGCACGCGTTTATTTAAAAAATAAACAAAGGACAAACGTCCCTAAGCTTTAATAAAATGGAATATATTTTTCGAATACAAAATATTAATTCGAACCATAAGAACAACACATCAAGATCGTACCATCCAGAAATCATTCGTATTTAATATGCTCACAAAAATGCATTAGCAGAGTTTGTGCATCAGTTCTTTTGTTTGCTATTTTATTCAATTGCAAAAAAACTAAATAAAGCATTGAAATCTTAAAGGTATAAAGCGAACTTATATCAGGACAACATCTTAAGCAAGTTTCAAGTGCTTTCAACAGTTTCTGCTAGGGCTTTCGTATTTATTTTAATTTCTTAAAAGTCCACAATACTATAGCAATACCTTCAAGTTAAAAAAAAAGCTTAGCGCACGGTATCAAATGCATTTTCGTCTAACAATACTCGTGAATAAAGTCTAAGCACTCTTTAAAGAATCAAACTAACAGATAGCTTAGGTATATGGGAATTCTGATTAAGAGAATGGCTAGATTTGAAATAAAGAGATAACAAAATCACATCTCGTAAATTTCATTCAATGTTTGTATAAAAAGAACATCACCAAAGCTCCCATATGCATCAAACAATATTTTTGTTTAGTTCGAAATAAAAATGTTCTCAGTATAAATAGCTTGTGAAGGTGGTGAGTACTTGGTCAGTCTTTACATGCTCATCAGTTGCATGAGAAAACCACAGCATCTCGACAGGCCCAA
Organism: Eupeodes latifasciatus; assembly: GCA_920104205.1. Classification (NCBI taxonomy): domain Eukaryota; kingdom Metazoa; phylum Arthropoda; class Insecta; order Diptera; family Syrphidae; genus Eupeodes; species Eupeodes latifasciatus. The sequence goes on along the minus strand of OV049924.1, from coordinate 172,719,708 downwards.
ATTTATTTTTTAACAAACAAACCAAAAGGACCTGTGTTTGAATTTGAAACTTGAAAAAAAAATACAGTTCAGAACAACTGCCAGCTATTGTAAGTTGACAAGTTTTTCAAAAAAAAAAACAAAAATGGGACATATTGGACAGAATAGAAAAAAGCTTGCAGTTTTGTTGGGTAAGTTAAAGTTAAACTATGTTAAGAATAATCTAGGATTAATTTAACCCTCAAAACAATAAGTTACGGTTTTCCGGTCAAACTTGATAGAATTATTGATGATACTTGAATCTGTATGCCCGCCCCCCCCCGGTGCAGATGGTTATGTACATTTACATTCATATAAGGTTTGCAAGTGCACACTGCATGAACTCCTTCTTCATACGGGAAATTGCATCTTATTTATTTTTTTTTTTTTTTTGAGTGAATCGTGGGCTTAGTTTCGTTTTTGTATTATAAGACGTTTTCGTTTTTGTTATCAAGCCGAATGGAAGAATACGCAGAAAATGAAATCCGATGATAAATAACTTCTTCGATTAGAATCTCGATCTTGGCCTAATAACTATTGTGTCTGTTTGTGGCTGTTTAAGATGGTTTTAAAATGATCAATTTTTGTTTGCATGAGTCTTTTCTTTCATTTACGTCTTCAATACGATAAGTTATTTTTTTGACTATCTAAATTTTTTTTTAATTATTCCAGCGCTACTGTTGGGGAGTCAACTGTGCATTGTAAGTATAATTTTAAAAGGATTTATATTTTATTACTTAAACGAATATTGTGAAATCTATAAAATGTGTCTGTGTGTTTATTTTGAAGCCACTCTTTTTGGTTGAGTTAACTTTAGTTTTGTTTTCCATTGATTCGCCTTTTTTAATGGGCAAAAAATAGCCAAGGTTAAAATTGCTTCAACATTACTGGAATTTTAAGAAGTATTTTATTTTTCACGTAGATAATATATTTTAATTACAGCTAAAAGAATTGGGTTTCCTTTTTTCATTTTTTTTTTGTTTTTTTTTTTTTTTTTTTTTTTTTTAAATGTGAACACAAAAATTAAGATTTCACTTTGGGGATCTCGAATGCCCGAGCAATTCAAATATTCAAATCTTTGTTTGTTATCAAAAACTGAAACATTGGTACATATTATGTTATATGTTAAAAACTGGTTATATTGAAACAACATTTAATTTGAAAAGTGTACAACTAATTTTGTGTTCCAATTAAATTATTAAAATAGTCATTTCCTACATTTATTCGGTTTTGATAGTACCATTGATGACTTAACTTCGATAAGCACAACAATATTTAAGTTTTGAAAAATCACATATACATATGTATTCTTTTCAAACAGGCTCAAACCGGATACAACTACCCACGCCCGGAAGTTCCGCTTGGTAATAGCGCTCCTGGCATATCAAGCACATCGAGTGGAAGCTCGGTGCGACCAGTTGTTGGCTTTCCAACAGCTGCAACAGTAGCTGGTTTTTCACCTAGCCCTAGTTATGGCGGAAGCGTAGGACCAACTGCTCCCTCATTTGGTTTTTCTCCAGCTCAGAGGACTGCATCAGCATTTGGTTCAACAGGCACAGCCTTTGGCAGTAATCGTGCGACATCTGATATAACTACAACTGGTTTTCCAAATACCAGTGGAATAGGAAAGCGCCCGACAATTCCACCTCGTTCTGGTGGTATTTATAGTAGTGGATCAGCTAGTCTTGGATCACAGCAGCAGCAACAATACTCAAGTGGAGATCAATTTGAAGGTGATTTCTCAGCAATTCCTGGTGAGCCTGGTGTAAACTATCCTGTATATGCGGAAGTACCACCGACATCATTTGACTGCAACCAACAACAATATCCTGGCTACTACTCCGATGTAGAAGCTCAATGTCAAGTTTTTCACATATGTGCTCTCAATCGTACTTACTCGTTTCTTTGTCCAAATGGAACTATTTTTAGCCAAGAAACTCTGGTTTGTGTTTGGTGGAATATGTTTGATTGTGCTTTATCGCCTGGTCTATATTCTAATAACGCCTTCATTTACGATTACTTGCAACCAACAGAGGCTCGCCCAGCTACTGGAGGATCATATTCCGGTGGAGGGTTGACCAATTCAAATAGAGTCCAAAGTGGCTTCCAAGGCAGCGGAAGAACCACCCCAACTACCGGTGGCGGTGTATTCTCTGGAAACGTTCGACCCACTGTACCAAATGCTTCGTTTGGTGGTGTAACCAGTGGAGTAACTCCAGTTGGAACTACGGCATTTCCCAGTGGAGCCGCTGGAACTGGTCGATTTTCCGGCACAGGTAATGCGCCCACTGGTGGAGCCTTTCCCACAGGTCCACCCGCAACAGCACCAGCCTTCGGAACGACAATTCGCACCGGTTTCACGCCAATACAAGATGCGACGTTCCCATCTCCACAGGTTTCTCCAACAACTACTAACCGAGAATACTTGCCACCAAGACGACCTTAGGAAATTGAAACGAATGATTGATCACCTTAGTTTGGACTAGCGCACAATACCCACCACAAATCAATTTAAAAACATAATAATATTTTAAAATAAGAATTAACGTAGATGCATTGTATTGCTATTAAGTTTTTAATTTTGCAAAAGTTTATAAAAATAAAATTCATAATTTTTTTTTTAATTATTTTTAAAGTTTCTTTTTTCAACCATAAACAAATGTTTATTATGAAAACAACAATAAAAAGAGGTTAGAAAGTCCTTGGGTTGGCTTTCATCTCCTCTTGATTTTTTTAAACTTACTTACTTACTTAAGGTGGCACTACAGCCCTGGTTGAACTAGGGCCTCACCCAACAAACTTCTCTGATCTGATTTTCTTATAAGGATCATGAAATTCCCTGGACCAGAGTTTAACAAATCCTAATACAGAGTGGGTCTGTGAAATCAAGATTATAATTAAAAAGAACTCCGAGATCTTTAAAACTGTGAACGCGATGCATAGATTACGTTTCTTAGAGAAAGGTAAAGGTTTAGTCCATTCTTTTTGCACCAAATAACAAAACCGTTAATATCCTCTTGGAGTAGTGAACGGTCGTTTGAAAATTGTATACTATTGAAGATTTGTATAGTATCCGCATAGATTAAGATGTTACTCTATCGTACACAAAGGCATATATCATTGATAGCTTAGATAAAAAGTAATGGTCCTAAATGACTACCTTGGGAAACTCCTGAATTTGTGATGAAAGTTTTGGAGAAAGAACTTCTGAAATAAATTTCATAATACTTATTCTGAAGATTAGAAGAATGGGGAGGAAACCTAATTGCCTTTAGCTTAAATTTGATGATATCACGGGAAAGGCTTTAAAAAGGCTTATAAAAGGCAAACAAATTTCACCGAAAATAAGTTTTGTTTTGCATTTCTTGAAATTATAGAAATTGATTTTTTTACAAACTTATAGTAGTTATTTGCAAAAGAAGCATGATAGTGATTTAAAAACAAAAAAGTGATTTGTTAAATATTCGAATATCCCGAAATTTGCACTTCTAGAGCTCGGTTTAAGTCATTGTTATATCATATAGTTAATAAATCCAACTGAAAGATTGAATCCATATGGAACATATATTTGTTTGTATGTTAATCTCTTAACATATTAAGTCTTTAAACTGACGACGAAGAAAGTGCAAATTTTGCTCCTCTGTACCTGCCCCGAGGATAGGTACGTTATTTTGTTGGTAGGCCAAGTTTACGAGTAAAAAAAAATGTTAGATTATTTAGGAAACTTTCCAAGATTCGCTTATACCCAGCTGCAGTAATTTTTAATGTAGCGACCTCAACCTTAATATAGCAACACCTTCTTCACTGTTGTGACGAAGCTTTTAACTCCTTTTTATTTCCCGAATCGTTAAAATAAAAAGGGTCACCGAAATTAAATAGTCTTAAAATTTAAGATCAAAAATTGAATTTCACACAATAGTATAGGTACAATACTTAAAAATGCTCATAAACAACGATTAAACTGTCGTTTACCTATTCAGTTGACTCAAAAAAAAAACCCTTTGCTTTACATATGATACATTTTACAAGTGGGCGAGAACAAGACTCGCAGCTTTATTTGGATATTTTTGTTTTATGTGTTTCATAACATCTTAAGGGAGTAGTTACCATCGACAGATTTCACAAAAACCCACAATATTTGTAAAAAATGTAAAAAGCAATATTACTTATTTCTTTTCCAATTTGACAAGGGACCCTTTTACAGAAAGTATTAAATGAAGTTGAGCAGAAAATAAATAAGTCATAGATTAATAAAGTTTAGCTTTGAACGAAAAAACGTGATCAACTATCATTTTGATAGAAGTAGACTTGACTTAAATTTTAAGGAGATTTTTCTTGACCTACTTTCCAGTCATCTTTTCATTAAAGTTGCCTTAATTGGAAGGTAATTTTCTGGCAGCTGTCCAATCAGACACTAGAAGCTTACCTTTTAAATAATCAAAATAAGCTGTATTTATAAACTCTGTCACTGATTTTCTAAAATGTTCAAACAAATATTCAATACAAATGTAGCAAAAACATTGCGGATTATTTAACAACTTCTCCGTCATATGGACATTGTGATAATTTCTTCATACTGATATTAGGCTAAACAAGAGTTGATGAATTAAAATGGATGGTAGATATAAATTTACTGTTCCAGACTATCAAAGAAAAATAAAAACAGTTCCGGACAATTTTAAAAAGTTAAATTTTGTAGGTATGTGTTATCCGCGATCGTCAAACGGAACTATGTACATATGTATTCATTTTTTTCTTTTAAGCGAAAGAGTCCATTCATCATTCAGCATTCATCATTTATCATTCCTCAGTCATTATTCAACCAGTTTCAAGATTATTTAGTCATGCGAATTGTCTTAACCTATAAAAATAATCCTAACATTAAAAAACAGTTTTTTTAGATACGATAACATGTTCCATCATTCCATTTTATTTCTTCAATCATCAATTTCCATTACACTATCCGGCCCTTGTTCATAATTCGTAAAAAAATCAAAACTGTGGGAAGACCTTTGTACAACTTTAGCTTGTTTCATTATCGACTGGTAGTAACTTTTAAAGGACGTATCAACAAAATTGTATCTTCCTTTCTTTATTTTTGGTTCCGATTTTCTGGGAACTGGAATTGTCGGATTGAAGGCCATTTGTGAACTGTCATATTTTTCAAAGAATTCTTCAGGAGTCCTATTAAAAAAAAAAAAAAAAAAAACAACAACACAATAATTATAATTACATTACATTCCTGTAAGTGAAATATGTACTTACAATTTTCCAATTTCTGCTGGAAGACAACCATCACCGGTAGCCGGAACTCCGTTAGCTATATGCAATGATACCCTTCTCACTATGGGATGATAGTGTCGAGCGAGGGATGTCAGCTCGTATAATGCCGTACACGATGCATTACAATATTCTGGATCTTCCAATTCAGGATCGAAACGTCCTGATCCTACGCTTGTATCTGTATCCAGAATGATGTCCAGCATTGAAGTTAATTGCATTATGGTCTTTACAGTTCCCAACGAAGCCAATGTTCCGTTGTGCATCAAATGCATACTTATTGTCGAAAGACGTTTAACAAAAGCCAACAGTCTCTGTTGAGTGATATTTTTACGCCTCTTCACCAAAACATCATCAAGAGTTCGAAGGATTATGTGAAAATCATCGTGGTTCTTTCCTGCGTGTACTGCTAACAGATTTCTATAGAAATGTCCATAGAACCTTATCGGATCTATGTTAAGGACTTCTCCTTGGCCCGTCAAAATTACAAAAATCGTTCGAATGCAATGCAGTTGCTCTCTATATCCCAGTTCCTGTGTTTCAAGAATATTGTTCAGGACGTCTATCAGATCAGAAAAGTATTCCAAGTTGATAACGTGTGCAAATCTACAAAATACAAAATTATAAAGAAATTTATGTTTGCGGGTTATTTGGTTAGGTCAAAAAATAAACTTACTCTGCAAGTCCCTCCAAGCACGCACTCAATGCTTTGCAGTTGGGATCATTTTTCAATATTCTAAAGTAAATGGTGAAGACCATTTTTACAACTTCAGTTATTTTGTGGTGCTTGGATTGTTTGTTTTCCTCGGCACGCGTCTCTTGGAGTTCTTTATTAAGCTCGGTTAGCTTCTTACGGCGCTTGCGTTCTTTCTTCGAAAGATTCAATAACCTCTGCTTATGAGCCTCAAGTTTCTTCTGTTTCAATTCATTCTCTTTCTCCGCGTCCAGATTGACATTTTTGATTTTCAGAGCCAACAAACACGTGATCATATCCAAATGAACCAAATTAGATCTGGCTTTGATTAGATGATTTATGCGTCGAATTATGTACAAAGTCATATCTAGTTTCTTGTCAGTTGCAAACACTGTGCGGAAGCACTTGTTTACTTCTTCCCGCATGCGAGGGAAATTACAATTGAGCATGTAGACCAAAAGTTGTGCAATATTTTGAACGTAATTAAAATAGGGATGTGCTATGAGTAATTCGCATAGGCATGTCACTCCAACTTCGGCGATTTTAACTATTTGCGGTGTTATGCGACCATTTCCGCGTTTTGTAACTGAGGCCGTGATTTTCTCAAGCTTTTGGAGAAATTTTTTAAACTGCTGGAGGAGAGCATTTTCGTAAGTAACACGCTCTAGCGTGGCCTTTCTAACTGTAAGACAAATAAATACAAAATTTTGTGCTTCAGTGAAACTCCTTTCAAGAAATAACTAATTTAACCACTTACCTGTTTGCATCTTAGTGTCGATCTGACCAACACGATATTCGGGGAGAATATCCTTGAAAATTTCAGTAATCGATAGGATCGCCACTTTACGGACTGTCAATAGGTTGGGCGTTCCATTTTCGTTGGTTTCCTCCATCAGATCAAAGAGTACATTGAAATTTTTCATCTTATCCTCAGGCTTCTCCAGAATACCCGAACAGATGATACCGATTCGGTACTTTTGTCGTTCAATTTCCTGCTGACGATGAATAAGTAAATCAGTCGTTGAAATCAGTTTCTGTTGTGGAGGTGGTTTTTTGGCGTCCTCGTCGTACAAAACATCATCATCGCTGTCCTCATACTCGGACTCCACCTCGTCTTTAGCATTTTCCTCCTCCTCCACGTTTTTCTTAACCATTTTTGGTTTTGGCTTGTAATCGACTTCAGTTGTGCGACTTATAATCTCACCGTCTCGACTTTTTATCGGCAGCAGGCTGATCTTAATTTTCAAGTCGGATTTCTCCTTCAAGTTCTGTGTCGAATAACGAGATTCTATGCCAACCGATTCAGCATCAACTGTTGTATCGGCATGCTTTCGTTTTCGTTGTTTATTTGCGCCGGCTGCTTCCAAGTATTCCAAGTCATCTCGATCGAGCATATCCATGACGTTGTCGACAATTTGGTCGTCATCCTCGTCGTCATCGGGCTGGGGTTCATTGTAGTACTTGCTCTTACGTTTCAATAGGTAATCCTTTCTGGAGGGTTTCGGCGGGGCATTGAAGATGTTCTCCCTCTTAGTGGCATTTCCTTTGGCATCTGCTCTTTGCTGTTGAGACTTGCTCAACGTCTTCTTCTTAGATTTCAGATGAGCTGATCGCTTTACAGAACTGATTTTCACTTTTTTCTAATTTATTTTTAGAGAGAAAGTAATATAAAAGTTGGATACAGGAACATATGTGATTTACTTACAACTCCCATTTTAGAAAACTAAAAGTTCATATTTTATGGACAAAAATATTAAAATTTGAAACTGTAAGTTTTTGGTCTTTGCTAGTTTTCACTTTTATAAAGTTCTTTTAAAGTTTTGACGTTTCATTTTTAGCATGAGCACATGTACATTACTAGCATTGCCATATCAAATATTAATATGTCAAAAAAATACCAGTTTAAGTTCTTAATAATAATGGGAACGTTCAAGACTGATAAAACTTATTTTTTTTTTGGGTTTTGACAACAAGAATATTTCACGAAAACACAGGTAATTTTATGTTGCAAAACAAGCATAGTATTATTGACATATTGAATAGAAACAATGAACTCCTATGAGGTAATATGAAACCTCAAGCTGGTGATTGCTTTAGATCGTAAATATCGTAAGCTCGAGCTCAACGCCCGAAATTCTTTTTTGTCACGTTTTGACAGCTGACAAATGTACTGTCATTGCAATTTTGTTTGTTTTATTTCAGAATATGTATGTAACAGCAGTAAAATATATACAAAAAATCAGACCATACTCAGATTCCATTCATCGAGCATGTTTTCTTCCGAACATTATATTACAGATAAGTTGGTACATGCTCCTAACCAAATTCTCTGCAGCTGCTTTGAAAAGCTTGGCTGCATTCAAGCCATCTGGTCCAGTTTCTTTATAAGACTTCAGCTTAGATATGGCAATCTTCACTTCGTCTATATTGAATAGATCATATTGCCTGACAGTGGAATTCAGTTTGTCGTCGCCGTTATATAGTCTGCAGAAGTGGTCCTTCCATATCCTCAGCATTGAATTCACTTCTACTATGATGTTTCCACTTTCGTCTTTGCAGCCTTCGGTTCGAGGTTTATATTCTTGTGAATTTCGTGTCACCTGCTCATAAAACTTTTGGGCTTAATTTCTTCTTTTGCGATTGTGATTATAAACAACACATACAATTTAAACAATTGTTGTGGCCAACCAATAGGCCAGATTTGTCCCTGGAGGAACCTGAAAAAAAGGAATGGACACTGCAGCAAAACTGTAAGAAAATGTAGAAGGCTGACCAGGAACATGGACTGGGCAAGACTGCAGTTGATGGTTCTGGTCAGAATAGGCAGGAAAATAACTTACCTGGGGCACTCTGGTTTGCATCCAGCGCTGTTAGTTCCTTTATTATGTTATATTTAGTTTTGTAATGTTTCGATTTTGAGTTGTTTTTCTGTTTATTTATTTTAATATTTTCTTTATTTATTTTCGCGGCGCACGCAACCACTGACATGACAAGTAGTATATTTACAATTAGGGACGAAATAGACATACATATGTCATGAAAAAGAGACCAAAGGAAAGAATAGGGATTGAGAATATGGTAGAAAAGGATGACGAAGGAATTATAGGTGCGACGGATATATTTTTTTTGGGGATAAAAAGAATAACAATACATACAAAATTAAATATTTATTGAAAAGTTTATGGGAAGTTGGGGAAAGTAAGAAAGGATTAGATAGGAGTGAAAATTAAGCTTTAAAGCAAGGGTCCAGACAGCGCAGAAAAAAGTAGTTCGTTGGTCATTGCGGGAAAATATAAAACTATTATTAGTTCAGAGTGGGTGATGAAAACATCAATTCAAATTTCAAAGTGAGAAAAAAAAATATAGAAGTGTATTAAGTGAAAATGAAAAAAAAGTAAGACAAAGAAAAAAGGAAATAGGAAATAGGACAAAGGTCCTTCTAACGCGTTAAGAATTTAAATTAATTTTTTTTAAAGTTTAAACTCAAAAGACAAAGTTACGAGTGAACAGAAAAATACTTACCTGAACAAAGAAATTTTGGAAAGCAGATTATACGAAGAATAGAAAAGGTTTTAAAAGGATAGTGAGGGTGACTTATTATGTTAGGTACAAATTAGAAAAAAAAATACGTTTTGCAGTGAGGTTGAAATTTGGCGGTTGGCGTAGGAACGAGCGACGGTTCCATAAAAAGCAAATTTCATCCCCTGTCCGAAGGTGCTTTGAAGGTTGGGCTAAACAAAGGAATGATCCGTCGATAGACCCGGATCAACAAGTGATCATACTAGCCCCAAATTCAATCTCACCTCTATATTTTATACAAGTGTTTTACCTACATACCTATATCCATATATTCTTTTTTTAAATTTACGCCCGTCCAGTGGAATAGGAGAATAGGATTCGGTTCCAGATGGACCGATTCTAGGATCCGCTTAGATACATATATATAGATATAGATATATATATATACCTATACATATAAATATTTTTTCTTGGTTATCAACGAAAAGAATTTAGTAACGTGGCATCATAACAAAAAAATATTCAAATTTATAACGCTTATCGGATCAAAATTTTGTAACTCCTTTTTGTGGTATAGGTGTCTAGAGTGCGTCGTTATTTTTTTGTGTCGAGATAAAAATTACGGGTAGAGTTCGTCGGGGCGGCGTAGGTTCCCCAATCCCCTCCCTTACGAGGTAGAGGCAACATTTTGCGTCCCCTTAGCTTCCTATAGAGAGCTCTTGGTAGGTAGGATAAAAAAAGAATATATATACAGCCGCTTCATAAAAGGAAGACGGTATAGATTTCCGGGGAGAACAAGGGAAAGTCAAACGAGGGGAGTTCGAAAGATGAGGCCAGTCGAACTCCAGGTATCATGGGTTGGGTGGGTATGGCCATGCTGCAACAACAGCCGCAGCGTTCCCGAGGTGTGTCAGGTCCAGCGTGAATGTCGTGTTATCCGGTGGTGGTGTGTCTGGTGATAGTGTGTCTGGTGATGGTGTGTCGGTCGTAGTTTGTCGGTAGTCCTGTGTCTGGTGACGGTTTGTAGGTTGTCCTGTGTTTGGTATGCTAGTTTCGAAGTCGTGTTTTGGTTGTCGTGTGCAAGTCGGTATGAGTTTTTGTTCTTTTATAGTTATCGTAAAGTCTTGGGATCGTGTAAGTATAATGGCATGAAATTATAGTGTTGAAAGAGGTGAGGTCCAACTGCGAAGGCAAGACCCCCCCCCCTCAACGGGCGAGCTAAGCTGATCCTCGCAAGCATGCTACCGCCTTCGTAGTGGACATTCTATCCCCAATCCCATACCCCCTCTTCCTATCCTAGTTCTGGCCTACCCTTATGTGGTGGTCTTGAATCATCCGCGCTCCTAACCTATCCTCTATCCTAAATCCTTTCTCCTTCATCAACCTTATCCTCTGCCCTATTGCCTCATTTCACCCTTCTACATTCTGAAACCGACTTATTATATTTTCCTTTATAAGCCAACAGTCTTATTTAATAGAATTCGCTAAACAGATGAATAGTTATACAGTGAATAAGGATTTATGTAGGCTCTATGTAACGTTGCGAAAATTCCTATTTATAAAAAATTCTGCTATAAATTTTAGTTATACAATGCTTATATCAAAAAAAGTACTAAAATGTCTATAAAATCAGCTTGTTGTCATAACAACTAAAATATAACAAAATAATTCCAATTATTTGTATGATATTCTCTTTCGAAAATCTATATTTTTTTTTAAATTCTTCGTTTCTTCGGCTCACGACTCACGCACGAGCTAAACTGGAGAGGCATTATTGTTTTTATTTTAATTTCAAAAAGAGAGGAGAGAAATCAAAATGACATTTACGAAATAATAATAACAATAATTTCCTTATGTAGGCTCTATTCAACCTCAAAACGCGTTTAGCTTATTATGGGACTATGCAACCTTGTATAAGTTTTATAAATAGCATTTTTGCGTTTAGAGGCATTATAGAGATTACATAACTTTATGTAGGCTCTATACATCGTTTTTAAATAAGACTGCAATAATTTAAAAACAAAATTTTGTAAATTTAGGATCAGGTAAGCACTCTTAAATGCATTGTTCTCATTTTGAGAACTATCATGCATTTCTGATAAATTCGTTCAAAATTGATCACAACTTTCAATCCAACATAAAAAAAACCACAATGACAGCTAGATTCTGGTCTTTATATCACATAGGCTGCGTTTAATCTCAGACAGATAGAGTATCCGGATACCTTTTTGTTAGTGTTTTACGTGTAAAATAAAAGCTGATCAAAAACAGCTGATGTCAAAAAAGGAATCCAAAGGTATCCAAGAATTTCTGGGGTATGAAGTTATCTGACAGAACAGCTGATTCAACACATGGTTGAATTTAAAGAAACTTGAAAATTGATTTCAGCTTTTTGTATTTGTTGGTAAACAAAAAGATATAAAATGTTAGTTGAAGTTGTATTTGAGGATGTTCTGTACATAATAGACGATGAAGAAGCTATTTGCCTCGGAGTTGAATTATCCATTAAATGTTTTATCTTATAACAATTTTGGCTTCGAAGCTTAAATGTTTCTCTGCTTTTTATGAACAGCTGAAAGTTGTTTTTATTTTTTGACGGCTATCTCAATACAGCTATCCAACTCGTTCAACAAGGTATCTAAAAATCCACCTATCCAAGATACCCTATCGAACACGATATGAACGCAGCCATATATAACGATATATGTCTGTTCAGTGAGGATTTTTCTAGATCAGAACAGCACAGGACAGCACAGTTTCGTGAGAAACGTCAGATCAAGTTAGAAAAGTCAGTTATACGTCAGTTGTCAAAAAAAAAAAACAAAACAAATTGAAAATTGTGTGAATTTTTCGTTTCTCGCTTATTTTTTCATTTTTTGTGTTTTTACTGTGAAAAATATTATTAAAAATTTTTGAAATGGAAAATCAAGTGATTGCTAAGATAATCTAAATGAAAATGTTAGTGGTTCAGACACCGATAGTGATTTTTCGTCGGATTCCTCTTCAGATGATTGGAATGAAAGTGTGACAAATGTTATTACCTTTTCTTTGATGAAATGTAAAAGAAATTGCATTGAAAGTTATTATATTATATTTTATAATTATTTAATTAAACAAATAAAACAAATTGGCAAAATAACTTCATTTTAATTTTTTTAAATCACGAGAAAAAAATAACACAAAGCACAGCCAAATCAAAACGTAAACAGAAAAAATGACAACTTTGATTTTGACATTTCTCACGATTCTGTTCTAACCTGATCTGACTCAAAAGCAAGAACAGAAAATCCTGTTCTAAACTGTTCTAGGTTTGTCAATGAACAGGAAAGTAGAACAGTTCAGCACAGAAAAAACCTCAATGAACAGCAAAAAGCTGTACTTTTCTGTCTAGAACAGTCCAGCACAGCGTCACTGAACAGACTTGATATGATTGATCACCGAACGCGACTAATGTTTCCTGTCAAGGCAAACATTTTTATTTACCAAATAAACAACGGGTCCACGCAAAATATTTTTGTTTAAAGGAATTTTACAATTACAAGACACATTTAAAAAATATTGCTTATTTAAAATGTCTTCAGAGGAAGAAGATTACATGTCGGACGCATTTCTTAACGGGTAAAATTGTTATTCAAGTAATATCTTTAAACTATGATTAAAAACTTGTATCATCAGATTGACAGAAGTTCGGCCGAGTCTCATCCAGGACAGAGGCAAAAAGCGTCAAGTCAAAATTGAAGCTAAAAGAGCAGATTTTAACAAAAAGCCGAAGAATATCGAAAGCAGTGAACGATTGCAAGAAGGTCTACAATGTCCAATTGAGAGCGAGAACAAGGGTTTTAAATTACTTGCCAAAATGGGTTACAAGCCGGGCGATTCACTCGGAAAATGTTCGTCTTCCGGCATCAAGGAACCGATTGGTATTAATGTGAAAACAGATCGCAGCGGGTTAGGTAGAGAAGCTGCTTTGAAAGACATTGAAAACAAGAGAAGGCAAATTCGTGCAAAACATTTACAACGCCTAAAAAACCAACCCGAAGTAACACCAGAAGAATATCGACAACGAATGACGGAAAAAGCACAAGAACGTTTCGTCGCCATCGCCTTGAGGTAAGTACCATAATTTGTGGTTTTGTAAGTAAACTTGAGGTTTGCTAAATGAAATTTTTCGCAGGAAATGCCAACAATCGTGTGAAGATCTCGACCAAAAGGCAAAAGTCAATGAACCCCATCTTAAATGGTTCTGGCCAGATCGCACTCCCCCATCTGAAGACGATGAGCCCGAAAAAGAAAAGGACGACGATGAAGAAGACGAAGAGGACACTTTCGAGTACTCTGCTGCTGAAAAACTTGAAATGCTCACTAGCTACATGCGCACATCTTACAATTATTGCCACTGGTGCGGCGTGCACTACAAAAACCTTGATGACATAGATAGCAACTGTCCTGGTCTAACAAAAGATGATCATTAGTTAAGAAATTGATTTTTAATTAAAATAAAATATACATAATATATATAAAACAAAATAAATTGCTTATTAGAGTAAAGTTGCACTAGGAACGGCCATAATCTAGTCCAATTTAAACTCTGCCCTCCAGTTTTGCTATCAGATCGTGCGTCTTTTCGATTACACTGTAAATGAATGGACGTTCCATCGGATCTAATCGCAGCTGATATTCAATTAACTCGTGCATATCCTAGAAGATAGGAAATCAATAGAAATAAAAATAAAGTATATGGTTGAGAAAGCCAACTTTTGTACCTGGGAATAAATGGAATTTTCTGGAATGTTTATGTTGCCACTGAGGACGGCTAGAGCAACACTGTCGCCCTTCTCATAAATAGGATCGAATGGACAATGGAAAAAACACATTGCGTACAGGACACATCCAAGACTCTGCAAGTAAGTTCGTGCTAGGTTAATATTGTGTCGTAACTTTTTTGCCTTGTTTCATCTTGTTAGACAGATGCTTAATATTTATAACAATGATTTTACCCAAATGTCAGTCCTTTCGTCTATAGTGCAATAGCTTTTGACAGAAAACAACTCTGGAGCCCTGTAAACAATCGAACTTCGTTCTTCGGCCTCTTCTTGCAGACGCTGTGCTTCTGATTGGCCACACACTTGTAATCGAGCTTCAGCCACTGATCCCAGATCCACAATAATTGGTTCAAATGAGTCCGACAAACAAATGTTAGCCGTCTTTAGATCTCTGTGTGCCAATGGATTTGGCTTAGCTTCATGCAGAGCTTTCAGTCCATCACAAATGCCCAAGAATATCTGCAAAATCTGTGCTTCTGGCATGTGATCTTCACGCTTCGAACGCATCGTCAGATGATCTCCCAAGGAGCCATGTTTATAATAAGGTAGAACTATGTTGAGCTGGCTCGTGGTGTTTATGACAATATCCGCGGAACCCTTCAATTGGTAGTCAATTACTTTAATTACATTCTCCGAATCGACTTGCCGGCAGTGTTCTATTTCTCGCAAGGCAAAGTTTTGGTCTTCGATGCTGTGACATGTTATTCGTTTTATTGCATAAGACTTCCTAGTTAAGGTGTTCTCACCCAGATCAATGTTACTGAAGCCTCTGAAAATTTAAAGAAAGAATCAGTGACGACTTTAAAAATTGTTTGGTAATTTATTATTTGATCTTATTTATATTTATAACTCTTGCTAACCGCTGTTTCTTTGGGTTAAGAAAGCAATTGAGTGAAAAAATCCTCTCTCGAAGGACCAAGGTGTCGCTATATAAGACCCTTATCATCCCCGTCCTGCTATACGGTGCAGAAGCATGGACTATGACAAAAGCGGATGAAAGCACCTTGGGTCGTTTCGAGAGAAAGATTCTTCGTGTGATCTACGGTCCCGTATGCATCGAAGGGGAGTGGAGGAGAAGATGGAACGACGAGCTGTACGGGCGTACAGCGACGTAGACTTAGCCAGAAGACTAAAAGTCCAACGACTAAGATGGCTGGGTCACGTAGAGCGTATGGAAACCAATGCTCCGGCCCGGAAAGTTTTCGAATCCACACCCATAGGACAGCGGAGTAGAGGAAGACCGCGAATCAGGTGGCGCGCACAAGTGGGAGGTGACCTCACCCAACTTGGAGCGCGAAACTGGAGACATCTAGCTAGGGACCGAGCTAGATGGAGAAGTTTGTTGGGTGAGGCCCTAGTTCACACAGGATTGTAGCGCCACCTTAAGTAAGTAAGTTATATTTATACCCTTGCGCTATCCGCTCTTTAATAGTGTACTTGGTTCCATTTATTATTATAGATTCTCGGGTACACCAGCAGCCTTTTTTAAAAATTAACGCCCATCCCATGCTATTCATAATTCTTATCTTATATTTTTGTTTAATTAACTATATTTATCTTAAAACTATTTGACAATAAAATTAAACCAAACAAAAGTGATTAACATCTAAAATAAAAATAAAAATTATCTGATACTATGACGATAGACGAGAACGAGACTGAACTTTTGACACTTCACCGCTGAACAGAGAGCGTTCTTTTTCACGTTAAATTGGTATTTTTTGTTGTGTCAAAATACGTGACATAAGGTCAGTTTAAAAAGGAGAATTTTAAATTAAAGAATCCCTTCCAGCGAAATGTCCAGTTGTCCGCAACCTATATATTTTTGTAGGATTAAGTCGCATTCGGGGTAGTACCCGTGGCAAGATGGTAAGTGCGTTGGATAATGGAATAAATAAAATGAAATTGAAGTTAAATAGATCTTAGGGCCGAAAGGCATTAGTATTAACTGTTATAGTTTAACTTAGAGTGTACGTATGGGACCAGTAAGTTAGTTGTAAGTTATGGTTAATTAGGCTAGTTTTATGAATTTTTGTCTAGCTTTAAGATAGTTTTTTAAGAATGAATTAATAAAAATGAATTTACAAAAAAAAAAAAAGAAAAAAAAGTGCGTTGGACTGTCATGCCAGAGGTCTTAGGTTCGATCCATGCCTATTCCATCTTAAGTTTTTTTTCACTGCCTGTTGCGAGAAATATTTTAATAATAATATATTTATTTTTTTTTTTTTTGATTTTAATAATATTTATTTATTTATTTATTTATTATTTATTCATCAAGCAGAGACACAGCTCTTAAAGACTACTTAAAAATATTAAACAATATAGGTAAAAATACATATAACAAAATAAGTCCATAAATACTAACCACCGAGATTGAGACTTAGTAACAACCTTTTTTTAAAACAATCTCTACTCGTATATAAATTAAAATCAATGACATTACATAAAGAGTTAGCTTGTCTTAAACAACGAGTTAAGGGTTCACTGGTTCCATAGTTAACCCTATGAAAAGGAACATAAAATAAACGATTATTTCGTAAGGTACGATTTGGAACGTGAAAACCCAGTAACGAAAGTAAATCAGGGCAATTGATTTTATGATTAATTAAATCGCTTACAAACATGACATCAAAATATTTACGGCGTGTTTCCAAGGATTGAATGCCTAATAATAGACACCTCGTTTTATATGATGGCATGTCGACATTCCATCGTAAGATCCGGATTGCTGTTCTAGTGAAGCGTTTCTGTATTCTTTCAATTCTAATAGCATGAGCAGCATACAAAGGATTCCATATATAGGAGAGCAGTATTCTAATATTGATCGTACATAACAAAAATATAATAGAGATCTTAAAGTAAAAGGATCTGAGAAGTCTTTAGCATTCCTTGAAATAAAACCGAGCATTGAACTGGCCTTAGAAATGATGTAGTCGATATGGTTGCAAAACGTGAGTTTTAAATCAAAGATCACACCCAAATCTTTTTTTTTCTGAAACCTTGGACAGAGCAAATCTATTTATTTCGTAGGAAAACAATATTGGAGACATACCACGGTAAAACATGATACTATGACATTTAGAAACGTTCAAATGTAGATCGTTATTGGTACACCGCTATAGATTTAACACGTAAGAACAGCTTAAGGTCGTCTGCGTACATTAAACAAAGACTATTACTCAAAACATTGGGAATATCATTTATAAATAAGAGAAAGAGAAGGGGTCCTAAATGACTCCCTTGGGGAACACCGGAAGTTACAACAATCGGGTTCGAGGTGACGTTCTTAATACGAACGTATTGCACTCTACCAGTAAGATATGAATCGAACCAATTTAATAAGTTAGAGCGAAAGCCTAACTTATGAAGTTTAGCAATCAATATTGAGTGATCGACACTGTCAAACGCTTTT
Source organism: Eupeodes latifasciatus (assembly GCA_920104205.1). NCBI lineage: Eukaryota > Metazoa > Arthropoda > Insecta > Diptera > Syrphidae > Eupeodes > Eupeodes latifasciatus. The sequence goes on along the minus strand of OV049924.1, from coordinate 172,701,962 downwards.
GAGAAATCAGTGTATATGACATCACATTGATATCCCTGTTCAAGAACACTCAATACATAATTACTAAAAATCGCGAGATTAGTGGAGGTAGATCTTCCACCAACGAAACCATGTTGCAGAGGCGAGATTATTTCTTTCAATGAAAAAATAAGCTTGTTGTAAACTATTTTTTCAAATACTTTTAGGATAACAGATAACTTACAGATAGGACGATAATTAAGGACTTCATTTTTTGATCCAGATTTAAATATAGGGTAGACCTAAGAGCTTTTTCATTGTTTTAAGAAGAAACCTTCATGGAGAGAGCGATTAAAGATAATTTCGAGAGGGGTTGTCAAAGATAAAGCACAATTTTTTATAATTATTGGTGCAATACCATCAAATCCCGATTGCTTTTCATCTTTTAATTTCAATAGTTCATTGAGTATATCATTTTTCTCTACATGTAATTGACTAACATTGAAAGAATCAGAAGAACACATAAGCAGAGGTCTTGTTTGCTGGCATGTTGGTTTAAAGACCGAACGAAAAAAGTCAGCAAAGAAATTACAGATACTAGACAGCAAAGAAATTACAGATACTAGACAAGTCACTAGAAGTTTGTCCCATATATCGGACTGAATTTGGAATTCCAGTGGAACTTTTTTTGTTATTAATAAATTTCCAAAACGATTTGCTATTTTTTTTTAATTTACTTTCCATACTTAATAAATAATTTTTATAAAGGAATTTATTAAGAAAATTAAATTCACGGTTAATTCGAAGGTAATTCATATATGTATAAAGCATTATTATCCCTGGAATCACGGTAGAGTTTAAAAGCTTTGTTTTTCCGATTATTTAAATTAATTAGCTTTTTATTAAACCAGCAAGGTTTGGATTGAGATTTCTTATGAATTTTTGGGGTATTCAAATCAATTGCCTCATTTATTAAATTCGTTAATATTGTGAAAGTTTCCTCAATATCAATATTATCAAAAATATTAAACCAATTCACCCTATTCAAGAAACTAGAAACATTATCAAAATTACATTTATCATAGTTTAGTATATGGCCAATATCCGATGCTTGCTTTATATAATCAAAGCTCATACAAAGTACTACATGATTATCAGTGTTAGGCAATGGGGGTGGAGTGGGACTGTCGATACACACACCTAATTCATTATCAGTAAATACTAAATCAAGACACCGATTAAGATGATTTTGGAAACAATTGATCTGCTTTAGTCCGAACTCAGCTAGAGTATCGACAACCACACTCTCACAGTCACTGCTAACGTTGAAGGAATTAAACATTTGTCATCGTTATCAAAAACCCAACTTAAAAACGGTAAATTAAAATCGCCTAAGATTATAATATGTTGATTTTCTTTTAAATTATTTAAAATAGATATACAGTTATCAATATGAGTTTTGTATATATCAAAAGAACTTTTCGGTGGTATATAACTAATAATAAGAAAAACAACATGAAAATTATCAACATCTAAACGAATAATTAATTGATCAATGTTGATTGAAGAATTTGAAGAAGACGGCAACTCTATTTGCATGCTTAACACAGATGATCGAACTGCAATCAATACACCACCTCCACGAGTCAGTCCAGTTGTATGATAGCAGCGATCATTTCTATAAACATTAAACAACTGATTGTCAAACATTTCTGAGTTGAAATGGTTCTCAGAGAGCCAGGTTTCAGTTAAAGCGAAAATGTCAAATTGTTGTGAAGATGAGAAGAGAAGAATATCACTCATTTTGGTTCGTAATCCACCAACATTGTGATAGAATATAAGCAATTCAGATTTTTTGTGAATCGATGAATATACGGGGAGGGGTGCAGGTTGACAAGATTTTGTTTCAATATTATGTACGATGTTGTTGTTGTTATTTATTATGTCGTTGTTATTGCATTTTGTTGTTTTAAGTTTTTTGGAGTTGAAACAAACAACTTCACACGGACAAATTCAGGCCATATAGTAGGCATCAAGATTGTGTTCAACTTGTCTTCTGGTACCCTAAGCTTAAAATTAACAACGGGTAACTCACTCATAACAGCATCTTTTTTAGTTAATTTAAAACATTTAAAAAATTGATTCGGGATTTTAGTAATATTGGATATATATTCAACAATTGAGTCTGGTTCAGTATCATTTGAGAAACTTGACAAATGAACCCACTTGTTATTGGGAATCACATTAAGATCCGAGTTTGTGTTTGTACCATAGATAAGAACATTAGAAATTGGGCCGCGAGAGAGTTTTTTATTGTTATTTTTGTTAACCCTCGCGAATGATGTATTATTATTGATGTTTGGAGCGCAATTTATTAAAAAGTTTGATGCCTTATTTGTTTCCGTTGCTTTCTGTTGATCAACACTGTCAGCAACCACTGCGACGCTTTGGTTAGAATTATTTGATGTAGATGGACTAATATTTTTGCGGGGGGCAGTAGTTGGTGGAATTAAATTGTTTTTTGATGGATCAGTTAATGCGGGAGATTTTGAATTTAAAAGGGGCTTTACACTTTGGGGGTTATGTACGAATTCGCGTAACTGCTGAAACACAATGCAAAAATCGGAGCCGCAGCCGGAGTCGGAATAGCTGTCGTACGTTAACAGAAAGTACGCACACAATGCGTCGTACGGCTTTTTGATGTCATTTGGTATATTTGCAGTTTACAACCACATCAAATTTCTCTCTTTGTTCAGTTTTATTTCTTATTTAAATATTTTTCCACTTTTTTATTGAAAAACTATTAAAAAAAATATAATCACCAAGTTATTCACTTCAAAAATGGAAACGTCACATGTGTCGTACGTCAAAGTTAAAAGTTGGTCAACTCTTCCGACTCCGGCTGCGGCTCCGATTCCAGTTGCGTCGCGTTGTGTTCGTACATTTGCATTTGCGTACATTGAATACTTTGGCAGCTATTCCAGTTACGACTCCGACTCCGGCTCCGACACCATTGTGTTCCAGCAGTAAAGAACATATTTCTCTTTTCAGTTCATTAACACACGGTGAAAGCTCCGTAAATCGGTTAAAAAGGTTAGAGAGGTTTATAAGAGAACAAGTGTCACAGTGCCAATTAAAATTAGATTTTGATAAAATATTTGATTCTTCTGAAGAAATTCCTACACAGTCTTTATGAAAATATTGGCCACAGAACAATCGACACACAATCATTTCAGATCGTTTCAGTTTATCGTTGCACTTGGCACAAATTTTCGACATTTTTAGGAAACTAGTTGAAGTTAGAAATTGAGAAAGAGACAAAAATCGACTATAGAACAAACAAAAACGTAGGTGTTGCTTCGACGACAGTCACTCACGATAATAAATAAATAGACAAATTCTCCAAGAGTAATACTTATCACGAAAAGTGCTTTTTCAAATTAGCCAATCGGATTCGGCTTAAAAACTGTAGGTCCCTCCATCCCTGACAATAGTACTCCCACACAGGAATGGTTGAGAGTTGTAAGTCACTTGGCCTTATATCTCAACGGACCGTTGCGCCACTCAATTTATATATTTAAGTCGCATTCGGGGTATTTGTCATCGAAAAGGATAATTCAACACAATGGAACGTATTACCAAAATGTAATACGTTCTCAACCGTGCTTTCGCGTTATGATGCGAGAAGAGTGAGAATACGGACAAAAAGAATAGTTCAATGAAAGATTTTATTTGTCTTAGTTTTAATTTTATTTTATTTTTTAAAATAACAAAGGCCCGCTGTCTTAAGCTAGGCTGCGACCTTGTTAGATGTTGGATTTAAGTTTTTATTTTATTTTATTTTTATTTTTTCTTTTAGAACAAAGGCCCGCTGTCTTAAGCTAGGCTGCGACCTTGTTGGATGTTATGGTAAATCTTTCTGTAACTTTCTTAAACTATTCCTGTCTTTTTATACTTTTTCTTTAACCAATTTTTCCTCAATACACATGCATTTTTCCAACTATCATCCACCAACCGATGATTACACAATAGATTCTATTTGATAATATTGACCCACTTAAAAATATTCAATAATTAATTGAGACCTAGTTGGAATTTTAAATATTATATAAATTTATAATATTCCGAACTGTTGGTCACAAAAGTGCCGCCGCATCATATTTCACTCATACCCACTTCACTCATAGTGTCGACCCTTGCTACGATGCATTCTCAGCATTATTTAGTATGGGTATTCCTCAATGCCTGCAATTAGTGCATTGGATTTGTTTACAATCCGTTGAACATTGGATATTCATTACTCATAGCAGTTTATGGGTTTTGACGTAGCTATGACGAGTGAGTATTATGATGACCTTGTGACGATTTGTTTGTGAGCCAATATATATCGGTGATTGAAGTGTTTGGAAAAACGCGCGGCATTAGGGAAAATGTATATGTTGGGAGGTTGGTATGTAGTGCGATCACTACATCCTTCCCCCCTTCAAAAAAGAAAATTGACCTTGAAGAGGTTAATTTTCTTAAAAAGTACAGAAAGTAAGTTTATTATTATTATATTTTTTTTTCATTTTTCCTTGAAGAGGCATCAGTTTATATATTGTATGTTTTTTGTTTAGAAGAAATATGTTAATTAAAATTGTTGTTTTCCTTGAAGAGGTTACAAAAATGTATGCATCTTATTTATATATACATATATACTTTTTCATTTTTCCTTGAAGAGGCATCAATTTACACAAATATATTTTGTTTTTCTAAAAGAAGTATGTTAAAGTTGTTGTCTTCCTTGAAGAGGTTACAAAAATTATGTATTATTTTGCTTAATCTATTTATACATTATAAATATATCTACATTTTTATTTTTTATTTTAGGTACCTAATTCATTAAATACTTATTTTATGTGGTGTGAACAACGCGAAGAATATTTTCTAGAACTCAATCTCCTAGTAAGATCAAGTGCAAATTGTATGCCTTTTTTATCTTGTTTGATGTCTTCAAATATTAATGTTTTTAGTTCGTTTTAGGGTTGGTTACTTATGGGTAACGACAAAGCAATGTTTGATAGTTTAGTCCTATTGCATTCACTTACGATGTCTTTCAAACTGTTTGAAATTTTTTCTCGGTTTGTCGGGGTTCTTAAGGGTAAAGGTAATATCACAATGTAGTAAAGCACATTTGTAGGTTGGAGTTTATGGGTCAAGACTTGGCAGATTTCTGGTTTTTTGAAATTAGGTAAACGAGTTTTCAAAATTTTTTCTTCTGTTGTTTCTACAAGAGGCAGTATAATAGCTTTAAAGTTTACTTTATTATTTAGGAATATTGATCCTTTTTTTCGATTATATTAAAATTTAACTTGGGTTCTGTTGTATTTGTACTTGTTCCGGCGATCACGTCGTTTTTTTCTTCTTATGCCCGTCTTTGGTTTCGAGTCGTTACTAATACTTTGGTTTCATCATTGGGTGCAATACGATTTAAGGCGTCAGCATTCGTGTTGAATTTGCCCTTTTTATGTACAATCTTGTATTCGTATTCTCCTAATAATATTCTCCATCGCATGAGCGTAGACGTAGGATCTTTTCTTCCTATTAACCATTGTAATGAACTGTGGTCGGTGACAATAGTAAATTTTCTTCCATAAATATATGGTCGAAATTGTGTCAGGGCGAAGATTGTCGCAAGAAGTTCTTTTTCTGAGGTAGTGTATTTGGTTTCCGCCTTGTTAAGAGTACGACTGGCAAAGAAAATTGGTTTATCTTTGCCAATGGGACCTTGTGAAAGTACCGCGCCTAATGCGATGCCACTTGCATCAGTGGTTACTAGAAATTCCTGATCAAAATCCGGGTATGTTAAAATGGGAGGATTAATAATTTTCTCTTTTAAAGTTCTGAAAGCCTCGTCGCAGAAACTGTCCTAACGAAAAGTTACGTTTTTCTTTAGCAACGTTGTTAATGGTTTTGTTATTTCTGCAAAGTTTGGTATGAACTTTCGATAATACCCTACGAATCCAAGAAAAGATTTAATATCTTTTGGTTTCTTAGGTGCTGGGAACGTTTTCACAGCTTTGGTTTTTTCAGGGTTTGGTTTAATTCCCTCCTCTGAGATAACATGTCCTAGGTAAGTGAGTTCTTTTCTGATGAAATGACATTTTTCGGGCTGAAGTTTGAGGTTATTCTCTCTTAATCGATTTAAAACTTTGATAAGTCTAGCATTGTGGTCCTTTAAATCATAGCCATAAATAACTATGTCGTCCACGTATACAAAACATTCGATTCCCTGCAGTCCCATTAGTACATTATTCATAAGCCGTTGAAAAGAGCTGCGGCATTTTTTAGTCCGAATGGCATACGATTGTATTCATAATGACCGAACGGAGTACTGAAACCTGTTTTTGCTTTGTCCCTTTTATCCATAAGAATTTGATGAAATCCTTTTGCTAGATCGAGTGTACCAAAGTACTTAGCTCTTCCCAACTGGTCTAAGATATTGTCACGGTAAAAATTACCGCGACAAGAACCATTCTCTCCGTCATCCAAATACTTGTTCCTCCTTCCTCCATTCCTACAGGTGTTTCCTACAATCTACTGAGAGAGAGAGGGGCAGCCATGGTCCATCAGCCATCGGTTCACTCTCTCAGTACTTTGGAATGAAACATAATCATTGATGTCGATTTTACATATATAAAGTGGATAAGCTTTCCACTTTAACTAAAGTGACAGACGGGCGGTCTTGTCAAATACTAAGAACGGGTGACAGCCAGTCCCCGAAGAATGAGCATAATTACCACCATAAGTGTCAGACGGATGGTCTGACTCCAGTAAACCAAAATTGGCACGGTCGACACTTGGTCTCCGAATGCCGAAGTTACTCCATGGGAGAATGGCTTCAAGCCCAACTTTTACATCCTCATTACACTTAAATGTACAAGATGGAACGATAACGGAAGTCCCTATTTCCCCAAATCTGCGCGAAAGTCAAACGAAGTAACTTTAAAACGCGTGTAGCGAACTTCTGCCACATTTCTCTTCCACAATTGTTGTTAATCGAAACTTACTAATTTTCATCAAGTTTCCACAATTATATTTGTTTTGCTGGGAAATATCAGTGGGGAAAAATGCAAAGTGTGAACAATCAAATTTCTTGAGTTCCAAGGTTTTTCTTTCATTCAAAATTGAATCGGGGATGTTAGGTGGCTGAATGCACCCACTGTATTCCCGCCCTCTACAAGTCAGAGTAGAGCGCGGCGAATTCAGGGGTGACTTGCATTAAGCTGGGGAGATTAAAGTGCGAGTAAGAGAAGACTACTGGGATTGCAACTGAGTTCGCACACTCACGCAAACAAGCTGAGCGTTGCTGAAAAATAACGCGACCGAAACCCAAGTCACTGAGTTGCTGAAAGCACTGGGTTTTGAAGAAAAGGGTTCATCCAGGCTTGGAAAAGCCTGGGAGCTCACTTTTTGGTAAGCTACGAAATCGAATAGATCGAAAAGAAAGTAATCTTGGAAGATAGGAATTTGATTGGAAGAGTTAAGTTGAGAAAGTGTTGTAAAAATTTGGAAAAGGAAAATAATTTTGGAGACTTGGTGGAATAAACTCTTTGAAATACAGGAGAGGAAAAGAAGGAAAATTGGTTAAGGAAGGAAGGGAAATCTGGCAGGAGAAATAAGCTAAGTATAATAGTTTGGTTTATTTGATTAAAAATTATTTCCGTTGAATCACATTAATTCGTTGTCGAGACATTGTTTAAAAAAAAATAAATTATCGTTTGGCTTTGGCTGTTCGCTTTATTTCCGAAAATTACGGAACTCGTGACCCGCTTAAAATAAAACCGTTAACATTTTTCGGGACTAAACGTTACCGGTCCATCTTATCTTTTCTTGAATAACGATTTGTTTCTTTGTTTAAAAGATCCTGGGTTCTAGCCCTACTTAATTGCAAGGTTTCCCAGGCAATTTACTTAATAATAAATATTTTAAAAATTAATTCCAAGACTCAAACTTTTATTGAAACTTATTTCACCGTCGGTTTCGCTCCGAAGGTTTGCAATTTCCTTAATTATAAAAAAAATTGCTGGCGCCCTATTTCTCAATTTCAGGATAGACACCCCTGTGGTCATCGACATTTTTATATTCTGATCAATTTAATTGATCAACTACGATATCATCTCAAATAGGATATCAATTTATTCGCTGAACCCACCCTAAAGCAATATTCACATGAGCACGACCAACGAATGAACGAATATTCGTCGATTTTGACATTTCTTTCACATGAGAGTTTTTAATTCGTCGCGAATTAAGTTTGACATTCACCACCGAAACTAAAACAAGAACGATTTTTTTAGGTTAAGTACGCGCGATTTTTTTATTCGTTGCGAGTGTGGATAATGTGGAACGCGAATAAAGTTTGACAGTTCGTATCAACTATAATTTTTTTCGTGACGAATAAATTTGTTTTCTTAAATTTATTAATATATGATATTGAGAAGTAAAAGTATGCATCATACATCAAATAGAAACTATATTGCTATCGTTTTGTTAAGAATTTGTGTGGAAATATGTCTTCAAACGTATATAAACTCACATTTTGTAATTCATTCGTCGTTCGTTGGTCGCGCTCATGTGAATGATGCTTAAGCTGAGTGGCCGGAGATATCAGCATCATACGTGCTGAATGTGCTAAATTTTTCTACGACCTTCTTTACGTTCTAGGTTCTAGTCTTCGTCGTGGTTTTGTTCGGGATTGTCGTGGTAGTAGTCGTCGTCGTCGTCGCGTCGCGTGGAAAAATTATAGCAACAATTTGGCGCCCAACGTGGGGCCTTATAATCTAATATCTAGTAAAACAAAAATACGGTGAAAAGAAAGAAGTTGCATTGTGAAAGAGTTTATTAACAAAAAAAAAATATAAATAATAGCTTGAAATTGAATACCTATTGATAAGTTAAAAAGGAAACAAAATCGTGTTATACATAGGTAGTGCAGTTGTGTTTTTTCTGGCCATAATTTTGTATACATTACCTACATATACACAGCTATGTACATAGATCTGCAATAATTGTTTGAAAAAAAAAGGTGAAAAGAAAGAAGTTGCATTGTGAAAGAGTTTATTAACAAAAAAATATATATAAATAGCTTGAAATTGAATAATTGATAAGTTGATAAGGAAACAAAATCGTGTTATACATAGGTAGTGCAATTGTGTTTTTTTCTGGCAATAATTTTGTATATATTACCTACATATACACAGCTACATAGATCTGCAATAATTTATTGTCATCGTGAATTCATGTAAGTTGTTCCATTGGTTTAAATTTAAATTTTATTATACTACCTACATATATTTGCTTGCATACAAAAATATATATACATATACTTATACATTACATATTTTATCCCAAATTTCCTATTATTTTATAACGAACCTAACTTCTTGGAAAAGCAGTTAGATTAAACGGTAAAGCACGGTTAAGTTTTTTCAAGTGGAAATCGCATTCGCAAAAACAAAACTGTATATATCCTATACCTACATACATACATATTATATCGTTTGTTTTGAATTTTTTGCTTATGAGTGTTTTTGCTTTGGGGAATTGAGTGAGAATCTACAAAAAAGGTGCCAGTGTAGCTTTCATTGGGTAAAATATTTATTCCTGGCGGTTTTACTCTTCATTTATTGTACCTTAGCTAAGTGAAAATAAATTAGTGAAAAAAAAGATCTACCTACCAGTGTTTTACATTGTGAATTATAGGAAAATTAGATTTCGGTACAGCTCGGACGGAGCTGTCAAAGTGAAAATTTTGTTTATCTTCGAAGTGGAGTTAGGGTGATAATTCTACTTCGAGCCAATAGGACATTTTTTTTGTTATCGAATAGGTACCTAGTTAGTTGAGTTTTTTTTGTTGTTTTGCTTTTAAAAGTGACTTTTGGTTGTAAATTGGTTTGACCATATTATTGTGGTGAACGAATTAAATTTTTCGATTCTTTTTTTTCTTTTGTGAGTGAGTGGTAGTTTGAATTGAAAATATTTTTGATACGGATTTTTCTAAGATTGGTGTGACCAAATTAGTTGAGTTTTTTTTTTGTTGTTTTGCTTTTAAAAGTGACTTTTGGTTGTAAATTGGTTTGACCTTATTATTGTGGTGAACGCATTAAATTTTTCGATTCTTTTTTTTTCTTTTGTGAGTGAGTGGTAGTTTTCATTGAAAATACTTATTTTGATACGGCTTTTTCTAAGGTTGGTGTGACCAAATTCCTGTGGTGACCAAATACGACGTGTATGTTCAATTGATTTTATTTTTTTTTCTCTGATTGAGTGTTTTTACTTGGGAATATTTTTGATAAAGTTTGCTTTTGCTAGATTGGTGTGACCAAATTTCTGTGGTGACCAAATACGACTTTTAGGTTATTTTTTTTCTTTTGATTGAGTAGTGTTTTACTAAGAAATATTTTTGATATATTTGTTTCTAAATTTGTGTAGCCATAATTTTTTCGGTTTCGGTTTCTTTAACTCCATTTGAATTTTGGTGAGTAAGAACTTCAAGATGAACATTTATCGTTTGGCGAAAGACGAACTGGTCTATGAGATCAGAGCCCGCGGGTTGAAGGAGGGTTCAGTTGAGGATATGAGAAAGACGCTTAAGGTATCGTTGATGTTAGAACTTAATCATACGATTGGAACGGAACAGTACAAGTACCCATTTACTTATGAAGAGGATTTAAAAGCAATTAAAACCAAGATAGTAGACATTAAAAATTTGTTAAAAGAACCTCCGAAAAACCCAAAATCAACGGAGTATCTAAAGATTAAAACAAAAATTGAATGGACTATAGATAGAATTGGTAGGGCGAAGGCGGAAACTACAGAGGAGGTTAATGAAATGGCTGATTTGAGGGGAGAGGTATTGTTGCTTATGGCAACATTGACCGAGGGGGAAGATGAAGAGTTAGATAAGGGAATACAATCAACGTCAACACCAGCTCCAATAACGCCGCCAAATATATCGGCTGTTATACAAAATGCGAGTTCAGAATGCCAACCGCAGGTCGAAACCTACAACCGGCATTCCGAGCGTATGGAAAAAATTGAAAAGTGGGGAGTGAAATTCTCCGGTGAACAAAGTGGTTCATCGGTGAACTCATTTTTAGAAAGGATTCATGAGTTAAGGGAATCCAGGGATGTTTCAGAAGCGCGACTTTTTAAATCGGCTCCGGATCTTTTTACGGGAAAGGCTCTTTTGTGGTTTAGGGCAATTAAGGATTCAGTTTTTACTTGGCAGGAACTTGTTAGAGAGTTAAAATTGGAGTTTCTTCCCTCCAATTATGATGACCTTTTATTAGATGAAATTAAAAAACGTACCCAAGGCGGAGGGGAATCTATGGGTATGTACATCGCGTTGATGCAAACTTTATTTAAGAGGCTCTCCGAACCATTATCCGAAACTAAGAAGTTATCAATCTTATTAAAGAACATTGCACCCTTCTACCAAACTCAGCTTGGGTTGGCCGATATCAAATCGGTCAACGAATTGGTTGTGTTGGGTAGAAGGTTAGAAACTATTAGGACCAACGTCGAGGCATTCGTTCCTCCTTCTAGTAGCCGGTCTCGACAGACTTTGGAACCAGATGTCGCATATGTTGCTGCAGTACAGGAAGCAACAACAACAGTTAATAGGGATTCCCAATTGAATAGGTCAATTCGTTGTTTCAATTGTAACAGACTGGTCATTATTCAAACCGCTGTACTGCTCCTAGACGTTGTTTTGGTTGTGGGGCTTCCGGGACAACTCGAAGAGATTGCCGCAGATGTTCGGGAAACGGGCAACGGTCTCTTGGGCCAGCAGGGCAAGAGCGCCGTCGCACTTAAAGAAGTCACCTGCTGACGACCAGCTGGTAGACCGAGTTCAACTAGGTTTCACATTAGATTCAAGTGGGGACGATAAACGTCCGTACTTAGGAGTAAACATTTACGGGGTAAAGATTTTAGGACTCCTTGATTCAGGAGCATCTAGAACAATCATAAGTAGGGACGGTTGGAAAATTCTTAAAGATGTAGGATTACAGTTAGATACAAGTAATGTAAGGCAGGTTTATTTAGCAGACGGTGCGGGAGTAGGAGTTTTAGGGGTAGTAAATCTACCAATGGTTATTGAAAATAGGTCAGTTTTAATTGAGTGCTTAGTTATACCTTCACTTCCTAATGCGATGATATTAGGTGCCGACTTTTGGGCACAGTCGGGAATTGTCCCGGATCTTCGATCCCGCATGTGGAACTTTTCGAATCAGGAAACCGTGGCTTCGGTCGGAACCACGTCGATTATAGAAGAATCGGATTTAAACAACGAGCAAAGAAGTAAGCTAAGTACTCTAATTGAAAATTTGTTTAAAGACATTCCAGAAGGGTTAGGGAAAACAAATAGAATAGAACATATAATTAAAACTTCGTCAGATCAGGCTAAGTACTCTAATTGAAAATTTGTTTAAAGACATTCCAGAAGGGTTAGGGAAAACAAATAGAATAGAACATATAATTAAAACTTCGTCAGATCCAGTTAAACAAAGATACTACCCGGTTTCACCGGCGATGCAGGTCCACATTGACAAATCCCTTAAGGAAATGTTGGATGATGGTGTTATCGAGAAATCAAACAGTCCTTGGGCTTCTCCCATAGTGTTGATTAAAAAAAATAGTTCGTTTAGGTTTTGTGTTGATTACCGTAAATTGAATCAAGTAACGGATGCGTATCCTTTACCGATAATTTCATCTTTTCTAGATAAGCTTAGGAATGCAAAATTCTTAACGTCATTGGATGTCAAGTCTGCTTACTGGCAGATTCCAATGGCGAAAGAATCTAAGAAATATACTGCCTTTACGGTACCAAATAGAGGTCTTTTTCAATTTAATCGAATGCCGTTTGGTTTACATAATGCACCTGCCACTTGGCAAAGATTCATAGATAGCGTGTTAGGTCCAGAACTCGAGCCATATGTCTTCGTTTATCTGGATGACATTATTATCATTTCAGACTCGTTTGAAAAACATTTAGAAATCCTGAACGAAGTTTTAAAAAGATTACAAGAAGCAGGGTTGAAAGTAGGCCGTGACAAATGTCACTTTTGTAGACCGTCGCTTAAATTCTTAGGGTTTGTGGTAGATAGGAATGGATTACATGTTGATCCAGAAAAGGTAGAAAGCATGGTCAAAATACCTGCACCAAGAAATGTAAAAGAAGTTAGGAGCTTTATAGGAACAGTTTCATGGTACAGACGCTTCGTACCAAACTTCGCTAGTTTAGTTAGGCCCTTAACGGATTTACTTAAGAAATCCAAAAAATTCATATGGACTAAGGATTGTGAAGATAGTTTTAGGAGAGCGAAAGAATGTCTTATTACAGCACCAATTTTGACCTGCCCCAATTTTGAACTACCTTTCGTAGTACAGACAGATGCGTCTGATTATGGTATTGGGGCGGTCCTTTCGCAAAAATTCGAGGAAGGAGAAAAGGTTATATGTTATTTGAGCAGGTCATTAATTAGGTCAGAGAGAAATTATTCCACTACGGAAAAAGAGTGTTTAGCAGTCCTATGGGCAGTTGAGAAGTTGCGACCGTATATCGAAGGAATTCGATTTACAGTCGTAACAGATCACTACTCATTGATTTGGTTGAGTAACCTCAAAGACCCACAGGGACGATTAGCGCGCTGGGCTGTAAGATTACAGCAATTTGATTATGAAATAATCCATCGCAAAGGGAAAGATCATGTCGTGCCGGATATGTTATCTCGTGGAGTACCGGTGGTGGCCGGAATCTCAGATGAGGAGATAGACCCTTGGGTGGGAAAAATGATATCAGAGGTGGAAATGAACCCTTACACGGAATTTCTACTATTTGTTGTGTTCTCGGTCTTAAAATAATTGTTCCCGTCTGTTCGTTTGATTCAAATTTTTTTATTACCTCCGTCTTATATTTTTTAAAATTTTTATTTTCGTTGTGATTACTAGAGAAATTTGTTTTATTGGTTTCAAGGTAACTATGTGGGATTTGTGAGAAGGTTGGGTTGAAAGTTTTTGTATGGTTTTTGTCGAGGTTGATTTCCAATGAATCTTTAAAATCTGAAACGTCAGTAGATTCTCGTGGTGTGATTTCAGCTTCTATTCCCATGTGTACGGGTACATCTAGGACTTTAGAATTTGCTGTTCCTCTTTCTCATACCTAGTTTTTTCATTACCGTTTTTACCCGTAGGTTGCACCTCGAAAGATGTTTTACGGTCTCCCTTCTTCTCGATAACTTCACATTTCGCTACTTTTTCTACATTTTGGGGTTTGAAAAAAATTGTCCGTCACATAAACGCACGACTGCAGCTGCGGTTACTTCCAGCTTTCTTTTTTCATGGGTCGGCTTTTTGTGTCCATTTGGTGGTTTGAGCAATGTCAGGTTTCTCTTCCATCAATTTTTCAATATTCTATTAAAATTTGTTCCACGAAGAATTTATGTCAGAGAAAATTGACTTAGTTGTCAGAACTTTTTTTCATAAAATTCACTTGATCGCCATCGCACTTCAACGCAACTTGATAAGTTACTTTAAAAATTTCAGATACAAATTTCAAACAGCTGTTGGGAATAATCAGCACTATCGCGAATTCCATCGTATTCGGAAACTTTTAATGTTTTGTTTAAAAAATTGTCATTGTCAAATTTGAACAAGTATTGATTTTTTGGCGTGGGAGAAAACAATGAATTTAAGCCATTCGTTATCTTAATATAACACAGTCTTATTTAATAGAATTCGCTAAACAGATGAATAGTTATACAGTGAATAAGGATTTATGTAGGCTCTATGTAACGTTGCGAAAATTCCTATTTATAAAAAATTCTGCTATAAATTTTAGTTATACAATGCTTATATCAAAAAAAGTACTAAAATGTCTATAAAATCAGCTTGTTGTCATAACAACTAAAATATAACAAAATAATTCCAATTATTAATATGATATTCTCTTTCGAAAATCTATATTTTTTTTAAATTCTTCGTTTCTTCGGCTCACGAGTCACGAGCTAAACTGGATAGGCATTATTGTTTTTATTTTAATTTCAAAAAGAGAGGAGAGAAATCAAAATGACATTTACGAAATAATAATAACAATAATTTCCTTATGTAGGCTCTATCCAACCTCAAAACGCGTTTAGCTTATTATGGGACTATGCAACCTTGTATAAGTTTTATAAATAGCATTTTTGCGTTTAGAGGCATTATAGAGATTACATAACTTTATGTAGGCTCTATACAGCGTTTTTAAATAAGACTGACAATGTTTTGTATTGATTCCTCTCTTTAAATTTTATTATATTGTTAAAAAAAAACAGACATTTTATTTTAGGAAATGTTTTATTATTTATCTCATTAATTTGTATTAAAATTCTTAAGCAAGTTAAGTGCCGCTTTAATTTTGTTTCGCTTTTATTTTGCGATTAAATGCTATACAAATATTTTTGTTTTCAATGTTGGTATTGGTAGGTTGACAGATCAACAATTTCTAAAAATTGTCGTTCTTAAATGATTCTAACAAACTCCAACAATTTATAACAATGACAATTGAACAATTTTTTTTTGTACGTAGCAACAATAAGAACCCTTTCACATAAAACATCGAATAGAATTGAGCAGAAAATAAATAAATCAAAGAGTAATAGAGTTCAACTTTTAGTTGAATGAAAAACATGATCATCTGTCATTTTGACAGTCAAGAATTGGCTTGATAGTTAGGACGATTTTTTTAAACTAACTTTGCAATAAAGTTGCCTTAATTGGAAACTTGCCTTACTTTCAAATCCCTTATGTCGACTGAACCTGCCCATTGTAAATGCAAAATTACACTTCAAAGCTGGTTAATACGAAACTGACATATTAATGACAAATGTAAATATATAAAATACAAAACATTTGTGTTTTGAGAACTTTAACAAATAATCATTTTGGTTTTTAAACTCAATAAAATCAAATATAAGATATAATATGTTTATAATTATATTTAAATACTGGGGAGTCATTCCGTAATTTTGAAAACAATAATCGTCAAAACGATTATCATTAACGATATCGTCAATAATTTGCTTCACGTAACTTTATCGCTATCGTCTCGTCAATCGTTGTTAGTAGTAGATCGTTCAGTATACCTACTTCAAATACTATTATACTATAACTGAAATGTCAAAAAGAACTCAACGAAAGAAAATGCTTGTTCAATAACTTGAAAATGTTATTAAACTTGGTTTTTCTATATGGAAAATTTTGAAAATTTGCAAAAAATGTATTGTTAGTAAACATGCCAACTATTTTGTGATGTTTATTGTTATTGTTACTTTTCGTGTTTTCATTTGTTGCCGTCGACGATAAAACTATAATATCAAAATGTTTTGTTTGTGTCTGATATTTTTGTAAATTAATAATTCTAATTATAATTTAGAGTATACAAAAGTTAGTAATAGAAAATCAGCTGCAATATTAAACCCAATTCTGTCCAAAGGAAGGAAGATAAGACTCCATTTTATATACATACAGGGGACGCAAATATTTGTTGTTTCCAAAACTACTTTGGATTAGTGCTTTGTGCAAGCGTTGCCTTTCGAACATACCAATGTTCCTCCGCCCCAAAGTTTCAATGGTTACAGCAAATATTAATATGGAAGGTATATAGTATGTATGTAGAACGACAACCGTCTGACAAATGTATTGTTTCCAATATCATCATTATCATCATTATCCTCTTTTGCAATTCCAAGACTTTGAACAAAACTACAATTGTTTTATATATTTAACAACAATTAAGAAAGATTACTTATGTACATATTTATGTTTTGTATATAAATAAAATGCTTACATATGGGTTAGAATAGATAGAATGTCCGATAAATGTCTTAATTTTCTTCGTAACCGTATTATTTGTATTTTTTTGAGTTTTTATTTTCATTTTGTAACAAAACTAAACTTCGCCGAAACATTTTTGCTTCAAATTGTTTTGGTTATCAATGGAAATTAATAGCAGACGATACCTACTTAGCTATCGTGCAAACGCTATCGTTTTGACGATATCACTTTGACGATTATCGTCTTACGTGAAGTGAGACTATCGTCGAAACGATATCGTCTGATGATAATCGTTTTACGTGAAGTGAGACTATCGTCGAAACGATATTTCTGACGATAATCGTTTTACGGAATGACCCCCGAACTATTAATTGCATTTTGAATGTCCTTATCGAGCAGCTGATTGTGAAACGTCAAAGTCAGTGTCCACTAACTTTGTAGCCGACATTTTTAAACTACGTCGCTCAGAGGGGAAATTTTGACTAATTTTGTAGTTCCATTTAGCCAATAAATCGCTTTTAAGTAAATTCAGCGCACATTTAAATCATTATAAAACAAAATGCTTGTGTTTTCATGAACCGTATTGAATTTAGTGAGACATTTGATAACAAACAAGTTAAATTTGATAATAATCGGAGTAGGGACAAACTTAAGAAAGAGTTTTTAAGTTTCAAGCAACTTTTAGGAAGGAGATCGGAACGAGATCGCAATTTGAAGAGATTTTATCTACTGCATTTCAAAAGATTATAAAATTAATATTTGTTGCTTATTTTTTTTTGTTTCTTGAATAAAAGACACCTAAGGAAAGAAAAGTAACTAGCAACCAGTTTTCTTTTTAGGAGTTTCTCTTTTTCCAACTGAAGTACAATCCGAAGATCCGAACTCTATTAATTCATTCTCGCCTCAAAAAAAATATATAGTGCCCATGATACAACTAAAACAGATAGCGCATTCGCGTTTCTATTTTTGTTTCGTTCTGCGCATCTACGTCACGAACCAAAAACACTCTAGTAAAGATATAAATCCTCGGTAGCCATATTGGTTTGCCTACAAGCTAAACCGGAAACTGGCATCATAAAGTATTTCTTAGTGTGCGTGTAATTTCTCCTCTAATTTATGAAATTTCCCCTAAAAACTCAGTAAACGTGTCTATGTATGCGTGAAAACATCAATTTTACTCGTTGAATTCTTCAACATTACAAATACAACAATGTAAACAAATGGGTTTTGAAGGGTGATACGTACGAAGGATTTATATCTTCATATAGAGTGTTTTTGTCACGAACACTCAACGAGTTTGACGTTTATTATTCAGTATGTGAAATCAAAACAAAACAATTGGCACTAATTTGTTAAGATATTTTGTTATTATAATAAAATGTTAATATTTCTAATATTTTTCATTTAGGTAAATGGTTTTAAATAGTTAATATTTGTGTTTCTTCGTAAGTTAAAGAAAATTTGTGTGTTTGAGTGAAAGAAATTAATAAAAAATCGAAGTGAATGAAGAATTTGGTGTATTTTTTTTTTATTTTTCATTCGGATGCATTTTTCTTCACAGAATTACCTGGAAGATTGTTTAATTAGTAATAAATGGTTAAATAAAAGATATGATGGTCTCTTTGAATCGGTGGTTTTTCAACTTTTTATTTAATTAATAATTTGTTTGTATTTTCTTTTTCTGGACAGTTTGTTTTCAGTGATTTGTCTATTCAGTTTTCGCATTCGGAAGTGCATACGACAACGAAAGAAAAGCTTCATAATCTTCTCATCGCATTTGATCTTTGCTTTCTCGGCAACTTCAAGTAAATGCTGGATATAGTTTGGACAGATGTAAATGCCTTCACCTTCTCCATTTACTGCATTAAAAACATTTTCTAATGCAGCGAAATGAGCCATCATTGTGGGATTTGCTTTAGACAAGCCTCCTTCGTCCAAATGATTGACCCAAGAGCTTTCGTCTGGTTCAATTTGTTCCAGGTTTGGTATGGTGTTTTTGAAAACGATGGCAAATGTAGCCAGCCAACTTTTTCAAACCATCGTAAGAAAATGGGAGATTTTCTTCTGGCTCAGAAGCAATAGGCATGCTATTGTCGACTTTGACAACGATAAAAATCCTTCCTGAAAAAGCGAATATTATTAAGATGAATCGATTATAAAATTGTGAGATAAAACCTGTCAAAGAAATTTCTTCCAAACATAAGTGTGGTGTATTATCCACACCAACATTTCCGTTGTCAGAAAGTGCACCTTCATTGTGCCCAAGGATGTATGACCTCATCCTGTACTTAAACTCTTGGCCATCTGGTTGATCATGAGGACCACCTTTAGCTCTTATGACACCGAAGAAGTTTTCAGGGACGTCTTGGTTCAATCGGTATGTCATTATGAACTTAACGCCAAAACGTTCCAATACATTCTTGTGCAATAATTGCAGGGCGTTATTGTTAGTATTATATAATGAACTATTTGTATATATATACTTTACTATAAAAACACTTGTGATATTAATATTTATAGGTTTAATATCGAACAATATTGAAGTTCGATATTTTTCAATTTATTTTTTTTGATCATATTTTCTTGTACAATAAACATCTTATTTAATTTTTGTCGAATTAAATTTTCTTCTTATTTATAAATTGGACTTCCTGGAATAGCCGTTCTAATAGTTATTAGATTGGACGATACCTGCAATATAATATATTCAATAGTGTTTATTTGAAATAGTTTTGTAGTTTACCTTTTTGAAATGGTAGCAAACATTTTTTGCCAACTACCCGCATATTTAAAATCATGTCATATTGGGTTTCCAAATGTAGTCCGTATGCGTGGACCCTTTCACGTGAATCACTGTAGGGAGACCTGACATTCATGACGTCGAACCAATCATTTGTCTGCAAAAAAATTTAAACTGAAATACTGTGCGATACATTACTGTTTAGAGACTTACATAGAAACAGTTGATAGCATTCTTCCCAACTTTCGTCTTCGAGGTAACCAAGGCTAACAGCTCGCGACAACGCTTTGAAGAAGACCCACTGCTTCCAGAGATTTAAATTTCCTTATGGAAATTTATGAAAGCTGGAATCTTTCGTTATCTTATTTCTTTGTTATGGCCAACCAATAGGCTAGATTTGTCTCAGGAGGAACCTGAAAAAAAGGAATGGACGCTGTAGCAAAACTTTAAGAAAATGTAGAAGGCTGACCAGGAACATGGACGGAGTAAGACCCCGGTCGATGGTTCTGGTCAGAATATGCAGGAGAAATAACTTACCGAGGGCACTCTGGTTTCCATCCAGCGTAATTGGATTTGATTGTTTATATTTCGTTCTCTTATGTGTTTTATTGATTTGTTTTTATGTTTGTTTCGTTGTGGCCACCTATAGGCCAGAGTTGTCCATTCCTGCAAGGTAAATTCTAAAATATATTAGAACAAAATTATAAAGAATACCTACAATACTGAACCAGAACATGGACTGGGTAAAACCCAGGTCGATGGTTCTGGTCAGAATAGGCAGGAATAACTTACCTAGGTACTCTGGTTGGCATCCAGTCCAATGTGTTCTTTTATTGTTTTATACATATGTATTTCGTTTGGTAATGTTTTAATTTTGAGTTGTTTTTCTGTTTATTTATTTTATTTATTATTTTCACGGCGGCGCACGCAACTTCGATTTTGAACGACTGGACTGACATGACAAGTACTTATATTTTATTTACAATTATGGACGAAATAGACATATGTCATGAGAAAGAGACCGAAGGAAAGAATAGGGATTTTGTATAGAGTAGAAAAGGATGACGAAGGAATTGTAGGTGCGACGGACGTATGTTTTGGGAACGACAAGAGTAACAATATATACAACATTAATTATTTATTAAAAAGTTTAGGCGAAATGGGGAAGTTGGGGAAAGTTGAGACGGTATTAGATAGGAGTGGAAATTAAGCTTTGAAGCAAGGGTCCGGACTGAAAAAGTAGTTCGTTGAACATTGCGGGAAAATATAAAACTGTGCGGGAACTGAAGACCGCAACCGCTAAAAGAACTTGACTAGAAGTCATTTGTAGTTTAGAGTGGGTGATAATAACATCAAGTCAAATTTTAAGGTGGAACAGAGAATTTAAGTGAATTAAGTTTTTTTTTTTAAAAAAAGTAAGACAAAGAAAAAAGAAAATAGGAATGATTTCCTTTCAACGATTAAAGAATTTGAATTAATTTTTTTTGAAGGAAAAGTTTTAGATATAGCGAACCGAATAATACTTATGTACCTGGGAAACTTAAATTTTGGAAAGCAGGAGGATAGAATAGCAGAAAGGATAGTGAGGGTGAGTGATACTTTTATTTAAGGTAATATAATAGGAACAAATAAGAAAACGAACAAAAATACGTGTTACAGTGAGATTGAGTTTTGGCGGCCGGCGCGGTAGTTAGCGTAGGAGCGAGCGACGGTCCAAGACAAAGCAAATTTCATCCCCAAAGTGAAGTGAAGGGTGTACTAAACAAAGGAATGATCCGTCGATCGACCCGGATCCACAAGTAACTTTACTAGCCCAAAACCAATCTCACCTATATATTTTATACAAGTGATATATTCACAAATATCCATATACATACATACGTGCATTCCTTTTTTGTAAATTTACGTTTATCAAGTGGTATAGCAGAACAGGATTCGGTTCCCAGCGGCGGACCGATTCTAGGATCCGCCTTGATATATAGATAGAGATATATATATACATATATTCATATTTATATATATATATATACATATAAATATTTTATTTCTTTGTTATCAACGAACAATAATTAGTAACGTGACATCATAAGAATTAACTACAATTTTATAACGTTTTTTTTGTAACTCCTTTTATCGTTATATGTGTCTAGAGTGCGTCGTTATTTTTTGTGTCAAGTAAGGATTACGGGTAGAATTCGTCGGGGCGGCGTAGGTTCCCCAGGCCCCTCCCTTCCGAGGTAGAGGCAACATTTTGCGTCCCCTTAGCTACCTATAGAGAGCTCTTGGTAGGTAGGATAAAAGAGGAATTATACAGCCGCTTCATAAAAGGAAGTCGGCCTAGATTTACGGGGAGACAAGGGAACTTAAGTCTCCCCCATACGGAGAAAGTCCCTGGGTTTTTTTTTAGTATTGGGTGCACTAGGTACATATATATAATCCTAAGGAGAAATTTCGTTTTTTTTTGATTATTTCAATTTTTCAAATTTTCTAATTTTTAAATTTTCAAATTTTCAATTTTTCAAATTTCTAATTTTCAAATTTCCGTTTTATCGTCATTTTCGTTGTATTTTCCAATTTTAGTTGTTACATGCATAAGTATAAAGTTTTGTATGATATGATAAATAAAATGTAAGTCACGTTACAGTTTAGTCGATTTGTTGCGTTTTTCTTATTATATCAACTTTTGGCGTCCAGTGCTTCTTTATGATGAAGTGCTAATTTAAAATTCATAGGAGGTGCGGTAGGGCTGGACCATGCTCTTCAGTGAACCGGGTCATGTAACGTAAATTCAGCTTCACAGTCTACTGAGGGGAGTTCGAAAGACAAGGCCAGTCGAACTCCAGGTTGGGTGGGTACGGCCATGCTGCAACAACAGCCGCAGCGTTCCCGAGGCGTGTCGAGTCCAGCGTGAATGTCGTGTTATCGGTGGTGGTGTATTTAGGGATAGTGTGCCTGGTGATGGTGTGTCTGGTGGTGGTATGTCTGGTGTTTGTGTGTCGGTTGTGGTGTGTCGGTAGTCCTGTGTCTGGTGGCGGTATGTAGGTTGTCCTGTGTTTGGTATTCTTTAAGTGTAGTGCTTGTTTGGAAGTTGTGTTTTGGTTGTAGTGTGCCAGTCGGTATAAGTTTTTGTTCTTTTAGAGTTATGTAGTGTTGTATTGTTTTGGGATCGTTCAAGTTTCGTTTAATGGCATGAAATTTAGTTTTGAAAGAGGTGAGGTCCAACTGCGAAGGCAAGATCCCCCCCTTATCCGGCGAGCTTAGCCGAGCATCGCAAGCATGCCATCGCCTTCGTAGTGGACATTCTATCCCTACTCCCTACCCCCTTTTTCCCATCCTAGTTCTGGCTTACCCTCATGGGGTGGTCAGTGAATCCTCCGCGCTCCTAACCTATCCTCAATCCTAAATCCCTTCTCCTTCCTCAACCTTATCCTCTGCAAATTGCCTCATTTCATCTTTCGTTGTTGTTGCAGTCAAAAACAGAACAAACACCCATGTTTATTAATAAATGTGTTTTTTTTGTATAAATTATGAACAATGCCATTTTAAATAACTTTATTGATTTAAAAATTTTTAAAATTCATTTCCTTTAACATTCACAACAAAAAAAAAAATTAAAATTGCGCCAAATATACTAGCTCTCTTCATTTGATTGAGAGTCCGTGACGTCACAATAGTTTGACAACCAAAACCTTACATGCGCAATGCGCTATCTTTATTAGTTGTATCATGCACAGTGTTGCCATAATCTCAAATTTCATAATGCTAGATTTCAAATTTTATAATGCTAGATCGTATGGGAGCTCAAAAAACAAAATGCTAGATTTTAAAATTTATATAAAACGTCCATATCGATGATTAAAAAACAAACATCTTAAAAAATGCAAAATAATATTTATTTTCACATACAAATACCTAACAAACATAGGTATATAACAAAAAAAAAAAAAACAAAAACAAAACAAAATTAATTCAAAAATAACAAAACTTAAAGCTTTATATGTAAATAGGTATTACAGGACAATGTTTTTAAGTATAGGAACATGTTTTATAGTCAAATTTTGGCATTCAAGAATGCAAAACTTAAAAACAATAATGCCAGAAAAGCATTTAGCATTATTTTAAAATTTCATAATGCTTTTCTCTTCTCTATAATGCTAGATCTAGCATTAATAATGCCGTTATGGGAACACTGATCATGCATAGTGCCTGTCTACGCGTTGTGCCCACAACGTTGTGCTCACAACCAAAAATATTCCATTTACCAAGATCGGAATCTTTCGTACGTTTCACACCCAAAACCCGTTTGTTTACATTGTTTGATTTGTAATTTTGACAATTAATCCATGAATAGATGTGAAAACAAACAAAAAAAAAACGATGCCGTGGGCTAGCGGCACTTTGCAAAGCAAAAACAAAATGGGGAGGTTAATAAGTTTTTTTTTCAGATTTTTCTTTTTACTTTTTTTCGATGAACAACTCAGTTTTAAGCTTTAGTTTTGCAGTCATTTTGTTGATAGCGAAAAAATGTACATTTTTGTCTTGAAAAATGTATGTTCAACATCAATTTAATATAATTAATTCACTCATTTACTGTTGAAATTATGAACTGCAAATCAACCTTAAGATTCAGTTCTGTATCTATTATCTGAACATACTTTGTATCTCTTTTATCTAAACACACCTTTTAGTATTCTTACATTTTGAATTGCTTCACTCACAAAAACACTCCATTACCAAGACCGGAATCTCAGACTGACATTTCGGTTTGCCTACAAGCTACTGAAGACTAAATGTGAGAAGTGTGCGTGAAATGATGCAAAAACCAAACTCATTCTCACATTTAGTCCTCAGGCCCATCAAAATGCTTCATTATAGTAATCAGCCCCATCTAAATGCTTCATTTTGAATGTTTCATGGCCTCGTTCAAAAACTAAACAATCCTAACCAACAGAATCTGAAGTGCTGACATGGTCTTAAATTGGAAGATTTGTATAGCTTTTTAATTTCAATCCAAATAAATGTTGTTAATGTATATTAAATAAAATAAAATTGACCAAATACATATTATTTAATGATTTATTAGTTTATTATTATTTAGTTTGTTTACTTAAATTATTTGCGAACGCAACATGCGCTGCAACTGGTTAAGTATAATTATTGCAAATGGACAAAAGTGTAACTCAATACTTTGTAAAACAACAAAACAGACAATTTTTTCAGCTATAGTTTGCTGAGAGAATTTTTTTGGCGACGTTAGAAGTTTAGGTGGAAAAAATAGGCGGGTGCCTCCGTATTTTTTTTGTACAGACAATGCTACGAGAAGCATACTTGTGAAGTTCCATTGCCAACTTTAGCTAGTTCAGATTCCTCAATTAGATTAGTATTTTCATCATTTAAGCAGCTCGGTAGTTGCAAGACCAAATTTTAGTTTTGTTTGTTGCAGAAATATTCCTGAACATTTCTTTTTGAGGGACTATGTTAGAGTTAGAATTTTGTTTGTAGTTAGATTTGGGAATACACATTTGAGGGAACCATGTTTTAAAAATAAGTTGCTTTGTGTAATGCATCTTTAAGGAATAGAAATAGACAATATGGTTACACACAATACCAACTAAATGAGTGCAATAAATAGATTTAAGTTACTTTTTTTATTTCAATATGGGGAAACCGAACACCCAATAATTGGCTTCAATTAATGCTAAATTTTTTCTAAAAAGTTGATGAAGGTTAGCCGAAGCGGAAATTTCTTTAATGAACATACCTAAAATATTATTGGTTTTCTCAAAAATATTTTTCTACACTAACCTCTGCTTTATACCTGAAAACTATTGTTTATGTATATTTTCTTCTATGTTCTGCATTTATAAAATGTAATCTATGAAAGTATTTATTATATTAAGAAAAACAAAAACATGTTCGTAAACCTCATTCATTTTTTCATTATTAGCAGCACTTTTACTAAACGTACCCTTCAAACAATAATAAGCAAAATTGAACTTTGGTAACTAAACATTTTTAAGAAATGAATGAAAATTATATTTTGCGTTAAACTGTGGAAATTCACTAAAAAAAACTTCTGTACGTCAACAATAAACATTCATGACGATTACATGTTCTATTGAATTAGTTGTGCATGAATTCAGAACGATTTTAAGACATTTTCATTTTGTGATATATGTCAAAATTTGCATTTTATTTGCTCTGCATTTATTCAACATGTTCGCTATAATCGTTCTGATTACTTTTTTTAAAACATTGGTGTTCCTTTGATGCATAGTTTCTTTTTGATAGCAAATACATGTATGCTTTCATCAATCAAGAATGTTATGGATAAGATATTTTTCGATTATAACTTTTTTTTTTTAATTTAATATTTATTAATCATAATGGAATTGAAAAATAGTTGCAAGCTTAAATCATTTAAATTTAAACAAACTATAAATATACTTGGATTAATTAAATTGATACAGATTTTAATAAACTATAAATATACTTGGATTAATTAAATTGATACAGATTTTAATTACTTGCAAACAAAATATTTGGGCCGTTCGTTAACGAAAATTTATTAGAATTCAATACAAAAATTGCGCTCGCACCCTTAACTTGATGGTTCTTCGAATGCATCTTTGATACAAAAATCCGAGGTTTATTATGAAATTTAAAGAATTTCGTAGTGATTACTGTAAATTAGTGAATTAATTATAATAAACTGATGTTGAACATGCTTTTTTCAAGACAAAAAGGTACATTGGTTCACTATCCACAAAATGCCTGCAAAATTAAAGCTTAAAACTGACTTTTTCATCGAAAAAAGTAAAAAGAAAAACCTGAAAAAAACTTATTGACCCCTCCATTTTGTTTTTGCTTTGCAAAGTGCCGCTAGCCCACGGCATCGTTTTTTTTTTGTTTGTGCTCACATCTATTCATGGACTAATTGTCAAAATTACAAATACAACAATGTAAACAAACGGGTTTTGGAGAGTGAAACGTACGAAAGATTCCGGTCTTGGTAATGGAGTGTTTTTGTTCACTAACTTTTTGGTGCTTCTCGCTTCTGGAATGTTCTAGACTTTTCTCTATTATTTTATATTTGATTAAAAGTATTTTGTAATTAAAAGTAAAAGCGTTCCCTTTCATCATTTATTCCTTGGATTTTTATCAAATCCCTTCAGGTTATGGGCCCAGGAATACTCATTGGAAAGTATTAATATTGTTTTCTTTTAAGAATATTTTCTGTTTGCATCAGCCGCATCATGTCGTCGAACGCCATGCCGTCCATCGAGAAACTCACTGGCCGAGAAAATTACAGCACGTGGAGGTTTGCCATGCAGGCATACTTGGAGTTGGAACACGAAGAGCTGTGGCAATCTGTTGAGGAAACTGAAAAGGATACTCAGAAGATTACGAAAGCAAAATCAAAAATAATTCTCGCCGTCGATCCCATGAATTATATGCATATCCAGGATGCACAAACTGCTAAGGATGCATGGGATAAGTTGCAGCAAGCATTCGAGGATTCCGGTTTGACTCGGAGAGTAAGTCTTCTCAGAAGTTTAATAACAACCCGTTTGGTTGGTTATGCCTCAGTCGACGAATACGTCAACAAAATTGTGACGACTGCACACAAACTAAACGATCTCAAGTTCAACGTTGGAGATGAGTGGGTAGGTACCCTTTTACTTGCTGGTTTGTGTTGAGATTAATTATTTCTATCTGGCAAGGCTCTTACTTCATGTTATTTTTTTTTTTATTATTCCAAACTGTTTTCTTTTTGTCTCGTCTTTAGTCTGAGCAAATAAAAAAGATTTTGTTGATAAATCTAAAATACAAAAATTGTGTCCTGTGTTTTTTTTTTATTGTCTGGGCAAATCAGTTATTATCTACTTACATAACTTTAACAGGTTATGGGCCCAGGAGCGCTGTATTGAATGTAAGAGATTATTGAGAGATTGTGAAGTCCAAACTGTTCCTGCCAGCAAATTAGTATTTTGTACCTGTCAGCCGCCAGTCTCAGAATCGTCATGGACACCGTCAAGTCTCATCTGGAAACCCTGTCTGAAAACTCGCAAGGCAATGTTAATTATGTTTCATGGAAGTTCAAGTTGTATTTAACATTAAAATCGAAGGATCTGTTTCCAGTTGCAACCGTAGTGAAAGTTAAGCCCGAAGGAACAGTTCAAGCATGGGTCAAACAAGATCTTGAAGCACAAACTCTCATTGGACTGAATGTAAGTAGTAACATTGCTATTAAAATTTCTAATTGTCAGACAGCATATCAAATGTTATGTAAATTGGAACTACTGTATGGTAAAAAGTCAGATCTTACTATTGAGGGTCTGCAAAGACAATTTTTTAATTTCAAATACGATAGCAATAAATCAGCGATTGAAAACTGTATGCAAATCCAACAATATGCCGAGGATCTAGCTGCCGAAGGTGAAGAAATAAAAGAGAGCTGGATTATGACTAGAATCTTGGGTATTTTGCCACGCAAACTCCATCATTTTCGTACTGCTTGGGATAATGTCAGTGGTGTTGACAAAAGTCTGACAACAATGTTCGAACGCCTGAGACTCGAAGAAGACAGATTAACTGAGTCCAAAGTATGCGATGAGTCGTTTGCCCAAAATGCTCTTATGTCGAAGCAAAGTTCCAAATCTTCGAGAACACAATCGTCTGGTTGCTCATCGTCGTCAGTTGAATGCTTTAAGTGCGGTATAAAGGGGCATGTCAAGAAATATTGCAGAAACAGACCATGTTCAAAATATTTGGATTACTGCAAAAAGAATTTTTCTTGCAACAAGTGTAATGCTAAAGGACACTTTGCCAAAGACTGTCCAAGAGAAAATTTGAGTAACAGCAAAGATGTATCTACAAATTTAAACCGACGTGCATTCATAACTCTTGGACTTACGACTGCAAATGTAGATAAAATTAATTCAAATCATGACAGAAGTGAACTATGGTATCAAGACTGTGCTGCAACCCAACACATGACTTCACGAAGAGATTGTCTGATAGACTTTGTTGCATTTGAAGATCCTGCTGTTGTTATAATCGGTGATGCAACAAAATTAGAAGGCATCGGCAGTGGTGATGTTAAGCTGGAAGCCTTTGATGGAAATGAGTGGTACAAAATTCTTCTCAAAAACGTTCTCTATGTACCAAGGATGACCTTCAACCTTTTTTCGGTTACTCAAATGCTGGACAAAGGTTATATGCAGGCTGCTGATTCAAATGGATCTATATTTAAGACGTCAGATCAAACATCAATTGTAGCTGTTTCAGAGCGTGATGGAAATTTGTTTAAGATGATGTTTCGTCAGGAACTAGATGAAAAGTGCATGGTGACAGTTTCAATTAAGACTTGGCATGAAAGACTTGCCCATCAAAACATTAAGTACGTTCGAAATATTTTGAAAAAGCATAAAATAAAATATGTTGATGATTGGAATGACAATGTTTGTACAGGTTGCGTTTATGGTAAGCAACATCGAATTTCACATCCAATAAATCCAAAGGTTGCTGAAAATATTTTGGACATGATTCATGTTGACTTATGTGAAATGAATATGCACTCGTTGGGAGGAGCCAAATATTTTCTTTTGCTAAAGGATGATTTTTCTCACTATCGAACAGTTTACTTCTTGAGAACTAAAAATGAGGCAACTGAAAAATTAAATGCTTTCATGAAAATGGTAGAAAATCAATTCGAAAGAAAAGTAAAGTGTTTAAGGTCTGACCATGGGACAGAAATTAAAAATGCTGACACGAGACGACTGCTGAACGAGCTTGGTGTATTTCATACAAAATCAAAGGTTTACACCCCGCAATAAAATGGGAGAATAGAAAGAGAGATGCGGACCGTTGTAGAATCAGCCAGATCAGCTATACACGCACGTGATTTAAACGAAAATCTATGGGCTGAAGCAGTGAATTATGCTGTGTTCACCATTAATCAGACTGGAACAAGTTCATGTGAAGGTAAGAGTCCTGCCGAGCTTTGGTTTGGAAGAAAAATGGACATCACTAAACTAAAGACGTTTGGATCAGACTGCTATGTTTTGATACATGACCACAAGCGATTGAAGACTGGAAAGAAATCTAAGAAAGGAATATTTGTTGGGTATGACTTGGACTCTCCGTGTTATAGAGTGTACTTGCCTGATGAACGAGTTGTAAAGAGCTCCGTGAACGTGATCTTTGACGAGAAGACTGACAGCAACTCAACAAATATTGAAGTGAATCTGGACACAAGAAATGAAAATTCAGGTGGAGAATTTGATGAATCTGAATTGGAGAGTTCAAATTATAAAACTCCTGAAGAAGAAGGCCGTGAAAATCAAACTTCAGATGACGTTTCACTCCTGCCTGATACAAGTACTAGCCAGCCATTAAACGAAAATAATTCAACTCGTCCAAACCTACGTGATCGTCACACTTTGAAGAAGCCTGAAAGATTAATTGATTATGTTTTTGATAATTATTTTGAAAACGAATCAAATGTTGCTATGATTGGAGAAGTAGAAGATATTCCTGTGTCTGAAGCATTGAAAAATGAAAAGTGGAGAAAAGCTATGACTGAAGAATTTGAATCTCTTACCAAAATGAAAACTTGGGATTTGGTAAAGGCACCAGATTACATCAAGCCTTTAACATGTCGTTGGATACTACGTCATACATAGCTAGACTTGTGGCTAGAGGCTTTGAACAAAAGGAAGGAATAGACTATAATGACACATTTAGTCCAGTTGTTCGCTATGTTTCCATTCGACTAAGTATCAAGATAGAAGTATGATTCTCGCGTTATTTGTGGACGATGGATTGATTGCTGGTAAAAATAATGAAGACATGACAAAAGTTCTCAAAAAAGATTGAATCGCAAATTTGAGGTAACATTTGATGCTGCTCGTGAAGGTCGATTATCATATTTGAGTATGCAAATACAAGACAGTGCAAATGGTATTTTCGTTCATCAACCAAAATACACTGAGAAAATTTTACAACGATTCAAATTCAATTTTTCTAATGCTGCTTCTACTCCAATGGAAAGTGGTATGATAACTGATGAAGAAAATCTCGTGAACGACAGGCCACTGGAAAAATCAACACCTTATCGTGAAGCCATAGGAAGTTTATTATATTTATCTACAGTATCTCGCCCTGATATAAGCTTCGCTGTTAGTTACCTGAGTCCATACTGTAACAACCCAATGAACAGTCACTGGAAGATGGTTAAACGTATATTTCAATACTTGCAAGGGACAGTTAACTGTGGTATTTTGTATAATCGAGATGAAAACTTGGTCGCTTACACTGATTCTGATTATGGAGGAGACACTGCTACACGTCACTCAACGTGTTCTTATTATCAGAGGAGGTCCGATTGTCTGGTATGCGCAAAAACAACGTCTTGTTGCAACATCATCATTTCTTTAATTGATGACATTTGCTGGATTCGACGTATCGGCAGAGAACTTGGCTTTATAAATTCAAATGAGCCAACAACATTGTATGTAGACAACCAGTCAGCTATACACATGCTTAAAAATACAAATGAGGGTAAAATCACCAAGGGCAAGAAACACATCGAAATTTCAAGAAAATTTGTCCAAGAACATATTGGAAAGACGGTTAATTTGAAACATGTCAAATCTTCTGAACAACTAGCTGATGTTTTGGCCAAGCCTTTGACTTGGAAAATATTTCAAGAATTACGAAATAAAATAATTAAGGAGGAGTGTTGAGATTAATTATTTCTATCTGGCAAGGCTCTTACTTCATGTTATTTTTTTTTATTATTCCAAACTGTTTTCTTTTTGTCTCGTCTTTAGTCTGAGCAAATAAAAAAGATTTTGTTGATAAATCTAAAAAAACAAAAATTGTGTCCTGTGTTTTTTTTATTGTCTGGGCAAATCAGTTATTATCTACTTACATAACTTTAACAGTTTGCCAGACGAGTACAAACCGATGATAATGGGTTTGGAGAGTCCCTATCACGGGGGATTCAATTAAAACTAAGCTTTTTCAAGAGATTTCAAACAAAAGTAGTAGCAACCGTGAACCAGAAACTGCCTTAATGATGAAGCCTTGGAACAGACGACGGAATCGTCCCCCGAACTCAGTGAATATGGACAAGACTCGATGTTTTAACTGCAATGGCTATGGACACATCAGCAAATACTGCAAAAATAAGAACAAGAAGTCGACGCAAAATTTTGACCAACAACAGAAAACTTTCCTTGCTTGCTGTGCCGTTGATGCCTCTGATTCCCAGGCATGATATTTGGACTCGTGCGCATCCGCGCATATGACTTCTCATCAAGATTGGCTTGAAGGCAATGAACGTCCCTGTACCACCGAGATTTACGCAGCAAACAACGAAAAAATGAAAGCTATTGCGATTGGAGAGACTTTTATTCCTGTGTCAGTCAATAATAAATCAGACACAATAAAAGCAAGTGAAGTGATTTGCATTCCAAATATCTCAGCCAACTTTTTGTCTGTGAGCCAAATTGTGAAGCGAGGTCACAAAGTGGAATTCACTTCCGAAGGTTGCAAAATCACCAATGCTGATGGAGAGTTGTTGGCGACTGCTTCCGATGAGAATGGGATTTTCAAAATAGACAGACCACCACGCGATGCGTTCCTTGTTCGCACAGAAAATGAAACCGAGTTGTGGCATCGTCGTTTAGGTCACATGAGCCGCAAGAATATGAATCTTCTCCGTGACGGTTTAGCAACTGGAATTCGACTTGCCGAATGCATTAAAGAACCGTGCAAGAATTGCATTAAAGGAAAACAACATCGAGAACCTTTCAAGCACAAGGGTAAGCGAGCCGAGAATTTACTTGACCTGGTACACACCGACTTATGTGGACCAATGGAGACAACATCCATCGGAGGTGCAAAGTATTTTCTTACTATGATTGATGACTGCTCTAAGAAGGTGTTTGTGTATTTTCTAAAGGCGAAGAGCGAAACATTTGAGAAGATTAAAGAGTTTAAGAATCTAGTTGAAACCCAGACCGACAGAAGAATAAAAATCATACAATCCGACAATGGTGGTGAATATGTGAGTTCGCAACTAAAATCATTCATTTCACAATTGCTTACACTCCGCAACAAAATGGAGTTGCGGAACGAATGAACCGCACCATTGTAGAGAAAGGTCGAAGTATGCTTTTTGATGCCGGACTTCCTAAAGATTTTTGGGCCGAGGCAGTAGCGTCCGCCGTTTACCTAATTAATCGGACACCGACAAATAATCTCCGAAATGTAACGCCTGAGGAGGTTTGGACAGGAAGAAAGCCAGACTTAAGTAATCTTCGAATTTTTGGTTGCAAGGCCATGTCACATATCCCAAAAGAGAAAAGATTGAAATGGGATCCGAAATCTCAAGAGCTAATTTTCACCGGCTACTGTGACGAAACAAAAGGGTATCGTCTCGTTGACCCAAAGACAAAACAATTGGTCAGAAGTAGAGATGTCACTTTTTTCGAAAATGAAAATATAAATGTTCATCACACATCCGAAAAGAAAAAGGCCTCAGAAAAATCCGTTGTCACTTCAGTTTTGTCTGACAAGATGAATGTTGTATGATGAAGAAGACAACACGATTATTGAAAACAGTGAGATGATAGTACCAGATGACATTATCGAACCAGCTAGTACAGATCATTTGAAGCAAGAAAGGGACAGTTCACCTGAAGAAGACAGTGATGATCAAGACCGAACCATAGTCGAAATACACGAACCAGCAGAAGAAGAAAATCCACAGAGGCGATCAAGAAGACCACAAAAACCCAGGACATTTCCCGATTACATCACTTATTTTTACTGTGACAAATGATCCTGCCGATCCTATCTCCGTTGAAGATGCTCTAAGTGGACCGAATGCGTCATGTTGGAAGACAGCTATGCAAGATGAGTATGACGCAATGCTTGAAAATAATACATGGACCTTGGTAGATCCTCCGCCGAATAGAAAGATACTCAACGCAAAATGGGTATTTAAAACCAAACCCGGAGATGACAAACAAATAAGGAAGTTCAAGGCTAGGTTGGTAGCGAAAGGATGTAGACAAGTCGAAGGCATTGATTTCCAAGAAACTTATGCGCCTGTGGTAAGAACTAACACAATCAGATTATTATTTGCTCTTTCTGTTAGATATGATTTCCACCTTCACCACATGGATGTAAAGAAGGCATTTCTGCACTTAGATGAGGATCTCTACATCAAGCAGCCTGAATCTTTCGTCGTAGAATCTCAGAAAAATAAAGTTTGCAAGTTGAACAAGGCAATGTATGGTCTCAAGCAAGGTAGCAGCTCCTGGAACAAGAAGATAGACTCCGTTCTTAAATCTATAGGTTATAGACAGACGCGTACAGATCAATGTGTTTATATCAAGACATCAAGTACAAATATTCAAATAGTTGCGGTCTATATTGATGACCTATTAATTCTCGCTGACGATATCGATCAAATGAAGCATACCAAGGATAAGCTGATGGCAGCATTCAAGATGAAAGATCTCGGTGAAATTTCATTATGCTTGGGTATGAGGATTACGA
Organism: Eupeodes latifasciatus; assembly: GCA_920104205.1. Taxonomy (NCBI): domain Eukaryota; kingdom Metazoa; phylum Arthropoda; class Insecta; order Diptera; family Syrphidae; genus Eupeodes; species Eupeodes latifasciatus. Next base: position 172,667,827 of record OV049924.1, on the reverse strand, counting down.
GGGATCGAGCTCAAGGAAAACTTTGGGTAGACCAATCCGATTACTTGACTGCAGTTATCGAAAAGTTTAAAATGACCGATTGCAATCCAGTGACGACTCCTTTGAACATCAGATATGTCTCCGAAAAATGAAGAAGACCGTATTAAGATGCAAGATATCCCATATAGAGAAGCAGTGGGAAGTCTTCTTTATGCTTCACAAGGAACAAGGCCAGACATAGCTCACGCAGTGGGTGTTGTAAGTAAATATTTGTCGAATCCAGGTCGGGCACTGTGGAAGGCTGTAAAAAGGATCATGCGTTATTTAAAGGGCACAATCAATGCTAAAATCGAATTCTCCAAAAATGATGACTCTGAGTTATTGGCATATAGCGACGCAGATTGGGCAAACGAAGTTGATGATAGGCGTTCAGTTAGTTAGTTATAGTGGCTGTCCAAGATGGAAACGGACACACTTAGGCCAGTTTAATGGCCCATTGTGATACCACATGAATCTTGAGGTTACTTCCTAAGCTGAATGGAACCAGTTTGAGTCTCTTACGAAACGTGAGAGGCTGATTATGCCGACATGATTTAGATCGTTTATATCGTTAAAGAAGAATTCTCCTAGGTAATTCTTGCGTTTTCGAGCCAGAGCAGGGCATGTGCAGGGAAGATGGAGAATTGTTTCTTCCTCTTCCTCGTCCATACAGCTTCTGCAGAAATCATTTGAGAATACGCCTAATCTCGTGGCGTGCTTTCCTATCAGACAGTTTCCGGTTATGACACCTATTATCGAGCGTATATGCGATCTGCTTAGAGAGAGCAAGCACCTTGAACGTTTTAAATCCAGTGTTGGCCAGATGTTTTTTGTGACTTGACACGTGGTGATGTTGTTCCACCTGGTGCCTGCCCTCCTCACAGCGTCTTGCATTAGCAACAGTTTACAAGTAGCGATTGGTATGCCAGTACGTGCCAAACGTGGTAGGATGGGCTGTACTGTACCGTTCCTGGCGAGTTCATCTGCCTTACAGTTACCTGGAATGTCTCTATGGCCCGGCACCCAGCAAAGGTGAATATTAAACTGTTGTGCCATCTCCATTAGAGATGATTTACAGTTATGGACTGTTATAGAGTTTGTAGACTATCTGAGAAAATACGGATATCAGATGTTGATATCACGTTTTCTTTAAGCCAGGACAAGACTTCTTTTATCGCCAAAAGTTCCGCCTGGAACACGCTACAATGATTGGGAAGGCGGAATGAGAGACTTAATTTCAGTCGTTCAGAGTACACACCTCCACCAACCCCTTCTTTTGTTTTTGACCCATCTGTATAGAAATGGATTGACTCATCTGGAATCTGGTAATTTCTGTCGAATTGCAGTTGGGGGATGGTGTAGTCTGTGTGCTTTGGAATTGATTCTAAATAACTAAGAATTACGGAGTGGCCAATGTTGTTGTTAGTCCACTGCGACGAAGCTTTGAGGCGAATAGCAGAGCTTGCAGCTATTTGTTTGCTAAAAATGTCAAGAGGTGTTAGGTAGAGTAAGGTGTCCAGTGCCGCAGATGGGGTCGTGCGAAGCGATCCGCTTATACATAGGCAAGCTGAACGTTGGACTTTATTTAATTTATCCCGCTTTATACCTTTCTCTAAAGCAGTCCACCATACTGCCACACCGTACATTAAAATCGGTCTGATTACCGATGTGTATAGCCAATGCGTGATTCTGGGTTGTAAGCCCCATTTATTACCGATGGCTTTTTTGCAAGAAAAGAGAGCTACAGTAGCTTTTTTGACTCTTTCCTCTACGTTGCGTTTCCAATTTAGTTTTTTATCTAAGACAAGACCCAGGTATTTAGCCTCGTCTGAGAATTTAAATTGGATTCCTTTGATATGGGGAGGGTTGACAAATGGAATTTTGTATCTCCTCGAAAATAAGACCAAATCGGTTTTGTGTGGGTCAACACCCAGTCCACACCGATCAGCCCAAAGTATTAGTCTGTCTAAGGCATTTTGTAAGAGTTCTTTTAACGTGTTAAGATGCTTTCCTGAAACTGCTATAGCAACGTCGTCCGCATAGGCTATCATTCTGAAACCCTCCGCATCCAGACTAGTTAGGATTTCATTCACCACTAGGTTCCAGAGGAGAGGGGATAGAACACCACCTTGCGGTGTCCCTCTACTAACGAATCGTCTGCCAGAAGAGTTGCCCAGTTTTGAGTTAATTATCCTGCTAGTAAGCATTAAATGAATTAACTCCCGAAGCGAACTCTCTACATTTAGAGATGTTAGTGCAGATGTGATTGCAGATGTGTCCACGTTGTTAAAGGCACCTTCGATGTCAAGGAAAGCAACCATAGTGAACTCTTTATGATGGAGGGAATATTCGACGGTGCGTACTAAGGACGTGTATAACGCTGTTTCCACCGATTTACCTTTATATAAGGCATGTTGAGACGAAGACAGAAGTCTTGTATCAATACTTGCCCTTAAATGGATATCAATCAATCTTTCCAAGGTCTTAAGAAGGAATGATGATAGATTTATAGGTCGTAGATCTTTAGGATTGACTTGCGAGCATTTACCTGCCTTGGGTATAAAAACAACTTTAACTTCTCGCCATGCCGAGGGAACATGGATCAGGTAAAGATAGCTAAAGACAGTTAGTGGCTACATATTGAAAATGCAAGGCAGTCCCATCTCATGGGCTAGTAAACGACAAAGGACAGTGGCGTTGTCGACAACCGAAGCCGAATACATGGCACTATCAGCAGCTTGTCAAGAAGTGCTTTGGGTTCGAAGCTTGGCAGCTGAAATCGATTCATCAATTATATCCAAACCGACTGTTATATTCTGTGACAACAAAGGCGCAGTGGATCTTGCATCAACAGCTGGATTTCGTCCGCGCACAAAACACAAATGAAAATGAGAACATCGTTGTGCAGTACACTCCAACGGAGCAAATGGTCGCAGACTCCTTAACGAAACCATTATGTGGTAACAAATTTAATTTTTGTAAAAATAATTTTGGAATTGTTTAAATTATAGATTTTTGTTCAAGAAAGGGTGTTGAAATTATAAACTGCAAATCTACCTTAAGATTCAATTCTGTATCTATTATCTGAACATACCTTGTATGCTTGTATCTCTTTTATCTAAACACACCTTTTAGTATTCTTACATTTTGAATTGCTTCACTCACTTTTTGGCGCTTTTCGCTTCTGGAATGTTCTAGACTTTTCTCTATTATTTTATATTTGATTAAAAGTATTTTGTAATTAAAAGTAAAAGCGTTTCCTTTCATCATTTATTCCTTGTATTTTTATCAAATCCCTTCATTTACAGCAATCACTACGAAATTCTTAAAATTTCATATTTAAGTTCGAAGAACCATCAAGTTAAGGGTGCGAGCGCAATTTATTGAATTCAAATATTTTTTTTGCAAGTAATTAAAATCTGTATCAATATAATCAATACAAGTATATTTAAAGTTTGTTTTTAATGATTTAAGCTTGAAACTATTTTTCAATTCCATTTTGATTAATAAATATTAAATTTAAAAAAAGAGTTATAATCGAAAAATACCTCATCCATAACATTCTTGATTGATGGAAGCATACATGTATTTGCTATCAAAAAAAATTATGCTTCAAAGGAACACCAATATTTAAAAAAATATAATCAGAAGGATTATAGCGAACTTGTTGAATAAATGCAGAGCAAATAAAATGCAAATTTTGACGTTTGTCACAAAATGAAAACGTCAAAAAATCGTTCTGAATTCATGCACAACTCATTCAATAGATCATATAATCGACATGAATGTTTATTGTTGACGTACAGAACTTTCTTTTAGTGAATTCACACAGTCTAACGCAAAATACTTATTGTTTGAAGGGTATGTTTAGTAAAAATGCTGCTAATAATGAAAATAAATTAATGAGTTTTACGTATATGTTTTTGTTTTTCTTAATATAATAAATACTACCGTAGATTACTTTTTATAAATGCAGAACATAGAAGAAAATATACATAAACAATATTTTTCAGATATAAAGCAGAGGTTAGCGTAGAAAAATATTTTTAAGAAAGCCAATAATATTTTATGTATGTTCATTAAAGAAATTTCCGCTTCGGCTAACTTTTTAGAAAAAAATTTAGCATTGATTGCAGCCAATTATTGAGTGTTCGGTTTCCGGAATAAAAAAAGTTACTTAAATCTATTTATTGCACTCATTTAGTTGGTATTGTGTGTAACCATATTGCCTATTTCTATTCCTTAAAGATGCTTTACACAAAGCAACTTATTTTTAAAACATGGTTCCCTCAAATTTGTATTCCAAAATCTAACTACAAACAAAATTCTAACTCTAACATAGTCCCTTTAAAAAGAAATTTTCAGGAATATTTCTGCAACAAACAAAACTAAAATTTGGTCTTGCAATTATCGAACTGCTTAAATGATGAAAATACTAATCTAATTGAGGAATCTGAACTAGCTAAATTTGGCAATGGAACTTCACAACACAAGTATGCTTCTCGTACAAAAAATATACTTCTAACGTCGCCAAAAAATGATCTAAGCAAACAACAGCTGAAAAAATTGTCTGTTTTGTTGTTTTACAAAGTATTGAGTTACACTTTTGTCCATTTCCAATTATACTTAACCAGTTGCAGCCCATATTGCGTTCGCAAATAATTTAAGTAAACAAAATACAACATTAATAAATCATTAAATATGTATTTGGTCAATTTTATTTTATTTAATATACATTTACCTACAACATTTATTTGGATTGAATCTTCCAATTTAAGACCATTTCAGCACTTCAGATTTTGTTGGTTAGGATTGTTTAGTTTTTGAACGAGGCTATGAAACATTCAAAATGAAGCATTTAGATGGGGCTGATTACTATAATGAAGCATTTTGATGGGCCTGAGGACTAAATGTGAGAATGAGTTTGGTTTTTTGCATCATTTCACGCACACTTTCTCACATTTAGTCCTCAGTAGCTTGTAGGCAAACCGAAATGTCAGTCTGAGATTCCGATCTTGGTAATGGAGTATTTTTGGTTGTGGGCACAACCAAAAACACTCCATTACCAAGACCGGAATCTCAGACTGACATTTCGGTTTGCCTACAAGCTAGAAAGCACTAAATGTGAGAAAATGTGCGTGAAATGATGCAAAAAACCAAACTCATTCTCACATTTAGTCCTCAGGCCCATCAAAATGCTTCATTATAGTAATCAGCCCCATCTAAATGCTTCATTTTGAATGTTGCATGGCCTCGTTCAAAAACTAAACAATCCTAACCAACAAAATCTGAAGTGCTGACATGGTCTTAAATTGGAAGATTTGTATAGCTTTTTAATTTCAATCCAAATAAATGTTGTTAATGTATATTAAATAAAATAAAATTGACCAAGTGCATATTATTTAATGATTTATTAGCTTATTATTATTTATTTTGTTTACTTAAATTATTTGCGAACGCAACATGTGCTGCAACTGGTTAAGTATAATTATTGCAAATGGACAAAAGTGTAACTCAATACTTTGTAAAACAACAAAACAGACAATTTTTTCAGCTATAGTTTGCTTAGAGCATTTTTTTGGCGACGTTAGAAGTTCAGGTGGAAACAATAGGCGGGTGCCTCCGTATTTTTTTTGTACAGACAATGCTACGAGAAACATACTTGTGAAGTTCCATTGCCAACTTTAGCTAGTTCAGATTCCTCAATTAGATTAGTATTTTCATCATTTAAGCAGTTCGATAATTACAGGACCAAATTTTATTTTTATTTGTTGCAGAAATATTCCTGAAAATTTCTTTTTGAGGGACTATGTTAGAGTTAGAATTTTGTTTGTAGTTAGATTTTGGAATACAAATTTGAGGGAACCCTGTTTTAAAAATAAGTTGCTTTGTGTAAAGCATCTTTAAGGAATAGAAATAGGCAATATGTTTACACACAATACCAACTAAATGAGTGCAATAAATAGATTTAAGTAACTTTTTTATTCCAGTATGGGGAAACCGAACACCCAATAGAAAAAAACGGTATACGCGCCAAAATCCATACTTTTTGACTAAATAATGTTATCTTCTATTTTTACGCATAAAATTACGAATTTTGTAGCATATGAACATTTCTAGACATTTTACAATGTGAACAATTAAATATGCTATGAAATAATTGGCTGCTATTAATGCTATTTTTTTTCTAAAAAGTTGATGAAGGTTAGCCGAAGCGGAAATTTCTTTAATGAACATACCTAAAATATTATTCGCTTTGTCAAAAATATTTTTCTACGCTAACCTCTGCTTTATATCTGAAAACTATTGTTTATGTATATTTTCTTCTATGTTCTCCATTTATAAAATGTAATCTACGTATTATTTATTATATTAATAAAAACAAAAACATGTACGTAAAACTCATTAATTTTTTTCATTATTAGCAGCACTATTAAACATACCCTTCAAACAATAATAAGTAAACTTGAACTTTGGTAACTAAACATTTTTAAGGAATGAATGAAAATTATATTTTGCGTTAACAATAAACATTCATGACGATTACATGTTCTATCGAATTAGTTGTGCATGAATTCAGAACGATTTTAAGACGTTTTCATTTTGTGATATATGTCAAAATTTACATTTTATTTGCTCTGCATTTATTCAACAGGTTCGCTATAATCGTTCTGATTACTTTTTTAAAACATTGGTGTTCCTTTGATGAATAGTTTTTTTTTAAAGCAAATACATGTATGCTTCCATCAATCAAGAATGTTATGGATAAGATATTTTTCGATTATAACTTATTTTTTTTTTTAATTTAATATTTATTAATCATAATGGAATTGAAAAATAGTTGCAAGCTTAAATCATTAAAAACAAACTATAAATATACTTGGATTAATTAAATTGATACAGATTTTAATTACTTGCAAGAAAATATTTGGGCCGTTCAATAACGAAAATTTATTAGAATTCAATAAAAAAATTGCGCTCGCACCCTTAACTTGATGGTTCTTTGAACGCATCTTTGATACAAAAATCCGAGGTTAATTATGAAATTTGAAGAATTTCGTAGTGATTTTTGTAAATTAGTGAATTAATTATAATAAACTGATGTTGAACATGCTTTTTTCAAGACAAAAATGTACATTGGTTCGCTATCAACAAAATGACTGCAAAATAAAAGCTTAAAACTGACTTTTTCATCGAAAAAACTAAAAAGAAAAACCTGAACAAAATTTATTAACCTCCCCATTTTGTTTTTGCTTTGCAAAGTTCCACTAGGCCACGGCATCGTTTTTTTTTGTTTATTGTCACATCTATTCATAGACTAATTGTCAAAATTACAAATACAATAATGTAAACAAACGGGTTTTGGAGAGTGAAACGTACGAAAGATTCCGATCTTGGTAAATGGAGTATTTTTGGTGTAGACAGGCACATATTTAAGGGGTGGTTATTTATTTATCAATTCTTCATTCAACCATCAATTCCTGCAATTCAAAAGCCGCACATTCAAGTCTTATACAAAATAAATTTGCTTTAATTTTTTAACTAACAAATTAAAATCAAAAGTATCATGAAATCATGGCCGAAGCTTTTATTATTGATTTTTGTTGTTATTTCTCCTGCTCTATGCGATGAACAGCCCAAAGTGAAAATTGGTATTAAAAAACGAATAGACGACTGCACTACCCGAACAAAAAAGGGCGATTTCATTCATGTTCATTATAAGGTATGCTTTAGGTTTAGAATAAATATAAAAGCTAAACTAAACTAATGTACATATTTCCAAAAAGGGTTCCTTGGAGGATGGCACCGTTTTCGATAGTAGTTTATCACGGGGATCTCCGTTCACTTTCACATTGGGCGCCAATCAAGTCATCAAAGGTTGGGAACAAGGTCTGATGGGTATGTGTGAGGGTGAAAAACGACGTCTCGTTATTCCACCTGAATTAGGATATGGCAAACACGGATCTGGACAAGCGATTCCACCGAACGCTGTGCTTCTTTTCGAAGTTGAACTAATAAAAATCGAAAAAAGACAGGATTTATAAAATTTCATCTATATTTTCAATAAATTCTTATATAAAAGTGTGTCGTAAAAAATGTTTAGTATTTTTTAATAGTCTTCCTTATCAATGCTAATCGCTGTTTATGTGCCTCAGTTACTACAGCCCTCTTATATGGTCTTAGTTCGTCGGTGCCAAATCCAGGAATCCACATGTTCCATTTGCGTTCCAAGTGCAATTGAACATCCCGAACTTCGACCTTGGAGGCTTTTCTATGTTTCGCATAGGCGCACGTAGACTTAACAGCATCTTCGACGAAATCATCTGCGATTTGTAAAAGCAACTCTTCCACATCTTCGTCTAGTTGTGCAGTAGCATCAACTTCTCGAACCAACTCAAGTAGGCGAGGTTTCGAGAGAATCTGTGTAGAAAATCTGTGTTTAAATGTAAAGTCAAACTTAAGCATAAACCAAATCCTTACCGGTTGGCTTTCAATATGATTGGCTGTCTTTGAAGCATTGGAAATAATTCCAGCACTGTTGGTGGCTGAGTTGAAGTTGGAATTCGTTTGAGGAATTGCCATGGAATTGCTTTGTGTGGGTGAAGACATCGTTATGTCTTGAGAGTCTAAGCTGTTGTAATCGACACCATCAACTCCGTTACTGTTAAAATTGTAATTATTTTCCGACATTTTTCCAGCTAAACTACTTGTGGATGTTTGTAATTTTGTGTTTTTACGATAGCAAAAGAAGAGTACAATAAAGGAAATAATGCCGAAACAAATATGCAAAGAAATAAAACGTATTTATATAATAGGAATATAAAGATCTTTCACCAAATAATAAAATTACTAAAAAATAAAAATAATGTTAATGTACAAAGAGTAGGTAAACATATAATAATAATAATAATAAACAAAGCTCCAATCAAGTGTCATCAAATGAGGAACAAATAAGCATTTTGTGAGTTTTAGGATAGCTTAGTAGAGGATCCCATTCATTTTAAATACACTTAATTTACCTAGCAGAAATATAAAATGTTGGAAAACAAAGCTAATTTTACGGAAATAAAATCTTGATTAATTAATTACTTGTATTCTCGTAGATTTCGAACAGTTCAAAGCAGATCTACTCTACAAGTTTATTGCTGACATATTAGAACAGCTGATAAAAGAACAGGGATGGTTTCTAGTTATCGGTACATCAGCTTACGCCAGCTTGCTTGAAAGGAACTGTGTGTATAGGGTGTTTTGTTTTTTGCTGTCTGTAAGCATTCCAAATATAATTACGTTTTTTCAGCCAGTCATAAGCTTTTCTAAATATATAATACAGTCGACTCCCTCTAAGTCGAACTTTCACGGGATGTCATAATAAGTTCGAGTTAGGGGGTGTTTAAAAAAAATCGAGGTAGAGAGATTCTTATTTTTTTGTATTGAATATAAGAAAGATAGCAATCAATAAATATATTAACAAAAGCTACTAACTTCTATAGCTCGGTAATTCATTAACAAAATTATTTTTAAAAAATTGTAATTCGTAATTCGTTTAAGAAATTACTCTATTTTAAAAAGACTGTTTTGAATCTCACCTGGAACATCTTCTGTCAATTCAATCGCTGGTTGCAATATTTTAATTGTATTTTCGATTACATTCTTTTCTGGTATTTCGATAATTATTATTTCGGCTTCTTCATCAGCTTCACTGTTGTCATCGTTAGGATCATCAGCATGAACTATTTCTTCCAAATTGTTTCTCTAGTGAATATACAGTCATTGACTTTAACATAATCCCTCAATATTGTTATCAGTTTTAGTTAGCCGGTTCCAGATCCTCTCGATTTAATTGGTGTCGTTGGCATCGGTTTCACATATCAGTTGGTTAAGCGTAATATCATCTTTATCGTACCAAGTCTCGTCCTTGAAACCTGGTGTAGACAGTCTAGTAGTGTTATCTTATAGTTTGGTTTCCCAAACACTTAAGATCTTGGTTAGTCGGCGTTTATAGGAACTTTTAAATTTTGCATAATGCCCATGTCCATCGGTTGAACTATGGTAGACTTGTTTTGGGTGGGCAGAAAGAGAAAAGGATCTGCTGTTCATCCAAGATCGTTGAACGAACATAATCAACTGGCAAAGATTTCAAGTTGGACCCCACAAAGCATGTTACTCTTCTTCCCTCCAAAACATTTTTCCCCTTTCAAGGCCAAGGTACGTGTCAGCAAACATTTGTAAGAAAATCCCGTTTCATCGACATTGAAAATGTCGTCCGGTTTTAAATCCTCGGACAACTTCTGAAATCTGTTGTTTCCATTCATTGGCTTTATTATTATCAACAGAAGTACTTTCACCAAACAAAACTTTGCTTAAGATGCCTAGTCTTAAATATGGTTAGCCAACCATCACTTGCCTTGAAATTACAAAATCCTAAGCTTTCTGCAAATTCTAAAAGTTTCTTTTTTAAGATTGAAAACAGCTTTTTCACCACTTTTATAGTCACAAACTTTGTTCAGCTTAAGGTTACCACTAATATTAGCACAATCTTGCAAAGTTCTCGATTTTTTTCTTTCAGCCCAAATCGAAGAAAGAGTACTCTTGGGAACGCCAAAATCTTCAGCAATTTTCTGTTTCTTTTCAACTCCCTTCTCACTTTCTTCTTTTAAAGTTAATTTGTCTACAATTTAAGTTTTGTAATTTTCTGTTAACGTTTGTACATAAAAAAAGAAATTCGACTTAGAGGGATTGAGAATAGTTCAAGAATCTAAAGAATTTGTTGGAGTTAGAGGGAATTTCTACTTAGACGATATAATGTATTCACAATGTAGATTCTGATGAAGAGAATTAATTCCGGACCCAGCCCACTCTAACAGTTTCACCTTGTTTTATAGTCGAAGAATTGTTTTTCAAACTGCAATTCGTCCAAACAGTCCAGCGTCTCTTAGCCTACGTTTGCTAGTTGTCAATAACAGCAGCTTGTCCCGTGTTGTATTTACTTCGGCACGTATTTCTAGTGCTGTTTTTTTGCATGTTTCGTTTAATTGTTGGTACTATTAGAAGATCATTTTCTTCAGTTGTTTATCTAGGTCATCCTGTGTGTGGTTTGTCCTCAAGAATTCCGGTTAGACCTTGGTGCTCAATGGCCCGTTGAATACAACCCTTTGATATCTTCAACTGCGAAGCAACTTCCCGTTGGGATTTGACTTCTTAAATAAGAGTGATGTTTTGGCATAACGTTTCTCAATCGTGGTTTCGTCTTCTCTTCCCATTTTGAACAAGTTATTTAATTAAAAGGCGAAAAATCTAAAATAAATGCTCATGACTTCAAAACATGTATATAATTGTTCAGTTTTGAAAACATTTTTATGTGCTGCGGTTGTCGCATCATATCGTTTAGATATGCTCTTAGCTTAAGTTTTGCATTTACTTCACATACAAGTAAACGAGATTAGGTTAGGTTAGGTTAGGTTAATGTGGCTGTGGATACAAAAACCACACACTTAGGCCAGAAGAAAGGCCCATTGTGATACCACATGAATCTAGAGAATTACTTCCCACTAGTCGAACCATTTTGAGCTTTTTATAAAGCGAAGGAGATATCTGATATCCTTTTTAGCTAGTTCACTGGGATCATCAAAAGAGTATTCTCCCAGATGAAGTTTGCGTCTTCGTGAAAGAGCAGGGCAGGTGCAGAGGAGGTGAGAGATTGATTCTTCTTCTTCCTCGTCCATGCAGCTCCTGCAGAAGTCATTTGAGGCTACACCAAGTCGTATTGCGTGTCTGCCTATAAGACAGTGTCCCGTAAGGACACCTATTAGGGAGCTAATATGAAGTCTGCTTTGGGATAACAAGTCTTTAGAGCGCTTTAGGTCCAATGAAGGCCATATTTGTTTTGTGGCTGCGCATGTTGGTAAATTGTACCACCTAGAGTTTGCTATCTCGAAAGCTTTTTCTTTTAGCAGAAGTTTACATGCAGCTATCGGTATACCTATCTTCTCCCTTTCAGGTGAAATAGGTATGACGGTTCCATTTTTAGCGAGTTCATCGGCTCTACAATTTCCTGCGATGTCTCTGTGGCCCGGCACCCAGCATAGGTGAATGTTAAATTGCTGCGCCATCTCCATAAGAGATGATCGACAATCGAGGGCCGTTAGAGAGTTAGTTGAGACACCGTCAAGAGACTTGATAGCAGCCTGACTGTCAGAGAAGATGCGTATATCAGAAGTTGATATCACGTTTTCTCTTAGCCAGGAGAGAACCTCTTTGATCGCTAAAATTTCCGCTTGGAAGACGCTACAATGATTAGGGAGGCGGAATGAGATGCTTAGATTAAGCTTTTCTGAGTACATACCACTACCAACTCCCTCATTTGTCTTGGATCCATCTGTATAAAAATGGATGCTTTTGTCATCCAGGAGTTTTTTATCTTCCCATTCATCCCTGGATGGAATGGATACCTGGAAGTTTTTACCAAATTGGGGTTTTGGGATAGTGTAGTCTATGTACTTTGGTATAGAACCAAAGAGGTTCAGAATGATGGAGTGCCCAACATTGTTGTTGGTCCACTGAGATGAGGCGTTGAGTCTTATGGCTGTACTCGCTGCCACTTGTTTGCTGAAAATGTCGAGGGGTGTCAGATGGAGGAGAGTGTCCAACGCTGCTGAGGGTGTGGTTCTCAAAGCCCCGCTAATGCAGAGACATGCAGTGCGTTGGACTCTGCTGAGTTTGTCGCAATATGTGACTTTCTCCAGTGCAGTCCACCACACTGCAACCCCGTACATAAGTATTGGTCGGATGACCGATGTGTATAGCCAATAAGTTATGCGAGGTTGAAAACCCCATTTGTTTCCTATGGTTTTCTTGCAAAGGAAAAGAGCTGCTGTAGCTTTTTTAACTCTTTCCTGAATATTAGGTTTCCAACTTAATTTTTTGTCCAATATCAGACCAAGATATTTGGCCTCATTGTTGAAAATTAGTGGTACACCTTTTATTGAGGGAGGTACAATTTCTGGGATCTTGTATTTCCGCGTAAAAAGGACGAGGTCTGTTTTTTGAGGATTAATACTAAGTCCACTCCACAGTGATCTGCCCATCTAGTGAGCATATTGAGTGCGTTTTGGAGGAGGTCTCTCAGTGTATTTGGATGTTCTCCTATGACGGCGATAGCAACATCATCGGCATACGCAATCACTTTGTAGCCTTCTCTCTCAAGGGATATTAGTAGCTCGTTAACCACTATGTTCCACAGGAGAGGGGACAGAACACCACATTGCGGAGTGCCTCTACTGACAGACCTTTTCGCACAAAAATCCCCCATCTTGGAGTTGATGATCCTGCTTTTTAGCATTAGATTTATCAATTCACAGAGTGAGTATTCGACGTTTAGGGTCGTCATAGCAGAAGTGATAGCGGATGTGTCAACGTTGTTGAAAGCGCCTTCAATATCCAGAAAGGCCACCATAGTATATTGTTTTTGTTCTAGGGAATATTCGATAGTTCTTACTAATGTGTGCAGGGCTGTTTCTACCGATTTCCCTTTGCAGTAAGCATGCTGAGACATCGATAGTCTCTTATCAATGCTGTTACGTACGTGGATATCAATCAAACGTTCCAGAGTCTTGAGAATGAATGATGATAGGCTAATAGGTCTCAGATCTTTAGGGTTGACATGCGAACATTTGCCCGCCTTGGGAATGAAAACTACCCTTACTTCTCTCCATCGCTGAGGTATATGGACCATATCTAGACAACTTTTAAAAATCATCTCAATGATGGGCAGAGTTATGTCAGTCGTAAATTGTAACTCAGCTGGTATGATGTGATCTGGCCCTGGAGATTTGTAAGGTTTGAAACTATTCAGAGCCCAAGTCAATTTCTCTTTAGTAACAAGACCTTGAGGAAAAGTTAAGTTAATACCCGACCCAGGATGGTTTGTTGTATTAACGTATTTGGAGCTATCAGGAAAGTGGGTGTCAAGTAGCAGGTTTAGCGTTTCTTCGCAAGAGTTAGTCCAAGTACCATCCAAGTTTTTAAGACAACTAGGCATGGTTGGATTTGTCGAGAGAATCTTCCTTATCCTTGATGCCTCCGAGGATTCTTCTATTGAGCTACAGAAGGATCTCCAAGAGGATCTTTTGGCTATTCTCAGTTCCTGTTTATACTTTTTGAGGGATTCCTTATAGGAGTCCCAGTTTTGTGAATGTCTAGTCTTTTTTGCACGATTAAAAAGCCTTCTACAGCCTTTCCGGAGTGTACCCAGTTCAGCAGCCCACCAATATGGTTTCTTCTTTCCCCGCACTATAGTGAGGGGGCAGGCAGTTTCCATGGCTTTATTAAGGGCTGCTGTAAGCTGGTCGACTTTTTGATCGAGTTCAAAAGCGCATAAGGGTGGACCATAAAGTTCTGGTTTAATCAGATTCTTCAGAGTTGCCCTATATTTTGGCCAATCTGTTTTCCTATAGTTTCGGAATTGGATCGGTTTTGGGAACTCTTCAATAAGTGTGAATTGGATGTATCTATGATCGGAGAACGAGTGCTCCTTTGATACTCTCCAATTCAATATTTTATTTGAGAGATGTAAAGAGACAAGAGTCATATCTAAAACTTCTTGTCGATTTTTAGTAACGAAGGTTGGTTCACTACCTACATTACATACTACCAGATTAGTTGTTAAAATATAATCAAAAAGAGACTCACCTCTGTCATTTATATCGGTACTACCCCACGTAGTATGGTGCGCATTGGCGTCACAACCGATAATTATGTTGGTTTTAAGTCTTGTTGATTCAGCGACCGTCCTCTCCAGAGTGGTACCAGGTAGTGGGCCCTGGTGGTCGTGGCCCAAATACGCTGATACCAGCCAGTAGGTATGGTTGTCTATTACCATACTGGCTGTGGTGACGTCTTTATCACTGAAATTAGGGAGTAAAAATACGTTTAGATTACGTTTTACTAGTATGCAGGACCTTGGGTTACCTTTTCCTGTTACATATATCACGTAGTAACCGGGAGTTCTCAATCCTCGAACCAGGGATTTCACAATCCAGGGCTCTTGGATGAGAACGACATCTTCTCCAGTTTTTGTCAGGCGGAGAAGTAAGGAGGCCGAAGCCGTTTTGGAGTGTTGGAGGTTAATCTGTAGTATTTGCAGCATTTTGGCTACAAGTCGGCAGATCAACCTCCACCACTGTTGAATCCAGCTCATCCAGATCAGACGAAGAAGAACCTAATAGTTCATCTTCTTCCTCACTGGGGAGAACCTTGTCGTTTGAGTCGTCGGTCTCCATTAGGGATAAACCTTCGACGTTTTTAGAAGAAGACTGTGCTGCGACAGAAGAGGGCCCTGCCACATTCTCATTCACACCCAAGGATGGGAAGGTGATGTTAGCACTGGGACCCCCTACGTCTTGCGGCACAGCTTCTGATGCGGGCTCGGAGGAAGACTGTGCTGCGACAGAAGAGGGCCCAGGTACAACATCATCCACATCCACATTGTAACACTGGAACCCCCAACGTCTTGCGACACAGCTTCCGAAAAGGGTTGTGGAGGCTCGCATGAAGCGTCTACCTCATCTTTTTTGTAGATACGTAGCGTGATTGTCCCGAAACCGTATCTTATCACTCCCTTATCTCTCGCCAGAGAAGCCACAGAGTCTTTATTGATTACGATTATCGCACTTCGATAAAGACCCTTTGGCTCCTCCAGTTTCACGATCTTCCAGTCGTGACAAGGAAGGTCCGGGTTGCTAATCTTAATAATCTCGCGTATGTCATCCGGACATGAGGGTTCTTTAGGGATCCAAGCGCGAGCTCTTGGCCTGCATGGAATGTCTTCCTTTGCAACGACCTCGAGTTTTGCGCCTGGCCAAACTTCGCCCAGCATGCCGACAGCAAGCGTATAGAGATCGCGCGACCTCTGATCGTTACAAGCGATGAGCTTGACACGACCTTGATGCCAACCCTCATCGCTTGTTACAGGCGGTGGACCCGGATGATCCCGCATGACTTTTAAAAAGCCAGCCGAGAGCTTCAGATTCACCATCTGCCAACGGTCAGAAGTAATCGTGCCATCAATATTGCTGCTATCGATGACCGCAATTACGATCTTATTTGAATCCTTAAGCACATCACTAAAAGGTTTAGTGAGAGGTACTCGAGGAATATTGGGAGTGCTGGTGTTTTGCACTTTGGGTTTTTTCGGGACGGGAGTGGACTCCTCCAAAGACCTTTGTCGCTTTGACGTGAAGTCGTGGCGACTAGTGTTGTCTAGAATGGATTTAGCCCACTCCAGCTTTTTGCTAAGGATGGGATTACTTCCATCCCCCAGTGTTGAACCAGAGGATTTTATAATCCTCATCGCATTCCTTCGTTGTTTATACGAGCTCCTAGGAGCATACTGGAGAGGTTTACTCTCTTTAGTAGTGGAAAGATCATTTTTCACGAACTTTCCACTACCGACATGAGGAAGCGTTTTCGCCAATTGTACATCCTGCACCGCACTAGAAGAAGGGCAGTGACTTGGCACAGGCCCTTTTCCGGTGCTCGGCGCAGGAGTAACGACAGCCAGCGTTGCCGCCGAACTGCCGCCCGGTGTGGATACATCCTGCACCGCACTAGAAGAAGGGCAGCGACTTGGCACAGACCCTTTTCCGGTGCTCGGCACAGGAGTAACGACAGCCGACGTTGCCGCCGAGCTGCCGCCCGGTGTAGCTGGAATACCGGTGCCGGTTTGACGCTTTTGCTTCCAGTACTGTTTTTGTTTTTGTTTTTGGTTTTGTTTTTGATTTAAAAACGAGATTATTAATCGAGATTATTAATTAAATTATTTTAAATATACGTTCAAACAGGAATTAATGCAGTCATCACTGGCAGGCGGATAATTTATAATATGTAATTTCGTAGGTAATTTGTATTCTGTTCTTTAAATTGTATGTTAAGTTTTCTTTGTTAAAAAAAAAAATAGATAGTACAACCGTCCGTAGAGAACTAGGGCCTAGTCACTTACAACTCTCAACCATTCAGGTCTGCGAGGCATTTCAGGGATTTAGGGGATCAACAGTTTTTATGTCCAATCTGAACGCTTTTCTTTGTTCAGGCAATTTCAATATAATATAACAATTTTTAACTCTGTTTTTCAAAAAAACGTATATTTTGTTTTTAAAATATCCACTTTGAAATTTGTCTGTCTACGAGAATCATCCATTTTATTTATTTGGGCAAGGGCTCGATCCTATAATAAGATCGTTTAAAAGATGATCCTTCTCATTTCTTTAAACGTAGGGCATTTTCAAATGAAGTGAAATTATATCTCCTCTTTCTCTTAGGTTACAAATACTGCATTCTAAGTCAGATCTATGATGGATATCATATAGTTTATTTTCGTCTTGAATAGCTTGAAAACGACTATTCTAACTAGCCCAGACTCATTTATATTGAAAGCTTTTATCAGGTAATCAGCTTGCAGATTAAGAGTTTTTATGAATAAAGGAAACAGATTCGTTTCTAGCATAATAACATAGTTTTATGCCTTAACAATTATTCGAATGCATCAAATTTTTTGCGGATTCGAAGACTTTTCGCGCAGGAGCATTGGTTTTCATGCGCTCTACGTGACCCAGCCATCTCAGTCGTTGGATTTATATCCTTCTGGATATCCTTCTGGAAGGACTTTGTCTCCTCGTCGTAGGGGTCATAAAACCCCCCCACCCCCGGGAGATAATCAGCCCTATCATGAATTCCATCGTAATCGGGAATTTGTACGAATCCCGAAAAACTGTATCATGAAATCCGTTCGTAGCGGAAAATCTCATACAATTTTGCATTACGATCGGATTTCATGACACAGTTTTTCGGGATTCGTAAAAATTTCCGATTACGATGGAATTCATGATAGGGCTGAATTTGTTTGTTTTGTTTTCGAAAGAATTCCCTTTAATTCAAAACTAATCGTTTTGCGTTAATGAACATGACCTCCATTATATTTTGAATTATTAATTTTTTGTATATGAAAGCAAAATTTGTATTTTATTTACTTCCTTAAACTTTGTTGCTAAAAGTACTACTTTTAACTGAAGACTGGACCAAGAACATAATATGAATTGGATATTCAGCCCTATTCCAAAAACATAGCACAAATTCATCAAATTTTGATCAATGGACGATCCAGGGGGGGTCATATGAGCCATAAAGCTTATACAGTCAAGTTGTATAAGTAAAGATTTCATCTAAAGATTTGTTAGTAATTTAACGATATTAACCAAAAAGCAGTTTGCTGTCAAAAACAACTCAAATTTTTGTTTTCAATCAATTTAGAATTTGAAAAAAATTTAGTCATGCTTCAAATTATTTTTATACAATTTGTTTCTAAGAAAAAGAGCAAATATTCACGTTCTTAAGAAGAAACCTTGAATAAGAAATCGTCAATTTAAAAACGTGATTTTTTTAAAACTTTCTCTAAATTTTGTATTCTTAATTTGGCTTCTTTCTACAAGAAAAACATATTTTGGTATTGCTCCAGAAGGGTACCCTCATAAAACCTTAATTTTTTTAAGGTTTCTCAAGAACTAATGGACCCATTTCAATAATCTTTTTTTCTGTGCAAGCTCAAATGATCAAAAATTTATGATAATTTTTGATGATCAAAAATGTCATTTGTTTTTTTTTTTTATTTTTAAAAAAAATATTTAATTTTGTTTACAAAACTCGATAACGAAATTTAAATGTAAAATGTATATCTATAAGCACTCTATTTAGTGCTTACCAAAAAGAATGATTTTCGAAAAAAATAAGTTACATTTTTAAATCTTAAAATATATGTACATAGGAAATATCTTTAAACAGACTTTTTGGAAGACATTAGCAAGTTCTAGCAACCTAGTCGTGCATTTTATTTCTTTCAAAATTGATTTTCTGTTGAATACAAAAGATCTTAAAAAATTAAATAAATCTACTTTTGAAGTGAATTTGCTTTGGATGCTCTAGAACTGAGATTTAAACACGAATTTCAATAATATAATATATGTATATATAATACTTTTGTTAAACTAATGGCTAGTTCAAAAACATAATAAACGTTTCATATTTATTGATATAAAAGCTTTGGATCTCTTGAGATTTGAAGTCAAAAGAGATTCTGAAACGTGTAATTTGTGAGTGCCACACAAACGTTTCTTCCCAACTTCTTTGTTTACCTTAATTTGTTTTAATCTAATTTTTTAGAGAAATTATGTACTTAAATGCACCTACATACATATATCCTCAAATTCAAGAACCAAGCATTTTTCTCTCTACAATTTTTAAGTTTTGTTAACTCCTTTAAGGTCAAAATACGAGTAAGCAGACTGATAGCGATATTGATTATAGACTCCCGAAAATTGAGTCCGAAAAAACTACGTTAAAAAAAGCCCGACAGTTTTTTATTATTATTATTATTATTATTATTATTATTATTATTATTATTATTATTATTATTATTATTATTATTATTATTATTATTATTATTATTATTATTATTATTATTATTATTATTATTATTATTATTATTATTATTATTATTATTATTATTATTATTATTATTATTATTATTATTATTATTATTATTATTATTATTATTATTATTATTATTATTATTATTATTATTATTATTATTATTATTATTATTATTATTATTATTATTATTATTATTATTATTATTATTATTATTATTATTATTATTATTATTATTATTATTATTATTATTATTATTATTATTATTATTATTATTATTATTATAGTTTATTAACATTAAATTAAAATTTACATGTTAATAGAAACGAGCACTAGCTGCCTGGGGCTACTGACTCTTAATTTAAAAAGAAAATACGTTTAATTTTAATTTTGTAAATATGTACATACGTACATAGATAAATTAATGGTAGTTTTAAATTTACATTTGTGCTTTATATATGTAGTTTCAAATCAAATATGAAAGTTATTTAATTTTATGAAGTTATATACTTGTTTAATGTTTTCTGGATCAAAGTTATTTAGGATTTCTGTTGTTGAGGATGATGTGTTGTTAACGCTGGTGTTGGAAGTCAAGGATTTATATATGAGCCGTTTATTTTGAAAGTGGCATAAGTCACTTTTTTTTAAGTCGAGATATTTAAGATATTTGTTATACCGTTAATTACCAATACTTCTCTCGAAGAAATCTCAATAGTTCTCAACTTATTGAGTGCAAATTTTTTAAGAATGAAAAGATACCGTTCAATTGTATTTAGTGTTGCCATCAACTCGATTTTTTTGAAAAAGTGACTTATGCCACTTTCAAAATAAACGGCTCATATATCTTTTCCTAGGATCTGTTTAATGTCTATCCGTGATTGGCAGTGAGGTCAGGTTGGTGGACTTTCTTTTTTTAAAAAGTGTTGGTGTGTGAGTGTTGTGTGTCCCAGCCGTAATCTGACAAAAACGGTATTCATCTGCTTCGAGGTGGTGATTGGGTAGATCGGTTTGGATTTGGTGAGATTGATGAATTTGTATGAGTTTGAATAGTTGTTCCAGTCAGTAAGTTTTTGTTCTTTAACTTTGTTTTGAACTACTCGTAATACGTCACGTTTCGTCAGCGATTTGACCAATTTGAGTGGGGAAAGATGAGCATCATTAGCCGCTTTATCAGCATGCTCGTTAACCAAAATTCCTACATGGCCTGGTATCCACATAAGTTTCAACTTGTTAGGGTAGTTTGTAAGTTGGTCTCTTATTTTACTGATAATATTTGTCGTATTATTGGGGTTTTGAATTGCATGAAGCTCCGACTGACTGTCAGAGCAAATCACAAATTTGCCAGGAAGTTTGGCGATTATCCTTGCTGTTTGTAAAATAGCTGTCGCCTCTACGGTGAAAATGGAAGCGATATTATCCAATACCCCTATGGATATAATGGAACCGTTTTCGTACGTTGATGCAAAGGAGGTGCTTTCTTGGACTTTGGAACCGTCGCGTCGGTGAATACAATATTCCAGTCATTTGACCTTAGTTCAGCTGTGATATCATGGAATAAGGATTGGTACATGCTGTTGGATGTATTGCTTTTGTTATAATTGGTCATCTCCATAATAAAAGAGGACTTCTTAATACACCAGGGTGGGAAACTTGGGAAGTATTTAACATTATTTATTATAGGAATCTCCATTGAATTTGCGGTTGTTAATGCAATCGATATGGAATACGCTTGAGACATTTTGTTTGTCTAAGTGTTTTGAAGTCTTTGTTGATAATGGAACCTTGTACAAAAGAAAGTTTGGTGTATAGCTTAGCTCTGGTTTCTAAGATGCGTTCTTCCACTAAGGGAAGTCCTGCCTCAGCCACCATATTCCGTACTGGACTGGTGGGGAAAGCATTTAAACTCCTCCGTACTGCCTGGTGATATGGGGATTTGATAATGTTTATCGTTGTTTTAGGGGAATTGCCATAAATTAAGAGGCCGTAGTCAATTTTACTTAATACTAGCGATCTAGTTACGTTACATAGAGTGTTTAAATGAGCATTTGATTTTTTACATGATAGAAAATTAACTACATTAGCCCTAGCAGCTAGGCTTTTTTTAAGTTCAATACAATGTTTTTTGAAGTTATATGTATCTATCACTAAAGATAATGCCTAAAATACTTAAATTATTTACATTGGCTATGTTAATATTATTAAATTTAAAGTTTATTTGTTTACAAGATGTTTTACGGCAAACGTGTAAGGTTTTGCATTTGTCTGCGGATAGTTTTTCACCATGTTGGTGTTACACCATGTCAAAATATCCGTAAGTGCATAAGAAAAAAAATGTTGTTGTTCAATTAAGCTATTATTTTTGCATAAGATGTAAACATCATCTGAATAAATACAGTGATCGAGCTGGGGGTGTTTTGAAACTATGTTACTGACTTCATCAAAAGCAATCAGGAATAACACAACTGGCAACGGAGATCCTTATGGGTTTCCATTGTGGAGAGGGTAATAATTTGAAATGCTGTTCTTCGTTTTGACGCAAATTTTGCGGTTTGTCAAAAAGGATATGATATGGTTAAATATCTTTGGGCCAATACCCCAAGACGTAATTTTGTTTAAGATTTGATGGATACCAATCCTATCAAATGCCTTTTGGAAATCGAAAGACAAAATTGTGACATGGTTTCGAGATGATAAAGCCTTTGTAATATAAAAATCCAGCTGTAGGAGTGCGTCTTCACAGCCTTTATTGGCTTTAAAGGCGACTTGATTAGAGCTTATGATGTTTTTGGATTCGTAACGCACGGTCGAAGCCAAATCTAATTCTTTCTGTGCCGCTTATTACAATGCCTTTGTCTGATAAATGCTTTATTTGCAAAAATATAACGACTAATTGTGATTATGTGTCGTGCGTTATTTGTCGCTTAATCTTTCATTTTAAATGCTTAAAATTAGACACCAATGTGATTAATTTGATAAACCAATGTAATAATATTTGCTGGAGATGTGATCTGTGTAGTAATTTTTAATCTGCCAGTTGTGATGCAAAATTAAATGCATTATCAAAAAAGCTTAATAATCTGTGCGATGATTTTTACTTGTTCCGCGATGCCCATGAAGCTAGCTCAAGCAAAACTAAGAAACCATAGACCACCCGCGCTAAAGCTAAATTAAATCTCAATGCCCCTGCAAATGTGATAAATAAAAGCTTTTCGTCACCTGCACTCCCTCGCAAAACCATAAAGCCCATGAATGTAACCCCTATAACCCCTAGGATTACTGCTTCAACTTCTAAACCTCTCTCGTCTACAAACAAAAAATCTTCGAAGATTTCTGTCACAGCGGAAATCAAAACAAAAAAAGTGAAATCGAATAATAATATCAATGCACTGCTCTTTTCTGATGATGCAAATTCCAAAAACAATAATGCAACCTTTGATGTGCATGTACATGGTAATTCTTGCTCACTTGTCGTTGCTGCGGGTGATGGTTAATCTACTACTAGTGCTGCCACTGTAAATATCGCTAACAATGCTACCACTGTAAAATAGCAGGATGGTACTAATGCTACTTATAGTGGTGTGGTAAAAGATTCTGAAGCTGTTGTTGCTGCCGATCTGGTTGGTGTTGGAGTTGTTGCTGTTGGAGTTCCTGTTGTTGAGGGTACTGCAGCTGTTCCTGTTGTGCCTCATGTTCCTGATGTGGCTGATGATATTGTATTTGATTCTGATAAAGCTGATTTTGTAATTGATGAAAATAAAGATGATGCTAATGTAAATGCTGATGAATTTGATGGTGTAAGCCCTGATGAAAATGCTGCGGTAATCATTGATGAAAAACCTAACGAAAATTAAGCTGCAAATGAAATTGAAAATGCTGAAAAATCGCTCAACTACAGAAAATACATCTTCTTCTCGTACAGGTGTTCGTCGGAATAATATTCTAAGAACTGTTAGAGGCTCTTGCGAATTCCTACAAAATGATGTTTCTTTTATACAAAAATGGTTCCATCTTGGTAGTTTTCGACCTTCTGTTGTGACTGAGTCTATCGTCGACCATTTAGCTGCTGCTGTTGATATTAACCCTGGTGTAATTTCATGCTTTAAGTTAATTAAACGAGGTGAACCTGAAGAAAATATTAAGTTCGTTAATTTCAAAATTGGAGTTCCAGCTGAGTACAATGATGCGATGAACATAGACAATATCTGGCCTATAGGTACAAAGCTACGTGCTTTTCAATTCATTTCAAAAAACGAAGAAGCACGACTTCACTCAGACAAAACATAAGTGGAGAAAATTCCGAGTCAAATAACATACCAATAAATAGCTTAATATCGTGCCTAAATTCTCCGCCTCCTTGTGTTTAAAAAGACTTTCTTCTGTACTACCAAAATATTGGTGGTCTTCGTACTAAAACTAGTCAACTGTATTTCAATTCTTCAACGTCATATTATGATATATTCGCTTTAACTGAAACGTGGCTAACTGATAATCAATTACTGCGTTTTCCGAAAAGACAGAAGTCTTGCTAAATCTAAATTGACAAGAGGAGGAGGTGTCTTAATAGCTGTTCGTTCATCGTTTTCTTGTCGTGAAATTGAATTACCGTCTCTCTCATCAGAAATCGACGTAGATCAATTAGCTGTACGTGTCACCTTAAACAACTCCACGCATGTTTTAATTATACTAAGTTATATACCACCAGGTAGTTCTGTTGATTTATATATTTACATATAGAAAATTTTCGATTTGTTTAAGTGCTACACGCTATAATCAGAACTGTATCGTACTTGGTGATTTTAACCTTTGCCATGTTAATTGGATCCTAGATCCTGATGAGTTGTGCCTTATACCTTTTAATGTTAGTAATGTTCATGAATGTTTAGTAATTGATTCGTTTGCTAAATATGACCTCATTCAAATAAACAAATTCTGTAACGATTTAAATCGTACTCTTGACCTTGTTTTTGTCGATAGAGAATTTTGCACTTTGTAAAATCATTTAGCTTTATGTATAAAATTTGAATCCTATGAATATTTTAAACCTTTTTTTAATGAATTTATGATTTTAACTCAATTAATAATTATTTGAATATCTTTCCTTGGAGCTATATATGTATTTGATAACTATGATTTATGTGATGCTTATAATCATCTGCAATGTTCGTTAACTGTGGCAATGAACCTTTACATTCCAAAAGTAGTTATTCGTAATAATTCCAGACCAGTCTGGTTCAATAAAAGATTAAGTAACTTTTGCAACAAAAAAAAAAATAAAGCATATAAACATTTCCGAAAGTCTAAAGGCAATAATACTTTGCTAAATAATTTCAAACGACTTCATAAATAATTTGATGTTTTAAATAAGTTTTTATATAAGGATTACCTGTATCGCACAGAATCAAATTTGAAGCAAAATAGTAAATGTTTTTTTAATTTCGTTAATAGTAAGAAATGTTCTTATGGTATTCCAAATTGCATGCATTATTCAGGAACTACATCAAGTGACCCTATGACGATCTGCAACATGTTTTCAAATTTTTTTCAATCGGTTTATTCTCCATCTGATTTGCCCAATAATTTTTCAACTAAGGCACCTGGGAATCAGATCAATGTCGGTTCCTTATATTTAAACTCAACTGATGTCGAAAAAGCTATATCTGAATTAAAGCAGGATAAACAACCAGGTCCTGATGGTATTCCTCCTTTAATTTTAAAATCTTGTATATCCTCCCTCGCTGATCCGTTAACTCGACTCTTTAATGCATCTTTAAATATGGGATTTTTTTTAGGTGAATGAATGAAGGTATCGTATATTGTTCCGATTCATAAATCAGGTCCTAAGCAAAGTGTTTCAAATTATATTCCAATAAGCAAACTTTCAACGATCCCTAAATTATTTGAAAAAATAGTTTACGAAAAGTTATCCTTCATTGTTCGGGAGCTTATTTTTCCTGCTCAGCATGGTTTTGTTTCTGGTAGGTCAACTACTACAAACTTAACAATCTTAACCAATGATATAATAAAAATGATTATCAAAGTGATGTAATATATACAGATTTTCCAAAGGCGTTCGATAGGGTAAATCACACAGTCTTAATAAAGAAGCTTTTCGCCCTTGGTTTTCACACAAATTCATATATTGAGATGGTTTGAATCTTATATAGAGGGGTGCACCCAATATGTGCGTATTAATAACATAATATCTGATCCCATAATTGTGACTTCTGGAGTACCTCAAGTAAGTCATTTAGGTCCACTTCTTTTTCTGCTCCTTATTAATGATATTCCCGATTGTATCAAATCTTCTCATTGCCTTATGTTCGCCGATGACATACATACAAATACAGGGTGTGCCGTAAATAAGTGCACTTAAAAAAAAATTATATTAATACAACTGTAGCGCTTTTAAATGAAATATTTATTTTAAATTATACAAAACGAAATGAATTTTTATTTTTTAAAAATTAAATCATCCAAATATTGTCCATTTCGCCTACAGCACTCTTCCAATCTGACTCTGAGATTTTGGAACACTTTTGTCAAAAGTTGCGGAGTGATTAAGCGGATTTCTTCTTCAATATTCGCTTTTAATTCAGCCGTCGTTGAAGGATTATTAGAGTACACCTTACTCTTGAGGTAGCCCCATAAAAAGAAATCCGGTGGCGTTAAGTCAGGGCTCCTGGGTGGCCAAGCAATATCACCCCTCCTCGATATCAACCTTCGAGGAAACATTTCTCTAACGACCTCCAGAGAGTCGTTACTTGTATGGCAGGTAGCGCCATCTTGCTGGAACCAGGTGTGAATAGTGTAACCACTCGATTCTTGCAGTTTTGGAGCTAAAAAATCTCTAAGCATCGAAACATAACGCTCTAAATTAACAGTAACATTACGCCCGTATCGATCTTCATAAAAATACGGCCCTATGATCCCCCACTTGGCTATTCCGGCCCAAACGGTCACTTTCGGAGAGTGTAACGGTCGTCCATGTTTTAAGCGTGGATTTTCTGTTCCCTAGTATCGACAATTTTGTCGATTAACAAATCCGTTGACATGAAAATGAGCTTCGTCTGAGAAGATAATGTTATTGAAGTGAGGGAATCTCCGTAACATTTCTGTTGCGAAATTGAACCGTGAAACAAAATCGGATTCTTTCAAATCTTGGACAATCTGAATTTTGTAAGGGTATAACTTCAAATCATCCCGTAAAATGCGACGTAAAGTCGTTCTGGGTACTCCCACGGCCGCAGCGCGTTTCCGTGTAGAGCTTCTTGGATCCTCGCGCACAGAAGCTTGTACGCGTTCAATTGTTTCTGCAGTCCGCCTGGAACGTGGGCGTCCAGTAGGTCGAAGTTTTTGCGTTGATCCCGTTGCCTCGAATGTTACGATCCATTTTTTGATTACATTCATACTTGGACACTCGGTGATGTTGCGTAATCCAAACTTTACCCGAAAAAGCCGACGAATAGTCACGTATGAGCGATTGTTTTCATAAAAGGCGCGAACGCAGAAATCGCGCTGCTCTCCCGTGAACGGACTCATTGCGACTAAAAATTTAGATCTCGAGCTGCAAGGAGATACCATCCCCGCGCGTCTCGGTTATTTCGTTCCGGAGTTAGAGCGAGACAAAAAGTGCACTTATTAACGGCCCACCCTGTATTTCGATGCATTAAATCCGTCGATGACTGCCATCTCCGTCAGAATGATCTAATTAATTTAGCCGATTGGTGTAACTCAAATCAGTTATTTCTAAATGTTGCCAAATGTGATTTCCTATCTTTTCGCCGAAATTTTTCACCTATAAACTATGTTTATAAAATTGATGATATTCCACTGCAAAAGGTTACAGACAAAAAAGACTTAGGTGTCATCTTTGATCCTAAGAGCCCGTTCACACGATTCGGTATTTTCGCCGTATCGGATATTTTCATGATTCGGTGTCTTTCGGTTGGAGTGTTCAGACGGTACGGTAATTTAACCGTACACCGTACTCGGTGTACGACACAAAAACGACTATGTACTAGCAAAACATTATTCCACAGTAGCCCAGACGAAAAATGAAGCATTTGCGGTCAAAATACCGAATCGTCTGAACGCACTGTATATAAATACATTGCCACTATAAACCGAATCGGTTTTTTTGCCGTACGACCGAAAACGATTTGCAGAGACAAAACCGAATGACAAAATCGACCTAATCGGTGATTTAACCGTATACGGTTAAATGCCGTATCGTCTGAATATACTCATTTAAATTATATTGCCACTGGCTTATACGGTAAAATCGCGATACGGCAAAACCGCCGATTCGGGATCGTGTGAACGGGCTCTAAGCTAACGTTTTGCCTTCATATTGATTTTATTGTTGCGAAAGGAAATTCCTTACTCGGTTTCGTTTCACGTAACTCTAAGGAATTTTCAGACCCTTATACACTCAGAGCATTATTTTTTTCCTATGTAAGGCCGGTCCTTGAATACTGTTGTGTAATATGGAACCCCTACTATGCTATCCACTCAAATAGAATTGAAAGAATCCAAAAGCGTTTTACCAGGTTGGTCATTTATAGACTTTATTGGAACATACGAATGCCTCCTTATCTTACTAGATGTAATTTAATTGGTCTCCAGTCTTTAGAAACTCGGAGAAAATATTTTGAAATAATTTATATTAGAGACATTATTAAAAATCAAATAAATTGTCCTTTTCTTTTGTCCCTTATAAGAATATATGCTCCAACAAGTGATCTTCGAGTACATAGTATATTTTTTTAACCTTTTCAATAACAAGGTGCCTTAGAGAGGCCAACTCAGTTGCTAATAATATTGACTTCCATAGCAATATTAGTCAAGATACCTTTAAAAGTCTTATTATTAATTTACTAACTTTTTTAAACTCTGGTGGTTAGGTGTTTTTTTATTTGTAAGTATTTAGTTATTTTAGGTATTAGGTAGTACCCGTGAAAACTCTTTTTTTTTTTTTAATTAAGGTGGCACAGGCAGGGATTGAACCCAAGACCTCTCGCATGACAGTCCAACGCACTAACCATCATGCCACGGGTACTAAAATTTTTTGCTCTGAAATGCACATAATTGAGAACGGTGTATATGTTCCTGTAAGGCAACGGATTTCTTGCCATATTTTCGAAGGGGAGGAAGTGGGATTTATTGCGGATGTGATCTCGTTGAATTTGTTTGCTTTAGAAATTTTCACTTCCCTACGAAATTTGGCGTTCGATTTTTTGAAACCGATAAGATTTTGCTGATTAGGATACTTTTTAAAAAGTTTCCATGCTTTGTTCTTTTCTTTTCGTAGTCGTTGTAGTTCTGAGTTCCACCAGAATTTTGGGGTATCGATTTATTGGCTGCAAATCGAATCGCTTTAGAAATTTGAGCTGCCTCTTGATTTATATGTATTTGAGGACACATTTTAGGATGGTATTTTTTGTGTGATATGATCTTGGAATAGATTCCAGTTTGCTAGGTCAGTTTTAAATTTGGGGGTAGCACGATATCTTTAGAGATTTGGACTGGATGTTAGTGTCGTTATTATAGGCAAATGATTACTGTTGTAAATATTTTCAAGAGATGACCATGAGATCATCGGATACAGTTCAGGAGAGCAGGTGGTTATATCTATGTGTGTGAAACTTTGATGCGTAGAAAAATTAATAGGGGAATCATCATTGAGAATTATGAGGTTAGAGTTAGATAAAAACCTTTTTTTATGCGGCACACCTTTTTTTATTAAAATAGCTATTCCTTGTTTAGCTGAAGTGTTTTGTGTTATAGGTTATGGAAATAACCTATATACGTTTTGGGTATATTGGGCTTGAATTGAAATGCACAGTGCGTTTCTTGAAGGCAGATAATATGGGGGAGATATTCTTTAATAAGAATACTCAATTCATTGTAATTATTAATAAAGCCTTTCATATTTCATTGAAGGTTGTGGTTTCTTTTGGTAAGTAGGTGGATTTCGGAGTATTTTGTAAAATATTGGGGTTGTTGTGATTGGGGTGTTCAGGTTCCAGACTCCGCGGCTCGGATGTTGAAGCGGCCGGGCTCTTCAAAGAGCCCGATCGATTCAATTCCCGATCAGCGGAGTAAGGTGGTAGTTGGATGTTATTATTGTTATTGCATTTCGGCATCGTGAGGAGCCGAGTTTTCTATAAAGTAGTTATTGTTTTCAATTAAAGATTGTGTTACTTTTGATAGAGAAGAATATGATTGATTTGTATTTTTAAAATCGTTTTTGGTATCTTGAGATACAATAGTTTGGGAGGTAGATGAGTTGTTTGCAGAGGTTTGCGAATCAATTGGAGTGTTTGCTGTAGAAAGTTTACCGGTTGGCTCTGGTTAGTGAGTTGTAATTAAAGTTGTATTGTTTAAATTTTTAGGAGATGTTGAAGGGATTGTATTTGTATTTGTATTTTTTGGGTTTTGTGATTTATTTGTAAAAGTATTGGAAATATTACTATTTGTATTGTTTGAACTGCTTGTATTTAAGATAGTTTTTTGCGTGTTTTAAACTAAATCAGAAGATAAGCCATTATTACCTGTTGTGGGAAGTGTAGAGGGTTTGTTTGAATTTTTAGATTTATCTGCAAATAATGCCGATGAAGATGAGAGGTTAGCGGGGATAATAATCTGTTCTTTATGAATCCTGTTTGCTTCAGCCATGGTGCATTTTTGATGAGTTTTTGTTGTTAAAATTTCTTTGGCTTGTCTATACAACGGGCAGTCCTTAGAGGAAGAGGGGTGGTCAAGTGAGCAATTCGCACATGTAATTTTTTCGCATGGAGCGGGTATATGTGGGGGGAGAGTGCATGAATCGCATCTAACACTACCGGTGAATTGTTTTGTTGTTTAGCCGAGTAACTGACAATTACGACAGCGCATTGGATTTGGTATGTATGGAGAGACTTTGACTTTATTAAAGCCAATATCTACCGAATTTGGAACATTATATAGGTCAAATGTAAAAACAACTAGACCAGATGGTGTTACTTTTTTGTTTTCACCTACGCCTTCACTTATAGTGAATATATAAATGTCAGTCACACCTTGAGAATTCATTTTGGCAATGATTTCAGCCTCAGAGACGTTTTGCAAGCATGGGGCAAAGGCTCCCTTTTGATTCATTAAGTTTTTGGTGAAGTTTGACAACAACTGGGCAAGAATTAGCAAGATTATTAACTTTGAGGAAAGATTCAACAGCTTTTTGTGTTTTAACCAAAATAAGAAGGTTACCATCAGGCAATTGGGTAATTTGTTCGTATTCTTGGCTTATATTGTCAATAGATTTTTTAGTAGGAAGGGGTTAAGGGATGTAATGGGTTTTACTGTAGGTAGTAGTTGAGTAGATATCACTATAAATTTTGGATTTTTCGTATTTGATACCGCGGGCAGAGCAGAAAAATTGTGAAAAAGATTATTGTTATATTTATGTTTTTATTGGGTTGGTGGAATGCTGAATCCACGTCAAGTGGTAGCCCTCTAAAGCGGGAGCCACCTAGCCCGTGGGTCATTTTTAAAACGTTAGATAACACTAACGTGTATTGTATTTTTTTTACAAAAAAAGAAAAGAACACAAGTTGCAAAAAGAAATACAACTAGATAAAGAAAAAAATGGTATAACGCGAGATACCGGTTGCGCACAAAGCAAAATCACACAGTAGTCTACGAACGATGCTTAAAGTTCGATGGTAAGTCGGTTTTTTATATCAGATCGTCTCTCTTCAATTTTTGTAGCTTTCTTCGCATTAAAAGTAATTTAAACAAGAAAAGTATATTTTATTTTTCGAAAAAAAGTTACGTTTCGAAACAATTTCTTACATTTCTGCGTGAAATGCACCAACAACCCTCTAAACTATTGTGTTTTAGCTCTTAAATATGGCATATTTAGAAAACTGTTGGAATCTTGGAATGCTTTCATATGCAGGGAGTTATTTAAATTAAATAGTTAGACCAAACCTTGCTGGACAACAGTGTTCTAAAATAATTTGATAACTAAAGTTGCCACTTTAGCAATTGAGATCTGTAAATGTATGGTTAAGATACATATTATGTTATTTAAATTTTGTAAGCCTCCTTTACAAAACATTAAAGAACATTTTTAAGCGGTGAGTAAAAACTCATCTAAGTGTGTGACCCCCCCCCCCCTGATTAAAAGTCTGGATCCGCCCTTGTTCCCTGGTCTAGAACCACACTGATTAGGACCTATCAGGTTGTTGACGATGGGCTTTAGACGTTCACATATTACGGCAGAGAAGACTTGGTTGGTGCAGTTTAAAGGGTCTCCTTTTTTCAGTATCGGGAAAACAATACATCTTACAGACAAATTGGTGCATGCTCCTAACCAAATTAGCTCCAGCTGCTTTGAAGAGCTCGGCATTCAAGCCATCTGCTCCAGCAGCTCTGTTAGATTTCAGCTTAGCTATGGCAATCTTTACTTCGTCTAAGTCGGGAATGTTGGCTTTTCTCGTCTTTATTAAATGGATCATCCTGCCTGACAGCGGAATTCGGTTCGTTGTCACCGTTATACAGTCTTCATTAACTGCGGTTCCACTATTATGTTTCCACTTCCGTCGTCGCAGCCTTCGGTTTTATTGTTTATGTACTTGTGATTTTCGTTTCACTTGGTTATAAAACTTTCATAGTTAAAAAGGAATAGTAATTTATCAATTTGTATTTTCTGCACGTTTGTATTTTGTAGCATAGTAATATTTTCAAACATAACAATAATGTTATTTACTTCTTCTTTTTGAGTACAAAGTAAGCTATGTTATTTTCGAATACCCAGGGCCGTCGAGAGGAATTCCGGGCCCGGGACGGAAAAATCTCGGGCCCCCCCATATTTACCATTTTTTTAAAAGTTCATGCCTACCGATATGGTACGTTCTAATTTCAATTACGAATAGCATGGAATTGGTTGGAATTAACGGAAATAATCATTTTTTGTTGCAAAAAA
Source organism: Eupeodes latifasciatus (assembly GCA_920104205.1). Classification (NCBI taxonomy): domain Eukaryota; kingdom Metazoa; phylum Arthropoda; class Insecta; order Diptera; family Syrphidae; genus Eupeodes; species Eupeodes latifasciatus. The sequence goes on along the minus strand of OV049924.1, from coordinate 172,635,366 downwards.
AAAAACTAAGTATTTTAAAAGTTTTACATTAAATACTCTTTATTGTTTTTCTTTATATTAAAATATTATTACAATGTTTTATTAGAGTAAGTTTGCATTCAATGAAATATTTTCTTTTGGAAAACGAGCTTTCCTAGCTTTCTGACCAGCAAAACAACTTATAATTGTGTCGAAATTCAATTTCCTTGCCAAAGCTGCTTCGATGCATAGTGCAGCAAGTCTGGAAACACGATCTTGTGATGAGCACGAACGATGAAACTTCTTTGTTCTGGCAAGGACGCTAAATGAACGTTCGGCACTAGCTACGGTTACAGGTATGGTGGAACACACACGGAGAGCATAACAAATGTTGGGGAAAATCGTCTCCAAGTTCTGGGAATAAATAGCATTAAACAAACTCAATGGCGGAAGTGCTGCTTTAAAATTGGCTTCATAAATGTGTGATGCTGCTTTAAAATTGGCTTCATAAATGTGTGATGAATTATTTCTTCTTTCAACTCTTGATACACATGCGAGTTATACTTTTGGATGAACCTTGTAGCGGAGTTTTTAGTCTCAAGTTCGTCCATTGTTCAAAACTGTCATAAAAATGAAAATGTAGCATTCAAATTTTTCATCGTATCGAACCGACGAGAAATTCCACATATAATTGAATCAACTATGACGTAAAAGGTGTTTCTCTTGAAATTTATTTCTTCGTCTGTTTCAACTTGCTTTCCAGCTCCTCGGTTTTCTTCAAAATGTCTCTTTAATTGCCTTTTTCGGTTCGATGGGAACGTTTCTGAAACATCCCCCAATCCAGTAGCAACTGCTTTGCATTCAGAAAAAAATTGATCTCATCCGTTTCGAATAATGTTCAAATCGAAGATCAAGTTGTCGAGATCTCGAATTTCAACGTCAGTAGTACTGTTTCTGGCTCGAAGAAGGAAACTTCTTTCATTTTTAGCGCTAAGAAGCTTGCACCAAATCAAAGACATCAGGACGCATTAAAATGTGTGCATATATTTTAAAACGCCATTTACATCTCTTCAGCAGTTAAATTAATATCACTTAAGGCTTCTAATGATGTTCTAAGGTTTTTCAGATGATTTGCAAATGGTTTCACTGCCTCAATTCTAGCTTGCCATCTTGTATCGGAAAGTTTGTGATGGGATCCGGGAACATTTTTCTTAAGAATTTCCCAACGTTGAGCACTGTTGCTAAACAAGTTGAAACACTTTTGAACAACACCAAAAAATGTGATTGCCGCAGTACAACATCCCACTTAATCGACTCCACGCAAGTTAAGGCTGTGAGTTGCATATGGTGAATACACGGCATTCGGAGTTTTGTTTAAAATATGAATTTGCGCACCATTATACTGTCCTTTCATATTGCTTCTATTGTCATAGCCTTGTGCACAACAGTCTTCTAAAGGGATTCCGTTTGTAACGAAGCGTCACACTCCTACTACCGACCGACACCAATCAACCTCCGTCTACCGACCGACACCAATCAACCACCATCTGCATACCCACCAAGTGAAATAAGTGACACCAACACGCAACCGAAATACAAAAACAAAATACATGCGATAGTGTTGTTCGTCATTATAGAGTTCACATTTGGTTCCTGCAGGAGAATTGGCTTATGGACCCAAGAAATCCGAAGAAAGAGGAAGCTTGCTCGCCGAAGTTTATTAAAGGTTTTGGGCTTTAAGCGCAAGTTTCCCCCGATATTCCCCTTCTCTATTAAGAGTCGATGGGCCGTTGCTCCATAGCGTGCTGTGTAGTAACAACAAACTACTGTGTTATTCCCCTTCACCCTTCCGGTGTCGACGGGCACTTGCCGAATTATTGTGTTATTCCCCTTCACCCTTCCGGTGTCGACGGGCACTTGCCGAATTATTGTGTCATTCCCCTTCACCCTTCCGGTGTCGATGGGCACTTGCTGAATTATTGTGTTATTCCCCTTCACCCTTCCGGTGTCGACGGGCACTTGCCGAATCATTGTGTTATTCCCCTTCACCCTTCCGGTGTCGATGGGCACTTGCCGTATTATTAATTAATTCCCATTCACCCTTCCGGTGTCGATGGGCTCTTGACCGTAGGATTAAGTTCGCATATAATAGGTATTATTATCTATAGGTATTCTATTGTTTAGTCTTAAGCCGCTTTGTTGGATTAGAAAAAATAAAATCTGAAAAAGGAAAATCTAATTCTTTTTATTTGGAAAAGAGTAGTTTGGTCAACTCTCTATACTCAAGTTTCGTGCTTTCTCGAGACGACCCTGGACTCTGGAGTCCGGCGAGCTTACCTCAGCCTAAGGAAAAGAAGCATCACAAATTGGCGCCCGAGCAGGGACAGTGAAAGAATTCGTCCAAACTCCGACCGATCCACCCACCGTAAAGAATTCCTAGAGGTTTTCCACCCTATTGCCGATCACCGACCGCCGCCGACTACCGACCGCCGATCACCGACCGCCGATCACCGACCGCCGATCACCGTCCGCCGATTACGGCCGCCGACCACCGACCGCCGATTACCGCCGCCGACTACCAACCACCGTTAACCGTTCACCAACCGCCGACTACCGATCACCGACTACCGACCGCCGATTACCGCCGCCGACCACCGACCGCCAATTACCGCCGCCGACTACCGACCATGGTTAACCGTTCACCGACCGCCGCCGACTACCGACCACCGTTCACCGACCGCCGACTACCGACCACCGTTCACCGACCGCCGATCACCGACCAGCAGCCATCCATATAACATGAGAGAAAACGAATCCAACACTGCCATGGACGAAATCAATCCGTTCAGGAGCCTCAGCTTCATGTACATGCTCATCAAGAAAAACGAGCTTATAGAAATGCTCGCCGCCCGGAATATAGAAACCGAGGGTAACATGCAAGTCCTCCGCCAGCGTTTAAGCGATCATCTCAAACAGGTACGTGCACACGCTTCTACACCAAACCTGTGTGCCCAATGGGCAGAGGTAGCCGAGAAGAGAGTAAATGCCGCCTTGGATGACGACGGCGATAAACACCCTGAGAATACCGCTCCTGACCCGAGCACCAAGCAGAAAACATCATTATATGAGGAGACTACCTTTCATGTCCCTAATTTGAATGCTGCACCCCGCGATAACGAACAACCTCGTATAGCAAATCCAGCACCGATGAATCAGCCACGACCAGAGCACTCCGGAGACGCGCCAGCTTGTTTCAACTCTTTCATGAGTCACACTCCACACCGACTCCCCCTAAGCTATGAAGCAGAAGTAACGAACATAGTGCGTAAATGGGGACTAAAATTCGACGCTTCAGGAAACCCTTTGGAATTCCTCGAGCGAGTTGCCGAGCTGACTCGATGCTATAATAACCACCCGACGACATGTTGCGAACATTACCAGAGTTATTACGGGGTAAGGCACTGGAATGGCTCCGCATCTACAGTGATGGATTCACTAAATGGGAAGATTTCCGTGAATCATTCGTTCAATACTTTCTGCCAGCACGATACCTCGTCAAATTAGAGGAAGAAATAATGCGCAAGCGTCAAGGCCCACGAGAGAACGCGAAGGAATATATTCTGGCCATGCAATACCTGATCCGCCAACACCCTCGGATGAAAATTAACGAACATCTCGACCGAATATTTGATAGCATGCGCCCTGAATATCGCCTTTTTATCCGCCGGCGAGATTTCGAAAATCTAAACGAACTCATGACTCTGGCAGAAGAATTGGAAGCCGTAAAGAAAGAAGAAAGAAACAGCCGCCTTCCGACCGTAACCGCAAACCCTGTCGCAGCCTCTCCTCGAACCCTTCCGCCGACCGTACCGTACAATCGGGAGACACACTGCTGGAACTGCAAACAGAAGGGTCACCGAAAAGAGACGTGTCATCGTCCATTCCGACTGTTTTGCTCATTTTGCGGAGAAGGCGGACGTTTAACAAAAGACTGCCCGTGCCAACGCAACTCATGCTCAGTCGTAAACACACCGCCGCGTCACGATCCCCGATGTTATATTCCGATGCAAATAGGAGGACATACCTATCAAGCTTTAGTAGACACGGGATCCACGAAGACGTTCATTGGACCAGGAATAAGGACAGTCTTCAGAAATTGGGGGCTACCCATGACGAGTCAACCTCAGACGATCCATCTGGCCGATGGAAAAACTGTTGGCACTTCCGAACACTTCAACGTGACCCTAATGATCGGAAACGTAGAAGTCCACGGGACCGCGACTTATCTACCGTCACTCGTCGAGGATGCCATGCTTGGGATGGACTTTATGAATCAAGCCAACTTGCAAATTACGATTGGCGACAAATCCGTTGCAAGTTCCAATACCCAGCCTCCAACGCCACATGAGCAGTGTCACGCCGTAACCCACTTAAACACAAATCAGCAACAACAACTCTGAACCTTCCTGGATCAAGAATTACCGAAGTTCGATGGAATAAACAATGTATCAACCGTTCCTCCCCACCGAATCGAACTTACAACCGACAAACCGTTTAAACAACGGTATTTTCCTCGCAACCCGGCCCTGCAAAAGATTATAGACGACGAAGTCAACAAACTTCTAAAAAACGGAAAAATCAGCCCGTCTAAAAGCCCTTATAGTTCACCGATTGTCTTGGTCAAGAAAAAAGAAGGATCATGGAGAATGTGTGTAGATTTCCGCCAGCTAAACGAAGTATCAAGAAAAGACGCGTATCCCCTGCCGTACATCGCTTCCATACTCGACCGACTCCGAGGAGCCAAGTTCATGTCTACCATCGATCTCAAACAGGGATACTGGCAAATTGCTTTGGAACCGGAGTCTCGCCCGTACACTGCTTTCACTGTCCCGGGGCGAGGATTATTCGAGTGGAACGTGATGCCATTCGGACTACATTCGGCCGAAGCAACGTTTCAACGAGCTATGGATACTATCTTCGGAGCTGATATGTTCAGCCACGTATTCACTTACCTTGACGACATAATCGTAATTAGTAGTAGTTTCGAGCAACATATTCAACGCCTGACCGAAGTGTTAGGCAAACTCCGTAAGGCCAATTTAAAAATAAATACCGAGAAGTGTAACTTCTGCCGGGAGAGCCTTAAATATCTTGGACATATCGTTACTCCATCCGGCATACACACCGACCCTGACAAGGTATCCGCCGTACAAAACCTGAAAGCCCCAACCACCATCAAAGAACTACGCCGAATACTCGGAATATGCTCTTGGTATCGCCGTTTCATCGAGAACTTTTCTACCATCACCGCCCCACTCAATAATCTTCTTAAAAAGAATGTGAAGTGGGCCTGGGGACCATCGAAACAAGAGGCGTTCGACCTGTTAAAAGGAAAATCAACAGAAACTCCGGTCCTGGCCGCCTGCCCAGATTACGACGAACCGTTTTCACTGCAAACCGATGCCAATCAATTTGGTTTGGGAATCGTGCTCACGCAAGTACTTGACGGACACGAAAGAGTGATCGCGTATGCAACCCGAACCCTGACAAACCTCGAACAAAAGTACGCAGTCACCGAAAAAGAGTGCTTGGCGATATTATGAGGAATAAGAAAGATGAGGCCGTACCTAGAAGGGTACCATTTCACCGTCATTACCGATCACCATTCGCTTAAATGGTTACACTCATTAGAAAATCCGTCCGGACGACTTGCCAGATGGGCCCTAGAACTACAGCAATATGACTTCGAAATGTGCTATCGAAAGGGTTCCATGAATGTCATCGCCGATGCCCTGTCCCGCGACCCATTGCCAATCACTCCTACCGACAAACTAGCCGCCGCACAGTGGGCTCAAAAGCGAATCTAGCGGGTCAAAAGCAAAAACACTCTATTACCAAGACCGGAATCTTTCGTACGTTTCAATCTCCAAAACCCGTTTGTTTACATTGTTGTATTTGTAATTTTGACAATTAGTCTATAAATAGATGTGAGCACAAACAAAAAAAAACGATGCCGTGGGCTAGCGGCACTTTGCAAAGCAAAAACAAAATGGAGGGGTTAATAAGTTTTTTTCAGGTTTTTCTTTTTACTTTTTTCGATGAAAAAGTCAGTTTTAAGCTTTAATTTTGAATTTTTATAATTAATTCACTAATTTACAGTAATCACTACGAAATTCTTTAAATTTCATAATAATCCCCGGATTTTTGTATCAAAGATGCGTTCGAAGAACCATCAATTTAAGGGTGCGAGTGCAATTTTTGTATTGAATTCTAATAAATTTTCGTTAACGAACGGCCCAAATATTTTGTTTGCAAGTAATTAAAATCTGTATCAATTTAATTAATCCAAGTATATTTATAGTTTGTATATTTAAAAAAAAAGAGTTATAATCGAAAAATATCTTATCCATAACATTCTTGATTGATGGAAGCATACGTGTATTTGCTATCAAAAAAAAACTATGCATCAAAGGAACACAAATGTTTTAAAAAAGTAATCAGAACGATTATAGCGAACCTGTTGAATAAATGCAGATCAAATAAAATGTAAATTTTGACATATATCACAAAATGAAAACGTCTTAAAATCGTTCTGAATTCATGCACAAATAATTCAATAGAACATGTAATCGTCATAAATGTTTATTGTTGACGTACAGAAGTTTTTTTTTAGTGAATTTCCACAGTTTAACGCAAAATATAATTTTCATTCATTCCTTAAAAATGTTTAGTTACCAAAGTTCAAGTTTACTTATTATTGTTTGAAAAGTATGTTTAGTAAAAATGCTGCTAATAATAAAAAAAAAATTAATGAGTTTTACGTATATGTTTTTGTTTTTCGTAATATAATAAATACTACCGTAGATTACATTTTATAAATGCAGAACATAGAAGAAAATATACATAAACAATAGTTTTCAGATATAAAGCAGAGGTTAGCGTAGAAAAATATTTTTGAGAAAGCCGATAATATTTTAAATATGTTCATTAAAGAAATTTCCGCTTCGGCTAACCTTCATCAACTTTTTAGAAAAAAAAAATTAGCATTAAAGCAGCCAATTATTTCATAGCATAATTAATTTTTCAGATTGTAAAATGTCTAGAAATTTTCATACGCTACAAAATTCGTAATTTTATGCGTAAACATAGAAGATAACATTATTTAGTCAAGAAGTATGGATTTTGGCGCGTATATCGGTTTTTTTCTATTGGGTGTTCGGTTTCCCCATACTGGAATAAAAAAAACTTAAATCTATTTATTGCACTCATTTAGTTGGTATTGTGTGTAAACATATTGCCTTTTTCTATTCCTTAAAGATGCTTTACACAAAGCAACTTATTTTTAAAACATGGTTCCCTCAAATTTTTATTCCAAAATCTAACTACAAACAAAATTCCAACTCTAACATAGTCCCTTAAAAAGAAATTTTCAGGAATATTTCTGCAACAAACAAAACTAAAATTTGGTCTTGCAACTACCGAACTGCTTAAATGATGAAAATACTAATCTAATTGGGGAATCTGAACTAGCTAAAGTTGGCAATGGAACTTCACAAGTATGCTTCTCGTAGCATTGTCTGTACAAAAAAATACGGAGGCATCCGCCTATTGTTTCCACCTAAACTTCTAACGTCGCCAAGAAAATGCTCTAAACAAACTACACCTGAAAAAATTGTCTGTTTTCTTGTTTTACAAAGTATTGAGTTACACTTTTGTCCATTTGCAATAACTATACTTAACCGGTTGCAGCGCATGTTGCGTTCGCAAATTATTTAACTAAACAAAATAAATAATAATAAACTAATAAATCATTAAATAATATGTATTTGGTCAATTTTATTTTATTTAATATACATTTACAACATTTATTTGGATGGAAATTAAAAAGCTATACAAATCTTCCAATTTAAGACCATGTCAGCACTTCAGATTCTGTTGGTTAGGATTGTTTAGTTTTTGAACGAGGCTATGAAACATTCAAAATGAAGCATTTAGATGGGGCTGATTACTATAATGAAGCGTTTTGATGGGCCGAAACACTAAATGTGAGAATTTGTTTGGTTTTTTGCATCATTTCACGCACACTTTCTCACATTTAGTGCTTTCTAGCTTGTAGGCAAACCGAAATGTCAGTCTGAGATTCCGGTCGATTCCGGTCTTGGTAATGGAGTGTTTTTGGTCAAAAGTCCAAAAAAAAAATACATTTTATATCAAGGCTGGGGGTACATAAAGTGATTGTCAATATGTCAGAGACAAAGAAATGATTTGAATTTTCTGAGAGAAGAGTCTACTCTAAGAGCGATAAGTACCGTTTTATGCGGAAAAATTATATTTAGTCATTGTTCGTTCAATAATTGTGGTGGTAGGATGCTATTTATTTTTATAATTTTTGTGAAAAGTTATTCAAGTTTTTGGTATTATTTCAAGATGGACTACAGTCAACAAGGTTTGTTAATTTTTTTATTATGATTTACCATGTTTTACCTATAGAAACCATGGCAATTTCTTCGCTAGTAACAAAAAAAATGACAAAACAGTTATTCTGTAGGCTGTAACTTTTTCTGTACAAATCTTTACAAAAAGATCCAACAAAATTTTTGTTCTACCATTAATAAAGAAAGCATGTATTTATTTTTCATCTGCCCGTTCTTGCCGGTTGGAAGTTATCACACATAATGTATTGTTTTTTTGGTGACGAGGAAGGCGCTGCTGGATGATTTTTTTTGTTTTAATTAATTTTTAATAACTCAGAGGTTACCTCAGACTTTACTGGTGTTAATAAAGATCTGATTGAAAGCTTCAATATTGTTCTTCGTGTATTTTCGTCTAACCATAAAATTAACCTTGATTCCTTTGAACACTTTACCCAAGAAACTGCGAGGAAGTACGTTACTCTGTATAAGTGGTACCCTATGCCTGTGACGGTTCACTAGCTGTTGATCCACTGTAATTAAAAACTTTAATCTTCCCATAGGAGCATTAGCTGTGGATGTGCAGGAAGCACGTCATAAAGAGCTGAAGAGATATCGAGAGCATTTTTCAAGAAAGGTGTCTCTTAAGGCGACTAACTCGGACAAATTAAATCATCTGTTGATATTGTCTGACCCTCTCATCAGTAGCTTTCAGCCTAATACTCCACCAAAAAAATATGATTTTGACGAAAAGATCTCGAGTTTGTTAATTATTGCAAACGAAAGTGATGATGAAAGTGACTGTAGTGACAATATCAGTGAAATTGGACTCCAAAATGTATCACTTTAATAACTTGTACATATACATACATATATGTACCAACATTGTAATCACATATCTACTGAATAAATTGAATTTTTGAAACAATGTATATTAAAAAATCTAAAAAAACTCATTTTTGTTCTCCTTGTATTAGTAGCTACTCGCGTACCATATATTACTATGGATATTTACAGTAAGTAATAATAATGAGTATTTATTTGGAACAAACTAATCTAAGTAATTTAGTAAGATTTTAACAAAATAAACACCTCATTTAGAAATGATATGATTTATGACCCGCTAGATTCATGTTTGAGACCACTGTGCGCCGCCGATGCCAAACTTGAATGGATCCACGATATGATGGATAGAGTTACCAACGAGCCGATATCCTGATTATAAGTTTTTCGACAAACGACTATACCGACGTTTTACGACCGCCGATCCACTAACTAATCCACGAGATGATGAGTGGAAACTCTGTGTCGCCGAAGCAGACCGACCAAGAATCCTGTACGAGAACCATGATGCAGTCATATCCGGACATCTGGGAGTAGCAAAAACTACGTCACGATTGGCCAGACTATACTACTGGCCAGGAATGTTCCGTGACGTACGAAAATATGTACGCAGCTGTCAGAGCTGTAACCAATACAAGGCCCTACAACAAAAACCCAGTGGCTTCATGTACACCAGCTTCTACTCTGAACGTCGAACTAACTTGTCGAGTTGTAGAAGCTGAGTAAGGTCAATGATTCTCGAGAATTTTCTCCAGATGAGTCCTGAAACTAAAGGACGTTCTTATCCCTCTACCTTCCCAGAATCATCATCCACTTCCACATAAACAAGGCATACCAACCTACGTTTATGTCACCAACTCCCATCCCACCTCCCACGTTGTAATGGCGAAAAAGCTAGACAGCGCTCCTATCTCCTATGCTCCTTCTCACTCTAGGTAAGTAAGCTGAATTGCTGTTACCGAATCCCAATCTTTTCCTCACATATCAGAATGATGAATTAACATCAACTGATTCCTCACCCTATCTCTTCCTTCCCTACCACCTCTCATCTTTATTGGGCTGGATCCAAGATGTTAAACGACCCGTGCCGATGATCAGCCTGGCTGGGGGCCCAATTCAAAAATAGCCCAGTCTCTAACGGAGTATCCGGATACCTGGCGACCTCCGGATTAACTAGCCTTATCTATACATGCGAATCTCTGTGCAGACGGACCTCTTTTCTTCGCAACTCGTGGGATTAAGATGAATAAAAAAAAATAAAAATGTAAAGGATGATGAGACCGGTATCTCTTCAGGACCGGGCGGCAGTTTGGCGTCAAAGCCTGTTGCCGTATCTCTTGCGGCCAACACAGAGAAGGGAGTAGTGGCTAACCTCTGCAGTTGGTAGCAACGAGGATAAGAAGGTAGCGATACCTAATTTCAGTAGTGGCAGGGTTGTGAAAAATGGCCCTACCACTACTAATGAGAGAAAGGGGAAACTCTCTAAAAGCCAATATAGACAAAGGCGGCAAGCGGTGAAAATCCTAAAGGCCTCTGGTGCATCATCGGGGGCTGAAAAGACACCGCAGCAAACCGCTAGCGTCGAATGGGCTAAAAGCATACTTGCTACAACAAAGGCCAATAAGGACTCTACGTCCAAACGGGAAAGGTCTCGTGAGGGGGCCGTACCGACACCAAAACGGCCTCGGGTGCACAACACCAGCACTCCCCTCAATCCCATCAAGAAAGCCAGTTTCAGTGACGTCGCGAAGGGCAAAGTCATGGTTGCGGTCATTGACAGGAGCGATGATGATGGAACAATATCGGCTGATCGTTGGTAGTTGGTCAAGGTTAAGCTCTCGGGTGGCTTTTTAAGCATTTTGAGGGAGCTTCCAGGACCACTTCCTTCCATAAGCGATGGGGGTTGACATCAAGGCCATGTCAAACTCATGGTTTGTGGCGACCAGAGGTCTTGTGACTTATACAAGCTCGCTGTCAGCCGGTTAGGTGAAGTTTGGCCAGGTGCGAAGCTCGAGGTTGTCGCTAAGGAAGACTTCCTAGCAGATTATGAGCCCGCATTTGGATCCCAATCGAACCTGCTGGTATCGAGGACATTTTCGAGATGATCAGAGTTTGTAACCCGTCCCTTCCGACTCATAACTAGAAGATAGCCAAGCTAGAGGAGGTGAAGAATCTTTATAGGAGTGCCATTTTGGTACTCAATAAGGAATCTTTGGCTCCTCTAGCCTTAAACGACGGCTCGATAAACTATGGCTTCGAAACCATTAAAATTCGAGTCTATAAAAAAGATGAGGTTAACGCGGAAAGCGGGCCTCCAAAAACAACCGAAGGTGAACTAGCGGTTGGTGGGCCTGGGAAATCGTCTTCTCTCCTAACAGAGGGTGACGATGCACCCATGCCCTTTCCAATAGCGACTCCAACCCTCTACAAAAGTCGTAGACAGTCCATCCTCAATGGAGACTGAGGACGACCTCAACATGATCCTTTTGAGCGAGGACGAACTCTTGGGTTCATCCTCAGACTCAGAGGATAAGAACAAAACCGTGGTGGAGGTTAATCTGCCTAATTGTAGCCAAAATGCTGCATTTAGTACAGATTAATCTCCAGCACTCCGTAAAGGCCTCGGCCTCACTTCTTTTTAGGCTGGCAAAAAACGGGGAAGACATTGTCCTGATCCAAGAGCCATGGATTGTGAGATCCGTTGTTCGAGGACTCGGGACTTCTGGGTACTAGACACTGTGTGGACAGATAAAGGTGAACCTAGATCTTGCATACTAGTGAAACGTAGCATTAATGTATTTTTACTCCATCATTTCAGTGACAAAGATACCACTGGCTGGCTAGTGTCGGCGTATCTTGGCCATGACCACCTTGGCCCTCTCCCTGGAAAAATCCTGGAGAAAATCGTCGCTGAACCGGAAAGGCAAAGGATCCGCCTAATTATTGGGAGCGATGTTAACGCTCATCATACGGTATGGGGAAGTACCTTTTTGATTATATTCTTGGTACTAACCTCTTAGTAAGTTATGTTAGAAATGAACCAACCTTCATAACTAAAACTCGACAAGAAGTCTTATACATAACTCTTGTCTCAGATATTATACACCATATGATCTTGGACTGGAAAGTATCCAAAGAACACTCGTTCTCTGATCATAGATATATCCAGTTCAATATCAATATGGATGATAACCCGAGTCTATTGACTTTTCGAAATTATCGGAAAACTGATTGGGCTTCATACAGGAACTCATTACAGAGTTTACTAAAACCTGGACTATCTTGTCCTTCCTCTAACGCTAATGAACTTGACAACAAAGTCAATGACCTTACCTCAGCTATGAACAGATCGCTAGAAATTGCTTGTCCACTCATACACATAAGAGGAAAGAGGAAACCACAATGGTGGGCCTCAGAGCTTGACTCGCTCAGGAAAGAATGCAGGAAACTTTTCAACCGAGCCAAAGCCGCAAGACTAGCCTCTCACTGGGATTCTTACAAAGAATCCCTAAGAATTTACAAGAAGGCACTAAGGAAATCTAAACGATCTTCTTGGAGATCCTTCTGTGGCACGATAGAAGAAACTTCTGAAGCCTCTAGGTTACGGAAAATTCTTTCACCTAATCCAGCGATGCCAAGCTGCTTGAAAAATGCAGACGGCTCCTGGACAAATTTAAGTAATGAATCGCTGAACTTACTACTGGATACTCATTTTCCTGGAAGTTATCTTACCGAGACTTGCAACGGTTATATACGTTCAAGTCCCAATACAACATATCCACAAGGTCTGATCACAAGGGACAAGCTACAATGGGCTCTCAACAGCTTCAAACCATTTAAATCTGCAGGACCAGATGGAATAACACCAGCATAATTGCACCAATCCTTGAGGCAATTTTTACCAGCTGTCTTTACCTGGTCCATGTTCCCTCGGCATGGCGAGAAGTTAAAGTTGTTTTTATACCCAAGGCAGGTAAATGCTCGCAAGTTAATCCTAAAGATCTACGACCTATAAGTCTATCATCATTCCTTCTTAAAACCTTGGAAAGATTGATTGATATCCATTTAAGGGCAAGTATTGATACAAGACTTCTGTCTTCGTCTCAACATGCCTACTGTAAAGGTAAATCGGTGGAAACAGCGTTACACACCTTAGTACGCACCGTCGAATATTCCCTCCATCATAAAGAGTTCACTATGGTTGCTTTCCTTGACATCGAAGGTGCCTTTAACAACGTGGACACATCTGCAATCACATCTGCACTAACATCTCTAAATGTAGAGAGTTCGCTTCGGGAGTTAATTCATTTAATGCTTACTAGCAGGATAATTAACTCAAAACTGGGCAACTCTTCTGGCAGACGATTCGTTAGTAGAGGGACACCGCAAGGTGGTGTTCTATCCCCTCTCCTCTGGAACCTAGTGGTGAATGAAATCCTAACTAGTCTGGATGCGGAGGGTTTCAGAGTGATAGCCTATGCGGACGACGTTGCTATAGCAGTTTCAGGAAAGCATCTTAACACGTTAAAAGAACTCTTACAAAATGCCTTAGACAGACTAATACTTTGGGCTGATCGGTGTGGACTGGGTGTTAACCCACACAAAACCGATTTGGTCTTATTTTCGAGGAGATACAAAATTCCATTTGTCAACCCTCCTCATATTAAAGGAATCCAATTTAAATTCTCAGACGAGGCTAAATACCTGGGTCTTGTCTTAGATAAAAACTAAATTGGAAACGCAACGTAGAGGAAAGAGTCAAAAAAGCTACTGTAGCTCTCTTTTCTTGCAAAAAAGCCATCGGTAATAAATGGGGCTTACAACCCAGAATCACGCATTGGCTATACACATCGGTAATCAGACCGATTTTAATATACGGTGTGGCAGTATGGTGGACTGCTTTAGAAAAAGGTATAAACCGAGATAAATTAAATAAAGTCCAACGTTCAGCTTGCCTATGTATAATTGGATCGCTTCGCACGACCCCATCTGCGGCACTGGACACCTTACTCTACCTAACACCTCTTGACATTTTTAGCAAACAAATAGCTGCAAGCTCTGCTATTCGCCTCAAAGCTTCGTCGCAGTGGACTAACAACAACATTGGCCACTCCGTAATTCTTAGTTATTTAGAATCAATTCCAAAGCACACAGACTACACCATCCCCCAACTGCAATTCGACAGAAATTTCCAGATTTCTATACCTCCCAGATCTTTTTGGGAGGATAGGACATTCCTGGAAGATGAGTCGATCCATTTCTATACAGATGGGTCAAAAACAAAAGAAGGGGTTGGTGGAGGTGTGTACTCTGAACGACTGAAATTAAGTCTCTCATTCCGCCTTCCCAATCATTGTAGCGTGTTCCAGGCGGAACTTTTGGCGATAAAAGAAGTCTTGTCCTGGCTTAAAGAAAACGTGATATCAACATCTGATATCCGTATTTTCTCAGATAGTCAGGCCGCTATCAAATCTCTGGATTCTGTCTCTACAAACTCTATAACAGTCCATAACTGTCGATCATCTCTAATGGAGATGGCACAACAGTTTAATATTCACCTTTGCTGAGTGCCGGGCCATAGAGACATTCCAGGTAACTGTAAGGCAGATGAACTCGCCAGGAACGGTACAGTACAGCCCATCCTACCACGTTTGGCACGTACCGGCATACCAATCGCTACTTGTAAACTTTTGCTAATGCAAGACGCTGTGAGGAGGGCAGGCACCAGGTGGAACAACATCACCACGTGTCAAGTCACAAAAAACATCTGGTCAACACTGGATTTAAAACGTTCAAGGTGCTTGCTCTCTCTAAGCAGATCGCATATAAGCTCGATAATAGGTGTCATAACCGGACACTGTCTAATAGGAAAGCACGCCACGAGATTAGGCGTATTCTCAAATGATTTCTGCAGAAGCTGTATGGACGAGGAAGAGGAAGAAACAATTCTTCATCTTCTCTGCACATGCCCTGCTCTGGCTCGAAAACGCAAGAATTACCTAGGAGAATTCTTCTTAAACGATCTAAACGATCTAAATCATATCGGCATAATCAGCCTCTCACGTTTCGTAAGAGACTCAAACTGGTTCCATTGAGCTTAGGAAGTAACCTCAAGATTCATGTGGTATCACAATGGGCCATTAAACTGGCCTAAGTGTGTCCGTTTCCATCTTGGACAGCCACTATAACCTAACCTAACCATGTACACCAGCCCAACTGCCGAACCTTGGGAGGTGGTGTGCGCCGATTTTGTTGGACCTCTGCCCCGCTCCATGAAGGGTAACACAACGATGTTGGTTATGGTGGATAAGTTCTCCAAATGGGTCGAAGCAGTGCCTATGAGATCTGCTACTACTCCGCATTTAATCAAAGCCGTACGAGAACGTGTCATCACTCGCTTTGGCGTACCGAAAACATTCCTGTCAGATAATGGAACGCAGTTCACCAGCAACCAATTCAAGGAGTTCCTCAACGATTTTAACATAAAGCATCTACTGACCGCACCGTATACATCGCAGGAAAACCCAACCGAAAGAGTAAATCGTGTACTTAAGACTATGATCGCCCAATACGTCGAGGGAAACCAACGGACCTGAACATTTGCCCGAATTGACGATGGCAATCAACAGTAGCCGGCATGATTCAACGGGATACTCCCCTGCTATGCTACATTATGGTCGAGAAATAAAAACACCGTCAAGTTTCCAACCGATTCCTCCCTTCGGAGACAAAAATGAAAACCTGACCGTAAGAATGGAGCGTATGCAAGCGCTGCACGAAATGGTAAGCGTCAACCTACAGAAAGCGAGCCAAATTCAAGCAAAAGCCTACAATCTTTGACGACGCCCATGGAAGCCTAGTATCGGGGAACAAGTGTACAGAAAAGTACGAGTCCTCTCGTCCGCAGTTAACTATTTTACAGAAAAATTAGCCCTTCGATACGACGGCCCTTACGAAGTATTAAAATTTATTTCCCCTGTTATTGTTCTCCTTAAGAAAAAAGGAGAGAACAAACAAAAATTCCGAGCCCATGTCCGAGATCTAAAAGGGCATGGTGCGAACGCTTTAGCAGTTAAGACTGACTCACCGAATTTGTCTGAAATCATTCAGCAACCGACCACCGAGCCGAACAGACCATCACCAGCTTTAAGTCGACCTCGCCAACCAAGTCAACCAGCAATCAGGATGAACCAAAAAATAGGATCAACCGCCGCCTAGCCCCAGCGGAGAGAGGTCCAAGGATTGGATCCTTGTAAAAGGATACCCACTCGGCCAAGGCCGATCCTGGCACCTCCCCGACTAGAGGAACCGCTGACAATACGAGTGGTCAGAAAGGAGAGACACCATATTGCAGCAGCCCAACCCATCTTGCCAAAATCTCCAGTGAGCTCCACCATGGCAAAAGTCCGGGAGCAGCGGGAACAGGCCCTCCGAGCCTACAAGGAGAAACGGAAGATGGACGAGGTGGCCGACCGATAGACTATTAAAGTCGTTGTCACAAACCGACCGGATGCAACCATTGCGGAACAACACCAACCCAGTACCAGTCGCCAAGCCATGGCATGTTGTGCCATAACCGAAGGAACTGGCCCGAGTCCAAGTGATCCTTTCGAGGGGATCCAACTATCGGGAAGGAATCACCAAAGAAGATTTATGATCCACCGCCCCTGGGGTCCAGTAATGGTGCTCATGAACCGAAAAGGAACGAGAGCTTCCCTACACTTCGGGGACCAAAAAAAAACAATCAACGTACCGAATTGATGACATACGTTTTTTATTATGAATTGTTAATTATTATTTTTATTTTTTTCATAAGGACTGAACCTTTTTTTTTGTAAAATTTTTTAGAAAAGAAAATGATGAATTAAAAAAAAAAAATATATATATATATATAACTATTCATATTATTAATAATTAATATACTAAAAAATGATGAATTAAAAAAAAAATATATATATATATATATAACTATATATATTATTAATAATTAATATACTTACCGTTTTTTTTATATACCAGGAAACCTTCAAGACGAGAAGGTTCTCGTCTCAAAAAGGAAGGGGGATGTGTAACGAAGCGTCACACTCCTACTACCGACAAATCAACCTCCGTCTACCGACCGACACCAATCAACCGCCATCTGCATACCCACCAAGTGAAATAAGTGACACCAACACGCAGCCGAAATACAAAAACAAAATACATGCGATATTGTTGTTCTTCATTATAGAGTTCACATTTGGTTCCTGCAGGAGAATTGGCTTATGGACCCAAGAAATCCGAAGAAAGAGGAAGCTTGCTCGCCGAAGTTTATTAAAGGTTTTGGGCTTTACGCGCAAGTTTCCCCCGATATTCCCCTTCTCTATTAAGAGTCGATGGGCCGTTGCTCCATAGCGTGCTGTGTAGTAACAACAAACTACTGTGTTATTCCCCTTCACCCTTCCGGTGTCGACGGGCACTTGCCGAATTATTGTGTTATTCCCCTTCACCCTTCCGGTGTCGATGGGCACTTGCCGTATTATTAAGTAATTCCCATTCACCCTTCCGGTGTCGATGGGCTCTTGACCGTAGGATTAAGTTCGCATATAATAGGTATTATTTTATCATCTATAGGTATCCTATTGTTTAGTCTCAAGCCGCTTTGTTGGATTAGAAAAAATAAAATCTGAAAAAGGAAAATCTAATTCTTTTTATTTGTAAAAGAGTAGTTTGGTCAACTCTCTATACTCGAGTTTCGTGCTTTCTCGAGACGACCCTGGAGTCCGGCGAGCTTACCTCAGCCTAAGGAAAAGAAGCATCACACGTTGTTTCGCCGATCAAATCAGCTATTGCGGTGTCAGTTTTTTTTTTGTTGCAATCGACAAATTCCAAAAACCGTTCTTGGATGGTGAACACATTTTCTTCAAAGCGCAGATATCGCAAAATAAATGTGTTTTGTTCCACATGACTTGAATCGGGTGTTGCATCGACAATTATGGCGAAGTATTTGGCGTTTTCTCTCTCCTTCAAATAGCTGAATTCACATGTTGGGCACAAATTTTAATGAACTCATTTTGAATATCAACGGAAAGGTAGTGGACTTGGAAACGTTTGTGCTCTTATTGTGAAATTCTTACTTTTTCCAAGTGCTTCTGACGTAAGGGGTCATAATGACTTATTAATTCAAAAATGCCCAAAAAATGTGCATTATTTGGCTCTCCAATAAGATTGCTATCGCCTCGAAGTCCTAGTTCCCTTTCACCAAGGAAGAAAATGGTGTGCAATATTCTATATAGAATTCCTTGCTATTTTTGTATGGCTGGTTTAATGTACACACTTTGAAGTGACTTGATATCCTTCAAATCTTACGTAAAGAATTTATTCAAAATATTAATTAATTAATATTACGGAAACCACAATTGAAAAAAGTTTGCGTGGGATTTTCCGGTCCCCCGAAACCGAATCAAAAATTTCGTTCCCAGCAGAAACAAAAATAAAAGAAAAGAAACTTTATAAAAACAGAAACCGAAATAAATATTTGTGTTTTGTTTTAAGTTGCCGGGCCCCTTAGTTTGATTTTAAAAATTTTCAAAATAAAATAAATTTGAAATTTACGTTAATTTAAGTAAGAAAAGCGAATTTATTATAACTTTCTTTCAATAGTTCAGAGTTGCCCAATTTTTCATTAATTATAAACAAAAATGTACGCCAATAATAATCAGGGGCCCAGATCGGCAAGCTTGTGACTGAAAGATTGGTAGATAACATGCAAACAGGGGCACGATTGCGAAAGCATGAATGATTTTAAATGTTCGGGCCCCTAAAAATAAGTGAGAATAAGTAAGTTGATGATGAATTTAGACTACCTATATTGAAAAAAAAAACACTCTCATTGCTTTCAATTTTACGGGCCCCTAGAAAATCCTGGGTCCGTGGGGTTTCCCCCCCTCTCGACGGGGCTGCGAATACCATTATTTCGCAAAGTTCAAGCCGTACGACAGGCTTGTGCAATTAAATGTTTTCTAAACTCGAGACGATTTATTTACAAATGGATTTTTGCATTAACAAGCTTAAATTTACTTGCTCACTACTAGTCTTTGTTTTTTGTTTTATTTGAGAATACATAAAGTTTAGGACTTTAAACTAAAAGAGAATGAAGAATCCTATTTATAACCGAGACTTTAGACTTTTTACTAGGACTTTATTTTCTAGAAAATGAGATTTTAGTACTTTTTAATTGTTTTTCTAATCAACGCCAATCGCTGTTTGTGTGCTTCGGTAACAGAAGCTCTCTTATAAGGTCTGACTTCGTCTGTGCCAAATCCAGGAATCCACATATTCCATTTGCGTTCCAAGTGCAATTGTGCATCTCTTACCTCTACTTTTGAGACTTTTCTGTGTTTGGCATAAGCGCATGTCGACTTGATTGCATCTTCAACAAAATCATCCGCAATTTGTAGAAGAAGTTCTTCAACATCTTCGTCCAGTTGTGCAGTAGCATCGACTTCTCGAACTAGTTCTAGGAGACGTGGCTTAGAAAGGATCTACAGAAAACCGGGGGTTTTTATATTGATTTATCCCAACAAAAATGAAAGAACACTTACCGGCTGACTTTCGGTATTGTTGGTGGCTTTAGATGAATTTATATTCGAGTTGTGTGAAGTGGAATTGTGATTGCTGTTGGAATTAAAGCTAGAGTTTGTTTGTCCCGCTGCTGATCCACCCATCGGACTACTTTGAGTTGGCAATGCCATTGGAACGTCTTGGGAGTCTGTATTGTAATCACGGACTCCGTTACTATCAAAATTGGAATTATTTTCCGACATTCTTTCAGCTAGTCTATACTTTTTCTTTTGGAATTATTTGATATATAGATAGCGAAAGATGTGGGAAAACAACAAGTACCGAAACAAAATATGCAAAAGAAATAAAAAAAAAATTATAAAATCCTTCCACCCAAAGTATTTACATAAATTAAACTTTAGAATTATTAACATAATAATGTAAATATTTTCTATTTGTCAAATTGAAGATGCAAAATGTAGTTTTTCAATGTAAAAATTATGTTTGATGTAAATCAATTGTACCTATTCACCTTTTTGGCTAGAGTTTTTATCAGGTAGGTATTCAGCAAATTTCTTTGGATACAGGGGAATACGAATAATTCTTTTTACCAAATACACTTTATATGTATATTTATATGTGGAGTGTCTTTGGTTTTTACAGGACACAGGAATATAGGAGGACAAGTCACAAGTGTCTTTTCTACTGTTTTCTTGTTGTTGTTTGGAATGCTGTTGCCGGCTCGGAAACAGATGTTTTTATTGTTTATGCAAACAGGGATGTTAAGGAAAAATAAGTGATGCCAAAAAGAATGTTTTGTTTTATATTATGTTTAAAAACATTCGAAAATGGCAAAAATCGTTCATATCAAATGTTGATATCACGTTTTATTTACGCCAGGGCAAGGCTTCTCTTAAGCAATATTCACATGAGCACGACCAACGAATGAACGAATATTCGTCGATTTTGACATTTCTTTCACATGAGAGTTTTTAATTCGTCGCGAATGAAGTTTGACATTCACCACCGAAACCAAAACAAGAATGATTTTTTTAGGTTAAGTACGCGCGATTTTTTTATTCGTTGCGAGTGTGGATAATGTGGAACGCGAATAAAGTTTGACAGTTCGTATCAACTATAATTTTTTTCGCGATTTAATTAATATATAATATTGAAAAGTAAAAGTATGCATCATAAATCAAATAGAAACTATATTGCTATCGTTTTGTTAAGAATTTGTGTGGAAATATGTCTTCAAACGTATATAAACTCACATTTTGTAATTCATTCGTCGTTCGTTGGTCGCGCTCATGTGAATGCTACTTAAGGTATTTTGTAAGAGTTCTTTTAGGAGGTTAAGATACTTTCCTGAAACCGCTATAGCAACGTCATCCACATAGGCAATCACTCTGAAACCCTCCGCATCCAGACCAGTTAGGATTTCACTTACAACCAAGTTCCAGAGGAGAGGGGATAGAACACCACCTAGCGGTGTCTCTTTGTACAGCTGTTCAGGCTATACAGTGACATAGACTTAGCCAGAAAAATGAAAGTCCAACGACTGAGATGGTTGGATCACGTAGGGCGCATGGAAACTAATGCACTGGCCCGAAAAGTCTTGGAATCCACACCCACAGGGCAGCGCAGTAGAGAAAGACTGCGGATCAGGTGGCGCGCATAAGTGGAAAGTAACCTCAATCAACTTGGAGTGCGCAACTGGAGCCGTCTAGCTAAGGACCAATCTAGATATAGAAGTATGTTGGGTGAGGAACTAGTTCACACAGGACTGTAGCGAAACCTTAAGAAGTTTTAATAGAACTTAAAAAAATAATAAATATTTTATTTCTTTTAGAACTCAAATTAAAAAAAAACTTTAAATATACCCAACCTTGCACCTACCTTCGATGAAATTGAAACTCGTTCCGTGTTAGGAAAATAAAAAAAATAAATTTATGTCGTCGATTGACCTGAAAAGTTGCAAAAAGGTGTAAGTTCACCATAAATCTTCGAGATGTGCACATGTTTAAAGTTATTCTAACTATTAATAAAGAAGACAACTTGGCAGCATTGTAAACATGCGATCCACATATCGTCAGCTGGTTAATTGCAAACTGTCACATCAACACGATCCAATCCAAATCATAGTTTTTTTTGCAAACCGAAAAAAAGAGAACTAAATTTTAATAAAATTTCAGTTCGATTTCGTATTCGTACGTTTTACAATTTTGAGTCGAGTTACTTGCGGAATCCGACCCGAGACGAGAAAAAATATACATCGACTTAATTTTGTTTATTCTAGTCATCAGTAAAAAGTGATCTCCTTCCATAGTAAATTAGTAACAAATATATTTAAATTAAGTCGAAAAACATTCCAAAGGAAAATTACTTCTCCTTTCTACAAAATTCCTCTCGATATTAAATTTGCATGTAAGTAGGTTCCATAAATTGATGTACCTTCAATATTTTATTCTTTATTAAAAACACAATCTACGTAATCACCCAACACGAACACCCAGTCAAGGGTGGATATGTGTTTAGCTGAGAAAAGGCTGAATGCACAAAAAATTAATTCTACACTTTCTCGTGGGCCCTAGCGACTATTCAAATGATAAGCCTGTATTTACTATACTTATTAGCTCGTAGATTTAGATTGAAAAGAAAATCCACTGTCTCCAATGTTATGTAACGATTAAATTA
Organism: Eupeodes latifasciatus; assembly: GCA_920104205.1. NCBI lineage: Eukaryota > Metazoa > Arthropoda > Insecta > Diptera > Syrphidae > Eupeodes > Eupeodes latifasciatus. The sequence continues at coordinate 172,612,915 of OV049924.1, read as the reverse complement.
TATAATTTAGATGTAAGTTACAAGAATTAAACAGAATGCATGTGTCGACCAACATGCAGGGTGCATTGACCCCTCAAGGAATCATTTTAATAGATAGGTATTAATAAATTATCTATCTCGGTATTTTACCTGCTTCATATTTTATTAAAGTAAATCATCTGTTGAATATTTTGCTTTCAATAGAAAAACGATCAATTTCTAAAAACAATGCAACGAATTTTTGAAAAATTTTCCACTAGAAATTTCAAATTGTCCTCAAATTTATTTATTATGTAATTATGTACCTACATACATAAATATGTTTTGTACTACAAATGATTTGTATGTAATTTTCTGTCGAGGATATATTTTTTTTATATAAAAAAAAAACAAGTTTAATTGTTTTGAATTGAAATGTTGTATGACAAATAAAAGTTAATGGTTAATTTGTGTTAATTAACGCTATGGCACTAAAAGATCACATTTCAATTTGTGCGAAATGTTTTTGGATATCAAAAGAGTTAGGAGAGAGTGCATTCATTTACAAATATGATATGCATACATATGTATGTACATAAAATCACTAAATTAAATATAACAAGAATACACAAAATAATATCAATGAATTTTTGTATACATGACACAGACTGCTAAAAAACAGAATATTGATAAAGTCATACCTAATGTTCGGAGCCGATTAAGAAAAAGCCGGCTGATTAAGTTTGTCTAGTTTAAGGTAACATATTTTGAGCGAGTTAGCAACTAATCGAGCTAAAAAGCATTTCCCTGCTAAGGAATTGTTCGATACAGTGTTGGGCAAAACTGAAGCAACTTTTTTAATAAAAAAATCTTTGTTATTTAAATGCACAAAGATGTATTTTATTTCGCTAATAGTTTCCATAATTCTTTGAACTTTAAAAATCAAAATTATAAAATCAAAAAATAAATATTTCACCCCTTAAAAAATTAAATACAAAATTACAATATAAAATGTCTACTTAATAACGTGATTTGAATGAATATTTTGTGTCGAAACCGTTATTTTCGATCACTGCCTTGCATTTTCTAGGCATACTCTCAATAAGATTCGTGATAACAGTGCTTGGGATACTATTCCAAGCCTCTTTGACTTGGGCAAAGAAGTCGTTTGGAGTTTTACACCTTTCGCCGATCTACAATTTTCTCTAGATTGTCTATGGGGTTCAGATCAGGAGACTGAGCTGGCCATTACATCACCTTAACTTTTGGATCACGAAACCATTCCTTTGCAACATTGGCGGTGTGTTTTGGATCGTTGTCGAGCTGGAAAGTCCATTTAAAAGGAACATTCTCCTCTGCGTAGGGGAGCATAATGTTTCCCAAAATGTCTTTGTATACATAGCGATCCATTATCCCAAATATTTTATGGGATAGGCCCTACTGCCTGTCCAGAGAAGCATCCCCAGACCATGAAGCTTCCTGTTCCATGTTTCACGGTTCCTCTTGTAAATAAAGGATCTATTCCTCGGTTGATTGGTCGACGAACACGTTGAAAGCCGTCTGTTCCCTTAAAACTAAATTTGGCTTCGTCCGAAAATAGCACTGTGTTTCATTTGGAAACTGCCCAGTTTAAAACTTTTTGGCAAATTTCAATCTTGCCTTCTTGTTTTTTAGCGAAATAAAAGGCTTTTTCATTGTTTTGAACGATTTTGACCAGCACTGTATATTTATATTACAGTTGCTCCCAGGACTAATCGCACAAATGAAATATACATTTTTGCAGTTCGTTGTCTCCAAAAAAATGTACGGAGAGTTTAAAACTTTATAAGAAATTTAATATGGCATTTAAACACGTTTTTATATATTTTAAATAAACCAAAATTAAAATTTAAGCCATTGATATTTAAGAAACATGTTTTTAGCATACTTCAGGACTTGAGGACTTTAGGTCCTCAATGTTTTTTAAGTTCGTTTGAGCAATTCGATGTCCCGGTTCATCCCATATATAGTCGATTGCATTTAGTTCAGGCGACTTTTCTGTGTTTTAAACATCTTAGGACAGTTATACAATAACCACGACCTTGCTGTACAAGATGTGTGCTTTGCGTAGTTGTCCTGGTACAAGATGGAATTGGCTTGTATGAGAAAAGTCTTCATTTTCTTTTTGCCATACATAAATTTTGCCATCTGAACCCTTAAGGTTAAATTTGCATTTGTCAGTGAACAAAACCTAATTTATAGTATTGTCATACACTGCCAAACACTAGGATGAGGCCACTAATTTTAATAATAATAATTGGAAACAAGCGTTGGAATTCCCCCATATCAAAAAGGGTATAAAGAAATGCGACACAAGGATGAGGCCACATGCAAAAATTTAGAAAAAACGAACAAATTAATGAATTGTTTGCATTTTAAGGTTTAACAAAATTTATTTATAACGTTTTTTTTACACTAGTAATGACTTTGTTTTCTATTTTCGGATATAACCTCTATAAGACTGTTTGGAATAGAGACATTCAGTTTTTTTTAATAATCACTGTACATTGAGCCCATGAATCACGAAAAGCTTCGATTAAGGTGTACGAGGTGTGTTCAAAAAGTACCCGGAATTTATAAATTTCGCGGGTCTGGAGAGTCTGAAGGTCAACATTTTTTTTAATTGTGTTGGTATACATGCCCCTAAAGTATGATGCAATTTTCAGCTATATTCACTGTTTACTTTGTCTGTGGTAGTTGCTAAAGTTCGACGTGTTTTATGAGCTCGGCGATTTTTGCTGAAACTGCAGAATTTTGACCAAAAAAACAATCGCATGAACATTGCTCAAGAGCTGTTAAATGACGTCAATAACGATCCAAGTTTGCTTGAAAGGGTCATAACTGGTTATGAAACATGGGTGTACGGTTATGATGTCGAAACCAAAGCACAATCGTCCACCTGGAAGCATCCAACGTCAAGAGCGAAAAAAGCACGTCAAGTTCGATCAAAAGTGAAGGTTTTGCTTACTGTTTTCTTCGATTATAGTGGCATAGTGCATCAAGAGTTCTTACCATAAGGTCGTACGGTTAATAAGGAGTATTACCTTGAAGTTATGCGACGTTTGCGTAAAGCAATCCAAAAAAAACGCTAAGATTTATGGAAAAACAATTCATGGCTTTTGCACCACGATAACGAACCTGCTCACTCGTCGTTGCTTGTTCGTAATTTTTTGGCCAAAAACAATACCGTAGTCATACCCTAACCTCCATATTCACCAAATATCTCTGTGTGACTTTTTCCTGTTTTCAAAGTTTAAGAGACCCATGAAAGGACGGCGTTTTTCCTCGATTGAAGAAATAAAGGCCGAATCGCTGAGAATGCTCAAGGACATATCAAAAAGTGAATATCAAGAGTGCTTCGAAAATTGGAAAAAACGCTGGCATAAGTGTATTATATCTGGGAGGGACTACTTTGAAGGGGACCACATTGATGTAAACGAATATATAAATATTTTTTTGAAAAAACGAAAATTCCGGGTACGTTTTGAACACACCTCGTACTTGTCTTCAAATTGTCTGCTGCCTTCATAAACCTTACTAGGAAGCCATGACCAAACGTTTTCAATAATGTTAAAGTGCGGTGAATATGGGGGCCATGGCAAAAGTTCAACGCCGTCTGATTGTATTCAACTTCTAACAACCCTGGAAGTGTGGAGGGGGGCATTGTCTTGTTGGAAAATCCAAGGCAGAGGTCTAAAAATGGTTTTCATTTTTGGAAATGACCGTTCCAACAAACATTTATAGTTGCTCTTGTCCATTATTGTGGACAAAAACTAAAAGTCGATTGTGCCATAGTAGGTTATAGCTCCCCACACCATTACACCAAATGTACACTTATATAATGTCTTTCCAAAATAAGCTCATCCTTTCTCAGTTCATGGAAATAAAAGTTGCAACTAACGATGCCGTCAAGGTTAAAAAGAGAACGCGTTTGCATTCACTGCTCCAAGCAATCTGCTCTCTTGCAAAATTCATCCGATGATCCTTGGGTACTTGCCTCAGAACAGATTTATTTTTTAGTTTTCTTTTATGGATAGTATCACTTTTTTGTATTATCCTTTGAACCGTTGCAACGTTGCGTTGTTATGCTAGCTTATACTCAGCTTTTGGCGTTTATTTTAGTCACTGGTAGAATGGCATTTGAGACAAGCCGTAGAATTAACCGCTTTCTCATTCTTATAACTATCTTAAAGACAAAAATTCTTAAAAACTAATATATTATCAAAAAATTAAAAATAACTTACTGGCTCTATGTTAATCCATTATCTTATAACTAATGCCTTTCGGCCTAGCAACAATCTTAATACTAACTAACAATAACCTATTCTAAAACCAAAAAAATTTGAATAAAAACTACCCAAATCGATTATACTACTTTACTTAACTTAAAAAGTACTTAAAAACTAGAACAGCCACAATAAGTTTTTGTTTTTGGTGCAACCCTGACTGTCCCTAACTTAAACCTTAAACCGTTGTAAGTCGGCCAAGACGATACGCCTCAGACAACTTTAAATAACGTTTGCAGCCACCAAAACAGGTTCTCCTGCTTCACGCTTTCTCTCCGGTCCCTAACGGACACAGTCCTACTGAACACCTCCGTCCAGAGCAAGGACGAGTCCACTGTAAAGAAGTCGCCTATCTACAGTTTTACGGATGACGTGGTAGATTAGCGGAACCGCCTCTCTATCTTGTATCAGCCGTCAATTGTCTCTACAGAAGAAAGCATCGGGCGGGATAAAGCCGCTTAAACGCGCATTTTCGTAGTATTCGTTATTGGGGTAATAAGCCCAATAATAAATGCTTTGCTTTAATTTTTAATGTGGAATCACATTGCACAAATGCTTCTCATGCTATATAATCACTTCTCCAAAAATGTTAAAATAGGGCACGATCTTGGAGTAGGTAACTGAATTTTAAAAAGAATGTAACTCTTCTTTAATGACGATACCATACCCAGCACCAGTCTCTCTTTGTACCTCTTCTTAATTTAAACAACATTTTGAATTTTTAATTGAGAAAAAAATCCTTAAGGTTTTGAAATAAATTTAACTTGTTCGTCATTTTGAGCATCTTATTAAAAATTGCAGTACAATTATAAAAATGTTCATTAGAAAATCTTGAATGATGGGTATACGAACATATAGAAAGTAAAATATAACTAAATTATTTTTCCTTAAATCTCCATTTTTATTAGTTACCCTGAAAAACAATTCAGACCTTGGCCCATATTACTATTATTGTGTTGAAGTTTTTAACTAAAAGTTAAAGTACAACAAATATATTGAATTAACACATATAATAAGAAACTGAGAACGGTGCCAAGAATTTGCAGATACAATTGAAATAAATTTAGCAGCACAAAAAATTGATTTAAAACTTTTTCATTTTGTATTTTCAGAATGTCATCTTCAACACAGCCGCAACAATTTGCGTAAGTATTTTCTTTATTGAAATTATGATTTAAAACAGTTTATTAAAAAGTGGCCTTGTTCAAAACCATAGTGTTAATAAACTCATGCACTCCTCGTATAAATTTAGTATTTTAAATGATTTACAATTTATTTGTATACAATGTTTTTAACATTTTGGCATTTTGCCATTATTCGAGTCTGATAAGAATTTCACAAAGAAAACTTGTCGCGTGCCCCTATTTAATTTAACGTGCGTCTTCTCTAAGACACACACCACACGTCTTATCTTATTTGTAGTATATGCCTTCAATACAACAAACCTACATACATATTTATACAGACACGATTAAGTTTTATTCGATATTCTAAATATTTCACCCTGTTTGATACTAGACAAATTAGTGAGATGCCTAACGACGACGCTTAGTGTTTACTATAAATTAAAAGAATTTTGTTTGTTTTTAGACTCTTGCCTAAAATCATAAATGGTGGTATTGCCGGTATCATTGGTGTGTCATGTGTGTTTCCACTGGATTTGGTAAAGACTCGTCTACAAAATCAACAAGTCGGACCAAATGGAGAGAAGATGTATAAGAATATGTAAGTGAAAAACTAATTTGTATTTTTATTGTAAGATGAGGACAACCAGGATCATATGAATACATATTTATTTATTAATTTTAATTTATCGAGTACAACTCTTTTAGACTAACATACTTAATTATAATGTTTATATACAAAATATCAATAAATACCTATATTATCTTAAATAAATAGTAAAATAATTTAAAAAATAAAAAGCCTCATAAAAGAATGTCACTTAAAGCATTTTTAGCAGCATAGAACAATCTATATGGTTACAAATAACTTCTCTGGCTAAAAGAACAAAACACTGTTTCCTTTTGATTTGAAGGGTTTTTAAGTCTAAAAGTAAGCACCTCTGCTTATAGGAGGGCATAATATTATCTACCCAGTTCAATTTGTGAATTTACGCTGAACAGCTTATATTCTATTAATGCTTACTGCATATATTGGGCACCAAATTCAACTAGCATATTCTAACGAAGATCTCACCAATGAGATATAAAGCATTTTTAAAGTATGCGAATCAGTAAATTCCTTTGAATTTCTCATTAGAAAAAAAAAAAAAAAACTATTTGACTTCGAAATCATATAGCCGTAGTGATCATTAAAAGTTAATTTCGTATCGAAAACAACACCTAAATCCTTAGAAACCGAAACTTTATCAAGGCTTGTATTATTAACCTTATTTTCAAAGTGAATAGTGTTGCGTGATCTAGTATAAGACATTTGCTTACACTTGGAGATATTGAGATGAAGGCAGTTGTCTTCACACCACTGAAAAATACAATTGAGGTCATCTTGCAAAAGGTTGCAATCAAGTGAACAATTGATACGTTTGTAAATTTTCAAATCGTCAGCAAATAGTAAATTTTAAGAAAATCTGACACAGTCGGGAAGGTCGTTTACAAAAAGAACAAACAAAAGTGGTCCGAGATGGCTTCCTTGTGGAACCCCTGAAAAGTTATAAATTCTTTTTGATGTTTTACATCCAATTTTCGCAAACTGTACGATCTGTTAAATTTTGATCTAACCATTTCAATAATTGAGAATGAAATTAAGGTGTTCTAGTTTTTTTAATAACAGCTCATGCTGCACCCTATCAAACGCCTTTGAAAAGTCGGTGTATCTGACATCAACTTGCTTACCCCGTTCAATACCTTTCGTACAAAAATGTGTTGATTATCTGAAATCCCTTGTTTAATGTTTTCATAAATTATATTATTATATTATATTAATATCGAAATAAGTAAAAGTGTGAATTTATATTGTATTGGCAACAAAATCTATAAGATATTTTTTAATTAGATTTAGATTAAAAATCATATTCACTTTTTATAAGACAAACAAAATACTACAAAAACAATTCACACACAAATTTGGCAAAATTATCGCAAACATTTTTTTAGCGAAAATTGTAAAAACGTTAAATATTAACATCAAATGAATTTTCTTGGGTATTCTTCTTGTTTGGCCGGAGAAAATCCGAATTGAGCGAATCATTGAAATCGGCCCAAGGGTACTTCAGTTATAAGTATATAAACTAATGTTACTCTCTTTGATATAGTATTTATATAGAATAAACAGTTCTTAAATAAAAGAACATACAAATTAATAGATACACTCCGGTTCAACTGAATACGCAAAAACATTTTCAAAAATGCTTTTTCTAATTTTTTCCAAGATGATAAGAAAAAAAAAATATCAAAATAAAACTGCGGGTCTTGTGTGCGCCCACTTGTAAAGTATTTCATGCGTAAACAATTTTTATTTTATTCGACTTGGTTAGACACCAAGACCTAACCGGGCCTAAATTGGCTAAAATCCTAATGGGTTTTTTTCTTACTTAAAAAATAAAGATTCGTACAGATAAAACATAAAGGGAGGTAAAAAGAACTGCAAAAACAGCAGCTTGAATAGGCGCAATTTTAAAGTGTACATTTGATTCTTGTTATTCTGGGGCAAAAATAAAACAAAAAGTCTCTCAAGAGTTTTAAGAGTTATCAAAATTCAAGTCATCTTAAACGAATTAAACTTAAGAAATACCGCTACTACGTGGATAGAGTTTTTCAAAACTACAATATTCTGGAAAATGAATGGTATCACGTGTTTTTTCAGACGATAAGATTATTTATTTTCGATAGCCCTGATGGGCCAGCCTTATAACGGGTTATTCGACATCTGTCAAACTACATTACTAAACCAATTTTTTTTTGTCAGTTGAAAGCCTGACATTTACGAAAATTAATCGCTTAACTATCGCACAACGCATAATATGTGCCACAGCCACATATCGTGCTTTAAGAGGAGATTATACTTACATAATCGTCTAACTACGCAAGCAATTGGCAAAATTGTGAAAAAATTTGAAAAGACTAGATTGGTTACAGATATTGTAAGGCCTGTGCATCATCTTTCGCTCGTACCACCGAAAATATCGCAGTTGTAAGTGAAAGTGTTGCCGAAAACCCGAATGTGTCGTTCTCAGGAATTAGGATTTTCTTACGGCACATTATGGCGTATTTTGCATTTGGATCTACACCTGCATCCATATAAAGTCCAGCTCACACAACAACTGAAGCTAGCTGACCATTCACAACGTGCGTCGTAGATACGTCGAATGGGTGCACATTTCTCACTCGGTGGGAACAAAACAAAATTGTCGTATTTCTGAAAATTCTCAAGCTATTGAGAATTGAGCTATCCACAAAAAGTCACAGTTTGGTGCGCCCTTTGGTTCGGAGGTGTGATTGGAGCTTACTTCTTCGAAAACGACGATGGAACGTTTGTTACCGTCAATTCGAAGCGATATGGTCATATGATAACCGACTTTTTTTGCCTCCTATGGAAGAATACGACTTGGAGAATATGTGGTTTCAACAAGACGGTGCTACATGCCACACAACTCGAGTGAATATGGCTTCATTTACAAGAGACATTTCATGGCCGCGTAATTTCTCATCGTGGCGATATCAACTAGCCATCAAGACATTCGATATGACACTGCTGGACTTTTTTTGTGTAGGGCTACGCGAAAAACCGTGTTTTTGCAGATAAACTTTTAACTCCTGACCATTTAAAAACCAACATTCGTCAAGTTATGGCTCTCAGCCATACCGTCCAATATGTGTCAAAAATTGGTCGAAATTGTCAACGTACAAAGTTTATAATAAAAAAGAAATATGATGAAAACAAATATTTTATATGTTTTATCTACGTTTACTTTTGAAGCCGCAGAATGGATAACCCTTTATTTTTATGATTTAAGAACATAACAAGGTAAGCTTTATCACAACTGTGAAGGAGGTGTTGTTATATTGAAAGCTGTTAGTTATTATGGAACAGTTAAAGTTGAGCACGTTATATCAAAAATTACTTTAGCTGGGTATAAGGGAATTTTGAAAAGAAATGTTCGTAAATAACCTAACATTTTTTGACCAATAAACTTGGCCTACCAACATGATAACGCGCCTATTCACTCGGTGCGCATAATAAAAGCTTGGACAAAGGATTTAAACTTGCACTTCCTTCAATAACTGCCGTACTCATCTGATCTAAACATCATGAAATATACTTGTGGATGGTTAGTACCCACAGTTAAAGAGGGTGGTCGTCAATTTAAAAACAAAGAATCCTTAATTTCTGCAAATAAGTTAGTGTTTAGCGAAATATAGTCGAACTTTATGAAAAGTCTGTAGGATTCATACAAAAAAAATTAGGTGGCGCAACAGTCCGTTGAGAACTAGGGCCTAGTGACTTACGACTCTCAACCACTCCTGTGTGCGAGTAATGTTGTCAGAAATAGAGTGGACCTACTATTTTTTAAGCCGAATCCGAACGGCTAATTTGAGAAAGCATTTTTCATGACAAGAATTACTTTTGGAGGATTTGTCAATTCCTCGCAAGAAGCAGTACCCGTGGAAAAGACTTTAGATGGTACAGGCAGGGATTGAACCCAAGACCTCTAGCATGATAGTCCAACGCACTAACCATCATGCCACGGGACGGGTACTACTGTAAGATTCATACCGGAATTATTATCCGAAATAATTAGAAGTAAGGGAGGAAGTACCAACAACGAAACTTAACAGAAACTTGTTTTATTCCAATCCATTAACAATTTTAATTTTTGTACCAATTAAGTTGACCCAAAAAATATTAAATTTTTCCTAGTAGAAATCTTTGCAAGTGGGCGAAAGAAAAACTAGAGGTTGATTTTGGATAATTCTTTTCAAATCTTAAGGGAATAGTTAGCACTGACAGATGGCACAAAAACTCGCAATATTTTGAAGAAATGTAAAAAGTATTTCCAAAAATTTGTTCGCGTATTCAATTGAAGCGGAGTGTACTTCTAGTTCAATTGATTATAAAATATAGCAGCATTCTATTGGAATTCTTTTTAATTCCAATCTCGATTTTCCGGAGCATATTAATTCGATCATTAGTAAAGCCAACTGTATGTTGGGTTTTGTTAAACCTTGGTCTAAAAATTTTGTTGATCCTTATGTTAATCTCGCTCTATTTAACTCTTTGGTGCGCCCCATCTTAAGTACGCATCCCATGTATCGACTCCTTTTTACGAGATCCACCAGATGCAACTTCATACTTTTCGCCTTGAGAAGACTACCATGGTCTGATCCTTACAACTTTCCTCCTTAAGAACACCAGATAAAGCTTCTTTAAATAAATACAGGGTTTATGGCAAAGGAGGTTTAATAACGATATTGTCCTTATTCATCAACTACAACACCCGTAGTTTACAATTAATGTATAGTTTGTTTAATTTCTTACTAACTACTAAACACATTGGTCGTAAAATATAGCTATACTAAGCTTTCTTACGAAAAGATCTGATAGTGCATAAAAAAAACCTTAGCTTAACTTTATAATTGAAAAACTAAGGTGTTGGACTATGACCACCAAGAAAAGTTGTTAGTATATTCGTATATGCATTACTGATAAGGTAATTCAATATTTACAACTCTTGGCTCTTATCTCTTGTCAGCGCAAAAATATCAATGTTATTGAGAAGTGGAACATAATAGTGATTTGATAAATACAAGAAAAAAAGATTTTATTTCATATATATGTCAATAGAGAAATAAAATGTCGAACTAGGTTTTATATATTTGTTTTTAATTCTATAAATAGTAACATTTGGTTCGGAAGCCCTTAGGAACGTATTTGGAACCCTTTTATAATTGTTAGTTCAATCAGCTACATATATACACTACTAATAATTATTCAATTATATTGAAGATAACATTCGTAGACTTCAGTTTTTGCTATTGTTCTCATAAATGAATAGTTGAAAAATGTATTTCAATATAAAAACTGGTTAAGTTGCAGAGAAACGTACTCCTTTTTCTTAAAGTTGTAATTAGTAACACGTAACGTGCATGAAATCAAATTTATACATAAATACCGACATAACACTGAATTTATTGGAGGTGTTAATGTATTTACAAAATTATATGTTAACCACGAAGGAGTGCAAATTTAAACTAACATTCTTATCCCTGTATATATACAAAATATTTAAACAAAACATGTAATAATTAAATTGCATGTAAGCTAATATATCGCTCCTTCAGCATTCTTAAGTCGAAAGAGAAGAACGTATGAAAGGTCTACAATTTGTTTTTTAAATAATTTACAGGCACTCAAGGGATTATAAGTACCCTTTATATGTTTATATTTAAATACAATTCACATACATATGCATGTAGTTCGTTTATGAATACATTTTGATTTTTAAATGAATAAGTCACGTCATATTTCACAAACATGCACTCCGCTTCAACTGAATACGCACAAACATTTTTGAAAATACTTTTTACATATTTCACAAATATTGCTAGTTTTTGTGTCATCTGTTGGTGCTAACTACTCCCTTAAGATGTTCAGAAAAGAATTTGAAAATAATTATCTAAAATCAACCTCCAGTGTTTTTCTTTCGCTCACACTAAGAAAAATTGAATATTTTTTTGATTCAACTGAATACGTACAAAAATTAAAATTGTTATTGGATTGGAATAAGGCAAGTTTCTGTTAAGTTTGGTAGTTGCTACTTACTTTTAATCATTTCGTAAATTAGTTCTGGTATGAATTGTACCTATACAGCCTCTTGATATAGTTCGACGATATTTCACTTAACACTTAATGGCAGAAATTGAGGATTCTTTGTCTTTAAACTTACAACCACCCTTATTAAATAGATACTAACCATCCTTTAGTATATTTAATAATATTTAGACCAGATTACTATGCGGCAGTCATTGTAGGAAATGCAAATTTTGCTCCTCTGTCCAATTTTTTATTATTCGCACCGCGTGAATAAGCACGTTATCATGTTGGTAGGCCAAGTTTATGGGTAAAAAATGTTCGATTCTTTAGGAAAATTTTGTTCCAAGATTCTTTTATACCCAGCTGGAGTAATTTTGTATGTAACGAATCAACCTTAACTGTTTTAATGTAACAACACCTCCTTCACAGTTGTGAAGAACCTTTTTAACACGTTTTTACACACCGTGAAAATAGAAGGTTGACTCATCGGGCCATCGAAATTAAATAATTTTATCGTCTAAAAAAAACACGCGATATCATTCTTTTCCCAGATTATTAGAGTTTTGAAAAACTCTAATAACATAACTTTCAGTTGTTTGTCAAGTAGCAGTTTTTTCTTAAGTTTGATTCGTTTAAGATGTCTTAAATATTTTGTATTGTAAAGAAATATTACTTATTTACAGAAAGCATTGAAGCTTTCAGTTGAATGAAAAAACATTATCAACTGTCATTTTGACAGAAGTAGACTTGACTTGATGGTTAGGTTAGGTTAATGTGGCTGTGGATACAAAAACCACACACTTAGGCCAGAAGAAAGGCCCATTGTGATACCACATGAATCTAGAGAATTACTTCCCACTAGTCAAACCATTTTGAGCTTTTTATAAAGCGAAGGAGATATCTGATATCCTTTTTAGCTAGTTCACTGGGATCATCAAAAGAGTATTCTCCCAGATGAAGTTTGCGTCTTCGTGAAAGAGCAGGGCAGGTGCAGAGGAGGTGAGAGATTGTTTCTTCTTCTTCCTCGTCCATACAGCTCCTGCAGAAGTCATTTGAGGCTACACCAAGTCGTATTGCGTGTCTGCCTATAAGACAGTGTCCCGTAAGGACACCTATTAGGGAGCTAATATGAAGTCTGCTTTGGGATAGCAAATCTTTAGAGCGCTTTAGGTCCAATGAAGGCCATATTAGTTTTGTGGCTGCGCATGTTGGTAAATTGTACCACCTAGAGTTTGCTATCTCGAAAGCTTTTTCTTTTAGCAGAAGTTTACATGTAGCTATTGGTATACCTATCTTCTCCCTTTCAGGTGAAATAGGTATGACAGTTCCATTTTTAGCGAGTTCATCGGCTCTACAATTTCCTGCGATGTCTCTGTAGCCCGGCACCCAGCATAGGTGAATGTTAAATTGCTGCGTCATCTCCATAAGAGACGATCGATAATCGAGGGCCGTTAGAGATTTGGTTGAGACGCCGTCAAGAGACTTGATAGCAGCCTGACTGTCAGAGAAGATGCGTATATCAGAAGTTGATATCACGTTTTCTCTTAGTCAGGAGAGAACCTCTTTGATCGCTAAAATTTCCGCTTGGCAGACGCTACAATGATTAGGGAGGCGGAAGGAGATGCTTACATTAAGCTTTTCTGAGTACACACCACTACCAACTCCCTCATTTGTCTTGGATCCATCTGTGTAAAAATGGATGCTTTTGTCATCTAGGAGTTTTTTGTCTTCCCATTCATCCCTGGATGGAATGGATACCTGGAAGTTTTTACCAAATTGGGGTTTTGGGATAGGTTAGGTTAGGTTGAGGGGCTGACAGTTGATGTCTTTACTGTCACACTTAGATCAACACAGATCCATTGTGATACCCATGAGTACTGCTACTCAAGCTAATAAGAAAAACCTATGTGTTCAGTGAGTCAAGCCATTTAGAGGCTTTGACGAAGTTCAGAATGTTAGTACCTGGCGTACTAGAGAGTTCTTTTAAATCCCCGAAGAAATAGTTTCCAAGCAGTTTCTTCCTTTGATGGGAGAGTGCGGGACAATGACACAGAAAGTGCGAAGTATCTTCATGCACCTCCTCGTCACCGCATCCTCTGCATAGATCATCTGAACTGATTCTCATCTTTTTCATATGATAACCTAACAGATTATGTCCGGTGATTATGCTTACAAGAGATCGAAGTGATCCCTTTTGTAGCTGCATAATTCTTTCCGTTCTTTGTTTGTTAAAACAGGGCCAGATCTTTCTTGTAGTGCCGCAGGTGTCAAGAAGGTTCCACCTTTCATCGGCCTTAATTTGTATTCTTTTTGAGATTTCCTGTTTTAAATAACAGGTAGGGATGCTAACTAGCTGAGCTTGGCTTACGTCAAGCATTGACCCTAATCTTGCTAATTCATCGGCTTTCTCGTTGCCTACTATATCGCTGTGGCCTGGGACCCAGCAGAGTCTAATGTTGTGCTGTGCGCCAAGAACCTTAAGCTCTTCGCGGCAGCATGAAACAAGCTTCGATTTTACCTCAGTTGCAGTAATCGCTTTTATTGCCGCTTGGCTATCAATGTAAAAGGTGATATCAGCTCGTGGTATCGCCATCATTGATACCTTTTTAGCAGCTGTTGTCACTGCCAGGACCTCCGCTTGGAAGACGCTGCTGTGGTTTGGAAGCCTAAGCGAGGCGGTCAACTTGAGAGATTCAGAATAGAAGCCTGCCCCTACACCAGTGTCCGTTTTAGAGCCATCAGTATAGATAGCTATTGACGACTCACTGGAGTATGGTATATTATCTATCCATTCCTCTCTGCTTGGGATGGCAGCCTGGAATGGTTTATGAAAATCAAGTACGGGTATTTTATAGTCTGCTGTATTACTATGACCCATAATTTTATGAAGGATCTGGGCGTGTCCTATGGAACTGTTTATCCAGACTTTAGTTTGACTAAGTCTCAGGGCACTTTTGGCCGCAGATTCTTGAACAAAGAGGTCTAGGGGAATCAAATTGAGTATAACTTCCAGTCCCGCAGTTGGAGTGGATCTCATTGCTCCCGTAATGCCAGTGCACGCAAGTCTTTGAACTTTTGTCAAAGTTTTCAGGTTCGTGCTCTTTTCTAAAGCTTTCCACCATACCAAATTACCATAGGTTAGTATTGGTCTAATTATTGCCGAATACATCCATCTGATAATTTTAGGGTTTGGTCCCCAGGTTTTCCCGAAAATTCTATTGCAGGAGTAAAAGGCAATCGATGCCTTTTTGAATCTATCTTTAGTGTTCAGACCCCAGTTTAGTTTTTTATCTAAGATCACACCGAGGTACTTTGCGTGGTCGGAGATTTTAAGAGGGCAGCCTTCGATTGAAGGAATTTTAAAATCAGGTATTTTACGCTTGTTAGTAAATAGCACTAGTTCTGTTTTAGCTGGATTAACTGTCAGCCCACAGTTCCTAGTCCATTTGCTTACCAACGAGAGGGCGTATTCGGTTTGTTCACTGATAGTGGGTAGGAACTTGCCAGTCGCTAGCAATGCAAGATCATCAGCATAGGCTATTATCTTTACTCCACTTGATTTCAATTTAGAGAGTATATCGTTCATGACAAGAACCCAAAGTAGCGGTGAGAGAACTCCACCCTGAGGGGTGCCTCTGGATGTGGTTACTCTCACCCTTTCTTCCGCTAGCTCAGAGTTAATTTGTCTCTTTCGGAGCATACTCATTATCCACTGTGTTATTACTTTTTCGACTTTGTGGTCGTCCAAGGCTTGCTTCACTGTTTCGTTCTTCACGTTATTGAAGGCTCCCTCAATATCCAAGAACGTTGCAAGGGTGTATTCCTTGTCATTCAGTGATTTTTCTATGACGCTAACAACATTGTGCAATGCTGTTTCAACGCTTTTTCCTTTAATGTAGGCATGTTGAAATTCCGATAAACAGTCCGGTTTCAGGGTGCTTCGGATGTGTATATCAATTAGCCTTTCAAAAGTTTTCAAAATAAACGATGTTAGACTAATGGGTCTATAGTCTTTGGCCTCCGTATGGCTAGGTTTACCAGCCTTAGGGATGAAAACTACCTTTACCTCACGCCACGATAAGGGAACATACCCCCATTTAAGGCTATTATTGAAAATGCTAACTAGGTGTGGGATGATAAGGTTTATGCATTTCTGAAGCATCATACTGAAGATTCCGTCTAGACCAGGGGATTTGTACGGGGAAAAGGAGTGAATGGCCCATTTTATCCTTTCTTCCGTTATAATATCCGATGGTACTAGGGTTTCTGTATGAGACTCTGTTTCTGGACTGCGGATATCAGCTACGCAGCCAGGAAAGTGAGTATTCACAAGGAGCTCAAGCGTTTCGCCACCGGATTCAGTCCAGCTGCCTGTAGGTTTTTTGAGGGATCCTAGAGCGACTGAATCCTTGGTCAGAATTTTCCTGAGTCTTGCTGATACATTTGTACTTTCTATTTCGTCGCAAAAGGCCATCCATGAGCTACGTTTTGCCCGTTGAGTTTCGACCTTAAAAATACGTTGACTGGCCTTATAATGTTCCCAATCAGCTTCTTTCCTAGTTCTTTTGGCGACGTTGAAAAGTCTTCTAGTTTCTTTTCTTAAGTTGCCTATTTCAGTGGTCCACCAGGGTGGTTTTTTCCTACCTTTTCCCATATGATTAATGGGACAGCTTTTTTCTAAAGCGCTATTCAGAACAACTCTGAGTTTTTCTGACGCAATATCTATGTCAGAGGGTTCTTGAATTAGAAGTGTGTCCGGGTTTTGAATCCCCTGTCCTACTTCCCTGCAGAATATATTCCAGTTGGTTTTCCTGAAATTCCTAAAGGGTTTTGGAGTTGCTACTTCATTGTGTATCAAGAACCCTATCAGTTTATGGTCTGAGAATGATTCCTCTTTAAGAACATTCCATTGATCTATTACTAGTGTGCTTGAGTTATTGGTTAGGGTAGCGTCAAGCACTTCTTTTCTATTTTTAGTTACAAAAGTGGGTTCGTTACCTCTGTTTGCTACTAAAAGATTATGGTCTAGTATGAATTCAAAAAGAGACTCACCTCTGTTGTTGATGTCGGTACTACCCCATTGAGTATGATGTGAGTTTGTATCACAGCCTAGTACCACGTCCCATCCCTCAGAGGCAGCTTTCTCTACAAGCTGGCTTGTGATATTAGCGGGAGGCCCTTCTTGTCCGTCATGCGGCATATAGCACGATGCCAGGATCAGTGGTGGGAGTCCCTTCCTCTCTATTTTCACAGCACATTGGTCTGGATCACTGTAATTTGCTAAAAGAAAGAGATTAAACTTCTTCCTGGCTAAAATACAAGATCTTATATTACTATTAGCTACTTGTGTGGCTTTGTATAGTGTAAAGTCTGATGTGTGTAGTCCTCTAATTCTGCCACCTGAAAACCAGGGTTCTTGAATTAGGGCAATGTCAATTTGTCTACTTCCCAAAATGTAGACAAGATTGGAGCTGGCGGCTTTACTATGATGAAGATTAATTTGAATCAATTTCATGCTCATATTTTGTTACTTACTTGTTTTGGTTTGTTTGTTATTAGCCGCAGTTTGCACCGGTTTATGCCGATGCGTACCTTGAATCCTATTTTCCGCAAAAGGGGTATAGATTTGTGGCTAAGTTGCACCACCACTTCTGTACCTTCTTCCGTTCTTTCTCCCATCTCTATTACTTTCCAGCTCTGACTTAGCTGTTCCGTATTTAGAGATTGGAGATATCGTTCTACGCGATCTCGGGGTATCGCGGGACCTTTGATCGTCATTCTGGCCTTAGGTTTGACGAAGTCGCTGATTTCGTTCGGACTGACCAAGCGGAGATCAGCGTTGGGCCAGGGAGCTATCGTTCTCTTGACGAAGTCCTGCAGGAAAACGAGGGTATTGTCGTCCTCGCACGTCAGAACTTTGAACCCATGGATGGTTTTGAGGTTCCCAAAGAGTGGTGGTGGCCTGCTATTAACGATAGCATCGTTAACCTCATCCAGGATTCTCATTTCCAATAATTGCCATTGGTCTTCTGAGAGTTTTCTCGAGGGATTGCCGAAATCCGCAATGGCGAATTTGCGCGCCTCTAACGTCTCTTCTGTAGCCAAGGTCTTTTTTCTTTTCTGCAGGGGTGATCTTTTCGTGGGCGAAAGTGTATCATCCTGCCTTGTTCTTTTGGACGTTTTTGCCACTGAATCAGGGTCCAGGGGAGGCACATGGCCCACCATCTCCTTCTCCTTCATCAGGTTCTTAGTCCCTATATTTTTGTCTTTGTTCGTTGCTGTCAGTGTCTTAAGGTTACGTGTAGCGTTTTCGAGCACTATCTTATTTCTTGCCGTTAAGGAGTCCGGACCTTTGTTGGATAGGCGTCGAATTGTCCGTTCAGTGTTGCGTATTCTCCTATGTAGTATTCTGTCTACGGTGAGAGTTTTGGTAGTCTTTTTCTCGATCACCGTTTTTGTCGTCCTAGTACTTAGTGAAGTTACGTCCATGACACCGCTGCTTGACGAAGGTGAAGGGGTTATGCTAGAGCTGCATTCGGGGACATGGCCCCTTGTACTGCTTTCACAAGCAACCTCCAGATTCTTCTCCTTCGAGACCGTTTTACCATCCTCCAAGCCCGTTGTTGCACATGGCCCCTTACTGGGTCTGGTGGGTGTAGACGGCCTCGAAGGTTGCAACGGCGTCTGTTCCCTAGTCGGGGGTGCAACTGAAGGGGTCGTTCCTTTCCTGGATTGAATTATATCAATCGGCGGATTGGGCGGTCCCATCAGCGCTCCCATGTCAGTGTTTCCTTTGGAATTCGCCTCCCCCGATGTTTGGGCATGTGGCCCCCCCATCATAAGAGGTTCGTTCTTTAGGAAAGCACGAGCGTTGAAAAGTCTTATCTGTTCGTTTGTCGTCAATTCCTCCCATTTCCTTTTCCCAAGTCGTTTGATTGTCTTCTTACAGTTGGAGATTCTACTCCGAACTGAAGTGGTAGACAATCGTGAGAGGGTAGAACTAGCATTTGAACATGTGTCGTCGTCGTCTAGTGTTCCGATGCTAGCTCCATCCTCTAATGTTCGTTACTGTCGTCTCTGTAGTTTTGTCCTTATGTACGTTCTTGTCTGTCACTGGCGACTTCTCCCCTCTTACTGTTAGAGAGGCAAAGCCCGCGCCGGCAGCCGTGACTTCTGTCGACGTTTCAGCGTATATCCCCGCTGGTTTTTCGTTCTTTTGTTGTGTGCTGTTCATGGTTTTTCGTCTTTTGGGTTTCTCTTGGTTTGCCTAAAGATCTCAGCTGGCCAGCTGAGGACTTAAGAAATAAAAGTCTACAGCTGATCAGCTGAGAATTTTAAGCGTAAGCCTCCCCACCACTGCAAGGTGGAAACCCCAGAGGAGGGGGGTTTTGGGATAGTGTAGTCTATGTACTTTGGTAAAGAACCAAAGAGGTTCAGAATAATGGAGTGCCCAACATTGTTGTTGGTCCATTGAGATGAGGCGTTGAGTCTTATGGCTGTACTCGCTGCCACTTGTTTGCTGAAAATGTCGAGGGGTGTCAGATGGAGGAGAGTGTCCAACGCTGCTGAGGGTGTGGTTCTCAAAGCCCCGCTAATGCAGAGACATGCAGTGCGTTGGACTCTGCTGAGTTTGTCGTAGTATGTGACTTTCTCCAGTGCAGTCCACCATACTGCAACCCCGTACATAAGTATTGGTCGGATGACCGATGTGTATAGCCAATAAGTTATGCGAGGTTGAAAACCCCATTTGTTTCCTATGGCTTTCTTGCAAAGGAAAAGAGCTGCTATAGCCTTTTTAACTCTTTCCTGAATATTAGGTTCCCAACTTAATTTTGTGTCCAATATCAGACCAAGATATTGGCCTCATTGGTGAAAATTAGTGGTACACCTTTTATTGAGGGAGGTACAATTTCTGGGATCTTGTATTTCCGCGTAAAAAGGACGAGGTCTGTTTTTTGAGGATTAATACTAAGTCCGCAGTGATCTGCCCATCTAGTGAGCATATTGAGTGCGTTTTGGAGGAGGTCTCTCAGTGTATTAGGATGTTCTCCTATGACGACGATAGCAACATCATCGGCATACGCAATCACTCTGTAGCCTTCTCTCTCAAGGGATATTAGTAGCTCGTTAACCACTATGTTCCACAGGAGAGGGGACAGAACACCACCTTGCGGAGTGCCTCTACTGACAGACCTCTTCGTACAAAAATCCCCCATCTTAGAGTTGATGATCCTGCTTTTTAGCATTAGATTTATCAATTCACAGAGTGAGTATTCGACGTTTAGGGTCGTCATAGCAGAAGTGATAGCGGATGTGTCAACGTTGTTGAAAGCGCCTTCAATATCCAGGAAGGCCACCATAGTATATTGTTTTTGTTCTAGGGAGTATTCGATAGTTCTTACCAAGGTGTGCAAGGCTGTTTCTACCGATTTCCCTTTGCAGTAAGCATGCTGAGACATCGATAGTCTCTTATCAATGCTGTTACGTACATGGATATCAATCAACCGTTCCAGAGTTTTGAGAATGAATGATGATAGGCTAATAGGTCTTAGATCTTTAGGGTTGACATGCGAACATTTGCCCGCCTTGGGAATGAATACTACCTTTACTTCTCTCCATCGCTGAGGTATATGGACCATATCTAGACAACTTTTAAATATCATCTCAATGATGGGCAAAGTTATGTCATTCGTAAATTGCAGCTCAGCTGGTATGATGTGATCTGGCCCTGGAGATTTTTAAGGTTTGAAACTATTCAGAGCCCAAGTCAACTTCTCTTTTGTAACAAGACCTTGAGGAAAAGTTAAGTTAATACCCGACCCAGGATGGTTTGTTGTATTAACGTATTTGGAGCTATCAGGGAAGTGGGTGTCCAGTAGCAGGTTTAGCGTTTCTTCGCAAAAGTTAGTCCAAGTACCATCCAAGTTTTTAAGACAACTAGGCCTGGTTAGATTTGTCGAGAGAATCTTCCTTATCCTTGATGCCTCCGAGGATTCTTCTATTGAGCTACAGAAGGATCTCCAAGAGGATCTTTTGGCTATTCTCAGTTCCTGTTTATACTTTTTGAGGGATTCCTTATAGGAGTCCCAGTTTTGTGAATGTCTAGTCTTTTTTGCACGATTAAAAAGCCTTCTACAGCCTTTCCGGAGTGTACCCAGTTCAGCAGCCCACCAATATGGTTTCTTCTTTCCCCGCACTATAGTGAGGGGGCAGGCAGTTTCCATGGCTTTATTAAGGGCTGCTGTAAGCTCGTCGACTTTTTGATCGAGTTCAAAAGCGCATAAGGGCGGGTCAGAAAGTTCTGGTTTAATCAGATTCTTCAGAGTTGCCCTATATTTTGGCCAATCTGTTTTCCTATAGTTTCGGAATTGGATCGGTTTTTGGAACTCTTCAATAAGTGTGAATTGGATGTATCTATGATCGGAGAACGAGTGCTCCTTAGATACTCTCCAATTCAATATTTTATTTGAGAGATGTAACGAGACAAGAGTCATATCTAGAACTTCTTGTCGATTTCTAGTAACGAAGGTTGGTTCACTACCTACATTACATACTACCAGATTAGTTGTTAAAATATAATCAAAAAGAGACTCACCTCTGTCATTTATATCGGTACTACCCCACGTAGTATGGTGCGCATTGGCGTCACAACCGATAATTATGTTGGCTTTACATCTTGTTGATTCAGCGATCGTCCTTTCCAGAGTGGTACCAGGTAGTGGGCCCTGGTGGTCGTGGCCCAAATACGCTGATACCAGCCAGTAGGTGTGGTTGTCTATTACCATACTGGCTGTGGTGACGTCTTTATCACTGAAATTAGGGAGTAAAAATACATTTAGATTACGTTTTATTAGTATGCAGGACCTTGGGTTACCTTTTCCTGTTACATATAACACGTAGTAGCCAGGAGTTCTCAATCCTCGAACCAAAGATTTCACAATCCAGGGTTCTTGGATGAGAACGACATCTTCTCCAGTTTTTGTCAGGCGGAGAAGTAAGGAGGCCGAAGCCGTTTTGGAGTGTTGGAGGTTAATCTGTAGTATTTGCAGCATTTTGGCTACAAGTCGGCAGATCAACCTTCACCACTGTTAGATCCAGCTCACCCAGATCAGACGAAGAGGAACCTAATAGTTCATCTTCCTCCTCACTGGGGAGAGCTTTGTCATTTGAGTCCTCGGTCTCCATAAGGGATAAACCTACGACGTTTTTAGAAGAAGACTGTGCCGCGACAGAAGAGGGCCCTGCCACATTCTCATCCACATCCAAGGATGGGAAGGTGATGATGTCACTGGGACTCCCTACGTCTTGCGGCACAGCTTCTGAAGAGGGTTCAGAGGAAGACCGTGCTGCGACAGAAGAGGGCCCAGGTACAACATCATCCCCATCCAAGGAAGGGAAGGTGATTGTAGCACTGGAACCCCCAACGTCCTGCGACACAGCTTCCGAAACGGGTTGTGGAGGCTCGCATGAAGCGTCTAAATCGTCTTTTTTGTAGATACGTAGCGTAATTGTCCCGAAACCGTATCTAATCACTCCCTTATCTCTCGCCAGAGAAGCCACATAGTCTTTATTGATTACGATAATCGAATTTCGATAAAGACCCTTTGGCTCCTCCAGTTTCACGATCTTCCAGTCGTGACAAGGGAGGTCCGGGTTGCTAATCTTTATGATATCGCGTATGTCATCCGGACATGAGGGTTCTATAGGGATCCAAGCGCCAGCTCTCGGCCTGCATGGAATGTCTTTGCAACGACCTCGAGTTTTGCGCCTGGCCAAACTTCGCCCAGCATGCCGACAGCAAGCGTATAAAGATCAAGCCCAACGTAACGCAGACGAAGCTGAAGCGTGTATTGGCTGAATCACATACACGCTTCAGCTTCGGCTTCGTCTGCGTTACGTTGGGCATGCTTCGAGGTTGCTTTGAATGACATTTATATTATTTCATCCCTCCAAAGAGCAAATATTTTGTTTGTTGACATTTTTTTACAGCTCTTGAGCTGTCAGACAAAGCAAATGTTCAGAAAATTGAACTAGAGCTTCCGTTTGGAGTCACATTACGTTACATTACGTTCTTTTCCTTACGATTGTCAAACGAAACGTGAGGTCGAAGCTCCATTGTGATAGCATGCATTGAATTCCTATGGCTGAACTCGTAAACGTCAGGCGAAGCAGAAGCTGAAGCGTGTATGTGATTCAGCCATTAGATATTACAAACCAAAAATACTCCATTTAACAAGATGGGAATCTCAGACTGACATTTCGATTTGCCTACGAGCTACTCAGGTCCATCAAATTGCTTCATTTTGAAAGTTTCAAGGCCGCGTTCAAAAACGAAGCAACCAACAGAATCTGAAGTGCTGACATGGTCTTAAATTGGAAGATTTGTATAGCTTTTTCATTTCAATACAAATAAATGTTGTAAATGTATATTAAATTGAATGAAATTGACCAAATACAAATTTAATGATTTATTAGTGCTGTATTTTGTTTCTATGCTTACGCAAATGGAGTATTTTTGCTACAAACTTGCCTTACTTTTAAATCGCTTATGTCGTCTGAACCTTTCCAATGACTTCGAAATAACCAAAACAACATTTTTAAATTTTCTGAATCTGGCTTGTCTTTATTTGGCAAGAGATATGAAGAAACAACTTTAAGACTAGCTACAAAACTCTTGTTTCCTTCAAGATCAATTATAAATAAAGATGCAAAATGTATGATTCGATCCACACTCTAACAAAAGAAACATGTCAGCAATTTCATGCGTATGGAAACATATACTAAATTTCAACTTGCTTACTAAAATGAATGGTATTCAATCGTCTTCATTCCCTCCTTGGATGTGCAGACCGGAATCCTTTGAACTGTCACTATGCAAATTCTCTAAAGAACACACTCCAAAAAATGTGTAACAGCTATCCACCTGCATATTCTGTTAGTAAATCACCAACGATTTTGTTTAACACGTTTAGTGAGTCAGATCTCTTAAGACCGATCAAATCAGAAATCAAAACTGACTCATCAACATCTTCTGAAAGAGAAAATCCTCCAAACTGTCCCACTGCAATGAAACAAAGGACATCACACACCTTTTAGTACACTTATATAGTCTTTTATCTAACAACAATCAGAACATTTACGAATATTAATATTATAAGTATATATTAATGAAACAGACATATAAAAAAAGTATATACAAAAAGATTAAAATTACATGTTTTTACATTAATTAAAATAACTTATTTATTGAAACAACTGTTACACTCAGACCATCTTCGTGTGATTTCACTAAAGACTCAGAACAACAAAACGAAAGTCTAAAACTTTTACCGAAGCTCCAGTGGAATAAACGTTTTTTGATTTTATACCAAACAAGCTTTAACACAAGTCTTACAGCCCTATTATGGCTATCAACTATCAATTATTTGATAAGAACTGATAACTTTATCAATTTATTGATAATTTGGTATTGAGTATCAAATGATAATTTTTCACCCATTGTGAACACTAATCAATGTACGATTGTGAATAGGTTTTGTTTGGTGTTTGACATTTGTGTTGAGTTCTTGTGTTTTGGTCTATAAATAATTTCGGCGGAATAATGTAAGTTGTTTTCATTAAATAAATTTCTCTTTTTTCTTAATAATAATAGCATCTCGTAATACTGTTTATTTTAGCTTGCACGGTAAACCTTCGTTCCTCAGTACAATTATTGCCTTCAAACAACAATTCTAGTGAAGGCATTTCGTTCTTCAATTTGTATATTCAATAAAAACTACAAAAAAACTTTTATAAATCGTATTTAACTTACAATTCTTTACCATTTACGAATATTTGATACGTTTGTCAACGAAGTTTTTGTAGCTGATAGAATATTTGATGGGTATCAATCATGGTATAAGGAATACAAGGTATGCTGTATATGAGATGATAGGTCGCCATCTTGTATTCGTGTGACGTCATTGCGAGTGACAGCCAGCTTTGTGCGGTTTTTACTTCTTAATGTTTTGGTTGATTTCATTTGCGAAAGTAAATAGATAGTGTGCTCTTGAAAAATATAAATAATTGTAACTTCTCTTTAAATAAACAAACTATTTACATAAATGTAAATATGCCAAATTATTGTTGTGTGAAAAATTGCAAAAGTTATTCAAACAACAAAAACTGTGAAAACCTGAGATTTTTTTGCTTCCCAAAAGATCCAAATCTGAGTTTGGCTTGGGTTAAAGCTTGTGGAAAAAAAAATGTTAATACCAGCTTTGCACGAATATGCTCGTTGCATTTTAAAGAAGACGATTATTGTCTTAAAGATAAACTTATGAATGTAATGTGCCATTGCCTAAATCAAAACTTGATCCGAAAGCCGTACCACTCAGAAACGTACCTGAAAGTTGCGGTGACAATGCGCTTGCTTTATCAAGGGCTCTTAGGGCGGACAAAAGGAACAACCGAAGAACTGTGGCAAGTTGCCTCCAACATTATGAAGAGAAAGAAAATATTTCACCCAATATGCAAGAACAAATGCAGCATGTTGTCGAGATGGAAAATTCAATTTCAACTCAAACAGAGTAGGTTCATTTTTATATTAAAATATTAAAAAGCATTGTGTTAAATCAAATTTTTTTTATATACAGAGTTGATATGGAATGTAGCAGACAGCTTCAAATAATCGAGTTGGAGAAACAGTTGCAGCTTTGCCAAAAAGAAAAAAAACAATTGGAAGAAGATAACTGCAGGCTCCGCAACCTTGAAAGCTCTGTTGCATCTATTTTTACTGATGGCCAGATCAAACGACTAAAGAATCCCAAGAAGAAATTGAACTGGACACTGGATGATATGTATATCGTCAGCGATTTGTCTACATTCTGCAAGAAAAGCAAACCTCATTTACATGGGTTGATGCAATATCTGAAGGTGGTCTGCACAAACCATCTCCAGAATTTATGGAAAAAATTGTTGCTCTTGAAAACATATTTATTAAAATCAATAGCAATAAGATACATGTGATAAGTGATTACTTAAAGTTTCACTTAAGAAACTGTGATGATGTAAATTTACCTGAAAAGGTTAAACTTTTGTTCTTTAGATGTAGACTTTATTTTAGAATAAAGTCTTTAAATAATACTAATAACGAAAAAAAGAAACAAACGTACAAAAAAAATAAAAACTATTACTTAAAAGAGAAATACCTAGTTTATCTTCTTATTTCAAAGTTTTACATCTATAGAAATTGAAAACCGAACTCAATTCATCCACTAAATATTTATAAGAAAATGGGATTTCTATAGTTTCGATTTCCTCTTTTCCTTTTCTATATCCACATATTCTACAAGTTTCCGAAGTGGCTACAATTCCAATATCTGTTGACTTGGTTACCTTGTTCAAGGGCATTCTTGGTTGTAAATTCTACAAAGCAAACAAAATTGGTTTAAATAGAATTTCATTATTTAATTTAATTATTAATTATACCAAAGAACATCATAAATAAGAAAATTCACTCGCAATGACGTCACGATTCAGTCGACCAGAACTGTCAAGCATACCTTGTATTCTTTATACCATGGGTATCAATAATGTTTGATAGCCGTAATACAGAGTTTATCAATAAAGCTATTCACAATAGATCTTTTAATTCACTTTTTATCAAAAATATTGATAATTGATCACCATAATACCGATTCATTAATTTTGTTGATAATTATCAACTATTATCAAATATCGTGTTGATATTCGATAAACCTTAATAGGGCTGTTAGTCTTGTAAACGACTACGATCAAATCCAGTCGATAAGTAGTGGTGAGTAAACAAACCGTAGGCAAATCAACGGAAGGGACCAATGGTTTGATGCCAACTATGAAAAAATCGTTCAGGTTTCTTAAGCTAGTCAGAGCAATCAAACTCAGAAAAAAATGATTTACCAAAACGCAAATGTGGCTTACAAAAATCTCTGCAAGGAAAAACAAAAATAATATTCCCTATCACTCATAACTAAGCTAAACGCAGTAGGAGACAATAGTTCTTTTTAGAAATCAGGATACCTTTCGTTAGGAAAACAGAAATTAGTACGGAACTATTAGCAGATCACTTTCAAAGGATGCTCTTGTTCACATAAAGTTTACTTATCCTTGGGTCGAAAACGAAATTCTGGATCAAATAATCACAATTAAAAAAGTAGTGACAGGAGACACTTCAATAAAACTAACAGATACATACAATTACATCCTCATGAGCGATGAATTTCAGGAAAGTTTCCGAAAGAATATCATTTTCCCAATTTTCAAGAAAGGCGACGTGAATGAACCAACAAACTATCGTGGTATATATACACCACTCTATATCTTCACATTCACATAGAGCTACCAACCCATCGGCTACCTAACATAAGCGTTAGACATCTGCTTTCTCGGAAATACCAATGACGTCAAGTTACTCGATTCAGGCATGGAGGATTGTAAAACTTTATGCCCACTATTGCTTTGAAAAATTGAAGCACCCTTTTTTGCAAAATATGCAGAGTACGCTCAACATAGTGAGTCCCGAATCCTATATAGACTATTAAATTACAACGTGAATAATTATTTCGACAATCGATATCCTATCAGTACCAGAGGGGAATGGTTGCGTTTAAACTACCAACCACACAGTTCCAACGACAACACTCAGTGCACATTATGCAACCTCCAAGAAACCGTAAATGTAACGCATTTCCTAGGAACATGCCCCATCCTTCAAACAATAAGACACGCTTTCTGGGGACAAAAGTTTCATCAACAATTATGAAATTAACTTTATTCTAAATGGTGAAAACTGGAGAGCATTGTCCAATTTCGTCCGCACGGCGCCGAACTATAAAAAATAAAAACTATAATTAGAATACATTTACATATGTATTTGTATATAATTTTTAATTATTATTAATTTATGAATTTTAAAAACAAATATGTAAATCTGCTAAATAAAATCAAACTTTTACTTCTGCTACATTTATTAAAATTTTGCTATGACTTCAAATTATATATTTTGATGAATTAAAATTTTAGGTTGGACTGCTTCCGAAAGACATATCGTGCTGAAGGGTACTTTGGCATGTATCGTGGTTCTGGTGTCAATATTCTGTTAATTACCCCAGAAAAAGCCATTAAACTAGCTGCCAATGATTTTTTCCGTCATCACCTTACCAAAGCTGATGGTAAACTTCCAATAACTCATCAAATGGCAGCCGGTGGTCTGGCTGGTGCCTTCCAAATCATCGTTACCACTCCAATGGAATTATTAAAAATTCAAATGCAAGACGCTGGACGTGTTGCAGCTCAAGCCAAATTAGCTGGAAAAACAATTCCCAAAACCTCTGCTACACAAATTGCTGGTCAATTAATCAAAGAGAAGGGTATATTTGGTTTGTATAAGGGAATCGGTGCAACTGGTTTGCGAGATGTTTCTTTTTCGGTGGTTTATTTCCCATTATTTGCAACATTAAACGGCCTTGGACCAAGAAAAGCCGATGGATCAGGAGATGCTGTTTTTTGGTAAATGATTTATACATTCTACAATAATGTACATTAAACATCTTAAAATTATTTTGTGTATTATATACATAGGTGCTCCTTCTTATCTGGATGTGCTGCTGGTTCTATGGCTGCTTTGGCTGTTAATCCATTTGATGTGGTGAAAACTCGCCTTCAGGCTTTGAAAAAAGCCGAAGGTGAGAAAGAATTCAAAGGAATTGGTGATTGTATTACGTGAGTTTTATAAGCTAAGGCAAAGTTTCAAATGTATGCTGTGCTAAAGCAAACAAATTTTAATTTCAGAAAAACACTGAAGCACGAAGGACCAACTGCATTCTTCAAAGGTGGCCTATGTCGAATGATTGTTATCGCACCACTCTTTGGTATTGCCCAAATGGTGTATTTCTTAGGTGTAGCCGAATCATTACTTGGCCAGAAAAAAGACTAAATCAATTCAACAATTGTTATTTTACCAAATTGAAAAGCATAAGTCATCCACCCAAAATATTTGTAGTGATAATAATATACCTACATACATGCGTGTGTTAAATTTATTAAGATGAATTAACTTTGCAAAGCATTTAAAAGAGAAATATAAAGCATAGAGTTCTATGTGTGTTATATGCCATTTTTATGTTAAATTAAATAAGTATGTTAAATGTTCTCAATACATAAATATAAGCAAAAAATTATTATTGTACTGGCATTGAGCCATTAAATAAATGTTTTATTAAATTAAGAATACCGCTGCCTGCCGTGTAGTAGAAAGCCGAACATTTATTGCATTCAATATAAAATATTGGTGTAAACAAACTGTTTACATAATATTGCACTTATACACTGAAAAAAATATGACAATAAATTTCATGCCACCAACAAAAAAGTCGATTAATAGTTAATTCATGAGAGGAATTATTTTTTATGAAAATGCAACAATTCTTACATTTGCATACAAAAAATAAACTTTTCAAAATTGATAAGAATTATAAATACCAAATTAATGTATACCAAGTTAATGAAACATTTAAAACATTTAATTTCATTTAATGGTAAAATTATTAAAAAAAGGCCGTCACAAATTGTCGGGCGTGCTTTTTTCTGGTAACCTATATATTTTATGTATTTTGGCTTAAGTACAATTTTTGTTATAATTTCCTTATATTTAAAAATGTAACTGTTTTGTGTAATAATAAACAAGAATGTCACCTCAAAAATATAGCTCATACATACATAAATATATGTTAGTAATGTACAAAATTGAAATTAATTTTTAACTTTTTGGTACTAGTTAAGTTTTACGGAAACAATACTTAAACTTCGTGTCACATAAATAGGGATAAGCTTTGTTCGTTTTTTATTTGAAGATATTTTTGAAACCCTTAGGTTTTTTGGAAAAACCCAAATGTGGAATGAATGAGCTATGTATTAAGTTTTTGCAAAAAAAAAAAATGGATTAAGTTGATAAAGTAGTAGTAGTAGATCGACTGTTGCTCGGGTGATACAGAAGACAGACCATATACGACACCAAAAAATGAAGAAAAACCCACAATTGAATGCTGCACGCAAGATCCAACGCCTTAATTTTGCAACAAATCATATCTTTTTCGATGAAAACAAATTTAATTTGGACGGACCTGATGGATAAAGCTAATTTTCCATTATTTAAGAAAGAGAGAAATCTATCTATCTTGAAAAACGGCACAGCAAATGAGGCGGTGTAATGATATGGGAAGCAATCACCTATTACGGGACCGTGGAGCTGGGTTTTCAAAGCTCTAAAATGACGGCAATCACATACAAATCGATTCTGGAACGAGTTTTTCCGCAGTTTTCTGAATTATTTGGTGGACAACGATGGACTTCCCAACAAGATAATGCAATTCAGGGGATAAATGTGAACCTATTATGGGGGCCATATATTCTCCTGAACATCATGGAAAACATGTGAGGATGGCTTTCAAGAAAAGTTTACGAAGGAAGTTGGCAATACCAAAAAACCGAATAGATTATTGAAGCCATGAAACGGTCCTGGGCCCAAATTCCGCTCAATTATCTCTATGAATACATACACCACAGGTTACTTGAAGTAATTCAGGAGGCAGCCCACATTACTAAAAATTATTTTATTCTATTCAATTCAACCATAAATAAATTAGGTGGCGCAACAGTCCGTAGAAAACCAGGGCCTAGTGACTTACAACTCTCAACCATTCCTGTGTGCGAGTAATTGCAGGGATGGGGGGGACCTACAGTTTTATGCCGAATCCGAACGGCTAATTTGAGAAAGCACTTTTTCATGACAAGAATTACTCTTGGAGAATTTGTCAATTCCTCGCAAGAGGCAGTACCCGTGAAAACTTTTTTTTTTTTTTTTTTTTTTTTTTTAAATTAAGGTGGCACAGGCAGGGATTGAACCCAAGACCTCTCGCATGACAGTCCAACGCACAAACCATCATGCCACGGGTACTACATTCAATTCAACCAGTATTTACTTAAAACATAAGATTTTTTGTTTTTTTCTTTACTTTGAAGGGCCTTAAAGGTAAATTTTGATCTTATCCCTATTCATGTGACACAAAAAACTAAGTACTTTTTATGACCTTCTTCGGAAAACCACCATAAAACTTGTATTTATCAACTTAATCCAACATTTTGTTTTGCAATATAAACTTAATACATACCCCATTCATTCCACCTTTGGTGATTTTTCCGAAAAACCTAAGTGTTTGACAAATATCTTCAAACAATTGATTGAGGAGCTGTTTGCACCATAGTTTGATCTACTAAATATATGGTACAATGGCTGCGTTCAATCTCGTGTTGGATAGGGTATCTTGGATAGGTGGATTTTTAGATACCTTGTTGAACGAATTGGATAGCTGTATTGAGATAGCTGTCAAAAAATAAAAAACAACTTTCAGCTGTTCACAAAAAGCAGAGAAACATTTAAGCTTCCAAGTCAAAATTGTTGTAAGATAAAACATTTAATGGATAATTCAACTGATTCGTCGGACGATGATGAATTGATAGGTGCGTAACAATTTAATAAATAAGAGATAACCTTAATCTGTAATCTATGTTAAATTTCCTCTTAGCTCAATTGGAATTCTATACTATTAATAATTTAGCAAATTGGTCTTCTACAAAACGAGAACAAAATAAGTCTTTTCTCTCTGATCTTGACTGCGACTGAAATTACACTAGACTGTGTATTTCCTTATGGGACATACGACAAATGTTTACCAGAATTTAAGTAAAATATTGTTGTACGTGCAGTAAGAACATCACATACGACAATTGTTTATCGAACGAAAAAATGACAGATTTTGTATGAGAAAATTGTATGTTTTTATTTTGTCGTATGTGCAGTATTTTGGTGCACATACGACAATTAACTACTGAAACGATTAGAATCTATACACATACGACAAAACGCAAGTTGATTATCTCGGAAACTAGGAAACAGATATCGAAAAATCGATTTCACAGGTTTGTAGAGAAAAATTGAAATAACAAAACTGCATTCAAATCTCAAAACCTCAATTTTGCACGTACGACAATAGTTTATCCAGGCGACGAAATACAAAAAGCTGAAATCAATTTTCAAGTTTCTTGAAATTCAACCATGTGTTGAATCAGCTGTTCTGTCAGATACCTACATACCACAGAAATTCTTGGATACCTTTGGATAAAAACAACTTTCAGCTGTTCACTAGACTGAGGGTAAGACCTAGCAAATTGGTCATCTACAAAACGAGAACAAAATAAGTCAATTTTGAAGTTTAAAAAAATAGATCATAATTACCTTCTAAAATTTTGAGGCAAATAGCTTCCTCATCGTCTATTATGTACAGAACATCATCAAACACAACTTCAACTAACATTTTGTATCTTTTTGTTTACCAACAAATACAAAAAGCTGAAATCAATTTTCAAGTTTCTTGAAATTCAACCATGTGTTGATTCAGCTGTTCTGTCAGATACCTACATACCCCAGAAATTCTTGGATACCTTTGGATTCCGTTTTTGAAATCTCAGCTGTTTTTGATCAGCTGTTATTTTACACGTAAACACTAAACAAAAAGGTATCCGGATACCCTATCTGTCTGAGATTGAACGAAGCCATTACGAAATACAACACTATGAATTCTATTTTTTAAATACAATGAGATCAAATTTAAGAAGTTGTTGTTAAAACCTTGATTGTTGGGTTTTAAAATTAATGTATTGTGACACAACTTGTCAAATGCTTTACTAAAATCAGTAAATACACAATAGACTACTCCACGTTTTTCAAAAAACATCTGAACAAAAGGACCATGCTGATTATCACCAGCGTTGCCGCCAAAAAAAAAATTTCGTGCCACATTTTTTGAAAAAAACGTGCCATTTATGAAATTTTCGTGCCATATGAAAAAAAAATTCAAGTTGTTCTTTAAAAATAAATTTTAATTCAATACTTTTACTATTACAAAAAAAAATCGCTTCCTCTATTCGTGTAGGCATTGTCCAGAAACAGGAGTTTTTGGCAAGTTCATAACTGCCTATTTCACATCACATTATGAGTAGGTATTATTATTAAAAATATTATTAAGCCAAAACGTTTTTGAATCTTCAAGAAAAACGCTTTCCAATCTCAAAAAGTTGTCTTATTTCACCAAAAAGAACATCTTTCCCGCACTCTAATAGATGAGAAAATTCTGATACCAAAATATTGAATTGAGACAAAATACTTTGTATGTTTGGATTATTTTTTAAAAAGGTTGGATCAATTATCTTAAACGCATTATCCTTTAAATTAAGTTTTCTTTCAAATTCTTGTAAAATTTCTTTATAGAATATTTGACAATCTTTTAAAACATTCAATTTTTCGTTAGTCTCTAAATTTTGAAGTTCTTCTGTGCATTCAATTCCCAAAAAAATATCATCTATTGGTTTACAGTTTTCGATTTCATAGCAAATATAATCTTTGTTTTTTAAAGAATTAACATAATCTTCTTTTAAAAAATTTTAAGGATAATTTAGTGAAAAGTAGATATGTATATCTGAAACTAATAAATTTATTTTTGGGGTAAAAAAAACGTGCCATATTTAAACTTTTCGTGCCACGAGAAAATTTCCGTGTCAAAATGGCACGATCGTGCCACATCGGCAACGCTGTATCACATACAATCACAGATAAGAAACTATACAGATGTCTCATCCCCATAGAAGAAAATGTCCCATATTTTTTTCACTACTCCTTGGCTATCAACTGACAAAAAGCTTTTTGTCAGTTGATCTTCAAGCACAAAAAGCTGTTTTTGATTGCACATATTGGCTTGCCAGTATGCCTGTTCAAAGCTATGTGTATAACTATAAAAAATTCTAAAGTTGTTTTTTCTCTCAAGTCAACGTCCATAGAGACAAAGAAAAAAAGAAACTGTTTTGGTTTCGATGATGTTTTGGTGCCGATGATGTTACCATATTTCAGTTGCTATTGTTCAAGCGATGTAGGTATTTTATGCTATTTATGCTATTTATTATTGAATATGAAAATAAAAACCATAGTTATTAATTTTTCCATGTTATATTTTACTATATCAAATAAAACAATATACATATATGTTGAAAA
This sequence comes from Eupeodes latifasciatus, assembly GCA_920104205.1. NCBI lineage: Eukaryota > Metazoa > Arthropoda > Insecta > Diptera > Syrphidae > Eupeodes > Eupeodes latifasciatus. Next base: position 172,578,739 of record OV049924.1, on the reverse strand, counting down.
TATATTTAAGAAAGGAAGAGAAGATGACATTTTAAAAATAATTTGTATGGATTCCTATGGTAACACTGATGCAAATGTACGTGCGCCGCTGGTGAGCGTATGAGGCTTAGTTTTGGTTGCCTTCCTTATTTTGATTTTTTTTGATACATATATTGAACGCATGTGTGTATGTCATGTATCCATAGATATATGTATATGACAAAAGGGTAAGTTTCAATTTCGGTCTTTTTGTTGTTTGTTGATTGTTTCTTTGTTGTCCTATGCAAAACGTAAGTTGCGTATAAATATTGACATGAATATTGATAATAAATTAAATGCTTCACCGCCTGAAGACACGTTATTGATAAAGGTGCCGGAAATCGACGATCTTGCTACCAGATACTATGCAGGCTGTAGCCTTTTTAAATCGATGAAAAAAATGAATAGTATCTGTGAAAACTGTATTCAACAAATGTCAAAAGATAAGCTTCAATTTGATTTAACGGAAATATTAATTAAATTGAGAGAATACGAAACCTCAAAAGAAAATACGGTTCTTATATGGCCTTCTGAAAATTTTTTCCAAGTCTGTAGTCTTCACGTAAAAATATTTACAACTTTCTTCAAAAAAACACCTTTTATATCGAGATTAAAAGAAAACATTGTAAGAGAATGTATAAACGCAACAAACAGACAATATCCTAGCTGGTTCGATGATTCCGATGAATGCTATGCAAATAAAATTGACATCATACATTTTTTAATAAAAGTCTTACTTTGGAAAAATTGTAAATGGGTAATTGACACAAAAGATAAAAAGTATAAAAATCCTAGAACTAAAATAAAAAAATTAATGAATGTTATGAACGCGTAGCTCAAACAAAAACAATAAAAAAAAAAACAAATACATAACCAATTTACATATATATATATAAATGTACAATTCAGCGGGTGGTAGGTGGGTGGGGGTCGATATTCTGCCACGTCCACGTTCGTGACCCCTGGAAACTATTTAAGCAAAGGCAATTTTATAAAAGATCAATAATAAAATAAATAATTATAAATACTTACGATATTTTATTTTTAATTGTCAAGGCCAAAAATTTTCTCTTAAACTTTTTATAAAACCACCTTTGCTTAAATAGGCTAAGAGCAGTGATGTATTAAACATATACAAACTTCTAAACAAAACTTAACAGACCTATTTTAACATCCCAATTAACTATTTTTTTTAGAAAACTACTAAAAACTGGTAAAAATAGTTTCTACTAAAGCATCTTGAAAACAGAGAAAGATATTGACTTCAAACTTATTTAATTTAATACAAAAAATGTTTAAAATATAGTTTAAAATAAAAAGTTAATCAACCGATAGTTTTTTCCTTTAATTTAAACCTAAAAAAAAGTACTAAAAAAACGTGAAATTGATTCTTAAACTGAAATATCGGGTAAAGGAGAAAGAAAAAAGAAAGAAAGAAATTGTACAAATTGTTGTTATTAACAACAATTTTTTATTTTACAGAAAACTAAAAACCTTAAGCAAAAAAAAAAAATAAAAAAATGATTAACCTAATTGAATTTATAAATTAGATTGAATAAAGAAAGATATTGACTTTAAAGTTGTTTCATCCCATAGAAATATTGTTGTTAATGTTTTGTAACAATTTAAGACAGTGTTTATTTGAGAGAAACCAAACTTCTTTCAAAATATATTAATTTAACTTTTCGATACATCTATTTCCACAGAAAACAGCTTAAATGTATATTTTTGCATACTTACTTACTAATACAATTTTTCCAAATAAAAAAAATAAATTTTGAAAAATTTAAGTGGGCATCAATAGTAAGTTATCAGTGTGGGTCACATCCGAGCCTCTTTTTTGTATCGAAATTATTTACATGAGTACCTACCTACACCTGTTTAAGTTCACAAAATACGCAACTTACGTTTTGCATAGGACAACAAAGAAACAATCAACAAACAACAAAAAGACCGAAATTGAAACTTACCCTTTTGTCATATACATATATCTATGGATACATGACATACACACATGCGTTCAATATATGTATCAAAAAAAATTAAAATAAGGAAGGCAACCAAAACTAAGCCTCATACGCTCACCAGCGGCGCACGTACATTTGCATCAGTGTTACCATAGGAATCCATACAAATTATTTTTAAAATGTCTTGCACCTAACTCATCTTCTCTTCCTTTCTTAAATATATTTTCAACATATATGTATATTGTTTTATTTGATATAGTAAAATATAACATGGAAAAATTAATAACTATGGTTTTTATTTTCATATTCAATAATAAATAGCATAAATAGCATAAAATACCTACATCGCTTGAACAATAGCAACTGAAATATGGTAACATCATCGGCACCAAAACATCATCGAAACCAAAACAGTTTCTTTTTTTCTTTGTCTCTATGGACGTTGACTTGAGAGAAAAAACAACTTTAGAATTTTTTATAGTTATACACATAGCTTTGAACAGGCATACTGGCAAGCCAATATGTGCAATCAAAAACAGCTTTTTGTGCTTGAAGATCAACTGACAAAAAGCTTTTTGTCAGTTGATAGCCAAGGAGTAGTGAAACAAATATGGGACATTTTCTTCTATGGGGATGAGACATCTGTATAGTTTCTTATCTGTGATACAATGAAAGGAAACTTATACAGATAATTAAGCTATAGATCTGTAGTTCAGTACTTTATTTTTAGGACCTTTCTTGTACACAGGTATAATGGCTGCGTTCAATCTCAGACAGATAGGGTATCCGGATACCTTTTTGTTAGTGTTTTACGTGTAAAATAACAGCTGATCAAAAACAGCTGAGATGTCAAAAAAGGAATCCAAAGGTATCGAAGAATTTCTGGGGTATGTAGGTATCTGACAGAACAGCTGATTCAACACATGGTTGAATTTCAAGAAACTTGAAAACTGATTTCAGCTTTTTGTATTTGTTGGTAAACAAAAAGATACAAAATGTTAGTTGAAGTTGTATTTGAGGATGTTCTGCACATAATAGACGATGAAGAAGCTATTTGCCTCCGAATTTTAGAAGGTTTCTTCCAAACTATATCTAGGTATTGCCACTTCATAATAGTCCTCGTTTCTGTTAGGATAGTTTTCTGTAAAACATAAATCGTTTAAAACCGGAGATTTCGCAAGTAAATTATTAATCGTATAGAATTCCAATTGAGATAAGAGGAAATTTAACATAGATTACAGATTAAGGTTATCTCTTATTTATTAAATTGTTACGCACCTATCAATTCATCATCGTCCGACGAATCAGTTGAATTATCCATTAAATGTTTTATCTTACAACCATTTTGACTTCGGAGCTTAAATGTTTCTCTGCTTTTTGTGAACAGCTGAAAGTTGTTTTTATTTATTGACAGCTATCTAAATACAGCTATCCAACTCGCTATCCAAGATACCCTATCCAACACGAGATTGAACGAAGCCAATATCAACATTGCTACGATTTGCAACAATATGACGTATCACCACATCGTTGAAGTGTCAAATAGTTCCGATTTTTTGAAATATCAAAGGGAATGATTTGTTTATAACTAATGGGGGCTTAAATGGGTAAGTTCAGATTTGCTTCAAAAAATCGTTTTTTTTCGTGACACATGGAACACGATTGGATTTTTTGTTTGTTTCTCATTGTAGTAGCGTTACTTCGTGTACGTGTAAAGGATTGCGGTAGAACTGTCAAATTCTCAGCTTTTTTTTTATAATAAGCGCACACTCAAAGGGATAATACTAGCCTTAAGCAATGTTGAATAATGAGTCTTTAGGGATTGGGAAGGGGATGTAGGGGTTTCCTTGGCTTTAATGGCTCGCCAAGGTAAGCCAGAGATCTAGGCGCTCGGCGCCGATTTATAAATTTCCAATTAACAATTAACAATTACCTTTTGGTATGTAATCCTTTTATTATTTATTTGTAATCTTTACTTTCAATCTGAATATTGTTTTGACTGCTGTTTTTTACAATTGCTCGAGTGATCTCGTTATATTTTTTGACTGCCCTACATGCCCTGGCATAAACTTTTGAACTATTTATATTAATTTTATGCTTACTTACTTAATTTCTTAACCTACTTCCTTAGTATTAAATTTTTAACATTATTACATTATTATCACATTGATGTCATTTCTTAACCTACTTTACATTAATTCTTAATATTATGACATTACTCACCTTATTTTCATATTGGTGTCATCATTACCATGCATTTCCGCACTTCACACCTGTGCTTTGGTTCAACGTTCGTCTTGTTGACAAACTTTCTGATGACGCTTCGAATTACTTCATCGAGAATCCAAAGCATTGCTTTTGACCGTTTATTAAGGTCACAATTGCTTTGAACCTCAATGATTACGTCGATCAGCAAGTTTGTTTTACTTTTTGCAACACAATAAACGAATACTTTTTGTACGTTTTTTGTTTATGTTTTGTTGCGGTTGTTTGTTTTGGTTGTTGATTAGGGTTTGGAGGGTTATGTATGGATGTTTAAGTAGCATCATATAACAGCAATATTTACATGAGCACGACCAACGACCAACGAATGAACGAATATTCGTCGATTTTGACATTTCTTTCACATGAGTTTTTAATTCGTCGCGAATGAAGTTTGAAATTCACCACCGAAACCAAAACAAGAACGATTTTTTTAGGTTAAGTACGCGCGATTTTTTTATTCGTTGCGAGTGTGGATAATGTGGAACGCGAATAAAGTTTGACAGTTCGTATCAACTATAATATTTTTCGCGACGAATAAATTTGTTTTCTTAAATTTATTAATATATGATATTGAAAAGTAAAAGTATGCATCATAAATCAAATAGAAACTATATTGCTATCGTTTTGTAAAGAATTTGTGTGGAAATATGTCTTCAAACGTATATAAACTCACATTTTGTAATTCATTCGTCGTTCGTTGGTGGCGCTCATGTGAATGATGCTTTATTATGTAGACACAGTGTGAGCACTAGGAAAGGGAGAGGGTTTGAAAGGAGGTGTCGGTGCACATTGGTTTTGAATTCTTGAATATTGCAATGGCTGGGAAAAACAGAGTGTGGCAAGGCATTCCACATTCGCATAGTACGGCTAAAGAAAGAATCTCTGTACTTGACAGTACGACCGAAGTTTGGCTCGAGGGTATATTGATGAGCATTCCTAGAAGCGCGAGTATTACGGTTGAACTGTTTAAGGGGAGGAATGCAACTGGCTATTTCTCTAGAGCATAAACCATTAAAATAACGGTAAAAGAGGGTGAGACAAGAAACATTTCGACGATGTCCAAGCGAAGTAAATGATCTTATGATGGTAATATCACCAATCAATCTAAATGCTCTATGTTCAATACTGTCCAAGAGGCTTAAGTAAGTTGCAGGAGCACCAGCCCAGATATGGGAGTTATACTCAAGCTTTGGAAGTATATACATAAGTCTTGTAGATAACAGCCAGATCAGAGGGGGAGAAAAACTTCTTGCATTGCAAAACCCAAACATCTTGCGGCATTTTTGGCGTATGTGATCGTTCCACAAAAGGTGGTTGGTGATACACATACCGAGAATATCGAGATGTTCAGTCTCCTCGATGCAAGTGCCATCTATGGATAATGGCAAGGGGGTATATCTCGCTTTAACGATACAAGACAGCATTGGGTTTTCGAAGCATTAAATTCCACGCGGTTTCTTATTCCCCATTGTACAATGCTGTTTAGGTCGGAATTTAATGAGCTTATCATATTTTCTCGTTCCAGTTCCACATCCGAAGAAGAGGGATGTGAATCTGAAAACGAATATGAGAAGCTAAGAGTACTATCGTCAGCGAAACAATGTATTGGTTTAGAAGTTGCAGACAGGAGATCATTAATAAAAATGAGAAAGAGTGTTGGAGATAGAACAGAGCCCTGGGGCACACCAGCATTTATTTTGTGGTTTTCAGACTTCAATCCATCCAATACAACTTGTATTGAACGATTCGAAAGGTAATTACTAATCGAATGAAGGAGGGATTCATGAAAACCAAAAGCACGCATTTTCGATAAGAGATATTTCTTGAGTTGATAATTAATCAGCGTTTCCATGACCTTGGAAAGAAGGGACTTAAGTGCAATCGGTCGGTAATTAGACGGTGAGGAAGATTCGCCTTTTTTGGGAATAGGCTGGACAAATGCGGTTTTCCATCCGCTCGGAACATGACCTGAGGAGTAGGACAGATGAAAAAGCTTACGCAGTGGTTTTGCCAGCGTTGAAGAACACCTCTTCAGAACAATAGCGGGGATATTGTTTAAAAATTGTATTAGTATTGGTGCAAAGAGAAGAGGGGTATATCTGCCGGAAAATCCAGATCTTAAGATTTGATCTTAAATCAAAATAATTCAATTTATTTTTCCCCATGGAATGCAAAAACAAGAGAAACTTCTGTTTTGACAGATTTAGAGATCAAGAATAAATTGATTTATTTTACCCATTGAAAACCCCATAAGTAATTGGTTTTTGTTTTGCACAAAATAATAAATACATATACATAAGTACAATTCGTACAAAAATTTTCATTCTAAAGGGTGTCCCAAAATTAACGCAAGATTTGAATTTGCCGCCATTTGTGCAGTGAAGTGTTGGCAACCCCGAAAAAAAAGCAATTTGACAGCTAACAGCATAGGGTTATTAAAAATGGAGCGTTACACGACTGTTACTGGTGCTCGATATCGCGACATGATTACACAGTTCTTTCTGCCAAAATTTGATGATATTGATGTGTCCAATATGTGGTTTCAACAAGACGGTGCCACATGTCATACAGCCCGTGAAACAATTCAATTACTGCATGAGACATTTCCAGGTCGTGTACTCTCTCGTTTCGGTGATCAAAATTGGCCTCCTAGATCGTGTGATTTAACACCATTAGACTTCTTTTTATGGGGTTATTTGAAATCACAAGTCTATGTCAACAAGCCCACAACCACCCGTTCATTAAAGGAGGAGATTCAACGCTGCATCAACGAAATTCAGCCACATTTATGCAGAATGGTCATGGAAAATTTCAACAAAAGAGTGCGCATGTGCATGCAAAGCCGTGGAGGCCATTTGTCCGATGTGTTATTCCATACATAACCCTATCCTATGTACTTTACGAGTCAATAAAAATATAACTATCAAAAGACTAAAAACGGCGTTTTCTATTTAATTCAAATCTTGCGTTAATTTTGGGACACCCAATACAATAAAGTTAAGTTTTTGGTTGATTCCTTTCATGGTTTCTCATCCTTTTTACTAACAAAAAATATTTTATTCAGGAAATGAGATATTATAGATATGAGAAATTATATTATCTCATCAATTTATATCAAATTCTTAAGCAAGTTAAGAACAGCTTTAATTTTGCTCTTGTTTATTATTTTGCACTTTAAAGTTCAAGTACAAATACTTTGTTTTCAATTTTGATATTTATAGATTAGATAGACATACCAAACTGTCGTTCCTAAATGATTCTAAAAATTCTTAACAATGACACTTTTCACAATTTGTTGACATAAAAATAAAAATTAAGAATTATTCAAAAAAGAACTGACCTGGTGATGTAAAAAATGTAGGGTTACTAGTTTTTTGTGAGTTGAATAAATGACGGCAACGACTTATTTTAAATTGTTAGAAATTTCAACAAGAGTTTTGATTAAATCCAAACTCGTTAAAAGATTAAATATGTTTTATGTAGATTGTAGAATTAACCTGTATTGGTAACGAAATAAAAATCAATATTTTCCAGTTTTTGTAAACATTTTATTTATCCAAATTAATAATTTAATTTTCATCAAGTTCCAAAACATATTAAAAAACATATCACAGTAGGTACATAAAGGTACACTTGTTGTTTTGTAATCGAAATTGCAAATGAAATTGCTGATGATAATTAGCTCGTATTATTTGTTCCGTTGATGCTATTTAAATTAAAAAGAAAAAATACATAATAATAATTATTATTAAATTATATACAATTTGTATCACAAGTCTATCAACCTTTGTCACTTGGTGTTGGGAAGTTTAAAATGTGTGTTGGATTTTACAATTCATCTTTAAGTACTGAACCTATAATCTCATCACCAATTGCCACCTCTTCCACGCTACCCTGGACTTTCTTGTTATCAATTATGTTAACCGATTCCGACGGTTTGTATGTAACTGTGTCTGTAGCATTGTGTACTGTGTCCTTATCATCTAAGGAATTTGAAGTGTATGATGGGTCGGGACTTGTGAGTGTTATGCGGGAACCTGATACCGTTCTGAGTTATCAATAATAATTTTAAAGTTAGAAAGTGTTAAAGGTAAAGTTGGACTAAAAATTGTTCTCTGGTTGCTTATATTAAAATTATTAAATAAAATAGTAAAAAATACGTTAAGGCAATGTCACCTGCAGTACCTTGCATATACACCACTCAAATGCACAATTATTCTCGTTGCCGAGAAGGTGATCGCAATTTCTGTGGATTTCTGTATGGCAAGTTTTAAAATTAAATTAAACAGTTTCCATTAAGTAAAATTATAATTCGCGTATACAATCCGCATACTAACCTTTCTCTTGTTTCGAAATTGCCTTCAACATTAACATTTCTTGGCTGACGGAAATCACATTCCAACGAAAAGGCTGAATCTCCGGGTGTAATCAGTTCAGGATCATTTTGAATTACTACAATATTCGTATATACATCTCCTTCTTGTTGGGTCTGGCATTGATCGAAGTTAAATTTCATTTCTAGCGAACGAATATTGCTTGTCTTTTCTGATTTAACAAAACATGGCGCCGATTGCTTGTAGAAGCTTCCTCTAGTATACATTACTCCAGTGAAGTCTTGTTCGGTCTCGAGCATTATCTGCATCGATTCGGCACCACATTTAAGATTTACCTTTTGAATGCCTTGAGAGGAACCATCAATTTTAAAAGTGTCCGTCAGATCATGTTCATAAACTTGCTCTATACGTTGAAAATAAGTATTGAAAAAGAAAAATACATTTTAATAATATTTATAATTGAAGACATACATATTAAATCTAGCGTTTCAATGAGGATAATAAACTAGGCTTTTAAAAATATGAACAAGTTTAAGAAGACTACTTAATAGGCACCGATTTTTGGTCAAGTAAATATTATTCAAAAATGGAACAATTGTATATATTCTGATTAAATTATGTTTACATTTTGTGGTTATGGCAATAAAATTAAGACTTTGAACACGATTGACCCTAGAGGGTATTCTTCGGGTTCTGAGTAAATAATGCGGATTGTATTCAATGACAAAATGTCCATTGAAACTTAATTGTTTTTCAACATAAAATATAAACAAATGATCTTCGATTTAATAGACAACAGAATTTGAGGGTATAAATCGAAGTCCTATTTAAAGGTGAGATCTAAATCACAGCTCTAACTTAACTATAGAACTTATTGAAGAAATGAGTAAGAGCTCAATCTAGGTCTAATTTTTAAATCTCTGTAGCATTAAGAATTAATCATTTTAGAAAATATCCAAATAAATTGATTAAAACACAAAATAACGATTTATTGTTTGAAGTTGTAGAAGTTGGTGGTACTTTTGGCTTCTGAACACAAATAAAATGTATTCAATAATCAGAAAAAAATTACATAAGTGAAATGACTACAAAATTTGCATTACTCATAACAATGCGTCTAAAAAAATATCAAAAGTACAGACCATATCAGTGGACAATTTCAGACGACATAAGGGACTTAAGATAAGGCAAGTTTCTAGCATCCTAATTGAGTCAACTTTGTTGGATAGTTGTCTGGAAAGTTAGTCAGGAAAAATCTTCCCTTAGGTCTGTTCTTTTTTTTTTAAATTATGGTTCCTAAGATTTTTATGATTTGTAAGAATATGAAGTCATCAAATCGATCCTAAACTCATTGTTGAAATGTCAAATAATATTTGTAACAATCCACAACTCAGCTCGGGAGCTGACAGTGGGCAAGTTCAGTTGACATAAGGGACTTAAAAGTAAGGGAAGTTTTTAGTATCTGAAACTACCTGCCGAAAAATTGGCTTCCAATTAATTCAGCTTTATTGGAAAGTTGACTTGAAAGTTAGACAAGAAAAATCTCCCTAACCTTTAATTCAAGTCAACTTATGTCAAAATGACAATTGATCATGTCATTTAAATGGAACCACAAATTTTCATTCAACAATAAACAATTTTTTTTGTTGATTCACCTTTTTGCTTTTCATCTTTTTTAAAAAAAAATTAAATATGTATTTGATTTAGAAAATTTTGTATCATTTATTTCATTAATTTTTATTAAAATTCTTACGCAAGTTAAGAGCAGTTTAAAAAAGTTTGTTTTCAATTTTGATATTGATAGAATGACATACCTACAATGTATGTGTCAACCATTCGTAAAAATGAAACTTGAAAAATTTTGTTTGACAATAGTTGACCCTTAACCTAACCTACTATCAAGTCGAGTCTTCTTATGTCAAAATGTCAGCTGATCATGTTCTTTCATTCAACTGAAAGCTTCATAACTCTGTGATTTATTTATTTACTGCAAATTTGTTTTTAAAGTTTTATGTAATAGGGGTCCTTCTCAGATTGGAAAAAGGACTTTTTTGTTACAATGCAAAACACAACTTAGTATATGGAGCTGGATAGGCAAGTTGCGATTGCTGGCAAGAAATTGAACGCTATCCTTTAGTTCTGCACACAACCATCAGTTTTAATTCTGACGCATGGTACCGTTAATTATTATCTATTTTAAAAATTGATTATAAATTGTGTTTAAAAAACAACTTACATATGTATGTACATACATACCTACATATGTATGTAGTATGTATGATGTTGTTTTTTTTATTCCATACAAACAAAATATAAGAAGGTTTATCCATGTTTATGATTATGATACTAAATTCATTTGTTTAAAGATTTTTTTTTAACTTCAAGGGAAGAATTTTACTTACCACGTTGTTCTCTCATTTTCTTTCTAAAAATGCTAAAATATAAATGTAATGTGAATTCAACCCAACAGCGGTGGAGGAACAAATTTAAAGTAATATTTAATTTAGGCTGACAAATAAAGAACTGGAAGACTACTTTTTTCGACAAAAGTTTGATTAAAATCTCGAGTTATTTTCTTACATGTCACATATTTTAGATAAATAAGAATATGTACATACATACGTAGTTCAAAATCAAATTCTGATGGACCTGGCTATAAGCACACAAACATATGTATTTCGGAACTTAAATCTCATCCAGAAAAATCAAGGAGAACTTTAAAGGAATATTATTTTTCTTATAATTTTTTTCCTAACAGGAACTAATTTTTGGCACAAAATTTATATTTGTAAACAATTTTTTGTATTCACATTTTCTCAAGAGGTTAACAACACGTAAACAACTACACAAATGAATCACTCACAATCCCAACAGAACAAGATTATAACTTTAACACCGGTAAATATTCAGAGATACGCAGATATTGTACAAAAAATATCTTCTCAAGCCTCTAGCGATCTTACCTTGTTTAATGTTGTTTTCAGCATTTTCACAAAGTGCAGATGCCACGAGGGTTAAAATGCAATAACTTAGAAGAAAATAATTGTTTTTAATCATTTTAAACTAATAAATATTATGTTTATATTGTTTTGAAAGCAAACTTCAATTCAAAAGCAACCAAATCGATAGATGTCCGCGTTAAGACTGTTTGAATAAGTCGAATGCTTTGAGCCTATAAAAAGAAAAAAATCAACCAATTCCCTCTCTAAGCAATTTATTGTTAGAGCTCACATTAAAGTATATAGAGGCAATACAAAGTGGGATAAAAGATGATCAACGAACACGAGTGAAACACGAAAGAACAAATAAATGTTCACCACACCAAAGCATAAAGGCAAGTAGGTAGGAAGAATCAAAGCCCCCAAAGAAACAGTAAACGAAGAAGAAGAAATTATTACAAGTCAAGTCTTTGATGCAGTCTCGTCTCTCGTCTGCTTAGCCATAGTATCCAAGCCAGAGTTAAACGGGGTTCAGCTTTGATGTTCGATTTCACGTTCGATTACAATATGAGTTACTAAATTGCCCGTATAGACACTATGACATCTTTCTTCATAGGTCGTTTTTAAAAATTATAAACAAGTTGAAATGAGAGTATAAAATTGTTAACTTGGTATTTTCTTCCGTCTGTGTCTGCGTCTGTTGTTATTTTAAGATTAGTATTACATTTATTGGTAAAAAGTTATAGGGTTACCATATATTGACATCTGACATAAAGAGAAGTTTTCTTTTTCTATTAAATGGGTATTTCAATGTCTATGAGACAGTTGCAATCAAATATTAAGCCAGCTCGCATTCCTTGAAGTTGTTGCAAACATAATTCTTTGTGGAATATAAAATTTTATCCCGAATAAAGTAAAATCTATCAAACCCAAAGAAAACTCATGGTTTCATTTGAACTGTAAAGAGGTTATTAGGATTAAAGACGTAAGTTTCCGGATATACAAAGCCAATCCCACTGAGGAAAACCGTAATAAGTTTAAACAAGCTAGAAAGACCTGTAACGGACATATTCGACGCATTAAATTTTTGCATGACCAGAAATTACAGCAAAAAATATAATATTCGCAACACTACATCTTCGTAGATTCCAACGCTTGTTTTTTATGACACTTCTTTTGTAAGATTGATTGATAAAGCCAATCTCTTAATTCGATGCTTCCATTCCAATGAGTGACATGACTCCTCCTGTACTTGAAAGCATAAACGATTCTATGGGACGAATCTTCTTTTGTACTCGTACAGTTGAGCCTTAAGTCGGGGAGAGTACGATAACTTAGGCGACAAAGTTTAATGACGGATTTGTATGGAACAGTTAAAAACAAGCATTTTTTACTATGGGAGGGGGGGGGTCTATCTCCTCCCGTTTAGGCGGTAGGGGCAGTTAAAAAAAATATGTACATTAAATGGAAAAAAAATAATTAAAAAATAACGGTAATACCCTCAATTAAGTGTTATACCTTTTTTTAAAGCCAACACTTTTGTCTATTAGCTTGTTTTTAAATCAAGTCAAAACTATGCATAGTTTTTAAAAAAAATTGTTTTAAAGTCAAAATTTGTGCAAAAAAAGTTAAAAAAAAAGGTTTAAAGTGTAATTTTTCAAAACTTTCAAATTATTTACTGTTTTTTTTTCTTAGAATTCATTGCTCTTATTTGTTTTTTATCAAAAACTGAAAACTAGATGACTTTATGTCTTCTAGTTCTTGAGAAAATTGAAAATTACCAAAATAAATATTTTAATTAAATTACTTTTTCCTTGCTTAAGTATTAACGTAGTCTTATTTTGATAGTAATAATCAAATCTGGATTAAGATATACCTAGGTTAAATTAATTTTTCTTAAATCCAGCTTATTTAAATGCAAAAAAAACTTTGCATGCACCCCATCTTGCACCCTCCCCACCTTGCACACACTCCAACTTGCACCCACCCCAAATCCTATAGTGTGCCCAAGCAGGGGGGTTGCTTACAGATGCCACTGTTGCATACACCCAAACTCGCGCACACCTTACTGTTGCATACACCCAAACACGTATTACGCATACGCAAATACCAATATTACTATCAAAATAAGACCACTCAAGCAAAAAAAAAAGAATTAAATTAAAACAGTAGTTGTGGTTATTTTCAATTTTCTCAAAAACTAAAAGACATAAAATCATCTAGTTTTCAGTTTTTGATCAAAAACAAATAAGAGCAATAAATTCTGAAATAAAAACAATGGGAGATAATCTTGAAGTATTGAAAAAGTTACACTTTAAACCTTTTTTTAACTTTTTTTACTCAAATTTTGAGTTTAAAATTAAATTTTTATTTTCAATTTTCTCAAAAACTAAAAGACATAAAATCATCTAGTTTTCAGTTTTTGATCAAAAACAAATAAGAGCAATAAATTCTGAAATAAAAACAATGGTAGATAATCTTGAAGTATTGAAAAAGTTACACTTTAAGCCTTTTTTTAACTTTTTTTACTCAAATTTTGAGTTTAAAATTCAATTTTTATTTTCAATTTTCTCAGAAACTAAAAGACATAAAATCATCTAGTTTTCAGTTTTTGATCAAAAACAAATAAGAGTAATAAATTCTGAAATAAAAACAATGGTAGATAATCTTGAAGTATTGAAAAAGTTACACTTTAAACCTTTTTTAACTTTTTTTACTCAAATTTTGAGTTTAAAATTAAATTTTTCAAAAACTACGCGTAGTTTTGACTTGATTTAAAAACTGGCTAATAGAACAGAATGTTGGCTTTAAAAAAATGTATACAACTTAATTGTAAGTATCACCGTTATTTTTTAAGAATTTTTTTCCATTTTAAGTAATATTTTTTTTAAATTGCCCCTCCTGCCTAAACGGGGGGAGATAGACCCCCCCTCCCATAGTAAAAAATGCTTATTTTTAACTGTTCTAAAAAATTCCGTTATAATATCTTGTCGCCTAAGTTATCGTACTCTTGCCCTTAAGTCGAATTCTTATGATGTAATTTTTAGCTTATAGGTATTATTTATAGACTCCTTGCTTTAACTTAAAATTGAACCCTGTATAGAAGCGAAAAATTTTGCAAAGTCAAAATATAAAGACTAATAAAGAAAATACCACCTAACCTTAACCGAATTTCAATAGATTCATTCTTTACTTGAGAAGCAGGGCTGCGAGCAGGAATTCCTTCCAAACATGTGTGTAGGCTTATACCCCAGGGCCGGTGTTCGCTCCCCGATCTTATGGATTTTAGTCAATGAAAAAAAAAGTTGTGGGGTGAAGACGTTAGCTTATGCTGATGATTTGGTTTCACTGGTGTCGTCAAAGTTCATCACACTGATTAGCGAAATCACGCAGATGGCTCTGAAGAAAGTTAGCAGCTGGGCCACGATCAGTGGATTAGGTGTTTATCAGAGCAAAACTAAACTGATGCTCTTTACGACCAAAACTAAAATATCTGCTTTCACCGTACTCCGATTGAACGGTCAAATCTACATTGCCTTCTACGCCTGTAGAAAAACTTTTGGCCTTCAATCGAAGATGAATTTGTGGACGTACACAACCGTTGTATGCTTATGGATCGATTGTATCGTGGCCTGCGATTAACAAGAAATACAATACCGAAAAAACTGAGGAAGGTTAAAAAAATAGCTAGTGTCTGCACTACAGGGTCCCTTCGATTCTGCTCAACAGATGCCTTAAATATTATTCTGCACCTCCTAACAGTAGACCTACACATTAAATACTTAGTATCGTGCAGCTCGCTAAGGCTTATATAATCAAACTATTGGTTTTGAAGACCCTAAGGGCATGGCAACATTAACGAACTGATTCCAGGTTTATTTTCGACAAACACACCGACTACTGCACCCTTGGCTTGGACCTCAGTAAAAATTTTAAAGTCATATTTTTTGCGAGAAAGGACTGGGAGGATGGCATGTTTACGAAAGACTTTAATACCACTTTCTTTATTGACGGGTCAAAGATGAAGTGCGGAGTTTGGTCGGGAATTATCTCCCTGCATCCTTAAATGTTTCTAAGTCTTTTCGACTACCTGATTGTGTCAATTTATTTCAAAGGAAATTAATAGTAGTCAGAGAAGCATGCAAAATACTCAAATCAAACTTAAACGAAAATAGAAACGGGGCTATCTGTACTGACAGCCAGGCAGCTATTATGGCTATCATTTCGGCCACAACATCCTCTATACATCAGCTTCCATGTCACCCTTATTTGGGTTCCAGGTCATAGTGACATTGATGGAAATGAACTGGCTGCTGAGTTGCCCTGGCAAGATCGGCCTTTAATGGCTCATTTGTCGAAAGGGTAAATATACCCTTCCTTAAAGATCTTGATGAACTTTCCGAGCTAAAAATCAAAGACCTAATTTCGTTTCTGAATATGACGAAATGATTCTTTGTCAATATATGTAAATCCGTCATAATATTATCTTTTTATATTTATGGTACCATGGCGGCGCATTCCAGCGCTAATTGAGTCGCGCAGCAAGGGCTCCCATCTAAATATATATACATACCTACCTCATTTGAGAAGTTTGAGAATTTTGTATGGCATTGGAAAGCTCAAATAATAAAATTTAACTTTGATAACTTGGAATATATATTTTAACTATGGGTAAGTATGCTCCATTCATAAGTGGTGATTAATTTATCCAAAGAAAAGCAAAACATTTAAAAAATTAACGAATTAACAATTTAACAAAAACTACATAAGATTTCTCTAAGGTTTTCAATGGAAAAGAAATTAATTCTTAAGCCTTGGGTTGAGAAATAATTCTGGAGTTACTATGTTTTAGTAACATTATCTCCTTAAGTAGTTTTAAATGCTTTCTGTTAGTTAAATTTTTTTTTTTACATATGCGCACTTTTCTCTGCTTACTGATTATTTTAACAATAGCTTCCTAATCTTTGTTTACACTATTTATATATATGTACATATATGTACATATGTATGTACTGTACATGTATACAATTATTAATAGCAGATAATTTAATCGCATACTATTGGAAAAAGTAAAACACAAGAGAAATAAATGAAAACTCTGTGAAATTATTTTTGTACAAAGTTATAAGGTAAATAATAATTTAAACTATTCCAATATGAAAAGACCCCTCGCTCGCTACAAAACCTACTTATTTCTTAAACTACAGTAGTAAAATTATGTGTTGCTTCCTTAAACTATTAAATTGATATCCCACTTTACAACGCACAGCAATTTGTATGCACGTTACATAACTTTACAACGACGCGACCAACATTCAAGATTCAAGTTACATTGTAAAAAATGTTGTTGGTGGCATTTATTTCCATTTTTGTTTTCAAGTTTTCTTCCTATCCGTCAATCCGTTAGGCCAAATAGAAGGGGAACAAGAAAAAATGGAAGAAAATTGCTAAAATAAAAATGTTTTCTGCACTTTAAGCGCCATCAACTTGGCCTTATGTACTATAGCCTATACATATAACATGTACATGTAGCCATCCACCTTGATCTTCAAGCCATTTCCTTTTTATCAATATCGTGAATTGGTATCGTAATTACTTTCGAACACTTAATTCGAACACCTTAGCAAAAAATTGAAGAAAACCGTCAATTAGCCACAACAATACACTAATCGGATATTTTAAAAAATTTCAATTTCTTATTGTAGTCTACAAAAATATAACGGATTCAAAATTCTTAATAACAGTGTACGCTAGCTAAAATAATAATGGTTGTAATGGTTTTAGCCAAACAGCCTGAATGGTTACGCCACTATCCATATCCATGAAATCCACCACATGCCGGGCTAGTATCACTTTTTAGCTACTTTCTTCATTGCAGCACGATACATCTCTAGTTCAATGCCCTCCCAGTTCAGTGATTTAGTAAATACTCTGTGCAGACACACAAATCCAAGTCGAAGAAGTCCATTAAGTTGAGATACAACATAGTTAATAAAGAAGTAGCCAGTTCCAGGCACGGGGCACCACATTAAATAATTTGAAACGAAAAAAAAATGTTTTTATTTATTTAAAATAAACGAAGAAAAAGAAATTAACGATTTTATGTGCTTTCTACAAAAACTTCCTCTCTGACGGGAAATACAATGGCAATAGCACAAGCTCAATACTTACGTTTCCTTTAATCGTTTGAGTACTTCCTCTTCGGTTTTTGTAAGGCCTTCGAAGTATGATTGCAAATTAATATCGAGCAGTTTCCTGGTTTGCATTCCGGTTAGGAAGGTGGATGGTTCGTTTAGCTGCATGGAGTAGTACATGGCTAGTTTGCCAAGATCGACATTGGCATCTTTGCAAATGTTTGCTGCTTTCCTGCAGACAGCTTTGATTTCCTCTGATGCTGGGTGCCATGGTTGTGGATCGCTTTGGGTAAGGAGACCTAGTGCATGACCAGCGGCACAAATAACTGCAAGATTTTGCTCTAGGAAAAATGGTAGATAATCCTTGAGTGATTGGTCGAGCAGTGTGTAACGGGAGTAACATAAGACCACCTTAAGAAAATATAAAGAAATGAAAATTAAATTTGAATCATTTCTAAAGTAAGCACTAAGCAGCTATAGGGGTGATGTGAATTTAGGTGGAGCACCAGTTTGGAGCAGGTTCTTTATTTGCCATGAATAAAATAATAATATTTACTAAGAGCTGCAGAATGGACCAGTATAGTTTTACAATGTCAGTAGTATAGAATGAAAATACTGCGGATCTAGACAAAGTGAATTTTAAAAAGAGGCCGGGGTGCGACCCACACTGATAACTTCCCATCCTGTCCGTCGATTTGTTTATTTTGTGTGAGATAAATAATTTGAGCATTTCTTATCAATTTTTTGGTATTTTCATAGGTTGTCGTGTTTTGTTAAAAAATGTGTCAGTTGAATTTTTTTTTAAATTAACTAAAAACGACCAACAATATTTTGACAAATACAGATTTTTTTCCAATAAAATTTGGCACAAAATCAAATCATTTTGAAATCAATACCTTCATTAATTCACGAGATATTGGGAATCGAATATCAATTTTTACAACAACAATTTGCAAAAATATCTTTATTTTTTTGTTTGAGATATTCGAGTGAAAAATCAATGTTTACTAATTTTTAGCAGTACCCAATTTGTTTGGGTTTTTAAAACTGTCAATTCGATTTTTTTCACAAATTATATTAGATGTCAAAAACATTATCCTTCATTGCATGCAATTATTTTAGAGTGAATATCAATTTTTCTTAATAAAACACTAGAGGTGAAAAATGTTATTTGAAATTTGTTCATTCAAATTTGTACAAATTCGGTACCACGTCACATTGATGTCGCTAGTGTTATTGGTTCGTGAGAACAAAATTCATTTTAAGTCGATTTCTTTATTGGTTCTCCAGATATCGAGGACGAAAAATGCATTCCGAACATACAGACATATCTTTAAAAACCTTTGATTTACCTAGATTCTAGTGACCACAAAACGTCGTCAATTCGACCGATCAAAAAAACTTCACATGGGAAGTTAATATATGCGAAAAAAAAGACACATTTTAATTTATTCATAAGAAACTTACATCAAAACGCCCAGGAACAGCTTGGATAATACGTTTTAGAGGCTCCATTGGATAAGCTGAAACTCCAATAAAACGCACCTTACCCTCATCTCGTAGTTTTTCTAACTCTGGCAAACATTCATTTAAAACAGTGTCAAATGTTTCTGGAAATTCAATATCATGAATCTAAAAAAGAAGAATAGTTATGTCTTTTACTTAGTTCGCGAAGAAAATACAACATAAACAAATAAATTTACCTGAATAACATCCACATAATCAAGGCCCAATAGCTTTAAGCTCTTTTCAACACTTTCTCGTGTCCTTTTAGCTGAATAATCAAACATAGTTTCGAACACTCTTGTATAGCGTCCAACTTTGGTAGCAATATAATATGATTCTCTTGGGATATCACGAAGACCTTTTCCAATAATTGTTTCCGATCTTCCTTCACCGTAAAATGGAGCTGTATCAATGTAATTGATTCCACTTTTGATAGCCTTGTGAATTGTGGCAATTGATTCATTTTCATCAATTTCCCTAAAGCGAAATAAATACAAAAATTTATAAAGAAAAAATACTCTTCATTTACAATCTTCATAGCCGTAAGTTGAACAGTAAACTAACAAAGAAATATTCGGCTGTTACCAGTAAACTAACGTTTTGTTTGACATGCAGTTATGTTAAGTGGCTGTCCGTGATGGAGTAGGACACACTTAGGCCAGTTTAAACACCCATTGTAAACCCACATGAATCTTGAGGCTTGCTTCCAAGCTCAATGAAACCAGTTTGAGTCCTTTAAGAAACGTGAGAGACTGATTATGTTAATATATTGAGATCGTTTAGATCGTTATAGAAGAATTCGTCTAGGTAATTCTTGCGTTTTTGAGCTAGAACAGGGTATAGAGGAGGTGAAGATCTGTTTCCTCCTCTTTTTCGTCCATACAGCTTCTGCAAAAGTCATTTGAGAATACGCCTAGCCACGTGGCGTGCTTTCCTATTAGACAGTGCTTGGTTATGACACAGATTATCGAGCTTATATGCGATCTGCTTAGAGATAGCAAGGACATTAATCAATTTAAATCTAGTGTAGGTGATATTATTCCACTTGAGCCAACACTAGCCAAGCGTGGTAGAATGAGTTGTACTGTACCATTTCTGGCGAGTTCATCTACATAGAATTTCCTGGAACGTCTCTATGGCCCGGCAGTCCGGTACCAACCAAAGGTGAATATTACACTGTTGTGCCATCTCCATTAGAGATGATCGACAGTTATGGACTGTTATAGAGTTGGTAGAGACAGAGTCCAGAGATTTGATAGCGGCCTGACTATCTGAGAAAATACGGATATCAGATGTTGATATCAGGTTTTTTTTTAATCAAGTATTCTTTTATCGCCAAAAGTTCCGGAACACGCTGCAATGATTGGGAAGGCGGAATGGGAGCCTTAGTTTCAGTCGTTCAAAGTACCTCAACCAACCTCATCATTTGTTTTTAAACCACTGCGATTAAGCTTTAAGGCGAATAGCAGAGCGTGTGGTTTTGTGTGGGTTGACACCCATTCCACACCGATCAGCCCAAAGCTTTTTTTAGGATGGTAAGATGCTTTTTTGAAACCGCTATAGCAACGTCATCCACAAAGCCAATCACTCTGAAACCCTCCGCATACAGACCATTATACTGTCTTAATAATACTCGTATATGATGCAAATTTTACTTTTTGGATTTTTAAAAAAAATATTTAATATTTTTCTTCAAAATTCGATATTCCAAAAACGGGTCAATATTTTGTATTGAAATTGAAATGCAAAACGTGTATTAATAATTGAGCCAGTTCTTAATATGCCATATTTAAGTTTTCTTAATATGGCCTATTTAAGAGCTAACTCATAATAGTTTAGAGGGGTTTTGGGTACATTTCATGCAGAAATATTGGAAAATGTGTTGAAACGTAGCTTTTTTCCAAAAATAATAATTTCGTAGGAAAATAAATCAAAATTTAATATGAAGAATTCTCTGACTTTTTTGATGTATTTTCTTCTGATGCAATTTCCGGGAGTCTAGATTATTACCACCATTTTCAATCTGCTTACTCGTAGATTGGAGCTCTTGTTAGAAGACAAATTCTAAAAAATTACTGTTTTTTGTAAACTTTTGAAAATATTTTGATCGAAAAGGAGGCCACAAAACTTAAACATTGGAGAGCGAAAATTGCTTGTTTCTTGAATTTAATGAAATAGGTGTATTTAGGTACATAATTTTTATAAAAATAAAAAACTAAACAAACTAATTAAAAAAAAAACAAGTTGGGAATAAAATATACTATAGCAGAATATCTTCTCACTTCAATTCACTAGAGATTCAAAGCTTTTATATTAAATTAATAGATATGATACGTTCATTATGTGTTTCAATTAGCTATTAGTTTAAATAAAATGTCACATTTGTTGTTTTTGAGACATTTATATTCTTGAAATTCATATCAAAATATCAGTTCTTGAGCATTCAATGCAAATTCACCTCAAAATGTAGATTTTTTTCAATTTAATCACGATCTTAAAAGTTTTTGTATTTAATGGAAAATAAATGTTGAAAGAAAAAATTACGATTTACTCCGTTTTTGACATTAACGGAAATTTAAAAATGCATAAAAATAGCCTTTTTTTAATATCGTTTAAATTTAATTTAATAGAAAATTGTTTAACTATGTATCTTTTAGAGGAATAGAAAATTTGTGACCTACAACTCTTAACCCTTGTCGAGTGTATGAGCTTTTAAGTAACAAAAAGAGTAAAGCAAGTACTCTTATTCAAATAAAATTGTGCACAACTCGTAGTACTTCTAGCTTTGAATTGCATTGTTCGTTGAAGTACGTACACAAGTATCGCTTTAATCAAATTCAAACAATTATAATTTATGTCATCAGCAAACAAAACGAAAACTGAAAATTTCAACTTACAATTCCAACAATTAAAACTTGATTAATTCAACAAAAAAGCTGTCTTTTTTTTTAAATAAAAAATGCATTTGATTTTATTGTAGAACATACCCATAAAATGTGCCGCTAAAAGTTCCACCACCAAGTGACACTTTCGAAACTTCCAAGCCAGTTTTTCCAAGTGGGCGATATTCCATTCGTTTAACTAGATCTTCATCATGAAAACCCTTTATGAATGTTTTAGGAAAAGACATAATTTTGTTTTTGTTGATAATATTAGATATTGAATAATAAATGAAATGAACAATTCGATCACTTGAACAGAAAGAATCTTAACTAACGCTTGTTAACTACTGGCTTCGCATGAAGTATTGGCTGTTCTTAAATAAGGCAACAATTGCACCGGACTCGGAGAGTTGGAAAAAGATAAGACTATAATCCAATCGAAATGTTGTTGCTGTCAGATCGGTATAGGGCAGTTTTATTTAAATAATAAAATGTAAACAAAAATAGAAAGCTTTTTGTGATCATATTCTCTAAAAAGAGGAAAGCTCTAATTGAAATTGTGTATTAGTATCAAGCTTTTATTAAATACATATATCAACATTTTTGGAGAGTTCTTGAAATTGCTGTCTGCATAGGGTTGGTCGATTCGTTAAAAGATAACTTAGAGGCTAAGGTTTCTTGCCAAGAAAGTATGTATCACCTTTCAGATGGTGTCCGAATTCAATTGGTAACAATTCTGTTTAAGGTCGCAGCACCAGTTGCTTGTATTTGGTTGGCTACTGACGCTTCACACTGATTAATTTATGAGCTTTTTAAAATACTTATAATTATAGAATATAGGATTATGCTAATTATGAATTCTTCAATTGAATTTACTTATTCAAAATCATTCCAAATTTTTGTATAGTGTGATATAAAATTAGTGTACAAGATTGAGTAACTCAGAAATTACACTGATCTACAAGATTTTGTTCCTGAAATCAAATTACACTGTTCCAAATTTGCTGATACCCTTAATTCAAATCCGATATTAAAATTACTTTCTTTAGTAATGTTTTTGAGGTACTATATACTTCTTGTTAAAATTGGAAAGAAACACCTTTAGCTTTTTGAGGCTATGTGAATAAATATTTTTATCGATTAAATTCGTAATGGTTTTCCAAATCTACAATCCCTTTTTTTGTATAATTAGAGCACACTCCAGGGGATATTACTACCCTTATTATACAGAGACATAGAGAAAGAAGGGGACGAATGCAGCTATCTAGAGCATAAACTGTTAAAATAACTGTAAAAAAGGGTAAAACAAGAAACAAGAAAACGACGACTATCACCAATCAATTTAAATGTTCTAAATGTTAATGGAGCACCAGCCCTGAAATGGGAGTCATACTCAAGCTTTGGATGTATATTAGTTTTGTAGATAACACCCAGATCAGAAGGGGAGACACATTTCTTGCATCGCCTTAGGAAACCCAAACACCTTGCGGAATTTTTTTCGACTTCGCGTATTGTGATCAGATCATTCCAAAAGAGGTTGTAGGGAACACCGAAATGTTCAGTCTCATTGATGCAAGTGCCATCCATGGATAATGACAAGGGGGGTACATCTCGCTTTAACGATACAAGACAGCATTGGGTTTCGAAGCATTTAATTCCACGCGGTTTTATTATTCTCCATTGTACAGTGTTGTTTATGTCGGAATTTAATGAGTTTATCATATTTTTTTGTTGCAGTCCGACGAAATGGGATGTGAGTCTTAAAATGAATATGAAAAGCTAAGAGTACTATCGTCAGAAAAAGTGTAGGAGATAGAACAGAGCCCTGGGGCACACCAGCATTTATTTTGTGGTCTTCAGACTTGAACTATTAATCCAATGAAGGAGGGTTTCCTAAAAACTGAAAGCACGCATTTTCGATAAGAGAGCCTGATGCCAAACCCTATCAAATGGTTTTGAAATATCAAGTGCAATAATCTTAATTTTTCCAAAACGATGTAAAGATGTGCTCCACTATTCGGTGAGACGAACCATGAGATCACTAATGGACCTATTGCAGCGAAAACCGAACTGTCGGTCAAAAAATACTCATAATTATTGAGAATTTCTAGAAACTAAGTAGAATACAAAATGATTTTAACTGTATCTAGAAGGCAGAGATTTGTACTTTGCAGATCATGATACAATTTATTGTTAAGGGATATTTTGTGTGTTTAAATAAGCCTTAAATACCCCGTTCTTACTTATCTTTAGCATTTTTTAAAAACCTGACTTCATAGAAAAATTAAAAAAAGGCGAAATTCGAATTCAGGACTTATGAATCTTTTAAAAAAGTATTGTTTTCTTTGTACAACAGAAAAGAAACTTAATTTTGTCGACCAGTGTTATGGAAAACTTGGATCAAATATTTGCTTAACTATTTATAACTGTTGTAGAAATGTTTTATGTGTTTTGAAAAGTATCAATTGCTTTACAAGTAAATAATCACCCTTAACATAGAAAAATTATCATGTATATAAATAATTACATGATACCCGTGGCATGATGGTTAGTGCGTTGGACTGTCATGCGAGAGGTCTTGGGTTCAATCCCTGCCTGTGCCACCTTAATTAAAAAAAAAGAAGAGTTTTCACGGGTACTGCCTCTTGCGAGGAATTGACAAATTCTCCAAGAGTAATTCTTGTCATGAAAAAGTGCTTTCTCAAAATTAGCCGTTCGGATTCGGCATATAAATTGTAGGTCCCCTCCATCCCTGACAACATTACTCGCACACAGGAATGGTTGAGAGTTGTAAGTCACTAGGCCCTGGTTCTCTACGGACTGTTGCGCCACCTAATTTATTTTTTTATTTTTTATAAATAATTACATAGATTTAAGAAACAAATATCGATCGGGATGTTCAATACTGAGAATGGGGACCTGTGGTTTTGCGTAATTATAAGTACGTTGTACTTTCACGCCAGACGTCTATTTCCAACACCGCGCCAGACTGTTTTTGTACATAGAAACTGCATTTTATTCGAGTGTTTGAAAAATCATTCAAGAAAATGTTTCTAATCTAAAAGTTGATCCTCCTGCCGTATAATTCCCTACGTTCGGGAAGATTTTTTCGTCTCGTCCATATCTCAAGAACCAGTAGAGATATCGACTTCAAATAAATTTGGTTGTAAAATAATGATATCGAAAATAATGATGCAGAAAGGACACTCGAGATAATTGAGTGAGTGTTTTTTTACCATAGCACTTTAAACTTAAACTGAACCAAAAAGGCTAGTGACTTAAATTAATATTTATATCATATTATGTGATATGATACTAAACTGATTAAATTTTGAAAAATATTCAAATAACTGTTTAGTTTATAAATTAAAAAAAAAATATACAAAAAATAATTGTCACCTCGAATATTTTATTAAAAAAATGATTTTACCTCCTAAATAATTTTTTTAAACGAAAAATAACGTTTTGACATCTGGTAAAATTTTTAGAAAAGTCGATTCGACAGAATAAAAATCTTAAAAAAGCATTACTAAAAGTTGGTAAACAAATATTTTCGACTTAATTATCTCTTTAAGGGGCCGGTTATATAGAAACGATGCATTTAAAGTTTTATTTAATTTATAAATCCATTTCAATTTGTTTAATGATGAAATTTCATTTTACTGAACAGCTGACTGCCAAAAGACAAAAAAAAATCCAATTATTTTTACTGTTGGTGTTACAATTTTTTACTTTTCCGATCAAATGATTAAAAATTTTACTGATGAAAGCAACAGTAAACAAATTGTCTTAGGCTCGAAGCTAGATGTTATGATGGAATGAAAACAACATTTTCCTAACAAAAGAAATAAAAAAATTAAGAAAAATGACTACAAAAAAAGAGTTCGAAACCCGGTTGATATTGGAAGTGAAAAACCATGTCTTTATGTCAAAGACGACTAAAAATATGCAGATAAAATGGCAAGACTAAATGCTTGGGGGGATATATCCCTTGTCTTGGGAAGGCCTGGTAATTTTATGGTTATGGAATGATTAAACCTGAATTGTTGACAGTAAAATTTGTTATTTTCAGTCGAAGAGTGCCAAAGTAAATTGACCACGCTCCAAAACTCTTTTCGGTCTTATTTTCGTGCCGAAAATAGTGTGCCGAGTGGCTCTGGAGCTACAACTCCTGTACGATGGATTCACTTTGAATCCCTTAAATTTTTAATACCCTACGTGAGGATTCCAGATGAGTAAGTAACATCGGAATCTGATAAAATAAAGGAGATAATAATTTTTTTAACTTTTAGGGATTGTGGTAATTATAACCAAAAACAACCCAATTTATCGAATTTGGAATTTATTGACGTGGGTACTGAGCCGCATATTCCCAAGAAAAGAACCCAAAATAGGCATATTGAAGAGCCTCTGGACAGAGTACTGAAAGCGATAGAAAATAAGGAGGTGAGGAGCCCGATGGAGCTGATGGGGAACGTCGCACTCCAGGTATCGGAATTTAGTCCGCAAAGAGTTGTACGGTTCCAATCAAAGATACTGGCCATTTTGGGCGAGAAAATGGCCGAGCACTTGGCTGGTACTCAAACATGAGTTTGTATTTCCTTTTTTTCTGAATGAATGTGATATTTTCTGTATTGAAGTAATGTTTTGTTTTTTTTTTTTTTTTATGATTTATGTTTGTTATTTACTGTTTTTTTTATGGATTTATGTTTAGTTAAATGTAGCTCTAAGTTGCTGTGAAATCAAAATTAGTTTAAGTGTAGTATGAAGAATCGTTTTTTTTTAAGGAAGAATATTTTCATATTTATTTATTAAATAAAATTTTAATAAAAAACTTAAATAATTTTGCTTTAAATTTTCTCCCACTGGTAATCGAGGTTTCCCTCCGTCACAAGCCAATCAGAAAATGCGTTTCTTATATTAACAGCCATAGATGCTGGTTCGGCATTTCTTGCCTCCTGATCCACCAACTGCGCTAAAAATTCATCTTGAAAATAGGAAGGATTCAAGTCTTCTTTTGCATTCTGCAAAAAATTGTGCAGCACGCAGCAGCAATGAATTAGGGGTTTTGCCAGATCCATTTGAATTTCGAGAGGTTTTATCAGAACTCTCCAAGTGTGGACTAAAATGGCGCAGTTTCATAGTCCGTAAAGGACTTATGACCCACTTAGGTGGGTCAAAACTTCATAAATCGATTATGAACTTATAACCCACGTAAGTGAGCCAAAAGTCCGCAATAAAAAGAGCCATAAGGTCTTAAACAAAAAAATTTAAGATTGAATGAGATAAATTTATTTATTCTTTTTATGGAAAAATTGAAAACAGAATAATTTATGATTCTATCATAATACAATATTGAATTTGAATAAATAATTAATAATTCAGAAAACCACCTTCGCGCTCTTTGTCATTATATGTCTGCAAAAGGGGCACAGAATCTCGTTTTTGAAATGATTTGCTGTTTCAACTATGCTTGTGAAACATTCATCGCATAACCTAATATGGTTGGACGGCATAAGAATTGTATAACGCTGGTTATTGAAGCAGACTCCACAAAGCATAGCGTTTTCAGAATTGCTGTTTAGAGAACCATTGTCATCGTCATCTTCATTCTCCTCTTCGCTCAATTCCTCCATTGCATCTAAGTCAATATTTGTATTGTTGGAATTAATTGATGTTAATTGATGAATAAAATCAGTGAGGGTAAACGGTCGCTTTCAAATTTTAGCGTTAAACGTTCTATCAGCTCGTTTCGGCGCTGAAATTTGAGTTTCGGTTTTTAAAACATTTGCCAGATTTCACCCTCCAACGATTATAAGAAATCTACGGTTAAACTGTGCTCTTCGTCTAGCAGCTGGTCAACAAAATTGAAAAAATTTCCGTTCTTGGGCAGTATTTTTCTCAGTTTCCCATTATATGTTTCAAGCGTACTTGTAGTTCGGAAACATTTCTTATATACAGAAAACTGCTGAAAAACATCCTGCAAATGGAAAGTACATATAAAATTAACACCTCAAACAATAAATGTGTTAAGAAAAAGACCTCTGCTATCCATTGTCTTTTAAAATATTTTATAAAGCCTTCAAAGCCTTTAATATGCTTTTGTTTCGTTCTGAATAATTTCAAATCCTCTTTTAATGTCCCCAGGTTTTAACAGAGGCAGCACGAAAAACATACTGAATGCTTTCCTACATTTAGTATCTTTTTTATAGTTTGCATCATTGTTGGGAATTTCGATGCCTTTCTCCTGATTGCCCGGCGAAAATGAAACCAGCATCCATTTATAACTGCAGTTGGAAAAACATTATTTAATGTTCTCCTTAACCCCTGTTCAAAATCACACTTAAATTAAGTTGGAAGGAATTTAAATATATTTGAATTGATGTATTGGAAAGCGTGTGTATGCGCCTTATCAGACTTTTTTCTCATTAGTAAGAAGAGAAAGGGATAGATCTATAATTAAAAAAAGAATACCAATATTAGGGACATGTGATTGTGACAAAAGGAAGCAAACAATAATCACACTTTTTTAAAACGACTCTTTTAATTGGTAAAATCAAATAATCAAACTGTGCATAAGTTATAATATAATTGTACTTACTTACAATTTTTGGTAAGCAAAAAATTGTACAATTATTAATTTTGGAAATTAGAATGCTTGAAAAAATTATATGAAAAAAGTGTATTTCATGTATTTTTAAAGTAAAGGGTCATTAAAAAAATTCGCGCGAATCAATAAAAAAATAAAATTGTAATAAAAGAAATTGAATTGATTAATTTAATATTATACAGTAAAGGTGAGTACTTATGTACATGTTCGGAATGAGCAACACAAATAATCAATAGCTGTTTCCAGTCGCCGATTGGAACTACACCAAATGTACCATCAATGAAATAATTCCTTTCCTCTTTGGACAAATTTTGAATTCCTTCACCAATTTTTGTTGCCATAAAAATCGTATATGAGAAATCACTCTCCACTATCGTGCCCTTATAAAAAGTGTTTCTTCTTTCATACCGTGACATTCCCTATCTTTAAAGAACAGTTTCGTTTAAGAAAATTTCCTTAATTTCTGGAAAGATTTCGGCGATTTGGGCATTGAACTTGCCTTAATTCTGTTCAATGTTCTTTTTATTGTTTTATATTGAACTAAATGTGCTGAGTCAGTCATTTTTCTTCGCTTGCTATCAAAAATTTCTTTTGATGTTGTTTTGCGTTTGAAAGAAACGTCGCACAGTGGTTTAAATGCGGAAATAAATACAAAAAATGAAAGTGTTAGTATGAAGTTATTTTTTTTATTTTATTTTAGTTATATAGTTGTTCTATGATTTTTGAAAATTTGAGCAATTTTTCATAAGTATTAAAGATACAGATACAAAGTTACACTTTTTTCAATTTTGAAATTCCTATATTTTCTTGCACTAACTTCTTGGCACGAAAAATAGTGTTTATAAAACTTTAAGCCAGAATTATTATTTTTATTTCAAAAACATGTACTTTAAGCTTAAAAAAAACATATGCATATATATATATATGTGTATTTTAGATAAGTCAGAGCATAGAGCTCTACAAATTTTAATGTTTTTTCATTAGAGCTACAATTTTAGCTACACTTGCCTACACGCTCTGACTACATTCACTTGAAAGCTACAATACTCACCTAACTAGTCCAAAAAGAATAAAATCCGTCTGGATCCAACCCTGTGACTTATGTTCAATTTTGTTCACCTGAATCAGGTCTTAAAAAACACGGTTTTGACGACGATAGATCCCGAAAAATTACAATTTCTTCGAAAATACTTGTCACAGATAACTAGATAAGAGCTTAATTTTTAGAAAATATATGTACCTTTCTTTAAAAAATAAAAAAAAATTAATCCATTGACTAACCTGTGGGATATTTAATTTTTAGCGCAAAACTTTTTTTTTGCCTGACTTATTTTCCAATTGTTTCCTAACTTTTATTTAAAAAATTACAATAAAAATAAAAAAAAATATGATGTATTAAACTATATGTAAGTACCTAAATATAATATGAAAATAAATCAGGTATAATCTTTAAATTTTGTATGATATTACGCAAAAAATAGGGAAAGTTAAAATAAAAGAGGTGCTTTTTGTGGTTTTACCTGTATATGGTTTTGTCCTAATACTTGATGTTAGGTATATGAATTGATACCTGTGCTTTACTATGCAACTCGATTCTAAAGTAAAACTGTTCGAATTCGCAAAATCGGAACTCTGTAATTCTATAAGCAAGTTCTGAAAACGAAACTCGAACAGCTCTAGTACTGCCAAGTTGTTTTTTTTAGAACAAAATTGGTACTACGTTTGGCTAAAGTTAATGTCAAAATCTTGCGAATTCGCAAGTCCCCTATTACACGTTGACTCACGACTCACGACTCACTTTTGACTTTCCTTATAAATTTGTATTCGGTGCTCCATGCCTCAAATTTGACAATTATTGTTTGTTTTGTTTTGAATGCTCCTTCTCGTTGGCTTTAATTTTTCGATAGTTTTTGAAGTTGAGTAAAATTTATAAAACAAAATAAATAGGATTTTGAAAATAGATTCCGAAAATTTATTAAAGCTGTTGAAGTTACACATTTTTCTGGTTTTCAAACAAATTCGATGTTGTTTATCCCAGCAACAAGAAAATCGAATGAAAAAGAACAGGTTATATGAATGAAAAACAAACTATTTCTTTTTTACGACCATTTTCCGGAAAACCCTTTCAGGATAGGTAAGACCTAATAAGAGTAGTTTGGTTGTCACTAATATATATAGATAACAAAAAGTGGAATATAAGTCATTATTTTTGCAGCAGTTTAAATTTTAAGTCTGTTCGACTTTTAAAATCTTACATGATCTGAGTTCAAACCGGTGTAAGCCAGGTTGGTTTCTATCTTTAATTTAATAAAATATTTAAGTACGAAAGGATTAAATATTTAAATAATAATAATTTTAAATATAATGAATATAATTAATTATTTAAAACTATTTTGGCAGATTAATGTAATAAATTTAGAATTTATAAAGACCTTTACGGACTTATGACACTGCGCCGACTAAAATACCAAATGTGCTTTCAACAATTCGCCTTGATCTCGAGAGTCTAAACAATCAAAAAATTGATGATTCCATAGTGTAGTGTGTAGAACGAAGGGTAGACAATTTGTGTGCTTATTTTTGGTCAGCAGGAACAAATAATGACTTTGGGTTGCTTAGCCAAGCTTTGCCAAAGTTTGATGAAGAAAAAACAGTCGAGTCTGCGTTAGATCCTTGGGCTTCAATGCCCATAACCATAATAAATTTGTAATTTGCATCAAAAACTGCCATCAGAACTGTTGAGAAGCATTTTTTATAATTGAAATTGAAACTGCCGGACTTTCTTGGGGCAAACATTTTCACATGTTTTCCATCAACAGCTCCAAAACAGTTGGAAAATTCCAGTTTGACAAAAAATCCAAAGAAACTTCTTTCCAAAAACTTAGGCTTTCGGGGACTGGCATAACCAAGTCTGTAAAATTCTTGTTGATTGCCTGAATAGTCTGCATTATACACCATCTGACTGTTGTTTTACCTTAAAGTCAAACAAAGTTTCTCCTTGGCACTTACATATGGTATCATTTCGAAATAAATTAAATCTAGCCTGGATATCACTACGTATTTTTAAAAGTATACACTGGAACTGCTGACGGCTCATCCGAAAGTACCCAAAAAACTTAATTGGGAACAACTCGAGTCTCTTAATCAGTGAAAAATATTCGCCATGTATCTTTCGAGCATGAAAAAGCGGGTGTATTGAAAGCGTCGTATTTTTTGAGAATGAGAAGCTCTTTTATTTATTATACACAAAGCTGTTGCAATCAATAAATTTTGTTTATTTTTTGCACGACCCATGATAAGATCAACTTAATTTCACAGAAGCACAAACAAAGAACAAACAAATGAATAACAAAAAAAACTCTTCAAATAGAAACTTCAAAGTGACATTTAATTTAATGACGTAAATTTACTGATTGCTATAAACGCTCATCAGTAAAACATTTCAGACTCCTCAAACTATTTCATCATATGCAAAATATTTTTGGTAATTTTTAGTTATTTTTTTTAGGAAAATTCAACTGACAACTTATTTAACAAAACACGAAACAACAAACTGATAAGAACTGAATTTCGACTTAATTAGGAGAACAAAAAAGATAGACTTCAAATTACAAAATATTATTTTTAATATTCGGTTAAAGGACGGGCGCGGATGGGAAGTTATCAGTGTGGGTCACATCCCAGCCTCTTTTAAGTATTGACTTAAGGCCCCAAGTCGAATCCGAGTCGGTCTTGTAACTTCTGATAAAATATCACAGACTTAACAAACCATATTTAAATGACATCTCATGACGGTTTTCCTTTTTTAAGTGGATATGAAGGGATTTTAATTCCAATAAAGACGGAAATAACGCTATTCAAATTAAAATCGTCTAAGGTCACTAACAAAACCTTTAACAGTGGTGCCTGACCTTTTTATGCATAACAAACGATTTGATGTTTTAATAATTAAAAAAAACAGCCCACGGGTATTACGCCTGTTTTGAAAAAAAAAAAAAATAAAATCATAGGTAGTTGTTATTTCCGTGCTTAACTTTATTTTGAAAATTGTCGATTTTTTAAGAGTCTTTGCAAGTTGTGCCCAGTTCATAATCTGCACCTCTTAGTTCAATTAGTAATTTCTCTGTAAGTCAGTGCAATCAGTTAAAAACGATATTAATACAAAAACATGTAGTATTGAGCTTAATTGTTTTTTCAGTGTACTCCACTTTGTATTTTCAATTTGTAATTTCCCTGGAGGTTTACATAAGATTTTGTAGACATTTGGCAATTTTTTTTAACCCCCCAGCGCCGGATTTTTTTATTTCTAATATAATGTAAAATGTGAATAGTCCAACAAAGCAATTCCCATTGCGTATGTCATTCCTTACTTTCTGTTTCCGTCAACAAATTACAATGGGTAGGCTTAGACGACATAAGGAACTTGGAGGCAAGGAAAATTTCTAGTATCTGACAAAAAAATGCATTCCAATTAAGGCAACTTTATTGGAAAGCTGACTTGAAAGTTAGTCAAGAAAAAACTCCCTTACTATCAAGTCAAGTCTACCTACATATGTTAGTCAAAATATCAGCTGATCTTGTTTCAATCTTTTCAATACAAAATACAACTAATGATGGCCTTGTGAACTGTGTAAGGAGTTTTTTTTAAATAATAAAGTTGTGGGAACTTCTCCAATAAAGTTCGAGTTTGAAATTATTGACATATTAGAAATTAACTAGCCGCCTTTGTCTCAATTTTCGTTCACAGAATTGAGTTGACTGCAAATCTATGTACATATGTATGTATGTGTATTGTCTGAAATTGCCCCAAGAAATCACACACAAAAATTCGACTTATGTTTCTTCCACACTTAATGAAAAGCCCGGGTATAGGATTTATTGTTTCGTTACATCAAGATCAGTATTAGAAAATTTGGAAAAGTGTTATTGTACCTATTTATTTATTCTTGGGAAAAGTTTACACAAAGTTTTTATTGTATAATTTATTTTTATTGATTTAAAATAAAAACGAAGAAAATCTCAAAAGCAAAACATTATCCATTAAGCCATACATACATATTATGTAGATATAGCTTAAAAGTAAAATTTAAAATTTAACTGCCATTAAAATCAATCAATAATGATGTTTTTCAACCTGAGGATCTTCTGGTCTATTCAAGTTTTATTTTTCTTCTCTTATATATGTATGTTATGTATATTATTTTGTTATATAAAAATAAATATATAATATTTTCTCTCACGCAATTTTTATAAAATAAATCCAGAACATTTTACAAAAGATTATTATCATCAGTGCCTATCTAATTCCTTAGAAAAAATACATCTCTTAAGATATCATATCTATTTTTAATTAATGGAACTGAAGCTTGCACTTGCTTTGAGAGAATAACATCATTAATCTCGTGAATAATGCCATTTGTAGCCAAGTTATCACATTTCATAATCATAGCGTTTTCAACTTTAGGACGACGATCGCGATTGATTCGTAAATTACTTCCACTTAAGGCTTCGATTGTGCGGACAAATGGCCAATTTGTTGGTGTAATACCAGTGCAACAAACAATATCGTTCACAATGTGCTCTTTAACAAACCGTTCTGCGACAGTCTTATTGCTAGCGACATCAACGTCAAATTCTCTAAATACTTCATTCTTTGGCATAAAAACTGTGTAGCTATCAGATTCGTCCATAAGGATACCTGTCAAATTTGCAACTTTGACAGCTTCAAGAAATTTACTGTATTGAGGATTGGATTCGATTATTTTGTAGAGATTCTAAAATAAAGAACTCGTGAATAGAATATTTATAGTTTTTTTTTTAAACAAATATCTTACGTTTTTAGGGTTTTCCAACTGCTTTTCAACTTGATGTAATACTGAACCACAACTTTCATCATCGAAATGCACTAAACGAGCACAATTGACAGTTGCGCGATTCATGACATTTGTAAATATGGAATGAGTTGAATACAAACTAACTCTTAAATCTGATCCTGCTTCAGTTTTGATTATGTCTTCTTTAAGATCACAAGTCTTAATTTTTGGTTTGACAACATGGCCACGTAGGAAATCCCTAAGTTCAGGACTGTTTTTCAATTGATCTGGATTTTCTTTTAGTTTCCTTTCCCATTCAGAATCCTCAAAGGACTTATCAATGGGTGCAAAAATAGTCGCGTTATCGTAGTCGTTGAATTCAGTTTCCAAACCAGAAATCTCCAAAAGTGTTTTGAAGATACTGATATTCTTCTCTTGCATCAGTGTACTTATAGAACGTGAACTGTCACTTGGCAAAATGGTATCAACAACATGAACAACACCATTGATTCCCATTATATCAGTTTCGACAATTCGTACCAACCCGTTTATGAGTAAATCATCGAGTTGTAGTTCAGATTCAGTTTTATTATTTGGAGACAATTCAAAACGTAGGCTTTCCCCGAGAATATTGTAGGCCATGGACTTTGGATTGCCACGTGAAGTTACTTCTGAGCAATAAGTGAAGTCGAGTATGTGGCCTTTCAAAATATCTTAAAGTAAACGTTCAATATTATTAAAGTATTCATAACATAATTAAAATATGGTAATTTTAACTTACTTGTAGCACAACCTTTGCCTTCCTTTAATTTTCTCCTTAAATTCATGTCCAATTTTTCGAAAGCTTTATCAGTTGGAGCGAATACAGTCAAAGGTCTGTCACCTTCCAAAAGCTCATTTAACTTTGTTTTTTCTAAAACAGTCTTGAAAACGGCCATGTCGCTACGTTTTCGAATGATATCCATGACATTACTAGTGACAGGCGATAGGACACCACTAACAGAGTGAATTACTCCGTTTACCACTGGTTGATTGATTTTAGTAAGTGGAGCGCAGTTAGCAGTGTACAATGAACCACTTTTGCTGAAAGGTCTATTAAAGATATTTATACGGATTGTACTATTATTGAGTTTTGTCGTTAAAAGGTCTTCATTAGCTAAGTCTTCCATTATATTTAAACCATCTACCATATGGCCAAGAAGTAGGTCCTTTGAGGTGAATCCAAATTGGTCAGCAGCACGTCGACGTCTATTGCCCATGGGTACATAAACCAAATTCTAGAAGTAAACAATTAAACATTTAAGCTTTTATAAGTTTGTTTTCGAATGCGTTATACATACGTTCTCGAACATTTGTTCCGAAAATGTTGTGAATGCCTGATTGGTTGGTAAAAAGAGTGTTACGTTGGATGCAAGCTTATTCTCAAGACCGTTGTTCTTAACACTTCGCATGAATTCATTGCCGCCCATATCAGTTGCTGCATCTTCGAAACTCTTCATTTCGATCTTTTTACATTGTTCAGTATATGCAGCGTTTGGACGACGGCCAAAACCTTGGCAGCACTGGCGTGTAACGGTGAGAGTTTTCTTTTTGCCATTTGTGCTAAAGCTAAAAAAAAATATTAAATAAAACGTTATAAAAACATATACAAGAAATTAAAGCAAGTAGAATTATAATTTATATGAAAATATTTAACAAAGTTATTGATTAAAATGCTAAGGCTACGAGCAGACGGCATATCAAAAGCCGAACATATTTTGCGGTTCTGACATCACGTACAAAGTTTAAAAAATCAGCGCAAATGCTACACGTGCATCTGTATGCAAACTCGCATACAAGGGTGTTCAGACGATGTGCGGAATCTGTCCCAAAAGCAGCACATTTGTTTGCGTTGATTTGCTCGCACATTAAGTGTAATCAAATGAATGCCCAAATTTTGCGGCCAATTTTTGACGTGTTCACACGATATGCGGAAAAATTCGCACATTACCCATTTGTGGTCATAATGCAGGTTTGCGATAATATAATAGATTGTGTGACATTGTGCTTTGCTCAAGGTTTAAGAAAGAATCTCTATACTTCACAGTATCGGTTATAGTTCTAACGCCTATTATTTTTAAAGTCCTTTTTTTAATTTTGTCCAAAAAATTTAAACTTGTTTTAGGGACACCTGCCCAGCTATGCGAATTATATTTAAGCTTTGGACGGATGAAGGCTTTGTAAATTACAGCCAGAACAGAAGGGGTGAAAAATGTCTTGCACCTTTGAAGAAATTCTAAGCACCTAGCAGCATTTTTGGCATTATCGAATATGTGATCATTAAAAAGCTTTCGTTCTTCGAGATATTTCTTAAGCTGATAATAATTCAGCGTTCCCATGACCTTGGAAAGAAGGGACGTGAGTGCTATTGGACGACAGTTTGAGGGGGAGGAGAATACGCCTTTTTTAGGATAGTTTGACAAATTCTATTTTCCATCTGCTTGGAAAAAGACCTGTAGAGTAGGAAATATAGAAAAGCTTACGCAGTGGTTTAGCTAGCGTTGAAACACGTCTTCAGAACATAGGGAGGATACTAAATGAGCGGATTTGTGAATGTCAAGGTCTTTCACTACTCTTACTCTTACAACTGCACTAGTGCGAAAGAAGATTCGTCACACAAAACCGTTTACGCTTTCAAGAACAGGAGCCCTCATGACACTCTCTGGTAGCGTCGAACAGCAAAATGTGCTGCAAGCCAATAGAGGTTATAAATAGAGGTTGCATAGGGAGTGTCATTGTGAACGACCGTTGGAACCGAGAATGACGTGGTGTTTCGTACGTTTTGTATAAATGATTAGAAATTTTTACTAACTTTGGGACATTGTAGTATTTTTTGCCGTAATTTCTGGTCATTCAAAAATTTTGTTCGTCGAATATGACCGTTGTAGGTCGTTCTAGTTTGTTTGAACTTATTCCGGTTGTCCTCAGTGGGGTTGAATTCATAACACCAGAAACTCACATCTCTGATACTAATAATCTCTTTATAGATCGAATCAAACCATGAATTCTCTTTGGGTTTGATAGATTTTACCCTATTCGGGATAAAATTTCTTATTCCACAAAGAATTAAATTTGTAACCATAACTGCGCTGGAATCTACGGCCATTGAGACCATCCCAGTTGGCTTTCTCATATAGCCAAACGGTTCTCATATGAGTTTTTTCTTTAGCTGGGTTTTTTTGACATAAGAATTTCGCAGATACAATGGGTATTCATTAGGATCAGAGGTAAGAAACAAGTGAAGGGTGTTGGTGGATTGACCTGCAATGTCAGGGATTCGAGTTGGCTCGTCAACAAGCTAAGTTAATTTATTTAATTTAGTAAAGACTTCAACATACCTTCCTTGAGTCAGACAGAGCATCAAATTCGTTAAAAATTGAATTTCTGTCCAAATTTGGACTTCGATAAAGAAATTGTTACTGAAACTGCGTGGAAGTGAACTAGAATTATACCAAGGTTCCGTACGAATGTCTGCAGACCATTTTTATCATAATGTACTTATCTCAATAAAGCCTACAATCCAAAAAAAACTAAAGCTAAGTATACACGATTGGAGGTTCTTCGAATATTGGCAGCTTTTTCGCAAAACATTTTAACCAATTTTCTATCAACCATGTAAACACCCAATTTTATCAGACACAAAATTGTCAGTCGTCGGCAAATTTTCTATCAAAACGACTTCCTGCTGGTTTGTACTTGTCTAAACACCAATCAATCAAAACAAAAATGGTTAAAAGTTTACAAGATGAAAAAAATCGAACGGGGATATACGATCAAGAGTCGGCAGAAGTCACGGCTGCCGGTGAGGGCTTGGCTTCGCAGGAAGCTAAGTCGCCAGTGACAAAAGTAAACTACGAAAAGAAAAACGAGAGTTAAAAAGACAACCGGTCATTCTCTCAGTGGATCTCCTTCCCGCCATAGATAGTTTAACTATCAAAGGTACGGAGACCTCGGACAGACTTCCTTCCATAGGTAGTCAAACCGAGGACTACTACTACTACTGATGGAACCGAGTCAAGTAGAGACTATGCTGAAGTCTGCTGCACCCCTCAAAGCTTCGAGGCAACGCAGCAACTACAGATCCTCCAAAAGATTCGTGGAAACGACCGAGTTGAAAGACCTTGCGACGCTCAGTTCGAGAGATAAGGCTCTCCTAAAAAAGCATAGAAAGCTAGTTAGGAACTTTGAGCGGCAGCTGGCAGAGACTGCCACTGCACCCAGGGGAACAACAGAGCAAGTGAACACCAAAGAGTCGGAGAGCAAAGAAGTAGATGCTGCCAAATCTAGGTCTGTCCCTAAAAAGGCAAACCGTGAACAGGCTGGCAATAACTCGACCGCTCGGAACGACAAAGGAAAAGTTCAGGCGACTTCCAGCAAGAAACAGCTAGCCAACGCTAGGAAAGACCAAGCACCGGCAAGCACCTCTTCTGGAATGAAACCAGGAACGTCCAAGAGACAAAGATCGGAGGAGACAGTCAAGCAAGACGGTGCTAAGAAACAGAAAACCAGCAGCTTCGACACCACCCCGATTGACCTAGAAATCGCCATAATAAGCCGTGACGACCCATCAGATGGGAAAATCTCGGCAAAAAACTGGCTTCTTGTGGAAAATGAGATCCTTAAAGCTATGATGGCAGCATCAGAGAACGATAGTTCTGAGGACTATATCTTTGATGGTGCCGGATGGCGCGAGGAGTTAAAGTGGTCTGCTGCGGTGACCAGAAATCACGGGAGTTCCTGAACCGTACAATCGCCAACATTGACGAACTATGGAAGGTTCCTCCCTTGAAGTTCTACCCGCCGCAGCTCTACCACTCCGCTAGCAGTTTAGCATCTGGATCCCCCCTCCTGCAGAACATGAGGACGCAGCCATTATTAAGCTGTTGGCGAAGCAGAACAAAGAGCTTCCCATTTTAGAATGGAAGCTTCAACATTCAAGAAAGAGCCATGGTGGCGAAGGGAAGGACCTCTTGTTTGTGGCAGACAAGAAATCTGACCTTCTACTCAGAGAAATAAAAGACGTGTTGAGGTATGGTCTCGGAACCGTAAAGGTTAAGAGGCATTAAGGCAAAGGGGAGTCAAAAGCTGCAAGTGGTGCAAATAAACCTGCACCACGCTAAAGCAGCAACGTACGACCTTACGCTTACATGTCTCACGAGAACGTGGATGTGGCCTTGATCCAGGAACCATGGTTAGGCAAAAATCGAATCCGTGGGTTGAGGTAAAAACACTACAACCTTTTCCATTCCACGTCAGATGAAGGTGATGTTAGAAGTTGTATCCTAGTGAAAAAATCAATTAACGATTTCTTCCTATCTAGTACAGCAACAAGGACAACACGGCAATCAGCGTCGAATCGAATGAAGGAAACTTCATTCTAGCGTCAACGGCGACGTACATGCCGTACGAGGAGGATAGCCTACCACAAAAACAGTCCGCGATCTTGTGGTCCATGCCACAGCAAGCGATACACCTTTGGTGGTAAGATGTGATGCCAACGCTCACCACACTCAATGGGGCTCAAAGGACATCAATAAAAGGGGTGAGTCAATTTTGGAATATATATTCTGTTCTAATTTATCGTTATGTAATAGGGGCAATCACCCTACCTTTCGAAACAAAAACAGGGAGGAAATCATAGATTTGACTCTTATTAGCAATAATAGTAAAATTTCAGTTGAAGACTGGAGAGTCTCACCTAAAGAATCTTTTTCGGATCACTTTCGGATACTCTTCTCTATAGACAGGAACTTTACTGAAAAGAAAACTTACAGGAACCCAACTAGAACGAATTGGACAGTGTACGAAAAATGGCTGAAAGACTGTATTGATCCACCAGAGGACAATACAAGTTTAAGTACTTCAACCATCGACACTGTTGTCCAAAACTTGTCTAGCAAAATGAGAATGTCTTGAAAAACACTGCCCTTTATCTCGTTCCAATAACTCCACTAACCCACCCTGGTGGAATGGTGTACTAAAGAAAAGTAAAACAGAGGTTAGAAAACTTTTCAATAAAGCTAAACTGAGTAAATTAAAAGAGGACTTAAAGTCTTATAGAGCCGCACTTAACATTTACACCAAAGAGTTAAGGAAGGCCAAAAAGGATTCGTGGGCTAAACATTGTGAATCCATTGAAAAAACAAGCGAGGCGGCGAGGCTCCGTAGAACCCTGACCCTTAATCCCACGATCCCGGGGTACATAAAACACCCTGATGGATCATGGTCGAACTCGAGCATGGAAACTCATTTCCCCGGTTGTAAAAACCCAGAAAGTTTTGATTGCTTGCAATCGAACACGCTGGATTTTACTCACACGGAATCGAATTTAGAACTAAATCAGGTTATTACTGAGCAGAAGATTATCTGGGCAATAAACTCGTTCAAACCCTATAAATCAGCGGGACCAGACGAGATTTTTCTAGCTCTTCTTCAAAATGCTCTCAAAGTAATAACTCCGTGGCTTAGGGTAATCTTCATAAGTTGTATTAAGTTTGATACATCCCTAATAGCTGGAAAAAGGTCAAGGTAGTCTTTATCCCAAAAGCAGGGAAACCGACTCACTCGACCGCTCAGGATTATAGACCAATAAGTCTCTCTTCGTTTCTCCTTAAGACACTAGAGAGGATAATTGATCTACATGTTAGAGAACTTCTCAGTGAAAACAATTTGTGCAACTACCAACACGCTTACCTTAAAGGTAAATCAGTGGAGACTGCTCTGCATGAAGTAGTTTCACATATTGAAAAATGTCTTGAACATAAAGAATATACCCTGGCACCATTTCTCGATATCGAGGGTGCGTTTAATAACGTTAAAACGGAATCGATCAATACTGCCTTAGTTGAAGTTGGGGTTGAATCTGTCATTGTCGATTGGATCTTCACCATGTTAAATGGCAGAATTATCAACTCTCAAATAGGAGTTAGCACTATCGAGAAAACAGTTACTAGAGGCACACCACAGGGAGGAGTCATCTCACCCCTGCTCTGGATCCTCGTAGTTAACAAAATTCTCACAAAGTTAAAAGATCAGGGCATTAAAATAGTAGCATAATGCAGATGACATAGTGGTTTTGGTATCAGGCAAGTTTCTTAGCATCATCGAAAACATTATGGAAAATGCATTAAAGGATTTATCTTCTTGGGCAACTAAGAACGGTCTCGGGGTCAACCCCACCAAGACAGAGCTAGTTTTGTTCACGAAGAAACGGAAACTGGAGGGCTTCAACCTTCCTATCTAAATGGTATTCCTCTAAAAATTTCTAAGGAAGCTAAATTTCTAGGAGTAATCCTTGACTCCAAGCTTACATGGAAGCGTAATACTGAGGAGAGAATGAAATTAGCACTATGTGCATTCTACACATGCAAAAAGACCTTCGGTGTACGTTGGGGTATGCGACCGCAAGTCATCCAATGGATGTACACAGCGATTGTCAGACCCATTCTTACCTATGGCTCTATTGTATGGTGGAAGCCGGTGGAAAAATCAAGCTATCTCAAGAACCTGAATAAGGTACAGAGACTAGCCTGTATAGGAATAACAGGGGCTCAAAGATCCACACCACAAGCTGGGTTGGAAATGATATTGGACCTCCCGGCTCTGGATGAGTTCATAAAGTGCACGGCAGCCAAAACTGCAATTCGTTTAAGAGAACTGAGTTTTTGGAGCCACAGCACTTATGGACACGGGTCAATCTTACAAAGATATGACACCGATTTCATCCCCCCTTTACTAGATTTCGATAGGAAATTTTCTATTTTCATACCAGAAAGACAGGGTTGGGATCCTAATTCACTTATAAGTAAACAGGATATCCCTTTCTACACTGACGGTTCAAAAATGGAATCAGGAACAGGTGCTGGAGTGTTTTGCCAATCTCTCAACATCAGAGTGTCATATAAACTCCCAGCTGACTGTAGTGTCTTTCAGGCCGAGATCTTTGCCATTGGAAAAGCAGCTAAATTGGCACATCACAGAAAGCTAAGCTCTTCGGAGATTACTTTTTTCGTGGACAGCCAGGCTGCTATCAAAGCCTTAGCCAGTGAGACCATAAGATCAAAAGCAGTTTTAAACTGTAGGAAGGAATTAAATAAAATCTGCCACACTAACCAGGTAAAGCTCTGCTGGGTTCCTGGACATAGCAATATAGAAGGGAATGATATAGTAGATGAACTAGCCAGGAAAGGGTCAGAAGCAGACACAAGTAGTAGCGACCATTCAGTTAGGGGACCACTCGTCCCGATTGGGGTACTCAAGAGGAAGATAGACCTTAAACTAAAAGGGAAAATCAATAAATAACTCCTGGAAATCCAGGGACGATTGCGTAATCTCTAGAAGTTTAGTTTAGTTTAGTTTAGTTTATTCATTTATTGCATACACAGTAAGAAATAAATCTTATAAATTAGTGTTCTGCTAATTAAATACAATATAAAAAAAATGGAGAAAAAATGGAGAAAAAGCTATGGCCTAACACAAATGAAAAGGAAACTCGGTATATTCTATCGCTGAGTAAAAAGAACATTAAAATCTTGATAGGTGTACTAACAGGTCATTGCGCCATTGGCACAATGACTAACAGGATAGGGGCATTTGCACCCGATTTTTGTAGGAGCTGTCAAGATGAGGAGGAAATAGAAACCACTAAACACCTGCTCTGTGACTGTCCGAACCTCCAAACCAGCCGACTCCGTCATTTCGGAAACAGGTTTGTTGGAGAACTGGATGATCTAGCACAGGTCTCAATGGCAAACATGAGGAAATTTATAGATAGCACAGGCTGGTTCATTAACGAGCCAGTCTACGTTAATCGGCAAAATTGAGGAGCATCGATGCTAACATTTACTTTTTACAGGGGATCACAATGGACCAGTAGGCCGCCGTGTACGCAACAGCTTCATGCTGTGCACACCCCTTATCACCTAACCTAACCTAAACACCTAATTTTTTGTATTTTCAAATAATTGGACGATTATTCACTAATTGGATATTGAATGATGTTCTTTCCAAACAACATCATCCAATTTTTAATTGGCTAAAAGTTTTTGAGCAGGATACAACAACAAAAGGATTTTGGAAGAATTTTGTAACTACGAAAATCGAAAGAAATAAGAAGTAACCTTTACAAAAAAAAAATGGTTCAAAAGGTTGGCACGCATGAACAAATTTAACAAGATTTATACAACTTCTTCTAAAATAAATTTTCATAATTCTCGGTCATCTGTCGAGAAAATTGTGTAAAATGAGCCCACCAATTTTTTTTTGTTTTTTAAAGTGCCCCAACAATTATTAATTAGATGATACAAAATTGTTGGCAATTGTCAGCCGATTTTCTACCAAAAAAGTGTCTAATATTTGGGAAAAATCAACCAACAGTATAAACGGACAGTTTTCAATAGATACAAAATTTGTAATTGTCACTTTTGACAATTCGGCCAGTATTGGAAGATCTTCTAATCGATGTATATTTAGCTTCACACGAATATGCGACCAAGCATTCCCGCTTGACTCTCCGGTTCCGAGGCACGGGCCAAGCAATATTATGCAGGTTCATGCAATATCTGTTCCGCATTCCAGTTAACACAACCACTACTAGACCACTATGCACATTTGCGTTCTCTTGTTTTTGTGTCACCGTAAGTGAATTGGACGATCGCAAATGCGGTCTCGACGTCGCACACCGTCCGCAAACCATTTGCGTGCGTGTGGAGACTGTCCCAAAAGGGTGTTCCGATGATAAGAGTCAATAGTCGCAAATATGACGTAAAAATGACGTCACGACCGCGAACCTTTGCGGTTTTTATACGCCGCCGTTTGCTCTTAGCTTAAGGGAGCGCACGCCTGTTCTTCCTGTCCTAATGATCGATTATAAGGCAATTTTTGAATTGATGCATAAAATTTGTTAGTTCTAAGTAGTTTTAAGCAGGTTTATAATTCGTATTAAGGATTAGTGTCGCTGAGGTTTTACAACACTTGCGATAATATTTATAT
This sequence comes from Eupeodes latifasciatus, assembly GCA_920104205.1. Classification (NCBI taxonomy): domain Eukaryota; kingdom Metazoa; phylum Arthropoda; class Insecta; order Diptera; family Syrphidae; genus Eupeodes; species Eupeodes latifasciatus. The sequence goes on along the minus strand of OV049924.1, from coordinate 172,534,242 downwards.
TTTTTAGTATAAGGTTCGCTTTTAGTTTATATGTAATCTCCGTTTGACTACCGAGCCACAACCCAGCATTCCCTCGTGCGGACTTCCAATAAAAACAATGGACTCTTATGGGAGTCAGACCAACGCCAAACCAGAGCAAAAGTAGTTCTGTTTTATATTCGGTCCACCGGCGTTCGGTTGACAGTTCATTGTCAGTCATTTAGTTTTAATAGTTAGAATTTGAAGTAAAACAAGAAGTAAGCAATTGATTCAACCATATTAAATCAAAAAAGGTTGGTTATGTTTTTATTATGTTATTATATTGCTTCAGAATTCTTCAGCTATATGAATCGCATTCACTTTTATAATTGAAATAAAAGTCAAGGAGGTCATCAAGATCATCCAAATCGGCCACATACATTTTCTTCTTTAAAAAAAATGGCGTGACATTTTACGATTTAGTAAAATATTAGTCATTTTTTAACATCTTACTATCTCATAACAATTTTTTAAAGTTAAAATATCAGAATGGCTAATTTATATCCTAGCAATTTTCTAAATCCATATGACATCTGTACAATTAATCTTATAAGAGTAGTGGTTGGAATAGTCCAGTCAAAAGTTTAAGAAATCCAATTAATAGGTCCGTTGAAGCGTATTTGCTTTGTTTATTTTCACGACCTGTCACTTTTTAGACATATTTGGATGTTCGTTTTTTAATAAAAGGCAATTAGCAATTTACTAGTTAGCAAAACAAAATGAAATATTTAAAACTTTGAGATCCCTTAGTACATATCTAAATATTTAGCAAATTGCTAACTAGTATAAATTGTTAAACCCTTAACAATAGGTTGATTACAATTTTGAGCCAAATAGCTTTATAAATTGACGATGTTAAATGTTTAAATTTTAAAATAGGCAATATTATATAATATATATGTTGTAAATTTATTAATCAGGAATTTTTGACTCATAAAATCGTAAACACGATCAAACGCTCATTAACGCGGCCGGGCCGACCGAACTCGAGGTTGCGATTTGGCCATTACTATAAGCCAAAACGTAAGTCTTAATACGTTTAAAGATTGTAAACAATAATATTTCTGGGTTAACATGTAAAAACTAAACCTATCATAGTTGAAGATGTATTTTATTAACTTTATATTCAAAAAGCGTTTCAATCCATTAACATTTCTAATTTTATTTCCTCAACTGTTTAGACAAATAAAATATAAACGTTTGTAGGTTCTTCCAAAGGTATCAGGTGTATTTTTATTTAATAGAAATATGACTCACTATAAAGTACGTTTATGATTTATATTGTTAAGAAACCCTTACACTTATTAAAATGCAAACAAGAATGAATTAGTAATATCTTAAAAAAAAAAACATTGCTCAAAATATAAAATAAATAGAATAACCAATCAATCAGGATTTAAATCACATTGGTATTCTTTAGCATAAATCAAGCCAGATAGGTAAACAAAGAAATTTAAATACGAGTATACAATAAAATATAAACGTGCAAAACTTAAATGGGTCAATTAACAAGTCGTATCTAAAGAAGTGAGAAGTAGTGTCAAATTGGAATACAAATTTAAGCTCAGAAGTGAATATGAATAAATTTTGTAGGGTAAACAAATGAAAATCTGTGCACGTTCAGAATCGAAAGACAGATTTCTGATATGATTTTTTGAATTACGCAATATAATAGTTTTGATCACTGAAGCTATTCTAGTTTCTAGATAGTGAATACAGTGAAGTGAAACGTTTTACCATTTAAAATGTTGTTCAAAACAGTTTAGCATAAGTATCTTTGAGCAAAGTGAATTCTTTCACTTCTTTTAATAAGTATTTCAAGAGCTGGCCCTGATTTGGAATTATATGTTAATAAAAAGACACGAGTAATTTTCGCTTCAAACTTTAAAGCATCCATGACTCCAGCGAGGAATAAGATACTTAAACATGGACCGAAAATTATTCAAAATGCTTTTTTACATGTTGGCAGCTATCCGATAAGCAGCAGAAGTACAGAACAAGTATTTCAGGTTGTACCGCTTAGATTTTGCAAGTAAATTTTCAAGGACGGAGTGCAACTTGGATGTACTTAACAGGTTTTTAAAACTTTATTAGAAGTAAGAAATAATATAATAGGTTACTTATAAGATCAGATCCTCTAATATCCAGTTTAAGACCTTAGGTTAGGTTAGGTTAACGTGGCTGCGGATTTAGAATCCACACACTTAGGCCAAAAGAAAAGGCCCATTGTGATACCACATGAATCTAGAGAATTATTTCTTCTTAGTCGAACCATTTTGAGCTTTTTAGCTAGTTCACTGGGATTATCAAAAGATGAAGTTTGCGTCTTGGTGAAAGAGCAGGGCAAGCGCAGAGAAGGTGAGAGATTGTTTCCTCTTCTTCTTCGTCCATACAGCTCCTGCAGAAGTCATTAGAGGCTACACCAAGTCGTATTGTGTGTCTGCCTATAAGACAGTGTCCCGTAAGGACACCTATTAGGGAGCTAATGAGGTCTGCTTTGAAATAACAAGTCTTTAGAGCGCTTTATGGCCAGTGAAGGCCATATGAGTTTTGTGGCTGCGCATGTTGGTAAATTGTACCACCTAGAGTTTGCTATCGCAAAAGCTGTTTCTTTTAGCATGAGTTAACATGTAGCTATCGGTATACCTATCTCCTCCCTTTCAGGTGAAATAGGCATGACGGTTAAATTTTTAGCGAGTTCATCGGCTCTACAATTTCCCGTGATGTCTCTGTGGCCCGCACCCAACAGAGGTGAATGTTAAATTGCTGCGCCATCTCCATAAGAGACGATCGACAATCGAGGGCCGTTTTAGATTTGGTTGAGACACCGTCAAGAGATTTAATAGCAGCCTGACTGTCAGAGAAGATGCGGATATCAGAAGTTGATATCACGTTTTCTCTTAGCCAGGAGAGAACCTCTTTGATCGCTAAAATTTCCGCTTGGAAGACGCTACAATGATTAGGGAGGCGGAATGAGATGCTTACATTAAGCTTTTCTGAGTACACACCACTACCAACTCCCTCATTTGTCTTGGATCCATCTGTATAAAAATGAATACTTTTGTTATCCAGGAGTTTTTTGTCTTCCCATTTATCTCTGGATGGAATGAATACCTGGAAGTTTTTTCCAAATAGGGGTTTAGGAATAGAGTAGTCTATGTACTTTGGTATAGAACCAAAGAGGTTCAAAATGATGGAGTGCCCCACATTGTTGTTGGTCCATTGAGATAAGGCGTTGAGTCTTATAGCTGTACTCGCTGCCACTTGTTTACTGAAGATGTCGAGGAGTGTCAGATGGAGAAGAGTGTCTAACGCTGCTGAGGGTGTGGTTCTCAATGCCCCGCTTATGCAGAGACATGCAGTGCGTTGGACTCTGCTGAGTTTGTCGTAGTATGTGACTTTCTCCAGTGCAGTCCACCATACTGCAACCCCGTACATAAGTATTAGTCGGATGACCGATGTGTATACTTAGTAGGTTATGCGAGGTTGAAAACCCCATTTGCTTCCTATGGCTTTCTTGCAAAGGAAAAGAGCTGCTGTAGCTTTTTTAACTCTTTCCTGAATATTAGATTTCCAACTTAATTTTTTGTCCAATATCAGACCAAGATATTTAGCTTCATTGTATCTTGTATTTCCGTGTAAAAAGGACGAGGTCTGTTTTTTGAGGATTAATACTAAGTCCGCAGTGATCAGCCCATCTATTGAGCATATTGAGTGCGTTTTGGAGGAGGTCTCTCAGTGTATTAGGATGTTCCCCTGTGACGGCGATAGCAACATCATCGGCATATGCAGCCACTCTGTAGCCTTCCCTCTCAAGGGATATTAGTAGTTCGTTAACCACTATGTTCTACAGGAGAGGGGACAGAACACCACCTTACGGAGTGCCTCTACTGACAGACTTTAAGACCTTTGCCTGTAAGAAAATTCTAAACAATTTTCAAAAGAAGCCCTTGAAATATGTACTTATTTATCGGATTCCTGGTTCATCAACATAACGAAATTTTGAAGAGACTACAATATCCAATGAAAGTGAAAATGAAGAAACAGCTGAGAAAAGTATTGATGAAGAAGAATCCTGGGAAGAGTTCACAGAATAACTTTAAGTTTCATACATTCATTCCACCCGAATTAAAGAATGTAATAAAATATAAACCAAATATATCCCTTTCACAGTTATTTCAGCCAAGTATTACTTCATTAAAAGGCCAGTTATAGCTACCATTGAAATCGATCCGTAACAATTTTTGAATCGATATTTGACGGTGTTTCCCTTTAATTAGAAAAGAAAATTATATACTGATCGTTCGGAAATCACACAAAGAATTTTATTTTGAAAAAAAGTTTAATTGCGCATTTATTCTTTTCTAAAAATGTATTTTTCTATTTTCCGGACGGAAATTAATTTTCCTGAACAGCTGATATTTTTATGTTCAAAAGTGAAACTAATCGTACCAATGATTTGTGTTCCAATTTCACACAATTCCAATGACAGATTTCTGTCAGTAAAAATTTTTAGATGGATTTCAACCAGGAAATTTATTTCAATGACAGACATTTTTGATGATAGCTTTAAACGACCTGTCAAACAAATTCCCATGTTTGTTTTCAATGATGAAAACCGATGATACCTATAACTGGCGCCTAAGACAAAGAAATATTTTTGAGCGGTTTTTCGAGGCAAATAACCCTATGTGCGATGTTATTGGCTAAACGGAACCGTCGTCTGTGCAGTTGAAGCTAATGATAGCTACGGAGTAGACGTATATTAGAGTCCGGCTCCCTTGTTTAAATTCTCGAGTGTTATAATTTACGAATAAATTAAAAAGACCATAAATAGCTTATTTACTGCTTTACCATCATTGCATTTATGGTATTTAAATTGTTTGTTAGTTTAGTCACAAAACAAGTTTAAAATAAATATTTAATTAATTATTGAATATAAGTGTTTCTTCTTTTTGTCGCGATAACGACAGGCTCAGCGAAACGTACCGGTACCTCCTCTCGGAGCAAAGCCACAACCACTACCACATCGAAAACTTCTCACTCTCCGCCTCGATCCACGAACACTTTGACTCCCCAAAAAACTGTAATGAATACGAGTGCGAATGAAGAGTGCAAAAATATGGACCTGCAGTTTAAGGAACAGAGCGACTATATTATTGGTCTTCTTTCCAAACAAATTATCGATTCCGAAAATAGAATTTCTGATAGAATAAGCGACGAAATCAAAGAATTGAAAAACTCTATAAACGATACTAAAAATAAAGTGACTGAACTTGAAACAGCCCTTTTAAATGCAAACAGAAACATTAGTATCTCTCCACTTATTTCTACCCTAGAACAAATTTCAGTTTCATATCCTAATATTATTCTATGTGGAGATTTCAATTGCAACCTTTTTGATGAAAATAACTTTCTGAACGAATTTCTCTCTCTTAATCTTTACTCCGTAAACACATGTACTGCCACCCATTTTTCAAATTCTGACCCCACTTTGTTGGATTTATTTCTTGTGACAGATCAAAGCAAAGTGATTCTTTACGATCAGTTGTCTGCGGCAGCTTTTTCAAAGCATGATTTAATTTTTTTAACTTTCGACTTTCAAGTAGAGATTCATATTCGTTCCATCGAATACCGTGATTTCAAACAAATCAACTATGCCTCACTTGAAATGGATCTTAGAAGCATAAACTGGAATAATGTCTTGGAAATCCGATCCCCCAGCGAGCAGGTAGATTTTCTGAATAGCAGGGTGAATAGATTATTTGAGAGCCATGTACCCTTAAAATCAAAAGCTGCTCTCCTCACAACAAACTATGGTTCACAAATGACATACGTTCTTTGATGAGACAGCGTGACCTAGCCTATAGACGGTGGAAACTCTTTCGTCTTGACAGCTTTCACCAAAAATTTACCTCTTTGCGCAACAAAACTGTTCAAAAAATTCGTAAGGCAAAATCTGCTTTGTATGCAACTCGCATCAACGCGTCTTTAGGAAGTAAGCAAATTTAGAAAAATTTGAAGAATATCGGTGTTGGAAAAGTATCTTGTGGTTTGGCTGAAGACATAGACATCAACGCTCTCAACAAATCTTTCGTTTCTAACCCAATTATTAACCACCAATCGTTAGATCCCCTACAATATTTTGAAGAGATTTTTTCGTCACATACCTCAAACTCAAATTCATTTATGTTTTCTGCAATAACTGCGGAGGATGTTGTAGAAGAACTCCTCTCTATTAAGTCCAATACTATAGGCCTTGATAATATGCACCCTTTGTTTTTGAAAATTATTTTACCAACGCTCTTGCCCGTTATTACCCACATTTTTAATTCCATTTTTAAAACAAAATGAATTCCCAACACAATGGAAAAGGCAAAAGTTTTACCCATTCCAAAAACTTCAAAAGGAGACGAATTTAGGCCAATCTCAATATTGTCATTTTTATCAAAAGTTTTTGAGAAAATTATACAAAAACAAATGAATAAGTTTCTTAATCTGTTAACCTTAATTCCCCAAGCAATCAGGCTTTCGAAAGAAAAACAGCTGCATTACAGCTTTGTTAAGTGTCTCGGAAGATATTAGGAAAGCTATAGACGAGGATAATGTCACATTTTTAATACTCTTCGATTTCTGAAAAGCGTTTGACATGGTAAATCACATGGTACTTTGCGAAAAACTCTTACGTCATTTTAACTTTTCTTCCTCCGCAGTCAGGCTCTTATTTTCATACCTTACTGATCGAGTGCAAGCAGTAGAGGTTAACAGAACTCTTTCCAACTTCCTACCTGTCGTTAGGGGTGTTCCGCAAGGTTCGATTCTTGGCCCGTTGTTGTTTTCAATCTATGATAACAAACTTCCTTCAATTGTAAGACAATATTCAATACGCCTGTATGCTGATGACACCCAACTCTACTTGAGCTGCCCATTGGAACTCATTGAACACTCTTCATTCCTTTAACAATTAGAATTCTGCTAGTGAAAACGCTGATTTTACCTCTGCTTACTTACGGCTGTGAAATTTTTTGTAAGTTAGACTTCGAGAGTAAAAGGAAATTAACGGTTGCATTTAATAGCGCAATAAGATATATTCACGGGCTGCGAGGTTACGATAGAGTTTCGTTTGAGAATTTTTTAAAATTCCGCACAATAACCTTGTTCTCTGACATACTTCTAACCCGCCAACCTGTGGATCTTTACAATGAATTAAACTTTTTCAACTCTAATAGATGTCGTGATCTAGTAATTCCGCGTTTTCAGTATCTGACATCTGAACGTCAGTTCCTTGTCAACTCAGTAAGAATTTGGAATTCATTGCCGCGAGAAATAAAAAGTATTAATAACACGAAGAAACTTAAACTTTACTTTAATAATGCATAGATTAAGTTATGTTCGCAAATTTATAAATATGTAAAACTTGAATTAAAATCAATATGTATGTAGCTACTGTACATTTTACAAGCTACACTATAAATAAGATATTGTATCTTAAAGTGTAAGCTAATCAAGAAATAAATAAATACTAAAAATACTAAATACTGATAAATACTTACGAAGTGATGTTCAACTAACAACTTGTTTGGCAGTACATGCTCATACAAATTTTATAAACTGGCACTAAGCCAACTATGCCCTTTGCATATAAATGTCTCTTAAGGAATAAGTTGTGCAATATTAAATACCACCACTAGGAATAAGCCTATGACTCTATCCATAAACTATAATCCAATCGATAAAAACGAAGTGAACAGAAACAAGTCGTGATAAACGTAATAATTTAATACCAGCAATCTCTTACATACACTCCGCTTCAACTGAATATGCTCAACCCTTTTTGAAAAGGCTTTTTTTGTGAAATCTCTCCATGCTTACTACTCCCTTAAGATGTTCGGAACCAAATTTAAAAAAAAAATATCCAAATAAAACTGCGAGTCGTATTTTCGCTCACTTGTAAAGTATTTCATTTGTAAAGAAGAAGTTTTTAAGTCAACGGAATAGGTACAACGACAATTTAATCTTTGTTTATGAGCGTTTTCAAGTTTAAATAAAAAATGTTAGTATTTTAAGTGAAATTCAATTTCTGAACTAAAATTCTAAGACAAATGGGTAGATCTACACGCCTTAACAGTGTTCAAAAGCTTGAATCGACTTCACCGAACGTGCAGGAGCTGATAAATTGGCCGAAGTCCTAATGGATTTTATTCTTACTTAAAAATGCAGATTCGTACACATAAAACAAGTTAGGTAAAATTAACCACAAAGACAGCAGCTTAAAGACGAGCAATTTTAAGGTGTGCATCTGGTTCTTGTGATTTTTAGGCAAAAATAAAACAAAAAATTGGCGTAAACGCAACAGTTTTAAGAGTTATTAAAATTGGAGCCATCCTAAACGAATTAAACTTGGTGGCCCTGCGGATTAGAGAAATTAAAAAGGTTTTCAAAAATTCATCACAACTGTGAAGGAGGTGTTGTTATATTGAAAGCTGCCAGTTATTATGGAACAGTTAAGATTGAGGTGGGAATCTTGGAAAGAAATTTTCTTAATTAATCTAACATTTTTTGAAACAAAACTTGGCATGTATTTTACTAAATTGTTTAAAATTTTGCGCCAAAGAATTCTTAATATCTGCAATTAAGTTAGCGTTTATATATCATCGAACTATATCAAAAGGCTGTAGGAAGTACCAACTACCAAAATTAACACAAACTTGTTTTATTCCACTCCAATAACAATTTTAAATTTTGTACCTATTGAGTTGACTCAAAAAATATTAATTTTTTCCTGGCAGAAGGCTTTGCAAGTGGGCGAAATAAAAACTAGAGGTTGATTTTGGATAATTATTTTGAAATTCTTTCCTAACATCTTAATGCAATAGTAAAAACCGACAGATGGCACGGTATCCATCAATATTTGGATGAAATGTAAAAAGTATTTTCAAACATTTTTGCGCGTATTTAGTTGAAGCGGAGTGTATATACATTGCAAATGCTTCTTAACGTAATTGTGCAAACCGGGTCCAAGTTTTTTATTTGTACCAACATAAAATATACTAAAAGGATCTAACTATGTATATTGTTCATTGGTTTCTATACTTACATTTTCTTACAGGTATGCTTATGTGGCTTCTCGACACATGAATTGACAGAAAACTGGAATCCACCAAAGAGCTGCTGTGGTTTGAATCCGTCTGTTGATGCTTTTTCATCCTCATCATCATCGGGGTCATCTTCGCTTTCTACACGATCAATACAAACATTTTGACTGCAAATACAAACAAAAATAGCGTATAAATTAAAATTTGATAGTCTTTGGTAAAATTACTATATACAAAATATAACTTGGTCTAAAAATATCAAAAGTCGACCGCCATTAACGGTTTTGTGTGTTCATTAGATTTTTGCCAAATTCAAGCTTCTTAGACTGAAAGAGTCCAGAGATCAGGAGTCATGCCAAGAATTCCAAAAATACACGTAACATAATGGATTTATAAAATCGAAGATTTTAAGATTTTATTTTATCTTGTTATTTCGTTCGATTTTGGTTTTTGAAAGTAAGTGGTAAGCGGTTGCAAATGCTGTCCACTTCAGTAAAACTAACATTGAATGGAATGTGAAAAAAGAAAGGTTTTTGATTTCACTTGAGTTTTTGAATTTTTGACAACCTTTTGGAAACTCCTTTCCAAGCTTTTACTGACCAAGCTACCTTTAGTAAGAACTAAGTCAGCAATTTTGTTCTGCCAAGTCCATAAAATAAAATAAAATAAAATAAATAAATTAGGTGGCGCAACAGTCCATGAAGGACCAGGGCCTAGTGACTTATAACTCTCAACCATCCCTGTGTGCGAGTAATGTTGTCAGAGATGGAAGGGACCTACAGTTTATATGCCGAATCCGAACGGCTAATTTGAGAAAACACTTTTCATGACAAGAATTACTCTTGGCGGATTTGTCAATTCCTCGCAAGAGGCAGTACCCGTGAAAAAGTTAGGTGGCACAGGCAGGGATTGAACCCAAGACCCCTTGCATGACAGTCCAACGCACTAACCATCACGCTACGGGTACTACATGCCAAGACCATATAATGTTCAAATATTAGACATGTGCATTCAAGAGGACACAAGCGTCCACAGGTTTTTTCTCAAAAACCTACCTCTGTCTACTAACTTCTTCTCTCACCTCCGACATATTCGGAGCCCAGGCGTATAAGGAGCGGTTATGACGGCTCTTGCCCTTGGAGTTAAATCAAAAATCATGCAAAGAAAAACCTTTACGGATGGATGTACTGTTGAAAACCCACGCAAATGATTTAAGGACAACGAACTTTGGATATGCACGTGGTAAGGTCCCTTAATAGACCACGTGCAGCCGAAGAATTAGCGGAGGCCCTAGACTACTATAAAGCAGATATCACCGCCATCCAGGAAATGAAATAGGGTGGGCCGGGCAGAAAGAGGATGAAAAACTGCGATATTAACTATGGTGACTGTTAGCGTGAAACCAACAACGCTTATTTGGATGCGGCTTTGTCATTGGGGTCAGACTTAGGAGGCGAGACGTTCTGGTAGCTAGTACGCAGTTCAAACATCTTGATATCCACAAGAGAGAATGGAAATATCCTGATCAATCTATACTGAAAACCTGATTGACAATATTGCGATCGACGTTAGACACGCCTCCAGCATCATGGTTGTCCGAACTTTCGGAAGCGCTAACATCAACTTGGACCAGTACCTCGTTGCTGGGTTTCAAGCAGCCACCAACAAGAAACCTCCGGTTTGAATATGTCGTTGAATGTCGGGAGGCAAATGAAGCCAAACAACAGGCACCCAAAGCGGCGCTGCATAGAAGGACGAGAACTGCTCACAAGCTCTATGAGCAGATGGGGAAAGAGGAACACCGAATTCTGAGAGGATGTTGAGAAGTTAAAAAGCAGAAATGAAGTTCGAAAGTTTTATGAGCAGGTGAAACGCAATTCACAAGTACATAAACCTCGAACCGAACTCTGCAAAGAATGCAAGTGAAAACATCATAAAAGAACCGCTGAGGATATGGAAGAACCACTTCTGCAGACTGTATAACGGCGACTACAAACCGAATTCCGCTGTCAGGCAGGATGATCCATTCAATATAGATGACGACAAAATCTTCTCTGCCGTAATATGTGAACGTCTAAAGCCCATCGTCAATATTCGTGGATTTAGACCAGGAATGTTTACAGTCGATCAAATATTCACTGTACGGCAGATCCTGGAAAAAACCTAAAAATATCAAATCATCCCCCATTTCTTCATCGATTTCAAAGGCGCATTTGACAATATCTACAGGGACGAGTTGTATAGAGCCATGTCTAGTTTTGGCATCCCTGCTAAACTTGTCCGTTTGTTCAGGATGACCATGGAGAATTCACGCTGCTCCATAAAGGGGGGAAACAACTTAAAAGAACCTTTCGATGTCATGTTTTAGACAAGGTGATGCGCTGTCAAGCGTTTTTTTTAACATCGTACTTGAAAGAATAGTGCAGAGCTCCCACGTCAACACTAGAGGCAATATCTTTCAAAAGTCTGTCGAAATTCTGGCGTATGCTGATGACATTGACATAATCAGAAGACCTCAACATGATGTCAATGGGGCCTATGCGAATATTGAAGCAGAGGCGACAAAAATGGGTTAAGCGGTTAATGAGGGCAAAACAAAGTACATGCTTTCATCAAGAAAGGATTTATAACACCGACGTCTCGGTCAAAACGTCACTATCGACAGATGTAACTTTGAGGTAGTTAAGGACATTGTCTGCATAGGCTCTACTATGAACACAGAGAACGAAAAATTACTCTTGCTTCTTTGGGTTAAGAAAGCAATTGAGTAGTAAGGACCTCTCTCTAGCGACCGAAGTGTCGCTATATAAGATCCTCATAATCATCGCTTAAGCTTACATTTTCTTAAATTTGGTTGAAATGTGGAATTCAATGCTACTCAAACTTCAACGATTTAAGAGCTGTGACCTTATAAGTATATATTATGTATTATGTAGATTAAAAGTGAATATACTTTAAGTTTGGTTTCTGATGGCTACCTTTTATATACTTTTTTTTTGGGAGAGTGAAATACAAAGAAGTGAAATAAAATTAAAACATTTTTAAAAGTAAATTTGTCAGTACTTTCGACATAATTTTACACAATTTAACAGTGCCACTACTGTTTCACCCAAACCTGTGCCTGATGTTCAGAACGTAAATAATATTTTTATTTTTTTTCGTTCGCATAATATTATAGTCTTCAATTGAGGAAATCACTTATTCTGCCTAAAGTAGATAATAAGTTAACGCCGAACGCTGCAAATTTTAGCGTTAACATCATGTACCCCATCATCATCATCATCATCATCAGTGCTGCTTTCGTAGTCGGCTTTTTCGCTTAATTGACATCATCAGTAACAATAAAATTGATGCCATCGCCCGCCATTGAAACTGAAAGCGACTTGTGCTACCAAATGAAAAGTGTATTTGATTATTTGTAAATAAGAACTTAAAGCATAGTAAACTATACAGTCAGTTTGTGTTTAAATAAATTCATTCATTTGTTTGAAATGGGATCAGTGTGATGTACCAAGAAACAAACAAACAAAAAAGTTTACGTACATATGTCAAAGCCTGAGCATGACGCCAGAATGCACTATTGAGATGGAAAATTAATATTTGAATCTCGAGGTGGAATCTTAACGTAATTTTTGAATTTACTAATTATATTTCCAATAGCCATGTTTTTTTCGTATTCCATATATAGTACAGTGACAAATTGCCAAAAAAACGATCCGCAGTAGTCCGGTTTTTATATTTGAAAGTTGATACAATTGAATATTTGCCAGAATAATTTATCAAAAAATTCCAAAAAAAAAATAGCGAAATTCAGACCAGGGGTGAAGTCGTGTAAGCTGATTTTTGATAGTTGACTATCAAAATCAAGAAAATACGTCTGTGTAATGTGATAGCCGATTTTAAAGTTTTAACCAAACAATTTGACATAAAATAAAAACTTTAAGAAGGGGGTTTGTTCGTAGAATACTACATTAACATGTGGTGTTGAAGCGAGCTTGAAGCTCGCCTTAATTCTTTATATACGTGAATCAAGTTGAAATGAGCTTGATTCGCCTCTATTCCGGTCGGGGATCGGAGTCGAGTCAAAATTTGTGAAGAAAAACCTGTGGGGAGGAGTTGGTTTTACAGATAATGTGTTATGGTCTGTTTATTTGCGTGTTTGTGTACAAAAAATATAGTTTTGTTTTAATCAAATTAAAAAAAAATGCACATGGAGTAGGTAGCATTTTCTTATATGGTGCTGAAATATTCAGTTTTTCATTGTTTAACACGAATCAAACTATCTCACTTGCACTTCATAAGAAACATCGAAACACCATTTGCATTTTAGAAAGTGCTGTCAAACTTAATCATTTTTAAATCTTCTTGTGCGGTGGAAACACCAAAAAGATTTATTTAATCTAAACTGAGATTATCTTTTCTATTGTTTTCTCTTGCAAAATAAGCCCAGTTATACCATTTTCATTAACGAAACTAAATAATATCAACAGTAACAGATTGATTTTTTCCCCAATGGAAAACACATGATTCCAAATGCACAACTACTCAACAAACACAGCCATCGAGATACAAATGCAATATCAATCGTATCAACATTTGAGAACGAAATCATATAAAATCCATTCGAGACTCGTATAAATGTCAAAAACCCATGTGTAGTTAAATTCTACTTTAACTTTTGTCGGTAGTATTCATACTGCGGATATTGTTTTTGTCATTCGTGTAAAATCCTACTATACTATTAATACATTTTCCAACAAAACACGGGTAATGTGTGTCAATTTGTCTAATTTATTACTGAAATAGATATATAGCGCTAAAGGATAAAATAGAATCCCACTATGGATGGACTTTTGGCGTTTATTCGAGTCTCGAATGCAATGTTGTTGCTTTTGTTCTTAGCTGTTAGTTCGATTGATCACTCAATTGTATTTCAATGGATGTGTTCATGGAGTAGTTATAATTTTTTTTAGATTAGATTAGATTAGAATTGATTTTATTCATAATTAATAAAATTAATATAACATTTTAATATAAAACAAAATCATTAGACATGGCTATCTGCCGTCTACCGAATTGACTATTTATATACTTTTACAATATTATTTATTTTTTAAATTTGACTTTAAATTTTATAATTAGCGATTTTTAATTTATTTAAATTAACAATTATCACATAATAATAAGAATAAAAAAGGTGTTTCATCAGAAAAGTCCTTGTAAGATTCTATTTCGATATCTTAAAGCAATTGTGCACAACTGATACAGTTTAGAAACATTCATTTGATTTAATTCGAATATGACTTCCTCAATGCAATGGTTAGAAAATCTTTTCCAAAGATACATCTTTTTTTTTTATTATTTATTTATTTATTTATTTAATCTACAAGCAATATTACAACTAACAGATATAAGCACTCCAAGAGCAAATTAAAAAATGAATAAATATAATACTTCAGTTTTAAATTTATTACGATTAAGATTAAAAAAGTCAATATTTGAAGAGACTTCATTGAAATATACAATAGATCTTGATAAAGTTTCATTACTACCATAATTTGTCATGTGAATTCTCTCTCTCATAGACCTAGCGGGACCATAGACCAAGCTCTCATAGACCTAGATTGGTACCAAGGCAAGAAGAGATGGACATTTAATATGGTAGCATAGTAAGTCTCTAATAAGCATTACACTATGAATTTTTCTTCTTGATTGTAACGACTTTATTCCAAGTAATTGGCATCTAGCCTCATAACTAGGACTAAAGTTCCAACCCATTTTCTTAAATATATATTTTGTAAATCGACTTTGAATCTTTTCAATCCGATCAGAATGAACTGTATAAATAGGACTCCAAATAACATCTGCGTATTCCAAAATTGATCAGACGAGAGATATATACAAGGATAATAACACGAAAGGATCTTTAGTCTTTTCCATTTCGTTTTATGAAACCTACCAGCGAGTTGGCCTTAGGAACCAAATAATCGAAATGACTTTTAAAAGAAAGTTGTGAGTCAAGAATAACTCCTAAGTCTTTTATGCTTGAAACCCTATCTAAATCCACAGATTCAATTGCATAGTTGAATAACAAAATATGTATGAGATTTTCTGGAAAAATAAATCGTGTTACACTTTTTGATATTCAATTTAAGGCTATTGATGTGACACCAATTTGATAAAGAATCAATGTCAGATTGCAAAAGTTGACAATCGCCCAAACTCGAAACTTTTGAAAATATTTTCAGATCGTCAGCATATAATAAACATTCACAATAATTAAAGACCGAGACAATATCGTTAACGAACATTATGAAAAGGAGCGGACCTAGGTGGCTACCTTGCGGGACACCTGATTGTGGTGCAAATTGTGGTTAAGCTGGCAGTAAACCGTACGATGTAAGGAGTTTGAAGCTTCAATCATGTACTTGGTTTTAGCTGCTTCATCTACCTTGGAAATAATTTGGTACATGTCCTTTTTTAATTTGGAAAGGTCCTCGACATTACAAACCAAATTTATTCCACAATTTTCTGCCAATTCAAGCCATTCGCGATACCATCCACTCCTTGAATTGATATCCTTAAGAGCTGATATTTTGGGTAAACGATAGTCTGCCAAATTTAAGCTTCTAATTATGTAATCCACTTGCAGTTTAATGTTTTCACAAAAAGTGGAGAAATTCCCGTTTCTAGCATTATGACATAGTTCGGTGTGTTGGCTGGGAAATAGAATGCATCTCAATAATCACATTTGCAATCCTATTGTTTCTCGCACGCAACGCTCTTACACCAGAGATTACAGCTGGATTACTTGATTGGAGCAACTCCAAGCATAGTTGTTTGGCTTTATCTGCCGGGTTCTCATCATTGTAAGCTAGCAAATGAACAACAATATTCATTTCTGTTGACTTCTTCTCCATATATTCAATCTGTTTTTCCAAAGAACTGCAGCGATTAGCCATTTGATTTAATTGGGTTTGCAATGCACAATTGGTTTGATGCAACGTTTGTACTTTAGCGTGAATGCCTTCAATGTCGGCTTTAGTGGGCAAATTTCGAAGTCTTTCGTCTAATAACTCGGAAATTGAGCTTACCATTAGAGACTTAAGTTCAAGAACCGTCATACTCCCAACATCGGCACTCCGTTCGGAGCTCTGGATTACCATTTCATTGCCAAAAACATTACCATCGTTAGAAGTATCCATACATTTTCTATGTCTCTTTGCCGAAGATGTTAATTCCGCCATATTTTCTTGGTTGATTTTGACAGGAGTTCGTTGCAAGCCGCCGGGCATTTTAATTTTTGAATTTTATAAGAATTGAGCAATTGACTCACCTATTTTCTCAAATGCAAAATTTACGTGGCTTTATACGTTTTTGGTTTTGTTAAATTTGTATTTTATTTCTCATTAAAAATCAGCTAATTATTGAAATTAAATTGGACCTTTACTAAACACAACTTATTGTCAAAACACTCGCGTTACCAAGTTATAATTTTATTTTTCCATTTGACAAACAAATCGATCTTTATTTCTTAGATCACAGAGGACTCCGCATTGTCATAAATTAAAAGCGGTTTCTCGCTTACGTAGTATTCAATTATATTTTTTTTCTTTTTGTGTCTGTTCAGTTTTAAAGTAGCCTTACCTTACTCCGATTATATTAAGCGATATTTGATGAGCGATTTCAAAATAAAAAAAAGGCTGGGATGCGACCCCACTGATAACTTTCCACCCCCTCTGTTGTTGTTTTCGTACGTTTTCGTGTTTTGTTAAAAAAGTTTTCAGTTGAATTTTTCTAAAAAATTAACTAAAAATGACCAACAATATTTCGCATATGATGAAATAGTTTGATTTTAAAATCTATTTTTGTTAACGAGCTTTTTAGTCGAAAACTAATTTTTACCAGTTTTATTAGCAATTATTGAAAGTTTTTATTACAGATTGGAGTTTTCCAAAAAAATTAAGCACAAAATGAAATAATTTTTAAGTCAATACCTTCATTTATTCACGAGATATCGAGAATTGAATATCAATTTTTACCAATTTTGCGTACGATTTTTGTAAATTTTAATTTTTATGAAAAACCCGACTGTTGGATTTTTATAAAAATGTTACTGAACGTCGAAAAGATATTTCAGTCGAAAATAAGTCGGATGTCAAAAACGTTATTCTTCGTTGCATAATATTATTTTGGAGATAAAATTATTTGTCGTTCGTAAAATAAAGCTTCCCGAACGTACGAAAATACGAACATACACAAGCACACACAGATATCTATCTAAAAATCTTGTATTTAGATTCTAGGGACTTTGCCACAAAAACTATTTCCAATCCAATGTTTTGAAAGAAAGACATTTTTTTTTGATACATTTTAAAAAATTTGTTGTTAAATTTTACTCACCCTCCCCACCATGGTACATTTGCAGTTTCATCAATTCCAAAATTAATGTTTCCAAACGGTGAAAACAAGGAATTAGTGAAGAAGGGGTTGTTGCCGGATGGAAAAATTGCTGGAAAGAATGGATTGCTTCCGGGTGGTGAATTATCTCCAGATATAACAACATCCGCTAAAAAAAAAGAAATCAAAACCGTATGGAAATGTGTTAGAATAGTAAGTCATTTAAGAAATGTAAATCAAATGGAAATAACAAAAACTGAAAAAATTAAATGACTGTCAAACTAAATTGAAGAAAAAGTCCCATAAAGAAACATTCATACACTCCGCTTCAATTGATTATGCACAAAAAAATTTGAAAATATTTTTCCCAAATATTGATAGGTACTGTGCCATCTGTTGGTGCTAACTACTCCCATACAATTTTAAGAAAAGAATTATCCAAAATCAACCACTAGTACAAAAATTAAAATTGTTATTGGATTGAAATAAAACAAGTTGCTGTTAAGTTTGGCAGTTGATACTTCCACTGTTAGTTTTTATTAAGGTAGATAGATAAGTTCTTTTTTTTTCCAATTTTCTTATAAGTACAATATTTCATAATAAAAGATATACAATTTATTATTATTAGTTTTTATTAATTTCGTAAACTTTCCGTTGTTGTTCAAGTAGCGGTTTTTTCTTAAGTTTTAAAACATATAAGGTGGCTCGAATTTGTATAACTCTTCAAACTGTTGTGAGACTTGCATTTGCGCAAATGAAGAATCTGAAAAATTGATCGTCTTCAAGCTACTGTGTTTGCAGTTCTTTTTTTTACCTCCCTTTATGTTTTATCTATACAAATCATTATTTTTTAATTAATAATAAAAGCCATTAAGAATTCGGCCAATTTCATCAGCTGTTGCATTCCCAAATAGGCTTTGATGTCTAATTAAATGGATTTAAGCTTTTGAAACACTGCTAAGACATGTAGATCTTTTTCTTTGTATGAATACCCCTATAATGATTAAACACAGTGCGAGCAATTAGAAAAGAGGGACAGAAACAAATTTACAGATATGACACAATGGTCTGATGTGCCTAGAGGTGATAATACACTGATCGCATATTTATTAGTATCAGAGGTAAGAAACAAGTTTAGAGTTTTCGCAGGAATCCGATTGATTGTCAAATATCTGAGTCAGGTGGTACTCAGCAAAAATCTTGACATACATACCTTCGGGTGTTGTCTGACCAGAATAGCGCAGTCACGAAGAATTGTGTACGTTGAAATCGCCCGTAACAACGATCTCACTGTGCGGAAAATAGGATACTATTCTCTGGATAGAGTTGGACAGTGAGTCAAATTCGTTGGAAGTCGAATTGCAACCAGACTTGGGCTACGATAAATAAAACAGGTATGAATGATACGTCTTTGGACTGTGAATTTAAATCACATATAATCAAAATTTGTGTTGATACACATACCATACTGTGGTAGAAGTTGATAAGCAACACCATTTCGTACATATACGGCTATACCATGATGAGAGAAGAAGAATGGCACTAAGCTATAACCGTGAAGGTTAAACTCCGAATGCGGTCGGTGGTTTCATCAAACTGAGTCT
The DNA here is from genome assembly GCA_920104205.1 of Eupeodes latifasciatus. Taxonomy (NCBI): domain Eukaryota; kingdom Metazoa; phylum Arthropoda; class Insecta; order Diptera; family Syrphidae; genus Eupeodes; species Eupeodes latifasciatus. The sequence continues at coordinate 172,515,125 of OV049924.1, read as the reverse complement.
TGCTTAGTGCCAAAACAGCTGGCCTGTTCAAAACAGTATGAACTTATGCAGCATGGAATCAGAACTACCCATATGTCTTAAAATTGTTGATCAGAAATTGAATTTCACTTAAAAACCACTAAAATTGTTGGTTCAAACTATCAGAACAACGATGACGTTGTTGTTGTATCTATTCAGCTGCCTCAAAAACTTCTTTACATATGAAATACTTTATACAAGTGGCGGAAACAAGACTCGCAGTTCTATTTGGATATTTTTTTCTTAACATCTTGGCCTTGTACATGAGAGCGAACAACAAATGGACGAACAAACGTGATTTTACACATTTCAAAAAGTCAATTTCAAACAAAAACACATTTAAATTATAAGAAACCAATTGACACTAATGTAAGGATAATAAAATTTGCATTTTGTTCTCTAAAACAGGAAAATTTTGTAAAAACAGTTTGGTAGAGTAGTATTCACATGAGCGCGACCAACGAACGACGAATGAATTACAAAATGTGAGTTTATATACGTTTGAAGACATATTTCCACACAAATTCTTAACAAAACGATAGCAATATAGTTTCTATTTGATTTATGATGCATACTTTTACTTTTCAATATCATATATTAATAAATTTAAGAAAACAAATTTATTCGCCGCGAAAAAAATTGTAGCTGATACGAACTGTCAAACTTTATTCGCGTTCCACATTATCCACACTCGCAACGAATAAAATAATTGCGCCTACTTAACCTAAAAAAATAACGAAAATCATGAAAATAAATATACATCAGCAAGTGTTCATATATGCGTTTCGCCCGGTGTGATGGTTGGGCTCATCAGAAGATGACCATTACACCTTGTCTTGACGCATAATTTCCCGAATTAATCGAGATACCATATAATTCGAGCTACATAAAGCAACTGCGAATTATATTTATTTTCATGATTTTCATGATTTAAATCATTTTTATTAAAAATAAACAGTGTTCAAGAAAAAACTATTTGACTGTTTACAGTAAAATATTTCTTTTTCAAAGAAGCCTATAGCACGGCAATAAGCATTGCTACAATTTATATTCTCTGAAGACTTGTAGCAACCATATAATTCGCAGTTGCTTTATGTAGCTCAAATAATATGGTATCTCGATTAATTCGGGAAAATATGCGTCAAGACTAGGTGTAATGGTCATCTTCTGATGAGCCCAACCATCACACCGGGCGAAACGCATATATGAACACTTGCTGATTTATATTTATTTTCATGGTTTTCATGATTTAAATCATTTTTATTAAAAATGAACAGTTTTCAAGAAAAAACTATTTGACTGATTACAGTCAAATATTTCTTTTTCTAAAAAAAATCATTCTTGTTTTGGTTTCGGTGGTGAATGGTGTTCGGCTATCAAACTTCATTCGCGACGAATTAAAAACTCTCAAAAAGAAAGAAATGTCAAAATCGACGAATATTCGTTCATTCGTTGGTCGTTCTCATGTGAATATTGCTTAACGAATTGCAGTGTGGTTGCGTTTCGCGTTCCACATACCATCCACACGAATAAATTGTTCGCGCGCAACTTAAGCTATTATTTTAAATTGATCGTGTACTTAAAATAAACAATATAAATAAAATTACGTAAAATTAATTTTGTAAAATTATTTAATTATATTCTAATTATTTTCACTCACCTAAAGAATCAGCTGAATCTGGACTGCTGTCGATACGCCCCAATGTTCCAAAATTTTCAATCTCGTCTTCAAGGCTATAAATAATAAAAAAAGCTGGTATAAATATACGTAAATAATTCAATAGCTCAAAACAAATGAGAATATTTTGTGCTATAAAAATAGAAGTATGTAAATTAATACAAAAATAGTGTTAAAGGCAAACTTTTTCGATTTTATAGCTTTACTTTGAATACAAAGTAATTTGCATCTACCGGCAATCTACATATGTATGTAGATATAAAAAATAAAACAAACCTTGAATTGTTGTTTGTTTAATCTAACCACTTTTAAGAACTGATTTATTACCATCAACAATAAGAGATGAAAGAATAATTCTACCTAAAATTTGTGATTCACTATCAACAATTATATGATGTTCGTCATTATTTGTGTGGCTTATTTTTTTGGAATTCCTTTTTTGGTGCTATAATTTATTCCTGAAAAATACGGTACTTATTCGGCAGCTGATTTATTCTGATGATGACTTTGAGCTATACGTTTAAGGACTAAAATTACTAATAGTTTATTCTTAAGGTGTATTTTGATAATCAAATTAATTTATCGCATATACATAAACTCTCAAATGTACCTACATAGCTTGAGAATAATGTTGTTTGGGTTTGATGTTTTTAGAATATTTTGATATTTCTTTAGAGTTCATTAGCTTAAAGGTATGTACATATACCTTCCCCAAGACTAAAACATTACTTCAGTCAATTCCAAAAATTCAATAATTTAGCTTTACTAGCAACCCCAGTTTTTAACTAATTCAACCATTTGTCCCTTCAAGCTTTAAGAAAATCCTGCAACTCATCTGGAAACCTTTTTCTTACTTAATCACATCACGTCCTTATTTAATTTTTAATCAGGAAAAATAAAGTACCCGTGGCGTGATGGTTAGTTTAGTGCGTATGGCTGTCATGCCAGAGGTCTTGGGTTCGATCCCTGCTTTTGCCATCTAAAGTTTTTTCACGGGTAGGTACTGCCTCTTGCTTGGAATTGACTAATCCTCCAAGAGTAATTCTTGGCATGAAGAGTCCTTTCTCAATTTGGTCGTTCGGAGTCGGTTAAAAACTGTAGCTTCCCTCTATCCCTGACAACATTACTCGCACACAGGAATGGTTAACAGTTGTAAGTCACTAGGCCCTAGTTCTCAACGGACTGTTGCGCCACCTAATTAATTTAGTTTTAAAAATAAAAATATGATAAATGACATTTATAAGAAGTAAAGCTCTGTGAGCCTTTATATTAAAATATAACTATGATTATACTCAAAATTTTAATATTTGAAGATCCATTTACTAAAATTTTCTTACTTTTAATTATTTCTTAAATTAAAATTCATCTGAATCCAGCTAGAACAGTGATACTGCTCAATATAGAAATCTTAACTAAAGCTGTGCCTATATTGTTGTCATTTATGATTGATAATACTTTAAAAGTAGAGCAACAGAGATTAAATTGAAAGCATTAAAACAGATGAGATTATTTCAAATAACGAGTAGAAGCTGAAAATTATTAAAGAAGTAGCTTGTTGCACATACAAAAGTATAATTTGCTCATTAATACAAAATCTACTAGGTATATCAGGAAAAAACTAACGGGTGTTATTTTAGACGTGTGGTTTTAAATTGGACAATACTTTTTCTGAGTTGGTCTTTTTGACAGCTCTCAACATTCTTACATTGATTTACTACGAACATCGTTTGCAAATTATGCAAATTTTTTACCCAAACAATGGTTCAGTTTGCGTGACTCATCAATTTGTTAAAGGAAACTTTTGGTGAGCGCATTATCTCGCGTCGTCGTCGTGGGCCTATGGCATGGCGTGACATTCAAGATCGTGTAATTTAACTATGCTTGACTATTTTTTATGGGGTTATGTGAAGTGGGTTGTCTTGGACAACTTGGGCGATTGACGACTGGATTGGAAGAGAATATTCGATGCGTACAGCCGTGGCGGCCACTTGCCCGAAATAATTCATAAATCATATTGGTTAATCCCTTATCTTTATAACAAAGCCCAATTCTTGGCCATAACATTAATTTATATTCGTTTTAATTTTTCTTGAAGAACACACGTCTAAAAAAAAACCCCCTGACTTTCCTGACTTCAGACCAGGAAAGTCCACCATCGATCTAATATTCCCATTACCTAGGAACTTCAAATCGATATCTACCATCTCTTTATCGATTTTAAAGCTTCGCATGAAGAGGGAACAGCTTAACAGAGCATTGTCTTGTTTTGGAATCCCTGTCAAAATTATCTGTTCGTGCATAATGACAATGGAGAATGCACGCTGCTCCAGGTCGGAAAAGATCTCAACGATGCGTTTGATGTCAAAGAAAGTTTAAGTTAAGGTAATGCACTGTCATGCGACTTCTTCAACATCGTTCTGGAAAGAATATTGCAAAACTCAACCTAGATACGCCGATGATATTGACATAAATGAAAGATCAAAGCCTGATATCAGTAAAGCGTTTATGAGCATTGCGACGAAAACGGAGAAGATGGGTTTAGCGGTAAATGAGGGCAAGACCAAGTAAAAAAGGAAATTGAACGTTTTGGACAAAACGTAACCATGGACAGCTATAGCTTTGCGCTAGTTAAGGACTTTGTCTACCTAGGCACCGCTATAAACTCAGACAACGACACCAGCGCTGAAATCAAACGAAGAAACATTCTGGCAAATCGCTGCGTCTTTGGACTTAGAAGGCAATTGAGTAGTAAAGTCCTCTCTCGAGCATCTAAAGTCATCATCTATAAGACACTCATCATATTGGTTCTCATTTATGGCGCTGAGATTGGACCCTGTCAAAAAAAGATGAGGACGTCTTAGGATTCTTTGAGAAAAAAATTCTTCGTGTGATTTTTGGTCCCGTATGCATAGATGGAGAGTGGAGAAGAAGATACAACGACGAACTGTACGAGCTGTATAGCGACACTGACCTGGTTAAAATAATAATGGCTGGTCATGTAGAGTGAATGGATATCAACGCTCCAATTTGGAAGGTCTTCGAATCCAATCCCAAGGGACGCCGCAGTAGAAGAAGACCGCGACTCAGGTGGCGCACGCAGGTGGGAGAGGACCTCAACCAACTTGGCGTGCGAAACTGAGACAGCTAGCTAGAGACCGAGCTGGCTGGAGACGCATGTTGGTTGAGGTCCAGGTATTCTTTAAGACTAAACGTCCAAAAATACACCCTTTACATACATTGAGAAACGAACAAATCAAACTAATAAATAAACAATACTATAAACTCCTAAAGCTTGCTGACAATTTAAGCTAGCCAACTTACAAACGTATTACATATGTATGTATGTATGCATACTTTAAACACAACAAAATAAAAAACAATCTTTTAAGCTATGCAATTTAGTTGAATATAGAAGAAGTTATTTCATGCTGCACTAAAAGAGTTATAAAATTAGTACCTACAACAATAATCCATACCAAAATCTATTTGAAGAAAAATTACTTATGTATATAAGAAAACTAACTATTGTTTTCCCATGGTACACTTTTTTCGCATGGGAACACATTAAAATTGTAAGCAAGCCCACTTTTTTAAACATTTCTAGGAATTTTCCCTGTTTTCTCTTGTTGAATTGTTTCTACACATACTACACTCCGCTTCAAATGATTACGCACAAACATTTTTTCCAAATATTGAGGGTTTGTGTGACATCTGTCGATGCTTACTTCTCCTTTAAGATGTTAAGAAAATAATTTCAAAAAAATATCCAAAGAAAACTGCGGGTCACGTTTTCACCCACTTGTAAAGTATTCCATAAGTTAAGAAGAAGTTTTTTTTAACCAATTGATTAAGCACAGCGATCTGTGTTTTAAGATCTATATGCTTTTGAAGTGTTTCAAAAGCTAAAATCCACTTGATTAGATACCAAGACCAAAACGCAAGTCTCTCGACAATTTTAAGAGTTATTAAAATTCGAACTACTTGACGAACAACGGAAAGTAATGCTACTAGAGTTTTTTAGAACTCAAACAATCTTGAAAAAGAATGTTATCACGTGGTTTTTTAAGACAACAAAACAATTTATTTTCGGTGGCCCTGATGGTTCAACCTTTTACTTTCACAATTTGAAAAGATAAAAAGGTGTTAAAACCTTCATCAAAACTGTAATTTTCGTAAATAATCTAACATTTGTTGACCCATAAACTGGGCCTACGAACATGATAAAGCGGCTTTTCCCTGACGTATTTATCTGATCTGGTCATCAGTTAAAAGACAAAAAGACGCAAAATTTTAAACAACCTATTGTTAAAGGTTTAACAATTAACTAATGATAGTTCATAAAAATAAACAAATCTTTTAAATAAACAGACCTATTCATTGGAATTACTAACTGTTGACTTGATCATTCCATCCACTGCTCTTATAAGAATAAATGTACAGATTTCATATGGATCTAGAAAATTGCTAAAAGTTAAAGTAGCCATTCCGTGATTTTAACTTTAACAAATTGCTAAGAGATAGTAAGAAGAAACTATTGTTTAATTTGGGATAATTCTTTTCAAATTCTTTTCTTAACATCTTAAGGGCGTCACAAGAACCCTAATTATTTTCAAAAATTTGTGTGCGTATTCAGTTGAAGCGGAGTGTACTATGTAAGTACATTAAGTTCAATAAAGGTATGAAAAATAAACAATTTTAAGATTTGTTTGTTTAAAAACATACAAATGTTCTCTTTGGACAATTTACATTAAATTAATTTGTATATTTATTTATGGGAAGACATTAGGTTATTTCTGACAAATAAAAAAAGAAGATTTCTTAAGAAAATATCATCAATGAATTATGGCTATGGAATGACGCCGTATTTGGCCTAAAGCTTCATGCTCTTATGAGCTCGTTATTCTAAAGTCGGACTTTTTATTCTTTTCAGGGTTAACAACACTCTTATATTTAATTAAAATTGTTGGTAGTTGATGTATAACACCCAATTCGTTTTTAAAATATGAAGACATGGTAAAACTGTTAACAAACAAATTTATCAAACTTTAAAACAGCATTTTCTTTTAAATTTAATTACTTGTACCTAACAACATTTAGTGTTCTAAAGAATGAATATTTTCAAGGTTATTTTCAAAGTTATATTTGATTGAATAAATGTCACCTGCATCTTTCATGGTACAAAGACCACACCATTTTAATGAAGTCTTAAAACAGATACAACTGTACTGTAGCAGGTAGACGACTTATAAACCTACACATGTATTTTACTAGTTTAAAATTACATTCATACATTTATGTATGTGTATTTAGTTGACTTATCCCAACCTTTCTTTGTCTTGTTAAAAATATCTATCTCAAACAAAATCTCTGTAACTAGAAATGATTTTATTTTGACTAGACATCAGGATCTCACGTTCCAAGTGCAATGAAGGAAATGGTTTGGTTTGGTGTTGCTACAGCTCTTGAAGGATTTGTATAAAACGTATTGCACTAAATGCCGCCAAAAAACTTCCATTTGGTTTTTCTTTTGTATTATTAAACAGAAGTGATGTTGATGCATTTCTCAAACACTTGTATTGTATTGTATTTTGTATTTATTACATACTATTTAAAAATAAAATTTACAATATAAAATTAAAACTTACAATGAAGTTGACAATTCGTTGTCATTTTCAGATGTAAAAATTATAAAATAAAGGATGGAATAGGTAGGAAGCCAATTTTCAAATTCAAATTTCAGTCCGTTGTGTCGGGACTAGTCAACAGAGCAAATGTGATTTGTGAAAATGATCATCGTGAAGAAGAGTTAAAACACGTTGAAGCTCTTTTGAAACATGGTCATAGTTTAAAACAAATATGTTTTCGAAACCAAAACAAAAATTAGAAACTTCAACAAAACCAAATGGAGAAAAGAGAGCAATTCTTCCATATACAAAAAAGGTGTTTCTGAAGCAATCTCAATAATCTTATTTAAGCAAAGCATACAATCAATTTTCAAGCCACCACACAAAATCCGCCAACTTCTAAGATCGCTAAAAGACAAAAACCTTTTCAGAACCCAGAAGTTAACTCTGTGCCATTTGGTTGTGGTTCATCTTATATATAGCATTTAAACATAATTTCATACGTTTCGATCAGGCTTAATTAATTGCCACGCCATGATTTTATGTTCCTAGATTGGTACAAGAGGCAATTTGAAATAAAAATGCACTCCAACTTCAATCGTGATCAAAGTTTTAATCTTTCACCTGCTTTACTTCCTGAAATCCATACATATATTCGAGTTCTTAAAGATTATTTAAGAAGTATCTGCTTAAGAAATTGTTTCTAGTGTGGCTTAAGCATAGTGCTGGGATCTGGGAAGTAACATAAGAAGTGTACTGCATCTTCTTGTTCTTTCTCATTATTGCCTCTTTTGCAAATATCATCGGTGGTAGCCGCATTTTATTTGTATGGTAACCCAACATCATGTGACGTGTTATTATGCTTAGAAACAGTCGTAAGGATTTCATTTTGATTTATCGAATTTGTTTTTTTATAGTTTTCTGGACGTGCGACCGTAATTTCTCGGAGTATCTTGTTTCCGATGATGCCTTTTAATTTTCAGAATGGGGTGCCTATAGTTTAGTCTATACTTAGTTGGTTAAGTGGTGTACCTATCCTCGCCAGCTCATCAGCTCTCTCGTTTCCATTATAAAAATATTAAATCTATACCATTAACTAAATTATGGCATCATTAGCTTGATCATTCTACCGTTATCAATATTCCAGTTTATCAACAAAATGCATTTGTAATGAAGTAAAATATCAAAATTTGTATATCTAACTACGAAGGGTCCGTATGTTTAAAAGAAAATTATACAATTTTTGAAGGAAACAATGTATTTTAAAATAAATTCTGTACAATCGAAATTCCGTATGCTACTGTTTAAGACTGTAATCAAAATACTGACAATTTATAAACAACTGTATATAAAAGCATAGTTCTGTTGTAAAGCTTTCCTTAGAAAAAAGCTAGAACTCGATTGCTTTATTATTTCTGTGCTGAAAGGGCAAAGGCTCTTCAGTTGACTTAAGTGGTTTTAGCTATTTATTCTTTTTTTATATATTCCTTCCAAAAACTAGTTTTGTTGACCCTTGTTTACAAATCTTTTTAAACAAGAAAGTTATGACCTTTCGTAAAATAACTTAAGTTTAATTGGTAGGGTTTTGCAAAAGGTTAAATAAATAGAGTATGATTGGTCTTATGTATCAATTTATTTTATTTATCAGATAGCAGGCAGAAATGATTTTGGTAAAATATCTTAAGTTGTTTTTATGTTCGATATTAATCAAAAAATTAAATACGCTTATGTCGATTTAAGATATTTTACCACAAAACTTTTCTTGCGTTTATATTTCTTGTTTTGAATCAAGATTTTTACCATATTAAATAAATACAAACAGTAATAAAAATAACAACCCAAGAACATCTTAAGAAACTAGGTAAATGAAAAACTGTAAAAGTTGTTTCGCTAAATACATTTAAGTAAAAAAAACACTTATCAAAATTTTATTTTATTATTTAAATAATTGTATACATAAAGGCAAAATTACTGAAAACTATCTTCATATCGTATCTTCATATGGTTCTTAATTTTTTTTAAACAAAGATTGCAAGTTAAAAAGCCACTTTCTGAAAAACTTTCTTTTACCTTTTGAACACAGATTTATTGAAAATCTTTTTCGTCACAAAGTTAAAAAAGTTAGAACTTCAACAATGTTTTGTATATTTATAACTTTAACCTTTGAATCTATATTTAATTTAAAAAATAAAACCAGCTAAGTGTTTAAGTGTTTTGAACGTACAATATTTTGTTTTTACATAATTTTGAAATAAAGTAAGTTGAATATAGTATTGTGACGCATATATTATTTTATTGGTTAAAGTAACGTGTGTTTAATTTTATAATACCACTGAATATTGTTGTCATACGCATATCAATGAGTATATTTTTAATGAGTGTAAGACTATATTCAACTACTTTTGCAACGCATTACCATTATTCAAAGTAGGGTGCTTCTACAAAGAATAAACCCGTCACCGACAGCTTAAAAGTAGACAAAAACAAAAACTAAATTAAAATCGGTACAAAGAACAACAAGTTCTGCAAGTAGGTTAACAACAACGAGTATTTTATTATTATTATTCTTTTTTTTAAAAACAATCATAAGACATGTCACTAAGTAAAAGAAAAAAACCTTTGAATGACTAACAGTTTGTTCTTATAAAATTATTTCAGGGAGTACATCGAGATTCATAGAATTGTTCTTGTAGATTGAAGAGATGACTTTTAAATTTAAAAAAAAGATGATTAATGATTAGTCAATCAAAAAAAAAAATGATTTATATATATAAAAGGTCTAAAAGATCTATTGACAAGCAACATCAAACCCTCTCATTATAATATAAATAAGATAAATTAAGCCGGCTGACTGGGATGGAATCGATTCGAAAAAATGCATACCAAAATAATAAAGATGGTGGCAAAATTAGAGCTTGGACGCTTAAACCGCAATAGCAGTGCGTAGGACTGAGTGAAATAGCCTCTACAAACTACAGAAACCTGACAAATACAGAAATTGACAACATTTACAATAGATGGACGAAACAATAAATCGAACGATGGAACGGACGATACCTAAGTACAAAGAACGGGACCAAATGGACGCCTATAGAAACGCGACTATAAACGCACTACATGTGCACAAGAGTGGCTTACTAACAAGACTCAAAAACTTGTACATACGATTCACAGACCCACACAACTTGGAGGTTAGGACACTGAAGTCGTCAATAAAAATATCAATAGGTTGATAAATTACAAGTAATGGGATCACAAGATTCTGTCAGCTAATTCCAGTGAACCGAGTATGTTTCCTAAAATGAACCAGATATTCAGAAAAAAAGAATGATAATGACGTTCCGTGTCTGATACTCCAAGGAACTGAAGGGAACAGAGACGTACTTATTACAGCGCAAATAGATCCAGAAGAAGCCATTTTTGATGATGAATTTTACATAATTTAAGTTCCGAAGGCAAAGGTTGAGTCAGTGGGAGCTGCTTTCCAGCAAGTGTACAAGGTAAATGTTAGCATTCGCCCTAACCACGACCTGGAAAACAGAGCCTTACTTTATCACTTTTACCTTCGAAATGACACAATGCGATCTGAAAACCACGGTTTCAAGTCGTTCAATGACGATTTCTTGGCAAATGCCATAATAGCCGAGCAAACGGGATCAAGTCCATTGCAAATAACGAAGATTGAGCTACAACTCATCTTCAATTTAATAATTCAATTTAAAAGTCAGCAGGTGTCGATGGTATATCCAACGTCGTACTAAGACATCCAGCGATGACATTTATACCACACTCTTCAATAATGGTTTTTATTTATTTATTTAATCTACAAGCAATATTACAGCTAACAGATATAAGCACTCCAAGAGCAAATTAAAAAGTGAATAAATATAATACTTCAGTTTTAAATTTATTACGATTAAGATTAAAAAAGTCAATATTTGAAGACACTTCATTGAAATATACAATAGATCTTGATAAAGTTTCATTACTACCATAATTTGTCATGTGAATTCTTTGGAATAAGAAGAATCTAGCTCTCATAGACCTAGCGGGAACATAGATTGGTACCAAGGCAAGAAGAGATGGACATTTAATATGGTAGCATAGTAAGTCTCTAATAAGCATTACACTATGCATTTTTTTTCTTGATTGAAACGACTTTATTCCAAGTAATTGGCATCTAGCCTCATAACTAGGACTAAAGTTCCAACCCATTTTATTAAATATATATTTTGTAAATCGTCTTTGAATCTTTTCAATCCGATCAGAATGAACTGTATAAATAGGACTCCAAATAACATCTGCGTATTCCAAAATTGATCTGACGAGAGATATATACAAGGCTAATAACACGAAAGGATCTTTAAAGTCTTTTCCATTTCGTTTTATGAAACCTACCAGCGAGTTGGCCTTAGGAACCAAATAATCGAAATGACCTTTAAAAGAAAGTTGGGAGTCAAGAATAACTCCTAAGTCTTTAATGCTTGAAACCCTATCTAAATCCACAGATTCAATTGCATAGTTGAATAACAAAATATGAGATTTTCTGAAAAAAGAAATCGTGTTACACTTTTTGATATTCAATTTAAGGCTATTGATGTGACACCAATTTGATAAAGAATCAATGTCAGATTGCAAAAGTTGACAATCGCCCAAACTCGAAACTTTTGAAAATATTTTCAGATCGTCAGCATATAATAAACATTCACAATAATTAAAGACCAAGACAATATCGTTAACGAACATTATGAGAAGGAGCGGACCTAGGTGGCTACCTTGCGGGACACCTGATGTACACTGAATTTTCTTTGAGTATGTATCTCCAATCTTAACTTGTTGTGTTCTACAAGATAAATATGACGATAACCAACGAAGAAAGTGAGAATGAAAACCAAAAATCTCAAGTTTTTTCAGAAGTGTTTGGTGGTTCACAGAATCAAAGGCTTTACTAAAGTCAGTGTATAGGTACTGCGTCCACTTGAGATTTTTGTTCCATAGCATACGAAGTGAAATAAGTTAAATTGGTAACAGATGATCGATCGGATACAAAACCATGCTGTACTTCTGATAAATATTCACTTGTAAGAAAATCAAGCTTTATTTTCACCTTGCTTTCAAACACTTTGGGAATTGCGAAGAGTTTACAAATACCCCTATAATTTTCTACATCATTTTTAGAACCTGATTTGTGTATAGGGACCAAGAAAGAAAGTTTCCATTCATCAATAAAAATACCTTCTTGGAGGGACTTGTTAAATATGCTTAGTAAAGGAGCACAGATGGAATCACAACAATTTTTTAACACTGCCGAAGGAATGCCGTCTGGTCCAGAACTATAATTAGACTGAAGTGATTTCAGTCCGGAATTAACTTCTTCAATACTTAACTGGATCGAGCCAATATCAAACCTACTTATTATGTTGTTTAGTGAACTATTATTAAATCCTGAATGAGAATAAACGGATTTGAAATAATTAGCAAACAATTCAACTATGGAGTCTAAATCCGACGATCCAACACCTCTGAAAAACATGGTATTTGGAATCCCTATCGATTTTCTTTTAGAATTGACAAATGACCAGAACGATTTACTGTTGTTTTTGAGAAGATCATCAAAAGAGCTCTGACTAAGTGGGCTCCTCCTCCTTTACAATCGGGACGTCATGGCACAAGGCAGAGCAGAGCTCCTTCTGTTCAGTAGGGCTGTGTCCGAACGGGACCGAATCAACGGACTGTTGCGCTACCTAATGTATTTACTTATATGCATAATTTAATTTTGCTATGAATTGAAGAAAGAACTTATTATGAAACGAGTCAACACAAGCATCATTGAAGTACAACCATGATATGGTAGTTGATAGTGTCACCTTTAAAATTTTCAAGCCTAACTCTTTCTGATTAATACTCATCGCACAATAAAAATATAAAAGTTTAAACAACATCTAACAATCACTTTAATTTTTCGAACATTCTACAAGTCTGCACAATCAGCTTTCTTTTTGCATTTTTAAATTCAACTTTGAGTTGATTTTTTTAATTTTATAATATCTGTACAGTGTTCGCAGATAATGCAGTGAATGCAATATTTGAATCAAAATAAAAATTAATCCAAAAAAAGAATAATAATTTAAGAACGTTAAATTACGGCCCGCTACTAGTTAGATCCACTTAAATCCAAGCTCATTGAGATGCATTTCCTGTCTGCATTTTAGCGCATTTAACAGATATGTACCACAACATTAAATATTGTTTTCCTTGTTCCTTAAGATTTTATATTGCTTTTAAGACGAATACGAAGAACAATGACCGTTAGGTAGGTTTTTAGGTCAACACAGTCGTTAAAAAAAAATGCTGGGCTTCTTCAACTCCAACTTAACACGGTCAAATAATTAAAACTATCTTTTCACACATTTCACCGTTAATACCGCCTTGTACCTAAAAGATTACCATAATTAAATACAAAAACCAATCTTTCACAACAAAAACAACAACAAAATGAGGAAACGAAAGTCAAAAATAAGTTCAAGACATTCTCTTTGGAATGAAGAAAATGATGTACACACATACATACATATGTATGTATGTCTGTACATATATCTTCAACAGAACTCTGACTGAAAAAGATAAGTGAAAGAAAGACTTACTCGAAAAATGGAACCGAACTGACGTATCCTCCAGCACAGATCAGTACCAGAATTGTTGCCCGCAAGAATAACAACTGCCCCATTATTTAAATTATTCTTTATTTTAACAATGAAATAATTTTTCTTCCAGAACTTCACAGAACTATTCAAAAATTAAATTAAAACGTATGTCAATATTTTGTTTATACTTATTTGCACTTTCTGTTCAGAATATTACATTTATGTAGGTAGATGGAAATATTAATTGAAGTTCACTTTGATTTGATTGCACTTCTTGTTTTCAGTGATTACTGATCACGCTTCTCTTCTCTATCTGTTGATCGGCCGAGTTACAAAATCGTACTGAATTTGTATAGAACTTTCCGTCGTGCATTTATAACAAATGCCGACGTTTCTGGAAGAAGATCATTTGTGTTTGTTTTTAGAATTCTGCTTTCTGCCTTGCCTAGCTACCACTACCATGGCTTTTTAACTTGAATCATTTTCTAAAGGGACAAGTATTGGTATTGGTTATGACAAAATGAATATTTCATACTGGTTCCCCCTTTTTTTAAAAAGATTATTAAAATTTTTCAATTTATTAACTTCCCATCGGAAGTTACCCTAATTAACCATTTCCCATTTGTCGAATTGAAAATTTTGACATTTCTCGATGTTTTGAGTTTCCTAGAATCTAAATAAAAGATTTTTAGAAAAATGTATGTGCGTACGCCTGTACGTTCGGGTAGCTTTTTTCGTCGTCCATATCTCAAAAACCAATAGAGATATCGACTTTTGTTATATGTACAAATAATGATGCAATGTAAAAAAGAGGCTGGAATGGATGGAATTTGAATTCAATATCTTTATCTGTTCTCCTAATTCTTGAGTCGAAAACCAACAAAAAACTGTTTTGTTGTTTTTTTTTTAATTTCCAACAACATTTTGCATATTGTGAAGTAGTTTGATTTCAAAATCTATTTTTGTTAACGAAATTTTTAGTCGAAAACCAATTTTTACCAATTTTAGTAGCATTACAATTACTAATTGGATTTTTCTAAGAAAATTTAGCACATAGTTAAATTCTTTTGAAGTTAATACCTTCATTAATTCATGAGATATCGAGAACCGAATATCAATTTTTACCAATTTTGGGTACTATTTTTTGTAGATTTTATTTTGTATGAAAAAACTGACCGTTGGATTTTATAATGAATTTACTGAATGTAGAAGACAATATTTTCTATAAATTAAATCAGTTTAATGCCAATATTTTTTAAATTTTGAAAAGATATTTAAGTCGAAAATCAATTTTTACCAAGTTGTACTAATTATTTTTAGGTTTTCTTATTATTTGTAAAATAACTGACAATTCGATCTTTCCCGAAATTGTACTGCATGTTGAAAACTATATTTTTTATGAGGTGAAATTAGTGTGAAGACATTATCTTTAATTTTAAAAAAGATATTTAAGTCGAAAATAATTTTGTACCCTCTTTTAGTAATGCTTTTTTTTATTTTTTGTAAAAGAAAGTTGCCAATTCGATTTTTCTCAAAATTTGACCAGATGTCACAAACATTATTTTTCGTTGCATAAAATTATTTTGGAGATAAAATGATTTTTTTTCTCGTAAAATTTTCGAGATGACAACTATATTTTTTTAAAGTTTTTGGTTATCTTTTAGAAAAATTCAACTGAAAACTTTTTTAACAAAACACGAAAACCTCCAAAAATAACAAAAAACTGATAAGAAATGGTTTCCGACTCAAGATATTGAATTCAAATTTGTTATCTCATTCAAAATATTGTTATGATTTTTTTTTTAAGTTTTAATTTTTTAAGTAATAAAACTTTTACGAATTCCGAAAAACTTTATTACGAAATCTCGAAAAATTGTAAGAGATTTTTCACTACGATTTTGTCGGTATTCGTAAAAAAACTGGTTACGATAGAATTCTTGAAAATAATTCACCAAGCTTAAGGGTGATTTTGGATTGTAAAAAATATGAATTGGAAAATGTATAAGCTATGATTTACAAAGCAGCTCAATACAAATATGTTATAAATATTGCTTTTTATTGAATTATACTTAAACTCAAACAAAATTATGTTTGAATACAAGCTTAAGAACGTACAATCTACCAACTAACTTAAGAATTGATTTTATTTTTTTAATCATTAGTCACTTAGTTCCTTCTGAATTAAATTTGTTTTAGTTCATAAATCACTTACTTGCTCATGACTTTTAATTTTTCAATTCATAACTCACTCAGTAAGTTGTGAATTATATCGGGTGATTTTTTTGAGGTTAGGATTTTTATGCATTAGTATTTGACAGATCACGCGGGATTTCAGACATGGTGTCAAAGAGAAAGATGCTCAGTATGCTTTGACATTTCATCATGAATAGACTTACTAACGAGCAACGCTTGCAAATCATTGAATTTTATTACCAAAATCAGTGTTCGGTTCGAAATGTGTTTCGCGCTTTACGCAAATTTTATGCGTTTTTTTTTTTAAAAAAGTTCTCAAGCTCTTAAAAAATCACCCATTATGTATTTATTGTCCTCCATTGAAAAGAGGACATTGTTTAATATAATGGGTGATTTTTTAAGAGCTTGAGAACTTTAAAAAAAAAAAAACGCATAAAATTTGCGTAAAGCGCGAAACACATTTCGAACCGAACACTGATTTTGGTAATAAAATTCAATGATTTGCAAGCGTTGCTCGTTAGTAAGTCTATTCATGATGAAATGTCAAAGCATACTGAGCATCTTTCTCTTTGACACCATGTCTGAAATCCCGCGTGATCTGTCAAATACTAATGCATAAAAATCCTAACCTCAAAAAAATCACCCGATATATTTTTAATTCAAAGTTTAGGAATTGATTTTTTTTAAATCATAAGTCAATAACTAGCTTATGAATTAAATTTTTCTTAATTCAGAAGTTACTAACTAATTTATGAATTAAATTTTTTTAGTTCACAAGTCTTCTACAAATTTATGACTTAATTATTTATAATACACAAATTCGCAGCCCTGACTTGAATTAAGAGCAACTCTGTAAAACACATTCAGCCACCATGTTTTCCGATAAATTACTAAAACATCTTTCAAGACCATGATGATCTTCATCGCACTCAGTGTAGATTTAAGATCGGATGATGACGAAAAACCATAGATAAATCTACCTACTGGAGAAGTATTCATTTGATGTCAACTGCGTTCTCGATGGTTGAGCTAGAACAAAAACAACATAAGAAAAAACGAGATAGAAAACTGAAAACAAACAAAGTAGGTACTTCACGAAAAAACTACTGATACTTTTTATTGATAATGCTTTTAGAATCGCATCATTATCACAAATGTCCACTATATGGCTGCCGACATTTAAGAAACCAATATATCGCACGTATCAACTTGAACTTTTGGTTCAAGGCCCGATTGAAGCCAGAATTTGAAGATCTATGGTAAAAGCTCATGTCATAATAAAAAATGTACATAATATTTTATTCTAGGGACAAAAGTTCTTAAACGTTTTGATTTTGACCCACTCTACGTTTTATTATTTTCAGATTTAAAAGCTTCATTGGACATTTAGGTACTTATTTATTTAATGATTTTTCCACATAACCAAATATTTCAAGGCAGTGTCAAACTCAATTTTCTTTTTACTGAAATCACTAAACTGGTACATAAATGACAAAATCCAATCGCGTCATTTTTCCCATCGCTCTATTTTATATTTTTCTCTTAAAGTGGTATTATATTTATTTTTGTATCTACATATACATACATATGTAAAATGATCCACAACCATCATAGATTTCAGAAACTTATTCTGTGACTGTTTATTTGTATTTCTTAAATGACGATTCCACTTAAATACCTTGAAATGAAATAATGTAATCAAAAATAAAGTAACTGGACATTTGTTGCGATCTTTCGTTCTTCTTTAAGAAACATTCAATTTCTTTTCAACCTATTTGAATCCTTAAAATAAAATAAAAATAATAAAATGGAAGTTCTTCAACTTTTTTGTTTATTCTTTTTTATGCTGTCAAAACTCTTTAACCGAGCCAAAGCCACAAAACTTCTCACTGGGATTCTTATAAAGAATTCCTAAGAAAATGTATGTACAAAAGCACTAAGGAAATCTAAGCAATCTTCCTGGTGGTCCTTCCGTGGCACGAGAGAAGAAATTTCATAATCCAGCGATGCCAAGTTGTCTGAAAAATGCAGATGGCTCCAGGACAACTTCAAGTGAAGAATCGCTGAACTTACTACTGGATACTAACTTTTCTTGTAGCTCATTAACCGCAACTTGCTTCAATCAAATTAGTTCAAGTTTCAATGTAACATATCCACAAGGTCTGATCACAAGGGACAAGCTACATTGGGCTTTCAAAAGCTTTGAACATTTTTTTATTCATTTAAACTTAACTCTACTTACATGCTAGACAAAATGGGAAACTAGCCTAATTAATTCTACTTAAATATAACTTACTGGCCCTAATCGGGCGCTCTAAAAAATTCATGATTCTTAAAATTAAAGCCTTTCGGCCTACGAACTAAGATTGTTTTATTTATTTCAATGTATGTTTTTTTTTTTAGAAAAGTTTAAAAACTAAAATCTTTATCATTTTTTGGGGTTTTTACTTACATACTAAAGTCCTTAAAATAAAACTTAAAACTACCTAATCTACCTACAAACTACTTAAAACTAGAACAACCACAGCGGCAAAACAACTATGTCCTTCTATTTGTAATTCCATCGAGGATTTTTATAATATTGTCTGTGATATGTGTTTGCTTTTTTTTTTTTGTATTTTTGATTTCTTTTTTTTTTGTATTTTATGAGATTTTGTTTTTTTATTCTTTTTTTTTTTATTTTATTGTGCCACCATTCCTGCTCTACTTAAACCTAAAACTTAAGACTAAAACAAGTATGTAAGCCGGCCAAGGTAAAAATACCCCACCCCGGATTACCCATTATCAGTTGAACTATTTGAATCTGAAGGACCAGATGGCATAATACCTGCCGAACTAAAAAAAAGCCTCAGGCATAATTGTACCAATCCTTGAGGCTTTTTTTTACCAGCTGTCTATAACTGTTCCATATTCTCTTGGCATGTAGAGAAGTGAAAGTTGTTTTTATTCACAAAGCAAAAAAAAAATGCTCGCAAGTCAACCCTAAAGATCTACGACCTATTAGTCTCTATAAGTCCTTCTTAACACCGTAGAAAGATTGACTGTTATTAATTTAAGGACAAGTATTGATACAAGACTTCTGTCTATGTCTTAACACGCCTACTGTAAAGGCAAACCGGTGGAAACGGCGTTACACACATTAGTCCATCATAGAGAGTTCGCTATGGTCACTTTACTTGACATCGAAGGCGCTTTTAACAACGTGGACACATCTGCACTAACATCCCTGAACGTAGAGGGTTCGCTTGGGGAGTTAATTCATTTAATGCTGACTAGTTATACTGGGCAACTCTTCTGCTTGAAGATTCATTAATAGAGGGACACCGCTAGGTGTTCTATCCCCTTTGCTTTGGAAACTGGTGGTAAATGAAATCCTAACTGGTCTGGATGCAGAGGGTTTCATAGTGATTGCCTATGCGGATGACGTTGCTGTAGCGGTCTTAGGAAAGCATCTTAACACCCTAAAATAACTCTTGCAAAATGCCTTAGACAAACTAGTACTTTGGGCTGATCGTTGTGGACTGGGTGTTTACCCACACAAAACCGAATTGGTCCTATTTTCGAGGAAATACAAAATTCCATATGTTAACCCTACCTATGTATATAAAAAATATCCTATTAAAGTTCTCAGACGAGGCTAAGTACCTGGCTCTTAAGAGTCAAAAAAGCTACTGTAGCTATTGGTAATAAATGTGGCTTACAACCCAAAATTACGCATTGGTAATACACATATCTAATCAGACCGATTTTAACCGTGTGGTAGTGCTTTAGAAAAAGCTATAAACCGTGACAAATAAAGTCCAACTTACGGCTTTCCTATGTATAAGCCGATTGCTTCACAGGATCCCATCTGCAGCACTGGATACCCTACTCTACCCAACACCTCTTAATATGTTTAGCAAACAAATAGCTGCAAGCCCTGCTATTCGCCTCAAAGCTTCATTAATTCTTAAGTATTTAGAATCAATTCCAAAGCACACAGACTACACCATCCCCCAACTGCAATTCGTCAGAAACTTCCAGATTTCTATACCTCCCAGATCTTTCTTCTATATAGCGTCTTCATCACCACGTGTCAGGTCACAAGAAACATCTGGCCTACACTAGATTTAAAGCGTCCAAGGTGCTTGCTATCTCTAAGCAGACCTCATATAAGCTCATAACCGGGTGCAGTCTAATAGGAAAGCCCTCCACGTGACTAGGCGTATTGTCAAATGACTTTTCTTCATCTCCTCTCTACATGCCCTGCTTTAGCAGAAAGGCAAGATTTATTTAGGATAATTTATTCTTCTATAAAGATCTAAACGATTTTATTCATCTTAGCCTCAATATTCATGTGGAATCACAATGGGTGTTTAAATTGGCCTAAGCGTGTCCTACTCCAACACGGACAGCTTTAACCTAACCTAACCTAAAACACCAAGAGTGACAGTTTCGTTAAATTTATGAATAATTGAAACACATAATGCAAGTTTTATGTCTATGAATTTGAATCTTTCGAGAATTGAAGTGAAAAGATTTTATGTAACGTGTAAAAGTTCCTTCAAAACTTATTTGTTTATCTTAATTTGTTGTTATTTTTTATTGACGTGACAACGTCTTAAATTAGGTTGTTAGGGAGTCACTTATGAAAAAGTGTAACGCCCGGTAACGTAACGATGAGTCACCGAACGAGAGAGAGGCCCGCCGAATGCCTTGCGTCTCTCTCCCACTCAACTATGATCGGTCTGCCGCGCGCGCAGCACTAGAGAATTAGGCGCATTGAATCGGCGCATGCTTGTGTCTCTGTCTTTGTCTTTCTCGAACGTTCTTGGCGTTGGAAAAACAAGAAAGCGTCATAATACAAGTTCACACGTGTGGTTAAAGTATCGTCAGCTGTGTCTGTAGTGAAAATGTGGAGTGCTTAGATTCGTCATTTACAACAACTACAACAATAAAGGTAAATAATTGTACACTGATATTTCATTATCGTAAACTATGATTGATTGATTAATTGTTAGATTGACACAAAAGTTGAGAAACTGAGTTTATAGGTTATGTCATACTATTGATAAATGTTGATAGTGTTAAGTAAATTATTAGTTTAAAAAATTTGTGCAATTCTTATTTTCATTCAATTCCTTGTTCCTATTGTGCAATTTAATTATATTCATATCAATAAATATTCTAAAGAGAAAAAGACGTTGTCACGTAAAATCTTCGCCCGTAAAACCGACTTTACAGGCAACCATTTTTTTACTAAATTTTTCGACCTAAATGCACCCATTTCTTTAATTTTAAGAACCAAACGTTTTTCTCTCTATACAATTTTAAATTTGTGTTGATTGCTTTTTGATCAAAATATGTACATTTGCAAAAAATTTCACACAAAACAATAATTTTTTAAAATTTGTCTTCTAGCATCAGCTCCAGAAATTGCTCCAGAAGAAAATACTCTAGAGAATTGTATGAAAAATGATCAAAACTTTTTCTGGCAAAATGTCTCTGGCTTATTGCAACAACATTTTTGAAGCGTTTTTCGCTTTTATATAAATGGCAACAAGAACAGAATATTTATTTGGGAAAAAAGTTACGTTTTAACATAATTTTTAACATTTCTTCATGAAACAAACTAAAAGCCTTTCTAAACTATTGTATGTTAACTCTTAAATAGGGCATATTTAGAAAACTGCTGGAATCGTGGAATGTTTTCATGTGCAGGCAGTCGTCCAAATCAGGTAGTTAGACCATGTCACTTTGGCTCTTTGAAATATTAAACATAAAGTTAAGATGTACTCGTATTCACATTATGTTATTGTAATTTTGTCAGCCTCCTTTACAGAACATTTAAGACTGTTATTCTTTTATTTCTATGAACATTACCCGTGTTTTGTTGGAAAATCTATCCATAATATAGTAGAATTTTACACGAATAACAAAAACAATATAAACAATGAAGAACTGATTAGTTCAGCACCATATAAGAATATGCTACCTATTCCATATTTTTTTGTAATTTTATTAAAACAAAACTATATTTTTTGTACACAAACATGCAAATAAACAGACCATAATGCATTATCTGTTAAACCAACTCCTCCACACATGTTTTTCTTCTCAAATTTTGACTCGACTCCGATCTCCGACGGGAATCGAGTCAAATCAAGCTCATTTCAACTCGTTCCAGGTATATAAAGAATTGAGGCGTTCTTCAAGCTCGCTTCGACATCACATGTTAATGTAGTTGTCTGCGAACAAACCCCCTCCTTGAAGCAGTTGTTAAATGAACTTATTTTTATAGAATCTCAATTTCCAGATATTTTCTTACCATTTCTTCTTGAAAATTGTCCATTTTATTAGTTTTAGTTAGTTTATTTTGCTAAGTTAATTTTAACATTTGATTTTCACAAAACTTTCTTCTATTTGTGTGTTTTTTTGTATTGTTATTCTGACAGATCTTCTTGCAGTTGTACCAATTTTTAAATACAAAAATCTGGCTACTGCGAATCGTTTTGTTGGCAATTTCTCACTGTACTGTATGGAATACCAAAAAACGCACTTAATTTTTAAGAAAAATCATGAACAAGAGTTTGGGAAGTAAATAAGGAGGTCAAATTTCAATTTAGATATTTAAAACCACTGTAGTATACAAACAATTAAAACTAATACCTATTTCCATAAAACTTAGTAATTTTTGTTTTTATTTAAGAAAAGCTAACAAATACTTTTAAGTCATACTTTTTTCATTTAAATCTAACGTTCATAGTGTATTCTTGAAAATAAAATTATTCAATTAATATTTCAGACATGGCCACTGCTGTAAACAAAATTGCTCGTGGAAATTTAAATTTTAAAGTAAGCGCCTCTAGTTTTTCGTTTCTATCATGCAATGGATTATTTAAAAAAAACATCTTTCTAATTGCAGCCTTGGATTGCGGCCAAAAATACAACTGAAATTATTAATAGCTATGTACAACAGTTGTATAAAAAAAGTCCGGACAACTTCAAAAACGGTATTTATAAAATATTAAAACTATTTTTAAAAACAAACTTAAAACATCATTTAAAGATTTGATGATATTGAAACCTCGAATTGTGGCACGAAAATCAGAAAATCGAGTTCCTTTACGAAAAGTTGTACTTGAAAAAATTAACATACCTATTATATCGAATAAGCCCAATTCAAAACTTCGTTCTAATGGCTATCGTTCACCAGCAGTTACAAAAAAAAATAGTTTTGTCAGTGCCTCTAAGAAGTTTCTCAAAAACCCAAATTTCAAAATCTACACTAAACGCAGATATGCTTCAAGTATTTCAAGTTCGAAATCAAGTGTTATTCGCAATAAATCAAATATCCATGAAGAATACCGACGGAAGATTTACAAGCCCGTCCAGGGCGCTCAGAAATTTAGACAAATTGAATCCTTGACCCCAAAAACTAATTACTTTGGACAGTATGTTAAAATTGATGATTCGCAATCAATTTGTAAAGATTTGATGTCAATCGATGATGTGTTAAAGAAGAAAATTTGTCCAGTGAAACAAAAACTTCCTAGTGTGGAATCACTTGAAACACCAAAAGAAGATTTATGGAATTTGTCTTTCAAGGGATGGAATAATCCTTCAATGGAACATTATAACAAACTAATGACCATACCCGTTATAAGAAAGCCTGAGAATGGCAAAAATGGAAGCTTTGTGTCAGGACTTTCACCCTTCCGACTGATGCCTGTTAAGGGAAAATTAACTTATTCGGGCCCAGCTCCGAAAAAAACAAATTCAAGATTACAATCATCAGGTTCAAGCTACTACAAACAATTTAATTTAAACCCGACTGCAACTGCAACAAAAACTAGACGAACTGAAAAGGACCAATGTTTAGATTTTGGCAATCTTGGAGTAGTAAGTTCAAGATTCAGTAATTTAAAGATTGCTTCTAAAGGAAAATCAGAACAAAAATCTAGTGATCTGAAAAATGCATTGGATTTTGTGTGTCTTAGCCGCGATGAGCGAAGTATACGTCATAGGAATCAAAGGGGATTTCTAGGAAATTTTAGAATTTAAAAATTCAATGTAATTAATTAATCGGTTGTAGTTGAAAAAAATGTATATCAAAAGGAACATTTATGTACATACGAATAATGTTTATACATTTAAATTGTATGCATGTAATGGTAAAATTAAATATTACAATTTTTTTGTTTCTTTTTATGGACTGATTTCTTTAAATAAGTAAGCAATACATTACGTAGCGCAACAGTTTGTTGAGAATTAGAACCTAGTGACTTACAATTCTCAACCATTTCTGTGTGCGAGTAATGTTGTCGGGGATTTAGGTTACCTACAATTTTAAGCCGAATCATAACGGCTAATTTGAGAAACAATTTTTAATGGCAAGAATTACTATTGGAGGATTTGTCAATTTCTAGCAAGATAGTCTAAGAGCCGGCAGCAAATTTTGGGAGTGGAGTGATAACCAAAATATATATACATGTATGTGTAGATATACGCAACATTATGCCAAATTCAACCGTCCGGCAAGTTTTTTTTCAGCCGGGGGCGGGTTGGGCGTTCGAAAATGGTAATTTTTTCGATTTTGGGGTCGAAGTGATAACCACTTAAATGGATATATAAACAATAGGGGATGGTGCCCTGATGTCAGAAAAGTGTGTCTAAGATGTTTTACCTTCAGCCTTCCCCTTGCCAGACGGACGCCAAAATGCGCGAAAATCAACTTTTTGGGTCGAAATGATAACCACATGAATGATACATCAAAAAATCAGAAAAATTCTCCTGATTGTAAAAATGTGTGTCCAAGACGTTTTACTTTCAGCCTTCCCCTTGCCAGATGCATTTTACCACTTTTTAAAAGAATTTTGCAAATTAAATCCTTAATAACTTTTTTTCTGTTAACCATAACCAAAAGAATCATATACCAAAACATCAGACAAATTTTACTGATTCTTGAAAAGTATGTCCAAGACGTTTTTCTTTCAGCCTTCCCCTTGCCAGACGCATTTTAACACTTTTTAACAGAGTTTTTCAACTTAAATCCTTTAATAAGTTTTTTCCTGTTAACCATAACCAAAAGAATCATATACCAAAATATCAGGCGAATTCCCCTGATTCTAAAAATGTGTGTCCAAGACGTTTTGCTTTCAGCCTTCCCCTTGCCCGACGCATTTTAACACTTTTTAACAGAATTTTGCAAATTAAATCCTAAATAACTTTTTTCCTGTTAACCAAAACAGTCATATACCAAAATATCAGAAGATTTCCAATACGTTTTCTTTTCAGTCTTATGCTTGCCAGAAAACCCTAAAGAAAGAATGCACAAAAACCGCCGTTTTCCTTTAAAGCATAACAATTGTATTTTATTTAGAAAAAAATTATTAAATCACATGACATAAAATTGAATGAAATTATGAAATTAGAAATTATAAAAAAAGCTATTCTTCATCATCAGATTCGTCCGATGAAGAATTTTGCGAAATATTGTCTTCGTCACTATCATTTTCATCACAGATAATTAAATTTTCAATGGTTTTTGGGGCCACGACTCCGTTGAACCATTTCAATTTGTCATCCTCCATGGTCCAGCCGCATTGGAATGGGGAAAGTTGTCTTGTATCCCTGTATTTAATATTGCAATTTTCCAAATATGGCATATATAGTTGCAACGAACTACCTTCAACCTTTAACCTTATGGTTAATAGGAACAAATTTATTAAAGGATTTAAGTTGAAAAATTCTGTTAAAAAGTGTTAAAATGCGTCTGGCAAGGGGAAGGCTGAAAGTAAAACGTCTTGGACACACATTTTTAGAATCACAGGAATTCGTCTGATATTTTGGTATAATGATTGTTTTGGTTATGGTTAATAGGAAAAAAGTTATTAAGGATTTAAGTTGGAAAATTCCTTTAAGAAGTGTTAAAATGCGTCTGACAAGGGGAAGGCTGAAAGAAAAACGTCTTGGACACACATTTTTAGAATCACAGGAATTCGTCTGATATTTTGGTATATGTCGAGAATTGAATGCAGCCCTTTTACTTCGATGACTGTATGCTATCATTTTTTTATTCTGTCAATTTAAACATATTTAGTTGCCTCTTTAAGTAAAGTTATATTTGTCCTTTTCTAATTTATACCTACTTAAGATTTGCGCCCTTTTGTAAAATTATTCTAATTTGGCGGCTCATTAGACATTTTACTTTTTTGAGATCCAGCAGCAAGAAAAATTTGTAAGTTTTTGTATTTAATTAATATGTTGCTATTTATTTTAAGTAATTTATTCAAATATTGTTATTAAATTAGAGAATAAACACTTCGTTACACTAAAGAAAAAAGTTTATTCAAAGCTGTGCCGGATTATTAAAGTTGTTTTGCCAGCCGCAATATTTTGGTTATGGTTAACAGGAAAAGTTATTAAGGAGATAAATTGAAAAATTCCTTTAAGAAGTGTTAAAATGCGTCTGGCAAGGGGAAGGCTGAAAGCAAAACGTCTTGGACACACATTTTTAGAATCACAGGAATTCGTCTGATATTTTGGTATATGATTCTTTTGGTTATGGTTAACAGAAAAAAAATTATTAAGGAGTTAAATTGAAAAATTCTATTAAAAAGTGTTAAAATGCGTCTGGCAAGGGGAAGGCTGAAAGTAAAACGTCTTGGACACACATTTTACAATCAGGAGAATTTTTCTGATTTTTTGATGTATCATTCATGTGGTTATCATTTCGACCCAAAAAGTTGATTTTGGTGGCCGTCTGGCAAAGGGAAGGCTGAAAGTAAAACGTCTTGGACACACTTTTCTGACATCAGTGGACCATCTACTATTGATTATATATTAATTTAAGTGGTTATCACTTCGATCCAAAAAGTTGATTTTCGCGCATTTTGGCGGCCGTCTGTCAAGGGGAAGGCTGAAAGCAAAACGTCTTGGACAAACTTTTTTGACATCAGGGCACCATCCCCTTTTGTTTATATATCCATTTAAGTGGTTATCACTTCGACCCCAAAATCGAAAAAATTACCATTTTTGAACGCCCACCCCGCCCCGGCTGAAAAAAAACCTGCCAGACGGTTGAATTTGGCATAATGTTGCGTATATCTACACATACATGTATATATATTTTGGTTATCACTCCACTCCCAAAATTTGCTGCCGGCTCTTAGACTATCTTGCTAGAAATTGACAAATCATTTTTGGTAAAGAGGCTTAACAAAACTCTCTAAAACAGTGGTTTTGTTAATTTTTGCCTTCGTTTTCACAAAATTAGAATTTGGTTACGCTCGATTCTCCGTATCATTAAATTTACTGGGTTATACAGCAACTTTTGCAGTCAAAGGTCATGTGAAATAGATTACAACGTGAAGAGCTTTACTATACAAACATCTACCTTCAGTTCATTGTACAAAAACTACCAAAAACATTATTGTCTATAAAATACTGCAGAAAATAATTAAATCATAGGGTAATAAAGTTCAGCTTTCAGTTGAATGAAAAACACGATGAACTGTCATTTTGACATAAGTAGACTTGATTTGATAGTTAGGGAGATTTTTCTTGGCTAACTTTAAAATCAAGTTGCCTTAATTGGAAGGAAATTTTTTGGCAGCTGGCAGATACTAGAAACTTGCCTTACTTTCAAGTCCCTCATGTCGTCCTGCCCACTGAAACAAAAAACAGGGAAGAAATGTCAAAATAAACCATTTTTTAAGTGAAAAAGTGATTTTGAAAATGTATTTAAAGTAAACTCTTGAGCTGCCATAATAATTATTTATCTGCACATACATATCTACCAACTTAAAAAACCTAGTGAGAAATTGGGGCGACTTTCGATTACCGCAGCACGAATTTCGTTCTGATTTTTTTTGTACAGTTAGGTAGGGGTCTCAATAGAACATGTTTTAAATTTTAAGGCGAGGAAACACCGTTAAGTCATAAAAAAAAAATATTTTCTTTTTCGGACTTAACCCTACTTTTTTGTATTGCGTTTTTTGAGCCTAAAACAAGTTTTTTTTAATTGATACTACGGTATACTATGAGCTAGGTATGTAAGGGGGGGCATGCTGCCCCCCTGCAACCCCCCTGCTTGGAATCACTATAGGATTTGGGGTGGA
The DNA here is from genome assembly GCA_920104205.1 of Eupeodes latifasciatus. Lineage (NCBI taxonomy): Eukaryota > Metazoa > Arthropoda > Insecta > Diptera > Syrphidae > Eupeodes > Eupeodes latifasciatus. The sequence goes on along the minus strand of OV049924.1, from coordinate 172,486,867 downwards.
TGCGAGTTTGGGTATTGCAAAGTACTTTTCGCATTTAAGCACTAAAAACAAAGAAATCCCCAACGAAAAAAAAACAAGTTGGCAAGACTGAACAAAAAACAGGGAAGAAATGTCAAAATCAACCATTTTTGCGTGTTTTGTATGTAAAAAAGTGAACTTTGAAAATTAATTTAAAATAGAAATAAATGTTTCCTCGCTCTAAAATTGCTATAATTATTATTTATTTGTGCATATCTATCAAATAAAAAAAACCGCGTGTCGAAATTCGTGCTGCGGTAATGGAAAGTTGAGCCGAGAAATTACGTGCTACATTAAAACAAAGTAAAGCCAAAAACCCGTTTATTACCAACCAGGAGAATAAAGCGTTTTAAATGCTATGGCATTTGAAATCACATAAATCTAAAATTAATTTAAAAATTTACATTTGTCCTAAAATAAGAGCTGAACGTGTCCATTTCTTTAAGCAAAAATGCCATTTTCCAAACACTTCCTTACCAACTGCGTTTTAAATTTTTCTACTTTACGTTCCATTCCACTTAATCAAGTGACAGTCTTTACGTTTTTGGTTCTTTCTTCAGTAGGCAGCACGTTTTCCACTCACCATCACCATTTTTAATTAAACTTATTTTTCTGAATTTATATAAAATCTTAAAAGCATTTCTGCAGAGGAAATACTTGAATCCAGAAAAATGAGCAAAAAGGAATCTTCCAAAGTTGTGGCCAAGGTAGAGTCTGGCAACGATAGCGATACGGATGACAAAATGTTACTGCAAGTATGCAATCCGCCGCATTTCATGTCCGCCGTAATGCGTCGTCAAGTATTGCACGAAATGGTAAAGTCATTGCCGAAAAAAGTCCAAAATCGTGTAGTTGCACTCAAGAACATCCAATTGGAACAACTTGAATTGGAGGCTCAATTCTACGAGGAGGTTTATAGCCTCGAAAAGAAGTACCACGAAAAGTATCAGCCATTGTTCGACAAGAGAAAGGAAATTGTCGCCGGAAGCGTGGATCCTCCAGAGCAGACGCCCAAATGGAAAGAATCAGAGGATCTAGAAATTACCGAAAGGGTCAAAGATATTTCCCTAAAAATGAAAGACATCAAGCCGGCACTTAACGAAGATGTCGAGGGTATCCCCAATTTCTGGCTTACTATTTTCCGTAATACCGAGATTCTATCAGAAATGGTGCAGGAACACGATGAGCCTTTACTGAAGAAGCTCCGTGACATCCAAATCAAATACGTAGAGGACAAAGAGCACTCGTACACCCTGGAATTCCACTTCGACAAGAACGAATATTTCTCCAATCCGATCCTAACCAAACAATACTTCTTGAAGGCCGCTATCGAGGAGGAATACCCCTTCTCGTTCGAAGGACCAGAGATCTACAAATGCAAGGGTTGCAACATCAACTGGGAGAAAGGCATGAACCTAACTGTTAAAACGATCCGCAAGAAGCAGAAGCATAAGGAACGTGGTGCTGTCAGAACTATCACCAAGCAAGTTCCAAACGATTCCTTCTTCAATTTCTTCAAGCCACCAGAGATTCCAGACGATAAGAGCGAGGTTGATGAAGACTCCCAGGGAATCCTGGCAACAGACTTTGAAATCGGACACTTCTTGAGGGCTCGCATCATTCCCAAGGCAGTCCTTTACTACACCGGTGATATTGTCGATGACGAAGACGACGATGGTGACGAGTATGATGAAGAAGAGGAAGAAGACGAGGAGGATGAGGGTGATGAAGATGTTGCAGTCCAGAAGACAGCTGGCAACAAAAAAAAACAAAGTCCAAATGATTGCCCCAATCAGTAAGATGGACTTAGAATTCGCATGAGATTTTATTATATTTTTTCTATAACATATTTTCGTTTTGCATTTCTCCGATGTTATGAATGTGAGGAGGTTCAATTCCCACACTTCTTAGATCGTGATACTATTTTTTGTTTACTTATAAAATTTATTTCCAAAAGAAAATGCATTGAATCACATTTTAACTGTAATCGTTTGTAGTCTGGTAAAAGAATTGAATTCCATGTCCAGAAAAAAAACTCAATTTTTCTATAAAAGAATGAAATTTAAAAAAATATATAACGGACACATGTCTGTCTAAATGTTCTAAATAAATAGATACACTTGTCTGTAAAAATATTATTGGTCTTTTATTTTTTTTCTCTTTTAAAAACAAACAGGAATAATTTTAAATGGGTTTTTGATCTTTGGTGGATGAAGAATTTTCTTTGTTCAATCAAAATTTTATTTATTCCGATCTCATACTTCATAAATGAATCATTGCTAATTTTAATTGGCTAAAGCAATAGGGAAGAGTTCAGCATTAATAAGCAGCAGCTAGTTTTTGTGTCTGTATCTTTTATTTATACCAAATGTAGGTGTGGTCATTATGTTGTTTTACGATCAGAAGTAGCGCTCTGTTATTATTATAAGCTTTTATTGCCTCAAGTATTTTGATTACAAATAAATTTCTAAGTTTGAAATAAAATAATTAGTTAAAAGTTAAGTTATAAATATCGGTTACTGGTATGAGCCTCCCATATGTTTCTATTTTTGTCTTCGTTGTACCAATTTGTGATAGATCTTCACTCTATCTTTTATTGGATCATCCTGTTGGTCTCTTGTTGTCTGGTCTCCATTTCATTGTCATTTTTTTCCATCTTTGGTCGTGAAGTCTGGATACATGACCTGCCTAGCTCCATTTCAGCCTTCTTGGTCTAACTTTTGACGTCAATAATTCCCATTCTATTGCGAATATCTTCATTTGGTACCTTTTGACTTAGTCGTATGTTCAGAAGTTACTTTTCCATTTTGGTCTAACATATCCTAAGCTTTTCATGTGTCATTGTTTGTAGTCCGTAACAGGGTTGTTGCGGATGTAAAAATTTTGACATCCGCGGATGCTGATTTTTTGAGACTCACATCCGCGGATGCGGATTTTAGAATTTATTAAATAAAAACAATTTTAAGTCCATAAATGAAGGAAAATTTTATTGATTATCTTTGCGTTTAATAATTAAATTTAAAAATGGGTGAGTTATATTTAATAAAAAGCAAGATTGCAGCCTTCTCAGAATGCAATCTCTTTCTTAGTGGATCGTATATTAATCCAGCTCCACTAAATAGTTGTTCGCTGGGAACACTGGCTGGTGGAGGTGATAAATACCTCAGTGCAACTTTGGAGAGTCTTTAAAAGTCTGTTTGATGGATTTTTCACCAATCAAGTGGATTATTATCGAATTCTAGTCTTTTTTTTTTATTTCGGTAACATGCTAAGTCCCTTCGGAGAAGTGCTTCGGGACTAGCGTTATCAGATTCTCCTTCAACTTCATCTTCAGTTGATGAATCTAGCATCATTGCCATATCGCTTCTAAAGCAAGCCTAGTAACTTAAACCGGACGTTCCTTGTTCCAAATGTAAAGACTCATCCATTTTCTTCTTTTTTGTGTTGTTTGAATTTGGTGACAACGTAGGAGAACTGGTGCTTAATGGATCATTTATCATCTTTAGAATTACATCTTTTATTCTTTCCTCGGTGATGGGTTTGAAAAATGTATGCTTATAGCGAGGGTCTTAGTATGTTGAAATCGCATACAAATCGTTGTCTTGCAAAGATGAAAATTTTTACAAATTTGAAAAAAAAGCGTTTAAAAACATCCGCATCCGCAACAAACTCCGCATCAGTTTATGCGGTTGCGGATGTTGGAATTATTGCGAATAATCCGCAATTGCGGATGCGGATGCGAATATTCACAACATCCCTAGTCCGTAAGTAAGGGTCGGTAGAACTGCAGAGTCGAAGATATATTCCATTGTGGGTGCACTTTGCTTCAATTGTAAAATATGTTTCCAGCTGGTTGTGATGCGTCTGTTAATTTCTTTATTTTCTTGGTCCTTAAATGATTTTTGATGTCATACATACATACATATATAATTTTCTACGTACTCAATTTTTTTCTTCCTACAACGTTATAACGTCTTTTGTGTGATTTGTCATGATTAAAAGTCCATAATTTTTACACAAGGTTGTCAGTTCCGTAAACATGTCTTGAATGTGTGTATCTTTTGAGAAATAACAACTTTATCTTCTGCAAATCTTAAATTGTTAAGAAATTCTCCACATATCATTGTTCCATATTTTGTCTTCCAGTTAGTTTTTTTGGCAAGTCTTGCAGGACTGATCTGAATAGAGGCGTTGAAAGCGAATATCCTTGTTTAACTCCTCTGGTTATATTAAATTTGCACGTTTTTAATTTCGATATCTTGAATGTACTACTAAAATGCTTGATTAAAATCATTTAAAATTATATTAATTTTTAAAATACAGAGTAGGGCTACAACAATCGTGTTTGAATTAACTTAAGAAAATATTAAGTTTGCGTTACCTGACCAAAAATTTAATTATGTATGTATGTACATATGTACATACATACACAGGAGGTAATGGGGAGCTTTTTGAATATTTCATCAGAGGAAATGGGCAAATTCTCGATTTTTGATTTAAATTTGTTATAACATGAAAAAAATGGATTTTAATTCATGTAAAGGTTTAGGATTTTAATTCAACTTTTTCGAAATTTTTAGTTAGAAAAAAAAAAAAAAAAAAAAACAGAATAAGGACATCAAATAGAGTCTTAGATCTCGAATGAAAAGAAAATCAAAGAAAGATAGATCCAGAGCCGGCAGCAAATTTTGGGAGTGGAGTGAAAACCAAAATTCCTTGATGTGAATGTGTAGATATATGTATATAGATAAATTGACCGCAGAAAGAGAAAATGTGAGTTATCCTTTTTCTGACTTTTTAACATCAGGAAGTGTTCTGATATAGTAAAAAGGTCATTATAGTTTTAAATTGAAAAATGCTTTTGAAAAAGCTTAAAATGCGTCTGGCAAGCAGACGGCGGCAACCAAAGTGTATCTGACATACATTTTTGTAATTAGGGAAAGTTTTCTAATATTTTGGTATACCATTCTTATGGTTATATGTATATTATAGGAGCCTGAAGGTAAAACGTCTTGGACACACATCTTTGTAATCAGGTGTTTTTTTCTGATTTTTTGTATGTATCACTCATGTGGTTATCATTTCGACCTCAAAATCGGAAAAATTACCATTTTCTAACGGATGCCCCCCACGGCAGACGGTTGAATTTGATGGAGTAGTGCGTTTATCTACACGTTCACATCAAAGAATTTTGGTTATCACTCCACACCCAAAATTTGCTTCCGGCTCTTAGTATTTCTGTTTTAATCTTTTTATTTTAAAGGTATTTGATGGAGTTATGCATCAAAATCTCTTATCGAAAATGTATGCATTGTACATAAATCTCATCTTCGTTGGGTTGGAAATTACTTTCGGACGGTTCTTTAAATGTAGTATGGGACAGGTTCAAATCTAATACTCAAAATAAAGGTTGGTGGCGTGATCACATAATTGACGTCGCAAAAAGTGCTGCTAACATTTAGTTTTTCTCTGAAAATGTAAGAAATGTTTACTCTTCTAATCTGGATATAGATTAAAAAGCCATTATTCGTCCGAAGCTAGAGAATCATTTTCATATCTCGTCCAGATGACCACAAAAACGTATTGAGTCTCTTGGGCAGAATTTGAAAGAGAGCTCTTAAAATGGTGAGGGGCCGTTTTTTAACTGCAGCATTTTAAAAATTAAAATTCCGCTTAGTCCTGTGTGAACTAGGGCCTCACCTAACAAACTTCTCCATCTAACTCGGTTCCTAGCTAGATGTTTCCAGTTGGGTGAGGTCACTTTCCGCGGTCTTCCTCTAATCTAATGCGCTGTCTTGTAGGTGTGGATTTGAAGACTTTCCCGGCCGGAGCATTGGTGTCCATGCGCTCTACGTGACCCAGCGATATAAGTCGTTGGACTTTTATCCTTCTGACTAAGTCTGCCACAAACCGTACAGATCGTCGTTCTCTCTTATCCTCCACTCACCTTCTAAGCATACGCGACCGTAGATCAGGCGAAGAACTTTTCTCTCGAAACGACCCAAGGTGCTTTCATCCGCTTTTGTCATAATCCACACTTCTGCACCGTACAGCAGGACGGGATGATGAGGGTCTTATATAGCGACACGTTGGTCCCTCGAGAGAGGGCCCAATTGCTTTCTCAACCCAAAGAAAGTGTTAAGCAAATGTGATTCTTTGTTTGATTTCAGCGCGGGTGTTGTTTTCTATGCCGATAGCGGAGCCTAGGTAGACAATGTCCTTAACTACCTCAAATTTATATCTGTCGATGGTGACGTTTTGACTGAGACGGTGTTGTAGGTCCTTTCCTGACGTCAGCATGTAGTTTGTTTTGCAATCATTAACCTTTAAACTCATTTTTTTCCGCCTCTGTCTAACTCACAAAAGCCTCATTGACATAACGCTGAGTTTTTCCAATTATGTCAATGTTAACAGCATATACTAGTAATTGGACTGACTTTTGAAAGATAATGCCTGACAGATGTGTTGACGGAGCGATTTTAAAGAAATCACATGACAGCGCATCACCTTGTCTCAAGCCTTTTTTGACATCGAAAGGTATTGTTAAGTTGTTTCGAACCTTTACGGAGTAGCGTGAATTCTCCATGGTCAAAACTAGACATGGTCCTATACAGTTCGTCCCTGTGGATGCGGCCTTGAAATCGGTAAAGAGATGGTGGGTGTCAAATTGATTTTCTTGGGTTTTTTTCCAGGATCTGCGATAATGTGAATATTCCATCTACTGTGGACTTTCCTCGTCTAAAACCACACTGATAAAGACCTATCAGGTTGTTGACGATGGACTTTAGACGTTAACATATTAAGGCAGAGAAGAATTTGAAAGATCTCCCTTTTTTCAGTATCGGGAAAACAAAAATGAGGTTCCATTCATCGAACATGCTTTTTTTCGAACATATCTTACAGATAAGTTGGTGCATTCTCCTAACCAAATTATCTCCATCTGCTCAACCGGCTTTGTTAGACTTAAGCCTACATATGGCAATCTTTACTTCGTCTAAGTTGGGAAAACGGGATTGTTGTCTTTCGACGTCTTTATTGAATGGATCATCCTACCTGACACCAGAATTCGGTTAAACGTCGTCGTATACAATGTCCAGAATTGGTCTTAAATATCCTTTGCCTTGACTGCGGTTCCACTTCGATGTTTCCACTTTTGTCTTTGCAACCTTCGGTTCGAGGTTTATGCACTTGTGAATTTCGTTTCACCTGCTCATAAAACTTTCGAACTTTATTTCTTCTTTTAAACCTCTCAACATCTTCGACCCCATGCTTTTCACGCTCTCTACTGTTCCATCTGAGAAGTCGGTGTTCCTCATCTTCTGTTCATAGAGCTCGTGAGCTGCCCTCGTCCTTCTATGCACCTTCAGTTAACGATTGGAAAATATAGTTAATATTATTTATGTATATCAGTTGCGATCCAGTTGCGATTTATCAGGTGTTGTTGAACCATCAATGACAACAACATTCAAAATTGCATTGTTTGTTTTTGTTTATTAAATAAAATAAATACAAAACTTTATGTATGTTGTTATTTTTGAATTTAAATTGTAGAATTAAAGTTGCAATCTGCAAAAAAAAGGGAAAGTTAATTAGGTAAAACCAACACAAGGGTAAATAGACATACAAACCACTGGGTGTTGGGCTTGCGGCTTAATGAAGAATATTGGCAGGTGTCCCACGGAGCCCCGGTGACAATAGTTAGTGAATAAATCTGTAAAAACACATAAGTAAACAAATTTAATATAATAATATATTTAGTTAATGAACAATTAACAAAATAAAACAAAACACAAACTATTTATAACACATTTGTGGACAAAACTTTGTTTTCGTTTGGAAAACACAGGTTATAATTATAACCTATAAAACACATCACATTATTAGGCAAATAATAACACGAATTTTATAATTAACGACAAATAAACACTTGATTTATAACTCTTTAATTAAATACACTAAATTTATTAACAAAACACAAAAAATTTCACAAAATCAAACAAGAAATTGGCACAAACGTCACTTGGTCATGCGCACATAAGAATATATCAATTTGACAAGTAAACTTTAAGGACCGAACAAATTGAAGATGTTCAGTCAATTCACTTTTTCACGCCGAAATCAATTTTAAGAACATTTTGTTAAATTAATATTTAATTTTAAAGATATTTTGAATTTAAATTTTTACATTTAACCCTAATGATAGAAAGGGACAAAAAATAAGTAACAAGGACAAAATGGCAGAAACAAAGCTGCGCGAAAATTATGAAGCAAAAAGACAAGTGCTGCCAAAATGAAAATTGCTGGCATAAATATTGCAATTTATTCACCACAATGCCATTGGTATATTCATTATTTGGCATGATGAATATCCAAAATAATAGAAATAGACAAAATCAAGTGAATTTTAGATCTTAACTCACCATAATCAATTATAAAAGGTTGTAATATATGTCTTTTTATTATTTATTTCATGTGGTGAGTTTTCATATGCGAAAATTTTGACATTTGGTAGCACTCAAATGAAGCGCGGGAAGCATTTTTCTGCGCGAAATGGGGTATAAAAGGCCGGAAAAATCAGCAATCAGTCTTTTTTGAGTTCCAGAAGCAGTCCAGAATATCAAGTCCAATCCAAGTAAATCAATTTGAAATTGTCCAACGATCTATACGTTGAACAAATATATTTTGATACCTTTTTTTTTTATATTAACAGATAATTATAAGTAGTAGAAGGAAAAAATCAATTTTGAAATCGATTGATGACTTTATACGTCATTCGAATATAATTTTGATAAAAAACCTTTTTTAGAAACAATTGAACTAACTTGTTTATTTAGAATATCAAAATTTCGATTGGAACTCGTTAGACGGGCATATACGTCAAGCGAACATCTTTCGAATACAGTAATATTTTTAAGTAGACATTGTTAATAGAAAAGTAAGTCAAATCGGACAATAAAGGCAAACATATTAATTTACATATCACTAAATTCCAAATTCTTTTTATTTTTTAAATTTTGCTTGATTTGTTGATATTTCATCGGTAAACCGTAAGTATCAACGTTGGGCAAAAAACATTGGTGGTTCCATCCAGGAATAGTGATATCGATTAATATTTTTGCTAAATCCGTATTTGATTTATTATTATTTTTATTTTTTGTTCACTTGTTTTTTTTTTGTCAATTAATTTTTTTTTTTTTTTTGACCGGGCTATAAATCAATCATATAAAAAAAATTCAATTTAATCATGAGTGAACTTGAGAAGTTGCTTGTGAAACAACTCGTTTTAAAGGCGAAAATTGAGAAAACGATCGAAAATGGTAGAAAAACCAGGGTCGAAAAACGAACTGCAGGCTTCTATAAGCAAAGAATATTAGATCTTCGTGATTTATGGCACGAGTTCGTTCAACAAGATCGGCACATCAATGAAGTCATCATGAGTTCCGATACGGAATGTGATCATGCCTATATAAAAAGGCAACAATTTGATGATGTGGAGGTCAAGTATTGTGAATACGTAGGTGAACTTGAAGATGGTCATAATCGAACCAATCAAGACCTCAGCCATAATGTTACAATTCAAGGCGAGTCCCAGTTCAAGCAGACCCAACTACCAAAAATAACTTTGCCCAAATTTGATGGCGATTATAACTCCTGGAGATCATTCTCTGATTTATTCACATCGCTAATACATAACGACGGACAACTACAACCAGTGCAAAAACTTCACTATTTAAAGGGATGTTTAACTGGTGAAGCGGAGAAAGTGTTGAAGCACACTCCCATCACAAACCAGGATTATGAGCCAGCTTGGAAAAAATTAAAGGAACGTTACGAAAACACTAGAACTTTAGTGAATTTTCATCTCAAAATTTTGGTTAATCAAATAAAAATAAATATGGAATCAGGAAAGAGCCTAAAAATATTGGTAGACACAACGGAAGAGTGCTTGCAACAACTCAAGGCATTAAAAGTAGATACCAATCAATGGGATGCCCTTTTGATATATCTGCTAGTACAGAAATTGCCGTTTGCAACATTGCGTCTCTGGGAGGAGGAACTCGGAGATAGTCAAGAGCTTCCGAAATTCCAAACATTTTTAGTATTTTTAAATAAAAGGATTCGCGTATTGGAATCCATTGGAAGTACTGTTGGTGCAAGACCAGCCACTTCTACTATTAAACGAGAAGGTGTTCAAACTTATCATACCACCATCAACAATCATTGCCCTGCTTGCAAGGCAAAACACTACGTTGGAAACTGTCCAACATACATCCAGATGGATGTAGCAACTCGTCGGAAAACGATCAAGGCAGCCAATAGGTGCTTCAATTGTTTTTCGAACAAACACGCACACGCTAAGTGCCGAAACAAGAACCGATGCAGAGAATGTCAACAGCCACATCACACCACTCTTCACTTCAGAGAATCCTCACCAAAGGAGGCAAGCCAGGAAGTAGTCAACAGTAATGTGGAAAAAACAAGCAGCTTCTTTGCAAAGGAAAATTATAATGCTTTGCTGCCAACAGCGTTGGTGACAGCATTTGACCGCAATGGTCGCTCAATAACCTTACGATGCCTCTTAGATACAGGATCGCAAACATCATTTATAACAGAAAACGCCTGCCAGAGGCTACAATTACGTGGCATATCCACATCGATCGAAGTTATTGGTCTGAGCAAAAATCAAACTGCACATTCCAACCAACAAGTGCAGCTAAAACTTCAACCAATAAAAACTACATCCCCCACCTTGGAAGTAAAAATGTTTACATTGAAAACCATCACTGATTTATTACCAGCCAAGGAAACAACAAAGCAAGAATGGACACATGTTCAGAATCTCGAGTTGGCAGATCCAACTTTCTGGAAACCCGGTCCAATAGATGCCTTGCTTGGGGCGGATGTATACGGACACATTATTCGCGAAGGAATTCATTGTGGTCCAAGTGGGACTCCCTTAGCCATCAACACTATATTTGGATGGGTGATATTAGGGAATAATTCCTCTTCACGTAACACGTCAGTTAAGGTATTCACTGTAACTGTCAATCCAGTCAACAATCCCAACTTTCAATTGCAAAAATTCTGGGAGATGGAAGAAGTGCAAACTTTCAACAATCAAACTCCGGAAAATCAAATATGTGAGGAGTTATATAAAGCCAACTATGAAAGGCTACCAAACAACCAATATATGGTCAAATTACCATTTTTGGAGTCCAACGGACCAAATTTAGGTTCTTCAAGGGAACTTGCATTAAGGCGTTATGAAGGCCTACAAAGGAAATTATCAAAGAACGAGCAACTTAAACGCGAGTATGAAGCTTGTTTGGACGAATACATAACCATGGGTCATATGGAGCCATGCAGTCCACCATTAAATAACGAACCACATTATTACATACCACATCATGCAGTTTTCAAGCAAAGCACTACAACCAAATTAAGAGTGGTCTTCGATGCGTCTGCTAAGACAACGAATGGAATATCGTTGAATGAACAACTGCTAATTGGGCCTACAATACAACCGAAATTATTTTCCACGGTGCTTAATTGGAGAAGACATAAGATTGTAATCACAGCTGATGTCGAAAAAATGTACCGAATGATATGGATGCATCCAGATCATCGCACCTTTCAGCGAATACTTTGGAGAAATCCAGAAACGAAAGAGCTCCAAGATTATCGTCTCAAAACTGTTACGTTTGGTATAGCACCTGCGCAATTCTTAGCTGTTCGTACATTACAGCAGGCAGCAAGAGATCAACAAGAAGATTATCCATTGGCAGTCAAGGCTACAACATCAGAGTTTTATGTAGACGACTTGTTAAGTGGAGCAGAAACCATTGATGAATGCCTCGAATTACAAAGGCAATTAAGGGAGATGCTTGCTAAGTGCGGCTTCAAGCTCCGAAAATGGGCAAGTAATCGAGTTGAACTCATTTCTCATTTGCCACCAGAAGACAAAGAAGTCAAAGGTTCACTTGACTTACAAGAAAATGAATCCATAAAAACGCTAGGAATTCGATGGTATCCGGCAGAAGATTTTTTCACGTTCAATGTTCAAGGTTTATCTAACACGCAGGCAAAGACCAAACGTGCCATATTATCGGAAATAGCATCGTTGTATGATCCAGTTGGATGGATATCGCCAGTCATCATTATAGCCAAGATGCTTATTCAGACGTTATGGATAGGTGGTTATTCTTGGGATAGCAAGGTATCTCAAGACATCTCACAACAATGGTATGAATTTAAAAACGATTTAAAAAACTTGAATCATATCAAAATTCCACGATGGATTGGAATCTCTAAAACGAATCAGACCACTCAGATCCATGGGTATTGTGATGCCTCTATCAAGGCATATGCAGCGGTCCTTTATATACGGACTCAAGATAGTCATGGTAATGTTAAGGTCGAATTGCTAACTGCAAAATCAAAGGTCGCTCCAGTGAAACCAATCACTCTACCCCGCTTAGAGTTAAATGGAGCATTGCTACTTGCGAAACTCGCAAGGGCTACTATTCAAGATATGGAACTTCAGGAGGTCCCAGTGTATTTATGGACCGACGCTACGATTGTTTTACAATGGATCAAGGAGCATCCATCAAAATGGAAAACTTACGTTGCGAATAGAGTCGCAGAGATCCAGGAGGTTCTACCGACCGAACATTGGCATCATGTTCCCACAAAGGATAATCCAGCAGATTTAGCTTCACGGGGAACAACCGCTAAGCAATTACTCACGAATGATTTATGGTGGCATGGTCCTGAATGGCTGACCAAGGATCCAACACAGTGGCCTAAAGGTCCACAGCAGCTAGAAGGTACGAACCTAGAAGCCAAGGCACCATCCATAAGCACTTTATTATCAACAGCATCAAGTGAATGGATACCTAAATACTCATCATATACGAAACTCATCAGAGTTACAGCAATGATGTTGCGTTTTATTACAAATTGCCGTAATCCTTCACAGAAACAAACAAACGAATTGTCAGTAAAGGAGTTAAACACTGCCAGCACAATTATCCTTAAAACAATCCAAGCATCAGCATTCAAATTTGAGTTGGATGCATTCAAGGACAATAAGCCTTTATCCAAGAAAAGTCAATTGATAACATTAAATCCGTTTCTAGACAAAGAAGGTTTGATACGAGTCAGTGGTAGACTCGGGAATGCAAGCATCCCATATGATATGAAGCATCCTGTGGTTTTACCACGAGAACATCAAATCTGCGACCTAATCATTAATAAGATACATAAGGAATCTTTACATGGAGGCACCTCATTGGTCCTTAACACCATGCGTAACAACTTTTGGATCCTCGATGCAAAACGAGTCATCACTCGAGTAATACATAAATGTGTGATATGTGCTAAGCAACGAGCAGCCACAATGCAACAGATGATGGGCACCTTACCAGCGCCTCGAGTTAATCTAACAAGAGCGTTCGCACATGTAGGAATAGATTATGCTGGACCAATACAGCTGAAGATGTCAACTCATAGAAACGCAAAACATTATAAAGGATACTTCTGCATATTTGTGTGCATGGCAACTAAGGCTATCCACATAGAAGCCGTCTCGGATTTAACTTCAACGGCTTTCATTGCAGCATTAAAAAGGTTTATTTCAAGACGAGGATTATGCTCGGATATATATTCAGATTGCGGAACTAATTTCAAGGGAGGAAAGGCAATTCTGGAACGCGAAATAATGCAAGCTATCAAGGAAGCAGCACCAAACATAACAAAATATCTTTCAAACTTAAACATTAATTGGCATTTCAACCCACCAGCTGCTCCTCATCACGGTGGATTATGGGAGGCTGGAGTAAAGTCAATCAAATATCATTTACGGCGTGTTCTAGGTACATCAGTATGCACGTTTGAAGAGTTAACAACCTTGCTTACTCAAATTGAAGCATGTTTGAACTCAAGACCATTGTGTGCCTTAAGAAATGATGTAGATGATTTAGCCGTTCTAACTCCAGGTCATTTCCTTATCGGCCAAGCACTAAATTCAATACCGGAACCTAATCTAATACCTTCAAATTCTACATATAGTCAAAGATGGAAACATATCCAACAGATGAAACAACATTTTTGGAACAGATGGTCAACAGAGTACTTAAATCGTCTACAACAACGACCCAAGTGGTGCACTAGTCAACAAAACATAAAAGTGGGAGATGTGGTCCTTCTTAAGGATGAAAACACTCCACCGTCCGTGTGGCCATTAGGAGTTGTTGAAATAACTCATCCTGGAAAGGATGGATTAGTACGAGTGGTGACAGTACGGTCAAGGCATAACACTTGTCAAAGGCCAGTGGTTAAAATTTGTCGTCTACCAATCGAACAAACCGAAGCTACTATAACAACATGAAATCGATTAATTAGATCTTGTATATGTGTTGTCTGTAGTAGTCCTGTGTATACACGTTGTAGAGTAGCGTCCAAATCAACCAAAAACAGAAACTTACAATTTTTTTATATTATAGTCAATATGCAAGCTGAATGGGATGATCTCGATATTGTCACGATTTTAGAGGATATACGGTTCTCGCCACCTCAGTTTTCAACTCCTCTGCAAGAACTGATAAGGTCGAACATTGAATTTTTGAATGTGTCTAACGATGAAGGATTCTCCGAGGCCAACAATAGTCAGGCTGATGAAGCATCCACCGAAGGAAATCCTATCCCGGTAACCATCAATGGATCCATGACCTATTCATTGGAACGTCTAAAGCCGTCGACCACAATCCAAGAAGTGGACATGAGGATAGAAAATGATTTTCAAAGGTTTGTGACACGCGAAGGTGAGGATCTTTTCATTCATCGTGATACGTTGAAAAGAGTGGATTTTAAACGAATCAGCAACAGCAAAAGAAAACAATTCACCGTCAACTTACCGGATTCATACCAGGCGAAGGTGAACGTAAACAAGGCTGGTAAAATTGTTTTTCATCACCACCACCGAAGAGGGATTGAAAAAATCAAAGCTCGTATAATAGAACGCAACAATCGTTCTACGGGGGGAAAATGTTGAACCATCAATGACAACAACATTCAAAATTGCATTGTTTGTTTTTGTTTATTAAATAAAATAAATACAAAACTTTATGTATGTTGTTATTTTTGAATTTAAATTGTAGAATTAAAGTTGCAATCTGCAAAAAAAAGGGAAAGTTAATTAGGTAAAACCAACACAAGGGTAAATAGACATACAAACCACTGGGTGTTGGGCTTGCGGCTTAATGAAGAATATTGGCAGGTGTCCCACGGAGCCCCGGTGACAATAGTTAGTGAATAAATCTGTAAAAACACATAAGTAAACAAATTTAATATAATAATATATTTAGTTAATGAACAATTAACAAAATAAAACAAAACACAAACTATTTATAACACATTTGTGGACAAAACTTTGTTTTCGTTTGGAAAACACAGGTTATAATTATAACCTATAAAACACATCACATTATTAGGCAAATAATAACACGAATTTTATAATTAACGACAAATAAACACTTGATTTATAACTCTTTAATTAAATACACTAAATTTATTAACAAAACACAAAAAATTTCACAAAATCAAACAAGAAATTGGCACAAACGTCACTTGGTCATGCGCACATAAGAATATATCAATTTGACAAGTAAACTTTAAGGACCGAACAAATTGAAGATGTTCAGTCAATTCACTTTTTCACGCCGAAATCAATTTTAAGAACATTTTGTTAAATTAATATTTAATTTTAAAGATATTTTGAATTTAAATTTTTACATTTAACCCTAATGATAGAAAGGGACAAAAAATAAGTAACAAGGACAAAATGGCAGAAACAAAGCTGCGCGAAAATTATGAAGCAAAAAGACAAGTGCTGCCAAAATGAAAATTGCTGGCATAAATATTGCAATTTATTCACCACAATGCCATTGGTATATTCATTATTTGGCATGATGAATATCCAAAATAATAGAAATAGACAAATTCAAGTGAATTTTAGATCTTAACTCACCATAATCAATTATAAAAGGTTGTAATATATGTCTTTTTATTATTTATTTCATGTGGTGAGTTTTCATATGCGAAAATTTTGACATTTGGTAGCACTCAAATGAAGCGCGGGAAGCATTTTTCTGCGCGAAATGGGGTATAAAAGGCCGGAAAAATCAGCAATCAGTCTTTTTTGAGTTCCAGAAGCAGTCCAGAATATCAAGTCCAATCCAAGTAAATCAATTTGAAATTGTCCAACGATCTATACGTTGAACAAATATATTTTGATACCTTTTTTTTTATATTAACATATAATTATAAGTAGTAGAAGGAAAAAATCAATTTTGAAATCGATTGATGACTTTATACGTCATTCGAATATAATTTTGATAAAAAACCTTTTTTAGAAACAATTGAACTAACTTGTTTATTTAGAATATCAAAATTTCGATTGGAACTCGTTAGACGGGCATATACGTCAAGCGAACATCTTTCGAATACAGTAATATTTTTAAGTAGACATTGTTAATAGAAAAGTAAGTCAAATCGGACAATAAAGGCAAACATATTAATTTACATATCACTAAATTCCAAATTCTTTTTATTTTTTAAATTTTGCTTGATTTGTTGATATTTCATCGGTAAACCGTAAGTATCAACGTTGGGCAAAAAACAGGTGTTGACTCTGCTTGTTCTGATACGAGTCTTTGAAAATGCGATTTGAAGACTTCCGCAGTTAACAGGGTAGTAATTTTAAAAATTACAAACTTTTCAGAGGGAATGTCACTTAAAAGCACTTAAAATACAAGGCAACAAATATTAAAAGATTGATTATTCCTTAATATTAAAGAAGGGCATATTTGAAAATAGTAGAATATTGTCGAATTTAGTGGACAATATAGGACCCGAATTATCCAGGTTTATAATTAAAAATTTAAAAACATTAATCTATTTTTACTTTATTTATAATAAATTTAAAAAAATAGTTTTGAAGGATTTATAAAAATATCATGATTTTTATTCTATATCAATCTAAATAGTAGTTGTGGTCCTTTCCGAACATAGTTATTTTAATATCCAAAGATCTCATGCTTTGTTTGCTTCTTCGACAAACTAACGATCCACTTACTATTTCCTCCGCTTTAACATCAACAGGTTCGTCTAAAAAGAATACAACTTGTTTCCAGTGTGTTGGTACAGCAAATGGTGAAGTACTCAATTGTTCTGTATGTGGTAATCCACCAAAGAATGTGTCAAAATACCCCACAAACGAAGTCAATCGCCCTGATTTCATACATTTTAGATTGAAATTGTAACTAAAATTCGAATAATTCACTGTAACAGTTGATAAATCTAGGTCAGCAATAACATTTGGTTCTGTTAAAACGTGCTCTGGATCAACTACTTCTATCAAAGGCTCATGGAGCGCTTGTTTTTTCATGGTTGACATGTCCACTCCAAAAATAGAACCCCAAAATCCGATGTGGTTTTTATGCAGAGTCTCGTCGCCATACCCAACAATACTCATTGTACATCTATTGGGCATGAGAAGACCGCCCTCCTTCAGGTGCTTGTCGCGAGCATAAATTACACTATCCAGCATTCCTTCGAAAAGAAGAAAATATCCCATCCACTCGGAAATTATCACGTCGAATTTCTCCACAGGCAGAACTGTATCTTCTACTCGGCCTTTGACAAACGATATATTCGAATAGTTGTTTTTTCTAAAAAGATGATTGAATTTGTGAAATAAAAATATGGTCTCCGTTGCTTTATTACTTACTTTACAATATCCATGGCGTTATAGATGACCTCAGAGTTATCAACCGCTATGACTTCTTTCGCTCCAGCCTGAGATGCAAATATGGATAAGATAGCCGTTCCACAGCCTAGATCCAAAATTGTTTTGCCTTTAATATAATCTTTATTCTTTAGAAGAGACTCTCTATAAGTTATTGTCCTCTCCCTATCCTAAATACGATTTTGAGGTAGTCTTAAAATTAAGGTTACACATTTGAATTATCTTACCGCAAGCATTTCACGGTGAATTCCAAAATGGGCGTAACTGCTAAAGTAACTTTCATCTGCCTCTACCGGCACGGAAGAAACGCAGTTTCTTTCTTTTTCAACAGTTTCTTTATCGACGAGTCTGTGGTATGCAGACCGCATTTTTGATACACTTTCGGCAGCATGTTGGAGACTCTGTTCATATTCCTGTATTTTATTGGTTAGAGTTTCGACAGTGGCTTGCAGCTTTTTATATTCATCCACAGATATTTGTTTGGCTTCGGTTGTTTCATGTACAATTTCATCGGCAACAAGATCGTCGAAGTCTTTAAAATAAGCAAACGACTGTATGTCAGTATAAACTCAAGTTTAAATTTTCACTTTTTCCCTTACCATAACTTAGCCACGATTCATAATCAAGTGGCTTCAAGTACTTCTCTTCATTCCAAATAATTGATTTGGCTGATGAAATTTCTTCTGGAGATGGTTTTTCTCTTCGAATATAGTTTATTAACTGTAAAGATGGAATAATTGTTGTACTCTAATATTAAATTAAACCAGATATATTTACTTTTATATAGGAGTACTGGTCCATGCTAAACTTGGCTTTGAGTTTGCCCAATTGAATTCCGTGGCTTACATCGAGATGCTGAATAGCAGGCTCTATTGAAGGGAACTGGTTGTCGCAAAACAGACAAACTGTAACTTCACCATCGTCGACTTCGTCTTCTTCATCCTCAAAGTTGTCGGAATCGGAATCTTCAAATTCTGAAAATAATTTAAATAAAACATTGAAGAATGGGTTAAGGAGACCTGCATTGCCTTTTACGTCTGTAGAAAAACTTCTGGCCTTCAATCGAAGATGATTTTGTGGACGTACACAGCCCTAGTGGTGGCCTGCGCTTAACAAGAAATACAATATCGAAAAAATAAGAAAGGTTTAAAGAATATCTAGTGTCGGCACTACAAGGGTTCTTTGATCCTGCTCAACAGGTACCTTAAATATTATTCTGCATCTCTTACCAGTAAATCAATCAGAGAAGCATGCAAAATACTCAAATCAAAATAGAAACACGTCTATCTGCACTGACAGCCGGGCAGCTATTATGGCTATTAATTCGGCCACAACATCATCTATACTGTTCAAACACTGTTGGGATGAACTATCCAGCCTCAACATCAACCTCCGTGTCACTCTTATTTTAGTTCCAGTTCATAGTCGCATTGATGGAATTGAACGGGCTGATGTGTTGGCCCGGGAAGGATCGGCCCTTTATAGCTCCCTTGCGGAAAGGGTTAATATTCCTCTTGGAGCTTTGAGGGGAAACATTTTCTCAATTTTTCTGACAGAATCCAACCGCAGGTGGAACAGTCTAACGCATTGTACTATATCCAGGAAGATATGGCCTACCTATAACCAAAACCGTTCTATCGAACTTGTATGGAGACCCAGACATGATATAGCAGGGTAACGGAAATATGTACCGGATATTTTCCGATAGGAAAGCATGCAGCAAAGCTTGGTAGAGTATCCCTCACAATACTCACTGCCGTAGCTGCACATACCAACATGAAAGGGGAACTGTGATTCACTTTCTATATAAATGTTCTGCCCTGACCAGTTCTATGAGTGGGGATGGGTCAACAGGAGTTTGAGGTTATAGGTGCTGATGTTGTAGTCAAATTAATTTACATATATTCGAATTGACCAATCGAAACATACGAGTCGAAGTTTCATTAAGGCCATAAAAGGTGTGTTGTTTTGGTAAGTGGAAGAGACGAGGGTTTCTTAGGTTACAAGTGTTCGTGTTGAAAGAAATCGAGTTATAGTAAGAGCAGTCAACTGGACCAAAGAGAAGCCGATGAATGGAAAGTATTTCAGCTATTTCTTTACGTTCAGGCAATGAGTTGAGGGTTTACAGTTTGAGGCGGTCAAGATAAGAAGATAAGATCAAAGAATTTTCCCTGGGATGGTATTAAAGTGCAAAACGAAGGATACTTCGTTGGATATACTTTCCGTTCTTGATATGTATGTGTATATCTTGATATGGAGGCTAAACTTGAGACGCAAGACAAAGGTCATGTAAAGCGATCGGCTGTAATCATTTTTAAAAATTTCGTATCATCAGCGTAAAGGAATATTTGGCAATGTTTGAAGATCATTTGTCATTAATTGAAAGAATAAAGAGGAGAGGGCCAAATACCTAACCAGATGTGGCAAAAATAGGTGTGTAACGTGCGGATCTAAATCGGACATAATATTCAAGGTTAGAAGTATATCATTTAAGGAAAAGGGTTCAAAACTTAGAGAGATTTTAATGACTATAAGATTATGAAAAATTTTTATTTATCACTTTGCTGAATTCAGTGGTTCTTAGATTGAATGAAACGAATTGTACAATGTTTAGTGGTCTTTGGAGTTGTATGCTCCAAACTAAAGTTGAAACGAATAATATTGCTGCTGCAAAACAAAATTATAAATATTTTCTATGGTTTGTCAACGAAGGAAGATTAATAAGAGTGATCTTTTGTGAATAAGGTGCAAAATATTTCCACTAAACAAATGAAGAAAACAGAGACAAAAACGTAAAAACCATCTTTAAATCGCTTCAATTCTCATTTCGTGTATAGAATAATAAGATGCCCACACTACACAAGCATATTCCAGAATTGGCCTCAAAAATGAAATAAAAAATAATTTGAGAACTTTAATGATCACGAAAATCGCCACTTAATCTCTTTATAAAGCCAAGGATTTTATTTGTTTTTTTTTTTTTTTTAACAACAAAGCTAAGTAAATGTAAATTTCGAGTCTAAAACTACACTCAAGTCAGTGAAAACAGATACTCTACTTAAGGAACAAGAATCAAACACGAATCAAAAGCAATTGGATCTTTCTTGCGTGTAAAACTCATGGTTTTAAATTTGTCAAAACGAGACGATTTTTATTGCACCATTCCCTAAATAATATTAAGTCTTCTTGTAAAAGTAGGCAGTCAGATATAGTGTTAATTCTTTGAAAAAGTTTAATGTCATCGGTAGATAGAAGGACGGACGGAATATTTTTATGATCGTAACCAAGTCATTTTTAAATAGGATTGGGCTTAGATGGCTGCCCTGCGGCACACTAGATTTCACAATAAATGGACTCGAACATTCATTACGAAATATTACAATATATTGTCTGTTTTCTAAGTATTATTAAATCAAATTTAAGAAATTGCCGTTACAACGTTGACGAAACGGTTTAAAAAGGGTTTGAATATTCATGAAATAATTGCTTAAGGATAAGAAACGTTCTACAATCATCATCAGCTCTTGTTTGATTATATTTTACCAAAGCTCTGTTTCTTTTGTTTTTTAAGTTTTTTTTCCTTCTCAATTCGATTTTTTTAAATGGAAACAAATTTACAAATTACATTTGCTAATGTTAAATTCAAGTTTGTCATAAGAATAATTGTAACTAGGAGAATACATATTTAAATTGAGTGCATTATCTAAAGCAAGATGATGTTGATCTTCTTCTATAAGTTTAACAACAGAAGCAATTACTGCAGTTTCAGAGCAAACTATGTCGGAGAAAAAAACTAAGTCGAGTGTTCTTCCAAAACGATTATTTACTCCATTAAATTGGCTAAGACCACACGAAGACATATCATCTTTTACAGTAGGCTCATTTGAGCTAGATGCTTTTATTGAAAAGTAGAAGTTGTCACCATCAAATTAACGTTATTTTTTTTGTTTGTATTTTTGGTGTTGTAATTTCTTTAGTTTTGAATAGACAAAAATTAACATAGTACAAGAAATGTTGTTCATTTTATTAAACAGCTATTATTTATTTTAACTATCATTGTAAATATATTAAGGACATTTAGTAATATTTACTTTCATCGTAAATATATTGAGGACTTTTAATAATAAAAATATAATGAAAAACATTTTAACCTATGTATGGACCAAAAATTACAAAAAAAAATTAAATCAAAGAAAAAATATGATTCATTAATTTTTGGAATTTCAAAAACATTTAGAAACTTTTTCGCAGCTTAAAGGGGCTTGATGTATTTTCAAACAAAAATCAATCAGTATATTTATATAACTTCGAACATCGAACGCGACAATCACAAGAGCATACTTCACAACGAAGCCGATATTGTGATAGAAAATAAGATAATTTGACTGAAGAGGAAAGGCCTCAGAAGTTCCTTTGTAGGAATTCTTTTCTAAGTGACTAAAGGATTGGTTAGTGGTTTTATAACATTTAATATTTTCCAGTTTTTGTTTGTTCTCTATAGACGTAAAGGAAACTGTTTCCATGTTTAGGAAACAAACATACAGCAGCCTCTGGGTTTTGCACCATCTCATCATCAATGAGCTAACACGACCTAATTTAAGTGGTACAAACACCAACCACTGACCTACTAAACTCATCCACCATACGTTCCATGGTGGACTGCAACTACGGGTGTGGTGATCTACACTGTAGAGGTAAAGGAGGGGCGAGTCAGCCTGCGAATACAAATTAGCACCTTAACCTCTCCTCATCAAAGTGACTATGCCGACTGACACCTTTTGTCATGGAACTCTTACCATAGGATTTCCTCTGGGGATCACAGTGGATCTACATTGATCGAAGTGTGACGGCCTACTAACCCAACATAACCTAAACAACAACATACAATTTGTATCTGGAACCAACGGTAGAGCCTGGTCAACATACGAAGGATTGGCTATAAGAAAATAATTATTCAAAGCATAAATCATGTGGTAGATAAAAGGGACTTCGTGATAAAAGCTTGAATATTGACATTAGAACTTTAGCCAGTATTTTAAAGAACGGATTTGAAATTATAAACAACAATGCAGACGTACTTATACCAGTGTTTCCGAATTTCGTCGAGTAGACCTATTTCGAGTAATATTTAGCCAATAGCCTTTTCAATTTGTTAATCAACATAAAAGTTTTGTGTTTCGAAGGAGAACACATTTTTTGGGCTACTTCTTCTTCCTCAGGGCTCTAAATAGAAGAAGACATTTTGATATTTTGAATTTCAACAATTTGACTTGACTGATTTCCGGATCCAGAGCTTCATCGAAAAGATGAAGTTTAAATACCTGATAATGTTACGAAGACAACGTTTTTCAACACAAAGTCTCGAGACATTAAGGTACGTATTTCGTATGTTTTTATAAATTAAAAATATCTTTAAGAGTTTGTACTATTCTTCTGATCACAATTTAAACTTTATTTTCAAACCCTCAAAGAAAATTCAACGATACTGTTCTTTATTTGGTACATGTTCAGTCTTCTGTGGTTTATTTATAATATGCACTTAAGAAAAAGGTTTACAATTAAAATATGTTTTATTAAAAAAGAATTGTGTACTACCTCTATTCATTTTAGAAGCCTATTGTTAACTTCAAATAAGTAACAAACAAAATAATAATACTACACGTGTTATTCTATCGCACTATTTTACGAATTTAAATCAAATACCAGAGAGAAAGAACTATTACAGACAGCCAAATTCGAATGGGACTCTCTTTAGCCAACACTGTCAAATGTCAAATGAGGTTACCACATGCAGATTCATATTTTTAAAGTGTGCGTGAAGAGAAAGTGGGTGGTGAATTAATTTAGTGGTTATTTTTTAAAATTTTCAGTTACTTAAACATGAAGTGATTTTAAATGCGGGCATATTCACAGAGCATAGCTTTAGACCCGACTTAGGGGCGGCTTTCCATTACCGCAGCACGAATTTCCCTCTGATTTTTTTTAGTTAGAATATTTTTTAAATATTAAGGCGAGGAAAGACCTTTAAGTCAGAAAAAAATATTTTCTTTTTCGGATTTTTTTATATTTCGTTTTTTGAGCCTAAAATTATTTTTTTTTAATTGATAGTACGGCGTACTAACAGCTAGGTATATAAAGGACCCCCTGCTTGGATCACTATAGGATTTGGGTGGGCGCGAGTTTGGGTATATGCAAAGTTCTTTTTAATTTGAGCACTAAAATCAAAGAAATTCCCAACAAACAAAAAGCAAGTATGGCTTTTGTTCACAAAAAAACAGGGAAGAAATGTCAAAATCAACCATTTTTGCGTGTTTTGTATGTGAAAAGTGAACTTTGAAAATTAATTAATTTCGAAATTCGTGCTGCGGTAATGGAAAGTTGAGCCCCCGACTTATTGTTCTCTTTTGACTTTTGAGAACAACATGCACTGAGAGTATTTTGCCCATTTGACTAAGCATGGGTTAGTTGTCCCTTGCATTTCTTATGGAAGAGTCCAGAGTCTATGTAGTTGGGCTCAATTGTGCACAATTAGGACCATAGAGGAAATATATTATATATTTCCTCTATGATTAGGACAGAAACGAGGTAAACTCAGCCATTTAAAAAAGGGATAAATTGAGTTCAAAAATTTAGAAATGAATTTAATTATTAAAAAAAACTCCTTTTTCAACTCTTTAAATTCTATGATTTGTATCAAAATTTTCGTTAAGAACAGAAAAAAGTCATGCGAAAAATATAAACACACCCTAGCAATGCGAACGTGGCAAAACTTGAATTGGACTAGTTTTGACAGTTTAAAAAGGAGGTGAGTTTCTAAGATCTCAGAATTTGGTATTCTCAGAGTTATAAACATTATTTTTGATAGTCTTACCAATTTCTCACTTTTGCTATGACAAATCTGAGAACACTAATTTGATTGCTTGGTGAGAATGAATAGGGAATTGTGTTTATACTTCATTCTCCTGCTCTGCCAATCCATCTGAGAAAATTCTCAAATATCTTATAAATATATACTGGCCAATTGACAACAATCATCAATGCGCAAAAAACAGTTGATTTTTGTGTTCTTCATTGGCTGCGTTCAATCTTAAACAAATGGGGTATCCGGGTGCCTTTTTGTTAGTATTTACGTGTAAGGCTGGAGGAAGACATTAAGGGATTTGTATCCTTGAATTTTTGTATGGGAAAGACTGAGATAGTTAAATAGTTATTATGTGTCAAGATAAGATTGTGTAAATATATAATATAATATTTGGCTCGTTGATTCCCCATACACTGAGTCAAGCCTTGGCTCGTTGGCTCGAGCTCATTGACTTTTGACTTTGCTGAAAATCCAAACGGAGATCGAAAGACCCAAACCGAGCCACCTCAATTTCCCCATACACGGTTGTTTTTGGATCGGCTCCGGCCCTTTTGGATCTTTGACTCTGTCGTGTGTTGCTAGCTTAAAGGAGCAGCTGACCCAAAACAGCTGGGATGTCAAAAAAGGTATCCAAGAATTTCAGGTATATGTGAGTATCTGAGAGAACATCTGATTCATATGTTCACATGGTTGAATTTGAAGGAACCCGACCATTAATTTTAAATATTATTATTTTTTGTAAAAATACAGTAAATTATTAAATTTATCCACTAAAGTTGGTATTTTAAAATAATTTTGTGCCTCGAAATCTAATTATTTGTCTGCTTCTTGTGAACAGCTAAAAGTTGTTTTTATTTTAAGCGAACCATCTCAGTTTAGGTATTCAACTCGTTTAGTAAAGTATCTAAAAATCCACATATCCAATATAACCTATTTTTATTTTTTACACTTCAGAATTTTCAGAAAGTAGTTAGCTTATAGTAAGCGTCGTCAAACCATAGAGAGATATATCTACCAAGAGAACCGACTTATGGGGTTCGCTCTCTTTCGACCTACAAGCTCTACTGAGCACATTTTGCCCATTAGCATTAGCATGGCTTAGTTGTCCCGTGCATTTCTTATGGGAAAATCCAGATTGTATGTAGTTGTTATGGGCTTTTGGGCTCAGTGTGCACAGTTAGGGGGAAAACAATGTGAGGTGAACTCAGCCGTTCAAAAAAGAGATCCGTTGAATTCAAAAATTGAAAAATTATTGCAATATTTTGAGAAAAATGAATTGTGCACCTTCTTTTCAGTAAAAACTGTGCTAAAAATAATATTTGCCTGCTTTTGGCATACAAATTCTGTGATTTTTATGAAAAGTTTCGCTTAAAACAAAAAAAAATCATGCAGAAAGTATAGGCGCGCCTTAGAACTGCAATGCGAACGTGGCCTAATTTGAGTTTAACCCAGTTTTGACAGATTAACAGCGAGGTGAGTATTTTGACAATTCTACGAAAATGTAAACAAAACAAAATTCATTCCCAGTAAAGCAAATAATGAAGGTAAAACAATTTAAATACAAAATATTAATTTATTTTAATAAAAATATATAATGAATTTGCACTTAATGTAATCCTCAGATAAAGAAGAAACCAAGGAGGATGTTTTAACAGAAAAAGTGGAATCCCCCGAGAAGGAAGCCACCAACGCCAACATATTTATTCTGGAGCGAAAAATTATCAGCCACGAAGAGGTACAAATTCAAGGTATGTAAGTGTGTTCGTCACATTAATTTTAAACTCAAATTGTATGAATATTATTTTGTTTTTTTAGTTAAAATTACACTTGTCAACAAGATTTAGTTCCTGGCAATAAATTCGCTGTATTCTGATGGGTTCTTATGTCCTCCGACTCGACTGTGGAAATGAGAAGATCCCATTACACCGAATGGATCGACATTGCCGAAGACTGGAAAGCTTCGCGATAAAACCGGTGTGACATGCTATATTTGTCGAGAAGGATACACATGTCGAAAATGTGGCTATGAAGTTGAGGGATCGTTTTATTTGTTGACACTTTCATTGGTTGGAAGTGAGTTTGAGTTAGAAAATTAATTTATAATACATATTGACATTTTTATATCGTTTCAAGTCGAAAATTCTTGGAATCTCTTCGTAAGAACGCAAAATATGAACAACTAACGTCTGTGCGTCTTGTCGGTATGATGCTAACAATTTTCGTACGAAAAGAGCTTCGTCCAAGTGTTGTCCGTTATAGCACCCAGAGTGTTGGCACAGGAATGATTTATTTTGGAAATAAAGGAGGCGTTGCTGTTAGTGTGACATTTAACGATGCTACCTTATGTTTTGTTAATTCGCATTTAGCTGCTCATATGCATGAAATTGTAGCAAGAACTCAAGGATTCGATACAATAAATAGAAAATGCATTTTCAATTATATTTCTGGTCTTCGATGCATTTCACAGCATGAGTGAGTATTGATTTTGAATATTCCTCTCGCAATTAATTGGTATCGATACATTTTTGAATTAGTTTAAATATAAACTTTTTTTTTTATAGTCACATATTTTGGATTGGTGATTTAAACTATCGCATCAACGAAATCCCTGGCATACATCTTGACCGTTCGAACTATGAAAGTCTGCTTAAATTTGATCAACTCGTTATGGAAATGAGAAAGGAAAATGTTTTTCGTGATTATACTGAAGGTCCTATTAAATTTAGCCCAACATATAAATACGATCCTGGCACGGATAATTTTGACGCCAGGTGAATTGTCAAAAAATTTCAAAATAACTTTCAAGGCTAATTAGTATTATTTTTTGTTTAGCGAAAAACTTCGAGCGCCTGCCTATTGTGATCGTGTTCTTTGGAGAGGTGATGGTATAACACAGTTATCATATAACAGTGTCATGGAAATAAGACTAAGTGATCATAAACCAGGGGTGGAATCATGTAAGGTGATTTGTGACTGTCACATTTGTGACAATCAAATGTGATCAAAAGAATTTATTCGTCTGTGTTATGTGATCACCAAAATATTTCTTAAATTTGGCATCACTTTAGAAGAAAAACTTTGACATTTGATTTTTTTTAAACTGCCGGCAAATTGGTTTGTTTTTATTTGTGTCTAGCCGTTGTGTGTTCCTAAAAAATAATTAATTTCAACAAACATGTAAGTAAACATTTATGTATATATACTGTAATTGTTAAAAAATATAAAATTTGTATCAACAGGTTTCCCAGCAAAGCTCAGATTCAATTTCTGACTAATTTTATGGAACAATATCCCGATTTGGCCAAATCCTTTTCAGGAAACGGAATAAATTCAAGAGATTCACAGAGAATCCAGTGGGAGAAGCTCACTCGAATGTTAAACGAGAATGGGCCTCCTATAAAATCAACAGCGGAGTAGAAAAGGGTAGGTATTTATATTTAATTGATTGATGTCCTCTCATTGTTTATATTGCACAGATTTGGACCATTCGAAAATACAACGCAAAAAAAAATTAATTGCGAATAAAAAATCCATCGCACCAACGGGAGGAGGACCTTTCACTGAAAAAGCGTTGGACAGTGTCGACGAGGTAATAATCAAAGCATGTGGTATCGAAGCAGCAGTGGAGGGAACATGTGGAGTATCCAGTTTCGGATGCAATGAACATGGTGAGTTTTCAGAAATTTTAGTTTCAGTGTTAATTTACGATTTTTTTTTGTTTGCAGAGTTAGATAATGTTTTAACAGAACTCCTTTCCGAGCCAGTAGATGTGGCATTGGAACCAATGCCGATCCCAGCGTCTACTTCCAAACGCAACAAGCCACCAAAAAAAGTCGAGGAGAATACGCTTCTGGTTGAAAAGCAACTAGAACTCCAGCAAAAATGTATTGATTTGCAAATCAAAAAGCTGGAAGACATCGACAAAACTTTGCAAACAGTCAACACTTCAATAATTGAATTGAATGATTGTGTAAAGTTGCTATGCCAGGAAAAGCAAAAGGAAAGAGAGTGTACAAATGCACTGAAAAAAAGAAGAACTCCAACTAAAAAGAATGGAGTTGGAGCTGGCCAAAGCAGTTAATGAGATCCGAGTCTTGGAGTTAAGCAAGAAATGAGCCGGCACAATTTTATTTTAATAATTACTTACCTTTTTGTTCCCCCTCACGGTTTTCGCCTTGTTGTGGCGAGAAGGCTTACGTCTAACTCTTCAGCAATCCAGCTGCGGAGTGAGACAACTAAGAAAACCACCAAAAGCAGAGATGTTAATCTAATAAATATGGATAAAAGTTTACTGAATGAAGAAAATCGAACGGGGATATACGTTCAAGTGTCGGCAGAAGTCACGGCTGCCGGCGAGGGCTTGGCTTCGCAAGAAGCTAAGTCGCCAGTGACAAAAGTAAACTTAGAGAAAGAAAAACGAGAGCTAAAAAGACAACCGGTCATTCTCTCAGTAGATCTCCTTCCCGACATAGATGGTTTAACCATCAAAGGTACGGAGACCTCGGACAGACCTCCTTCCATAGGTAGTCAAACCGAGGACGAGCTACTGATGGAACCGAGTCAAGAAGAGACTATGCTGAAGTCTGCTGCACCCCTCAAAGCTTTGAGGCAACGCAGCAACTACAGATCCTCCAAAAGATTCGTGAAAATGACCGAGTTGAAAGACCCTGCGACGCTCAGTTCGAGAGACAAAGCTCTCCTAAAAAAGCATAAGAAGCTAGTTAGGAACTTTGAGCGGCAGCTGGCAGAGACTGTCACTGCACCCAGGGAAATAGCAGAGGAAGTGAATGCCAAAGAGTCGGAGAGCAAAGGAGTAGATGCTGCCAAATCTAGGTCTGTCCCTAAAAAGGCAAACCGTGAACAGGCTGGCAATAACTCGACCGATCGGAACGACAAAGGTAAAGTTCAGGCGACTTCCAGTAAGAAACAGCAAGCCAACGCTAGGAAAGACCAAGCACCGGCAAGCACCTCTTCTGGAACGAAATCAGGAACGTCCAAGAGACAAAGATCGGAGGAGACAGTCAAGCAAGACGGTGCTAAAAAACAGAAAACCAGCAGCTTCGACACCACCCCGATTGACCTACAAATCGCCATTATAAGCCGTGACGACCCAGATGGGAAAATCTCGGCAAAAAACTGGCTTCTTGTGGAAAATGAGATCCTTAAAGCTATGATGGCAGCATCAGAGAACGATAGTTCTGAGGGCTATATCTTTGATGGTGCCGGATGGCGGCGAGGAGTTAAAGTGGTCTGCTGCGGTGACCAGAAATCACGGGAGTTCCTGAACCGTACAATCGCCAACATTGGCGAACTATGGGAAGGTTCCTCCCTTGAGGTTCTACCCGCCGCAGCTCTACCACTCCGCCAGCAGTTTAGCATCTGGATCCCCCCTCCTGCAGAACATGAGGACGCAGCCATTATTAAGCTGTTGGCGAAGCAGAACAAAGAGCTTCCCATTTTAGAATGGAAGCTCCAACATTCAAGAAAGAGTCATGGAGGCGAAGGGAAGGACCTCTTGTTTGTGGCAGACAAGAAATCTGACCTTCTGCTGAGAGAAAGAAAAGACGTGTTGAGGTATGGTCTCGGAACCGTAAAGGTTAAGAGGCATGAAGGCAAAGGGGAGTCAAAAGCTGCAAGTGGTGCAAATAAACCTGCACCACGCTAAAGCAGCAACGTACGACCTTACGCTCTACATGTCTCACGAGAACGTGGATGTGGCCTTGATCCAGGAACCATGGTTAGGCAAAAACCGAGTCCGTGGGTTGAGGTCAAAACACTACAACCTTTTCCACTCCACGTCAGATGAAGGTGATATTAGAAGTTGTATCCTAGTGAAAAAATTGATTGACATTTGCTGATCTGTCAAACAGTTGTGGAAAATAAAAAGCTCTTAGAAAAATTGTGAAATTCTAATATAAAAATTAATTTGATGATTTAAATTGTAACTTCAATCCAATTAAAAAAGCTACTTTTGAATCCATAAATTAAAATCTGAGTAAGTTGTAGCGATTAAGATTGAGAAACATTAAAACAATTTGTTGCATTAAGGATAACCCAACTTAATGAACACAAAGAAACGTGGAATAATTGAAACCTCCCCTGAGCATATTAACACCACAAAGCGTAGTTCCAGCTTCAGTTTTCTCGAAATGACAGCAAATAACAATATATCAGGCATGAGTATGGAAACTTTCAAGCAAATACTAGATGAAAAAAACAAAGAACTTTGCAAGGAACTCGCGTCGAAGGCTGATCTACAGCTGCTTGTAGATGAAATATCTAGTATCAAAGTAAAATACGAAGAAATAAATAACAAATTTCAACAGCTAGAGTCACGAAACAAGCAGTTAGAACTGCAGCTGGACAAAATTATGCTAAAAAACACAGAATCAAACCTAATCGTACACCTACCTAGTGATCAAAACATTGACATGAATGACAGGGCAAAATCCATATGTGCTGAGTTACTTGGTAACATGAATGACGTAGAAACCGCATACAGCATTCCCAGTCGAGACCCACGTTCTAAGACAGTGATCGTTAAAATGAGATGTCGGGAATCCGTTTGGGCAGTACTCCGAAACACGTCAAAACTCAAGGAGACAAACATTCGTATTACCAAGGATATGCCCTACAACATGCGCAGAAGGAGGGCCAAGCTAGTGGCGATCAGAAAAGCTCTACTTGTGGCAAACACACAAAAGAAAATTGTTCTTAGAGACGACAGGCTTCATCTTGAAGACAAAATATTCACTTGGGACACTGTTGAAGGTCTTAAATGTGGTCACGAGAATGGATTAAGTGTTATAGGTAGAATGTTTGGCGCTATGCCTGCAGGTCTTGAAAATTTAATGAATGATCTTCTTAATCAAAACAATGTGTATCAAATGTCAGAAAAAAGTCAAGCTCAAACGTCAAAAGGAGTGCGTTCAGGAAATTCAACATCATGGCAGCTAACAAAAACAACCGCTGTACTGGGGAACTTCGATGTACGTTCACACGAGCAAGCCAATTGAGGTTCACACGTCTATCAGAAAGAAGCAGAAATGAATGAAGCTTTATTTTTTAATATTAGAATTATAAGTTATAATGTCTCTGGACTAAAAAATAAGTTAGAACTCGATGATTTTTTTAATTATATTTATGATTTTGATGTTATTATATTATTTGAAACCCATGTATTAAATAAGGAAGAAATAATGTTTAAAAATGTATTTGCAAACTATGAAGTAAAGTGGAAATGCGCTGTTAAAACAAGTATTTTTGGAAGAGGTAGTGGTGGAGAGCTTTTTGCCTACCGTAAAAACATTAAAGCAGTAGAATTCGAATTTAAAGAGTTTGATGAAGCATGTGTTATCAAACTGGAGAAAAATAGTTGTGTCCGATACATCGTACCTACCTACTTAAACTGCAGCCACTGGGAATCTGACTTTGAAAAACTTAATGACCTGCTAAATAATTTAAATACGTCAGACCTAATGATTATTGGAGATTTCAACGGAAGGATAGGTTTATCACAGAACAATTTTTCGAGCGGATACAGCCATACAACTTTTAATGCAAAACGTAGATCTAAAGATGAAATGTGTGACAAAAAAGGTGAACAAATTATGGATTTGGCAGATACGTTTGACTGTAAAGTTTTAAACGGAAGTTGCGACGGCGATCTTAACGGCGAGTTTACATTTCTACGTGGAACATCATGCTCTGTAATCGACTATTGCTTTATTGCAGGAAACTGGAATTCAATTACCGATGACTTTAAAATAGGATTGCAAACGTTTTCTGACCACATGCCCATGGAAATTATAATTAAAGTGCCAAATTCTGCAAATTACACGAATAATTCAAATTTGCTCAACTTGCTACCTAAATTGTTTTGGAGTGAAAAAAACCGTGATCTGTACCAGCTTAATCTTAATTCTAGACTTGATATTTTAGCAAGATCAGAAGTTTCTGTAGACGTTGAAGTTCTCGCTGATATAATTAAGAAATCTGCACCAACAAAACAAAACACAGCAAATAAGACCAGAAAGAAGAAACAAGAATGGTTCGATAACGAATGCACGAAAGCGAGGCAGAAATCGTTTGCACTCCTAAAGCTCTTAAGATCACATAACTCGGATATCTTCAAAAAATTATATGCAGAATCGAACAGTGTATACAAGAAATTATGCAATTCTAAAAAGATAGCTTTTGAACAGAAGAAAGTACAAATGATAAGCTCTGCTAGCTCTTCCTCGGACTTTTGGAAGGCAGTAAGACAATTGAATGGAAGTAGACCTGCCATCGCTCCAAACCTACAGGCTCAACAGTTAAAAATCCATTTTCAGAATCTTCTTAATACTGAACAGTTATCTTTAACACACCAATACGCAGTGCCTCTCTTTCTAGATGATATGTTAGATGCTCCGTTCACTTTAGATGAAGTCCAGAACACTATTAGAAATTCGAAAGTAAACAAGGCCCCAGGAGAAGATAGAATTCCGTTCGAGTTTTATAAAAACTGTACACCTGAATTTGCAATAGCGCTCACGGAAGAATACAATAAAATATACCAAAGTGGGAATATTCCAATGAGTTTTAGGAAGGCTATAATATATCCCCTACACAAAAAAGGAGATTATAACGACCCACAGAACTACAGAGGAATATCTTTTCTAAATACATCTTCGAAACTTTTTAGTGCCTTACTTTACAACAGGCTAACTAATTGGGTAAAAGAAAAGCGGGTACTTAATGAGCTTCAGGCAGGATTTAGAGAAGGCTATTCAACTATAGATCACATATTTTCTCTTATGAATATTGCCGAGATATATACGAAAAGGAATAAAAAGTTGTATACCTTGTTTGTGGACTTTCGTGCTGCCTTTGATTCTGTACCACGTGAAGCACTATTTTACAAACTTTATATGATCGGAATTTCGACTAGAATGATTCGAATTTTGATAGCCTTGTATGACAATAACTTAGCGATGGTCTGGGATGGGAAATGCGTTTCGGAAGAGTTTGCAACTACGATGGGGGTAAAACAAGGATGCATCCTGAGTTCACTTCTATTTATTTTATTTATTAATGATATAACAGAAAACATTGGAGGTGGTATCATAATAAACACAACCTGCATTCCTGCTTTAATGTTCGCGGATGATTTTGCTATCTTTGCTGAGACCGTTAACAGTATGCAGTTGATGATAAATAGCCTGGCAAATTATTGTAGAAAATGGAACTTGTCCGTTAATTTGGCGAAGACAAAAATGATGATATTCAGAAATGGTGGAGGAAGATACTCAAGAAATGAGCAGTGGAAGTATGAAGGAGAGCAGATAGAAGTCGTGAGAGAATATAAATATCTGGGAGTTCTTATCACAGCCAATCTCAATATGAAAAAACATTTTGTAACCAAATTATCAGAAGCAAAGCGTGCTATCGGTTCAGTTTGGGGAAGATGCATAGGCAATAAATATCTAAACCACAGCGCAAAACAAAAAATCGTTCGTGCAACTGCAACATCCATCATGCTATATGGAGCACAAGTGTGGGGATACCGCTCATATAATACTCTTGAAGTTTTTCAACGATACTGTGTCAAAAGAGTATTCAAACTACCAAATAGCACTCCCAATTACATGATTCATCTGGAGACGGGGATGCCACCACTCTTTCTGGAGACACTCAAATTACACTTTGATTATGTGCAGAAAGTTATGAGAATGGATGAGCAAAGACTGCCAAAAATAATACTCTCCTACCTGCTAATGAAGAAAAGTAATTGTGTACAACAATGGGAAACGCTAGCACGTAATGGTGGATTAAATACAAATTTTGAAAACATGCAACACGACCAACTTTATAAAATATTAGAAAAAACTGGTAACTCTCTGTACGACTCATATGTGAATGAGGCTCAGTCATCTCAATATCGAATGTACTACAGTAAACTCAATTACAACTTACAAGAAGCAACATATTTTTTGAACACAAACTCTGCAGAAAAAATAAATATTATTTTCAAAATAAGAGGTGAACTATCAGGCCTAAATTACATACCGCATCGACCTGATCTTCCACTTGAATGTAGCCTTTGCAACCTCAAAGAGAGAGAAGATGTGTACCATTTTATTGGAAAATGCCCTATTTTGTGCGAACTACGAAGGATATACTTTGGAGCAAATCTTGTGGAGATGGTGGATGTGCTGAGTATTTTGAATGGAGACCGCGGATGGGACGTACTATACAAGTATACTGTTAATGCGCTGCACTACAGAACACGTATTATTGAAGGCAATTTTTAATCATCAAACTATCTTTTCATATTTAATTTAAAGTTAACTTTTTTTATGTATACAAACAAAAAAAAAATCATGTCAATCTGGTAGACGGCATAATGCCAAACCAATTAGACTTTAAGCTAATTTATTTATTGAATGTATCATGTATGAATATTAATTTGGTCAATAAAAACTAACTAAACTAGTGAAAAAATCAATTAACGCTTTCTTCCTATCTAGGTACAGCAACAAGGACAACACGGCAATCAGCGTCGAATCGAATGAAGGAAACTTCATTTTAGCGTCGACGTACATGCCGTACGAGGAGGAGAGCCCACCATCAAAAACTGTCCGTGATCTTGTGGTCCATGCCACAGCAAGCGGCACACCTTTGGTGGTAGGATGTGATGCCAACGCTCACCACACTCAATGGGGCTCAAAGGATATCAATAAAAGGGGTGAGTCAATTTTTGAATATATTCTCTGTTCTAATTTATCGATATGTAATAGGGGCAATCACCCTACCTTTCGAAACAAAAACAGGGAGGAAATCATAGATTTGACCCTTATTAGCAATAATAGTAAAATTTCAGTTGAAGACTGGAGAGTCTCACCTAAAGAATCTTTTTCGGATCACTTTAGGATACTCTTCTCTATAGACAGGAACTTTACTGAAAAGAAACCTTACAGGAACCCAACTAGAACGAATTGGACAGAGTACGAAAAGTGGCTGAAAGACTGTATTGATCCACCAGACGACAATACAAGTTTAAGTACTTCAACCATTGACACTGTTGTCCAAAACTTGTCTAGCAAAATGAGAATGTCTTTTGAAAAACACTGCCCTTTATCTCGTTCCAATAACTCCACTAACCCACCCTGGTGGAATGGTGCATTAAAGAAACGTAGAACAGAGGTTAGAAAACTTTTCAATAAAGCTAAACTGAGTAAATTAGAAGAGGACTTGAAGTCTTATAGAGCCGCACTTAACATTTACACCAAAGAGTTAAGGAAGGCCAAAAAGGATTCGTGGGCTAAACATTGTGAATCCATTGAAAAAACAAGCGAGGCGTCGAGGCTCCGTAGAACCCTGGCCCTTAATCCCACGATCCCGGGGTACATAAAACACCCTGATGGATCATGGTCGAACTCGAGCATGGAAACTCATTTCCCCGGTTGTAAAAACCCAGAAAGTTTTGATTGCTTGCAATCGAACACGCTGGATTTTACTCACACGGAATCGAATTTAGAACTAAATCAGGTTATTACTGAGCAGAAGATTATCTGGGCAATAAACTCGTTCAAACCCTATAAATCAGCGGGACCAGACGAGATTTTTCCAGCTCTTCTTCAAAATGCTCTCAAAGTAATAACTCCGTGGCTTAGGGTAATCTTCATAAGTTGTATTAAGTTTGATACATCCCTAATAGCTGGAAAAAGGTCAAGGTAGTCTTTATCCCAAAAGCAGGGAAACCGACTCACTCGACCGCTCAGGATTATAGACCAATAAGTCTCTCTTCGTTTCTCCTTAAGACACTAGAGAGGAT
Organism: Eupeodes latifasciatus; assembly: GCA_920104205.1. NCBI lineage: Eukaryota > Metazoa > Arthropoda > Insecta > Diptera > Syrphidae > Eupeodes > Eupeodes latifasciatus. The sequence continues at coordinate 172,450,363 of OV049924.1, read as the reverse complement.
AATTGATCTACATGTTAGAGAACTTCTCAGTGAAAACAATTTGTGCAACTACCAACACGCTTACCTTAAAGGTAAATCAGTGGAGACTGCTCTGCATGAAGTAGTTTCACATATTGAAAAATGTCTTGAACATAAAGAATATACCCTGGCAGCATTTCTCGATATCGAGGGTGCGTTTAATAACGTTAAAACGGAATCAATCAATACTGCCTTAGTTGAAGTTGGGGTTGAATCTGTCATTGTCGATTGGATCTTCACCATGTTAAATGGCAGAATTATCAACTCTCAAATAGGAGTTAGCACTATCGAGAAAACAGTTACTAGAGGCACACCACAGGGAGGAGTCATCTCACCCCTGCTCTGGATCCTCGTAGTTAACAAAATTCTCACAAAGTTAAAAGATCAGGGCATTAAAATAGTAGCATAATGCAGATGACATAGTGGTTTTGGTATCAGGCAAGTTTCTTAGCATCATCGAAAACATTATGGAAAATGCATTAAAGGATTTATCTTCTTGGGCAACTAAGAACGGTCTCGGGGTCAACCCCACCAAGACAGAGCTAGTTTTGTTCACGAAGAAACGGAAACTGGAGGGCTTCAACCTTCCTATCTAAATGGTATTCCTCTAAAAATTTCTAAGGAAGCTAAATTTCTAGGAGTAATCCTTGACTCCAAGCTTACATGGAAGCGTAATACTGAGGAAAAAGACCTTCGGTGTACGTTGGGGTATGCGACCGCAAGTCATCCAATGGATGTACACAGCGATTGTCAGACCCATTCTTACCTATGGCTCTATTGTATGGTGGAAGGCGGTGGAAAAATCAAGCTATCTCAAGAACCTGAATAAGGTACAGAGACTAGTTTGTATAGGAATAACAGGGGCTCAAAGATCCACACCACAAGCTGGATTGGAAATGATCTTGGACCTCCCGGCTCTGGATGAGTTCATAAGGTGCACGGCAGCCAAAACTGCAATTCGTTTAAGAGAATTGTGTTTTTGGAGGCAGAGCACTTATGGCCACGGGTCAATCTTACAAAGTTATGACACGATTCCAGGACTGAGGGAGACCACCGATTATATCCCCCCTTTACTAGATTTCGACAGGAAGTTTTCTATTTTCATACCAGACAGACAGGGTTGGGATCCTAATTCACTTATAAGTAAACAGGGTATCCCTTTCTACACTGACGGTTCAAAAATGGAATCAGGAACAGGTGCTGGAGTGTTTTGCCAATCTCTAAACATCAGAGCGTCATATACACTCCCGGCTGACTGTAGTGTCTTTCAGGCCGAGATCTTTGCCATTGGAAAAGCAGCTGAACTGGCACATCAAGAAAATCTAAGCTCTTCGGAGATTACTTTTTTCGTGGACAGCCAGGCTGCTATCAAAGCCTTAGCCAGTGAGACCATAAGATCAAAAGCAGTTTTAAACTGTAAGAAAGAATTAAACAAAATCTGCCACACTAACCAGGTAAAGCTCTGCTGGGTTCCCGGACATAGCAATATAGAAGGGAATGATATAGTAGATGAACTAGCCAGGAAAGGGTCAGAAGCAGACACCAGTAGTAGCGACCATTCAGTCAGGGGACCACTCGTCCCGATTGGGGTACTCAAGAGGAAGATAGACCTTAAACTAAAAGAGAAAATCAATATCTCCTGGAAATCCAGGGAAGATTGTGTAATCTCTAGAAGTTTATGGCCTAACACAAATGAAAAGGAAACTCGGTATATTCTATCGCTGAGTAAAAAGAACATTAAAATCCTGATAGGTGTACTAACAGGTCATTGCGCCATTGGCACAATGGCTAACAGAATAGGGGCATTTGCACCCGATTTTTGTAGGAGCTGTCAGGATGAGGAAGAAATGGAAACCTGCTCTGCGACTGTCCGAACCTCCAAACCAGCCGACTCCGTCATTTCGGAAACAGGTTTGTTGGAGAACTGGATGATCTAGCACAGGTCTCAATGGCAAGCATGAGGAAATTTATAGATAGCACAGGCTGGTTCGTCAACGAGCCAGTCTACGCTAACCGACAGAATTGAGGAACATCGTTGCTAAAATTTTTACTTTTACAGGGGATCACAATGGACCAGTAGGCCCCCATGTACGCAACAGCTTCATGCTGTGCACACCCCTTGCAACCTAACCTAACCTACCTTTTTGTTCAAAATAGATAAATATATGTATATTTCATATGAACATACATATATATTTATTATAAGATTCAAATCCATCCGTGATTTTCTTGGGGAATATCTTAGCTTTCTTTCTTCTAAAATACTTCTCCATCGAGCTGTTAGAAAAATTAAAATTCATTTACTTTTGGTATAATTGAAGAAGAGAAAGAGAAAATACTTTTCATTACCCCAATACATCTTTCATCAATACACCTAGCCTGGGAGTGTACATAGTTAAAGCGAGCTTCTGGAGAATTATCTGCTGCTGTTTCTATACGGTGTTATTAGAAATGGTTCTAACGGATAACCGCTGTCACCTTTAGAAATAAAATGAATAATTAGTGGATAGTCATAGACCAACATTAAAAATTTTATTTAAAAAAAAATTGTGTTATATGTACCTAGAAGCCACGATGATGTTCTGCCTGCACAGAAGTCAACGTTAAACTTCTCTCGTTGAGCACTCTGTCTCCAAACAAAACTGTCGTGAGCACTACCACCATATTTAGCATTTATTGAGAGAATTTTTTTGGTCTCGTCACATATCTAAAATGGAAACAAATAGATGTACATATATACAATATACATTAATAAAATATAATTAATGAAAAAGTTAACTTACTATCATAGCATTAAGACTATGTCTTCCTTTTCTGTTCAAATAAACGTGCTCGTTTTCTGATGGGCGGAGAATCATAATGTGACTTCCATCTATGCAGCCGATTACTAGGAAAATAGCAAAATTAAATATTTTTTTAACAATAAACAAAACTTACCTCCAGGTATGTCATACTTCTCATAAAAGTACCTTTTGGTTGCTTCCGAATTCGATGGAGTAAACTTTATTTTGAGGGGACACAATGTCCTCTCCATTTTTTTTAATGTAGAAGAGATGACTTCACAAACTGTACTCTGGGCCATGGGAGCTGACCAGTCAGCACCAACTTGCCTTTGATAAGCACCACCTCCAAGAAAATTGAGTGTTATGGCTAACTGGAGTATAGGGGAAATGTGGGTTGAGCGAATTCCACTTGGCAATTCCAAAAGGTGAAGGATGTACAAAAATGTTTCTTTCGTTAATCGAAAGTTTTTTAAAAATCTATTTTATTAAGAAAGATACAGATTTAATAAACATATATGAAGGAATATATGTAATGTACACTTACTTTGGATTTGGAAGATCAAGTACGTTAAATTTATTCCGGAGGTTTATTCTCAAAAGCCGGACATTTCTATCACGATTTATATCTTGATTTTCAGCATTTTAAGATGGAAAAAACAATGGCAAAGGCACAAACACATTCATTGTGACTAGACACAACAGACAATAAAAAAAACAAAGTCAATTTCATATAAAAGTGACACCTAAATAGCTGTCACGGGAAATAATCACAAAATTGTGATTGTCACAGATGACTATCACCTTACACAGACCGAATTTGTTGATTGTGACTGTCAACTATCACAAATCACCTTGCATGATTCCACCCCAGTATATGCTGAATTTACAACACCGGTAAGATAGTTTTTGCTTAGCCAAATACAAAAAAGGAAACATAATCGTTTTTTTTGTGTGGTTTATTTTAGATAAAAACAAAAGATTTCGATCTTTATAAACGTGTCTACTAGGAAATACTTAAAAGCGTTGACAAATATGAAAACGATAATCGACCCCAAATTACAGTTGAAAGGACAGAAGATTTTGACGAAGTTACTTTCAACGAACTTGTGGTTAGAGTTTTAAAGTTGCTAATAATTGTCATTTGCCTGTTGAGTTTTCTTTCGAACAAAAAGAGCGTAGAATTTGTGAGAAATGGTTGGATGTTGAACCGAAATCAGGACGACTACTAACAGGTATGATGATGATTTATGATCCTTATTATGAACGCTTCACTTAAAGCGAACATTTTTGTAATCACTCCTTCCGCAAATCCCATTTCAATGTTCACTTTAAAAAACACATTTTTTGGAAATAGAAATGTTGCTCTTTTTAAACGTTAAAGTTCTTAATCTTAATTTTACCACATTTTGGATTTCTTAAACGTTCGCTTTAAGTCGAATATTCTATTCGCTATTCGTAATAAGGCCGTATTATATTTTTTGTTTCTTCAAAATTATTTTTATTTCTTTCGTTCAAGCTTTGTATATTAATTTGAATAGTACTATCATGAAGAGGAACGCTCGACCTGACATCTTGTTACGACTTCCTAAACAGTTCGTTCCACATGTTTTGCGTGTGGAATGTATTGGGGTGGGGGTAAAAATGAGCGAGAATTCCAATATAAAATAATAAATTTCCAGATTATTAAAAAACAAAAGATAGAGAAGAATGTATACAAAACCAGCGAAAGTTCGAGGGAGGCAATGAAAACACATTTTTGTTATAATTTATTATTTATATTTTTTATAATGTGGTTTTTTGATTGGTTGATTGCGAATGATGAAAATTAAAAAAAAAAAAAAAACACAACAATACAAAAGAAGAAAAGAATTAGAATATAAACTTTTTGTGATTGCCAATTAGAAAAATTAAGGTTTTTCCTACTTTTTTCGAATCATTTTCAAATGAGACAGACATTTTTTGTTTAGTTTTCTTTTAGGGATAAATAATTAAAAAGAATAACTTATACAAGGTAAATTAACTTCAGAAATTTCTTGAGAAAATTCAAATGTTATTAACTTCCCATAGGAAGTTATTGTAATTGGTCCGATTTGTCGAATTGAAAATGTTGACATGTCAAAGTCCCTAGAGTCGAAATAAAAAATGTTTAGAGATGTCTGTGCGTGTGTGTGTACGTACATCCGTGCGTCCGTACTTCCGTAAGTTCTGCAACTTTTTTTCGTCGTCTATAGCTCAAGAACCAATGGAGATATTGACTTCAAATAAATTTTGTTATACAGATATTAATGAAAAATCATGCAAAAAGGACTCTCAAACAAATTGAGTGGGTGCTTTTTTTACCATAGCAATTAAAAAAAAGGTGAACCAATGACGCTAGCGACTTAAGTTAAATTTTATATTATACATTGTAGGATGATACCGTGTAATGACGCATTACAAATCTACAACGAAAACACTAACAAATTACATGCGTTCCGTCACTACACCCAGCATTGAGTTCACACTCAGTTCAACTTGGCCAAAACGCGGTGACATTAATTTGTAAAGGTTATTTTGTCATTCGCAAGGATATAATTCACATTAGGTTGTTACCAAAAGGTTGCCTAGTAGAACCGAACAAGACCAACAAAGAGAAGTTGAAAAAGAGTGAAAAAGAGAAAAGAATGAACCAGACCGCAGAAACCAGTTGGACTTCGATCGCCGCTAAAGCAAGGATCAGTGGTAAGTAAGTTGGATATGAACAGAGGCTTCCCCCCACCAGAGGTAAGGGGCTTCTTGTGAAATATTCAAATTTAATTGATTTGCCAGCTTCGGCTGTGATTTACCAGTTTCGGCTGTGTGTTACCAGTTTCGGCTGTGTGTTACCAGTTTCGTCTGTGTGTTACCAGTTTCGGCTGTGTGTTACCAGTTTCGGCTGTGTGTTACCAGTGTAATATGATTGGCGGAATAAAACTCAGATACACAGTTGATGGATATTGAATGTCTTTTTTTACACTTCAGAATTTTTTCAGAAAGTAGTAAGCTTATAGCAAGCGTCAAACTACGATCAGAGGCTCATCATAAGTGCATGTGTTAGTTGTTAGTAAAAAAAATAATACAATTATAGCCTAACACACGCACAAAATACAAAACATAATTAACATTTAACTATTACAGAACAAAAAATAAAATGAAGACGTTTACGATAGTGGAGCACTGGTTCTAAACAATGATTTTAATCCCACCTTATTCAAATTTAAATCTATCAATGAACAGTTTAAGTTATATAAAATGCTCATTCGACTTAAAGCTTTATTCTTTCCATAGTTAGTTCTATGGAAGTCAATATGTATAAAATCAAATGTACGCAGTGATGAGTTCCGCCTCGGTAATTCAAATGTACACAAGATAGCAAATAAGGTGCATCAATTTCACCATTAATGAGTTGATGAAAAAATACTAAGTCATTATTAACACGTATTTGATGAAGAGATTGTATTTGAAGAAGCAGAATACGATGCTCATAGGGAGGCAGATCATAAGGATCATCCCAAGGAAGACCCTTTAGGGCAAAGCGAATGAAGTTATGTTGAATTGATTCGATACGTTTTCTATGAATTTCGTCTTTATTTAATATTATTTTCACCTTATATATACTTATCGATACACAAATATTTAGTGGAAAGTGCAAGCGTAGCAAGAAGGCCCGAACTCAATTTTGTCATACATTACTCAGCCAATGCACTAGAAAAGGTTCAAGTGGTGCGATATGAATCGTCACTATTTAAGTTGGTCACTGAGTCATGATGACACTCGCAATTATTGTTTGTTTTATTATTAATTATTGAGTTCCGGATTCTTGCCATACTACACCAGTTTCGGCTGTGTTTTACCAGTTTCGGCTGTGTGTTACCAGTTTCGGCTGTGTGTTACCAGTTTCGGCTGTGTGTTGCCAGCTCCGGCTGTGATTTACCAGTTTTGGCTGTGTGTTACCAGTTTCGGCTGTGTGTTACCAGTTTCGGCTGTGTGTTACCAGTTTCAGCTGTATGTTACCAGTTTCGGCTGTGATTTGCCAGCTTCGGCTGTGATTTACCAGTTTCGGCTGTGTGTTACCAGTTTCGGCTGTGTGTTACCAGTTTCGTCTGTGTGTTACCAGTTTCGGCTGTGTGTTACCAGTTTCGGCTGTGATTTACTAGTTTCGGTCGTGTTTCACACAGGATAAGAGGCGTAACGGCGATTACCCCAGTCCGGACCGAATTGACGGAAGAGACGAACCCCTCGCCGCCGCCAGCTGACCGACACCTATCGCGTAGACCTTCGGACCAATGATACAAGCCGAGATCCAGATGAGAAGAATTATTACGAAATCAGAATTAGACAAAGAAAAAGGAATGTTAACTGACTATATGAAATAAATTCAAAATAATATAAAGTTAATTACAAATAAAGACAAAGGCCTATTGATGTTAAATTTCGGTGTTTTATTTAACTAACCCTGGACACCGTGAGCATACCCTAGCTGAGAAAATTTAAAACACCCTCACAACTGAACCAATATATTTTTGGGAAAAAAACGTTTTTCGTAAATAAAAAAAAACTGAAAAAAAATATTTGTCCCCTCAAATATTTTACGAACAAAAAATGATTTTATCTTCAAAATAATTGTATGCAACGATAAATAACGTTTTTGACATCTGGTAAAATTATGAGAAAAATCGAATTGACAATTTTTGTACAAAAAATAAAAAAACCTAATAAAGAAAACAATACTAAATCTTAGTAAAAACTTACTTTCAACTCAAATATCTTTTCAAAAATTAAGAACGTTGGCTTCAAACTAATTGTAACTCACAGAAAATATTATTTTCGACATTCAGCAAATTTAAATTTAATGATATGCAAAATATTTTTTTTAATGTTTAAACTTTTTAGAATAATTAAACGGAATGGGAAGTTTTCAGTGTGGGTCGCATTCCAGCCTCTTTTTTTTAATACATACATATACATATATATGTTCAAATAAAAGCTTTAATGGTCACTTATTTAAAAACTCTTTTTAGTAGACATAGAGGAAATATATTATCTAGAGTCCCGACCGGTACCCGTCCTACCTGTAACACCCTCAAATTTTATTCGAGGTGAACTCTCTCAAATTCCGTATCGGTGAATACATGTGAAAGGCAAAATGTCAGATTGAATTCTTGTCAAAAATGACAGTTCCACAATTTCGATTTTAAAAACAAAACATTCAATTTGAGATTCTACAAGTAAGTTTTTGTAAATTATTTTGTTTTGTCTAAACATTTAACAGAATTTATTCCTTTTCAGATGGAAAACCTTAACGATTAAGAGCTACAAGTGCATTTAATTGAAAAAACGATAGACCAGGAACCAGAAAAAAACAATGAGGCTCGGAGCTCAAGTAGGTACGTTTAAAAAAAAGAATCTCGTAAACAAAAAAATATTTATGTTGCTTTGTTTCAGCTATGGATTGCTCCAATAATATACTTTACTACCAACTCAAGAAGATGTACATAAGAATAAAAATCGACTTTATTAGCATCTCCTTAGTGTTTTCATTTCGGGTGCTGCCGATTACAAACCATAATACAAAAAGCAATTTCTCTCAAGAAATTTGGAAGGTTTGCTCAAAACAAGGGCGCTAGTCCCCAGGTGAATTTATTTTATATTATATTTCTCTTAATATCAATGTTTTAACCACAGACTTTCGCCTTTATTTGTAAATAGTTATTCGAAGCCTGTTGAAGTAAAGTATAAGTATATTTCTACACTCAATTGCTGCTGTATCATGATCGTTGAGATCTGTCTCAGCGGCTATGGTGGGCACAGGCGTTAACGATAGAGGTGTCAACGTCTCTGCCAATAGTAAGATTCATGGAATGCAACAACACCACCAGAATCACGAATTCAATTCCGAATTAGCGAACATCCTCAGCTACAGCTAGTATGTCATCGACTTTGTGAAATTCAATTCAATGGTGCAAGGGAAAGCTTTGACATTCAATAGTCGACCGCCCAGTTTTGGAATGACTTAACAGCGGCAATAGCAACGGCAGAGTATGCAGGCAAATCAGGTAAGTTCATTCATTTACTTACGAGTAATCTTAACACGGATATTTTAAATTCTATGGTTCTTTAGGATTTCCAACGTCCTTTGCCCATTCATCAGCTGCCAAGAAGTATGGTACAAGCCGACCAAAAAAAAAACGACTCTTGCAGCTGCAACTAAAGCAACATTTTTTGGTTTCATTGAGTGCAACAGCACATGAGGTTCGGTTGTGTAAGTACAAATCGAAACAATCATATCGTGATTAACTTGCTTAATCTTCACCTTCTAGATCTAAATCGATGCTTGTAACGCCAAATATCTCACTAAAGAACGGAAGGGACACTGCTGACCGAGTCATCGGCTACTGCGGCCACTTAGGCAGAACGCAGACCACGTAGATGATGAAATGAATGTCGACATTGAAGCAACCTGCTGGGAGAACACCTCCCAAATGACGGGAATCAAAAATCATTGGTAAGTCTTTTGAGTAATGAAAAAAAATCTAATCATTTTCGTATGTACTATTTTAGAATTTTCTTATATAGACAGAAAAAATAGAAGCCGAATTCCTAAATACACAATGCTTTGTAATATATTCCGATGAAAAAAAAATACTTGTGTATTGTCGGAGAGCTGATTTAATAATAAATTTTATTTGTTATAATATGTTCATACTTAAAACTATGCTGACTCCATATTCACACATTTGTGGAGTCAGCAAAAAGAATAATATAAAACGCGAAAAAAAGAATAATATAAACACGATATGCAATGCGAGTTTTTTATTGCATATCGTGGGAAGATTATGGTGTGCTGATGTGCACAATGTCGCTTCGCGACGTATCAAGTGACGAGTGGTATTCGTCACCTGACACGTGCATAAACTATGTGCACATAAACACACTACACCTCCCCTCTTTTAGGAAATAACGTAATTACATGGAGTTATTTAATTGTACATAAATTTTAATGATTAACAAATTAAAAATAAATATATTTTTATTTCATATATTTTAATTATTACATCATTTTTTTTTGTCAGTAATATTTGATTTACTATTTATTTATTTTATTTTTCTTCTTTTTTTTTACTTACAGAAATTATTCTTTGTACATATATTAATAAAAAATGTAATATATTTTTATTTCATATATTTTAATTAATATATCTTTTTTTTTGACAGTAATATTTGATTTACTATTTATTTATTTTATTTTTCTTCTTATTTTTTACTTACAGAAATTTCTTGTACATATATTAATAAAAAAAACTCGAAAAATGTATGTTTAATAAAAATTTGAGAGAAGGAGAAAAAAAATATTAAACATTATGAAAAAAAACAAGTTTATTGTTTCTATTTCATTACAACTCTTAAGAATTATATATTTTTAACCTATTCTTATGTACTTTCTGCTTTTTTTTTATTTGTTTTTATAACTATGTTATTATTGTTTTCAATTTCTACGACCTCGAAGGGGCCTAAATAAATGGGATCCAACTTATGACCTAATTCATTTCTTAGCATAACTTTATCTCCTAACTTTAAATCGAGACTAACTATTTTTTTATCGTAATAATCTTTATTTTTAGCTTTATTTACTTCTAATAGTATTTTAGCTCTCTTATATGCCGTTTCTAATCTAAATTTTACTTCCTTAGCATAGTCATCTACATTATATATAGGATCTATCCTATCTATTGAATTAAATTCTATTGGTAAGTTACTTTGCTTATCATAAACAAGTTCGTATGGACAATAATTATCTGCCATAGATGGTGTCGTGTTGAAACAGTAAACGAAGAATGGAAGCCAAACATCCCAATCTGTTTTGTCAACGGATATATAGGAACGAATATATTCGTTAAAAGTTCTATGGCTCCTTTCTACTGTTCCAACGGTTTGGTGGTGATGTGCTGTAGACGTTATATTGTCTACTTTTAAATATTTGCACAAGTCGTTTATAATAGAAGTTTTGTCTTCTGTTCCCATGTCCGTAATGAGCGTCTTCATTGGACCGTACTTCAGAATAAAAGATTCAAATATTGCTTTTGCAATCGTTTTTGCGTTTTTATTTACAACTGGAATGGCTACTAAATATTTTGTAAGGTCACAAATTAAAGTGACTGCATATTCGTTGCCATTCTCTGATCGAGGTAAAGGACCAATTGTATCAACTATTACCTTGTCAAAAGCATATGTGGGTGTATCTGTTTTTATCAGGGGTGTTTTCGTATGTTTCGTTGTTTTCGACGTCAGACATTTGTGTCATCTTTTTATGTGTTCTTTAATATGACGTGTCATATTTTTCCAATAAAAGTGTCTTTTTATTTTTGCTAGCGTTTTAGTTATGCCTGTATGACCTCCTGTAATTGGATCGTCATACGTCGTACGTAAACAGTATCTTCTTGATCTTTTTCATTTTTTATTTGGGTCATCGGCTTGAGTAGCGCTACTCGTAATGATTTTAATATTTTGTTGCCCATATTTTTGAAAGATTCAATTGAAATTAATTCAAATATCTTTTCGCACGGTGCCACTTTTAGTTTTTTGATTTTTAATATACCGGCTTCTTTTTCGAGCCTTCGGAAGAACTGACCTAAATCGAGAGTTCCATTGGTATATAAATCTCTAACTACCATTCTTGCTATAATTTTGTTCCCACGTTTAAATAAACATAAGGAATCCGTTATTCGCAAGGTCACTACTTTTCGTACTTCGTCATTAAAAATGACTTCAAATACTTTGGGCTTAGAAGCAATGTCAAGAGATTGCTTATGCAGATCTACTTGTTTTTTTCCTGCGCAGGATTTTTTCTGTTTACTTTGGTGCCTGGTAGTGACTTTCAGGACTTTAGCTTGTAAATCTTTGAGCTCGGATATAGTTATCCTAGACAGGGCATCTGCCACGAAATTCTAGCCTCATTCGTGTTAACTTTGAGCTGGGGTTTGTCATGGAGAATAAATACGTGAGTGGTCTGTGATCTGTTTTAACTATGAAGTGTTTGCCATATATATATGGTCGAAAATGTGTTATTGCCCAGTGAATGCCTGTGAGCTCTTGTTCTGTTGTGCTTTTATTGCTTTCACCTTTTGTAAATGAACGTGATGAATAAGCTATTGGGAGTTGAATTTCGTTATGGTTTTGGGTTAGAACCGCTCCACATACTTGTTTACTTTATTATTCAGTTATTATGCAAAATTCTTTTTTAAAATCTGGGTATTGTAATAGGGTTGGTTCAACTAATTTATTTTTCAAATATTGAAATGCTTTTTGGCAATCATCTGTCCACACAAAAGGAATATTCTTTTTACATAACCTCGTTATGTGCCGTGAATAGTCGGCGAAGTTTTTAATAAATCGTCTGTAATAGTTGCAGAATACAACGAATCGTCTAGCGCTATCCACGTCGTGTGGGACTGGATAATTTTTGATGACCTCATATTTTTTGTCATCTGGCAATACTCCTTTATCCGTGCATTTATGACCCAGAAAAGTCACTTCATGCATAAAAAATGAACATTTTTGTGGAAACAATTTTAAATTGTATTTTCTACATATTATGTTAAAAACATTTGTTAGATTTTTAAGCATATGTTTTTCGGAACAGCCTATAACCATAAGGTCGTCCATGTAGAGAAATGCTTGTGAAGGTTCAAGTCCAGAGAATGCTATGGTCATCATTCTCTGGAATGAATTTGGCGCTATTTTTAAACCAAAAGGTAGTCGCGTAAAACGATATGAGCCATTGCTCGTTGAAAAAGACGTTAAATTTCTGGAACTTTCTTCTAGTTCGATTTGGTGAAAACCTGACATTAGATCGAGGCATGAAAAATATTTTGCTCGACCCAATTGATCTAGGATGTCATCAATTCTTGGGAGTGGAAATTTATCAGATAAAAGTTTTTTATTCAATTGACGATAGTCGATTACTAATCGCCATTTTTTCTCTTCGGAACCCGGTAGGGCTTTCTTGGGAACTAGTAAAAGCGGGCTATTATATTCAGATACAGACGGTTCGATTATTTTGTCGTTTATTAATTTTTTAACTTGTTTTTGAATTTCTTCAACATGACTGTGAGGACTTCGGTAGTTCTTAATATATACTGGCTCGCTATCTTTCAATCTCAAGTTTTGCTTATAAAAATTATTTGTGGTTATGGATTCGGTTTCCAATCCAAATACATCACTGTATTCGGTGCATACTTCTGTTAATTGTTTTTTGAATTGGGGCGGAAAATTTTTCTTTAGTTGATTTAGGACTGATTCTGTTCTACTATTTTGATTAGTGTGGACCACATCATAGTTTGAGAGTGGTTCATATTTTAAGTTACTTAAACTGGCCAGTTGGTCAGTATCGGTTGTATTTAGTAGACGAACTAATGCAAATTGTGATGTTGCTATTGCATTTGCAACATAAATGCCATGTTTTATTTCTTGGTTGGGAATAAAAATGAAGTCTTCTGTTGTTTTTATTTCAATTTTTCTTATGACTTGTGATCTTGCTGGTAGAAGTAGTGAATTATTACCAGAACTATATGTTATTGGAACATAAATCGGAAAACTTAAATTGTTGGGTCTGATTATAAACCAATCTTCAGTTGGCTTGAAGTCTAATTTGCAGTTAAATTGTTTTATAAAATCCATACCTATGATTCCATCACATGGTATTGTAAAATTTGAATCAACTATATGGAAATTGTGCGGAATGATGTATTTATCTGTTTGAAGCTCTATTGGGGCTAGACCTTGGGTTTTTACTATTCCCTGGCCTATTCCTTGGATACTTATAATCTTGTCATTTTGGATGTCTTGGTAAACATCAGAATCTTCTTTTAGAAGTGAAATATCTGCACCTGTGTCTATAAGGAATGTGAGTTTATGTTTAGTAAATACATTCATAAATGTCACGAAAATATTGAGATTAAAATTGATAGCATGGACCTTTGTATTTATGTATTGTTTCCTAAAGGGTCTTGGCAGTTTTCCGAGTTACTTTGAGTAATTCGAACATTATTGTGGTTGTTATTATTATTATGGACACGGTACGAGTTACCACGGCCTCTAAAGTTGCCTCTAGATCGGCCATTTTCCCTGTAATTGTTTTGGTTATTGCGGTAGCCGTTATTGTGATAATTACCTCTTCCGTGGTAATTTCCACGATAGCCTCTATTATTGGTTTGCTTGTAAAACAAAACAGTATTAGAATGTCCGGTTGCATCTGTGCAACTATTTACGAATTTGGACATGGCCTCATTCATATCGCTGAATGTGCCAGCCTGCATTATAAGTTTTACCTTATCAATAGAACAATTTTGTGTAATAGCCTTGACAGCGAGCGTTGTGCTGTATTTAGCAGCTAAATCAGAAGCTAAACCATCGTTGATATAGGCTCCTTCTAAACACTTCGTCAATTTTTCTATTTCTTGGACATATTGATTTGCTGTCTTATTTTTTTGTTGTAGATTTAGTAATTTCGCAGAAATTACATCTACTGAATCTCCTTTTACTTTTGCATTTAGCGTTTCAACTATCTCAACTATCGTTTGTTCATTACTTATTAGATTTCTAGCATGTCCCTTTAGTTTGGTCTTTATGAGACTAATTGCTGATACTTCGTGTGCTCCTTTTAAGGAATCAATAAGGAGAAGGGCATCTTTGAAGCTTTGTAAATTTTCTGCCTTTCCATCAAACTCGAGTAAGAGTGATGAGGCCAGTTTAAGAAATTCTACTAAAGTTTGGGCCATGTTTTCCTTGATTTTTATAATTGGTTGTGGGAATTCATCCAGTGTTTCAATTTCACTGTCAGATTCTGTATTTACTACTGGTTTTGATTCGTCTAAACTTTCTATTTGATTTTCATTAAACTCAGCGTGAAGTTCTAATTCATCTGGGACATGTATTTTAATTTCCCATTTAATGCTGATATTTTTTAGCTTAGTGTTAAGTGTTTTTAAAAGCTTCCTACAATCTTTTTCGTGATCAGTTGTTAATTCATTTTTGTATGCGTTGAAAACATCGACAATACTATTGTAATGAGATATTAGCGTTTTAATATGGTTTTTTAGTGTATCTACTCTTATTGTTGTATTTTTGTTAATACATTTGTAAGATTTTTGGAAATTGTCTTTTAAAAGTAATTAAATATTGGATTTTTTTGAAAGAAAAAAAAAATAAGTAATAGATTTTCGATGGTAGGTACAATAAACAGATTAGTTCAATAGATTTAAGCTTCATATATAACAATTAACAAATTTTTTTTCACGATGAATTATAAAAATTTCATAAAATTATATATATATATTATATAAACTTTTCAATTTATGATACATACTTTAAAATGGCTTACTTTTAGCAATGTACTTACATTTATCTTCAAAATTAAAAATAATATGTTACCAATATTTATTTGATCACGTTACCTATGTACAATGTACATATCTGATATTCAACCGTATAATCACGTACTATATCTGGCATATTATCATCGACGAACCATTGCTGGGCTGGATTGATTTGATCATCATCATTTGATTGCGGGGCAGCTATGATTTGAAGATTATTGTTGTTTCGTTTTCTAAGTTTAGCTGAGGTCCACACAGATGGCGATAGTGGTCTGTCAACTTCCGAATGATCACTTTCTAATGAATGTATATCACGAGTTATTTTGTCGTAAAAGGAAGTTATGTTCGTTCCCAATTAAAAATGATGAAGGAATACGAGGTGGTGGGTAGTGGTAGATGAAATGCAAACTTGTTCGAATCGCTTTTACACTTTCCGAGCACATCATATCATTATTTACTTTTCAACTGATTTTATGAGGCAAACATGTTCGTCGTGGTGGTGGATGAAAGGGTATTTTCTATCCAAAGATGGTTCTTTTTATTTTTAATCAAAATGCGCACTTCACAAATAATTGGACAGGCGATTTGTCCGGCTTGATACTTTTAAAAACGCACAATGTTCCGGTTTGTTTTATGTTTTTCTTAAATAATTTAAAATAAAGACATTTTTGGATTGAATTATGTTAATAAAACAAAAAAAAATATTTTTAATTTTATATGGACAGAATCACGGTCACGGTCGCCATGTAATATATTCCGATGAAAAAAAAATACTTGTGTATTGTCGGAGAGCTGATTTAATAATAAATTTTATTTGTTATAATATGTTCATACTTAAAACTATGCTGATTCCATATTCACACATTTGTGGAGTCAGCAAAAAGAATAATATAAAATGCGAAAAAAAGAATAATATAAACACGATATGCAATGCGAGTTGTTTATTGCATATCGTGGGAAGATTATGGTGTGCTGATGTGCACAATGTCGCTTCGCGACGTATCAAGTGACGAGTGGTATTCGTCACCTGACACGTGCATAAACTATGTGCACATAAACACACTACAGCTTATTGAATCACCAAAAGAACTAACTGGAATCACATAGAAGACCATCGACACGGGAACTGTCCAAATGATGTTTTAAGAATTTCCCGCAACCTTCACCTGCCGAAAATTTCCAAAAATAATACAACCGGAAATTGTGCATTTATGACATGGTCCGATTGGGATTTTGGAATTTGCCTCGCAAAAGAATGTCACAAACGACTTGCCACAATTTTTTAATCAACGGATCGAATTACCAGCGGGAGTTTTATAATTATAAACCAATCAACTTGCTATAATTTAATTGTGCGTCCATTAACCAGAAGGCTTATAATGGCAAGACTACTTCAAAGTAAGCTTCACATAAAGCACAAACTTTGAAAGTACTACCTAATTGATGTGTTTTTTTTCAGCAACGAAACGAAGCGGTATTGCAACAAATCCTGAAGTGAAGATGATTATAGTCGACGACATGTTTTAAATCTCATCCGTTAATAATCAAGGTTCGCGGCGCAGCTAGTTTTTATATAAATTTGTAATTTTTTTTCAAAATTGTATGTAATTTAGTATAAATTTTGTTTTAAATTCAACGCTAATAATGTATTTTCACTTAAAAAAACAATAACTGGATGTTAAAATGTAACTTCTTAGTTTTTGAGTAAATAAAAAACATATTAAATGTACTTTTTTCAAAGAAAAATACTTCTTTCTGGTTTTCCCAAATTTGATCTGCTCAGGTCAATTATTATAGTGGATTATACCTTTTTTATTTTTTGTTTCGTTTTTAGCAAATAATAATAAAAAAATAAATAAGCTGTTTTAAGTAGATTTTATTTTTTTATTCAGACATATGTTTAATTTAACAGAATTCAAACTTGGTATTTTTAATCATATTCCTATGTTTTGGTTCATCACGTTGGTATGTATTTCTTTTTTTACACTTCAGAATTTTCAGAAAGTAGTAAGCTTATAGCAAGCGTCAAACTACGATCAGAGGCTCATCATAAGTGCATGTGTTAGTTGTTAGTAAGAAAATAATACAATTATAGCCTAACACACGCACAAAATACAAAACATAATAATTATTAACATTTAACAGGAATTATTACAGTACAAAAAATAAAATGAAGACGTTTACGATTGTGGAGCACTGGTTCTAAACAATGATTTTAATCCCACCTTATTTAAATTTAAATCTATCGATGAACAGTTTAAGTTATATAAAATGCTCATTCGACTTAATGCTTTATTCTTCCCATAGTTAGTTCTATGGAAGTCAATATGTATAAAATCAAATGTACGCAGGTGATGAGTTCCGCTTCGGTAATTCAAATGTACACAAGATAGTAAATAAGGTGCATCAATTTCACCATTAATGAGTTGATGAAAAAATACTAAGTCATTATTAACACGCCTTTGATGGAGAGATTGCATTTGAAGAAGCTGAATACGATGATCATAGGGAGGCAGATCATAAGGATCATCCCAAGGAAGACCCTTTAGGGCAAAGCGAATGAAATTATGTTGAATTGATTCAATACGTTTCTTATGAATTTCGTAATAGGGAGTCCACACCTGCGAAGCATATTCAAGATGAGGACGAACATGGCAATTATACAAAGAAAGAGTTACATAGGGATCATTGAACTCCTTTGCCCAGCGTTTTATAAAACCAAGCATAGAACTTGCTTTATTAACAATCAAATTAATGTGATATGTAAATTCTAAGTTGGAACAAAAATTAACACCTAAATCTTTAATTGTGGAGATGCGACAGACTTTTTGCTGTGATATACAATAATCAAATACACTAACGATTCGTTTTTTAGTAAAAGTTATCGTCTGGCATTTTAAAGGGTTGAGGGCAAGGCTATTTTTCTCACACCAAAATGTGAAACTATCAATGTCGGCTTGTAAAAGAATACGATCATTGATGGACTTTATTATTTTAAAAATCTTCATATCGTCAGCAAAAATGAGTACTTCACTTGAGCGTAGACATGACGATACATCGTTAATAGACAGGATGAACAGAAAAGGGCCAAGATGGCTTCCCTGGGGAACACCAGATTGAGCAACAAAAGGTTCAGAAAGACAATTTCTAAATTTTACCTCATAGGATCTGTTTTCAAGGTATGATTTGATCCAAGCTAAGAAAAATGGTGGAAAACCAAGAGCTTTAAGTTTAAATAAAATAATTCCGTGGCTAAGTTGGTCAAAAGCTTTAGAAAAGTCAGTGTATACACAGTCAACTTCATGACCTTGTTCTAAAGCGTTTGAACATATGTTTGAGAATGTGAGGAGATTAGTAACGGTTGATCTTTTTCTCACAAAACCATGTTGCTGTTCGCAAATGAGATTCTTACTAAGAAATGCTACACTTTCACAAACAACTTGTTCAAACACTTTAGGAATGCAAGACAGCTTTGCAATGGGCCTGTAGTTGCTTATATCCGCCTTGTTACCTTTCTTGAAAATTGGTGTTAGAAATGACTCTTTCCATATATTGGGAAATTTGCCTGTTTTTAGAGAAAGTTTAAATAAGAACGTAAGTGGTTCAACTAAAGCATTACTACACTTTTTTAAAACTATCGGGGGAATACCATCGGGACCGGCTGAACAGTCATCATTTAACGCGGATAAAAGATCAAGGACCGTACTCTGTAGCACAGGTATGCGACTACAGCTAGTTTGCGAAAAGGAGTGAAGATTATGAAAATATACTTCATCAACTTCTTCAGGGTTATTAACAAATGACTCACGGAAATTTGTTGCGAAAGCGTTACAGATATCAACAGTTTTATTTAATGAAAGGTTCTTGTAAGTGAAGTTAACTGGAAAGCCATCTGATTTTTTCTTTAAGTTTACAAGTTTCCAAAATTTTTTAGGATTCTCTTTCAAAGAGGTGCCCATATCAGTAACATAGCTAGCATATAAAAAATTAGAAAGAGACTTAAATTGGTTAAAGAGTTCAACATAGAAAGAGAAGTTGGTTGGAGACAGAGTTTTGAGATACATTTTCCATGCCTTATTTCTATTGTTACGCAGTAAACGCAATTCTTTCGTGTACCAAGGGTGGCTAAAGTTTGTATTTTTTGATTTCTTTAAAGGTACATTTTTTTCCAAACAATAATTAAGGATCTTATAAAAAGTTGAAACTGCTTCGTCAATGTTAGAAAATGCTAATGTATCAGCAATTCCAGAAATGGTTAAATCTTCAGACAACAGCTGGAAATTAGCTCTTCTGAAGTCAAAATTATATATGCAATCAAAGGAATTACTGTGTTCAGTAAGGTGATTACTTAAGTCAAAAAAAATGTCCAAAGGGGGGTGATATTTATCAATATTAGTAATTCCTGATCTAGATTCTAGAACAAGAGTACTAATAGCGTCAGAAGAAAAGACTAAATCGAGAATTCGATTTTTTGAGTTTTTAATACAGCTTGTTTGCTGTAAGTCAGTAAGAAGGACTTTATCGAGAAGAGATAGTTCCAATTGTGAAGAAGAAGGAGAGGCTTCAAGGCAGGATTCGTCTTCGGATGGAATCCAGTCAATGTGTGGTAAATTAAAATCACCTAGAAGTAAAATATTGTTGTCAGAGCTGGACAAATTTATAAGAAAGTCTAACGCCAAGACAGACTCTAAACTCTTTGGAGGAATGTAGACGTTTAAAATGAAAATAGTCTTAGTCTGTACCATTATCTTTACACATACCAGTTCAATTGATAATTCAAATGGAAAAGATATAGAAGAAGAGAAATATGTATTTTTTACCGCTATGAGAACACCTCCACCTAAATTCTTTGCATTACCAACATGACGATCGTTTCTGTAAACTTCGAACTCTTGACTGAAAAGTTCTGTGTCGGAAAAGCTTGAATTAAGCCAAGTTTCTGTCAAAACGAATACGTCGTGTGGAAATGATTGGGAGTTAAGGAAAATGTCAGCAGTCTTGCTACGAAGTCCCCTTACGTTTTGGTAGAAAAGCGCAAGCCTGTTAAGTTTTTTGACTTGGTTTTCAAAGAAACACCTTGTTTTTGACCTTGTGTAATTTTCTTTGTGATTTCATGTGGCCAATAGCATTAGTCAGAAACTCGTTCTTTTTTGAGAGGATTAAGATATCCTGACTTCGAACCTCACCTTCAAAATTTTCTATTACATCAGGTTTTTAAAACCGGTAAAGCATGACGTATCTCTTAACTTTAAATTGCAAGATGATTTTGCAAAGTACATATCTTTGCTTTTAGCTCCAGTTCAAATCATTTTGCTATTTCACTTAGTTTTCGTAATTTCTTATTAGTTATGAAAGACTCTTGACTTTACCTGAAGTTTTGAAAAAAACTAGATTGTAATTCTTTTGTGGTTTTAAATACTTCGTTTAATTTTTGATGCTGATTAAGAATCCCAACTCCGATTTTATTTTATTTTATTATTTATTTTTGTATTTTTTTCAATATATTACAAGAACTTGATGTTATAATCTTAAGACTATAAATTCGTTATAGGAAATAGTAAAAAATTGTAAAGGAAGAAAATATTGAAGGAAGATATTATAGAAAACAACTATTTCATGAAATTGATAGCATCGAAAAGCCTTTTATATATGTATGTATATAATTGCTTTCAAATTACAAACAAAATAATATCTCAAGAGCGTAAATTGATAAGAGTAATTCTGGATTCGGGTTTGAATTGAAGATGTTGACGGCATCGAAAGCAATAAATCATGAATAAAGAAAGGTATTTCAATTGAATTCCAGAGACCTACAATTTAAATTAGAAAAAGCAAAAATTAATATAGTTCTTATTTTATTATTAATAAACACATCCTTACCAACTACATCACAGAGTTCGCCAAAAAATGTAAAATGAAGATATTCAAATGTGAATTTCTGCAAAAAAGAACAACAGATCAATTGGCCAATCCTCGGTGGTAGGTACTGTCTTGAAAAACTGACTGTAGATTAAATTAACTTTTGTTCACATCATGAGGAAGGACTTGAATACATTTCAATCAATCGCCTATCCGTAGCTGGCTGAAAGAAGCGCTTTGCATTGCACAGATGGTGACACATGACGTGAATGTGCTACTGCTATCAAACGCTGCAATTGATTGAACTTGTATTTGTTCAAGTTGGCTTGGCTATGAATGACCACCAAGTAAAGAGATTCCTCAACTACATAGCAACTCTCGACTTGTATATCCATCTCGACAAATGAAGCATGTCAGATAGGTTTCATAGCAAACATTTCAGTCTTCTGCGACATCGACCCCTTCGCTGTAATCGGCCCTTCTCATTCCTACAGGGTTAAAAATGAGGATATAAGCCATCAGAATTGAGCGATTTGCATTCCAGGAACAAAGTCTTGTTGAGAAGTGTAATTTTAACTAAAAAACAAAACAAAACAATATTCATATAATTTTTGTTTAAAATTAATGTGACGAACACATTTACCTTGAATTTGTACCTCTTCGCTCCAGAATAAATATGTCGGCGTTGCTGGCTTCCTACTCGGGGGATTCCACTTTTCTTGTTGCATCATTATCCTTGGTTTCTTCTTTATCTGAGGATTAAATTAAATTAATTATATATTTTTATGTCAATAAATTAATATTTCTGTTTTACCTTCATTTGCATTATTGAATATGAATTTTGTTTTGTTTACATTTTCGCAGAATTGTCAAAATACTCACCTCGCTGTTAATCCGTCAAAACTCACTTAACTCAAATTGGGCCACGTTCGCATTGCAGTTTTAGGGTGCGCCTATACTTTCAGCACGATTTTTTCTGTTTTTAGCGAAATTTTTTATAAAAACCATAGAATTTGTGTGCCAAAAGCAGTCAAATATTATTTTTAGCACAGTTTTCACTAAAAATAAGTTGCAAAATTAAGTTTTCTTAAAATATTGCATTCATTTTTCAATTTTTGAATTCAACGGATCTCTTTTTTGAACGGCTGAGTTCACCTCAAATTGTTTTATCCCTAATTGTGCACACTTCACCAAAAGCCCATAACAACTACATAGAATCTGGATTTTCCCATAAGAAATGCACGGGAGAACTAACACATGCTTATGCTAATGGGCAAAATTCTCTCAATTTAGTTTGTAGGCCGAAAGAGAGCAAACCCATTAAGTCGGGACTCTAGATAATATATTTCCTCTATGTTAGTAGATGTGATGTTAGCACCAGAGAGAAAAAACTAAATGAGAGAGCCAAATTTCCTCGTCTCCGTCCCTTCGAAACCTCTTACTCTCATTTTTTATAGCGTGTTGAATTCGTATCGGTGTATACATGTTTTCACCTCGGAGAAGTACACAAAAAAACATCATTTCTCATTTTTGTTTATTGGTAGCCAAGAAGGCTATGTTTTTTAAAGTTCTATAGTTTACCGGGAATATTTATATAAAATATCCATATCTTCTGCAATTGCGGTATCAATCGATATTTTCTGGAACTTAGTGTTAACGTAACATTTATTTGTCATGAATTACTTTTTCAACTTTTTTTTACACCATAAAAATCAATTATAAAATTTGGCTGTGATAATAATTACTTGAACACAGCATTTTCTATGTTTATAGTTATTCAGGTTTAGCCCTTAACTTTGATTTGCATTTATTTATGAATAGCTTAAAAAGTTTAGCAAACATCTATGAATAAGCCACAATGCACTTTCAGAAAAACTGTAGTTAGAACTTTCCCTGACAGATTTTTCCTTGTCGCTATATAACTGAAAGATAAGATATAAATAGTTAGAACTGGAAAACTTATAAAAATGATGCATAAGACTTAAATTTTGGTTGAAGAACAAATTTGTATATTCTTTTCACAAAACCACTGAACTAGCGAGAATACAAATATTTTTACTTTTGTACAAAAGTACTTTTCGGCTTATGTACATAAGCCTTTAAAAGCAACACACTACCTTAGGGGAAAGCAGTAAGAATAGCTTATCACCTATTCACAAATCTTATGCAATGAAAATTGGCAACAGAAGTAACAAGTTGACGGTCTTTTTATTTAGTGTCTACTTAAATCACTTATTTTCAGCATTTTGGAAATGTCGTGAGTAATGTAAAGAAAATAAACAACGAGTACACACAAATAAAATAGGAATGGAAAAAAGAGATGAGTATATAAAAATGTTTTCAATGTTCCATGTTTACATTCTGTAACTCTCGTTTTCAATGTTCCTGCAACTCTCGCATAGACAAAATTAAGTCGATAAACTCTGAAAATTGAAACAAATCTCAGTTTTTTTTTGCATCTTTCAACAGTCTGAGCGAAAATTAAACGCATAAACGCTGATAATAATACAAATAATAGTTGTAGTGCTTTCAGAGTTTTTTGTTTCTAGGTCCTAATTCTCATTGGACTGTTGCACCACATAATTTATTTTACTTACTTAATGATTAAAACTGGCTTCAAATAACTAACTAATATTTATCTAAATGCGTAATTTAGAATTGTTTCTAAATCTTCATTGTTCTGGCACCTAACAAGAGTAATTAATTTCACTTCATATTCGAATGATATTACTCTCAAACGAATACAATGAGAGTACCAAAAAGTTGTTCATACACAATTTTGAATTTTCTTTGAACACCTCTGAACAGCTGACTACATCCGCCATTTTTCAAAGGCGGTCGCCATTTTTAAAAGGTGGTGAGCAGAGAGGAAAGAGAGAAAAGTTTTTTCTCTCTCGTGGTGAGTATGTGCACAAACTTGCATAAGTATGTGTTCCCCACATTTTTTTTATATGGAGTTAATACATATGCAAGTTGGTGGCCAAATCACAGCTTGTAGGCAAAAAGAGAGCAACCGTCGAAGTTGGTTCTCTCTATTAGTTCTTTCTCGATGGTTAGCACCATACAAATAAATCAAAATAATTGAGGTAAAAATTAAAATTGACAAAGATTTAGTTAGATATAAAAAATTAAGTTAATTTTAATATAAAATTTGAAGCGCATTTCTTCAATATTAAGGTTTGTTGATCTAAATTAAATTCCCTAAAATTAGAATGGCATTTTTTGTAACGTGATTACTTAAATAATTAATTCCATTAAATGCTGTGTAAACGATAAAATTTCATTCCCATTTACATATTTATACATAAAAGTGTCATTTTAGTTCAAGCGAACATTGAAAAGCTCGTGAAAATCAATAGTTTGAAAAAAAGAAAAAATTGAATTTAACTATCATTTTTTTCATTAAATCAAGTTAAGTCAAAACAATAATTTTTCCTTAGAACGCAAAAAGCTATTACACTATCTTTAGCTATTTGTCCGTTTTTTGAAACAACCAAAATGAGGGTGAGGAGGATTGTAGGTTCTTAAATTAATTTTGTTAATTGTTTGCTAGAAACTGCCTTACATTTTTATCCACGCAACAACCTGCCAACCTAAACAGATATACTATCGTACTTATTCATGGACCTATTTAAACCTTGGACCTATCTGCTTCCAAAACGATATATATATGAAAATATGTTTGCAAATAGGTACATATTATGCATAAATTCTAAATTGTTTTCATTTTAACACATTTGTTTCGCACTGCAAAATAGTAAAGAAAAAAGTCTGAAGCTACTATTAGAAGACTAACGTAAACGGTCAACGCGTTGACTCTTTGATGTAAAAATGACGTCATTTGTAGACCTACAATTAAAAACTACACAATAATTATGTACTACACAATAATATTGTACTGATTTTTACATTCTTTCACACCCTAATATGAAAAAAATAAAAATAACGTTGGCTTAAATAAATATTATTTTTTCTAATCGTGTGATAGTCAACGTTTCAAGCATTAACGCTGTGAACGTTGCACCGTTGAACACAGAACATCTAGATGTTTTTATGACGTCAGAGAGTCAACGCGTTGACCCTTTAAGTTGATTGTTTAATTCAAGCTTGAGTCATGGCTTAGTTCCAAACACAAAACGACTTAAGTCCTTACAATTCTGCTTAATACACACCAACCTACCCTCCTTAATATTTACTTTTCTACATACCTACCCACCCACTACCCACATTACAATAAAAAATACAAATTTAAAAAAATGCCTACACCGAATGTATTTGCTATAGAAAAATTTAAAATATGGCAACGAAGCATTGTATCAGCATTGTAACTTAAATTTGAAAACGTTGCTTTTAAATTTTCAGATTTCACAAAAATAGAAAATCTAAAATCAAATGAATTCAATTTTCTGCTAACAAATCTAAAACACATACAATTAAATGTATTGTATATATGCATACCTTCTATACATTGATAGGTATGAATAAAAAAAATCTCAGGTAACGTTGGCAACGACTGATTTTTGTTTACATTTGAGTAATTTATTTTATTTATTTATTTCAATATTTTTATACTTCCAGTCGCTCTTAGATTCCACACTTAATTTTCGTACAGGCAGCGCCCTCATGGTCCGCCTTTCGTAACAAAATTTTGTGTTTCATGATAGTACTATTCAAATTAATATACAAAGGTTCAAGGTTCTAGTATGAGTATTCGAGTCAAATTTCAAGCAAATTTTGAAACAATAGTTGATTTTGTTCAGAAAATATATTCCTCAAAGAAATAAATATCGCCTTGGATCGATTTTGTTGTCCCCTGCAAAATTATTTTCTAATGTAAACATCAACAGATTGCGTCCGTTGTATGTATGTACATTCGAAATCCGCTGCCATCGTACGGCGTATAAATGCGGAGTAAAATTTAAGATCGAAACTACAAATCATTTGTAGTCATCATCTTCGTATCGCGATGATATATCATCTTGCACTTCATCACCAACTTTTGCATTATATTTGCATAAAATGTATTCTATAAAAAATAAAAAGACGTACAATTGAATAATTGGCATGAGAAGATCAAAGTGGGTAACCCCAAAAAGAAGTGTTTTTCTTGGCAAAGTAGGTACATTTATTATTTTTTTTAATTACTCAAAAGTTAAGAATTTACATTTCAACATTCAGTTTTCCTTTTTAAATAAATATACATAACAGCATTGACTTAAAAAAAATTATACTAAATTGCATACATTTTTGAAAAAAAAATTACAACTTTAAAGCATGTCGACGAATCAACAGACCGACTGAGTCAAAACGACTTCGAATCATCTTCGTTGCAGGATTTTTGCAATACCGCTTCGTTTTGATTTGTTGCTGAAAAAAAAAACAATGAGTGCTTTCAAAGTTTGTTGTTTATGTTAAACTTACTTTAAAGTTATGTTGCCATAATGAGCCTTCTGGTCAATGAACGCACAATGAAATGGTAGCAAATTGATTGGTTTTGAATTATACCATTCCCAGAATAGTGCTCGTAAGTCGATCTGTTCATTGAGAAATTGTCGTTTGTTACATGCTTATGCGAGGAAAATTTCAAAATCCGAATCGGGCCATTTCACAAATCCACAATTTCCGATTATATTATTTTTTGACATTTTCGGCAGGTGAAGGTTGCGGGTTCTTAATTCTTGGAACATCATTTCAGTAGTTTGTAGGGGCATTCCTGTGTCGACGCTCTTCTGAGTCCAATTAGTTGTGTTCAGAATACGCTTAGTTTTGGTGATTCAATAGGCATTTTGTATTTATGAATTCAGCTTCTATTTTTCCAGTCAATAAGTTTACCAAAATTGCTGAAAATTTCAAAATAATACATACGAAACTGACGAGATTTTCATTGTTCAAAGACTTATCAATGATTTTCCATTCCTGTCATTTTGGAGGTGTTTTCCCAGTTCATCATCTGGCGGCCGCAGTAGCCGCTGTCTCGGTGAACTCAGTGTCCAATAACGAATGGATATCACTTTCAATTAATTAATGAAATAAAGATTTGAGGAACAATCCAATATCTCGAACTAGATGCTTGTTTCCCATCAGACATCTTTTTCACTTTTAAACAGCACTCAGCAGTGTCGCATGCTGTTATTCAGTGAGACAGTTGCACTCTGTGAAACCAGAAAATTTTGCTTAGTTGCAGCTGCAAGACTCGTTTTTTTGGTCGGCTTGCATCATATTTCTGGGCGGAGGAGGTTGGAAATCCTAAAGAACCATAGAATTTAAAATATCCATGTTAAGATTGCTCGTAAGTAAATTAATTAATTTACCTGGTTTGCCTGCATACTCTGCCGTTGCTGTTGCTGCTATTGACTCGTTCCAAAACTGGGCGGTCGACTATTAATGTTGAATTACCAGTTTGGCGCTGGTCAAGTATATAATTTGAATAATCCATAGCTAAAAAAAATGACTAAAGTATTCTTTTGTTTACGAGATTCTTTTTTAAACGTACCTACTTGAACTCCGAGTAGAATAAGTCTCATTGTTTTCTTCTAGTTTCTGGTCTATTGTTTTTCCAATTAAATACACTTGTAGCTCTTGATTATTAAGGTTTTTGATCTGAAAAGAAATAGATTCTATTAAATATTTAGACAAAGCAAAATAATTTACAAAAACTTACTAGCAGAATCTCAAATTGAATGTTTTGTTTTTGAAATCGAAATTGTGGAACTGTCATTTTTGACAGGTCACAAAAATTCCATAAGTTTCTTTTTAGCCCAGTCCCCCATTTTGCTTTTTTGCACCACTCACATGTATTCACCGATAGCGAATTTGAGAGAGTTCACCTAAAATAAAATTTGAGGGTGTTTCAGGCAAGACGGGTACCGGTCGGTTCTCTTGGTAAGTATATTTCTCTATGCGTCAAACTACGATCAGAGGCTCATCATAAGTGCATGGGTTATTTGTTATGTTAGTAAGAAAATAATACAATTATATCCTAACACACGCACAAAATACAAAACATAATAATTATTAACATTTAACATGAATTATTACAGTACAAAAAATGAAGTAAAGACGTTTATGATAGTGGAACACTGGTTCTAAACAATGATTTTAATCCCTCCCTTATTTAAATTTAAATCAATTGATGAACAGTTGAAGTTATATAAAATGTTCATTCGACTTAAAGCTTCATTCTTTCCATAGTAAGTTCTAGGAAGTCAATATGTATAAAGTCAAAAGTACGCAGGTGGTGAGTTCCGCCTCGGTAATTCAAATGTACATAAGCAAATAAGGTGCATCAATTTCACAATTATTGGAGTTGAACGCAGCCATTAAGATGAAGTCCCCATCAGTTGATCGGCAGCTCACATTCAAAACGAAAAGATAGCCGACGTTTGTCATCTTTATAATGGAGTATTTTGGCCTCAAGTACATGTCAACGACAAATTCAAACATTTTATTTTAGCAATTATAGGCAAATAATAGTTCTATTCTCATCAAGTTATTTTGGAATGTTTTTAAAAAATGGAAATAGAGCATTGCGTAGAAAGAAAACACGTAACAATGTGAACCTGAGCAGAAAGGAATTCATAGAAAGTTTAGTTAATGAATATCATACAACAACAAATATTGGTAAACAGCTTCTATCAAAAATAAAAAAATGTTTTGTATTAATAATAATCTTTACGCATTTTTAGAGGCGCAAGAACAAGTTACAGCAAATTTAGTAAATTTTGCATATGATCCTTTAAATTATCAGTATCTTCGTGACGTGGCTGCCTTGCAGTTGTTTTTTCAACTTATCTCTTTACCTAACGAACGTTTGGCGCTTCATGGAGTTGCAGGAATCTGTAATATTTGTTCAGGTAAATGAAAATCAAAGCTTACAATTCATAGTGACTAACTTTTCATTTCATTTTTTCACTTTAGATTTTATTTCACGCCAAGAAATAATTAAACCGCAAAACCTTAAAGCAATCTTTGAAATATTTAAAGAAACAACAAATACAGAAACTTTAATTTACCTGCTAACTATCTTCTATCTTCTTGCCCTCGAGGACAATAGCGTGAGGTTAAAATTTCGCTCCTCAGAAAACGTGCAAAGAATAACCTTATTTACGAAATCAACTGAACAAAGACTTAAATTGCTGGCAATAGTTTTTTTGGAAGATATCGCATCTACGGAATTGGTAACCAATGATTAGAAAACTGTTGGCCTGTAGAACGTACTCTTCGTTTAAGGACAGTATCATAGTGCATAAAATATTTACACAAGATGACTTGGACAAATTTACCAAATTGACAAGAGATACCAATCCAATTCATTCTACTCAGTTACCAGAAGAAGAACGTATGGTTCACGGGGCGCTTTTAAATGGAGTAGTTTCTGGAATTATTGGAACTCACCTCCCTGGACCGGGCACAGTGGTTTTATTCCAAGAGCTATCGTTTCCACGCCAGTGCCGAATAAACAAGAATACCGAGATTCTTGTTAAACTTGTTAGCAAACGTAAAATAAGTGTTATTTATTATGAATGCAGACAAGAAAATGAAATAGTGTTTCAGGGAAAAGCCAAAGTAATGTTACCAAAAAGTAAATTAAATTAACATCTAAAAAAAACTGTTTTACCGATTCTTATAATTACAGTGCCGCACTTTATTACTATTGGTTAACCAAAATACTCTAACTCTAACCCTTGTTTTTCATTTCTTTTGTGGTTGTATATATTTGCTATCAAATATGTTTCCCTTTGTCAAATATTATACAGTGATGGAAAAAATAATAGATACGATGATAAAACTTCCAAAATTCTTAACAATCATCTTCGTATATTTAGAATCGAATTTAGAGTTTTTGATCGTCTATTAAGAAAAGCAATGACAAATTTGTTCAGATAAGATTGAAAAAATCATGCCAGAGGAATTTAATTTCGATCATAAATATACGGATCACAAATTGGTGGAAGTATTATGAGTTTTTGCTAGTTTTTTTTGTTCACCATTTGAAGTTAATTCGGACTCTTAGCATCAAAATGATGCCTTTTGCCTTTTTAATGAGGATTCTGTGAGAGAAAAAGAGATATCTAAAATTCTATGTGGTACAATTTTTAAGAGAAGGAAATATTCATTGAAAAGCTTTTCATTTTGTCTATTCGTTCAAACTTTGTAAGTTGTCGCTCTCGATTCTTAAATTTTTGTAGTTTTGTCAGCTAATAAAATGTCTTCGGTCATTTTTTTGTATAGTAATGAGACATCTGTATATGATTATTTGTGATAATGATAATATACTTAATGGAAGGCCCACCAAAATTATTTGATTTTAAGGTAATATAATATGTTTGGAGTGCACTTAAAAGAAACTGCTGGACCAAAGACTTTTTAATACATGTGTCGATTAATTCTATATTAAACGATGCGATTATGCTACTTAAATTAAATGTACAACTACCATGTTTTTAAGGATTAGCAACAACATTAACCTTTAAATAATTCTATTACAAAAATTCAGTACCATTCTTAATTCGTTTTTATACTATATTTCAGAGATTATAATTATTTCCTTTTGTTTTAGTTTAAAGTTTGGAGAGTTCTAAGATATTTTTTTTTATTTTTTTATAATCTTCCTTTTTATTACCATCAATATA
This sequence comes from Eupeodes latifasciatus, assembly GCA_920104205.1. Lineage (NCBI taxonomy): Eukaryota > Metazoa > Arthropoda > Insecta > Diptera > Syrphidae > Eupeodes > Eupeodes latifasciatus. The sequence continues at coordinate 172,419,679 of OV049924.1, read as the reverse complement.
TCTAAAGAAATAAAATGATTTACTTTCTCAGACATAAAATTTAAGGCAAATTCAGATTACTAAAATGCCTTACAATCTAACAGTTCTCAAAAAACGGAAACAATAATTTAGAGTTAATACTCAAAATCAAAAATAAGAATGCATAAACATTACCCTTAAAAAACCCCACTGAATCCAAAAAGCAAATCATATGCAGACGCAGATTGGAAAAATTATGAATAGAAGCCGATGCACCATTCGGAGTCTAGCTTGGTAAGTGGCAAGCATGAACTATATGCTCTATGAGAACTAGCTATATCTGTAGATATATCCTATTTTTCTAATTTCTAATGCATGTTCCTAAAGTCGGAATTAAAACAAATTCCAAGCCTCCTTGATTCAATAAAAGGCTAAGTAACTTAAGCAATAGAAAAAAACAAGACTTAATAACATTTACACAGAGCAGAAAATAACGATAAACTAGGTGAATAATATTAACATTCATCTCGTTTAACTCACTCGATAACGCCAACACCAATTAAACCTCCTTCCTCTCAAATAAAATGTTATGACAACCCTCTTTTACATCAACCTCAGACCATCAAAATAACTCTAAAGCCGGCACACAAAACCTCTCATCAACAATAACTCCTGAAGTCCAAAATAAAACTAATTTTGGCTATTCAAAATTCAAATGATCACGCTAACAACCAACCGACTTCAACTTTTTCCTTAACCCAACAAAAAAAAAAAGCAATACGCAACCTAAATCACCGTTCTCAACCAAGCATCTCGCAAAGTAAATCACCACAAAAAGATACAGAACTTCACCTATAACTAAATTAACTCAACAACAATAAAATCAAAATAATTATTTTCTAAAGAATACTGATCAAATGGACGATGTTAAACAAAATATCCCTCATAGAGAAATTTCTATCAATTCGAACACATCATGCTCTGCAATAAAAATCATGTTACCGATCAAAATTTGTATTGTTTAATTATACATTCCCCCGCACCAACATTTTTCAAAAAATGATCATATTAACGATGTTTACTCTTGGAATATCCTTTGGGGTTCTCCTTATACAAATAATAGAGGTAAAACTATTGAGGATTTCCTTTTGGATTTCGACCTTTCTATCTTGACGATGGTTCAAGCCTTCTCATCCTAAAGCAATTAAATCTGCTGCAAAAATACATAGCCATTCCTCAGACGTACCCAAAACAACATAAAAGAACAACACCGTGGTGGAATTCTCAATTAGCTGAACTCCGTAAAGCCAAAATGACAGCCTGGACAAAATTCAAAAAACAAAAAAATCAAGATAATTTGATTTCCTTCAAAAAAGGTCATTCGAAGTTCAAAAAACAGCTTATAATTGCGAAAGGAAAAAGCTTCGAGGATTTTACGTCAAAAACAAGCCCAGCAACCTCCGTGCTTTAACTGGCAATCCCACTTCAATAGCCATCAACCATCTTATTTAACCATTCGGCCCAAATGTTTGTAAAACTCTGTCAATTAATATAGGACTCATTCATATTCAATAGTAAATACAATTGGCCCAATCATTGTTTAAATCTGTAGCTGCAAGGTCTAATATTATTAAGTATTTATCAAGAAGGAAAAGTAGCGTACACGTAAACACTGCTTGCGATATAACCAAACAACTTATATTAAGTAAAATATATTATAGTATTTTTATTTATGACAACGCTTCGAAAACCACACTCGGGATCATAAAACCAATGTACCACTAAGCAGCAAGATGTAGTGTTGCCGTTAAAAACAAAAATGTCTACTCTTCTGGAACCTCCTTGGCTCATCGACACCAATTCCTTTATAATGAACCTCGCATCTCAACAGAAAACCCATTCAAACGTTGAGATATATCTCAAGATTTTCTTAAGCATTTCATCTGAGCTTAATTCGAAAAACTGGAAATGCACTTTTACGGACGGATCCAAAATCTCAGAGACTACAACTTTTGCAATCACATATGAAGATGGTAGCACGGTACTTAATAAGTACCTGTTCTTTGTGTCATATGAATATGGATAAGATCTAAATTTACATATTAGCGTGTTTTAAATCAGATAAAAGGATACTCTGATTGTTTGGGAGCTTAGTACGAGTATTGATTTAATAGAATCAATAAGTGTGGGTAGAGATAATGGTCAAACCAAGGAGGAATAGGCCGAATTCGGGCTTACCGGGATCTAAACAAAACCATCCGTTTTATAGCCAGAAAAATTAAAAGAAGTTCAAATGTTGTACACAACTACCTCAAGGACCCAGAGAGGTATGGAAAAAACCACAATGGAAGAGTCAAGAAAGCCACATGATTTGAGGAAAGGCGGGCGATAGTGAGAGCTGCTTTAAATTCAAGGCTTTCCATTAAATCAATGCAGAAGCTAGTGTAAATGCTAGTAGATCGACTGTTGCTCGGGCAATGTGGCAACAAATCACATCAATTGCAATCGAGCTTGGCATACCGTCGTCTTTCCCGGTGAAAAACAAATTTAATTTGGACGGACCTGATGGATGATATAGCTGCTATTTCCATGATTTAAGAAAGAAATCTATGTTGACAAACGGCACAGCAAAGGAGGCAGTGTAATGGTAAAAGATCTAAAATGACTGCAATCACTTAAAAATTGATTCTGGAACGAGGTATTTTGCAGTTCTCTTTCAAGAAAAGCTTACGAAGGAGGACGACAATACCAAAAAAACGAAGAGATTAAAGGTCCTGGGCCCAAATTTCAATTATCTGACACCACTCTATCAATCCATACACCATAGGTTACCTAAAGTAATTCAGAAATCAGGATCACAAAAAAACAGGTGACTTTCTTCGGAAAAATCGCCATAAAGTTTGTATTTACTTAACTTTCCAAAATTTCTTTTTGCAATATAAACTTAATGCATACCTCATTCATCCATATTTGGGTTTTTCCAAAAAACTTAAGGTTTGAAAAATATCGTCAAACAAAAAAAGCTTGTCACTATTCATGTGACACGAAGTGTATGTAAAATTAAGTTAATTAATCAATTAAGCTAGAAGCTCAATAATTTTATATAAGCATGACATTTATTACTTGTTTAATAAATATATAATAATAATAATACAAAATTACCCCTAATTTGTTTTCCGGCTCATCATCTATTGTATACTTTCCTTTGCATTCCTATTTTCACAGTCAATCAAAAAGAAAAATCAAAATAAGGCAATTGATAAAGAGAAATTACATCTACAATGGTTTATTTTGTTTGCAAATAAAACGGTACCAAAACAATGAAAAAAAAATTAAAACATTTATCCAGAGATAGATCAAGGAGGCCGCAACAGTACATACTAGTGTAGGTATTATATATATAAAAAAATATGTTAAATCGAGTTCGAGCTTAAGCTGTCGGGTTTTCCAATTCAGAGACTGGTATCTCTGGTTCTTCATCGTTATACACATTCTCAGCCATTTGCCACACTTGCATGATATTGTCCTCGGAGACAGAACAAATAATCCAGGGTTCATTGGGATTCCATGAGAAGTCCGATATCTTGGCTGTGTGTCCGCCATGAATAAAAAGTAATTCAGGTGGCCCATCCTCAGCGTCTTCTGCGCTCTGTTCCTCGCCGATTTTCGACAAGTCCCATACATGCAGGCGTCTGTCGGTACCAGAAGAAGCAAGGATTGTTTCATTATGGGGTGACCATTGTACCTGGAAGATTTCATCCTTGTGCGATTCGAAGGAATGCAGCTTCAATTTGAGATTTCTTAAGTCCCATAGAGCAACAGTCTTATCGGCGGAACCTGTGGCCAGAATAAATTCGGAATATGGATTGAAGCTGAGGCAGTTGACTTCGGCGGTGTGAGCGTCGACAGTGTGTGACGGTTTTGACGTGTTGTTATTTCGTGTGTCCCAGATCATAAGCTTCTGGTCATCGGCAACAGACCCAAACAGAGATTCGTGAAGCAAATGCCAGGCCACATCCTCCACAACGGCCGTGTGACCTGTGAAGATATTTTTAGCATCGATTACACGGTGTTCCTTGGGAGTTGCATTAATGTCCCACAAACAAATGGTATGGTCATCACTTGCCGACAAAAGGTAGCCGTTCAAATTTGGATTCCATGACAAACCATAGCCTTCCTTCTGGTGACCACGAAGGCGCAAGTCTGGGTGACACTCTCCACTCGGTTCGGGTTTGCTCGGATGCTTGGTGTAGTCAAAGACAAGAACATCGCTCGACGGTGTTTTGGTGGCAATAACGCAAGCATTCTGGGGCATATATCGTGCCCGGTTGACCTCTCCTTCATGATTAATTTTAATTTCAATTTCGATCTTACCACAAACCGACCCGAAGCCTCCAAATTCACCCTTCTCGTTGTCATAGTGTGATCCGTCGAATTGTGCATCTTCGCTTGGTAGTTGGACACTCGCAATGAGAAGATGGTTTTGTTCGTCGGATGTATGGGTACCCAGAATTAAGCGATGCACGGAATAGTCTTTGCCTTCTTGTTTGGTTACATCGGGAAGCCATTGTGCGGTCAGCGAAGGCCATTCCAGAGCGTGCGTCATAACCAAGTCATAAAGGAACGGCGTATTCTTCTTCCAGATTTTGTACTCCTCGTTTATGACGCGTTCTTCTACCGCATCATCGAAGGATTCAGCTTTAAAAAGATATGCATTTTGTTTTTAAATAACATTGCAAACTACATTAGTTACTTTTTTTCTTACCATTGTCGCCACGATCCCCCATGTTTTTGATTGCGCCAAAAAGATTCTCTCGGATTGGCAAACAAAACGAACTTTCACAAAATCTTCACCAATTAAATTCGTTATCTTTTTTATAATGCCCGGTGAATTGTAAGTTAAATGTTTTTATTTATTATTTGGGCTGGAAATTTATTAAAGTCAATTTACAGTCACAGCCACAGCCAATCAAAGCTGCATCAAATCTTTTTCACAAAAAATGGATGGCAGAAGCCGCGAGTTTTGCTTTTGTGTTGCTTCTGTTGGTTTTTTCTTTTTGCCGACTTCAAAATTATTTTACCTGAACAAGGGCATGTTCGTGTTTGGGTGTGTTCAACAAAGGTGTAGACTTTATTGCAGAGTTTTTGTTAGATGAGCTTAAGCTGTAGTAACATTTGGTCATTTTATATTTCTAAGGGGCCAGTTTTAGTTATCATTGAAATCAATGCGGAAAATTTTTTGAATGGATATCTAAATGTGTTTCCCTTTTATTAGATATAAAAATTATATACTGCTCAATCGGAAATAACTCAAAGATTTTTTTTGTAATATATTTCCTCATGCTAATAATCTTAAATGTATTCTCAAAATTGAAAATTTGAAAAAAAAAACCTTAGTACTGCCTTAAAGTATTTTAATTATTTTTTTTGTGAGATAAAGAGCAAATAATAATAAGAATTCGCTAATTTGATATTTTCTGAGAAAACAGCATTTTTTAATTTTCTTAAGACAAACTAAAGTTGCTTTTAAAGTCCCGAAACTAGTGATCAATTCCATCTTAACGAGTGTTAAGCTTTCCTAAATTGTTTTTTTTTTTCTTTTAAGATCTTAATAAATTGAAAAAATCTACTTTTTGTGGTGAATTTGAATTGAATGCTTCAAAACTGAGATTTACACATGAATTTCAAGAATACAAATGTCCCAAAAACACCAAAAGTGACACTTTCGTTGAACTAATGGCTAATTCAAAACCATAATAAACGTTTCATATCTATTAATTTAATTTAAAAGTTTTGAATCTCTCGTGAATTGAAGTGAGAAGAGATTCTGCCAAAGCTTATTTTCTTTCAACCTTATTTTTTAACTCAGTTAATCAATTAACTAATACACATATTTCTTTAAATAAAATAAAAAAAAATATTTTCCTACGAAAAATCATCAAAATTAGTATGAGGACTACTGTTATTTTTAGTCTTAAAAAAATATAAAAAAAGCCTAACGCAAATTGGCTCAAAACCTTAATTTCCAACGGACGGAATCAGAGGACTCACTTGAACTTTTTTCTATTGTTAATAATCTGCAATCAATCAAAAATGACAAACAATGGTAAAATTATTTTACATGTTTTTCTTTAAATATTTGCTGCCACCAGACGGACAATACGAGAAACAGCATAGTTAATTTTTTAAAGATAAACTGGATCTATATACGACAATTTTACTTTACAAATCTGGCGGGATGACAGTAATACCATACAATTACAGCAGCTCTTGTAAGATTTTTCTATTTTTATTTTATAAATTCGATGCAACAATAATTTATTTTTTACAGCTTATAACTCAAAACCAAAAACCACCAGGAAAAGAAAAATAAACCCTTCATTGTGGAAACAAAATGTAAGGAAAAATCTTAGAGAACAGGGCCTTCCATTTGAAACAATAAGTGGAGCTTTAAGCCCTGGTAGAACAATAAGTGAAGTCTGCTTACAAAACCTGTGTTTATGGTTGTACTCGTAATATTACTGATAGAAAGGGAGAAAAAATATATAAGAATATCTGCAATCTTTCCACCGAAGAAAAGAAGATTCTTTATGGAAAATATATGAAACAAGTCAAAGTAAAACGGAGACGAAAAGCAAACAATAATGATGATCATCCTAAAAAGAAAGCCAGTTTACATTTTCATTTCCAAATAAGATCGAATAATACAAGTATGTAAAAATTATTTTATAAATACATTGAACATATCGGACTTCAAAGATTGGAAGGAAACCTACAGAAAAAAGCTGTAAAGCTGCCGTTAAAGATCACATTTCGACCTTCCCATTACTGGCGTTCAACAACTTCCAGAAAGTATTGAAGAGCACGCTTTAATCTACAAAGGATGTTCTTTTTTCAAAATTTAAATTGAAAATCCACTTTCTATTGACGTTTACCGCAATGTATTCAGCAAAGGCTTCAACCTTTCTTTTCACACTCCCAAAAAAGATCAATGTGGCAGGTGTTCTCATTACAAAACAAATTTAAAAAATTCCACAGATGCTGATACTCTTGAGAATTATAAATTTTAGGTTTTTTTTTTAATTAAAAAGGTATAAATAAAATCGTTTATTTTTAAAGAACAAAACATTATTCGTGGTATGTTCTTTCAAATACAATTTGTTTTGCATTTTGTAGTATGCCATACATTTTGTTCATATTGAGCTGAGTGACGATATGTCAAAACCCAAAAGTGAGAGAGAATACACCAGTGGCATCTCTTTTTTTTACTTCCTATAAAATACTACTTTTTGTGTTGCTGCAAGACTTTACGAATGCCTAGTGAAATAAATTAAAAAATAGTAAGAAAATCGTAAAACAGCTTCGGGTAATCAAACAAAGTTGGCTATAATTTAGTACACACTGGTTTTCGATAGTCTTAAAATGATAGTTAGAAGTTATTTATAACTCTTTATATAATGAAAACGCATACAAATTCGGAAAATTACCTAAATAATGTAAGGTAAATATTACAATTAGTTGCATAAACTTCACAATTAAAAGAAAATTTAAACGAAATTCTTGAAAAAGAAGTTCGTTACTTCGCACAAAATGTTAAATAGGAACACAATTAAAAAAAATGAAAACCTTTTGTCACACTTCCAACATTGTGGCAACACTTTATTTTTTATCTTATATATAAATGACATAACATCCGTTATAAAAAACTCCTCCGTTTTAATATACGCTGATGACATTAAAATTTTCAAATCTATTAGTTCAATTAATGACTGCTCACAGCTTCAAGAAGATCGTCATAGTTTTAGGGAATGGTGCAATACAAACCGACTTTTATTGAATATTGACAAATGTAAAACTATGTGTTTTACACGAAAAAAAAACAATTATAGATTATAACTATTTATTAGATTCTTCCTCCCTTTGTAAGCTTTCCGTTTTCTCTGATTTAGGTGTTATTCTTGACAGTAAATTAACGTTCTGTGACCATTATAACTTTATAGTTAAAAAAGCTAACAAGATTCTAGGTTTTATTAAACGTTTTTCTCGTGATTTTCGTGACCCCTACGTCTTAAAACTTCTTTATGTATCATTTGTCAGGCCAATACTTGAATACGGCTGTGTTATTTGGGCACCATACTATTCAGTTCATATAGACAGACTTGAAAGTATCCAAAAAAGATTTATGCGTTTTTGTCTTCGTTTTCTTCCGTTTTCCCAAATATTCACACCACATCCTTATTCTCAGAGACTTTTGCTAATAAACCTCCCTACACTTTCACAACATAGAAATTATCTCCAATTTTGTTTTATTTTAAAATTAATTAATGGTTCTATTATATCCGCAACAGCTCTGAATCGTCTAAATTTTAGCTATAGTCAAACTAGCATAAGAAGACAGATACCTTTATGTCCGATCTTTAGCAGAACTAACTATGGTATAAATAGCCCTTTAAATCAACTGATTTCAGTCTTCAATAAATTTTATAATTTAATTTCATCTGTTAATGTTAAAAGTAAACAATTTAAAGAAAGCTTTTTTAATATGTTATAGTACCTATTTATTTATTTCTATGTTAATTAAAATTTTAAATTAAAAATTATGTAAATAGCTATAAGTTTATATTAACGTTAGATAATTAACGGATTAAATAAATAATAACACTGATGCAGACGAAGATGCTATAAAAAAGATGAACATGATTGTCTTCACTTTAATCTAAACTTCTGTATTCTGGGAATTTCCCATAATGTAGAAGTTAATATCTTCTGCATTTTGGTATTTTCTCTCTATCTCACAAATATAAGTTTTATACGTAGCGTCCTTTTTATCAGAAATCAAATGCAGATATATGTAAGTCCACCGTTAGGGGTGCATATTAAAATAACACCGTTCACTTGTACTAATATTTTGAACGAACAGATCATTTTAGTACTGCTCACAATAAACAAAATTCACTATACCTGGCAGCATGATACAACTAATAAGTGAATGTCTACACGCGTTGTGCCCTCAACGTTGTGCTCACAACACTATGTGTCTACATGTGTTGTGACTACTCATGACCGCTTTTCCATTTTGTGTTATGGAACGACAAATTTGAAACATTTGTGTTTGAAATTTTGAGCCGGTGATACTGCCGGCCGACATGCATTTACGGTCGCCACTTGAAAAAAAAGTTTGTGTCCAAATTTGAAAATAAAAATGACCACTTGTAGGTAAAAACGACCAACATAATCACATTTTGTTTAACATATTTTCCTTATTATGCAGATGACATTTATTTTTTAACTACGTACAAATAAACTGACAAAATCCCTAACATACTTAATTAAATTAGATTAACCCAAATAAAGATGACGAAATATAAAAACAAAGCGTTTTAACATTAGATCACAGTATATAAGTTTTTACAATAATTTTGATTTCGAGAATTTATACGGCTTGTGTAATGCGTAGATAATTCTCTCTGTTCCCTAAGTCCAATTCAGATCAAGAGTTTATATTTTTAATAAAGTTATTATTTACACAAAGTTGCTTAAATGAGTTTAACAGTTAGGGGAGAGTACGATAACTTTGGCGACAAAGTTTAATGACGGATTTGTATAGAACAGTTAAAAACAAGCATTTTTTACTATAGGAGGGGGGGGTCTATCCCCCCCCGTTTAGGCGGTAGGGGCAGTTTAAAAAATATGTACATTAAATGGAAAAAAAAATAATTAAAAAATAACGGTAATACTTATAATTAAGTATTATACCTTTTTTTAAAGCCAACACTTTTGTCTATTAGCATGTTTTTAAATCAAGTCAAAACTATGCATAGTTTTTGAAAAAAATTGTTTTAAAGTCAAAATTTGTGCAAAAAAAAGTTAAAAAAAGGTTTAAAGTGTAATTTTTCAAAACTTTCAGATTATCTACTATTTTTTTTTATAATTCATTACTCTTATTTGTTTTTGATCAAAAACTGAAAACTAGATGACTTGATGTCTTCTAGTTCTTGAGAAAATTGAAAATTACCAAAACAAAATATTTTAATTAAATTACTTTTTCCTTGCTTAAGTATTAACGTAGTCTTATTTTGATAGTAATAATCGAATATGGATTAAGATATACCTAGGGTAAATTAATTTTTCTTAAATCCAGCTTATTTAAATACAAAAGAAACTTTGCATGCACCCCATCTTGCACCCACCGCACGTTGCACCATCCCCACCTTGCACGCACTCCAACTTGCACCCACCCCAAATCCTATAGTGTGCCCAAGCAGGGGGGTTGCAGATGCCACTGTTGCATACACCCAAACTCGCGCACACCTTACTGTTGCATACACCCAAACACGCAATACGCATACGCAAATACCATTATTACTATCAAAATAAGACCACTCAAGCAAAAAAAATTAAAATAGTAGTTGTGGTTATTTTCAATTTTCTCAAAAACTAAAAGACATAAAATCATCTAGTTTTCAGTTTTTGATCAAAAACAAATAAGAGCAATAAATTCTGAAATAAAAACAATGGTAGATAATCTTGAAGTATTGAAAAAGTTACACTTTAAACCTTTTTTTAACTTTTTTTACTCAAATTTTGAGTTTAAAATTAAATTTTTATTTTCAATTTTCTCAAAAACTAAAAGACATAAAATCATCTAGTTTTCAGTTTTTGATCAAAAACAAATAAGAGCAATAAATTCTGAAATAAAAACAATGGTAGATAATCTTGAAGTGTTGAAAAAGTTACACTTTAAACCTTTTTTTAATTTTTTTTACTCAAATTTTGAGTTTAAAATTAAATTTTTATTTTCAATTTTCTCAAAAACTAAAAGACATAAAATCATCTAGTTTTCAGTTTTTGATCAAAAACAAATAAGAGCAATCAATTCTGAAATAAAAACAATGGTAGATAATCTTGAAGTATTGAAAAAGTTACACTTTAAACCTTTTTTTACTCAAATTTTGAGTTTAAAATTAAATTTTTCAAAAATTACGCATAGTTTTGACTTGATTTAAAAACTGGCTAATAGAACAGAATGTTGGCTTTAAAAAAATGTATACAACTTAATTGTATGTATCACCGTTATTTTTTAATTATTTTTTTCCATTTTAAATAATAGCTTTTTTAAATTGCCCCTCCCGCCTAAACGGGGGGAGATAGACCCCCCCTCCCATAGTAAAAAATGCTTGTATTAAGACCCTCTACCAAAAACCGTTATTATATCTTGGCGCCAAAGTTATCGTACTCGTGCCATCAGTTATTTCTATTTAGCCATGTGAGTATGTTAAAAGAACGTTATCGTTACTCAAATTGTCGAACATCTTTTGTCGTTTCCAATTAATATATATACCAAATGGAATAAAAAATTACCATTTGACCAATATACAATATGTGCCAAGCCGAAGAGCAAAACTAGTATACCATTGACATACTATACATGGACTGCTAGTAGCCAACTTCACGATGGTTCCACTTTTAACGGACAAAACACTAGCGCAAAGAGGGCTATGCGGAAAAATTGTGTAACATTTATGACACTTGAACTTGACACAAACACAACAACGAAACAATTTTCCAAAAAATTTTTGGTCAAGGACCGAAAACCGAATGATATTCGCGCGTTTGAATTTTATTTTCGTATAAAATAATAAAATACTATCGTTATTAGATTATTTATAAAAATTAACAAGAGTTTATGTTATTGTTTTGATAGAAAAAGACGCAAATTATGGATCTATTTGAACCTCATTTGATTACAAAGAAAGAAGTTCGATTTTCTGAATGTCTCGTCCAAGAACCCTCAAGCCCTGAAGAAAATTTCGGTAAATATAAAAAAAAATAACTTGCCTTTTAAATTGTTATATACGCATTAATATGTAGTTATTATTTATCAATAAAACAAGGTGATCGTGATATATTTGGTGGAATAATAAAATCAACAATGGGGATGGCTTACCAACGGCTCGCGCCTCTGCATTACCTCACTGCGAACCGGTCAGTCCATATCTAAATTCGATTTTGATGCCAGCAATGGGTATGAGACAGTGTCATAATTTAATACATAAATAAATATTTAATTTTTGGTATACGACTTGTTTTATGTAGGTTTGGTGTTTGCATCATAACATGCGTTTCGGAAATCCAAATGCCATACATGAAGGATACACTGATTGCAATTGGAATCCAATATGCCGACAGTCCTGGAGGTCTTGTCGTGTTGTATTCTGTAGAAGATTCAACAGTTATTTTTTGCATTGATTTAAAACACAAAATAACTTGTTGCCGGTTTATAAGTCATGAGGTCTCTCAGCATACTATTTTGCAAAATATGGATGGGTGTTTGGCTGTGGGCACTGATGGAGGCAGTGTATTGCTTGTGGATCTTAGTTTACGTAACATCGTCGATGTACCGGCTTCAAAGAAGGATGCAGGCATTTCAGTTGTACCTTGTCACATTGTGGATTATTGCATGACATTGCTGCATCTGCATCGACACTTTCAACATTGCCAACAGGAAGGAGTTCATTTTGGCATTCAACTTGAAGGTAACAAACAATATTTATTTGTATTGAAGAACGAACTAATTTTCTAAACATTCTTGTATTGGGTTTAGCTGTAGGCTTAGCCGATGGACGTCTTGTGCTGTATGACTTAACAGATATGCAAGTGTTTTATGTTGCCCCGCGCGCCGCAAGAACGATCATCGCCGCTTGTTAAAATAAGCTCCATGGAACCACCAGATGATCCACGTCCTTGAGTGCCAATCGATTACCAAAGCACCATCACATGGAAACGAAGAAACAATATCTCTATGTGCCCTTGTTTGGAAACAGGAAAAAGAACTCCAAACTGAGATACTACTCTTCGACGTAAATCAATGGTACAAAGAAGAAATGCAATCTATAATTGATACACCTTTAGTAAGAGCCACCCGCTTAATATGATAAGTGCCTACATTTTTACAATTCGATGGGATACATATAAACTGCTATTTCTATTAATCATATACATACATATGTACATATTATTTCATTTCCCTTTTCCGGCTTTCACACTAAACCAATTTTAATAAATAAGGTGTCAAACGAAAAATGATTTTCTTTACTAGGTATGCGAATTGTATTTTATTTGAACATATTTTTCCAGAACGGAATGCTTTTGTGGGCAATGTGAACGCAGTTCATCTTAACTTATACCTCAGGGACACATTATACCGGAAATTCATCCAAAGAAAAATGTAACACTGGCACTCGAAGATTAATGGTTTGTAACTTTCCTTTTCCCGTCTTGGTAAGGGGTTAATTCAAATTGTTTCTGAGTGGTTCGTTAACGTGATTTTCATACAGTTCCACAATGAGAATGTTTTATAAAAAAGGATGGAAAACAAACTTTGTGATAAAAATATAAAATAATGTCTATGCTCAGGTTTATGTTGATAGGTATGAAAAAATATTAACATAATTAAAGTAAGTAGGAAGGTATTAACCCAATTTAAAGACTAAATATGGGTTATAAAATAACCAGGATTAAAAATAGGTAACCTGGGTTTTAAAATAACGAAGGTTAGAAAATAACTTAGACTACAAAATTACCTTCCTGAAGAAAATATACATAAACAATAGTTTTCAGATATAAAGCAGAGGTTAGCGTAGAAAAATATTTTTGAGAAAGCCAATAATATTTTAAATATGTTCATTAAAGAAATTTCCGCTTCGGCTAACCTTCGTCAACTTTTTAGAAAAAAAAATAGCATTAATAGCAGCCAATTATTTCATAGCATAATTAATTTTTCAGATTGTAAAATGTCTAGAAATGTTCATACGCTACAAAATTCGTAATTTTATGCGTAAACATAGAAGATAACATTATTTAGTCAAGAAGTATGGATTTTGGCGCGTATATCGGTTTTTTTCTATTGGGTGTTCGGTTTCCCCATACTGGAATAAAAAAAAGTTACTTAAATCTATTTATTGCACTCATTTAGTTGGTATTGTGTGTAAACATATTGCCTTTTTCTATTCCTTAAAGATGCTTTACACAAAGCAACTTATTTTTAAAACATGGTTCCCTCAAATTTTTATTCCAAAATCTAACTACAAACAAAATTCCAACTCTAACATAGTCCCTTAAAACGAAATTTTCAGGAATATTTCTGCAACAAACAAAACTAAAATTTGGTCTTGCAACTACCAAACTGCTTAAATGATGAAAATACTAATCTAATTGAGGAATCTGAACTAGCTAAAGTTGGCAATGGAACTTCACAAGTATGCTTCTCGTAGCATTGTCTGTACAAAAAAATACGGAGGCATCCGCCTATTGCTTCAACCTGAACTTCTAACGTCGCCAAGAAAATGCTCTAAACAAACTACACCTGAAAAAATTGTCTGTTTTGTTGTTTTACAAAGTATTGAGTTACACTTTTGTCCATTTGCAATAACTATACTTAACCGGTTGCAGCGCATGTTGCGTTCGCAAATTATTTAAGTAAACAAAATAAATAATAATAAACTAATAAATCATTAAATAATATGTATTTGGTCAATTTTATTTTATTTAATATACATACATTTACAATATTTATTTGGATGTAAATTGAAAAGCTATACAAATCTTCCAATTTAAGAACATGTCAGCACTTCTGTTGGTTAGGATTGTTTAGTTTTTGAACGAGGCCATGAAACATTCAAAATGAAGCATTTAGATGGGGCTGATTACTATAATGAAGCGTTTGACTGAAAATATTTCGGATAATGAAATTAATATCGAAAATTACAATTTAATAAGATGTGACAGTTTATCAAGACATACAGGTGGAATTGCTATTTATGTTAATGAAAATCTGCAGTTTGAACAATTATATACACTAACAGTGAACATGGATATATGGTGTCTTTCTATTAAAGTACGATGTGGGTTATTTTATTTTGTAATATCTGGTCTATATAGATCTCCATCGTCATCCATTGGACAATTTTGTGATAATTTTAGTGAGTTGATGGATTGTCTGGTCCAAGACAATAATAAGGTTATTTTAATTGGTGATTTCAATATTGACTGGTTCGATGAAAATAATATTTATAAACGCGATTGTTATAAAATAATTCTTGAAAATGGATGTACCCAGATGATAAATGAACCAACAAGAATAACGAGTACTTCTAGAACTTTAATAGATTATGTTGTTTCAGATTGTTCTCAGTTGATAACTAAAGTTAATGGTGATTTTGATATTGCAGATCATGAATCCATTTGCGTAAAACTTCCCCTTAAAGAAAAATCATATCCTGAACCAAAACTTAAGAAAGTACAGATTTCGAAATATTCCAAGGCTAATTTACTATTAACATTTGATCAAAGTCGTATAAATTTGTATGATCGTACTGATGTTAATGAAATCGCGGAAAATTTTGTAAATAAGTTGTTCACTGTTGTAAATAAGTTTAAAATCACTAAAAACATAAGAAAAAATGAAAACCCATGGTTTAATCAGCACTTAAATTCGCTTAAAAATCAAAAACGTGTCGCAAAAAGAAAAGCTATCTTTACAAATAGTCTAGACGATTGGTGTAATTTCAGAAATATTAGAAATACCTATTCCAAAGAACTTGACCGTGCGAAAAATAACCATATAAAAAGAAATCTATCAAACTGTTCCAATCAAAAAGATATGTGGAGAACCCTTAAAACATTAGTACTACAAGAAATAAAAAGTGAAATAAAAAAAGTTGAATTTGGTGGTGATGTTATCACAGATAACAAAGAATTAGCAAACCGGTTTAATAAATTCTTCATTAACAGTGTAAAAACAATAAATAGTGCAATTGACAATGTCCCATTCATAAATCAAATAGACTATGTTGTTGAAAATCCCTTTGTATTTAATTTAATAACGATACATGAATTAAAGAAAACGATTAAAGAGCTAAATAATAAAAAAGACAGTGATCTTCTATCCCCAAAATTTCTACTCGATGCTTTTGATGTAGTTGGTCCTGCTTTGCTAAAAATAATCAATACATCATTAACAGACGGTCAATTTCCATCCACATGGAAAAATTCAATTGTGACACCTATTGAAAAAATAAAAAAAACTGTAAAGTGTGAAGAATTTAGGCCTATTAACTCATTGCCTGTGTATGAAAAAGTTCTTGAAAAAATTGTGTATAAACAGCTCTCAAAATATCTGTCTGATAATAAAATAATTATTGAAAATCAATCAGGGTTCCGTCAATCACATTCTTGTGAATCTGCAGTAAACATGGTACTGATAAGTTGGAAAGAATCTATCTCAAAAGGTAAGAAAGTTGTATGCGTTTTTCTTGACCTTAAACGAGCTTTTGAGACAATCGATCCTTATATATTGCTGGAGAAATTGTGCAAGTATGGAATCAATGATGTCGCTCTTGATTGGTTTCATAGTTTTTTTATTGGGACGTTCTCAAAGAACCAAAACCAATAATGTCATATCTGATCCTGAACCTACTGATCTGGGAGTCCCGCAAGGATCAATACTTGGGCCATTACTGCTTAACTGCTACATCAATGACATGGACAAAATTATTAAAAATTGTGAGCTTGCTTTGTTTGCGGACGATTCCCTATTATTTGTTGAAGCGGAAACAACCCAGGAATGTAAAAGACTGTTAAAAGAAGACCTTGATATTTTAAATGTGTGGCTGAAGGCTAATAAACTTAAACTAAATGTAACAAAAACTAAGTTTATGGCTTTAAATGATAGTGTTAATGTTAACGTAACTATAGATCAAGAAATTGTAGAACAAGTTTTACAAATAAAGTATTTAGGTGTAATTATTGACTATAAATTAAGTTTTGAACAACATGTGCAATATATTTCAAAAAAAATTTCAAAAAAAGTAGGTTTCTTTCGAAGGATTCGAAATAAAGTAGACACTATAACTGCTATAAATATTTACAATGTAATTATTAAACCGCATTTTGAGTTCTGTTCTACTGTTTTGTATTTAATTAATGAAAGCTCTATGAGCAATTTACAGAAACTTCAAAATAAAGCAATGCGTGTAATACTCCGATGTAGTAAATATACTTCTATTGTAGTTATGTTAAATACTTTAATGTGGTTGTCTGTTAAACAGCGTATTTATTTCAATGTTTTACTTTTTGTTTTCAAAATCAAAAATAATTTATTACCAACATACTTGTCAAAATATATTCGTTACGTCAGAGATGTTCAACCATATTTGTTAAGAAATAGAGAGAATTTTAGACTGCAAACATTTAGAAATCAAGATCTCAAAATAGTTTGATATATAAAGGATTTAAACTTTTCAATGATTTACCAAATGATGTTAAACAATTAACTAATAAGTTCGAATTTAAAAAAGAAATAATAAGTTTTGTTAAACAATCTATTTAAATGTTAAATAATCTATTAAAATGCCAATGCCATTGTAAATAACATATATTTTATATACCTATTTATCACATATTTATTGTAATTATTAATAGCAAATTTAGCTAAATAAATTGAGAGAATTCTCTCTAACTAAGCGTTTTGATGGGAAGAAACACTAAATGTGAGAATGTGTTTGGTTTTTTGCATCATTTCACGCACACTTTCTCACATTTAGTGCTTTCTAGCTTGTAGGCAAACCGAAATGTCAGTCTGAGATTCCGGTCTTGGTAATGGAGTGTTTTTGATTTGAATTGTGAACAAGTGAAATTGACATTTCTGAATTCTGATTTTCTATCCTGCAAACCGCATTGAGCACGTGTGAATTTTTATTTTTAAATTAAAAATCGTTTTCCAAAAGCAACTAATAATTTTGTTGCAAAATGGTTATTTTGGAGAAAAGTTTTCCACGTGGTGGAGTGCAAAATGCTATTCCAGTTTCCACTGATAAAAAGGAAAATATTGTAAGACCATTATTTACATATTATATATCGCATTCAATAACACTTCTAATTCTAAAAATGTATAGATTTTCGGAGCAACACAACTTAAGAAGAAATCAGAACCCAAACAGAGCACGAACAAATCCCAAGATGTGCTCACCGAAGAAGAAGATCGCATCGAAATTGCGTCTGCAGGAGTCGTCAACTACCAAACCCTGCAAGATGGCATGATAATGTTAGGAATTGTTAAGTCTGTCGACGAAATTTGTATTAAGATCTCATTGCCTGGAAGGATAGTAGTTAAAGTTCAAGCCCTATCCATATCCGATTCCTATACCAAGAACGTAAGTGAGTTCGTTAACAATCCCGATAATGTCGAGAATTATAAGCCGCTCACTGAGATGTACAACGTTGGCCAGCTGGTGTATGGCAAGGTAATGGAAATCAAAGAACAAGTCAACGGCTATACTGAAGTCTGCTTTTCCTTAAAACCAAGTGATGTTCACTCTGATCTGGTCCACTCTAACATTAAAAAAGGTTTTGTGTTTAGTGGTGCTGTCGAGGAAGTTCAGGAACACGGTTATATCATAGAAACTGGAATCAAAAACTTACGTTGTTTTCTGCCCATTGAAAAATCAAAGCCAGGACATGCTGTTGGAGAGTCAATCTTTTTGAAAGTCGAAGAACTAAAACAACACTCGTCGGCAACCACAATTCGTTGCAAAGAAATTAGCGAGAATCATCTAAAGATCAAAGATCAGATTGAACCAAATTTGGACTACCTGCTGCCAACTGCTATTGTTAACTTTACAGTTACAAAGCACCTTAAAGATGGACTGCAGGGAACACTGATGAATGGCGCATTCACAGGATACATCAACGAACACAATCTAAAAGAGGCGCTGGGTTCAATAACAGATTTTAAATTGAATTCAACTCACAATGCTCGCATACTCTATGTTGCTCCGTTGACAAAGTTTGTCTATTTGTCTTTGAATTTGTTTGATTCTCAGGAATCTTCGACAGTTTTCCAGAAGGGAGTGATCGTGAAGAATGCTGCTGTTCATCACATTGGAAGCGGTGGAATAGTGGTTGTGCTGAATAACAAACACAAGGGCTTGATATCCATGAAGTCGATCAAAGCCAATCACACTGGCAATTTTGACATGGATCAAATGCTCAATAAGTACACTAAGAAATCGAAGCATAGCGTACGGGTGTTGGATTATGATTTTGTTGGTGGATTCTTTGTTTGTACTGATGATCCAAGTGCAGTCAATGAAAAAGTATTCACTGCCGGTGACATGTCGCCGGGTGACATAGTGACGGCCACTGTTGTTGGGAAGGAAATAAAGATGGGAGGTTACACGTTACAAATTGGAAAAGTAAATGGTAAGTTTTTGTATAAATTGTTAAAATCAAAAGTTAAGACTTGATCCGGCATCTAAGAATTAAAAAAGACCATCTAATGTACTCACATTTCCTTTTATTAGTAATATTAGGTGTGTAGTACCTTGGATAGTTAAAAAAGTAGAGTGAATAAACTAATTTCACCTCTGTGAGAAACTTAAAGATTTCACTCCATTTGGTATCCGAAAGATTGTTAAAAATTGCTTGTCCACAATTGTGGGCCTCAAAGCTAGACTCACTCAGAAGAGAATGTAGGAAACTCTTTAACCGAACCAAAGCCACTATTCTTATAAAGAACCCCTAAGAAATTATAAGAAGGTAAGGAAATCTAAACGATCTTCCTGGTGGTCTTTCAGTGGAACAATAGAAGAAACTTCCGAGGCATCCAGGCTACGAACATTTTGTTCGACTAATCCAGCAATGCCAAGCTGTCTGAAACACGCAGAGAGCTCCTAGCTACTGGATACTCATTTTCCTGGTAGCTCTTTAACCGCAGCTTATAAAAATCAAATTCGTTCAACTTCCATCGTGTCATATCCACGAGATCTGATCACAAGGGACAATCTACAAATGGCTCTTAACAGCTTCAAACCATTTAAATTTGCAGGCCCAGATGGTAAAATACCAGCCGAACTACAAAAAGCCTTAGACATAATAGACTTCTGTCTATGTCTCAACATGCCTACGAAACGGCGTTACACCCAATAGTACGCACCATAGAATATGATTGCTTTCCTTGATATCGAAGGCGCTTTTAACAACGTGGACCCACCTGCAATCACATCTGCACTAACATCTCTGAAAGTAGAAAATTCGCTTGGGGAGTCAATTCATTTAAGGCTGACTAGTAATACTGGGCAACTCTTCTGCTTGAAGATTCATTAATAGAGGGACACCGCTAGGTGGTGTTCTATCCCCTTTGCTTTGGAAACTGGTGGTAAATGAAATCCTAACTGGTCTGCATGCGGAGGGTTTCAGAGTGATTGCCTATACGGATGACGTTGCTATAGGGGTCTCAGGAAAGCATCTTAACACCCTTAAAGAAATCTTACAAATGGTTTAGACAATATTATACTTTGGGCTGATCGGTGTGGACTGGATGTCAACCCACACAAAACTGAATTAGTCTTATTTTTGAGGATATACAAAATTCCATATGTTAACCCTTCCTACATTAAAGGTATCCAATTAAAGTTCTCAGACGACGAGTCTAAGTATCTGAGTCTTATTTTAGAAACAAAAAACTAAATTGGAAACGCAATATACAAGAAAGCGTTAAAAAAGCTACTGTAGCTCTCTTTTCTTACAAATAAGCTATTAGTAATAAATGTTGCTTACAACCCCAAATTAAGCATTGGTAACACACATCGGTAATCAGACAGATTTTAATTTACGGTGTGGCAGTATCGTGGATTGATTTAGAAATCAATTCGACAGAAACTTTCAGTTTTCTATACCTTCCAGACCAGGGAGAAAAGAGCATTCCTGGAAGACGAGTCAGTCCACTTTTATACAGAGTGATCGAAAATAAATAAAGGGGTTGGTGGAGGTGTGTACTCTGTACGACTGAAATTAAATCTCTCATTCCGAATTCCCAATCATTGTAGCGTGTTCCAGGTGTACGGACAGCCACTTTAAAGCTAATCGTGTTATTCATGTTAATAAAAATGACTATGACTAACGTACGTAATGGCGTTTCCTATTAGCTTCTAGCACACTATGGCCAGTATAATAGTACAAATCTTAATTATATTTGGTTTAAATTCATGGTTCTAAGGCGAATCATTCATACCTGTTGTATTTATCGCAGCACAAGCCAGGACTCAACTTCCAAAGAATTCGATGCGCTGTCCCACTCTATCCAAAGAATTGTATCCTATTTTACGCACAGTAAGATCGTTGTTTCAGGCGATTTCAATTTACAGAATTCTTGGTGGATGCGTTATTCTGGTCAAACAACAACTCCAGATAGATGGTATGTCGAGATTTTTGCTGAGTTAAACAACCTTGCTCAGCTTGTTGACGAGTCAATTCGGATTCCTAACGTTGTAGCTCAATCGGCCAACACTTTAGACTTGTTTTTTTTTATCTCTGATCCTAATAAATATGCAATCAGTGTATTATGACCTCTAAGCACACCAGACAATTGTGTCATATCTGGCAATATGAGAGAACCAACTGGAACGGTCTCAACAACTTCTTCAGGGACTTTAACTGGTTACTATTCTTCCTCAATAGTGACTTGGATTCCAGCGCAGATATGATTACAAACTTCATTCTTTGTGAAATAAGAAAATTTATCCAGAATATGGTTAAATCTATCAAACCCATAGATTAATAGGATGAAAGATGTAATTAAGACGACAAAGCCAACCCCACTGAAGAAAACATGAATAAGATTAAACAAGCTAGAAAAAACTGTAATTTTGTGCATGTCTACAAATTACGGCAAAAAATACTACAATGTTCCAAAGGTAGTACAAATGTTTGGTCATTCGTAAAACACCTGAGGAATTCTTCCTCGGTTCCTACGCTCGTTGTTAATGACACTCCATTTGTTAGTTCTTTAGAAAAAGCTAATCTCATCGCTACGAAGTTCGCCGCCAATTTTACGCTGCCAGTGAGTGTTATCCACCCTGTACTCGAGCGCGTTAGTAATTTTCACACTCGTACTGTGGCAAGAGTCCCAAGAGATCTCAACATACATAAATCCGCTGGCCCTGATGGTATCCCCGCTATTGTTCTGAAGAGGTGTTGTACAACGCTGGCAAAACCACTGCGTAAGCTTTTTCGTCTGTCCTACTCCTCAGGTCTCGTTACGAGCGAATGGAAAACAGCATTTGTCCACCCCATCCTCAAAAAAGGCGAATCCTCCTCACTCTCCAGTTATCGACCGATTGCACTTACTTCCCTTCTTTCCAATGTTATGGAAACGTTGATCAATTACCAGTTCAAGAAATATTTCGAAGACCGAAAGCTTTCGCAGCAATAGGTCCACTGGTAATCGCATGGTTCATCCCACCGAACAGTGGAGAAAATCTTTACATCTTTTTGGAGAAAGTAAGATTATTGCACTTGATGTTTCAAAAGCATTTGATAGGATTTGGCATCAGGCTCTATATCGAAAAAGCGTGCTTTCGGTTTTCATAAATCCCTTCTTCATTGAATAAGTAATTACGTTTCGGATTGTAGTATTGGATAGATTCAAGTCTTAAAGCCAAAAAATAAGTGCTGGCGTGCCTCAGGGCTCTGTTCTATCTCCAACATTGCATTCCTCCTTTTAAACAGTTCAAACGTAATAATCGGGCTTCTAGGAATGCTCATCAGTATACTCTCGAGCCCTCGATGTGCCCGAAGACTCCGTTTTGTCTGCGACTTCTAACCCACTTAATTTTTTCGCAAACGACAGTACCAACATCTTTCCATATTCGTCCTTCGGAGGTTGACTACCAACAACGGCAGCATATGATAAGCTCATTGAATTCTGATCTTGACAGGTTTGACCAATGGAGTATCAAAAACCATGTAGAATTTAATGCTTCGAAAACGCAATGCTGTAGCCCTCCCCAATACAACATCCTTGGTTGTCACTTGCATCTGTTGTTTTATTTAACTTCCTTATATTTATGTCGATTTCAATTATATTTTTCTAATTTAATACCTGTTCTTTTTTTTGCAGGAGCTATTGAACGTATATATCTTTCGCCAACAAGCACCGGACTATCTGAGAAGTCCAAAATTAAATGTCGTGTATTAGCTATCAACTCCGATCGTAACTTTGCCTATCTTACAAATTTAAGCGAATATTTGACAAAAGATTGTAAAATTCTGAATTCTTTTGAAAATGCCAACGTTAACAGCGTTTTTTTGGGAACAGTTGTAAAATGCGAGACAAAATTTGCCGTTGTAAAATTCTTCAACAATATCAAAGGAGTTATTTATTTTTCAAAACTCAATAACAGTGCTACACTATTTGAGGGTCAAACAATGCATTTCCGTATTACATCACGTTCAGAAGATAACATTGTTTTGAGTTTGCCTGAGGATAAATTTGAACTTGGAGAATTTTGCAGGGCAACCGTGAGTCATGTGATGGATTCAGGATTAGAAATTCAAGTTGAAAGTAAACAAGAAGACAGCCTGAGTTTAAAAGCACTCGTACCGGATCGTTTGGTCTCAGAATTTCCCGATTTAACTGCCGTCAAACTAAGAACGTATAACATTGGACAGGAAATCACAGCTTGTTGTATATCAAAGAACGTTTTTAGCATAAGAGACTTGCAATATTTCCAAGAGGGAACAATTGAGTGGAAGCAGGTAGCAGTTGGAGACATAATGCGAGCATTTATCAAGAACGTTGATAACGATATCATAGAAATCGTAGTTCCAATCAAAGGGTTCTCCAAGACCGTAAAAGTTCATACGAAAATGTCACTTATTAAAGCAGTCAAGCAGGGAAGTGTTATTATGGTTCCAGAACAAGTTATTTATGTTAAAATACTTAGCAAAGAAACAGCAACAAAGACGCTCGGAGTCTCGGCAAAGCTATCTGATGTTTGGGATGGGAATTTAGCACAGACCGGGGAATACTTCGCAAAGTATTTGATCGAAATTCATGAAATCAAAAAGGCTTTGAAGAAGGGAAGCAACCCGATAGCTAAATTGACTATTGGAGAGAAGGTCTTAGCAACATTTCAAGGAACGAATGCAGACACAGGGGATTGGTTGATGGAGGTGGACAAAAATAAAGTGGTGGGTTTGATAAAGAAATCGTTGCAAGGCAAGCAAAAGCCAGCAAAGGAAGGGACGTTAGTGGAATGTATTGTACTTTGGGTGGACTATTTGAATAATGTTGTTTATCTAAGCAGCAATCCAAACGATGTGAAACGCATTACAAAGAATAGAAATATTCCCGAGAATCTTGTTTATAAAACTGGAATCAACGCTAAGGTGATGTTAAAGTTGGACAATGCTTTAGTTTGTTCGCTTAAGAAGGGAGAGAATCCACTGGCGTATGTTCCGACACGGCTGCATTACAATGATTTTGAAGCTGGGAGTACGAACGCGGTTAAAGAAGGCGATTATTGTAAGCTTAATTTCATTCATGAGAAACTTCCCATAGCTGTGTTGGAAGAAACTCACAAGTTATGGAATGACATGTCAAAATACAAGAGAAAAATAGAAAAGAAGTTGGAAGAAATGCCACCAATAAAGAAAATAAAAAGAGTGGGTACAAAAACAAATGACGAGATACAAACAGAAACAGAAACAGTTAACAAGACCCCTTTGTTTTATGAAGATCGAGTTCCAAGCATAGTTGGTACTTCAATTGAACCTCCTCCTTTGAAACGCAAGCGGACATTGGAGCAGTCACGAACTCCATTGCAACAAGTGAAGAAAAAGGATCCTCAACCAATTGTCCCAAAGATAAAGAAATCTTCCGGTAAAGAAACACTTCCTGGCGCAACAAATTTCTGGTCTACAGATCTAAGTAGTTCAGCTACCACCAAATCAGACGACAGTAGCAGTGATAATGATGATGAGCCATGTGGTGACAGCGAGACAAAAAAGAAGAAGAAACAAACTGCCGCTGAAAAATTCAAGGCTTCACGTGAAGAAGAAGTTCGCTTGCGTGAAATTGAAGAGAAATATGCGAATCCGGATATTTTACCCGAGACCACAGACCAATTCGATCGCCTAGTATTGTCCGGGCCAAACGACAGTAAAAATTGGATCAACTACATGGTATTTCATTTACAAGCCATGGAAATAGACAAAGCCAGGGCAGTAGCAAGGCGTGCTTTGAAAGCTATATCTTTCCGTGAAAGCGAAGAGCTGGTGAATATTTGGGTTGCTTTGTTGAATTTGGAATTACGTTATGGTACAAAGGAGAACTTTAATGATGTCCTTAAAGAATCATTGATGAGTAATGATCAAATGAAAATTTACATGCGTGTTTTGGAGATCCTAGCAGAAGCTAATAAGACACAAGAATTGATAGAATTGGTTGGTACAGTTACAAAGAAATTCAAATTGAACATGGAAATGTGGAAGTGTTGTGCGATAGCTTTGTATAAGGTTGGCATTCATGATCGGGCGCAGCAGATGATGCATAAAGCTTTGGCTGTACTCCCAGAAAGAGAACGTAAGTTTAAATTTGTGAGGATTATTATTATTTATTATTATATTAGTATTTAAAATTATAAGTAATAAGTATTTAGATATTTAAGTTTAGAGTTAATATGAATTTGTTTACATTTTCAGTATTTGTCTTGTTGGGGATATCAAGAATAACATAAATTAATCCTTTTTTTAAATTGATGTAAGGATTGATTTAGATGTTGAACAGTTTTCCATGATATTTCCATGGATTTTAGCAACATTCGTGGTCTACAAAAGAAATGCTATGCCACATATCTCCGCACTGTGTCAAACAGACCAGCTGTTTTGGCGTTGAGTGAAACTCAAAAAGGTGAAGATTCCGATCGTTCGGAATTTAATCCAAATGTACAACTTAGTGCCACTATTTTTCCCCATCAATGATTAGCCGTGTATATAAGAAATGATGTTGCATACCAAAATACGGTTTGTGTACAGTTGATCTTTAACTGTGGAAGTGAGTGGTAGTTATTGTCGGCTTTCGCAGTGTATTCAAATTTCCAAATAAATAAGAGTGTTCTATAAGCAACTAGTTTGCTTAGCTATTTTCAACATAGCTGATAGCTCAGTGGAAGAGGTGGCAGACCGTCAAGGCAAGGTGAGGGAGTTCGAATCCCAGCCGGGCATAAAACATTTGGCTGCTTTTTTTCACAATCGTGAAGTGGAAGACTTCATTGATTGGGAAAACAAGCAGATGAGTGAGAGTAAGGAGGCGGGGACATCGAAAGGTGTCCCAACAACAACAAAGCCTACAAAGGCTATATTCACGAAGCCAGCAGCAGAGGCAATTGTTACCAAGCCAGCAGCAACGGCAAAATCTATGAAGTCAGCAACGGCAACAACAGCAAAATCATCCGATGTGGTACAGGTTGTGCCACCGGTCGAAACGGTCGAAAACATCGTACCATCTGGTGTAGTTCTGGAGGTACAGCAAAAAAGAAGGCGGTCCATAAAAGCGACACCAAACATGGTAAAGAGGAGAGCGACGGGTACCTCAGCTAAGCTGCCGGCTGGGGGAAGCGAGTTGCGGTCAGCTAAGACCACGGCAGCAAAAAAAATTGCTCAGCAATTAATTTCCTCACCATCCGATGACGACATCGAATATATGTCAGAAGATGGTAAGGTACGATACAGGTCCGGGGACAGCAATGGGATTGCTGGACTGTCGAAAGAGTCGTCCTCGGACGAAGAAGAAGAGGGCGAGGTAGAAAAGGCCCAGTCAATAGTGAACGATCTATATGACGAGATCGAGAACATCAAGAAGAAGATGGAGCCTTACCTCCAAGTGTTAAAGAAGAAACAGGAGGCGAGCCGGCAAAAAGAGGCTGAGATACGGCAGAAGCTCGAAGAGGTAAAACGAAGAGAGCAACAGCAGCAGCAACAACAAGAACAGCAGCAGCAGCAAGAAAAAGCAGCTATACAAAAGCAGTCGGCAGCACCCAAACCACAAAGGGTGCCACAACAAAAACAAAAACAGCAGCCCAAACAAAACTCAGGTGCGGCACAATCAGGCCCCAGTACATCGGGGGCCCCAAAATCGGCAGCGGCCGCTGTTCCAAAGCGCTCCGCAGTTCCAATTCCGGCTGCAGTACTAGCTGCAGTACCTGCTGCTCCTGTAGCAGCACCAGAAGCAGTACAAGCAGCAGCATCAACATCAGCAGCACCAGCACCATCAGCAGCACCTGCAGCAGCACCATCAGCAGCAACAACATCAGCAGCAGCGAGACAGCAACACCAGCAGCAACCACGGACAAAGTCCGAGAAAGTGCCACCAATTCGGACCTATAAGGTCGACCTTGCAGACATAAAACAGATATGTAAGTCGGCCACTAATAACAATTTTTCTATTAAAATTATTAACGAAAAACAAATGAGGTATTCGGTTCAATGCTTCACATTGGCCGAATACAAATTAGTTAATGATTGCCTTAGAGAAGCCACTGCTGAATTCTTCAGCTTTACTCCTAAGAGTGAAAAAGCGAAAACGGTCCTGTTAAAGGGAATCAGTTCCTACACGGAAACCGAAGAGCTCCTAGCTGAGCTCCGTCAGAAGGCCAGCGATGATCTCGAATTCGTCGGGGTCAAGCCATTTTCCACGGTCAAGTCCAGACGGGAGGGGCATAAACTGCCAATCTTCTTAGTTTCACTGTCGCCCCAAAGTAGACTGGAGAGTCTGAGGAATATTACTGTCCTAGACTACCAGGTCATACACTGGGAAAAATTAAAGAGGCATGACGACATGCTGCAGTGCATGCGCTGCCAAAGGTTCGATCACGCTGCAGCCAACTGCGAAATGCAGTTGCGCTGTGTGAAATGCGCCGAAACCCACAATAGGGGTGAATGCAGGTTAGGGACTGAGTGGGTCGAAGACATGGCCCAGCTCAAGTGTGTCATCTGCGGGAACGAGGGGCACCCTGCTAATTATCGGGGTTGTCCTAAGGTCCAAGCGATACGGGAAAAACAGGCCAGACAAAAAGCTGAAAGTCAACCCGTAAGACAAGCTCCAACAACAAAATCTTCTATCGTTAATCCCCAAGTTTCTATGCCAACTATGCGAAAGGAAGGGTAAACACGAGACAGGTTCCACCACCGGTCGCCCCACAGGCCCAAGTGCCTCAGGTGTCGGCGGGGCAGCCAGACATTGTATCCTTGTTGCTGAGCATTCAAGGCCAGTTGACAGGACTGCAAAGTCAGATCAAGGAGCAAGGCGAAAGAGTAGATTACCTCTACTCTTTGTTGCCTGGCCGAGCGCAAATTCATGGTTAAGGGCGCGCTGCCGAAGTCGCGCCTTAGGATCCTAGGTTTGAATGTAAATTCATTGATTAGGATCGAACGTAGAGCCAATTTGTTCCAGTTGTTGAAAGACCACAGTCCTGATGTGTTTATGGCAAGCGAAACTAAGCTAAACCAGAAACACAAATTGACTCACAATAATTACAATATCGTAAGAAGAGATCGACCCGGTTCTAATCAAGGAGGCGGTGTTGCAATCTTCATACGTAAAGGCATTAATCATAAAGTTATATACAATAATGATTTGCGAAAGCTTCAGACGTTAGAAGTTTGCGTCGTACGTGTGTCCCTCACTAGAGGTAAGCACTTATATTTGATTGCGGCTTACGCGGCTGATGCTCCGCAGCCAACTAACTTCATCACAGAGCTCGAGATTCTTTTTAGAGTACTCCAACTGGGCTTGGAAGAGAACTTTTTTATATTGGCCGGAGATTTGAACGCCAAACACGGAGATTGGGGAAATAAAATAAGTAACCCAAGAGGTAATCATCTCTTTAATTTGATGAATCTTTGCAGTGTTGAGTGCGGTGTCGACCTGCTGGCCACTGAAAGGCCATCATTTCCAAGGAGCGGCTCCTTTCTGGACCTTTTGCTGTACGATACAAGACTGACAGTAACTGACAAAGTGGGTAACCACCCGCGAAATTGTCTACAGACAATTGAGTACGACAGTGACCATTGCGGCTTGGCTGCCTTGATAGAAATCCCGAACGAGCTTGTGGAGCTGGATGAATTCGTCCCAACGCATTCTTACAATTATAGTAAGATGCGCTGGCCACGTTTCACCCAAGCTCTTTCAAGAGATCTCCATTCGGGGGTCATATCCCCACCAAACAACAGAAATTTGACAAACACAGAAATCGACAAACACCTTGAACAGATGGACGATGTAATAAAACGAACAATGGATCGGACAATACCGAAGTACAAAGAACGCGACCAAACTAACGTCTACAGTAACGCGACTATAGACGCACTTCACAGACAAAAAAGCGGACTACTGACAAGACTTAAAAACTTATACAGACGATTTACAGACCCCCACGACCTGGAGATTAGGACACTGAAGTCGTCAATTAAAAACGTAAACACTTTGATTAAAGAAAATTACAGATTGTCTGTTAATTTGTACTGGGACAAGAAAATTCGGGCCGTTAACTCTAGCAACCCGAGTATGTTCACGCAAATTAATAAGATTTTCCGGAAAAATAATCAAAACGACCTTCCGTGTCTTAAGCTCCAGAGAACGACAGAGAACAGAGACGTACTTCTGACAGCGCAAATTAATCCAGAGGAAGCCGTCTTGGACGATGACTTCTTTGTGATTGAGGATCCGCAGGAGAAAGTGGAGACAATTGGTGCTGCTTTCCAGCAAGTGTATAAGGTGAATGCTTGCACTCGCCCGAACCACGACCTGGAGAACAGAGCCTTACTTCACCACTTATACCTAAGGAATGATATTTCTCATTGGCGATCCGAGAATTGTGGTTTCATCCGGTTTGATGACGATTTCTTAGCAAACGCTATAATCGCCGAAAGAACGGGTTCAAATCCCTTGCTCATCACGAAGGTAGAGCTCCAGCTCATCCTCGATTCAATAAAGAACAAAAAGTCAGCAGGTGTCGATGGTATACCCAACATTGTTCTAAGACATTTACCGATTGAAGCTATAGACATTTATGCTACACTGTTCAACAACGCGCTGAATAATGCATATTATCCAGTGCGTTGGAAGACAGCTGTGGTGCATCCTCTCCCGAAAAAGGGAAAGGACAACTCCAATCCTTCAAATCTGCGTTCAATAAGTCTTCTTCCAAGCATCAGCAAGGTATTCGAGAAGGTAATCAATAGGGCTCTGGCTAAGTGGGCTGCGGATAACACAATAATTCCGGATAATCAGTTCGGGTTCAAGGCAGGACATGACTGTATTCATGCCGCGTCTAATCTCGTTTCTGATATCCAATGGAACAAGTCAAAAAAACAATGTACGGGTGCTGTTCTGGTTGACTTAGAGAAGGCCTTCGACACCGTATGGTTAGAAGGGTTGTACCTAAAACTCACCAGACTAGGCATCAGTAAACCATTATTGTATATGCTTTATGATATGCTCAATGGTAGAAAGTTTGTTGTCAAAAGTGGCAATGTAACCTCTACCAGCATCTTCGAAATTAAAAACGGTCTTCAACAGGGGGCAGTCAATTCGCCGATCCTCTTCAGCATTTTTACCAGTGCACAGTGGGTACCCGCCCATACAAACCGCGGTCAAAAATATAACACATGCTTTTTTTAAAGTTAAACACTGTTATTATTATTTTTATTTGTTTAAACTTACAAAATAAAAAAGAAAAATTAAATAAATTCATAAAAAAAAAATGTTTTGGAAATTACATTTTTAACAATTCTTGTGCATTTTTTGATAAAAATGACTTTTTTTTTACAGGCAATTTTCTCAAATTTGAAATAAGCGGGTCGGAACTTAAAAGAAGTCTATTTAAAAGGTCCTTATTAGTGACGACCCGTGACATTTTTCTTGTGTGGTTCAATCGGTAGTTTTTGATGTCCTTATTTCTGGATTCAGCGGCTTCCTCACTTAACTCGCCTATTGAAATAAGTCCATGATGCTCAATCACGGATGCACCATGCAATAATACTTTGTGAACTGAAGCAGGCAAATAGTACCATGGATATGCTTCGATTATTTGTTCAGCTGTATTTAAGGCGAAAACTCTGAACTTATCTGCATCGATATTATGACCTGAATTCAAAGCCTGTAAAATAGTTGCACATCTGTCAATCAAGTTTTTGTCTATTCCAGTTATTTCAGCTGAAATTTCGCAATTGTAAAAAAATTTCCTGGCTGTATTTCCATCATTTGAAGAACCACTTCCTCCCGGTTTCGGTCTGTCTACCAATAATCCAAGTTTTGCTCTGAATTCAGCTTGGACTATTTTCTTTTTTTTTTCAAATTCTGTTTTGTCATCACCTCTTACCTGCCATTTTTTGATATTTAGTCTGTAGGAAATATGAACAAAAAACTCGAAGAATCTAATCCAAGCATGGAGTGGGGATAAACCAAAACATAAACTGTTCTCATTGAAGGCATTATTCATTATTGTTTGAAGGCATAATTCAATGTTGTTCATTTCCTTTGGTGTCGCTCCACATATGTAACATTTTAAAGATGTTGTTTCGTTAAGTGCGTTGCAGACTTTTCCATCAACCATAGTTAAACGTAAGTTATTAGTGACTGTCCATTCTTTATCATTAATAGCTATAGTTAAAGGCTGCAAGGTCTTTATTTTGTCAGTATAATACTGTTCTTCAAAAACAGATACAGCAGTAGTTTCTTTTTTAAATTGAAATCTAATTGGCCGACAGTATCGTGTTGAGGCAGGTCGAGGATTTTTCCAAACAACAACATCTTCATTATTGTCATTTTTTAATGTTAGCTTCAGTGGAACATAAGATGTAACAAATAAATCGCTGTCTTTAGCATTAGGATCATGAAAGCTTTGTTTGTACTCGCTTTGGCCTGTAGTTCCATCAAATCCCCATTTCCCTTGTAACTGCAGGCTTTTATATGAGTCCCTGTTGAGAGTGTCAAGAACGTCTTTTTCCGAAGTAAGAATTCTTGTTGCCGTGTGGTTAAGTAAAGCCTGTAAATCTACTTCGGCACCTATCTCGGTGACACTAATTTTGTCGGCATCAGGATAGCAGTTCTTTTTTTCCTTCTTAATAATTTTGTAGCTAGGCATTGCATTTTTTTTAATCTTGGTGTTGACAAAACTCTGAATAAGTAAGTACTGGTTCTTTGTAAGCTTTGCTTCTACAAACAGCGATAGTACTTCACAAGGCGTTGCACTCATTGTATTTTCTTTTATATATGACGTTTCACGCAAAGCTGTAGCAATTGATTCGTCGGTTCTCGATATTTCAGCCACACGTCTTCGTTTACTCCGCGCAGAACATTCATGGAAACTTTTTTTAGGACGACCTCGTTGTTGTGATGTACTTGGATAATCTTCGTCAGGATAACTTAAAAAGACAGTCTCAGATTTGTCAAGCCAAGATGAATAATTTCTTATAATTGAATTTTGTCGGGCCTTATTGTTCTTCCAAAATTCTGTTAACTTCTTGCATACGAAATAAATCCGGTCATAGAGGTGATCAAATTCAATATTATCAACACCTTGATAAGGCCAACTGTGTTTAATGTTTTCCAGGATTTGGCTGGCTTGTGTTGACAATGTTGGATTATTTCTTCGACTTTCAAGCCATTTATCAAATAAAAAATTGCGTTTAATTACGCATTGATAACCATCACCTACCAAAGATAAAACGATCAGTTAAAACCGTTTTTTTTTAACCGAAAATTAACAAAATATGGTTTTTACATTACCATAACTCGAAAAAGGGAAAAAACGGGAAAAAAAAATCTTTTTTTTTTGAAAAGCTAGAACACTCTTCTACATTTTAGTACCTCTTTTGTAGTGGGCACTCTAAGGCAAACCAACTAAATCTTTAATTTACTGTTAACTGAGCTCAATAAAAAGTTACAAAAAGTACATCGCGTATGGGTCCTATTACATTGACACCTTAAGTTATTAAAATATAAAATGTATGTTTTTAGAAAGTACTTACCTTCTTGTTTAATATCCATAACAACAAATATTGCTCACACTTATTTAAAAAGAGTTATCACCATCACAAGTTCCCTAATAAAAATGTGCACCGTTAAGCGAGCTGAATGTTTAATTATGTTTTAACTTTGAATGGCTATAAAGGAATGAAAAAAAATAATACGTACAAATTTTTTTTGGTTTTGGTTTAACGGGATTTTCAAGAACCTGATTAACACTTTGAGTTCTTGATTAGTGACATTTATTTTTTTTAATTTTGGCCTATGGAGGTACCCACTGTGCAGTGATCTGATAGGTAGCCTAACTAACGCAATAGCGTATGCCGACGACCTGATTGCGTACAGAACGGCCCGAAAGGTTGAAGTTATTAGAATTCTCTTGCAGCGGGACTTCGAGAAGATTCAGCGATACTGCGACGACTGGAAACTGAAAATAAATGTCCAAAAGTCGGAGACAATTCTGTTCCGGACTCCTTTGGCTAAGGCCACGAGAGATACGTGCAAGAATTGGCGCAAGATGGTAATTGTGGGGCCCGACGGGCGGCCATTGGCGAGTAAAAGTGTAGTGAAGTACCTCGGTATCTGGTTGGACCAGTATTTGTATTTCGACAGACATATAAGTGCTGCTCTGACCAGAGCCCGAGGAGCCCTCGCTCTGACGAAACAGCTGTTTTACAGCAGTCGGCTTGACCCCAGGGTGAAGGTAATTTGCTACATGGCCCTCATACGGCCAATGCTTGTCTATGGTTGTCCCGTTTGGTTCAACATTGCCCCTTCCCAAATGGAGAAGTTTCGGGTGTTCGAGAGGCAGTGTCTACGGCGCTGTCTCGGTTGGCATCGGACACCGGAATCTTCTTATTTGCATTATTATTCTAACGAGGTCTTGTACAACGGAGCTCGGATCAACAGAATTGACAATTTCGTGATAAAACTTGTTCGGGGTCACATAGCGAGAGCTATGACTTCGACCAACAACTTAATTTTCGGGGCGTTCTATCCAAACGACGAATACTTCGGTATGGCACGCTTGAGCGGCTTTATTCCACCATAGGCATTCCTCTATTTAGATAAATGCGGCCTGATACAGGATAGATTGGCAGTACCGCTTATCTACCACGTCAGGCGTAGAACCGTGGACCGGCGATTCTTGTACGAACGAGACATCCTCGCCCGAGATGGAGCAGAGCTCCTACGGTTCAGTAGGGCTGTATCCGAGCAGGACCGTATTGATAGGAGGAAGCAGGAGAACCAGTTTTGGTGGCTAAAAGAATTTAATATGGGGTAAACCGGGGTGGGGTATTTATTGCCTTGGCCGGCTTACATACTTGTTTTAGTCTTAGGTTTAGGTTAAGTAGAGTAGGGACGGTGGCACTATAAATAAAAAAAAATACAAAAAAAAAAAAATACAAAAAATAAAAATAAAAAAAAAACTAACACTTACAAACATAATCAACAACACATACATATATGGACATGGACATAGCTTTTGCCGCTGTGGTTGCTCTAGTTTTAAGTAGTATGTAGGTAGGTTAGGGGTAGTTTTAAGTTTTATTTTAAGGACTTAGTATGTAAGATATAAAATAAACGATAAAGATGTTAGTTTTTTATATTTTCTAACAAAATAAACGAAAAAAGAAAAAAAAAATTAGTTCATAGGCCGAAAGGCATTAATTTAAGAAATCATGAATTCCTTAGAGCGCCCGTTTAGGGCCAGTAAGTTAAATTTAAGTATTATTAGTTAGGCTAGTTTTCTGAATTTTGTTAGCATGTAAGTAGATATAAGTTAATATTGAATAAAATTTGAATTAAGAAAAAAAAAACGGTTTGTGCTTTTACACAAACTTTAACTTCATGTGGCTAAAATTCACGGTAGATAAGCACATCATCCAATTCTTCTTGGCTTAGCTATTCTGGTCAGACAACACCCGAAGTAAGATATGTTGAGATCTTTGCTGAGTTAAATCAATTAACTCAGCTTATCGATGAGTTTGTAACTTCTGGCCCTAATAAACACGCAATCAGTGTATTACCGCCTTAAGGTACATCAGACCATTGTATCGTATCTGCAAAATTCTCATGTCAAAAAAAAATCCAGTTAAAGAAAAAACTCCTATGAGAACCGTTTGGCAATATGAGAAAGCCAACTAGGACGGTCTCAAATAATTCTTCAGAGACTTTAACTGGTCACTATGCTTGCTCGATAGTGACGTGGATCCAAGCGAAGATACAGCTACAAATTTAATTCTTTGAGGAATGAGAAACCCAAAGACAACTTTTGGTTTAATTCGAGCTGTAAAGAGGTTATTAGGATCAGAGATGTGAGTTTTCGTTTTTATAAAGCCAAACACACTTAGGAAACCCGGAATAAGTTCAAACAAGCTAGAAGGACAAACGAGAGAGGGGGGGAGAGGTGTTTCCACTAAGGCACCTCTCCTTGTCCAGACGGCAGCGGACGAATTCTCGAGATGGAATTAACGGTGGCGTCTACAGTTCCAGTAAGGCTGAACTACTTAGTGAACACCTTATAGGGCTTCTACGACTTATTCGGAGCCCAGGCCTATAAGGAGCGGTTTATCCGGCTCCCTGTCCTTGGAGTTATACTAAGGATCTGGCCCTCCAGGTTGGGGGTTGTGCCGTCAGGGTGACTTCCTGACCACGTAAAAATTTTCTAGTTGCGAAGCACCAACAAGCCTCGGATACGGACGGATTCACTGTTGACAACCCAAGCAAACGAAATAAGGACAACGAACTTCGGATCTGTACGTGGAATGTTAGGTCCCTTAACAGACCACGTGCAGCCGAACACTTAGCGGAAGCCCTAAACTGCTGCAAGGCAGATATTACCGCCATCCAAGAAGTGCGATGGGATGGACCGGGCAAACGCAAACTAAAAGACTGCGATATATACTACGGCGACTGCTACCGAGAACAAAGGCAGCGTCTATTTGGGTGTGGATTTGTTGTTGGAACTAGACTCAGGCAAAAAGTCTTGAGTTTCAACAGTGTGAGCGAGCGCATCACGACAATCCGCATCAAGGCTAAATTCGCCAACATAAGCCTAATATGCGCGCATGCCCCAACAGAGGAGAAAGATGAAGACACCAAAGACATATTCTTCGAGCTCTTGGACAAGACATATGAGCAGTGCCCTGGCTATGACATTAAAATTGTCTTAGGAGATTTTAATGCCAAGCTAGGAAGAGAAGACATCTTTGGTGGCACAATCGGAAGATACAGCCTGCACGACACCACCTCCGACAACGGATTCAGGCTGATCGATTTCGCTGCGGGGCGAGACGTTCTGGTAGCTAGTACGCAGTTCACACATCTCAATATCCACAAGGGGACATGGAAATCTCCTGATCAATCAACCGTCAACCAGATTGACCACATTGCGATCGACGCACGACACTTCTCCAGTATACAGGATATCCGAACATTCCGAGGGGCCAACATTGACTCGGACCACTACCTCGTTGTAGCCAAGGTACGACTACGGATATCCCGGTCCAAGCCAAAACAAGGAAGTACTGTGAGAAGTTTCGACGTTAGACGGCTACAATCGCAAGAGACTGCCATGTCCTTTTCCGATCGAGTCTCTAGTAACCTCTTAAGGAGTCCTATGCTGCATGCATTAAGCATTGAAAACCAGTGGCAACATTGCCTTGCAGCCATCAGAGATGCCGCCTCTGAAGTGCTAGGTTTCACACGTCCACAACAGCGAAACCCCTGGTTTGACGACGAGTGCCGGCAAGCGCACGCAGCGAAGCAAGAGGCATACAAAACGGCCCTGCACAGAAGGACCAGAGCTGCTCGCGAGCTCTACGAGCAGAGGAGGAGAGAGGAACACCGGCTTCTTAGATGGAAAAAAATAGAGCACGAGAAGCGCGCGATCGAGGAGATAGAGGGATGTTACAACAGGAATGAGGTTCGTAAATTTTACCAAAAGGTAAAAAAGAACTCCCAAGGGTACCAGCCACGAACCGAAGCCTGTAAAGACGATCAGGGGAACATCGTAGTAGAACCGCAGTCTATGTTGAGAATATGGAAAGACCACTTCTCCAAATTATATAACGGCGATGACGAACCGAATCCCGCTGTAAGGGAGGTAGAACCACTCAACTACCCGACCTAGACGAAGTGAAGATAGCTATATCTAAACTGAAGTCAAACAAAGCTGCTGGAGCTGACGGCATAGCTGCCGAACTATTTAAAGCAGCAGGCGATGACTTGGTAGGGAGCATGCACCAACTCATCTGCAAAATATGGTCGGAAGAAAGCATGCCCGATGAGTGGAATCTCAGCATAGTTTGTCCGATACATAAAAAAGGAGACCCTTTAAATTGCGCCAACTACAGAGGGATCAGTCTCCTTAACATTGCATATAAGATCCTTTCTGCCGTACTATGTGAACGTCTGAAGCCGTTCGTCAACAACCTGATAGGTCCTTATCAGTGTGGCTTCAGACCAGGAAAGTCCACTATCGACCAAATATTCACATTACGGCAGATCTTGGAAAAAACCCAGGAGCTTCAAATCGATACCCACCATCTCTTTATCGATTTTAAAGCCGCGTATGACAGCATCCATAGGGAAGAGCTCTACAGAGCAATGTCTAGTTTTGGCATCCCTGTCAAACTTATCCGTTTGTGCAGAATGACGATGGAGAATGCACGCTGCTCCATCAAGGTCGGAAAAGATCTCACCGATGCATTTGATGTCAAAAAAGGTTTTAGACAAGGCGATGCACTGTCATGCGACTTCTTCAACATCGTTCTGGAAAGAATTGTGCAAAACTCAACCGTCAACACTAGAGGCACAATCTTCCAAAGGTCCATCCAATTACTCGGATACGCAGATGATATTGACATAATTGGAAGATCAAAGCGTGATGTCAGTGGAGCGTTTTTGAGCATTGCGACGGAAGCGAAGAAGATGGGTTTAGTGGTCAATGAGGGCAAGACCAAGTATATGCTGTCATCAAAAAAGGACATTGAACAACGACGTCTTGGACAAAACGTCACCATGGACAGCTATAACTTCGAGGTAGTTAAGGACTTTGTCTACCTAGGCACCGCTATAAACACAGGCAACGACACCAGCGCTGAAATCAAACGAAGAATAACTCTTGCAAATCGCTGCTTCTTTGGACTTAGAAGGCAATTGAGAAGTAAAGTCCTCTCTCGAGCATCTAAAATCACCATCTATAAGACACT
Organism: Eupeodes latifasciatus; assembly: GCA_920104205.1. Classification (NCBI taxonomy): domain Eukaryota; kingdom Metazoa; phylum Arthropoda; class Insecta; order Diptera; family Syrphidae; genus Eupeodes; species Eupeodes latifasciatus. Next base: position 172,381,636 of record OV049924.1, on the reverse strand, counting down.
CATCATCCCGGTTCTCATTTATGGCGCTGAGGCCTGGACCCTGTCAAAGAAAGATGAGAACGTCTTAGGATGCTTCGAGAGAAAAATTTTTTTTTGGTCCCGTACGTATAGATGGAGAATGGAGGAGAAGATATAACGACGAACTGTACGGGCTGTACAGCGACACTGACCTAGTTAGCAGAATAAAAGTCCAACGGCTTAGATGGCTGGGTCATGTAGAGCGAATGGACATCAACGCTCCAGCCCGGAAGGTCTTCGAATCCAATCCCGAGGGACGGCGCAGTAGAGGAAGACCGCGACTCAGGTGGCGCACTCAGGTGGGTGAGGACCTCAACCAACTTGGCGTGCGAAACTGGAGACAGCTAGCTAGGGACCGAGCTGGCTGGAGACGCATGTTGGTTGAGGCCCAGGTCCGCCCCGGACTGTAGCGCCACCTTAAGTAAGTAAGTAAGCTAGAAGGACCAAATTTGTACATGACCAGAAATTAAGGCAAAAAATACTACAACGTCCCAAAGGTAGTAAACATTTCTGGTCACTTGTAGAAAACGTACACCACGCTCGTTCACAATGACACTTCCTATGTAAGCTCGATTGATAAAACCAATTTGCTTGCAGCACAGTTTTCAGTTAATTCGACGCTACCAGAGTGTCATGAGGCCTCCTGTTCTTGAGAGCGTAAGCGATGGGACGAATCTTCGTTCGCACTCGTGCAGTTGCAAAAGTATTGGACGAACTTGACATACACAAATCCGCTGGCTCGGATAGTATCCCCCTATTGTTCTGAAGAGGTGTTTTTCAACTCGGCGTAAGCTTTTCCATCTTTCCTACTGTACAAGTCTATTTCCGACTAGATGGAAAACAACATTTGTCCAGCCTGTCAGCCTGTTAGCACTCACGTCCCTTCTTTCCAAGGTCATGGAAACGCTGATTAATTATCAGTTTAAGAAATATGTCGAAGAACAAAAGCTTTTTACTGACAGGCAGTATGGCTTTCGTAGCAATAGGTCCACTGGTGATCTCTTTGGAGAAAGTAAGATTATTGCACTTTTTATTTCAAAAGCATTTGATAGAGTTTGGCATCAAGCTCTCTTATCGAAAACGCCTGGTTTGGTATTGATAAATCTTTTCTTCGATGGATTAGAAACTACCTTTCTAATCGTTCAATACAAGCTGTATTGGTTAGTTTGAAATCTGAAACTCATAAAATAAATGCTGGTGTCCCCCAGGGCTCTGTTTTGGCCCCGACTCTCTTCCTCGTATTCATAAACGATCTCTTGTCTGCCACTTCTAATCCATTAAACAGTTTCCGCTCATGACAGCACCCTCAGCTTTTCATATTTGTTTCTAGATCCACACTTGTGAATGACTGATTTTGTTTATGATTGAGATCGTTTAGATTTATTATAGAAGAATTCTCCGAGGTAATTCTTGCGTTTTTGAGCAAGAGCTGGGTATGCACAGAGGAGGTGAAGAACTGTGTCATTTGAGAATACGCCTAGTGGCGTGCTTTGCCATTATACAGTGCCCAGTTATGAGACCGATTATCGAGCTTATATGCGATTGACCTGACACGTAGTTATCTTATTCCATTTGATGTTTGCTTTCTCCATAGCGTCTTGCATAAGCAATAGTTTAAATGTAGCGATTGGTATGCCAGCACCAGCTAAACGTGGTAGTAGGGGTTGTACTGTACCATGTCTGGCGAGTTCATCTGCCTTACAATTTATGGAATCTCTATGACCCGACACCCAGCAAAGATGAATATTAAACTGTTGTCTCATCTCCATTAGAGATGATTCCGTTAGAGTTTGTAGAGACAGAGTCCAGAGATTTGATAGCTGTCTGACTATCTGAGAAGATACGGATATAAGATGTTGATATCTCGTTTTCTTTAAGCCATGACAAGACTTCTTTTATCGCCAAAAGTTCCGCCTGGAACAGGATACAATGATTGGGAAGGCGGAATAAATAAATAAATTAGGTGGGGCAACAGTCCATAACATAGGAACACCACTTGCTACATGCAAATATCTTCTCATACAATATGCTCTAGAAGCAACAAATGCTAGATGGTCACAGAGTACCACCTGCTTAGCAACCAAGCAAATATGGCCAAGCATAGATTTAAATCGGTCAAAAGGCTTGATATCCCTGAGCAGACAAAATATAAGCTCTACAATTTGGAGTAATAACAGGACACTACCTCATAGGAAGACATGCTCTGAGGCTAGGGGTCTACACAAATGACTTTTGTAGAAGCTGCATGGACGAGGAGGAAGAGGAAACAGTCCAACACCTTCTATGTACATGTCCAGCACTCTCCATTAGAAGGAATAACTTTCTTGGCAATCCCTTCTTCGACAATACCAGTGAACTGGCAACGATTGACACAAAGTGTCTCTCTAACTTTATTAAAAGCACAAAATGGTTTGTTTAATTTTCATTACTCCCCCATGAGTAACCTCATTAGTGGTATCACAATGGACCCTTGCGGTCTAAGTGAGTCGATGACATCTGGACAGCCACTCCAACCTAACCTAACCTAACAGTCCAAGAAGAACCAGGGCCTAGTGACTTACAACTCTCAACCATTCCTGTGTGCGAGTAATGCTGTCAGAGATGGAAGGGACCTACAGTTTATATGCCGAATCCGAACGGCTAATTTGAGAAAGCACTTTTCATGACAAGAATTACTCTTGGAGGATTTGTCAATTCCTCGCAAGAGGAAGTACCCGTGAAAAAAGTTAGGTGGCACAGGCAGGGATTGAACCCAAGAACCCTTGCATGACAGTCCAACGCACTTTTTTTTTTTTTTTTTTCAAATTCATTTTTATTAATTCAATCTTAAATCTATCTTAAAGCTAGACAAAAATTCATAAAACTAGCCTAATTAACCATAACTTACAACTAACTTACTGGTCCCATACGGACACTCTAAGTTAAACAATAATACTTAATGCTAATGCCTTTCGGCCCTAAGATCTATTTACCTTCAATTCCATTTTATTTATTTTTTTATTCATTAGAAAATTTCAAAAAAACTAATATCAATATCCTTTTTTATTTTTACTTAAAAACTACTTAAAATAAGGTCCTTAATATAAAACTTAAAGCTAACTAAAACAACCTATTCTACCTATAAACTACTTAAAACTAGAACAACCACAGCAGCAAATCTAACTATCCAACGTTTTTTGTTTTTCATATTTTGTTGTCTTTTTTTTTTTATTCCTTGTTTTTTTTTTTTTTTTTATTTTTTTGTATGTTTTGTATTTTCCTTTTTTGTTTTTTTTTGTATTTTTTTTGTATTTTTTTTGTGCCACCATGCCTATTCTACTTAAAACTAAACCCTAAAACTATAAAACAAGTATGTAAGCCGGCCAAGGCTTTAAACCCTATCCCGACTACCCACTATCAAGTGCCGATTGAAGCCAACAAAACTGGTTCTCCTGCTTCACCCTATCAGTTCGGTCCCGTTCGGACACAGCCCTACTGAACCGAAGGAGCTCTGTTCCGCCTTGTGCCATGACGTCCCGATTGTACAGGAGTCGCCTATCCACGGTTCGTCGTCTACAGTCCAACGCACTAACCATCACGCTACGGGTACTACGGGAAGGCGGAATAAGAAACTTAATTTCAGTCGTTCGCAGTACAAACTTCCATCAACCCTTTCATTTGTTTTTGATCCATCTGTGCAAAAGAGGATTGACTTTGAAAATGATAGGCGATAGAACTATAAGTAAAACATTTACATCAATCGAACACCGCTGCAATGTTTCAAGGCCTTTCGTTGTTTTAAAGATATTTTTACAATGTTCTGTCGAATTAGCCAGTTGCAATCCCCCCCCCCCACTCGCACTTCCAGAAATGCTCAGCACTTTACCCTTGACCTCAATTTCGGATGTACTGTTAAGTATAGAGATTCTTTTTTTAACCACTCATCGAGAATGTGAAATGTTTTACCGAACTCTATTTTTCCCTCGCATTTTAATATTCAAAAGCAATTTGCAACGATATCTCTTCTTAAATAATTCCCTATATTCCAAACACTCGCACTGTGTTTAAACTTAAACATGTTAAGAGTATTATTAACCCTTTGAGTTCGTGTACATTAAAAAAAAAAAATGATATTATATCTCGGGTCTATGAAATAACTCCCACGAAATAAGTCCCACTTTTAAAAACGAAATAAGTCCCACCAAAAATTGCTATTTTGAAAGTGGGAGTTATTTCGTTTTTAAAAGTGGGACTTATTTCGTCAATTGGTGGGACTTATTTCGTTACGCGTTTTTATTTTAAGTGGGACTTATTTCGTTTTGAGTGGGAATAAATTCGTTTTGTAAAGTGGGAGTTATTTCATACCCCTAAATTTATATTTTGGTGGGATTTATTTCGTTTTAAGTGGGACTTATTCCATTTTCATAATTTTGCATTTTAAGTCAATGCTTAATAATTTTTGCCGTTATTTGTTGCTCTTCACGTTGTTTCTCATTGAATTTCATAATGTTCTTTTTGTTGCTTTTTAAAAAAAATTTATTGTATTGTAGAATATGCTTTCGAAAAGTTCCGTTATTTCTTGCTCTTTACGAAATGAATGGTATTGTTTCAAATTTGTTGTTAAGTGTGCTAGTTTACAAGACTGATTTTTAGTTAGTTAGACTGATTGATTAGTTAAGTTTGTGAATTTCAATGGTGAACATGAGTGTGACATACGAAATAATTGCAGGGAAGAGGAATAACAGCAAGCTTCTTTATATTTTCTTTGAGAAACAATTATATATAGGGTGTGTAAAGTCGCCAGGCAGGCGCTTATATCAACAACTTCTTTCAATAAAAGCACCTGTGGGTGGCGCGCTTCGCGGGTTCTCAGGATTTTAACTCCCTTTTTCGGGGTCACACCCGCTCACTCAACTCCGTTGCTCCGCTTAGGGTATGTAAAGTCGCCAGGCAGGCGCCAATATCAACAGTTTTTTTGAATAAAAGGCCACTGGCTTTATTTCTCATTTTTTTCTTATGCAAAAAGTTATATATTGGACATTTCGTAAAAGGGACAACCATAATTTTTTGTCCTTATCTCTCATGGCTCTCCTTTTTTTGTTTTTAATTACTTTATACTTACTATAATAAAAAAACTTTAAAGAAATGTGTACAAATAGGTACCGAACTTAACTACTGGAAAAACAATATTAAAAAAAATTGTTGACGTAATTACGTATGTAAGTGTTTTATTATATTTTTAGTAGGAAATTGGAATTCGTGTTCCATGTTTTCTAATATCACCATTACAAATACAACTAATCCCAATGCCACGTTAAAACTATAATACCGTCTACCATGCACTGGATCTTCAAGCCATTTATAAAGGTCGATAATTTTAATCTGATGGTCCTTCCGAAACGGTTTCCATCTTAATAATAAGAACAATTGATCTGTACTTAATCCATTTACGAATCCAAACGTTGTTACTAGTGGGACTTATTTCGTTTATGAAAGTGGGACTTAATTCATTTAAGAAATATATTATTCAAGGGGGAGTTATTTCATTTTGAGTGGAAGTTATTTCATTTCAAGTAAATTTTTAAATCATTTCATTTTGGTGGGACTTATTTCGTTTTCAAAAGTGGGACTTATTTCGTGGGAGTTATTTCATTTTTTTAAGCAATTTTTGGTGGGACTTATTTCGTTTTTAAAAGTGGGACTTATTTCGTGAGAGTTATTTCATAGACCCAAAAATACAGCTGTTAACAACTTTCCAAATTCGTTTGGTTGTTATTCAGGCAAATTTTAGCAAGTAATGGCTGATTTTAACTAAACTAGACGAGATATAGGGTCTATGAAATAACTCCCACGAAATAAGTCCCACTTTTAAAAACGAAATAAGTCCCACCAAAAATTGCTTAAAAAAATGAAATAACTCCCACTTTTGAAAACGAAATAAGTCCCACCAAAATGAAATGATTTAAAAATTTACTTGAAATGAAATAACTTCCACTCAAAATGAAATAACTCCCCCTTGAATAATATATTTCTTAAATGAATTAAGTCCCACTTTCATAAACGAAATAAGTCCCACTAGTAACAACGTTTGGATTCGTAAATGGATTAAGTACAGATCAATTGTTCTTATTATTAAGATGGAAACCGTTTCGGAAGGACCATCAGATTAAAATTATCGACCTTTATAAATGGCTTGAAGATCCAGTGCATGGTAGACGGTATTATAGTTTTAACGTGGCATTGGGATTAGTTGTATTTGTAATGGTGATATTAGAAAACATGGAACACGAATTCCAATTTCCTACTAAAAATATAATAAAACACTTACATACGTAATTACGTCAACAATTTTTTTTAATATTGTTTTTCCAGTAGTTAAGTTCGGTACCTATTTGTACACATTTCTTTAATTTTTTTTTTATTATAGTAAGTATAAAGTAATTAATAACAAAAAAAGGAGAGCCATGAGAGATAAGGACAAAAAATTATGGTTGTCCCTTTTACGAAATGTCCAATATATTATTATTATTTTATTACAATGTAATGAATTACAAGATAATACAATTTAAAGCACTAGCTCCAGGACTATCAGCTAAAAATATAAATAAAAGAGTTTACACTAATTGAGAAAAAGTTGAATAAGCTTATCTAGATTTAATGTTTTTAATATTTTATAGACTAGTTTTATATTTTCTTCAGATGGATTTTTCATAATATTTAGGATAGATTTGTTTTTGATAAATTTAGGAAGAATATTATTGTTGATTGAGTTACAGTTGAAGAGTAGATGGGGGATGGTGAGTATTTCTCTGTTGTTGCAGAAGTGGCATATTGGTGGATCTTTTTTCTCGAATATATGGCTGTGGGTGATCTTTGAGTGTCCCATTCGGAGTCGTATAAAGCACCGAATCATGGATGTTGAGCAATTTATTGGATATTCTGCCACTTGAAAAAAATATAAAGAAGCTTGCTGTTATTCCTCTTCCCTGCAATTATTTCGTATGTCACACTCATGTTCACCATTGAAATTCACAAACTTAACTAATCAATCAGTCTAACTAACTAAAAATCAGTCTTGTAAACTAGCACACTTAACAACAAATTTGAAACAATACCATTCATTTCGTAAAGAGCAAGAAATAACGGAACTTTTCGAAAGCATATTCTACAATACAATAATTTTTTTTAAAAAGCAACAAAAAGAACATTATGAAATTCAATGAGAAACAACGTGAAGAGCAACAAATAACGGCAACAATTATTAAGCATTGACTTAAAATGCAAAATTATGAAAATGGAATAAGTCCCACTTAAAACGAAATAAATCCCACCAAAATATAAATTTAGGGGTATGAAATAACTCCCACTTTACAAAACGAATTTATTCCCACTCAAAACGAAATAAGTCCCACTTAAAATAAAAACGCGTAACGAAATAAGTCCCACCAATTGACGAAATAAGTCCCACTTTTAAAAACGAAATAACTCCCACTTTCAAAATAGCAATTTTTGGTGGCTTATTTCGTTTTTAACAGTGGGACTTATTTCGTGGGAGTTATTTCATAGACCCTTTTTTTCATACAGACAAATTTAGACCTTCCCAAAATGGACTCATTCCAATTGTCCAGCATGTCCTAATCTTTGGTGCCTGACCATTGTCAAACGAAAGCAGCAAATAAATGTATTTTTGGGTGTGTTTTAAATGGTTTATTCTTCTTCATTATTTTCCGAAAAATTTAAGTTCTTCTTGACTGTTTTTTTTAGTGAGCGACAAAAACATTCATCTTGGTTAGAGCACTCTTTCACACATATTTTTGGGTTGGAGATTTCTATACTTTATTTTCCACTTTGTTTCAGTTGTTTTGTTTTTTGTCTTGATTATGTTAAAATATAAATATTGTTTTTTTTTTCAGATGTTAATACAATTGTCGCATTTGCAAACTTGACACACAAATATTCGAAAAATCCTGAAACGGCTCATACCCTATTAGACCAAGTTGTTACATCGTATCCAAAACGTGTTGATGTATGGTCACAGCTTATAGATATGTTAATTAAGGATGAACAAATTGAATCTGCTCGGTAAGTCTAATGGAACATTATCTCGACATTTCTATAAATTGTATTTTATTTCCTTTTCCATTAACAGGCGAACACTTGAGAGAGCTGTTATACAAAAAATACCACTTAAAAAAATGCGTACAATATTCAAAAAGTTCTTAGAATTCGAACAACAACACGGAACACCGGAAAATGTTGAAAAAGTGAAAGCTCAAGCAGCTGAATATGTTAAGAACAATTCATAAATAAACTATGTATTTATACATATTGTTTTTACATAAAAAAGAAAACTTTAACTTAAATAAAAGCTGAATTAATTGTGCACAATATAAATTATTGTGTAAATACACACCCCATTGGGAATTTATTTAGTTTTTGCTTTGATGATGAATTATAAAACAAAGTAATTCGTAATATAATTTATTATAATTGCGCAGTTAGATAGATTTAAAATAAATCAAATGGTAAAAAATGGAATAGTTGATTGAGCCATAATACAAAACATACAACAGCCAGGAATGCTCCAATAATATATGCCCGAATACGCCAATGATGTCGACTGCCATTTAAAAGCTGCACAATTTGTTGGGCTTCCTTTTGGGTTTGTTCAATGCTTCCGGAATTATCAATGACAAAGTGCGATTTTTCACATTTTTTATCTAATGGCATCTGAGAGGCGATACGTTTACGGGCATCTTCCTCATTCAAATTATTTCGCTTCCTTAAACGATCCAGTTGCTGATCACTCTCGCTGTGGTAAGATATAATTTGTTTTAATTGATAGGAATAATTGTTAGAAATATTATTATGAGTAATGTAGAGAGGAAAGAGTATAATATTAAAATGAATACTTAAAATCAAATATATTTTGTACAGGACCCTAAAAACCAAGTGACACTAATAATCTTTTCCTTACGAAGGGTTTGTCAAAGAAGTAGTGTCCGGACGCAAATTATCTTTAAGTAAGAGGTTTCCTTCTTAAGACCTTGGAAAGCCTCAAGATTCATGTGGTATCACAATGGGCCATTAAACTGGCCTAAGAGTGTCCGATTCCATTATGGACAGCCACTTTGACCTAACCTAACCTAACCTAAGAGGTGTACTCAAAGGGCACGGTAAGTGCATAAAAGAAAAATTGTAAAACGTGAGAATAGTAAAATTGAATTCATGATAAGTGATTATTTTAATGTTGTAGGTATTAGGTTAGGTTAGGTTATAGTGGCTGTACGTGGTGGACACACTTAGGCCAGATTAATGGCCCATTGTGATACCACATGAATCTTGAGCCTTCCTTCTAAGCTCAATGAAACCAGTTTAAGTCCCTTACGAAACGTGATAGGCTGATTATGTTAATATGGTTTAGGTCGTTATAGAAGAAGTCAACTAGGTACTTCTTGCGTTTTTGAGCTAGAGCAGGGCATGTACAGAGAAGGTAAAGAACTGTTTCCTTCTCTTCCTCATCCATACAGCTTCTAAAAGTCATTTGAGAATACGCCTAGCCGCTTGGCGTGCTTTCCTATTAGAGAGTGCCCGGTTATGACAGTTTGTAGAGACAAAGTCCAGAGATTTGATAGCGGCCTGACTATATGACTAAAATAGGGATATCAGATGTGGATATCACAATTTTTTTAAGCCAGGACAAGACTTCTTTTATCGCCAAAAGTTCCTCCTGGAACACGATTAAACGATTGGAAACGCAGGAGCCTGATTATGAGGTTCGCGGCGGATCGTTTTCAATTACTTTCAAATTCGACTCGAGTCATATTTCCTTATTAACGAATTCGCGGCGAAGTGAAAATAGTTCTTCCTATATTCCAGTTATTTGTCACTTTTGGTTTGACTTTTTCTTCTTATATCCAGTGATTTGACAGCTTTCCACAAATTTTGTTTTGTTTTGATTGAATTTGAGAAATTTGCGGTGATTTATTCAAAATTTTATATTTTATTGTGGATAAATTATAAGAAAATTAAAATCAAGCTAACTCACATTTTTATATAATTACAATCAAGAAAGAATCCACGAACACGAATGGCGTTTTTCTTTTTTAGTTCAGAGCTGAGCACTGAGCAGAGTCTGAGCGAACAGAGTAGAGTTCTGAGCAGAGTATGTTCAGAGCTCTCTGATTTAATTATGAAACAACTTGAGCACTAAACTGTCATGATTTGAAATGTCTTCTGTTTGAAGGAAAAACACTCCATTACCAAGACCGAAATCTCAGACTGACATTTCGGTTTGCCTACAAGCTACGTCGGACTAAATGTGAGAAAGTGTGCGTGAAATGATGCAAAAAACCAAACACATTCTCACATTTATTCTTACAGCCCATCAAAATGCTTCATTATAGTAATCAGCCCCATCTAAATGCTTCATTTTGAATGTTTTATGGCCTCGTTCAAAAACTAAGCAATCCTAACCAACAGAATCTGTAGTGCTGACATGGTCTTAAATTGGAAGATTTGTATTTCCATCAATCAAGAATGTTATGAATAAGATATTTTTCGATTATAACTCTTTTTTTAAATTTAATATTTATTAATCATAATGGAATTGAAAAATAGTTGCAAGCTTAAATCATTAAAAACAAACTATAAATATACTTGGATTAATTAAATTGATACAGATTTTAATTACTTGCAAACAAAATATGTGGGCCGTTCATTAACGAAAATTTATTAGAATTCAATACAAAAATTGCGCTCGCACCCTTAACTTGATAGTTCTTTGATACAAAAATCCGAGGTTTATTATAAAATTTAAAGAATTTCGTAGTGATTACTGTAAATTAGTGAATTAATTATAATAAACTGATGTTGAACATGCTTTTTTCAAGACAAAAAGGTACATTGGTTCACTATCCACAAAATGCCTGCAAAATTAAAGCTTAAAACTGACTTTTTCATCGAAAAAAGTAAAAGGAAAAACCTGAAAAAAACTTATTAACCCCTCCATTTTGTTTTTGCTATGCAAAGTGCCGCTAGCCCACGGCATCGTTTTTTTTTTGTTTGTGCTCACATCTATTCATGGACTAATTGTCAAAATTACAAATACAACAATGTAAACAAACGGGTTTTGGAGAGTCAAACGTACGAAAGATTCCGGTCTTGGTAATGGAGTGTTTTTGATTTCAACTCGCTAAAGCTTAGTGTACACGATTGCCAGGTCTGACAATCATTGTCAGATCTGCAAATGTCTGACAATGTGTGAAAATGAGCTGACAATGAGCTGAAAATTTTAATTTGTGTGTACACGGTTTGGAGATATCTACAAACATCTGCAAATCTGTTGCCAAATATTTGTCTGACAATGTCGACAAACTAATTTGGCCAAATAGCTAGCAATAGATTTGCAAACATTTGTAGATTTTCTGCCAACCGTGTACACACCAAATCAAATTTTGGATCTGCAAATTTATTTTCAGCTCATTGTCACACATCGCATCAGTCAGAAAATTGGTCTGCCAATGAATAAATTTGCAAATGTTCCTCAAACGGCATCTGCAAATTTATTCATTGTCAGACGTTTGCAGAAACGTCAGAAAATGAAAAAAATTTGGTGATCTCCCAATGAATTTTGTGTACACACGATTGCCACATCTGCAAATTAATTTGTCTTCAAAATGATTGATGAACAAATTTTTCTGCAAATCAATTTGGTGTGTAGACGGTTGTCAGCTTGCGTGTACACGATTGCCAGAAATCTACAAATTAATTGGCAGATATTTGTCTGCAAATTAGGAGCCAAACCATTTGTCTGCAAATTAATTTGGTGTGTACACGATTGTCAGCCATTCGAGACAAATTTTTCAGTGACAGATCTGGCAATATTTGCAGATCTGGCAATCGTGTACACTTAGCTTAACAAACGTTATGACCAAAAACACTCTATATACTAGTGTTTTTGGTTATGACATTTCAAATTCGCCTTCAAATTCGTTAAATACTCGAATTCAAAACGAAGAAGGCGAAATCGAAAGCAATAATTGAAAAATGGCAAACTCGCTAGCAAAAAATTCGCCGCGAATCCCATAATCAGACCCCAGAGTACACACCTCCATCAACCTATTCATTTGTTTTTGATCCATCTGTTTAAAAGTGGGCTAACTCGTCTTCCAGAAATGCTTTATCCTCCCAGAAAGATCTGGAAGGTATAGAAATATGGAAGTTTCTGTAGAATTGCAGTTGGGGATGGTGTAGTCTGTGTGCTTTGGAATTGATTCTAAATACTTAAGAATTACGGAGAGGCCAAAATTGTTTGTAACCCAATGCGATGAAGTTTTAAGGCGAATAGCAGAACTTTTTGTTTGCTAAGTATACAAGGGGCGTTAGGTAGAGTAGGGTATCCAGTGCCACAAATGGGTCGTGCGAAGCGATCCGCTTGCTTGCACATAGGTGTTTTTATGAGGTTTGGGCCGACTTGAAATTCCAAAAAGAAATTAAAGCAACTGGAGGAGGTCTAAACCAACTGAAAATTGTATCTTCACTGAAAGAGGCTGTGGCAGATATGCTAAGTTATAAAAAGTGTTTGAAAATAAGAGGCAATCGAATCGGTGCGGTGTATCCCATCCCAATTTGCCTTCAAACCTCTCGCCAACTTCATCCAGGTCTGCATCAACACAAAGTCAGGCGGATGAAGACACTTCGTTGCATTATTTAGAAGCGATCGCTTTAAATTCAGATTATAGTTTCGGTGAACAACGTCAGAAACAGGAACATTAAACTGAAGAGCCATCAGCAGGAAAGAAACGACGGCTCTCTTCCGCTTTTAAAAATCTAAGCTTTTGGAGGAGCAGTGTGTACAACGTTAAATGTTATCAACGAAAGAATAACAAAATAGAAGCATTTACGAAGGAAGTAGATAGAGATATACATATGTATATAAGAAAGTCATATAAAATAATTGAGGAACTGCTAGGATAGACTTATGTCGTTTATGACGTTTTATAACGTCTTAAAATCTAAGAGGGCAAATAAAATAGAGATGATGGTTCTTGTTCTTTAATTGAACATCGAACAATTATTTTGCACGTGAATTTTAGAGTTTTGTATGAATTTGATAGATATTTGTTATTTTTTCGTCATTTAAAAATCTGGTACAAAACCGTCGCGTTTAAAGAAGTTATTGAATGCCATTTAAGATTTAAAAAAACCACACGACATAGATAACGAAATATACCGAAAAAACAAGACTATATTGGTAATTAGGGTGAATGTTTTCTTTGGACAAATAAGATAGATTAATTTCTCTTTTCACTTTTTGTAAAATGACTGGAAACATGAACTCTGGGTGACTTCAAAAACTACGCATTCACTATTTATTTGTCGTTTAGGTAAATTTGTATTCTCAAACCTTAGTACCTATTTTCTGATGAAAACTCAAATATCATAACGATTTTAAATATTGCAGTTATCAAATAGAAAGTCTTTTATAAAGCTTTGAACCTAAAAAGTAAAACTAGCAAAAATTCTTTTGTTTTGAAATGTCTTTCCCTAGGATTTTTAAAGCAACACTCTATTGCTAATTAGTTAAATTAGAACCTTTATACATGGCTTAGTAATCTAATTCAACTTTAGTTAGAAATAACGGAGACCGGATGCCAATGATTAAACTTAAATTACCTCAACCTCCCCACAAGTACCAAAGTACAGAAAACAACTCGAACTCACCATGTCACAGTTATTATTTTGTGGATGAAATCCATCAGAATATTCGTCTCAAAAAGTAATGGCAAATCAAGAACAACATATTGTGCACCAGACATTAGATGCTTGAACACTTCCATGGTAATTGTCCTATGAATGCGTGGGTGAGTGATTTCATTCAAAAGTCCTCTCTTCTCATTGCTACTGAATATGGCTTTTCCCAAAGCTTCACGATCTATCTCGCGCGTTGGCAGGAAGACTTCATCGCCGAAAACTTCTTTGATTTTATACCAAGCTGGTTTTCCTGGTTCAACAACTGATCAAATCAAATGAGAGTGAGAAATAAACAATAATTCGATAATTGTATTTTATTTATTCAACCTTACTTTGTCTTGCAATTTTATCAGCATCAATTATTGGAATTCCATTTTTTCGAAAGACTTCAGTTACTGTACTTTTACCAGTTGCTATTCCACCTGTTATTGCTACTAAGAACATTGTCTTTTTGTTTTTTAGTTCAAATTTTTAATTTAAAATTATTTAAAAGAATCTGTACTCAATTTGAGATAAATTTTATTTACACTGAAATACAATTTTTTTTACTTCGTTGACAGCTGATTAAACGTCAAACGTAACGTGACGGTAAAATAATGTTAATTAGTAAATATTTCGATTTGAACACAATGACACCTAGCGCCTAATAGAGAATTTTTGAAGAAATTTCCTTCGTTAAAAGAAACTTCCGACGCATTGTCTACGTCGTTATTTTAAAATGTAGTTTAAACAAAAATACCATGGGAAATATGCCTCATCCTCATAGATAACAAAAAGTAATCAGCTATGTTCCCCAAAGTACAAGAATTTTAAAGCATGATTGCACTTGATTACTTTTTAATTTATATATTATTATTAAAACTGATTAAAAACAATTGATGAATGATTTTCACCTTATTAATTTCCTATAGAATGTTTTTCACCTTGTTAATTTCCTATAGAAGATTATTTTGCCAGTTTATAATTCTTAAATTTCTAAGAAAAGAAGATAGTTGACGGAGCAGGAGAATGAAATAACAACACAATTGAGTATTCATTCTTACCTAGCAATCAACTTTGCTTTGCATTTCTTTCCTTCCTTCGTAAATTGTATGACAGAGAATTCCTGAGAAATGGAATCATAAAATTCAGAAATTGACAGCAAAAGTGAAAATTTTGATTGGGAAATTTTGTTTATATTTCTGAGAGTACGGAAATCCCTGGGATTTTAGAAACATAAAATTACCAATTTGTAATCGGTCCGATTTGTCAAATTGAAAATTTTGACATGTCTCGACGTTTCAAGATCCCTGGAATTTAAATCAAAGATTTTTAGAGACATATCTGTGTGGGCGTGTGTACGTACGTCCTTACGTTCTGGTAGCTTTTTTCTTCGTCCACATCTCAAGAACCAGTAGAGATATCGACTTCAAATAAATATTGTTATTTAGATAATTAAGCAGAAAGATGCAGAAAGGGCTTTCAAAATAATTGGGAAGGGTGTTTTTTTTACTAAGGAAAATATTTTGCGAACAAAGAATGATTTTATCTTCATTTTTAATTTCATGTAACGCAAAATAACGTTTTTGACATATGTACATATGTAAAGTAAAATTTTGAGAAAAATCAAACTGACGCTTTCTTTAAAAATAAAAATAAACATTACTAAAAGTTGGTACAAAATGCTTTTCGACTCAAATAACTTTTCAAAAATTAAAAAATATTGGCTTTAAACTAATTTCATCCTATAGAAAATATAGCTTTCGACAACCGACAAAAATAAAACACAAAGTTGGTAAAAATTGATGTTCGATTCTCGATATCACGTGAAAAAATGGAGTTATTAAGTGCGTTTTTTTCATATTCCATATATAGTACAGTGAGAAATTGCCAAAAAAACGATCCGCAGTAGTCCGGTTTTTATATTTGAATGTTGATACAACTGAATATTTGCCAGAATAACTTATCAAAAAATTCCAAAAAAAAATAGCGAAATTCAGACCAGGGATGAAATCGTGTAAGCTGATTTTTGATAGTTGACTATCAAAATCAAGAAAATACATCTGTGTAATGTGAAAGTCGATTTCAAAGTTTTAACCAAACAATAAAATAAAAACTCCAAGAAGGGGGTTTGTTCGTAGACTACTACATTAACATGTGGTGTTGAAGCGAGCTTGAAGTTCGCCAAAATTCTTTATATACCTGAATCGAGTTGAATTGAATGAGCTTGATTCGCCTCGATTCCGGTCGGGGATCGGAGTCGAGTCAAAATTTGTGAAGAAAAACCTGTGTGGAGGAGTTGGTTTTACAGATAATGCATTATGGTCTGTTTATTTGCATGTTTGTGTACAAAAAATATAGTTTTGTTTTAATCAAATTAAAAAAAAATTGCACATGGAGTAGGTAGCATATTCTTATATGATGCTGAACTATTCAGTTTTTCATTGTTTAACACGAATCAAACTATCTCACTTGCACTTCATAAGAAACATCGAAACACTATTTGCATTTTAGAAAGTGCTGTCAAACTTAATCATTTTTAAATCTTCTTGTGCGGTGGAAACACCAAAAAGATTTATCTAATCTAAACTGAGATAAACCTTTGGTGGAAACATAGCAAAACTTAATTATCTTTTCTATTGTTTTCTCTTGCAAAATAAGCCCAGTTAGCCCATTTTCACTAACACAACTAAATAATATCAACAAAAATAGATTGATTTTTTCCCCAATGAAAAACACACATGATTCCAAATGCACAACTACTCACCGAACACAGCCATCGAGATACAAATGCAATATCAATCGTACCAACATTTGAGAACGAAATCACATAAGATCCATTCGAGACTCGTATAAATGTCAAAAACCCATCCATAGTAAGTGTTTCTTCGCCGATTGGATTTCCAAATAATAAATACCCGTGTTTTGTTGGGAAATCTATCCATAGTGAAGTGGGATTTTACACGAATAACAAAAACAATTATCCATAGTGAGAATAACACCGATAAAAGTTCGTGTAGAATCTCACTATGGATAGGTTTTTGACATTTATACGAGCCTCGAATGGATCTTATGTGATTTCGTTTTCAAATGTTGGTACGATTGATATTGCATTTGTATCTCGGTGGCTGTGTTGGTAGAGTAGTTGTGCATTTGGAATCATGTATGTGTTTTCCATTGGGGAAAAAATCAATCTATTACTGTTTTTTATTGTTATTTAGTTTTGTTAGTGAAAATGGACTAACTGGGCTTATTTTGCAAGAGAAAACAAAAGAAAAGATATTTATTTAACATTATGAACAAATTTTTATTTATTATTTTATACAATTTGTCTAATTTAAAAAAAAAAAACTTACATGTTGTTTATTTGTTGTTGTATTTTACATTGCTTTGTTGGTTTTGTTTTTTAAATCTTATTTTTATTTCGTTTGAAAAAGGAAAATGAAAATGAAAGAAAAATATTTAAACTATTTAATAAATTAACATTAAAAACAAGAGACTAATAAATTAAAAAGACAAACATAAATTATCACAGTGTAGTTCAGGTACTTATTTTATTGCTAATGCGTAGCTTACAATGGTGTTGTCTCGATCTTCTTGAGTGTTCATCGTTCTTCTTATTTTTTGTTGTATGCGCAAGGTTTCAAGAGTATACCTCGTCGTCATTCTCAGAAAAGATAATTAAGTTTTGCTATGTTTCCACCAAAGGTTTATCTCAGTTTAGATTAGATAAATCTTTTTGGTGTTTTCACCGCACAAGAAGATTTAAAAATGATTAAGTTTGACAACACTTTCTAAAATGCAAATGGTGTTTCGATGTTTCTTATGAAGTGCAAGTGAGATAATTTGATTCGTGTTAAACAATGAAAAACTGAATATTTCAGCACCATATAAGAATATGCTACCTACTCCATGTGCAAAAATTGCACTTTTTTTTTAATTTGATTAAAACAAAACTATATTTTTTGTACACAAACATGCAAATAAACAGAGCATAACGCATTATCTGTAAAACCAACTCCTCCACACAGGTTTGTTTCCACAAATTTTGACTCGAATCCGAACTCCGACGGGAATCGAGTCAAATTAAGCTCATTTCAACTCGACTCAGGTATATAAAGAATTGAGGCGATCTTCAAGCTCGCTTCAACACCACATGTAGTCTACGAACAAACACCCTTCTTGAAGTTTGTATTTTATGTCAAATTTGTTCTTTCAGTTGTACCAATTTTTAAATACAAAAATCTGGCCACTGCGGATCGTTTTGTTGGGAATTTCTCACTTCACTATTTATAAAATGCGAACAAAACGCATGTAATATCGGGCCAAGATTAAATCTTCCAAATTCAAAAACGGGAAACAAGAAATATTCTTGGAATTGTCCAATTTTATTTTCTAAACAGAATAAATATTTAAATTACTAAAAGTAAAATACGTACATAAATAAAAACTTACAAATTGGTATTTTATAAAGGGCGAAACAAACAGGAATTGAATTATTTTTGATTGTTTGAAAACAGTTGATGAACAAATGAAAATATTGTATCGAAAAATTTAGAAAAAACAATGAAATTTAAGCAAGGGAAAATGATTGAAAAAATGAAGCAAAGTGTTTTTGAAATACAGTAAAAAAGTAAATTGATATTAAAAAAGCGTTGGCTTGATGACATTCCGGGGGCCGTCTGAAATCTACGTTGAAGACTTTAAGTCCAAAACAGCAAGCCTTCCTACAGATCTCTTTAATTTAATTGAACCATTCGATAATTTGACATCTACAACTCGTACAATAGTATCTGGACCTGGGTAAACTTTCATTACACGACCTAGTTTCCAAAGTGATCGAGATTCATCTGGTTCAACCAAAATGACTAGGTCATCTACTTCTACATCTTTGGTATTTTTGTACCACTTCTTTCTTCTTATAATGTCAGGTATTCTTTGTACCAACGCTTGACAAGTGATGACGTCAAATGCTGAGCTCTTCTGCTATAAAGTCTGCTACAAGCATCATTTTCTGTGAAAACACCAGGCGCGGTGACATCTTTATCTTCTTCACCGAAAAGCATCATATTTGGGGTTAATGGTTTCGGATCTTCAGGGTCTACAGGCAAATGAGTTAAGGGGCGTCGATTTATCTGGGATTGGGCTTCCATAAGTGCATTTCTTAAAACATCTTCACGTGGTATTATAGATTTTAAAATATAATTGACACTCTTCTTAATTGACTGAATTAGCCGCTCCCATGAACCTCCCATCCACGGAGAATAAGCTGGGATAAAACGCCAAAGAACGTTTTCATAGTTCGCAGAATATTCGCTCAGTTTATACTGCATCTCTTTGACATCCTTGTCCATCATGTTCTTAGCCCCAACGAAATTAAGACCATTGTCACTGTACAAAAATCGAGTTACCACTCGGTTGATGACAAAACGACGGACAGCCATTATACATTGGTCTAAACTGAGATCGTTGAGAAGCTCAATTTGCACAGCTCTGTAAGTAAGACACGTAATAATCATACCGTATCTTTTCACTGTGCCACGCCCGAACTTAACCAATAAGGGGCCAAGACAATCGACTCCAACGTGAGTAAAAGGTCTTGAGTCAAACGCCAAACGAGCTTCTGGTAATTGTCCCATAAGTGGCATGACAGGTTTGGCTTTGAGTCGCTTGCATTCAAAACACTTAGATCTCACCCTATCGATTGCTTTTCGAATGAATATAATCCATGCACGATCTCGGATGTCTGATATAGTTGTTGCTGTTCCCATGTGAAAATTAAGGTCGTGATGATGTTGTATGAGAACATCTACCAATGGATGATTATTCGGAAGAATGGCTGGATTTCTTGAAGCATACGAACAATTGGCTTTTTGGGCTCGCGAACGCATTCGAATTGTTCCTTCTTCGTCTAAAAACGGTGACAAACTAAGGATGGAGCTTCTTGAAAATACACTTCCATTCTTTTGAAGAGATAATAAGTCTTCGGGAAAGGCTTTACACTGTATTTTTCGAAAAAGCCAATTTTCAGCACGGGTGTATTCAGTTGGCGTTATGAAGACTTGTTTTTCGAACGGAATTTTCTTAATGACATCTTTGAATCTGAGCAAAAAAGCGATAACTCGAGAAGAGGAAGACCATTTTGCTTTAAATCTTGCACTCAGACTGTTGAAAACATCAAACGAAGGCAATTCAGGTCTAATGTGCACCGAAACAATTTCTGCTGATTCTTGTTCTTGTTGAGTGTAAGGTTTAATAGGCCATTCCAAAAATTCTTTCTTAAGAAAATCTGGACCAACAAACCACCTTGTAAGTTGATCTCCTATGGATTCATCAAACCATTTTGTTCCATCATCAGCAACATTGTCATTTGAACGGACATGATACCACTGTCGTGGAGATGAAGAATCAAGGAGCTCTCCTACACGAGATGCAACAAAGGTAGGAAATTTGTATGTTGTTGAATTTATCCAAGAGAGAACTGTAGTCGAATCTGATAAAAACAACTCTTCATCAATTTTTATTGTATGCGAGTGCTTTATAGTGGATACCAAACGGACTCCAAGGACAGCAGCTTGTAACTCTAACCTTGGAATAGTCAATTGCTTTACAGGTGCAACTTTAGCCTTAGCCATTACTTGCGATACTTCTACCTTTTCATTACATTCAAAGCGAAAATAGGCTACAGCAGCAAAAGCCTTTTCTGATGCATCGACAAAAGTAATAAGGCTTACCTTGCAATCGTCAGGATTCAAAGAGATGTATCGACGTGGAATTCGAAGTCTTTCAATGTTCTTCAGCTCATTGATGAAAGTTAACCATTTGGTTTGCAATTCGGATGAGATTGGCTCGTCCCAGTTAAAACCCTCTCGCCAAACCACTTGAAGAATGATTCTACCTCTAATGATGTAGATTGAGATAAGTCCCAACGGATCGAACACACGCATAATCGCACGAAGAATACGCCTTTTTGTGATGGCATTGGATGATAAGACCATCTCCTTTAAATCGTCATCTTCGGCAAGTCTGTAAAGAAAACAATCGGAAGAAGGTTGCCAAAACATTCCTAAGACCTTTGCGATATAACCCTCGCATTCATTTGGATCGATGCTGACTAATTTAGTTTTGACTTGAGTTTCTGGCATCTGAGAGAGAAGTTCAAAGCTATTAGATTGTACAGAAACTAGATCAAAATGCATGGAATTGCAAATTCGAATGGCATCTCTGGTGACTGAGACTGCTTCTTCAACTGTGTTGTGGCTATTAAAATAATCATCAACATATGTTCTTTTTGTCAAACCATCCACAGCTTCTGGACATTCTTCTTTAAAAAGGTTAGCATGATGGTTTTTGACGAATTGTGCACATGTGGGTGAACATCGAGGGCCGAACATCATAACTTGCATTATGTAAACCAATGGCTTTCTTGAAACGTCACCATCTCTCCAAAGTATTCTTTGACATTGCTGGTCTTCCTTTTTAATCTTAATTTGGTGGAACATTTCTTTGACGTCAGCATTAACAGCAATGGAGAGGCACAAGGTTGTCAGGTCCTTTCAGGAGAAAAGTGTTGAGTGAAACCCCATCAAACTTAGCAGCTACGTCACACACACATCTTGGTTTTATTGGGAGTTTATTGGGATTTTCAACAATAAAAGTGGGTGTGTACCAAACTCGAGGCCACTTTATTGATAACTCTTGCTCCGAAGCGATTCTGGCGTAACCCTTTTCTAACAATGTTCGCATGTGATTGTTTTGCCATTCTAGTAAGTGTGGTTTCTTTTTCAAGGACTTTTCGAAACTGACAAGTCTTCTGAAAGCCATCGAATAACTATCTGGTAATCTTACATTGTCAGAGTTCCATAAGAGGCCGATTTCATACTGACCATCCACTAGCTTGATGGAAGATTCCATTATTTCTACAGCTCTTTTTTCTTCACGACTCACAAAATCTCCCTTTGGTGGCTTCACTCCGAACTCTTCCGTTGAAAAATGCTGTTTCACTAGATCGTGTAAGCTCTCTTCAGGTTTGATTGCATCGTGAAAATAGAATTTCATTTTTGGTCGAGGAACATTGTGAACACAAGAAACGTGTGGATGCGAGACATAACCACTGCCAAAAACGATCCATCCGAGCCGCGTTTTCAGCGCACAGGGCTCTTGGTCGTTTCCGTGACGTTGACGTTGACCCAGAAGGAACTTCGCTTGATCGAGGCCAATCAAAATCTTAGGCTTGGCATCAACTAAATCCACCAAAGGAAGACCACGTAGATGAGGATACTTGCTTTTAAGATAAGTAACATCTATCGATTGGCATGGCAAGTCCAAATCTTTGACAGTGAACACATTCTTCAAAATATGGCGTTTCGGATTTTTGACATCAGATACTTCTAAGCTTGTTCT
Source organism: Eupeodes latifasciatus (assembly GCA_920104205.1). Lineage (NCBI taxonomy): Eukaryota > Metazoa > Arthropoda > Insecta > Diptera > Syrphidae > Eupeodes > Eupeodes latifasciatus. The sequence goes on along the minus strand of OV049924.1, from coordinate 172,359,502 downwards.
CAAAGATTTTTCCTTACGTGTTACACCTTTCGTCCATTGGAGAGTTAGGTCTTCTGAAACACCGTCAAGATGCAAATCATCAAAGAGATCCTTTTCAAGCATCGTTAAGGATGAACCATCATCGAGAAAAGCGAAGGTGTCCACAAAACGGTTGTCTCTACCATGAAGTCGAATTGGTGCAATCTTGAACAGTACTGAAGTATTCGAGCGAGCATGAGATGAATGAATGTGTGGCTGTGGACAAAACGGCGCAGCAGATGTATTGAGATCTGAATTGATTTCTTTGGATTGATGCAATAAAGGGTGATGACGACCAGAGCAACCATTTAAACCACAAGTTCTCTTCTTGGCGCAAACCCTCCAATTGTGCTTTGTAGAATCCAAACAAGTAAAACAAATAAAATTCTCTTTAACAAAGGCGAGTCTCTCCGATTCTGATAAGTCCTTAAAACTGACACATTCGTGGAGTGGATGTTGTTTTAATGTACATTTCTTACACAAGATTTGAACGGCAGAAACTGAAGATTGTGCTTGATGAGTTAAAACTTGTTTTGAAGATTTCGCTGAACCTTGGTTTTTCTTAGTTTCAAAATTTGCACTAGTTATTGGCTTCATTAAATCAGGTGGCAAATCGATAACCTTTTCATTTAAGAAATTCGGCAAATTGAACGAAATTTGCATTGAAGAAACAAGCTTTCTTCTTTTGCCACTCTTGGTATAAACTTGCACCAAGCTTACAGGCTAAATTGGTCATCACGTACCCATTGGTGAGGTCTTCTTCTCTATTCATTGACCTGACATCCGCGACGTAACCATTCACCTTCACTGCCCACAGACGAATTTTCGGATCACTCTTCGAAGCTAACTTGGGAAGATTCAATAAATCCGTCGTTAGATCGTGAACCAGGACATCACATCGTCCAAAAATGGCACGAAGGGAGTTCATAATTGCGTCGGCGTCCGATGAATACTTTAAACGATCACATACCAATTGGTAAGCTTCTCCTTTTAAGGCCTTTCGCAGTCGAGAAACGTTTTCTTTGTCGCTGAATTTTCTTTCAATAGTCGTAGACTTGAACACCTCTTCGAAATAAGGCCATTCACGCCTATTTTCGCCAGAAAATGCCGGGAGCTCTTGAACATTATTTCGATTCAGGATAGTGAGCAGCGTAGCCATTTCCTGACCTTGAATGGAAGTTGAAGGAAAAGAGAAATTCTCTATGACCGGATTAGGAGGAGAAAATAGCGGTGTGGATTGTGGAACTTTGAAAATAGGAACGTTATTAACATCGTTTAACAAGGCCTGATGATTTTGCTGAATCTTTTTTAAGATTTCCAACCTATCAATGTCCTTTTGAACATTAGCTGGAGATACACACGGTGGTGGTTCACATGCAGAAAGTTTCACCTTCATTTCTTCAAGTTCTGTACGCAAAGCTTCAATTTCTTTGTCTTTTTGAGAAGCTGCAGCTTGAGCAACAACGGCAGCTTCCATAAAAATGTCCAATTGCTTCAAAGAATCTGACAAATGAGGGCTTTGGTCTTCTTCTTGTTCGGGATTTCCTGATGTGGCTTTTTTAGCAACACAATCACTTTCCCCACAGTACCAAGGGGTATTAGTGTCATAGCGATCAGGATCAAACCCATGGCAAGAATAGTGCCACCATCGAAAACATTTATCACAACTTACCATAAAATCACCATCTAATTTTTGACAAGTTGGAGAACTGCAACATTTCTTCGATTTCGGCATTGTTGCAATTTGTTTTCAATTTAAAATAAAATGATGTTTCTTCGCCGATTGGATTTCCAAATAATAAATATCGGGCCAAGATTAAATCTTCCAAATTCAAAAACGGGAAACAAGAAATATTCTTGGAATTGTCCAATTTTATTTTCTAAACAGAATAAATATTTAAATTACTAAAAGTAAAATACGTACATACATAAATAAGAACTTACAAATTGGTATTTTATAAAGGGCGAAACAAACAGGAATTGAATTATTTTTGATTGTTTGAAAACAGTTGATGAACAAATGAAAATATTGTATCGAAAAATTTAGAAAAAACAATGAAATTTAAGCAAGGGAAAATGATTGAAAAAATGAAGCAAAGTGTTTTTGAAATACAGTAAAAAAGTAAATTGATATTAAAAAAGCGTTGGCTTGATGACAGTAAGATTCTATTGTTTTTGTTATTCGTGTAAATTCCTACTATACTATGGATCATATGGAAAATAACTTTAAGTTAATTTTTTAGAAAAGTTCATTAAGCAACTTTTCTTACAAAGCACGAAAACCTACAAAAAAAAAAACAAAAAACTGAAAAGAAATGGTTATTGACTCAAGTATTAGGAGAAAAAAAGTAAGATATTTACTTCAGTCCCCTTTATTTATTAGATTCTAGTCTGAGAAAACCTTCCTTCCGCGACCAACGAACCCGAATGAATTACAAAATGTGAGTTTATATACGTTTGAAGACATATTTCCACACAAATTCTTAACAAAACGATAGCAATATAGTTTCTATTTGATTTATGATGCATACTTTTACTTTTCAATATCATATATTAATAAATGTAAGAAAACAAATTTATTCGTCGCGAAAAAAATTATAGTTGATACGAACTGTCAAACTTTATTCGCGTTCCACATTATCCACACTCGCAAAGAATAAAAAAATCGCGCGTACTTAACCTTAAAAAATCGTTCTTGTTTTGGTTTTGGTGGTGAATATCAAACTTCATTCGCGACGAATTAAAAACTCTCATGTGAAAGAAATGTCAAAATCGACGAATATTCGTTCATTCGTTGGTCGTGCTCATGTGAATATTGCTTTAGCCGTACTATGCGAATGTGGAATGCTTTACGGCACCATGTATTTCTCAGTAATTGCAATATTTCAGAATTCAAAACCAATGTGCCAACTTTAAAAACCTCCTTTTAAACCCTCTCTCTCTTTCATATTACTTACACTGTGGCTTGGCATAATAATGGTATCAAAAATTCCCTAACTACTTGCCCTTAAACTACATTCGGTAGTACCCGTAGCGTGATGGTTAGTGCGTAGGACTGTCATGGTCTTGGGTCCCTGCCTGTGCCATCTAACGTTTTTTTACGGCTACTGCCTCTTGCGAGGAATTGGCAAATCCTCCAAGAGTAATACTTGTTATGAAAGGTGACGTGAAATAGTGCCAAATGAAATAACACCAAATTTCAAATTTGGCCTTATTTCGTTGTTCAAAACGAAATAAAACCAATTTGGCTTTATTTCGATTTATAAAAAGAAATAAGGCCAAAAAATAATGGAAACAACGCCGAATATTTTAAAATTCAAAAATGGTTGATTTATTGTCTAGAAAAGCTACTTTTGCTAGAAAGTTTTTTTGAATTGATAGCACGGCGTACTAACAGCTAGGTATGTAAGGGGGGGCATGCTGCACCCCTGCAATATTTCGTTTTCTAAAGCGAAATAAACCCAAATTGAAATTGAAATTGTTGGATTTGGCTTTATTTCATTTGGCGTTATTTCACGTCACCGTTATGAAAAGTGCTTTCTAAAATTAGCCGTTCGGTTTCGGCTCAAAAACTGTAGGTCCCCTCCATTACTGACAACAGTACTCACACACAGGAATGGTTGAAAGTTGTAAGTCACTAGACCCTAGTTCGTATTGAGTTTCTTCAAAACTTTTTTTTCTGCGATACTAGATTTAAAGGGGTTTCGAGTTTTAAGTCTTTCAAAAAATTGATTAGGATGTCAATCAATTTAAAGTAGCGTTGCAGACTAATAAAATTAAGAATTGTGAGCTTGATGTGTATACAGAGACAACAATTAAAAATATGAGATTATGCACCAAGGAAGCGTCGTATCCGCCCACTTTTCTTGTATTTGGTATCGTTTTTATGAAATACTTTCAATTCTTGTAGAATGATGAAATTTAACAGAGTGGAAGTGATTGATGTGGCAGAAATAAAAACTTTGAGGTTATACCCTCAGGAGGCGTGGTTCCCACCCACTTTTCATGTAGATACATATATGTTATCATTTACAAGAAACAGTACTTGTATAATGATGAAATTTAACAGAGAAGAAAGGGGATGTACATATATTCAAGGACAAAACTTTTAAATTAAAGTTTACACAGCCGTCGGCGTCGTTATGATTCAAGTGGAACGCATAGAATGATCAAATTTGGTAGAGCGGTTGGGGCTTGATTCATAAACAAAGAAGAAAATTGGAATATTGTTAAAATTTTCATTAAATTTGACAACACTTTCGTTCACGATCGAACATATATGTATACATAATGTAAATATGTAGGTACCTACCTCTGCCGCTAAAAGTAACGAAATTTAAAAATGCGCCAAGTTCTAAATTTACTTAGGTTTAATATCAACTTATTTTTCGAAATGTTATATCGAAGGTACTTTTTAATTACTTACTGATAATTCCTATTAAATGATTAAATAATTTTCCAGATGCAATGAATATAAATGAGCTAAACAGTAAATTTGTTTCTTCACCTTTAATAACTCTAACTCTCAATACCATACCAACACCTTCTACAGACAATTTGTTCAGTTTCGATTGTGTGAACGCCTCAGACGTAGTTGAAAGTTGCATAAGTATAAAGTCCAATGCCACTAGTACTGATTATTTGAATCCAATTTTCATTAAAGCTATTCTTCCATTGCTTCTACCCTACTTTACACATGTAATAAATATAATCCTTACCAATGGCATTTTCCCGCATCAATGGAAAAAAGCAAACATAATTCCTATCCACAAAAACTCGCTTTGTAATGAATTTAGACCGATGTGAATACTTTCTTTTCTATCTAAAGTCTGTGAAAGGATAATGCAAAAACAATTAAGCAAATTCATCAGTCGCAACAACCTTTTAATCAATGTTCAATCAGATTTTCGTTCACACCATAGCTGTATAACGGCACTAACTAAAATAATCGAAGAAATAAGGACTGAACTCGATATTGATAAAGTAACTTTTTTAGTCCTACTAGACTTTTTCAAAAGCATTCGACATGGTGAATCACTCGATACTTCTGAATAAACTGCGTCACGGATTTAACATATCTTCAGAAGCTATTAAACTGCTTTCTTCCCTTTTAAATGATAGAAAGCAAGCCCTTTTCATAAATGAAAATTTCTCCGATTTTTCTTCCGATTCAACAAGGAGTTCCCCAAGGATCAATTTTATCCCCGCTTCTATTTTCATTATATGTGAATGAAATCGGTTTCATTTTAAATGAAACATTTGTATGCCGATGACATTCAAATTTACAAAAGCTGTCCTTAGGGTTTTATTGACGACTGCGTTTTCACCCTAAATCAAGAACTAAAAAAGATATCCTACTGGGCGTCTTGCTATGGGTTGATTCTCAACGTAAGCAAATGCAAATGCCTGGTTATATCAAGAAAAGAATTAGATTTAACATACTTTCCTTCCATAATTCTAAACGAGAACTCATTAGGATTCGTAAATTTCAGTAGAAATCTAAGTGCAATCTTCAATAGAACATTGACCTGGAATGATCACATCAACCCATTGATAGGTAAAACTTATGGAACACTTAGAACGCTGTGGCCCGCATAAAACATCTATCTTTTTAAAACCAGGCTAATGCTAGCAAGGACCCTAGTAATACCATTCAGTGCAGTGCAGTGATACAGTATACACCTATAGCGGAAGAAATTTAGAAATAAAAATCAACCCCTAAATTAAAAGGCTAAAACTCAGGTATACCTACGGGCTACCTGCGCTAGTCAAGTAATCACCCTGATCTTTTCCACGAATAAAGGTTTTTTTAAAAATATTTGTTTGTTTAAATCAGTGTTATAAAATAAAAAAGTGAAAGTTAAGCCGGAAATGGGCGAACCATTTAATCCGGAGGCAGCGCTTGCTTCGTTAGAAGAATTGCTAACCAGGATAGCCACGCACCTAAGTCCCGAATACAGTCAGAGGCTTAGTGAAACTATCGGCAAATTCTTACCTGCCACCATCAACGAACCAAGCAAGGACAATGACGAACTGGAATCCGAGGAAATGGAAAGCGATGCTGACAATTCTGAATCCCCATTGCCAGGTCAAAAAAGACGGAAACCATCATCAAAAAAGGACAACGTCAAACGCCCTCAACTGGATGTCGAAGCACCATTAACAACGACAGTAGCACCACCTATACCAAAAGCCACCAAACAGCAGCCAAAAAAACTAATCCAACCACCAAAGGAACCAGCCACAACAACAACAACCGACACTCAGTCACCGCCACCCAAACCTAAAGACAACACCGCCAAATCTTCAGGAATGCCACCAATTTTCGTGTTTTCTGGAAACATCGCTGAAATAAGCAGACACTTCAAAGGAACAAACCTCATCATGACCTTCAAGAACCGTAACACAAAATCCACCATCATCAACGCTGGAAACAGAGAATCTTTTGACGCCGTCAAGAAGTTTTTGCTGACAAGCAAGATACAATTCAACACTTTCACGCCAAAGGATGACAGGAAAAACCTGCTTTTGTTAAAGGGTATCCACCACACGTACGCCGCCATCGAAGTAGAAGAAGAGCTGAGGATAGAGGGACTGCCAGTAATATAAGTGTCACCCTTCAAAGCAAAGAAGGCCCAAGGAAAGGTGTACAACAACTTCGTTGTGGAATTAGCAAAGTCCATCGACATCAATGAGGTCTACACAAAGACTCGCATTATGAACCAGAGTGTCCATTGGGAGAAGCTAAAATCCAACGACATCGTTCAGTGCCATAAGTGCCAACGCTTTGGACATGTGGCCACCAACTGCGGGCGGGACTTTGTATGCGTTAAGTGCAAGGATAAGCACGAACCAGGACAGTGCCAGCGCAAAGAAAACACTGGGTTGGACGTATGGTGTGCCAACTGCCAAACAGCTGGACACCCTGCCAGCTTTAAAGGCTGCCCAACGCTAAAGGCTCGCCTGACAGAAAGGAACAGGCTATTGGCGGAGAAGCGTTCTCACCAAGAGTTTGCTGCTAAGTCAGCTTGCTTGGTTACTCGTCCGGCAATCAGTTATGCAGCAATGGCGAAAAGAGGCCCACCAACCAAACCAGCACCAACAAAGGCACAACAAGTCACAGGAACTTCAGCCAAGATGACCGCACCAAGGATACCAGCAAAAACAGGACCAACAAAAGCCGCAGCACCAGTAAACCTCAACAGCGAAGTCCAGAGAATATTTGGTTCCGACCTGCTCACGGTCATGGGAAAAGCTAGGAGTGCGGTTCCACCAAATTACTCTCAGCTCAGCGATGGAGATAAGTCCGTGGCACTGGCCACCTTCTTGTTCCAAATATGCAACTAAAGAAGCTCCGCATCCTGACGTATAATGTAAACTCATTATACAGCCTTGATAAGAGGACGTCATTCAACATGTTCATGAAAAACAACAAACCGGACATCGCTCTTATAAGTGAAACAAATGTTACCCGAAAGAACAATATTAACATCGTAGGATATAAGACCTTCCGACAGGACAAAGGTCAGCACGGAAGAGGCACAGCCATCTGCTTAAGGGAAAAGATCTCTTTCAGCACCAGCGAAATTATCATCCCAGGCCTTCAAACAAGCGAAGCTACAGCAGTCCAGATAGATCTAGGACAAGGAGAAAAGTTGACAGTAATCGGCGTTTACTTCAAATGCGGTTCCTATAAAGTAAACATCCATAGCGACCTCAACATACTCAACAGTGTCTTAAAACAAACAACTTACGGTCTAATTGGTGGCGACTTCAATGCAAGACACCACAGGTGGCAGGATACCGCTATCAGTGCTGAAGGCAAATTCATCGTCGACTGGTTGGACCTTCACAGCGATGAACATTCTCTGGTTGTAGTGTCGCAACCAAAGCCAACCTTTCCAAGAACTCCATCAACTTTAGATTTTTTCCTATCAACTTCTAATTTCATTTATATTCTTCCAGAAATCAGCAACTTCACCTGTTCAACGGTGCCCAGCGACTCTGACCACGAAGCAGTTCTGCTTTCGATAAAACTCAATCAGCCAGCCATCCTAACTGCGAGACCCCAAGCAGAGTACATAAATTATAAAGAACTCAACGTCGAGAGATTGCAGAGGCATATCGAGCAACACTTGGTACTTCCTCCTGCCAACAGAAACCTCCAGAATAATGAAATCGATGGTGCCGTCGAAATTCTGGAAGCGACAATCGGCAACGCTCTTGACGTTCAAAAGGTTCCCATGACATCCAAAGATAGGTACCAACATCTCCCGGAATATGTACAAAAGTTGTATTCGCACCGACAAAGGTTGAGGAAAAGGCTACAGAGAATTCACCAGAGAGAACTCAACACAGTGAATCGGGAATACCAGACAGTGAAAAGCGAACTCGATTGTGTTAACATCATGTTCCGGAACTCTATTCGACACCACAATGACAAATCTCTCAAGAAGAGATTGCGAGAAATAAAACCCGGACCAGACGCCTTTAAAGAAATCAACCGCTTTATAGGAAGAAATAAACCACTACCGGAAGTCATGATGGACAACACCACTGAGATTACATCGTTGGATGACAAAGTGGAAGCCTTTGCCAACCACTTCGAAGGCAACTTTACCCCCAACCCTCCGTCTAGCCCACTTTTCATCAACGAAGTGAATGATTCGATCCAACAAACTCTGGCTCCCACTCTAGAGAGAAGTATATTCAACGAAACCAACCTGGCAAATAACCCAACTAACAACCCATACTTGAGCACTTCAGAGGAAATATGTGAAATAATAAACCACGGCAAACCAAAGAAGTCAACAGGGCCGGATGGGGTTTCTAACTTCATCCTGAAGAGGCTACCACAAGCAGTGTTTATATTCCTGACAATCGTCTTCAACAACTGCCTCAACAACGACTACTTCCCCCAAAAATGGAAAACTGCTAAGATCGTGGCAATTCCCAAGAAAGGAGATCGGAATTATATTTCTAACTACAGGCCCGTATCTCTCCTGAGTAACATCAGCAAACTCCTTGAGGAAATTATATTAAGGAAACTGAAAAAATTCTGCTGTGAAAACAGTATAATTCCTGACATGCAGTTTGGTTTTCGGGAAAAACATCGACGCTGCATCCTTTGATGAAGCTTCAACACGACATCACCACAGCTCTTAATAGCCATCGTGTCACCGTTGGATGCCTTCTGGATGTTGAGAAAGCATTTGATAGCGTATGGATTGAAGGCCTTATCCATAAACTTCACATGCTGGGCTTTCCAATCGCACTAATAAGAATTATTTTTTCTTTTCTCTCTTCCAGAAAATTCTATGTACAATTGGAAAAATGCAAATCGTCAATGAAGAACATCAGGGCTGGAGTTGCCCAAGGATCGAAGCTCGGCCCATTTCTATACAGCATCCTGACATCTGACCAACCTAACCCCGTCAACTGCGAGAACCTTCTATATGCCGATGATTCCTTGACTTACTGCTCCTCAATGTCACCACATATAGCCGTGAAGAAAGTAGAAGAACACATCCACCGTCTCTTTGACTTTTACCATAAATGGGGTATTAAAATCAACGCAGCAAAGTCGGAACTCATCTGCTTCAGAAGGCCGTCAACTGTCGTCCGTAGAAGATCGCAAAAAGCGACAATATGCAGAAACCTGAAGTTGAAACTCCCAGATGGATCGTCACTTTCAGCCAAGAGGACCGTCCAGTACCTGGGAATTTATTTCCACGAGCTATTAAAGTTTAACCCACACGCCCAGAAAGTTCTTAGGAAAGCCAGCTGGGCCTTTCATCGTGTCCATCCATTGATGAAGAAGAGCAATGGACTAAGTCAACAGACCAAAATCCTGATGTACAAACAACTGCTGAGACCAGTCATTGGATACAGCTTTCCCGTTTGGTACACCATCTCCAAAACGGCCATGAAGCAGCTAAAAGCTTTCGAAAGAAAGATCCTAAGAATCTGCACTGGGCTTGTCTTTGACAGGGAGCGTCAAAACTACTTTAAAAACGACAGAATTTATTCTGAAGCGAGAATAAATACATTGGACAACTACCTACTACTCTTGGCTAAAAAGTTAGTAGGTAACTCATCTAGCCACCCGAACCAACTAATAAGAAGGATGACAACCCAACAGCGACTGCCAGAGCCCATGTACCTTAGCGTCATGGACATTATGGATGATAACATAATTCAAATCAACAACGAAGATGCCGTTGCATTCTACGCTGACCCCGAGTCAGCCCACCGACGTGGCTAAACAAGCCAACAACCCTCTAACCAATCAACAAATCCAACAAATGACAACCGGGAAGGAACACCCCGAGGATAACCAAGTCAACCGACTTTTATTTTTAGAACGCCATACATATTAAACAATATTTTAATTTAAACTTAAGCCAATATATAAAGTTCGGCCCCCTATGTGCCAACAAACTATTTTATTCTAAGACAATGTATCTATTTAATCTTAAGACTATCCAATTGTATATATAAAAGTTCAATAAACAAATCTAATCTAAAATCCCTAGTAATACCTGTTCTCACTTGTTCAAATTTCATTCGAATTTCATTCAAATTTCATTTTAACTTTTTTTTCTTTTTACCTTAAACCATGCGAACAGTAGTATTGTAAGGCCAAATGGATCATCTTAATTTGTAAATCATTTTTGCATAGGTGCAACAAAATATTATTTTCTGTTATTAATTCAAGTGTGTGACCAGTTGAAAATTTTGTAGTTCACGCTTCTCGTGTTCCACTTTTGATATTTGCCATTCATCTGTTCTCACGCTTGGAATTTTTTATTGCATAGTTGCACTTTTCATAATTCATCATTTTCAAGAAATGTAAATTCTATTAAACAATAAAGTCAGTTTTGTGAAAACCTTCAAACTAGTGCGTCGTCTTCTCCTTGAGTTATTTTTCGTCTATTTTATTTTTTTGATTATTTGTTCATTTCGTTAAGAACTTAACATTGGCGAAACCTTCATAACTAAAACTCGACAAGAAGTCCTAGACATAACTCTTGTCTCAGATACTATACACCATATGATCTTGGACTGGAAAGTATCCAAAGAACACTCGTTCTCTGATCATAGATATATCCAGTTCAATATCAATGTGGATGATAACCCGAGTCCATTGACTTTTCGAAATTATCGGAAAACTGATTGGGCCTCATACAGGAACTCATTACAGAGTTTACTAAAACCTGGACTATCTTGTCCTTCCTCTAACGCTAATGAACTTGACAATAAAGTCAATGACCTTACCTCTGCTATGAACAGATCGCTAGAAATTGCTTGTCCACTTATACACATAAGAGGAAAGAGGAAACCACAATGGTGGGCCTCAGAGCTTGACTCGCTCAGGAAAGAATGCAGGAAACTGTTTAACCGAGCCAAAGCCGCAAGACTAGCCTCTCACTGGGATTCTTACAAAGAATCCCTAAGAATTTACAAGAAGGCACTAAGGAAATCTAAACGATCTTCTTGGCGATCCTTCTGTGGCTCTATAGAAGAAACTTCTGAAGCCTCTAGGTTACGGAAAATTCTATCAACTAATCCAGCGATGCCAAGCTGCTTGAAAAATGCAGACGGCTCCTGGACAAATTCAAGTAATGAATCGCTGAACTTACTACTGGATACTCATTTTCCTGGAAGTTCTCTTACCGAGACTTGCAACGGTTATATACGTTCAAGTCCCAATACTACATATCCACAAGGTCTGATTACAAGGGACAAGCTACAATGGGCTCTCAACAGCTTCAAACCATTTAAATCTGCAGGACCAGATGGAATAACACCAGCCGAGCTACAGAAGACTTCTGACATAATTGCACCAATCCTTGAGGCAATTTTTACCAGCTGTCTTTACCTGGTCCATGTTCCCTCGGCATGGCGAGAAGTTAAAGTTGTTTTTATACCCAAGGCAGGTAAATGCTCGCAAGTCAACCCTAAAGATCTACGACCTATAAGTCTATCATCATTCCTTCTTAAGACCTTGGAAAGATTGATTGATATCCATTTAAGGGCAAGTATTGATACAAGACTTCTGTCTTCGTCTCAACACGCCTACTGTAAAGGTAAATCGGTGGAAACAGCGCTACATACCTTAGTACGCACCGTCGAATATTCCCTCCATCATAAAGAGTTCACTATGGTTGCTTTCCTTGACATTGAAGGTGCCTTTAACAACGTGGACACATCTGCAATCACATCTGTACTAACATCTCTTAATTTAGAGGGTTCGCTTCGGGAGTTAATTCATTTAATGCTTACTAGCAGAATAATTAACTCAAAACTGGGCAACTCTTCTGGCAGACGATTCGTTAGTAGAGGGACACCGCAAGGTGGTGTTCTATCCCCTCTCCTCTGGAACCTAGTGGTGAAAGCATCTTAACACGTTAAAAGAACTCTTACAAAATGCCTTAGATAGACTAATACTTTGGGCTGATCGGTATGGACTGGGTGTTAACCCACACAAAACCGATTTGGTCTTATTTTCGAGGAGATACAAAATTCCATTTGTCAACCGTCCCCATATTAAAGGAATCCAATTAAAATTCTCAGACGAGGCTAAATACCTGGGTCTTGTCTTAGATAAAAACTAAATTGGAAACGCAACGTAGAGGAAAGAGTCAAAAAAGCTACTGTAGCTCTCTTTTCTTGCAAAAAAGCCATCGGTAATAAATGGGGCTTACAACCCAGAATCACGCATTGGCTATACACATCGGTAATCAGACCGATTTTAATATACGGTGTGGCAGTATGGTGGACTGCTTTAGAAAAAGGTATAAACCGAGATAAAGTAAATAAAGTCCAACGTTCAGCTTGCTTATGTATAAGTGGATCGCTTCGCACGACCCCATCTGCGGCACTGGACACCTTACTCTACCTAACACCTCTTGACATCTTTAGCAAACAAATAGCTGCAAGTTCTGCTATTCGCCTCAAAGCTTCGTCGCAGTGGACTAAAAACAACATTGGCCACTCCGTTATTCTTAGTTATTTAGAATCAATCCCAAAGCACACAGACTACACCATCCCCCAACTACAATTCGACAGAAATTTCCAGATTTCTATACCTCCCAGATCTTTTTGGGAGGATAGGACATTCCTGGAAGACGAGTCAATCCACTTCTATACAGATGGATCAAAAACAAAAGAAGGGGTTGGTGGAGGTGTGTACTCTGAACGACTGAAATTAAGTCTCTCATTCCGCCTTCCCAATCATTGTAGCGTGTTCCAGGCGGAACTTTTGGCGATAAAAGAAGTCTTGTCCTGGCTTAAAGAAAACGTGATATCGACATCTGATATCCGTATTTTCTCAGATAGTCAGGCCGCTATTAAATCTCTGGATTCTGTCTCTACAAACTCTATAACAGTCCAGAACTGTCGATCATCTCTAATGGAGATGGCACAACAGTTTAATATTCACCTTGGCTGGTGCCGGGCCATAGAGACATTCCAGGTAACTGTAAGGCAGATGAACTCGCCAGGAAGTCACAAAAAACATCTGGCCAACACTGGATTTAAAACGTTCAAGGTGCTTGCTCTCTCTAAGCAGATCGCATATAAGCTCGATAATAGGTGTCATAACCGGACACTGTCTAATAGGAAAGCACGCCATGAGATTAGGCGTATTCTCAAATGACTTATGCAGAAGCTGTATGGACGAGGAAGAGGAAGAAACAGTTCTTCATCTTCTCTGCACATGCCCTGCTCTGGCTCGAAAACGCAAGAATTACCTAGGAGAATTCTTCTTTAACGATCTAAACGATCTAAATCATATCGGCATAAGCAGCCTCTCACGTTTCGTAAGAGACTCAAACTGGTTCCATTGAGCTTAGGAAGAAACCTCAAGATTCATGTGGTATCACAATGGGCCATCAAACTGGCCTAAGTGTGTCCGTTTCCATCTTGGACAGCCACTTCAACCTAACCTAACCTAACCTAACATTGGCGACCGTGACAGGACACATTAAAAAGAGTTTTAGTGGCCTGCAGTAATTTGTTTAAAATAATAAAACCATTTAAAGTGGTAGCAGTAAAAAAGAGTTTTGGTGGAGTGATTTATTGTGAAATAATTACATCGTTTTAGTGCAAGTGCGAATGATAAAATCAAAAATAATTACAATGGCTCACAGGAATGATGACCAAACTATTGAAGACATCGCCGGTCAGCAAGAACAAGTAGGCGAAGCAATTTGTACCATCGTTCAGAATTATAACAAAGATAGTACCACTAGGAAGACTCTAGGTTACCTGAGCAAGAAAAAAGGGCAATTAGAGCCTTTGTGGGAAGAATTTGATCAGAGAGATTCTATTTTGCGAGAGAGATTCTCGGACCAGATGGACCATGCTTACTTTCAAAAGGATTATTTTGAACTGGTACGAAAGGCAGCAGAACTCATGACTACCAATATACATCGACGAATTGCTGAATTAACGCAACCACAGGATTAAAACCCAGATGATCTTCAAGAAGCAAGTAAAAAGGGAGGCAAAGCCAATACTCTCAAGGAAAAGCCTGCAGAGGATATCAATAGATATGGCATTCAAACAGGTGCGATTCCCAAAACCAAGAAGGGAACTTTTACAAGATACAGAAAGGGAGTTAACCATACCATCAAGAGCGCAAATGAATAACAAGGCAAGATATCTCTTGTTGATAAACATCTTAAAGAGATCATTGAGCAAGGCACTTGAGCAATCGTCTTTTAATAAAAGTAAACAATTCTCCCAAATTAAAGCAAGAAGTTTGGAGCAGAATTGGGATGAGATTACGTGTTTATATCGTAAGTTGGATCAGGATCTGAGTGCAGAGGAAGTAGAAGAGTACTTCAATTTACAAGAAAGGGTAGAGGAGACTTTCTTGAAGCTTTTTGCGGACATTTCAACAACTCAAGAAAAGGGATGTGAACCAAAACCTCTGAGTGTAATGATGAAGCTTCCGAAAATCGAGCTTCCTAAATTCGATGGTGAATACTTGAACTGGTTACAATTCCATGACCTGTTCAAGCAAATGATTCATGATCAGCCAATACCACCGGCTCAAAAATTATATTTCTTGAAAGCGAATGTTACTGGAAAGGCCCAGGAATTGATTCAAAACTTCAAGCCAACAGACAGCAACTACGAGGTAGCTTGGGGTGTACTTGTTGAACGCTTCAACAATAAAAGATTGCTGTTGACCGCTCAATTTAACAAGTTAATAACGCAGCCAGTCACCACAGCAACAAGTTCCAGCTTAAGAAGACTCCATGACAATACGGAGGAGTGTTTGCAAGTAATCACCAACCTGAACATTGACATCGCAAGTTGGGATCCAATAGTAGTACACCTTCTATTGCAAAAATTGGACAGAGAGAGCAGGGACAAATTTGAGTTTGCGATAAAGGATCCGAGAAGCAGCCCCACCATCGCAGAGTTCCTGAAGTTCGTTGAGTCAAGATTCTAGACTCTAGAAGCCATCAACACCCGAGATGACAGGAAGAAGTTCCAGAGCCTGGAAGCCACTTGTAGCTATGATATTGGAAGGAAGTCAACCGTGGCCATAGCTCCCAAGATTGATCAGGATATAGCACTCATTTGCCATTTTTGCAACTCAAGTAAGCATGGTATTTACAACTGTAATAAATTTTTGTCTCTTTCAGGTTCAGAACGAGGAAAAAATAGGTGCGCAAGAGTGCAGGTCTGAGTTTGTGGCCTCAGTAACTTTTGAATCCAGAACATCGACTTATAAAGCCACAATTGAAGCGAACCTCATGTCTCGTATAAGTGAATACCAGTGCTGTCAAGAAATCGACGTTTCCCTGTAGAAGATTCCTACTCACATCGAGCTGGCAGATCCTTCATTCTGCAAAGCTAATCAAATCGACATGCTGTTGGGAGCTGAACTTTTCTTCGACCTATTTTTACCAGGAGAATACAGGATTTCAAACGAACTACCAATATTACGTAAATCAGAGTTAGGTTGGATCATAGCCGGAAGTGCTCCAGCTTCAAATTCGAATGCTCATTGCCATATAGTCACAAAGCCATCGATGACATCGTTGGACAAACTCGTTCGCTCCTTCTGGGAAACAGAAAGCCATGACACTCCCATTAACACCCAGAGCAAAGAAGAACATCAATGTGAAGAACATTTCAAGAAGAATACAACTCGGAATTCAGAAGGTAAATTTGTTGTTAAATTACCATTTAAGGAGGATCCTTCCATATTTTTAGGCGACTCCCTTCAAGTAGCAAGGAAATGGTTTCTTTCATTAGAAAGCAAATTAAACAAGGATGAAGAGCTAAAAAAATCCTACACCAGCTTCATGGAAGAATATAAAACATTGGGTCACATGACACCAATGGCAAGAATAATATTCCAGAGATACACTACATCATACCTCATCATTGCGTCATGAAACCCGAAAGTTCATCAACAAAACTTCGAGTAGTTTTTGATGCTTCAGCCAAGACGACTTCTGGCCACTCACTAAATGATACACTCATGGTGGGTCTAACAGTTCAACCAGATCTATTTTCAATAGTTCTGAAATTCAGAATGCACAGATACGTCTTTACAGCAGACATAACGAAGATGTATCGCCAGGTGTTATTACAAGAGGAAGATCGAGCCTTTCAACTTATTTTTTGGAGACCAAGAACTGATGAGCCATTGCAGCTGTATAAATTAAACACTGTTACTTATGGGACAGCATCGGCCTCTTACCTTGCAACCAGATGTCTTGTTAAACTAGCAGAAGACAATCAAGATACATTTTATAGAGCTTCACAGGCCGTTAAAAACAATGTTTACGTGGATGATTGCTTGGCCGGTTCAGAGACCATTGATGACGCTCATGAGTTACTTAATGAGATAGTTTGTCTACTCAAAGCAGGTAATTTTGAATTGAAAAAATTTTGTTCCAATCATCCTATGATTTTAGAAGGAATTCCTGAAGAAGATAAAGAAAAACTAGTAACATTTCATCAATATGAGATAGTCAAAACGTTAGGACTAATATGGGATCCTTCACAAGATGTCTTCAAATTCAGCTTCAATGACGAAAAGGTAAATAAAATAACTACTCAGATAACAAAGCGAACAGTTTTAGCTGATCTTGCAAGACTTTTCGATCCTCTTGGCTTACTTGGGCCTATAATCGTCATTGGCAAGCTATTTTTACAAGAGTTGTGGAAATCAAAACTGTCTTGGGATGAAAATCTTACAACTGAAAAGGCTCAAAAGTGGATAAACTACATTGGGCAATTCTCCCTCATGAACAAGATAAGCATTCCACGATACGTTCTTTTTCCTTCTGCTAAGACAATAGAACTTCATGCCTTCTCTGATAGCAGCTTAAGTGCATTTGGTTCGTGCGTTTACTTAAGATCAATTGATGAAAGAAAAGAAAATTGACAAGGTATGCTTTTATACAGATTCTACAACCGTCTTAGCCTGGCTTAAATCACCCTCTTATACCTGGGAAATTTTTGTTGCAAATAGAGTTGCAAAAATCCAATCACTTTCAGAGTTTCATCAATGGCAATACATCAAGGGCCATTTAAATCCAGCAGACTTGGTTTCGAGAGGATCGAACTTAGAAGGACTATTCAAATCATCAATATGGTTCAAAGGTCCGGAGTTTCTTAGAAATGAGGAAATCGTTCAGTTCAAGGAATACGAATTTCCTGAAGTGATTCCAGAACGACGTAAGAAAAAATCGGTGTTGTCGGCAGTAATTCAAAACGATCTAAACTTGATCGAAAACATCAATTATAGAAGTTCATTTTTCACATTGAGAAACTTGGCTTAATTCAAGCTTTTCCGACACAGAACTTTTCAGTCAAGAGTTCGAAGTTTACAGAAATGATCGTCATGTTGGTAATGCAAAGGATTTAGGTGGAGGTGTTCTCATAGCGGTAAAAAATACATATCTATCTTCTTCTGTATCTTTTCCGTTTGAACTATCAATTGAACTGGTCTGTGTAAAGTTAATGGTACAGACTAAGACTATTTTCATTTTAAACGTTTATATTCCTCCAAAAAGTTTAGAGTCTGTTTATAGCGAACTCTCCTTGGCATTAGACTTTGTTATCAGTTTGTCCTGCTCTGACACCAATATCTTACTTCTAGGTGACTTTAATTTACCACACATTGATTGGATTCCATCGGAAGACGAATCTTGCTTTGAAGCCTCTCTCTCTTCTTCACAATTGGAACTATCTTTTCTCGATAAAATCCTCTTTACTGACTTACAGCAAACAAGCTGTATTAAAAACTCAAAAAATCGAATTATCGATTTAGTCTTTTCTTCTGACGCTATTAGTACTCTTGTTCTAGAATCTAGATCAGGAATTACTAATATTGATAAATATCACCCCCCTTGGACATTTTTCTTGGCTTAAGTAATCACCTTACTGAACACAGTAATTCCTTTGATTGCTTATATAATTTTGACTTCAGAAAAGCTAATTTCCAGTTGTTGTCTGAAGATTTAATCACTTCTGGAATTGCTGATACTTTAGCATTTTCTAATATTGACGAAGCAGTTTCAAATTTCTATAAGATCTTTAATAATTTTTTAGAAAAAAATGTACCTTAAAAGAAATCAAGAAATACAAAGTTTAGCCACCCTTGGTACACGAAAGAATTGCGTTTACTACGTAACAAAAGAAATAAGGCATGGAAAACTTATCTCAAAACTCTGTCTCCAATCAATTACTCTTTTTATGTTGAACTTTTTAACGAATTTAAGTCTCTTTCAAATCTTTTATATGCTATTTATGTTTCTGATATGGGCACCTTTTTGAAAGAGAATCCTAAAAAATTTTGGAAACTTGTAAACGCTTTCGCAACAAATTTCCGTGAATTATTTGTTAATAGACCTCAAGAAGTTGATGAAGTATATTTTCACAATCTTCACTCCTTTTCGCAGACTAGCTGTAGTCACATCCCTGTGCTACAGAGTACGGTCCTTGATCTTTTATCCGTGTTGAATGATGACTGCTCAGCCGGTCCCGATGGTATTCCCCCGATAGTATTAAAAAAGTGTAGTAATGCATTAGTTGAACCCCTTACGTTCTTATTCAAACTTTCTCTAAAAACAGGCAAATTTCCCAGTTTATGGAAGAAGTCATTTCTTACACCAATTTTCAAGAAAGGTAACAAGGCGGATATAACAAACTACAAGCCCATTGCAAAGCTTTCTTGCATACCTAAATTGTTTGAACAAGTTGTTTGTGAAAGTGTAGCATTTTTTAGTAAAAATCTCATTTGCGAACAGCAACATGGTTTTGTGAAAAAAAGATCAACCGTTACTAATCTCCTCACATTCTCAAACATATGTTCAAACGCTTTAGAACAAGGTTATGAAGTTGACTGTATATACACTGACTTTTCCAAAGCTTTTGACCAACTTAGCCACGGAATTATTTTATTTAAACTAAAAGCTCTTGGTTTTCCACCATTTTTCTTAGCTTGGATCAAATCATACCTTGAAAACAGATCCTATGAGGTAAAATTTAGAAATTGTCTTTCTGAACCTTTTGTTGCTCAATCTGGTGTTCCCCAGGGAAGCCATCTTGGCCCTTTTCTATTCATCCTATCTATAAACGACGTATCGTCATGTCTACGCTCAAGTGATGTTCTTATTTTTGCTGATGACATGCAAATTTTTAAGATAATAAAGTCCACCCAAGATCGCATCCTTTTACAAGCTGACATTGATAGTTTTACATTTTGGTGTGGCAAAAATAGCCTTACCCTCAACCCTTTTAAATGCCAGACGATAACTTTTACTAAAAAACGAATAGTGTATTTGATTATTGTATATCAAAGCAAAAACTCGGTCGCGTCTCCACATTTAAAGATTTAGGTGTTCATTTCACATTAATTTTATTGTTAATAAAGCAAGTTCTATGCTTGGTGTTATAAAACGCTTGGCAAATCAGTTCAATGATCCCTATGTTACTCTTTCTTTATACAATTGTCATGTTCGTCCTCATCTTGAATATGCTTCGCAGGTATGGAACCCCTATTACGAAATTCATAAGAAACGTATTGAATCAATTCAACATAATTTCATTCGCTTCGCCCTAAAGGGTCTTCCGTGGGAAGATCCTTATGATCTGCCTCCCTATGAACATCGTATTCAACTTCTTCAATTGCAAACTCTCCATCAAAGGCGTGTTAATAATGATTTAATTTTTTTTCATCAACTCATTAATGGTGAAGTTGATGCACCTTATTTGCTATCTTGTATACATTTAAATTACCGAGGCGGAACTCATCACCTGCGTACTTTTGACTTTATACATATTGACTTCCATAGAACTAACTATGGAAAGAATGAAGCTTTAAGTCGAATGAGAATTTTATATAACTTAAACAGTTCATCGATTGATTTAAATTTAAATAAGGTGGGATTAAAATCATTGTTTAGAACCAGTGCTCCACTATCGTAAACGTCTTTATTTTATTTTTTGATGTTATGTAATAATTCATGTTAAATGTTAATAATTATTATGTTTTGTATTTTGTGCGTGTGTTAGGCTATAATTGTATTATTTTCTTACTAACAACTAACACATGCACTTATGATGAGCCTCTGATCGTAGTGTGACGCTTGCTGTAAGCTAACTACTCTCTGAAAATTCTGAAGTGTAAAAAAAAAAAAAAAAAAAAAATATTTTCATTCTGTTTTAGATTCTGTTACAATTTCAGAAAACCAGTTGAACTTAGAAACACAGGCCAGCTAACTGTTGAGGAATTAAGAGAAGGAACACGATGGATTCTTGTTTACACGCAAAGAGTGTCATTCCCAGAGGAATATCGTGCCTTAGAAGGAAGGAAACTTGTAAGTAGAACTTCATCTGTAGCATCTCTTACTCCATATTTTGATGAAAAAACAAAGCTCATCCGAGTTGGTGGAAGGTTGACAAATATCAAGATCTCTCCAGATGCTAAGCATCAAATTTTAATTCCCAAAATTAATATAGTAACTAAATTAATTTTAACATATCTTCATTTTAAACACATGCACCCTTCACATAGAGCGTTAATAGCCATCTCCCGACAACAGTACTGGATCTTAGGTGTTGGACATGCAGCTCGACAAGTAATTAGCCGATGCATCATATGCTTTAGAGTAAAGCCAAAATTCATCAATCAGCTGATGGGAAATATGCCTGCAGAAAGAGTTAATTCAGCAAGACCTTTTTATCATTCCGGTGTTGACTTTTGCGGCCCTATAAAAACTCACTACAAGGTCAGAGGTAAGACTCCTACAAAGTCATATTTAGCTATTTTCGTTTGTTTTTCTACTAAAGCTATACATATAGAGGTAGTGGGAGATCTTTCATCTCAATCTTTTATATACGCCTTAAAACGATTTGTAGGAAGGCGAGGACTTTGCCACACAATATTTTGCGATAATGCAACAAATTTTCTTTGGTGCCAAGAATGAATTAGCAGAACTAACAAAAATATTCAATTCAAATAGAATACAAGCAGCAATTCAGACATATTGCCTCGAAGAAGGAATAACGTGGAAAAACATTCCACCTCGTTCCCCTCATTTTGGAGGCCTGTGAGAGGCTGCCGTTAAATCTGCAAAGATGCTCCTCGTTCGCCACTTAGGTGAAGCATCACTTACGTATGAGGAGTTGCTTACTGTGGTCATACAAATAGAAGCGATATTGAATTCTCGACCGTTGACACCGTTATCATCTGATCCAAATGATTTCGAAGCTCTCACACCCGGACACTTCTTAATCGGAAGTCCTCTTATGGCAATGGCAGAACCTGATGTTACAACCTGCAAAATGAGCAGCCTGAATAAATTCCGGCAAATTCAACATATTCAACAACATTTTTGGAAAAGGTGGTCAGATGAGTATTTACATCTCTTGCAGCAAAGATTCAAGTGGAAGACTGAATCTAACAATCTGAAGCCTGACACCTTGGTGCTTATTAAAGAAGAAAATATTCTTGAACCCAAGAGAAGCACGAGAAGCTTAAGACCAAGAAAAACACAAAAGTTGACACTGCTTTCGATCTTACTTTTGGCACTCATCATAATACCCACATCTTTATGTCAGACGGTAACACAGGAGCAAGTAAATATCAAGGAACTCGATGATGGCGTTGGTATATATTTTGAAGATGTTGGCAGAATTCGTACGGTAAACACGTACTGGAAAATGTTTGTATTTTACAATTTGACAACATACTGGCAAGAATTCAATGAGCTTAAAGCATATGTCAACAGAATGCAAGATATATGTACAAAATAAATTGGTAATCAAATGTATTATGAGCCAATAATAGACACACTGCGAAACAGGATCGCAGTTACCGAACATAACAATGAGTTGCTTCACAATTATCATGCACCAAAATATGAACGAACCAGGATAGCAAGATCACCATTTGACATTGTGGGAACTCTGGCACATAGTTTGTTTGGTATCCTTGACCAAGAGAGTGCAGACAAAATTCAAGGTCAAATCAACAATGCCTATAAGAACGAAAATCATTTGATTGAACTTTTGAGAAAACAAAGTTCAATTGCAGATGCTACTTCGAATATTTTAAAACGTGATCACATTCAAGTTCAAGATCAGTTTAAGGCTTTAAATGAACATCTTGAAAAGACCATTGCGATCTTCAAGGAGAAACAAAAGGTTAATGGGGTAAAACAGAATCTCGGATCATTGACTTCATATTTGATTCTTGTTCTCACGAATTTCGAGCACATACAAGAAATGCTTTTAGATGTTCTTTTGGATTTAAATCACGGAAACATAAATCCACAGCTTATAACACCCAAGCAATTAAGTGAGCAGCTGAAGCTTGTTAAAAGTAACTTGCCTTCCTATTTATCATTGCCAGAAGGTTCAGTTCTTGATATGTACAAAATGTCATCAGTAAAAGGTCGGTGCTCAAATGATTCAATTGTGTTTGAAATGTTACTACCCCTGACGGATGCTGAAGAATTTCAACTTTTTAATCTTTTAACTATTCCTATAATTCACAGAAACAAGACGTTTATAGTAGAAACATCTGCTGAATATTTAGCTGTGTCATTACCCAGAGATAGATATTTCTTATTGAGTGGCCTCGAGCTGGGAGCATGCAAACGATTACTGTCAACCAACTACATGTGCAACCAAGTGCACCCAACTATAATCCAGCAAGGAACTTCAGAGATTTGCGAAATGGCTTTACTAAATCATAAAGAGGAGAGCTTCAGCAAATGCACCTTAAAGGCGGCACATTCACAAAATGTTTGGAAAGGACTTAAATCTTCGAACAGTTGGATTTTCTCTATTCCATCAAAAATGTCTGGTCATCTGATTTGCGGCGATAAAAGCACAGCCATTAGTTTGTCTGGAAATGGTGTTCTGGAGTTCAAGAAACCTTGTGTTCTTCAACTGCCCAACATCGTCATTAAAGGTAAAATTAATTATGAGAGCAAAATAACCTCACCTTTTATTCCTAGCGCAAATGCAAGTTTCTGGAACATAACTGAAGAGACAACATCAAAGACAATAGACACACCTATTGAAACGAATCATATTGACCCACCCGAGTTTGAAGATCTAAAGTCTAAAATCAAAGATGTAATGGACAAATCCAAGGAATTGCCTGTCCCCACTGATATCAACTCACATGATTATCATCACTATGGAAGCAGTCTGTTGTTATTGGCATGCATGATTGGGATTATCTTCACTCTTTTTCGTCGAAAAAGAAGACCAACCCCTATGCCGAGAACTTTCGAGGTCAACGTTTAAAATTAAGTCAAAGAATTCAATAAGTAAAATTTAGAGAGTTAAGAACCCTCAAAAGGGGGGAGTATGTTCAAATTTCATTCGAATTTCATTCAAATTTCATTTTAACTTTTTTTTCTTTTTACCTTAAACCATGCGAACAGTAGTATTGTAAGGCCAAATGGATCATCTTAATTTGTAAATCATTTTTGCATAGGTGCAACAAAATATTATTTTCTGTTATTAATTCAAGTGTGTGACCAGTTGAAAATTTTGTAGTTCACGCTTCTCGTGTTCCACTTTTGATATTTGGGGGAGAGTACGATAACTTTGGCGACAAAGTTTAATGACGGATTTGTATAGAACAGTTAAAAACAAGCATTTTTTACTATGGGAGGGGGGTCTATCTCCCCCCGTTTAGGCGGTAGGGGCAGTTTAAAAAAATATGTACATTAAATGGAAAAAAAATAATTAAAAAATAACGGTATTACTTATAATTAAGTATTATACCTTTTTTTAAAGCCAACACTTTTGTCTATTAGCTTGTTTTTAAATCAAGTCAAAACTATGCATAGTTTTTGAAAAAAATTGTTTTAAAGTCAAAATTTGTGCAAAAAAAAAAGTTTAAAAAAAGTTTAAAGTGTAATTTTTCAAAACTTTCAGATTATCTACTGTTTTTTTTTATAATTCATTGCTCTTATTTGTTTTTGATCAAAAACTGAAAACTAGATGACTTTATGTCTTCTAGTTCTTGAGAAAATTGAAAGTTACCAAAAAGAATATTTTAATTAAATTACTTTTTCCTTGCTAACGTAGTCTTATTTTGATAGTAATAATCGAATATGGATTAAGATACACCTAGGTAAAATTAAATTTTCTTAAATCCAGCTTATTTAAATGCAAAAGAAACTTTGCATGCACCCCATCTTGCACCCACCGCACCTTGCACCCTCCCCACCTTGCACACACACCAACTTGCACCCACCACAAATCCTATAGTGTGCCCAAGCAGGGGAGTTGCAGGGGGGCAGCATGCCCCCCCTTACAGATGCCACTGTTGCATACACCCAAACTCGCGCACACCTTACTGTTGCATACACCCAAACACGCATTACGCATACGCAAATACCATTATTACTATCAAAATAAGACCACTCAAGCAAAAAAAAAAAGAATTAAATTAAAATAGTAGTTGTGGTTATTTTCAATTTTCTCAAAAACTAAAAGACATAAAATCATCTAGTTTTCAGTTTTTGATCAAAAACAAATAAGAGCAATAAGTTCTAAATAAAAACAATGGTAGCTAATCTTGAAGTATTGAAAAAGTTACACTTTAAACCTTTTTTTACTCAAATTTTGAGTTTAAAATTACCTAAATTTTTATTTTCAATTTTCTCAAAAACTAAAAGACATAAAATCATCTAGTTTTCAGTTTTTGATCAAAAACAAATAAGAGCAATAAGTTCTGAAATAAAAACAATGGTAGATAATCTTGAAGTATTGAAAAAGTTACACTTTAAACCTTTTTTTAACTTTTTTTACTCAAATTTTGAGTTTAAAATTAAATTTTTATTTTCAATTTTCTCAAAAACTAAAAGACATAAAATCATCTAGTTTTCAGTTTTTGATCAAAAACAAATCATCTGTTCTCACGCTTGGAATTTTTTATTGCATAGTTGCACTTTTCATAATTCATCATTTTCAAGAAATGTAAATTCTATTAAACAATAAAGTCAGTTTTGTTAAAACCTTCAAACTAGTGCGTCGTCTTCTCCTTGAGTTATTTTTCGTCTATTTTATTTTTTTGATTATTTGTTCATTTCGTTAAGAACTTAACATCACTTATGGATGCGATTCTATCAGCAAAAATAAACTAAACATAGCCTTTAATAGTATCATTTGATACATCTTTGGGTTAACTGCTGGAACACAATGACGTCGGAGCCGGAGTCGGAGTTGTAACTGGAATAGCTGTCAAAGTATTCAATGTACGCAAATGCAAATGTACGAACACAACGCGACGCAACTGGAATCGGAGCCGCAGCCGGAGTCGGAAGAGTTGACTAACTTTTAACTTTGACGTACGACACATGTGACGTTTTCATTTTTGAAGTGAATAACTTGGTGATTATATTTTTTTTAATAGTTTTTCAATAAAAAGGTGCAAAAATATTTAAATAAGAAATAAAAGAAAACAAAAAATATTTTCTGAGAAATTTGATGTGGTTGTAAACTGCAAATATACCAAATAACATCAAAAAGCCGTACGAACGCATTGTGTGCGTACTTTCTGTTAACGTACGACAGCTATTCCGACTCCGGCTCTGGCTGCGGCTCCGATTTTTGCATTGTGTTCCAGCAGTAAGAAGGTACGACCATGTTTCACATTTGCAATAAGAGATTCTCCTAAATATGCCTTTAAATGACTTCATGAAGCTTCGAACATTGTTACTGTTTTTTAAAATCTTGAAAACATGTCAACCAGCTTATCTCTTTAAAAAAATCAGAATGTCAACATCGAACAGATCGACATCGGTAATTTTGCCACGCTTTTCGTGTTTGACCTCGGAAAGGCAATTTTTCATCGCTGCATGTCGCCTCTGGAACTCACTTCCTACTCATCTGCGGGATATGAGTGATATGCACATTTTCCAAAAAAGTATTAAAATCTTTTTTTCTAACCAAAGCAACTAACTGAACTTAGCTTACCATTTCTTTTTAACTCTAACTACGAGTATCTTTTTCTCTTTTTTTTCTTTTCTATTTCTATCATTTCTATAATTCCCTTGTTTCCAGTCAAATAATATTTTATCGATGAATATATTTTTTTTTAATTTAATTTTAATTTTATTTTATTTTATATTATTTTCTTTTGTCCTTTTTTTAAATATGAATTGTTATCTAAAGTTAAGTTATAGGCTCTCACAAATTTATAAGATATCTGACATCTGTTATCTTACTGTGTAAGCTTTATAAATAAATAAACTGGAACTGAAAATTGCCCAAATTGGACGTGTTACTTGGCAAGTTTTCGGCTACTTTATTTTAATCCACATTTTAGTATTCTAAAAGTGAAAACTATTTCGTAAAATAGACGCCTGTTTTTAGTTTTTAATGTAATTTTTGAGCGGTTCTAATTATTATTAAAGCCGAATTAATTATTTTCATAGTATGTATTTTGATTTTAAAAGATTGTTTTCACATACATAACTTCGATTATCAATGTTTATTCACTATTTAGTTACATACTTATTTAAGGTTACGCTAAGGCCCTATGTGAAATAGCCTCACTCTACATAAACTTCTCCATCCAGCTCGGAAGTTATAGATGTCTTCAATTGAACTCTAAGTTGTGTGATTTCCCTTTCTACTTATGTGTTTCACCAATTCCCGGACCTATATCTACTACGCTGCCCTGTACGATGGATTTCAAGAAAGTTTCCCACGTGACTCATTAATCTCGGGCGTTTGACATTTATCCTATTGTCTACACATATCTATTTAGCTTAAGGCCCCCTTTCAAATCATCGTTTCATATTCTCTTCCCCTCGTCGTCTATCTTTTTCTCTCGAAACAACCCAATGTGCACCAATTTTCACTTTTACGAAAAAAGTGGTTCCCACGATTCTGTCCGTCCTCGCCCCTATAACCCAAAGCATATTGATTTCAAATTTGGAAATTAAGGTTTTAAGCCGATTTGGGTCAGACATTTTGTAAATTTTTTGACAAAAATAGAAGATTCAAATTTTCTCAAAAACGAACCGATTGATTTTTTAAATTTTCTTCAATTTTTTTCTTAATTTGGTTACTTTCAATACAAAAAAACGGCTCTAACGATTTCAAAATACAAATATTTTTATTTAGTTTTTTTTTGAGAAATCAAATGTCATTTAAATTTTTGAAAAAAAAAACTTTTTTGCAATTGTACATTTTTAAATCTTAAAATACAAGAAATATTTTTAAACACACTCTTTGGATACATGAGCAAGTTCGTGCGACCCAGTCGTGCATTTAATTTTAATTGCAACTGCATACAAATCTGTGAAAGGCCTTTTTGCATCTTTTGATGTTATTATCTGTTAAACAAAATCTATTTGAAGTCGATATCTCTGACGGTTCTTGAGATATAGCTAACCTAACGAAAAAGGTATCCCAAACAACCGCACACATAGACATCTCTCTAAAAACATTCTATTTAGATTCTAGGGACCTTTAAACATCGAGAAATTTCAACATTTTTAATTGGACAAATCGGACGATTACAAAAACTTCCTATGGGAAGTTAAGAAGTGTTTTATTTTTAATATTTTGATAATAATTATGTAAGCAATTATTGATGTTTTCAGAGATCCAAACAACATTTTATGTTTATAGAACTTAGCCTTTCCAAAAAATTGCATATATGTAGGTATATCATATATTTAGATCATATTCTTTTACTCAAATTTTTTACTCACAACATAAATTTAATTTTTAAGAAAAGTGTGATTTGTTTTAATATTCAGTTGGATCTACTCTGTTCTCAGTTATAGCCATTTATCAAATTCCAGTCTTGCATTCCACGATTAACTAAAGTTCTACTGGCCTTGAATATGAGAACAAACTTACTATTAAATTTTAAATGGTTTTGTATTTCAAATCTAAAATTAATAAAATAAATGCTCGTGTGATGGCCATGAACTCGCAGTCCGTTTTATCTAATATATGACACCTATTTCTCAAACCTATCAATAATATCTCATCAGCATCTTTAAATTCATTAAAGCCATTAGGTGAAATGAAATTTAAACATATTCAAGACTTACTCATTGTACATGTACATCACGTTGAGTAACATTTGACTATTTATGATTTGCCATCATTTTCTTTACAATCTTGAAGCCTCTTAAATTTTCAAGTTAAACGATATTGATAGTCACTGTAAAATACTATAACTTTTTAAAAAAGTGATCGTTGTAGCAAAAGTAATATCGTTAACATATTTACGATCCTATGATTCTCTCGACTTGCCAAGTACCTAATTCCTGCCAAAAGCCCATACCTTTTAATCTCGCTTTGCTCTTTTCTGCGGGAAGTACGAGTACGAGTACGAGTAAATTATTATTTGTGCGTCCAGTTTGTAAGCTGTTTGCTTTACGCATTGAGCTTGGGATCACTGAACCTTTTACATGTCATACATTACCTAGTTTAGTTGCTTTCTACAACTTTTCGTAACTTTGAAGTCACTACATTGAATTTCATCTCATAGCAATGAAAAACCTTTTTTCAGACCCACCAAACCGGTGGTGCATTTTCTACCACAAGATGAAGACTTTCGTGACCCAGCTGATGTTTTCACTACGTACGAGTATATCAAAAGTGATTTCGATAGCACATAATATAACACACATAGTAGTTAAGGTAGTATATGAATACGTATATAATGGTTATTCGAATTGAGTCTATACAATAATCATTATGCCTCTTCGTCGCCGCCTGATCGGCACTTTATTATAGAAAGAAAATACAAAATACAAAAATTAAATCCATCCCAAGGTATCCCGCGAAAACTTCATCACGATTCGTATGCTAGTCAGGTTTTAGTTAATCAAACTGATTCCAACGCAGACCTTACAATACCGATAGCAGTTTAATATACGAAAACACACAACCTAGTATCCACTACGCGACGTTTAGCTACACAAATAAAACTAAGCAATAGTTCAAGAGATAGGGTTGAAAGTCCGTAAGCTTACATATATTTGTTTAGTCTGGTACAGAATTCCACATTCGTGAAGTGCGACTAAAAAAAGAATCTCTGTACTTTACTGTTAGTCCGAAATTGTGCTCACTCCACAAGAGATGGCATTCAGTTTTCAAAGCATTAAATTCTAAACGCTTTTAGATTCCCCTTGGACAACGATGTCAAGATCAGAATTGAATGAGCTTATCATACGCTGAGATTGATAGTCCAAATCCGAAGGACAAGGATAGGAATCTAAAAACAAATATGAAAAGCTGAGGGTACTGCCATTAGCGAAACAGTTTAGAGGGTTAGAAGTTTCAAACAAGAAATCATTTATAAACAATAAGGAAGAGTATCGGAGACAGAAAGGAGCCCTGGGCACACCAGCGTTTATTTTGTGGATATCAGATTTGAATCCGTCCAATATTACTTGAATTGAAAGGTCCGAAAGGTAATTTCTAACCGAACAAAGAACACATTCATCAATACCAAATGCACGCATTTTCGATAAGAGAGCATGATGCCAAACTCTATCAAATGCCTTTGAAATATCAAGTGCAATAATCTTACTTTTTCCAAAACGATGTAGATTTGTTCCATAAAGCCATACTGCCGGTCATTGAGAAGCTTTCGCTCTTCAAGATTTTATTAAACTGAAAATTGATTAGCGTTTACATGACCTTGGAAAGAAGGGACGTAAGTGCAATTGGACGATAGTTAGAGGGTGAGGATTATTCGTTTTTTTTTTTAGGGACAGGCTGGACAAATGTTGTTTTCCATCAACTCGGAAAGAGACCTGTAGAATAGGACAGATGGAAAAGCTTACGCAGTGGTTTTGCCAGCGCTGAAGAACACCCCTTCAGAACAATAGCGAGAATACTATCCGGGACAGCAGATTTGTGAATGTGAAGATCTTTAAGTACTCTAGTAATTGAACGAGTGGGAAAGAAGATTCGTCCCATAGTATCGTTTAGGTTTTCAATTACAGGGACAGGCGGAGTCATGTCACCCATTGGCAGCATCGAAATAACAGCAAACTGTGCTGCAAGCAAATTGGCTTTATCAATCAAGCTTACAGAAGGAGTGGCATTGGAAACGAGCGTATTTCACGCTCATCAAACTTACTCTTCGCAATAAATCGATTGTAAGGCGCTCTATGTGACTTGTGGCACCATCCCGTTGAAACCAATATCTTCCCATATCTTTCAATTCGGGCAAAAAATAATCGGTACTAATTTAAGAACCCATTGAGCCAAAAAAGCTCTTAAAATTGCGGTCACCGACTCTAAATATGGTGATACGTTGCTCGTTTGTTTACTTTACCATGATACATTTTAAGTTTACGGAATAAATAATTAACAATGACAGTTCCATGAATAATGAAAAAAGGGAACGTTTAAAAATTAAATGTAAAGTCCCGATAAACCCGATATTTAAAGTTGAACAACAATTTTGGTATGCGATCATGCGATCGGGGAAAATATCGAGTACCAGGAATTGTAAAGTATTTCTCATTAAATTCCAACTTCGGGTATGTAAGGACTAAAGTTTACTTGAAAATTTCTTCTAAATACTAAACTAGTTTTTTACTTCGATCAAATATGTCTACGAGTATGCACATTTTTTTATATTTATTTATGTTAAAATTAAAAAAAAAAATACAAATCTTTAAAAGTTCAATGTTATGGCCAAGTATGTTAGTACTTGGTACGAGTATATTGCGTACTCTCTTAAACTATTACTGAGTTCAGCTCATATAAATGTAGCATCATTTTTTAAAAAATGTTTTCTTAGAATTTAACATCTATTTTATGTTCCTAGGTTCTAAACTTGCCATTTGGTATGAGATTTCTTTTTATTGTGTATTTTAACTAAATCAAAAATATCTGAAATTGCTTGAAGGATATTTGTATAGAAAAAAGATACTTAAGTTGTCAAAAGTTTTCTTTAGCAGATGCAGAGTGTGCTTCTTACTTGATGCCAATAAACAGGATTAAAGGAAAATTATGGAAGTTGTTATGTTGGAAATAATAGTGTAGATGGAATCATAATGCATTAATATAATATGTATTAGGATAAGTAGGGTAGACAAAAACTGAGTTGCATTTGCTCGGATTTTGGAATTTCGACCTATTTTTAGAAACGCCAATGGTAAAGGACTTTATCTAGCGGTGAAAAGTGATCGAATAATTAAGCCTAAAATTAAATAACGTCGAGATTCCATAACGATGGGGAAAAAGTATCTAGGAATACATTTTTAAAACCACTTTCTTTTAATAAGCAATTTTTCATTAAAAGCTTTATTCAATTCGAAATCAATGATAAATAAAACTAAAGTTCTGTTATACAAGACGGTTATAAGACCGATTCTAACAAACGGTTTTAAAGATTTTTGAACGGAAAATATTGAGATTTTGCTGTGTAATGTTTAGAAAGCAAGATTCTAGTGTAGCAAAAGAATTGGAGATTTTTGATAGGAAAATATTGTGATTTTGCTATGGAAAAGAAAGCTGGATAAGAAGTGATTTTCAAATCCACTAGTAAGATCCTTAATGGACTTAAATGCCAACGACAGTTTATTTGATAAATATTACTTATCTTAATGTCGGTTCATTTTCCCAATTAACACCTGATACAAACTTTAAAGTTCTGTTTTACGAAAGAGTTTCCCCTTTTAACTATAGAGGATAGTATTGATAATAATCTAAATATTATGTTCCACTCCAAAAGAAGACTTGCTAACATAGACTTTAGGAGAATAATAAATAATAAATATAAAAATTTTTATTAGGTTGACTTCTTTAGTTGTAGTTTTTAGTTTCAATTTTAGTCATCAAGTTATTTTCGCTATAAAAGATCATAAAGGGTGTTGTTCACCTTGAGCAAGCGACCAAAAATAAATGATAAATATTAGATACATCTCTGTGAACTTTTATAGTATTTTAAATATTCTTTGAATTGTATATCTATTAAGTCAAGCATATAATATCTAAGCCGACAAAAAAATAAGAGATTGTAAATGAATTTGTAATGAGTCTATAAGTTAACTTGAACTTGAAAAAAAACTTGAACTTGTTCCTTTTGTGAATTCTGTTTTTTGTTACTAATACAAAAATAGTAAGGTAAAGCCTCCCACACAGGGTTTTTAATTTTGATATTTATGATTTTGTTAGTTTTACTAAAAAACTAGATTTGCAAAGTTACTTTGCTAGAAAATGGTCCCTCATATATCCTTTATTAACTTCCCATAAGATTTTATTGTTATTTGTCGAATTGAAAATGTTGACATTTCTCGACGTTTCAAGGTCCCTAGATTCTAAATAAAAGATTTTTAGATATATTTATGTGCGTGCGTGTCTACGTATGTACGACGTACGTTCTTACGTCCGTTCATTCGGGAAGCCATATCTCAAGAACCAGTAGAGATATGGTCTTCAAATTAATTTTGTTATACAAATAATAATGCAGAAATGATTACTAAGAAAATTGGGTGGGTGGTTTAATTACCATAGCATCTCCTTAGAGATCTAAAGACACATACATCCGCTGGTCCGGTTGATATCCCCGCTTTTTTTCTGAAGAGGTCATTGAAACGCTGATTAATTATCAGCTCTTCTTGAGCTTCTTATATATCTCGAAGATCGAAAGCTTCTTGATGACCGTTAATATAATGCTGGTGTGCTCTGTTCTATCTTCAAAACTCTTTCTCATTTTTATTAATGATCTCCAATCTGCAACTTCTAATCCAATACATTGTTTCGCAGACCATAGTTCTCATAATTTTTTCATATTCGTTTTCACAATCTCGTCCCTCTTCTTCGGATGTTCGAAATTGCGACGTAAACAGCATTGTATGGTATGCGTGTCACCAACCACCTCTTGTGGAACGATCACATACGCGATGTCGCCAAAAATTCCGTAAGGTGTTTGGGTTTCCTTGGGTTTGGGCGATGCAAGAAATGTTTCACCCCTTCGGATCTGTCTTTTATCTACAAGACCTTTATACGTCCAAAGCTTGTGTATAACTCCCATCTCTAGGCTGGTGCTCCTGCTACTTACTTAAGCCTCTTGAATAGTGTTGAAGGTAGAGCAATTAAATTGATTGGTGATAATATTATCATAAGTTAATTTACTTCGCTTGAACATTGTCGTAAGGTTTCTGGCCTAACACAGCCAATCCAACTTCGTGCGTGCTGTCCAACATAGAGATTCGTTCTTCAGCCGTACTAAGCGAATGTGGTATGCCTTACCACACTCTCTCTTTCAAAACAATGTGCACCGAATTCTCCTTTCAAACCCTCTCTCCTCTTCCTAATGCTCTCACTGTGTCTCTGTATAATATGGTAGAAATATCCCTTTGAGTGTACGCTTATTTAAAAAAAATGTTATCTCCAAAAAATATTATGCAACGAAAAATAAATTTTTTGACATTTGGTAAAATTTTGAGAAAAATCGAATTGACAGTTACCTTTACAAAAAATAAAAAGCTAAAAAAAAAACATTACTAAAAGTTGGTAAAAATTGATTTTCGACCCAAAAATATTTTCAAACGTTATAAATATTGGTTTCAAACTAATTTCATTTTATAGAAAATATTGTTTTCGATGTTCAAAAATTTTTTATAAAAATCCAAAAGTCAGTTTTTTCATACAAAATAAAATCTACAAAAAATAGTACGCAAAATTGGTAAAAATTGATATTCAACTCTCTATATCTCGTGAATACATAAAGGTATTGACTTCAAAATGATTTCATTCTGTGCTAAATTTTGTTGTTAACGTAAGACATTGTTCTTAGAAAACCCAAAAAAAAAAAATATTGAAAAATTCAAGAAATGCTACTAAAATTGGTTCTCGTACCAAAAAAAGATTTTGAAATCAAACTATTTCATCATATGCAAAATATTGTTGGTAGTTTTTAGTTAATTTCTTAGAAAAGTTCAACTGACAAAAAAAAAAACAGGAAAACCAACAAAAAAAAACAACCAACAATTATAAAAAATGGTTTTTGACTTAAGTATTAGGAGAACAAGGAAAGATATTGACTTGAAATTATTTACCTCACGCAAAATATTGCTATGGATATTTTGTTAAAGTTTTAAGTAAGACAAATCGATGGAAGGAATGGGAAGTTAGCAGTGTGGGTCGCACCCCAGTCTCTTTTTGTAAAATACTTTTGAAATCTCATTGAAATTATTATTGAACTTGTAAATCAGAGTCAGATGTGGGACATAAAATAAACAGTTTTCGACCATATTTTACTCTAACCAATGAGTTGTTATTGGGACCCAACATTTGTGTGCGTCAATAGGAAGGTACATACCTTCAAGCTCATACCAAATGTAAAACCGACATGACATGACGTATCAATAGCATCACACACCTTATATCAATCAAGAAGCTAAGTATTCAAGAACAAAATTAATAGTAAACATTTTAAAAATATTTTGTACTAGCGGCCCATACCGGCTTCGCACGGGTAGACATAAATAGGTACAGATATTTAAGTTATAAGCATCCTAATTATAACGACCATGAATCACTAAATTAGAAAACATTTTTTTGTCCTATCATTAATACTCTTCGCAGCGTATGCGATGAAAGAGATTTTATGCCAAATTTGTTTACACCTTCGGTTGGTTTTAATAGGAATTTCTAAAGTTTTCTAAAGTAATCTAGTACTAAATATAGCCTATCTTACTCAGTGATAATGTAGCTTTCTAATGAAAAAAGAATTATTAAAATCGGTCCAGTACTTTTTGAGTTTATTCGTTACATACAAAAATACAAATCTTTCCTCTTTATAATATTAGTGTAGATTATTGCATGTACATTTATCACTTCAACCGTTTTTCTGGCTGATTACAATCTAATTTTGTAGTACCCGTGGCATGATGGTTAGTGCATTGGACTGTCATGCGAGAGGTCTTGGGTTCAATCCCTGCCTGTGCCACCTTAATTAAAAAAAAGAGTTTTCACGGGTACTGCCTCTTGCGAGGAATTGACAAATTCTCCAAGAGTAATTCTTGTCATGAAAAAGTGCTTTCTCAAAATTAGCCGTTCGGATTCGGCATATAAATTGTAGGTCCCCTCCATCCCTGACAACATTACTCGCACACAGGAATGGTTGAGAGTTGTAAGTCACTAGGCCCTGGTTCTCTACGGACTGTTGCGCCACCTAATTTATTTATTTATTTACAATCTAATTTGTCGTGATCATGGGAAATGCAATTTTTTTTTTGAATCATGCAAACCGTCGTCGTTGTCGTCGCTGTATGCCAAGCCAATCCAAAATACCATAACTCTACTCGTATCGTATTTTTCAACGCTACCTTCTGTATTATAAAAGTTGATGTTCATGTGTGTAATGAATACAATATATATTTCTTTTTTGTTTTAGTTTCCAAAAAACCTTCTCCATCCAGGCATTACACATCATAGCATGCCTAGTTGACAAACAACACAAAACAAAAACTCAACTTTAGCCATATAAAATCATTGGGCAGCGTTATTTCGAACTTCAGTTCGTCGGTATCAACCGTCGACATTGGATTGTGCTCTCTGCCTTCTTATTTAAAGCTACGTTATAACTACACTAGTGTAAGTCTAGCGCAAACTCTTTATACCTTAAAAGAAGAAATACTCGTAACAACCTTCTTCAAAACTTCTTCTTGCAATCGACGACCGAAGACAACGGACGTAAAGGTTTTAGAAAGCTCGTCAATAAAGTCTCATTCGTACAACGACACCGTTCGCTCTCGGTAAACTCTTTAGATATACCTACATTTGTACTGAAAATTCATAAATCGGACACGGAAACTAAGGTGTCATTTTTTCGATTTCCTGTTTCCTTACAAAAATTGTGACAGGTGGTCCTGTTGATATTTTTGTTTGTTTGGTTTTTCAAGTGATTTCATGTTGTGTCATTTTTTTGTAAATAATTTTCTGATTGTCAAATGAAATCCATGCAGTGTTTGTTTTTATTTACTTAAATTATTGTTTAACCGAAAAACAGCTTTTAAAAACCAAAATACCCGATTAATTGTGTCTGTTTTGTGAGTAATCGTTTTGTTTAAATCGTAGGTCAACAAATCTTTTTTTTTTTTTTAAAGTAACAACAATTCGAGCGATCAGAGAGGTTGTAAGATGACAAGCGGAATGCAGACAGTAATAACGTAAGTTTGTTAAAAATTATATTTTTTTGTTATATGTGTTAAATAAATTGCAAACAATATTTTGGTGATTTCGAAATAGTGTGAGCCTCAGGTACCTATGTATGTCTGGAAATGTTAATTACTTTCTACCTGATGATTATTTAAATTTTGATTTCATTGAAAACACAATTAGCATGGAGCGAGTATAAATACAAAAACTGTTCACAAAAGAATTAAATAGAAATTTGATATTAAAAGGAAGCATGAAATAAAAACTGGATTGAAAATACGTGTTTGTATACATAAATTATGAAGTTAGTATTTTGTTTGTTTGTTGCATGTTTTAAAAAATTAAATAAAAATAAGTGGTGACAGTCAAAAATTTATTTGAAACGGACCAAACAATTTTTGAGAAATTGCTTAGAATGAAAGAATAGATCAACTGTTTAAGAACCCACAGGAGTTCGTTTATCAAAAAAATATTTTGTTTTGTTCACTTAATTAAACTCGATTTAGGTCTACCTAAAACAATTTACAAAAATAAATCAGAACATTCTTCCACTGTTTTATAATAAATGAAAATAAATCAACAAACCTTAAATTAAATAATTATTTAATTATACCTCCGATTTTACGTATATTTTTTTTGTGAAGTTGTACAATTATTTGAAGTTAGATATGTTTTATAAACTCGTTTCCATTTCTATAGATTGAAGCAATATTGTATACTTATGTTTATGTACATGTACCTCAATAAATAAATAAATTTGGTGGGGCAACAGATCGTGAAGAACTAGGGCCTAGTGACTTATAACTCTCAAAGTCTCAACCTAACCTGTGTGCAAATAATATCAGGTATGAAGACGACCTGCACGGCTAATTTGGGCTAGTGCTGATTATAAAAAAAATTACTCTTGGAGTCTTGGAGGATTAATTAATCCATCATAAAAGGCGATATACATAAGAAAGAGGCTGGGATGCGACCCAAACTAATAACTTCCTATTCCGTCTATCGGTTTGTCTTGCTTAAGACTTTAACAAAATATACATAGCAATATTTTGTGTGAAATAAATAATTTGAAGGAAATATCTTTCTTTGTTCTCCTAAAACTTGAGTCGAAACCCATTTTTTATCATTTTTTTGTTTTTGTTGTAAAAGTTGTCAGCTGGATATTTGCATATGATGAAATAGTTTTATTTGAAAATCAATTTTTGTCAATGAAATTTTTAGTAGAAAACCAATTTTTACTAATTTTAATAT
The DNA here is from genome assembly GCA_920104205.1 of Eupeodes latifasciatus. Lineage (NCBI taxonomy): Eukaryota > Metazoa > Arthropoda > Insecta > Diptera > Syrphidae > Eupeodes > Eupeodes latifasciatus. Next base: position 172,321,570 of record OV049924.1, on the reverse strand, counting down.
CATTTCTTCAAAATTTGTATTTCTTATATAAACAAATACAGATTCGATTTTTCTAAGAATAATATCTTACCTTAACTGCAAAATTAAGCACAGAATGAAATCATTTTGAAGTCAATACCTTTATTTTTTCACGAGATATCGAGAATCGAATATCAACTTTTACCAATTTTGCGTAATGTTTTGTGTAGATTTTATATTGCATGAACAAAATGACTGGAAAAGCCAATATCCTTAATTTTCGAAAAGTTATTTGAGTCGAAAATTAATTTTTACCAAGTTTGAAATGTTTTGTATACCTACGTTTTTATTTTTTGTAAGAAAACTGTCAATGTGATTTTTTTTCAAAATTTTACCAGATTTTAAAACTTTATTCTTCGTTGTATGAAATTATTTTGAAATTAGCTACTATCAATTCTTGTTTGAAAAATATTCGAGGCAACAAACATTTTTTTTTCAGTTTTTTTGATTTATAAAAAACCGTTAATTGATTTTTTATAAAAACTATATTTAATTAATATCGCGTTACATTACATAAATATGCAATTTATCTGAAGTCGCTAGCTTAATTGATTCGTGAGATATTTTGGGTTAACCAAAATGTTCACCTTTTTTTAAATTGCTATGGTAAAAAAAACCACCCACTTAATTTTCTTGAGAGTCCTTTTTGCATCTTTCTGCTTTATTACTCGTATCTGTATAACAACATTTATTTGAAGTCGATATCTCCACTGGTATCTCCAAAGCTTCTTGAATGTACCGAGGGGTCCTACAGTTTTATTCCGAACCCGAATGGATAGTGTGAGAAAGTACATTTCATGACAAGAACTATTCTGGGAGGATTTGTCAATTCCTCGCAAGAAGCAGTGGCCGTAAAAACAATATTAGGTTGCACAAGCAGAGATTAAAATCAAGGATTAAAAAACAGTTTTTTAACTTCCCATAGGAAGTTATTGTAATGGGTCCGACTTGTCGAATTAAAAATTTTGACATTTCTCGACGTTTCAAGGCCCCTAGAGTCGAAATAAAAGATTTTTAGAAAGATGTCTGTGCGTGTGTGTGTACGTACGTTCGTACGTCCGTACGTCCGTAAGTCTGTACGTTCGCGACGTTTTTTTCATTGTCCATAGCTCAAGAACCAGAAGAGATATCGACTTCAAATAAATTTTGTTATACAGATAATAAGGCGGAAAGATGCAGAAAGGGTTCTCAAGAAAATTGCGTGGGTGTTTTTTTTTTTTACTATATCAGTTTAAAAAAAGGTGAAATTTTTGGTTAAACCTAAATATCCCATGAACCAATGACGCTAGAGACTTGAATTAAATTGTATATTATATATTGTAACGTGATACAAAACAATTATATTTTTGGAAAAAAATCCAATTAACAGTTTTTTTTATAAATAAAAAAAACTGAAAAAAAAAAATTGTCACCTCGAAAATTTTACGACTAAAATATGATTTCATCTCCAAAACAATTTTGTGCAACGAAGAATAATGTTTTTGACAGTTTTTTTTATAAAAAATAAAAACCTAAAAAAAACATTACTCAAAGTTGGTAAAAATTGAATTTCGACTCAAATATCTTTTCAAAAACTTGAGATTATGGCTTGTATCTCATTTTAACTTATAAGAAATATTGTTTTCAACATTAGGAAAAACTTTCAGAAAAATCGAATTGACAGTTTTTTTACAAAAAATAAAAACCTAAAAAAAATTTATAAAAGGTGGTAAAAATTGATTTTCGACTTAAATATCTTTTCGAAAATTTTAGATTATGGCTTCCAACTAATTTTATCTTATAAGAAATATTGTTTTCAACATTTGGTAAGATTTTGAGAAAAATCGAATTGACAGCTTTTGTACAAAAAATTAATAACCTAAAAAAAATTTAACAAAAGTTGGTAAAAATTGATTTTCGACTCAAATATCTTTAAAAATTTGAGATAATGGCTTCTTACTAATTTTAACTTATAAGAAATATTGTTTTCAACATTCGATAAAATTTTGAGAAAAATCGAATTGACAGTTTTTTTTTACAAAAAATAAAAACCTAAAAAAAAAAACAATACTAAACGTAAAAATTTACTTTCGATTCAAGTAGCTTTTCAAAAATTACAAATATTGGCTTCAAACTTATTTTATTTCACAGAAAATATTGTTTTCGATATTCAGTAATTTTTTTATAAAATCCATTTTATCATAAAAAAAATAAAATCTAAAAAAAATAGTACGCAAATTTGGTAAAAATTGATACATATAGACAAACTTTTAAGCAAGACAAATCGACAGACGGGATGTTATCAGTGTGGGTCGCATCCCAGCCTCTTATTCAATTTTCTTTCTTCCTCCAATTAGAAGATAAAACAAACATTTGGCTATCGGGTTTGTTTGCTTTATTTGTGTTAATATTAAAAATAAAATTACAAATTCAAGTCATTCAGAATTGCAAAACCTTTTTTTTAAATCTGTGCTCAAAAGGTAAAGGCTCTTAAGTCTAATAAAGTGGTTTTAGCTATTTATCTTTTTTATAAATATTCTGTCCACAAACAACTGTCCTTTTTCCCCTCGTTGATAAATCTTTTTAAACAAGAAAGTTATGACCTTTTGTATAATAGCTTAAGTTTAATTCGTAGAGTTTTGCAAAAGGTAAACCAACTTAGGTAGATGTATCAATTTATTTTCTTTATCAGATAATAGGAAAAACAAAGAACACAAAAAAATACACAATAAATGTTTAACCGACCTAAGAACATCTTAGAATACTTAGTAAATGAAAAACTGTAAAAGTTGTTTTGTTGTATTGTTAGAAAAGTGATTTTGAAACATCTGACAATGAACTTTGAACTGACAACTAATTAACATTGGGCAGGTTCAGACAACATAAGGGACTTCATTTGCAGTCAGCTGCGTTATATGAACGTACATTTTGACCAAGGTAACTACTTAGTTTTTCAAGTGTCATAAACTTCAAACAAAACAAAAACATATTTGTCTACAAAACGCTCCCCAGGCAAGCTACAATTTAAACATTATATAGAACTGTGTAGAAAATAAATTGATCATAGAGTAATAAAGTTCAGCTTTCAGTTGGTTGAAAAAACATAATCAACTGTCATTTTGGCATAAGTAGCCTTGACTTAATAGTTAGGGAAATTTTTCTTGGCCAACATTCCAGTCAACTTTCCAATAACGTTGCCTTAATTCGAAGGCAATTTTTTGGCAGCTGGCCAATCAGATACTAGAAACTTGCCTTACTTTCAAGTCCCTTATGTCGTCTGAACCTGCCCATTGATATATATGTATGTAAATAGGTCTCCTTATTGTTAGACTATTGACAGATAAGGCGAGTCCATATTGTACTTATTTTTGTATTGCATTTTGATATTGTCTCGTAAAAATATTTAGGCAAAGGGATTTAGGTAAAAGATGATGCTTGGGAACTACAGAATCCATCTAACGAACTTCTTCGGATTGAAATGCAATCTTGTCTATTCTATCAATACCCTCCAAAAAATTTGTTTATGCGTTGCCACTTTCAACCTGTTGAGCCAGTTCACAGAATACGTTTAAACTTGACAAGCTCAAAATACTAACCAAGTCATTATAAGAAAAAAAGTGTTTTTATCTACTACATAAATGTATAAAAACATCCTTGAAGTAAGAGATTACATATTTTAAACTTGAAGAATTGAGGTTAAGTATATTTATACATACATGCATATGTAACTGCTTACTTTAAAACCTTCCCTATACACATTTCTTCCTCCTGACAAACGTTTTCACTTTCATTTCGGTGTACCTACATCATCGAGACAAAACAAACCCTTTAACGTCATATTCGACATACTGCCTATAGTATAAAGTATATAGAGACAATGCATGAGACAGTTCTTTGAATTATAATAAATGCTTGCAATATCTGGACAAAATGATACATGTGCATGAATGTACGTAAGGTTCGTGTTCTCAAGCCAACTGTGACATTCCACAAAAAAATGATAGAGTCTTTGACATATGATACAAAGCCCAAAAGTACCTACCTGCAATTAAATAAATTGTTTAAGTAGACAAAACAAAGACGAGAAACCTATTCACTCACGACTCATCACCTCGCGGTGTTATCATCGGTCTTCTTTATACGAAGGCGCCACCAGCCACTTGACCAATATTGGCATTGTGTCAAAAAACACTCAAGGATATTGTTGTTAAAATATTATTCAAGTTGAATATTTATTTATACGGAAGAATATATTTAAATCTCAACTTGGATGGAACTTCCACAATATATGAACGTGATTCGAAGTTACTATTTTTTAACAATTTCTAGGCCGCATGTTTGCAATAAGTGCAATGAATATTTTATTGTTATTATTTTTATTTGTTGCTGTTGATGATTAGTGTTTTTAATAAGGCAGCAACTAATTTTAAAAGTCCGCAAGTAATTAAAATTAATTTTCAAGATCCCCGCAACGCAATCACTGCTCACTGCTCGTTCAACAACTGTCATGTATGAGTTCGAGTTTATTATGGATTAGACGAAACGACAGATAAACAAAGCCATGGAAGTCTAAGTTTCTTTTTTATTATATATTTGAATGATGAAATAATTCATCATTCAGATTCAGTCATCATCTTTATGTTAAAAAAGATGGAAATAAAATGGAAAATTAAATTTCCTTTTTGATTTTTGTCATCTTGGAAATTAAATCAACTTTTGTCTAAACAAAAATCTTGTTGTAGATTTTTAGAATACTTAGAAACTCCAAAATGTATGCATAGTTATATACATAATGTCCATTAGACCTTTGTTTATGAGGAAGTAATTCGAACTTTATTGATTGTTGATTGTTTTTCTTTTCTGAAGATAATCAATGAAAATTATCCCACGCTCATTCTTAATAACTGGCTGCCAAAAAAATACTGAACAACGTAGCGCCGTCAAACTTAAGCTTTATAAAGTTGATACTCTCTACCATAGTCATTAATTTAAACAGCAACCGCCATCTATACGTCAGGTTCTTCTGGGACTACCCTCGTAGACCATTTTATTTCTCGACCTAGTATGTTCTTTTGTCCAGACTGGTCTTAAAAGAAAATGTATACATATGTACATTTGAAGTACCCGCGGAATGATGGTTAGTGTGTAGAACTGTAATGCCAGAGGTCTTGGGTTCAATCCCTGCCTGTGCCATCTAAAATTGTTTCCACGGGTACTGCCTCTAGCGAGGAACTGACAAATCTTATAAGAGCTATTCTTGTCATGGAAAGTGCTTTCTCAAATTAGCCTTTCGGATTTGGCATAAAAATATGTAGGCCCCCTCCATCCCTGACATGACTCGCACAGAGATATGGTTGAGAGTTGTAAGTCACTAGGAATAGTCTACGGACTGTCACCTGCCACCTATTTTATTTTATATTTACATTCATTTGAACATACATACATAAATACTTTCAAGGCAATAGTTGTATGTAACATTTTCATTTTTGGTTGTCTTTAATGGCTTAGAAGGCTTAGAAACTAAATATTTATATGGATCTTCCTTTCAAGCTGAAATGTTAACTCCTACATTATGTATAATCATTCTTAATTTTTTCTTAACACTTTTTTTTAATGTTTTATCATTGTGGGTCTAATCAAACGAAGTCCTATCTCAAACTGAGGTCTGTATAAGAGTTCTAACACTAGACAACTTGATGAATAAATGATTTATAACTCGATCGATTAATTAGGTAGTTATTTTTAAATAAAATTAATTTTAGAAATAAGAACTTTGCCTTATAAAATGCTTATTTGTATGGACTTGAATTTAGCTTTATTTTATAAGAGATTCCTATTACGATTTAAAAATGATTTCGGCCCAGCCGGGGGCCCAATTTTCTACCACTTTTTTGCAGCAATCTTAATGTCAGCAATAACATGTTAATATTTTCTTTCAAGGCGTCAAAAGTCTCAGGCTTATCTGCGTAGGCAAGTGACTTCACAAAACCAAGTGACTTCAGCAGGCCAGCAGGTTTATATCCCAGCGATGTTAAATCGCACAATCATGGAGGCCACGCCACATGCTCATGACGTGAGACAATACTTTCGCCAAAAGTTTCCTTCAATAAATTTATTGCTTCGTTGGCTTTATGGAATTGAACCATTATTTTGGTAAAAGATGTGCACGATTTGCAAACGTAATTGCTAAGGAGTAAGTCTATTCATTATAAAATGGCAAAACCAAACTGAGCATAAATCAAGTGACAGCTATCAAAAAGTAATGCCAATTGAAAACCAGACGTCTTGAAAAAACACCCTTTACTTATAATGATTAAACTTCAGATACATGCACCAAGTTATTTTTGAATTGAGATCAAAATTTTAGATACCATTAAAAGCGCTTTTGTTAATATTGAACAAAACTCTTAATAACAGAGGCAGATTTACAAAACAAAACATTTAGTACATTGGGTATTCAAAAAATAAAAATAACAAACTAATTCTATGCTAATGTATTTTTTATATTTAGAGTTATCTATTTCTATTCTGATCTCTAATTACGAAGATCTTTTTTATTTATTCGCTGTACTTTTGTTATTATTTTATAATTGTACTGTTTTGTTTTCATACACATTGAAGTGGTTAAATTTAATCAAATTATGACTGTTTCAAAGAAAAATGTAAATAAATTGTATTGAACAGATTGTTCGTTAAATTTTGTCCTTTATTTACTTAGAAAATGAGGTTATAGTACAAATAACTCTGATTTAACACAAACATTAATATAACTAACATTCAATCAAGATTCCGGAAATTTTTAATAGTCTTAGACATAATGGCGCAATATTTTAAACTAAGGGTTTAACAATTTACTAGTTAGAAATTTGCTAAATATTTAGCAATTTACTAAGAGAGTCAAAAATTTGATACCTGTCTTTTCGTTTTGCTAATTACCTTTTATTAAAAAACGATCATCCAAACATGTCTAAAAAGTGACAGTTCGTTAAAATACAAACAAAGCAAATACGCTTAATAGGACCTATTTATTGGAATTGGCTGTTGGCTGGACCATTCCATCTACTGCTCTTAGAAGAATAATTGCACAGATGTCATTTGGATTTATTAAGTTTCTAAAACTTACAGTTGCCATTATATTAAGATGTTAAAATCGTTTAAAATTAGGTAAATTATCTTTTAAACTTAGTAAATTGCTAAAAATGGCTTCGACATTTTACTAAATCGTTTGAAATTTTGCGCTAATGGCTCTCTGTTTTTGGTACAAATGATGTTTGACATAATAGTTCATATAATATGATGCTTTCAACCTAAACAAAAGAAACGTGTGCCAAACACAAAAAAGTTGTTAAACGGGTTGTTAGACTTGTTTGTTTTTTTTTTGTTAAATCAATTCGCGAGTGTTGCTAATTTTATATGGGTTTTTAAATCTGTCATCAAGGGGCTTTTCTTTCGAATGTTTTCCTTTCTCTATTCAGATTATCTTTCTTATCACTATTATAGTAGTAACGTCTATACAATTATAATAACGTAAAATACATTGTTTGGTTTTATTATTAGATCTCTTATGTTATCAGCAATATTTTAATTTCTGAACAACAAAATTAACATTAAGAGGTCAATCACGGCTGCTTATATTTATATTGGTGAATGGGGGCTTGAGTACAAGTTTATGTTAGAGGTTTGAGCTGATCTTTAGCTTTGTATTTTGTTGTTAAAGTTAATTAACAAGCAATGACCAAATATAAGATTATTTAATTTAAAAAATTAAAAAACCTTTAAACGTATTAGTTACAATTACGGTTCTTATTTACTCTTTCGCCCAAAATAAATAATCTCACGTAGAACTACAACCCTAGGTAGGAAGATCGGATCGTGTTGATTTAAGAATTATAGCTAAACTATTTTTCCATACCACTTCCATTTTTATATGAGCTTGGCTAAGGTCCTATGCTATTTCGCTTAAAAACTCAGGCCTTTTCTTGAAATCAAGACAAAAAAGAAAGATAACTAATGATTTACATAACAAAACAGCCTCAACTAATTCAATTAAATAGACATTATACTTTTAAAAAAGGTGTTATGTGTTAATAAGATAAATTAATATAAATTCAGATGTGCCTAATGAATATTCACAAACCACAATAACACCAAAATCATCGTTTCGGAATTTGCATAGGTACTCACTACTCGTACATAAAGATACAAGTTTTGTTTTATTTTTTACAAGGTCAAACAGGGCCGGATTTAGAGGTCCAGAGGCCTCGGGCAATAAAGGATCGGAGGCCCCCTCACCCCAAATTATTTTCAAAATAAAGTAAACCATTTTTTTCACTCGAGTTTTTCAATAAATAATTTATTGTGAAACCAAGTAGATTCCTTTAGTATTGAACAAACACATATCTCATATAAATATAAACGGAAAAAAGAATTGTTTGAAATTAAATTTTAGGGTTAACAAACGGAACCTTTCAAGCTTTTTTCGCCGAAAAATCGTTGGTGATTTCGTTGAAATCCAGTTCTCGAAGTAAATCGCTTTCAATGATCAGGAGAGAAAGCTTCGATAGATGGTTTTGTCCCATCGTGGTTCGAAGCCTATTTTTTATAATTTTCATTTTTGAAAATGAGCGCTCTTCAGTGCAATTTGTTACCATCAAAACCAAATGCATTCTCAATGCAATTTTGAGGTTTGGGAATGTAGCTCTGAAATTTTGATTTTCGAGCTTGTCACGATGAGGAGTTTTCGTATTACAATCGAAATCGATATTCTTCAATAATTATACAAATAAATTACTATTGACCGACTAAGATTTTTTTCAATTTCTTGCATGCAGTAAAGTTCGTGAATAATTGATGACATTTTATTGTGTCACAATTAATTAATTATTTGCTTATCAAACTGCATACCTGACTGCATAAAGAAATATGAAACAATTAACCAATTAGTCAATAATAATTGATTCTTCATATACACCAATTAATTTATACACATGTACATATATATAAGAAAAAAAAATTGTCGAGACACGGAATCGAATACCCAACCTCCAAGGTTGTGGGCAAGTACCACCCCACTCAGCCATTAAGCGATTGGGGTACTCCCTCAAGATAGGTAGTGAATTAGAAGTGCTTCTTATCAGGGCCATTTGATTTCACTGATTGCCTGATTGGAGTGAACAAATATAGATCAATGATTTCTGTTATTTAAGATTAATATAATTATATAATCAGGTATGTACAAAGTACTGTAGGCTGTAGGTAAAGGTAAAAGAGCAAAAAAAAATACATATCACAGGAAAAGTTGTTTACTGGTGTTTACTAGTTGGAATTTGAAACAAAAATTTTCCGAAGTCTCTATTGTGGGGGCCCCCCGTTTGTGGAGGCCCCGGACTTCCGCCCCGGTTGCCCTCCCCTAAATCCAGCCCTGAGGTCAAAGATATTTAAATTATGCCCTGTCAAAATATAAAAAATAAAACAGGTTTCAAAGGATGGATTTAAGTACTTTTTTTAAATTCTGAGATAAAATAATTAACGACATTATTTATTTTCGTAAACGAATATTCGATGTGAATTAGGGTCAAAATCTTTTCCCCCAGTTAAGTGCGTACTATGGTATAAACATTGGAGCATCATAAGTTGACATTGCGCTAAAATAACAGATAACAGCAGAATAAGACTTCAAATAAAAAAAAAGATATAAAAACATTGGCGCAAAATTTTAAAAATATTTAGTAAAATGTTAAAACAATTTTTAGCAATTTGATACGCTGAAAAGATGATTTACCTAATTTTAAACGATTTTATCATCTTACTATCTCTGGCTGCTTTGACTTTTAGCAATTTACTAAATCCATATGACATCTGTAAAATTATTTTTATAAGAGGTCCGTTTAAGTGCATTTGCTTTGTTTGTTTTCACAAACTGTCACTTTTTAGACATGTTTAGATGCTCTTTTTTTAATAAAAGGCAATTAGCAAAAGAAAGGTTTGAAATTTCCGAGAGCTTTAATGAATTGATAAATATTTAGCAAACTGCTAACTAGTAAATTGACCCTAAGCAATAGGTTGTTTGAAATGTTGACCCATTTAAATCGAGTCCGTAATTCAGACTTGTAAACAGTTTAACTCAACTATGCTCGCTGAGAATAAATAGAATCAACCTCATTTCAAATCAATACACATGGTATCTAGAGACTTCAGTTATGTATGTATATAAATCATTTTATTAAAATTATTCACAATATTTAAAACAACATGCAACCTCCAATTATCCCAACAAATGTTCATATATTTTTGAAATCAAATTATTTGTGGTCTGGCACCTCATTACAATAATAATTGTATGGGCACCTTATTCTCATACAAGATTTATTTTTCAATTTGTTTAAATTTTGTAATAATTTGTTTGTTAACCAAAAAAAAACAATAACAACTTTAGATATTTTTATACATTGCATTTGTATCTTTTCAATTATTTATTTGCTAACAATTGATGTTGGCTGCATTAAAATAATTGAAAACACTTACGATGTAAATGAGAGATTAAAATAATTTAATAGGGTACCTATCTAATTTAACAAATAGAATACGCCACTATACTATTGTCACAAACCTATAAGTAAGTCGTCAGTCATATACGATACGATTAAGATAAAATATATTGTTTTTTTTTTTTTTAAATCTTAAAGGAATGTTTTTAATTAATATTAGACATGCAATAAAGATTGCACTTGCACATTGTTTGAGATCTAATTTATTTTATTAATTGCACAAAAGTTATTGTTTATGGGCTTTGATGAACTGTTAAGGTATATGAAGTTAATAAAACCTCTTAATTAATGTATAATTGTTGAGATTTTTTGTTTGGGTAAAAAACGATTCTTTTATTGAATCACAATAAACAATGCGTTTCCGTTTAATACAAACCGGAAGCACAATTTCGTCAAAACTAGGTCGGGAATTACAGGTTTACGTGTAAACATTATCGTTCCAATAACAGAGCGCACCGATATACTTATACATTCGATATAATTCAGTATTTTTTTTTTTGTTATCAAATGAAAACCCATTGAAAACACTGTAACTAAGAGTTTTAACTTTGCTTAATGTGTCCGATGACATAAGACAGACAGGAGAACAAATTAACTAATGTGATAACCTTATTTGACTTTTCCAAGGCGTTTGATTGAGTGAGTTCTAATCTTCTCTGTGATAAAATGATAAAATTACTACTTATTTTAACTTCTCTAACACAACTAAAAACCTTATTTGTTCATATTTGACCAATCGTATGCAAACCGTATCTTGTAATGGTAGACTTTCTTCGTTCCTTCCTGTTCATACTGGCGTTCCTAAAGGATCAATCCTTGGGGCTTTACTGTTTTTGTTGTCCATTAATGATCTGCCTCCTGTTTTGTCCTTCAGTCAATACTATATCTACGTTGATGATGTTCAGTTATATACATATTTGTTTTCCTTAGAGCATGACTAAGGATGCAATAGCTAAAATGAACATTGAGCTACACTCTTTATATGATTTGGCAATCCGCTCACAGGCAGGCAATGTTTTGTTTTTGCTGTCAGACTGTGGAATAATCTTAAAAGTTATTTGAGGTCTAGAAACGAAAACAGAAAATTACAAGATATTTGTTTTGAAACTTGTACTGAAAAACACTTTTAATATAATAATTTCATTTCTTTTTGCGACAATTTTAATTTATTTTTTAATACATTTTTTAATCTTCTTTAATTTTTTAAGCTATGAATATAAATTTTAAATTCTTGTTTATAAATAAATAAATTTAATGAAATAAATCCTGTACTGTTTATAAGTTTTACTTGATGTACAGTTACTTTATAAATAAATAAAAATCAAATAGCAAATAAACAAAAATGTCGGAAAAGTATCAATATTATGACAAAATTGCATACATGTGTATGGTTCTCCTGTATGTACGTATGTACATATAAGCACCCAATTTCATTTAATTATTCTTTTTTAGAATTGTTAAAATAAAATGTTTATATATATATAATAATAATAATGCAAACCATTAAGGTACAAAGTATTTGTTATTCATAAATTGAAAGTTCTTTGAATTTATGTTCTCAGAGTTAAAAGCTATTATTTTTAAAGATTTAAAAAGTTTGGTGGAAATTTGTAAAGAATTATTACAGTACATATTTATATTAACGGCCAACGGCCTAGAACTAACTCATTGTAAATTTGTCAGATAGGTTTACATTACATTTTCACTCGAAATAAATTGAAATCGGTTCAAAATGTAAATCGGTGTTCTGAAATTCACTTTGAATTTCCGTGTTCTACATTTCCTTATCTTATCCGTCCGCAGTTAGAATATCCATGGAACTTAAGGTTTCACAAATTGACATAGGGTCCAAAAACACTCGATATGAAGTTATAAATCCTTCGTACGTATCACCCTTCAAAATCCATTTGTTTACATTGTTGTATTTGTAATGTGGAAAAATTCAACGAGTAAAATTGACGTGTTTTCACGCATACATAGACACATTTACTGAGTTTTTAGGGGAAATTTCATAAATTAGAGGAGAAATTACACGCACACTAAGAAATACTTTATGAGGCCAGTTTCCGGTTTAGCTTGTAGGCAAACCAATATGGCTACCGAGGATTTATATCTTTACTAGAGTGTTTTTGATAGGGTCCATGAACCTTCTATCTTCTTTGTAACGTCCATAGACTTGATGTCGGCATGATCGCCGCCGCCGTGCAAGGGTGCAAGGTGCAAGGGTACGCGGTGGTGAGGTAGACTTAGAGTGTTCAGTGAGTAACGCGGATTCTACATGCCTACAAAATGTCCATTGAAACTTATGTACATACTATGTGTACCTATCGTTTTTCAGCACAAACTATGACTAAATGACATTTATCTAATTTTAATGTTAGTGGACATCATTCATAATGACTATTTAGGATTTAAAGGTTTAAATACATGTACAACACTTTCTGTCAAAACTCATATTTTTTATCTGAAAACTGTTGCGAGCTTTCAAATAATAAATTTAAATTAAAAATTCTGGAGGTATAAAATTAAATAAATAAATATTATCTAAGCCCCCCTAAAAACATGTCTTAACCGAGTTCTAAATTCTTAAACTACTAAAAACTTGTTGAAGAAACGAGTTACAATCGAATTCTAATTTTTCAATAAATCGAGTCTTAGAGATTAGAACTTTGTCAAGAAATTGGTCGTTAGAGTATCGTATATAACACACTATAGCTACAAGGTAGGGATAATTTCGATTGTCAAAACTTGTTCATATCTCAATGTGCACCTTCTTTGAATAAAAAGTTTTTTTTTTTTAAACTAAAATTGTTGTACCTTTAAATAATTAAAATTAAATTATGTTCGGCAAATTGAAAAATTATATTTTGAAAAAAAAAAATAATAATGGAGTTCTGGAATAAAAAGCCTTAATTTCGGGGAACTATTAAGTATGCGACGGTTTTATCCTATTTTCTCGGGGAAGGCCTTATATTAATACTTGTTTCTTTCTTACTAACATATGTACATACATATATATGTATGTTATGTACATATACATATGTAGTAATGCTGTGTTCTTTTATTTTTTCGAAATTGAATTGATTCGAAAAATAAATATAAATGTCAATGCCAATTTTCCACAATATTACTTTATTTCAATAATTTATTTTATTCAGATTAAGACCACAAGAAATTGCATCGAATAATTACTTCTTTTGCTCTCCGAAGTAGTTTAAATAATGAAGGTGCAAAATAAAGCTTAAATGCAATTTGTTTTAGACTTTAAGGTCTGGAGCGGTGTTCATGTGGAACTATGTAATTAAATATATATTTTTTTGAAAAACATGCATGGTTAATTTTAAATTGCAATTAAAAACAAAAAAGGAAAAACATAGAAATCCATCATGTTTTTATTGAATAAAATAAAGTTAACGAACTTGAAATAAAATTTGTTGTCCAATGCATGCAATAAATAAAAAATTGAGTATCCCAAAAGATATTTTCAATTAATTTTGTATATTATTTTAATCGTCAATGTTTGAAAAGCATATTCTAAACGAAAAGAAAGAAAACATTTTTGTTCCTTAATTCAAGTTTGAAATGTGTTATGTTAGTCGGCTTGGAATACAATATACCAAATAGGTACAAAAATTGTTAGTTCATCAAATTCTACTCATTCGTACAACTTACATATATAATTTTCTTTAAATTTTCGTGTAAAAAAGAGTTGTTTATAAAGGGTGTTTTCTTAGAAGTATGCTTATGGCAAGTGGCCGAAAGGGCCCAATTATTGACTACTTTTTACCGCAACGAATGTTTTCTTCCAAAACGTCAAATGCAAAAACACTCCATTACCAAGACCGGAATCTCAGACTGACATTTCGGTTTGCCTACAAGCTAGAAAGCACTAAATGTGAGAAAGTGTGCGTGAAATGATGCAAAAAACCAAACACATTTTCACATTTAGTGTTTCGGCCCATCAAAACGCTTCATTACAGTAATCAGCCCCATCTAAATGCTTCATTTTGAATGTTTCATGGCCTCGTTCAAAAACTAAACAATCCTAACCAACAGAGTCTGAAGTGGTGACATGGTCTTAAATTGGAAGATTTGTATAGCTTTTTAATTTCCATCCAAATAAATGTTGTAAATGTATATTAAATAAAATAAAATTGACCAAATACATATTATTTAATGATTTATTAGTTTATTATTATTTATTTTGTTTACTTAAATAATTTGCGAACGCAACATGCGCTGCAACCGGTTAAGTATAGTTATTGCAAATGGACAAAAGTGTAACTCAATACTTTGTAAAACAACAAAACAGACAATTTTTTCAGGTGTAGTTTGTTTAGAGCATTTTCTTGGCGACGTTAGAAGTTCAGGTGGAAACAATAGGCGGATGCCTCCGTATTTTTTTGTACAGACAATGCTACGAGAAGCATACTTGTGAAGTTCCATTGCCAACTTTAGCTAGTTCAGATTCCTCAATTAGATTAGTATTTTCATCATTTAAGCAGTTCGGTAGTTGCAAGACCAAATTTTAGTTTTGTTTGTTGCAGAAATATTCCTGAAAATTTCTTTTTAAGGGACTATGTTAGAGTTGGAATTTTGTTTGTAGTTAGATTTTGGAATACAAATTTGAGGGAACCATGTTTTAAAAATAAGCTGCTTTGTGTAAAGCATCTTTAAGGAATAGAAATAGTCAATATGGTTACACACAATACCAACTAAATGAGTGCAATAAATAGATTTAAGTAACTTTTTTATCCCAGTATGGGGAAACCGAACACCCAATAGAAAAAAACCGATATACGCGTTAAAATCCATACTTCCTGACTAAATAATGTTATCTTCTATGTTTACGCATAAAATTACGAATTTTGTAGCGTATGAAAATTTCTAGACATTTTACAATCTGAAAAATTAATTATGCTATGAAATAATTGGCTGCTTTAATGCTAATTTTTTTTTTCTAAAAAGTTGATGAAGGTTAGCCGAAGCGGAAATTTCTTTAATGAACATATTTAAAATATTATCGGCTTTCTCAAAAATATTTTTCTACGCTAACCTCTGCTTTATATCTGAAAACTATTGTTTATGTATATTTTCTTCTATGTTCTGCATTTATAAAATGTAATCTACGGTAGTATTTATTATATTACGAAAAACAAAAACATATACGTAAAACTCATTAATTTTTTTTTTATTATTAGCAGCATTTTTACTAAACATACTTTTCAAACAATAATAAGTAAACTTGAACTTTGGTAACTAAACATTTTTAAGGAATGAATGAAAATTATATTTTGCGTTAAACTGTGGAAATTCACTAAAAAAAACTTCTGTACGTCAACAATAAACATTTATGACGATTACATGTTCTATTGAATTAGTTGTGCATGAATTCAGAACGATTTTAAGACGTTTTCATTTTGTGATATATGTCAAAATTTACATTTTATTTGCTCTGCATTTATTCAACAGGTTCGCTATAATCGTTCTGATTACTTTTTTAAAACATTTGTGTTCCTTTGATGCATAGTTTTTTTTTGATAGCAAATACATGTATGCTTAAATCAATCAAGAATGTTATGGATAAGATATTTTTCGATTATAACTCTTTTTTTTTTAAAATATACAAACTATAAATATACTTGGATTAATTTAATTGATACAGATTTTAATTACTTGCACACAAAATATTTGGGCCGTTCGTTAACGAAAATTTATTAGAATTCAATACAAAAATTGCACTCGCACCCTTAAATTGATGGTTCTTCGAACGCACCTTTGATACAAAAATCCGGGGATTATTATGAAATTTAAAGAATTGCGTAGTGATTACTGTAAATTAGTGAATTAATTATAATAAACTGATGTTGAACATGCTTTTTTCAAGACAAAAAGGTACATTGGTTCACTATCCACAAAATGCCTGCAAAATTAAAGCTTAAAACTGACTTTTTCATCGAAAAAAGTAAAAAGAAAAACCTGAAAATAACTTATTAACCCCTCCATTTTGTTTTTGCTTTGCAAAGTGCCGCTAGCCCACGGCATCGTTTTTTTTTTTGTTTGTGCTCACATCTATTCATGGACTAATTGTCAAAATTACAAATACAACAATGTAAACAAACGGGTTTTGGAGAGTGAAACGTACGAAAGATTCCGGTCTTGGTAATAGAGTGTTTTTAGTCAAATGTCTTGGGCTAATCTCTATCGACAAGCATAATGCCACAAAAAAGTCCCACAATCCTAGAGGCGACGACGCCACAGACCTACGATGCAAGATAACGCGCTCACCAAAATTTGTCTTCCATAAATTCAATAAAATCCACATAGCCTCCCGGTGAATTGCCATATAGAATATGGTGCGGATTACTGGAATGCCTTCTGATGGGTGATGAATGCAGGCAAGGCGGTGTATTTTTATTAACTTCCCATAGGAAGTTATTGTAATCTGTCCAATCGGTCGAATTGAAAATTTTGAAATTTCACGGTGCCTAGAATCTGAATAAAAGATTTTTCGAGAGGTTTCTTTGCGTGCTTGTGCTTTTTTCGTCGTCAATATCTCAAGAACCAGTAGAGATATCGACTTCAAATAAATGTCGTTGTACAATACTAATGCAGAAATTACTCTCAAAAAAATTGAGTGGGTGGTTTTTTTACCATAGCAATTTAAAAAAAAAGAACATTTTGGTTAACCCAAAATATTTCACGAACCAATAATGCTATCGATTTAAATTAAATTTGAAATTGTAAATATAATGTGACGTGATACTAAACAAATAAAATTCCAAAAAAAAAAACATTACTAAAAGTTGGTAAAAATTGATTTTCGACTTAAATTTTGTTTTTAAATTATAAATTTTGGCTTCAAACTAATTTCATCTTATAAAAAATACAGTTTTCGACATTAAGTACATTTTTTATAAAAAAAAACAACACTTAATTTTTTTATAAAAATTAAAATCTACAAAAATTAGTTCGCAAAATTGAATAAATAAAGGTATTCACTATAAAATGATTTCAATCTGTGCTAAATTTGTTTGTTAACGTAATAGAATACAAATAGTCTAAGAAAAATCCAATCTTTTTTTGTATATACAAGAAATACAAATTTTCAAGAAATGCTACTAAAATTGGTAAAAATTGAAACTAAAGATCTTGTTAACAAAAATAGATTTTGAAATCAAACTATTTTATTATATGCAAAATTCTGTTGGTAATTTGTAGTTACTTTTTAGAAAAATTCAACTGACAACTTTTTTAACCAAACACGAAAACCTATAAAAACAACAACAAACTGCTAAGAAATGGTTTTCGCCTCAAGTATCTATAAGGAGAACAAAGAAAGGTATTGACTTCAAATTATGTATCTTACACTGAATATTGTTATGAATATTTTGTTAAAGTTTTAAGCAAGACAAATCGACAGACGGGATGGGAAATTATCACTGTGGGTATCATCCCAGTCTCTTTTTATTGATTTTATTTGATTCTAGAATCAAGTGACAGATTGTTGCGTTGCAGTAATGAGTGATTTTAAACTATTCTGTAAGAGTGTAAGCTATGAGACCAGCTGATATGAATCATAATAATTCATACGCAGTATAACCCCCATCAGGCTAAACGCTGAACTAAATAATTTTGTGGCCATGGTCACTGGATCACAGAGTGATTATGATTACATAAGTGATGGCATGTGCCATCATCGGCACAATTGTGACAGTTAGCGGAAATACTCGTAATATCAACAGTTAAATTGAAACGCGCGCCGCACTGCCGCGCCGTTCTCACTTAAAGTATATTGTTAAGCATATTATTCGGCTGGACATAATGGTTATATGCCGTTACTTTAAAGCAAACACGTAACATATAACATATACTTTTAAGATTATGCGTTCGTAGGTATAATATAAAAACAAAAAAGTATAAAGAGGAATAATAAATGCGTGTTCCGTTGAGTCAACATTTAATTACCTTGTCGCTCAGAAAAAAAAAAAAACAAAATAACTCGAAACTAATTTTCGGCTTCAATAGTTTGTGGTTTTATAAAAATACATGCATAGCTTCAAGACGTCGTCGTCACTCGCCAAGTCGTTAGTTTTTAGGTATCAAAATATGTAATAATTGCCCAGTCAAAAAGTAGTACCTTTCGTGTGGCCAATAGCAAAAGTCAAACAATTACCGCACACAACAATATTTGCTAATATTATTCACATTGCGTCACGCAACAACAAAAAGTTTGATAATATAACAAGTTTGACTCCAATAAACCGGACTGCGTTTGTGAATCATTTTGATACCTCTGCAGGTGCCTGTATACATATAAGAAAAGCTTATAATAATTAGAGATGGTTGTTATAAAAATAAAATTGAAGTAAGGTAGGTCGCAGGTACTTTATAGACCTACCCAAAACAAGTAAAGCACGAACTTCTATATGATTGAAAGCTATAATTATTGAAGGTGCCTTATATTTTAGTTAAGGTCAGGTTGAGAAACAACATATTAATATCTGTAAAAATAGATTATAAATGTATTTATTGCTGTAATAAGAGTATTAAATAACCTTAGATGGACATAGAGTTCTTTCTTGATAAGTTATAAGAGGTAATGCATTCAAGCTAATCGTAAAAAGAGCCACACTGATAACTTCCCATCCCGTCTGTCAATTTGTCTTTCTTAAAACTTTAACAAAATATTCATAACAATATTTTTTGTGAGATAAATAATTTGAAGTCAATATCTTTCTTTGTTCTCCTCATACTTAAGTCGAAAACCATTTCTTATCAGTTTTTTTTTTGTTTTTGTAGGATTTCGTGTTTTTTTAAAAGTTGTCAATTGAGTTTTTTTAACTTACTTAAGGTGGCGCTACAGTCCTGCGTGAACTAGGGCCTCACCCAACAAACTTCTCCATCTAGCTCGGTCCCTAGCTAGATGTCTCCAGTTTCGCGCTCCGAGTTGGGTGACGTCACCTTCCACATGTGCGCCCCACCTGATCTGCGGTCTTCCTCTATTGCGCTGTCCTGTGGGTGGTGTGAATTCGAAGACTTTCCGGGCCGGAGCATTAGTGTCCATGCGCTATACGTGACCCAGCCATCTTAGTCGTTGGACTTTTACCCTTCTGGCTAAGTCTACGTCGCTGTACAGCCCGTACAGCTCGTCGTTCCATCTTCTCCTCCACTCCCCTTCGATGCATACGGGACCATAGATCACACGAAGAATCTTTCTCTCGAAACGACCCAAGGTGCTTTCATCCGCTTTTGTCATAGTCCATGCTTCTGCACCGTATAGCAGGACGGGGATGATAAGGGTCTTATATAGCGACACTTTGGTCCTTTGAGAGAGGATTTTTCAGCTCAATTGGTTTCTTAACCCAAAGAAACAGCGGTTAGCAAGAGTTATTCTTCGTTTGATCTCAGCGCTGGTGTTGTTTTCTGCGTTTACAGCGGAGCCTAGGTAGACGAAGTCCTTGACTACCTCAAAGTTACGTCTGTCGATGGTGACGTTTTGACCAAGACGTCGGTGTTGTAGGTCCTTTCTTGATAACAGCATGTACTTTGTTTTGCCCTCATTAACCGTTAAACCCATTTTTGCCGCCTCTGCTTCAATACTCACAAAAGCCCCATTGACATCACGCTGAGTTCTTCTGATTATGTCAATGTCATCAGCATATGCTAGTAATTGGACAGACTTTTGAAAGATAGTGCCTCTAGTGTTGACGTGTGAGCTTTGCCCTATTCTTTCAAGTACGATGTTAAAAAAATTACGTGACAGCGCATCAGCTTGTCTAAAACCTTTTTTGACATCGAAAGGTTCTGTTAAGTTGTTTCCAACCTTTATATTGCAGCGTGAATTCTCCATGGTCATCCTGCACAAACGGACGAGTTTGGCAGGGATGCCAAAACTAGACATGGCTCTATACAGTTCGTCCCTGTAGATACTGTCATATGCGGCCTTGAAATCGATGAAAAGATGGCGATTTGGTGTTCTTGTGTTTTTTCCAGGATCTGCCGTAATGTGAATATTTGATCGACTGTGGACTTTCCTGGTCTAAAACCACACTGATAAGGACCGATCAGGTTGTTGACGATGGGCTTTAGACGTTCACATATTACGGCAGAGAAGATTTTATAAGCGATGTTAAGTAGACTGATTCCTCTATAATTGGTGCAGTTTAGAGGGTCTCCTTTTTTCAGGATCGGGCAAACAATACTGAGGTTCCATTCATCGGGCATGCTTTCTTCCGACCATATCTTACAGATAAGTTGGTGCATGCTCCTAACCAACTCATCTCCAGCTGCTTTAAAGAGCTCGGTATTCAAGCCATCTGCTCCAGCGGCTTTATTAGACTTAAGCTTAGATATGGCAATCTTTACTTCGTCTAAGTCGGGAGGACGGGATTGTTGGCTTTCGTCGTCTATGTTGAATGGATCATCCTGCTTGACAGCGGAATTCGGTTCGTCGTCGCCGTTATACAGTCTGCAGAAGTGGTCCTTCCATATCCTCAGCATTGACTGCGGGTCCACTATGATGTTTCCACTTTCGTCTTTGCAGCCTTCGGTTCTAGGTTTATGTACCTGTGAATTTCGTTTCACCTGTTCATAAAACTTTCGAACTTCATTCCTGCTTTTAAACCTCTCAACATCTTCGACCGCACGCTTCTCATGCCCTCTCTTTTTCCTTCTGAGAAGTCGGTGTTCCTCTCGCCTCTTCTGCTCATAGAGCTCATGAGCCGCTCTCGTCCTTTTATGCAGCACCGCTTTGCGTGCCTGTTGTTTGGCTGCATTTGCCTGCCGACATTCCTCATCAAACCAGGGGTTTCTTGGTGGTGGTTGCTTGAAACCCAGCACGTCAGAGGCGGCTTCTCTGAGTGCGTCTTGGCAATGTTGCCATTGGTTTTCTATACATTGTGTTGGCGGCACAGAACTTCGAGAAAGGTTACTTGTAACTCGGTCGGAGAAGGAGTTGGTGATCTCTTACGTTTGTAGCCGTTCGACGTTGTACCTTCTCCTAGCATCTCCCTGTTTTGCCTTGGGCCTGGAAACCCGAAGTGCTACCTTGGCTACAACAAGGTAGTGGTCCGAGTCGATGTTAGCTCCTCGGAAAGTTCGGACATCCATGATGCTGGAAGCGTGTCTGGCGTCGATTGCAATATGGTCAATCTGGTTGACGGTAGATTGATCTGGAGATCTCCAAGTTCCTTTGTGGATGTTGAGGTATGGAAAACGCGTACCGGCTACCATGACGTTTCGCCCCGCAGCAAAATCTATGAGCCTGAATCCGTTGTCGGAAGTGTTGTCGTGCAGGCTGTGTTTCCCGATTATTCCACCAAAGATGTCTTCCCTTCCTAGCTTGGCATTAAAATCGCCCAGGACAATTTTAATATCGTAGCTAGGACACTGCTCGTATGTTTTGTCTAAAAGCTCGAAGAACATATCTTTGGTGTTGTCATCCTTCTCATCTGTGGAGGCGTGTGCGCATATCAGGCTAATGTTGCCGAATTTAGCCTTGATGCGGATGGTCATGAGGAGCTCGTTGATGCACCTATAGCTCAAGACTTGTTGCCTAAGTCTGGCTCCAATGACAAAGCCGCATCCAAATAAGCACTGTTGGTTTTCTTGGTAGCAGTCACCATAGTAAATATCGCAGTTTTTCATCCTCTTTTTGCCCGGCCCATCCCATCGTATTTCCTGGATGGCGGTGATGTCTGCTTTATAGCAGTCTAGGGCCTCCGCTAATTCTTCGGCTGCACATGGTCTGTTAAGGGACCTAACATTCCACGTACAGATCCGAAGTTCGTTGTCCTTATTTCATTTGCTTGGGTTGTCAACAGTGAATCCGTCCGTATCCGAGGCTTGTTGGTGCTTCGCAACTATGAGATTTTTAAGTGGTCAGGAAGTCACCCTGACGGCACAACCCCCAACCTGGAGGGCCAGATCCTTAGTATAACTCCAAGGATGGGGAGCCGGATAAACCGCTCCTTATAGGCCTGGGCTCCGAATAAGTCGTAGAAGCCCTATAAGGTGTTCACTTAGTAGTTCAGCCTTACTGGAACTGTAGACGCCACCGTTGATTCCATCTCGGGAATTCCTCCGCTACCGTCTGGATAAGGAGAGGTGCCTTAGTGGACGCACCTCTCCCCCCTCTCTCGTTTGCTGCCCCCAACAACTTTCCACTGGGGTTGGAACCCAATCTCCAGTTGAGGTACTAGGCACCAGATGTTCACCACGGGGAGGTGAGAGTAGGAGTTGATAGACAGAGGTTGGTTTTGAGAAAAACCTGTGGACGCTTGTGTCCTCTTGAATGCACATGTCTACCATTTGAACATTTGAGTTTTTTTTAAAGGTTTACTAAAAATTACCAACATATTTTGTATATGATTTAATAGTTTTATTTCAAAATCTATTTTTGTTAACGAGATTTTTAGTCGAAACCCAATTTTAGTAACATTTCATGAAAATTTGTTTTCTTATATAAACAAATACAGATTGGATTTTTCTAAGAACAATATCTTACGTTAACAACAAAATTTAGCACAGAATGAAATCATTTTAAAGTCAATAGCATCATTTATTCACGAGATATAGAATCTAACTGAATGTCAAAAATAATATTTTCTATAAGATAAAACTAGTTTGAAAACAATATTTTTAATTCTTAATTTGAATCTAAAATACATTTTACCAAGTTTTAGTAATGTTTCTTATATATTTTTAATTTTTTGTAAAAAAAACTGTTAGATTAGTTTTTTCTCTAAATTTTACCAGATGTGAAAAACGTTATTCTTCGTTGCATAAAATTATTTTGGAAATACAATCATTTTTTGTTCTAAAATATTCGAGGTGACGAATAATTTTTTTTTTCAGTTTTTTCGATTTATAAATTGATAAATTTTCAAAATAATGCAAATTTTGTTTCACATCACATTATATAATACAAAATTTAATTGAAGTCAATAAATCTACTGGTTT
The DNA here is from genome assembly GCA_920104205.1 of Eupeodes latifasciatus. Taxonomy (NCBI): domain Eukaryota; kingdom Metazoa; phylum Arthropoda; class Insecta; order Diptera; family Syrphidae; genus Eupeodes; species Eupeodes latifasciatus. Next base: position 172,298,063 of record OV049924.1, on the reverse strand, counting down.
TTGATATATTAACGATGACAAAAACTTCCCAAACGACGAACGAACGTACATACGTAGGTACACACGCACGCACAGACATCTCTCTAAAAATATTTGATTTAGATTCTAGAAACCTTGTAATTTCAAAATCTACAAATCAGACCGATTACAATAACTTCCTATTTGAAGTTAAAAAAAACACGCAATATAACACTAAAATTCACTTTTAGAACTTCTAGAACATAGAACCCTTATTTACTATAGAATTGACCACCGCAATTTTTGCCATTGTCCAACTATTTTCATCTGTAAGAGCAGTGAAATTGGGTAAAGTTTGAATAGACCAATTATTGCATCTAAATGTCTATACTGCACTTACCTTTCACTTTTATTTAAACATTCAAATACATTTTTGCGCATAGACTGTTATCATAGTGCTATTTATTTTTGTTATGGCATTTTGCAATGTTTAAGTATCTTTTAATACACTTCTTTTTTTTCATTCAATTCAACAGTCTTATATATGTATGTGCATATATATGGAGGTAAAGTCTATGATAATATTCATGTATGATAATTTATTATCAACTTTCGCCACGTTATGCTAATTTTTGTGAACCCGAATTCGATTGGCACTCAATCGACACGGGTATCATTGGCGACACACTTACATTATACATAAAACATAAATATCTATAACTTATGCGCCGATAACGAAAGAATCACAATGAATTTTAGTGAATTTAAGTTTACACTCCCAGCATAAATATTGCATTGTATTAAGAAAGTTAGAATTAGAAAAGAGATTATACGTCCATATAATGTAGGTAGGTATAATATCGATAGCTTCCTCTTTCTGTTTTTTTTTTCTTTTCTTAAAATGATTTAGATAAAATGTTAAAAAAAAACATCCAAAGTCTTCATGTATAAATTATCCACTTGATTCCTCCACCATAAGACATTTATCACAGAAATAAAAGCCTGCATCGGAAAAGAATTATAGTTACCATCTGTTGTTGAAAATAAAAACAAAAATTCTTTAAACCAAACAACACAAACAAAAAACTTCTTGAATAGTTAATTAATTAAATGAAAGTTTCTATTAAACATGATCAATGTTTCCGTATAGTATAATTATATTTAAAAAAAACATAGACTTCAATATGATACAATTTCAAATAAAAATGTCGTATTACGAAGATATCATCAACCCAAAATAGGCTCCTCTAAATAGTTCCTGATCAAAAAATAATTACCTATAACGAAAATATAAAGACAAAGATCAGTGAGCTTTTAGAATAGTCAAACACGAAAAATGACCTTTAAAATAAATATGACAATCTTTAAAATATTATAAAGACTACAGCAAAAATCTCAACAATGAGCACAAAGACTTCCAAAGAAAAAAATAACCGACGAAACCAAAGTTCTTATTTCTTGAAGAGAAATCTTAGGAACAAATCCAGATCTACTTAAGAAGAATAGAGCTTAGTAAACTCAAACTCGTGAATTAAATTAATGTTTAAAGAAAGATTAATGCACCGGAAATGACGGAATATCATCATAAATGTTAATTTATGGGAAAAACTTCCTTTCGTACATTTTAACAAACATATTTAATGAAATACTAGAAACAAAACAAACCACTGAGCAATGTTAAGAAACAACGATAGCATTAATACACAAAAAAGGAAGGAGGGACGATATCAATAACTATAGAGACCAATAAGAAATATATCGACAATTTACAAGCTTTTCTCTCCAAAAAGCTTTACAGGACTATCAAAGAAGACTTAAATACCAACCAACCAAGAGAACAAGCTGGATTTATAGAAGGATTCGCAACAACAAATCACTTGCAGACAAAGAATCAGCTTATAGAAAAATGCAACAAACTTAGACTACCGGTTTATTTCTTATTTATTGACTTAAGTAAAGCTTTTGACTCTGTTGAACACGAAATGGGATGATCCTCCCTGAAAAATCAGAGTAGAGACGATTAAAAATATATATAAAACTAACACAGAACAAATAAAAACAGATAATATAGGACGCACATTTAATATTACAAGAGGAGTTAGACAAGGAGATTCGCTTTCATCATCTTTATTTAGTTCAGTTTTGGAAGACATATTCCAACAAAATGGCTGTGGATAAGTTCTTAAGAATTTAAGATTTACAGACGATATAGTTCTTATTTCTACAAAATCTACACACATTCAAGACATGTTGACGGAATTAACTACCTTGTGTAAAAATTATGGACTCCAAATAAACAAATCGAAAACTAAAGTCATAACATGACAAATCACACAGCGTTGGACAATGAAAAAATTACGTAGGTACGTAGAAGATTACATATACCTATTTGGGACACCTAAAATCATTAAGGACAAAGAAAATAAAAAAAATTAACGGACGCATCACAAAAACATAGTTGAAAACAATTTAGAGCCTTAAACATATTTTACAATGTTATGACCAAAGAATGAAAAATATATTCTACCGATCTTTACTTACGGACTACAAACAATGAGCTTGACTGCAAAAACACTTGACCAGGGCCCTATTTCATAAACATTGACAGGTGACAATTCTACAAATTTGTCACACTTATGTGACAAGTTTTCATTGCATAACGTATTGACAGGTGACATATTTGTCAGTTAAATAGAACGACAATTTTGTCATTGTCAAAGTATGACAATTTTGTCGTGAGCATTATCATCATCCATCATTTGAAATGGTGCATGTTCACTTTCCAAACAATTTTTCAAGTTATCCAGTACTGTACAAGTATACAAGTCAAAATAACCTTGCATGTAGTTGCTGGTGACAATCTCAAATAGTTAAGGCAAGGAAATTTTTCCTTCAGAATGCCCAATGCATTTTCTACAAGCCTCCTTGTTTTCTTATGAGCCCTCAAAAATCTTAATAATGCTTCAGATTGTTCAACTTGGGGTGGAATAACTGGTGTTATCAGCCAACTTTTTCGCCCATAACCGCTGTCTCCTAAAATTATAGCATTTGGAAATGGCCTCCATCTATTTTCCCAGCGTCGTGCGAATGAGCTATTCCTTAAAACCCGTGAACGGATCCAGGCCAGCGTGCAGAAACATAAAAAAAACTCCAAATTTGGGCCGCATACAAACATGGAATTAATTGAGCGGTCACCATTTCTATCAACAAATGCTGACTCATTATCAGTTGGTGCATCAATTCTTATTAATGACCCATCAACAATGCCAGCAAACGTGTAGGTGGCATGGAACTTTTTTGTGTTGAGATTTTTTCTTTTTTTCTCTTGCATGGAACTTTTTTGTGTTGAGATTTTTTCTTTTTTTCTCTTGTACGAACAGGGGGAAATATTTGGAAATGAGGTAGGTAGGATTTTTAGTTCTGCGATATCTTGAGTTAAATTTTCATTGAATGCAACAATGAAAGTGATGTTAGTTAGTGCGCAAGAGATAACTTAGGACAGTTGTGATGGATGTTTTTTTGAGATTATTTTAAGAATGTTTTGTGGTTAAAGAATGGCAAATAGTAGTACATATTTGTTTGCAAGATCAGATTACATTTTCTTGCTCCTGGTAATGCGCCCCCAGAATTCTGCGCCCTGTGCATTTGCACATCTTGCACATATGCTTTGTCCGGCCCTGAACATACGACTAAGTCAAAAGGTACCAAATGAAGATATTCGCAATACAATCGGAATTATTGACGTCAAAAGTCAAAAAAGAACAAGAAGGCTGAAAAGGAGCTGGGCAGGTCATGTATCAAGACTTCAGGACCAAAAATGACACCGAAATGGAGATCAGAGAACAAGAGACCAGCAGGACGACCCAATAAAAGATGGAGTTACGATCTATCACAAATAAAGAAACACATGGATAGCCTTGGGGGAGGCTTAAGCCAATAACCAACATTATTAACTTTTGAAATTTTCCCAAATTATTAAATTTGTAAATTTCAGTTTTAGATTTATAATTGCATAATTTTAATACTGTGTGTTTTTAAATTTTAACAAAAAATATTTTTTTTTTCTTTTAACGTTTTAAATCATACCTATAATTAATAATAATAATCGACAAGCTGAGGTAATAAAAGCTTATAATAATGATAATAATAAATCGCCAGAGTGATACAGAAGTTGAAAAGTCTATTTTAGATTTTGGTTTTGGTTTCTGAGTTTTTTCACCTAAGAATTAAAAACTTTTCAGTCTCTTAAGCCGAATTTAATTAATTTATATTCGATCATCTTTTCTCTAAAAAGTAACATGGTCACCATAGAAACATAACCATTCACAAAACACTCTTAACTTATTGGGTGCACAAATAAATTATTATAATTAACTTCGGATATATGTACATATGTATGTAGGTAATAGGTATGTATGTAATGGATCTACTAAAGTGTGTCTTTAATGAATTGTAATGAAGCACACCCCATCAACATATGAGGGGTGTTGTATGGACTGTTTAGTTTTATTTTCAATATACATATGTACATAAGATTGTCTCAATGCCGATGAATAATTCAATAGTTAGAGATTTTATATGCTTTGAATTAACTAAAATCGATGCATTTTCATTGAGTATTGGAACTCTGTTGCAAAACTTTTATAAATTAAAGCTACAGGATTTTATTTCTCAAAACGAAAATTTTATATTCAGCTAGGTTCCCAAAATCGACTGATATGAAATATAAATCTAAATTAGATTTTATCATATATGACCGATAAAATGACTTTTTAAAATCACTTCAAGTGAAACTAAAGCAGTCAATTAACAATTTTGTTGATTGTCATAATTGATATAATTTTTGAAGTTCTTATTTGTTATGTGCTTTTCAATAAAATATATGTACCTATGTAAATACAATTATTATGTTATTGTATTGATGCACATGACAAGTAGCTGCAAATTTCCAAATATCGTATGGGAAAGGCTCTGCTGTCGAAGTTTTGTTTTTGAATGTGTCTTGAAAGTGTTATTTAAATTGTTATTTAAGAAGTTAAGGTTTAATTCCTTTAAATTCAAATTACATCAACTTAATTAAAATCACTTGAAGATCCCAAATATCGAAGTTTAGAACATTTAAGTTAAGTTTTGAGTTCAAAAAAAATTAAATCTATATATATAAAAGTGGTCTTGAAATCTCCAATTTATATTTTGAATCAATTTAATTTCATTTTGAGTGAAAGTTAAATTAAGAACCCAGTTGTAAATTAAATTTTATGTCACAGCCTATTTAAAACAAGATAATAAGTCATTAAAATATTGTGCATTTATTGGTTCTTGAGGTCCTTTAATACTTTGTATTTTGTCGTTTAAGCTTTTCAAGTGGGTTGTCATTTCGGTAACCAACTTTTTGGTGATCTCTGAAGTAGTTTTCAAACAAATGTGTGTCCATCGTTTCTTTAATTAATACCAAACTTCTAAAACGAACGTGCTAGTCTAAACCATCACGCTCCCGCAACCATGTTTCATGGTTCGGTTTTCTCCCGACATTAAATTCGAAATTGTTAACTGTTCCCCATGCACCTCCTTTACCCAAATCGATTAAGTGATGATATTTTCGACAAAAAATTGAGGGTACTTTAGGGTGATTTCTTTGTAAACCTCTTTTAGCTTTGTCTTTCTATTTCTCAAGCCATCTTCCCAAAGTTTCCAAAGATATAAACTTCAGGCCCATAGCCAAGCTTTCTTCAATTCCTCTCGAAAACCTTGTCTGCGACTCTCTGCTTATGGTTTGTAGACCTTTATTTTCTTTACAACAACATGGTTTTAAAAAAGGCAGATCTACTTCAACTAAACTACAAAATTTCGTAGAACTCAGCAACATTAAGTTCTAAGAAATTTTTCGAGCAGTGCCAATTCATAACATTCAACCGAGAGTAATCACATCTTCCGTCACCATGAAGCACGATGTAACCATTAATTCTGTCTGTTCTATTCGCATCCTAGTAATAATTTGCAGTACTCAGTTAAGTTTTCGAGCCCCTTGGTTTTATCAAACGTTAATCTAGTGACATAGGGGTTCGACTCCGCAGTCTTTCTTGGTATGATAATCTATTCTTACAACCTAATGAAGATCATTTAAAACATATTAATCGTTGACGGTGATCCCTCAAAAAACTCCGCGAAGTCTATGATATCCTCTTCCTGCAACAGCATTAAGCAGGGAGCATAGACTTACCATTTCTTTTAGAAAAGATTTCTATTTATGCTAATCAACGGAACTTAAGACATACATACATACATCTCTCATAGGGGGCATAGGGGTTCGACTCCGCAGTCTTTCTTGGTATGATAATCTATTCTTACAACCTAATGAAGATCATTTAAAACATATTAATCGTTGACGGTGATCCCTCAAAAAACTCCGCGAAGTCTATGATATCCTCTTCCTGCAACAGCATTAAGCAGGGAGCATAGACTTACCATTTCTTTTAGAAAAGATTTCTATTTATGCTAATCAACGGAACTTAAGACATACATACATACATCTCTCTCGCCTTCCTCATTAACTCATCATAAATAACGACCTTTTTGAAATTATCTCAAGAATGCTGTTCTTTAATCATTGCTCTACAGTTGTAAGCCGACCCATTTTCAGAACAGACTAAAATCGGTATTCAAATATTTGAATTATTTAAAAATATTTAAAACTTGTTTTCAAATTAACAATACATACATGTAAACAATGAGAAGTATTTCTGTAATAAAATTGATTTCCTTCCATTGTGGATGAATAGGAACATTTTGCGAGTTCAATGTTTGCAGTCTTTATGTTTTAAATGTTAAATAAAGTTGTTTAACAAAAAAAAATGTAAAGTCAATTTCATTGTAATATGTATATATCGATCTTATGAGTTCATTAACACAACCTGGCTAATATTACAATAAAATATTTTACTTTTTGGCAGCCATCAACCAATACGCGGGTTAAAATCATTCCATGTCTCGTTAAATAAAATATTTAAGGTCATGATTTAAGGCTTCTACGTGATAGTTTTAAATTTATTTTAAAGACGTTCTCTTGTATAAAAAACAATCAATCAACCAATAATTTATTATACAAAATGTTGAACACAACACAAAAACAAAATGACACATTGAATTACTCTTTGACGGTTTTGTTTTGTTTATTATTTGTCGACTCAAAGGAAAAACAAACTAAAATGCAACTACTTGCATTTCAATTTTATATACACGTGACGGTTGCGGCAGAAACGCTATATTTACTATATTTTGTTTTGTTTTGATTCTAATTTGGAACTTTCTACTGTCGGAAAAAGAGTGAAACGGACTTATATTAGTATGTCAAATGTGCAATATGCACCTGTTTGACCAGGAAGTAGCCTTATTATAAAGACAGTTTAAAAAAATCGCTTTTTAAGCTTTATTTTGCATAACAATGCAACAAATCTCATCAAAACATGCAACGAAATTTTTCAAAAGAAAAACGGAAGCTTTGTATCTATATACGAGTATACATCATACGTCTTGAAAATAAACCCAAAGTTGTCATTATGGAATATTTTATAGATATTAGGTGTGTTAGATTACGTGAATTTGGCTGAAAATTTGTGGAAATGTTCACAATTTTTGCTTTGAAAAATTGTATACGAATTAAAGTGAGTATTAAATACTTACAGATATTATTTTTACCAAATAAGGGTATCATTAATTGTAAGTGCAAATCTACTTTGTTATACAGGGTTCCCCGCAGTCCTTTCCTTTCTTTAATTGATTCTGGACTTAAAATTAATAGTTAGGTGTTCCTATTTTTCGCACACCATTTTTTGTTAACTTGTTACAAAACAATTTTCCCGCATTTTATCATTAAACCATTTTTGTCGGTAACACATATAAACTGACTGTGCTGATATTTGCCTTAAACAGTCTTCAGCTTTAGCTGTTAATGGTTTTTAATCTTATAAAGTAACAGTAACTATGTCTTAGCATTATCTTAACCTACTACACTACATTTAGTTTAGGCCAAAGAAAGTTGTAGCTGTTAAGTTTAGTCGTGTATACCAGTGTCGTATAGATAGGATGGATCTAGTTCGCTCGTTTGTTAAAGTTTTAATAATTCAAAAGTACCAATGCTTCATTGAATTTATATGTATGCCATTAACAAATTATATTTTGTAATTATACGCATTAATTTGAATATTATTATTAATATACATACATAGTAACGATCAATTTCTTGACGAAGTTCTAAAATAAATTAAAAACTCGATCTAGTCATTCTCGGTTTATCATTGGAACTTCATTTTGAAAATATTTTGAACTCGAGCATTTCTTCACATCCAATCATGTCTGTAGGTCTCGGTTTAAAATCATTTTTGAGTTCTAGGAATTTTAGATCACGGTTGAATAGAACTGAGTTCTAGCGTGTTTTTTTCTGTCTCGAAATTCTGACATTTTAAGAAAAAAATCTGTCAGTTTTCGTTGGAGCGGACATTTGTTTTAGGATTTAGTTTAGATATTCTCACTTTTTTCTAAATAGAAATTGTGTTTTCGTGTTTCAATGGTATTCGTTTAAGATTAGTGTTTTTTGTTGTAATTATTCTTTTTTGATAAATGTTGCGTGTTGCACTGAACATCTTTACTTGAATAAAGATCAAAAGAAATTGGTTTTGCCTTCATTTCATGCACTTTTTCTTTGAAACTCAAATGACTAAGTCAGATATTAAAGTCCTGCAATCTCTTAAATATCATATGGTGCATGGAATTAAAATGAAAAGTTTTACAAAATCGTCTGTAAAGTATATTCAGCCAAAAGATGTTGACATGAAAAACGCAAAAATATTGATAACATTTTAGTATTTTTAAATATTGCTTTGGAAGAAGTAAAACTTCACTGAACCGAATTCTAATATCGTAGACCCACAAATTTGGGGGTGTATTTAATTGTATTAAATTGTAAAACTTGAAAACTTTATGAAGAAATGAGTTAGAGCTCAATTGAGTTCTAATTTATCAATAAACCGAGTTTTAGAGACTAGGACTTTGTCAAGAAATTGGCCGTAAGTAAAATAATATTACGAGTAATTTAAAAAAAAAATCCAAAAAAATCCATATACTTATAACCTCGTCTGCTGTTAAAGGTGTTTCGTAATGATTAGCTAGAGCTTAACACACTATTTGGAGAAAGTTCTTTAGCGATTTAACGTTGAAACCGGCAGTGTAGCTAATATCTTTAATAAAATATATATATATTCGAGGCAGCTATCGAGAGCTTCCAATGAGTTCTTAGTTGAAGTATTATTCCTTCAGATAAAATATCACTTCCAAGTTCTTAAGTCTTCAAGAATAGAAGATGGTGCGGCAGCCAAATATGTTTGGAATAACTTAATAGTTTCATTAAATTTATTAGGTGCTTTGTCTATTTCATACGAAGAACGCTTGAAAAGAACCGAAAACCCTTTTAGTATGTTTTCATGGTTTGTACATTTTTCTCTAAAGTCCATCACATAGAAATCGAGAAATAGTAACACTTTGAATCGAAAGGTTCGAACGATTCTTTTGGCGGTTCACTATTCTCTTATGTTTAACGTCAATGTCATGGACTTTAGATATTTTTTGCATCTTCAAACACTTTCGGAAGTGAGTCGTCTTCTGCCCGTTTAATTTTTAGTTGATCACTTAAATCTTTGGCGAGATCCAGAGCTTGGACCAAGTCTAGATTCACTTTTTGAAACTCACGACTTAATGACAACGGAAGTTGGTAAACCATACTTATAACCTTTAAGCTTATGAAGAACTCGAAATCCATCCAATATAAAAGATTTTATTCCTACCTGTCGAGGAAGCTATTGGAACAAATTTTAAAACATCCTCTCGCATGATATGTTGACTATTTTCGTTCTTATAGACATATAATAATTTAAAGACCGCTTTAGGTCAAAATCAACATTCAATCCCAAAACCAATATCACTGATGTATTTGATTATTAATTAAATCTTCATTAATTTAAATGTAGACAAAAATTAAAGTTGAATTGAATTTTTTTAATGCATGATATAACGCGAAGTTAAATCATTTGAAACTAAACAATACTGGGCAGGGTTCACAAGTTTCAAACAAAAAAATGTATACGCAATTATATAACTAGAGATCTTATAAAAATGTCACAAAGTGACAACATTAAAAGAACACTTCATGCTTAAAAATGGATACTTGTGATGCTAACTACTCCCTTAAGATGTTAAGTATTTCATAAGAAAGAAGAACTTTTTTTGAGTCAACTGAAAAGGTTCAACGAGAATTTAATCATTGTTTATGAGCGCTTTCAAGCATGTACTAGATAGTTTAAAACAACAATTTTAGTGTTTTAAGTGAAATTCAATTTCTGATCTAAGATTTTAAGACCAATGGGTAGATCTTCATACCTTAGCAGTGTTCCAAAAGCTAAAATCGACTTGATTAGACACCAAGACCTAACCGGACGTGCAGTAGCGGATAAAATTTGCCGAAGTCTTAATGCAATGCTCCAAAATTGTAATCTTTTCTTTTCCTTTTGCTAACTATTAAATTGCTGATTGGATTTTGTTAAATAAATAAAGAAATATTTTTAAACATACTCTTTGGATACATGAGCAAGTTCATACGACCCAGTCATGCATTTTGAATGAATTAATGTTTTATCAGTTGTAAGATAGAGTTATACCATATCTCTGTTAATTGGGTGATTTTTTATTTCTATCGTTGTGAGAGATATGCTATAAGAAGTTTGATGTTTTCAATAATTGTAAACATTTTTAAGAATTTTCCAAAAGAATTAATCATCGTTTCTCAGCGTTTTCAGTTATCAACTAAATTTTTTCATAGACTAGTAAATTTTTTAAGAGTTCAATGAATGAAATATTGCTTACAAAATCTGGTTTAGCAAATAATGGGCTCTGTTCTTATGGGAAAGAAATCTTAGATATACATAAGAATGATCTACTATTTTTAAAATTATGACCAATCATACGAGTATTGTTTAATAAATACTTCGAAAGTTGTTGTTAATAAAAATGTTTATTTTATTTTAATTATTCCTAAATACATTTACCTACCCTAACCATGACAAACAACAATCATTTAACTTTCCTACGAAGTTGAAATTTTAAATGTACGTGCAAATCATATGAACATGTGTTTTTAGGTATTGCACATATTTGTATTTATTTCGTAAATATTTGTTCTTAACTAATATGTACGTGTAGTTAATTTTTAACAATACCTATTTTCTTACACTATAATAAATATTATAACAAATGTAGTAGGAGTGTAATTGGATAACATGTGATAAATCAAACCAAAATAAACAATTTCAGTTGGAAATAATTGAATGTATGTTTGAAGTTTGAACTTATGACAAATGTGATAACTTAAAAGCAGTTCTGTTAAGCAAACAAAGTCTCCATCCGACGACCGACAAATTTCCGTCGGAATATTAACTGACACGATCTTGGACTATTGTCTTTGATAGGGTCATGTCGTCGATAAAATAAATAAATTAGATGGTGCAACAGCTTGTCGTCGAGAACCAGGGCCTAATGACTTATAAATCTCAACCTCTCTATGAGTAATGTCAGCGATGGAGGGGACCTTAATTTTGTGTGCTTTTTACCTCGAAAGAAGAAATAAGTTTTCCAAGCAACACCCGTTCGGGATTGAATTCCGAAAAATAATTCCTATGATCGATATCGGATCTTTTGCGGGAGAATGGAGAAATTCAATTACAGACTTCAAAGCTTAGCAAATTTTGAGCGCACCCAGTTTGTTAGTAATGATACGCAGAGAAACTCAAGCAACACTCCGAAATTAAGATAGAATGATATAAATGGTCAAAAGATCACGTTTAAACCGATCAGGTACCTTCCCAACTTGAATGCAGATTCGAACAATGTGACGAGCATATATGAAACATTATTAAGGCCTCAGCTTCCCCAACACTCAATAACTATAATTATATGCCATTTACTTCAAAGAATGTATGGTTCGTTGAGGATTGTAAAAAAGTTACGAAAACTTTGTTTTGTGTATCTGAATTTGCTTAGATCGACAAACTCTCTTAATTTCTTATTAACTCTACGTTAATAAGAAATACACAGACACACATTTATGTATGTACTATTAAAAAAAGGGATTACCTTAACAACTTGGCTATAATGTGAAATTTTTGTTAATGTATTTCAAATTTCTGGTGTCTTCTAGCGCCTGAATTTGGAATTGTTCAGAGTTTCCAGACTGGTTTGAAACGACAGCTGGTGTGCCCTAGCTTAGCTAGGGCTGGGCACGAGTACGATAACTTTGGCGCCAAGATATAATAACGGAATATCTCCCCCCGTTTGGGCAGTAGGGACAATTTAAAAAAATTATTATTTAAAATGGAAAAAAATAATTAAAAAATAACGGTAATACTTACAATTAAGTTTTATACATTTTTTTAAAGCCAACATTCTGTTTTATTAGTCAGTTTTTAATTCAAGGCAAAACTATGCGTAGTTTTTGAAAAATTTAATTTTAAACTCAAAATGTGAGTAAAAAAAGTTAAAAAAAGATTTAAAGTGTAATTTTTCAATACTTCAAGATTATCTACCATTGTTTTTATTTCAGAATTTATTGCTCTTATTTGTTTTTGATCAAAAACTGAAAACTAGATGATTTTATGGCTTTTAGTTTTTGAGAAAATTGAAAATAACCACAACTACTATTTTAATTTAATTCTTTTTTTTTGCTTGAGTGGTCTTATTTTGATAGTAACAATGGTAGGTGCGAGTTTGGGTGTATGCAACAGTAAGGTGTGTGCGAGTTTGGGTGTATGCAACAGTGGGATCTGTAAGGGGGGGCATGCTGCCCCCCTGCAACCCCCCTGCTTGGGAACACTATAGGATTTGGGGTGGGTGCAAGTTGGAGTGCGTGCAAGGTGGGGAGGGGGCAAGGTTCAGTGGGTGCAAGATGGGGTGCATGCAAAGTTTCTTTTGCATTTAAATAAGCTGGATTTAAGAAAAATTAATTTACCCTAGGTGTATCTTAATCCATATTCGATTATTACTATCAAAATAAGACTACGTTAATACTTAAGCAAGGAAAAAGTAATTTATTTGAAATATGTTTTTTGGTAATTTTCAATTTTCTCAAGAACTAGAAGACATAAAGTCATCTAGTTTTCAGTTTTTGATCAAAAACAAATGAAAAACTACACTTTAAACCTTTTTTTTTATTTTTTTTTCATAAATTTTTAGTTTAAAACAATTTTTTTCAAAAACTATGCATAGTTTTGACTTGATTTAAAAACAAGCTAATAGACAAAAATATTGGCTTTAAAAAAAGGTATAATACTTAATTGTAAATATTACCGTTATTTTTTAAATATTTTTTTCCATTTAATGTACATATTTTTTTAAATTGCCCCTACCGCCTAAACAGGGGGAGATAGACCCCCCTCCCATAGTAAAAAATGCTTGTTTTTAACTGTTCTATACAAATCCGTCATTAAACTTTGTCGTCAAAGTTATCGTACTCTCCCCTAGGGCTGCTTTTAAAGCCCAATAATGTTTTCTTTGGTTATTGACGATATATGTGATGTACTTCCAGGAGGAATACTCTTATCTGATATCCAAGTTAAAGTTTTGCTTTACACGGACGACTTAGTCTTACTTCTTCAAAGAAGAAGACTATCCGAAGAGAATTGGTCGCTCAACAATGGCTGTATTGAGATGCAAAAGTTTAAATATCTCGGAATTTTGCTCACGCATTATTTTAATTTTTCGAAGCAGGCCAAATAAAAAGAAGTCTTCACAAATCGTTTATGGTAAGCCTACTCGAATCTAATTCCTGTCATTTGAAGGAATGGCATCAGCTAGCCATCTCCCATGATACTTACCTAAACTTAATGGAGTCTAATGTGGTTGAATGGAATATATGAATATGTTTCCCAATGTTACTGCTAAAATTGACGAAAGAAATTTCCATCAGCATCTTTCCAGAGCAACACTAAAAACATCTGGGAATACCTATAGGTACTTCAATCACCAGATTCCATCAAAAACAGACTATTTCAATAATGAATTGTCAACCGAAGCTATAAGCCTTATCTTTAGAGTACGAGGTGAACTCTTGAAACTTAACTTTATCCCTCAAAGTGCTGATATATGTACCATCAATCTGTATTTTATGTAACAAGAAGGGAAAAGGAAGATGTACAACACTTTATTGTGATCGAATATTACAATATTACAAGAAATCCGTCGATTACATTTTGATGAAAGCATTTTTTCTGCCAACAAACTTCACGGAATATTAAAAGGAATGGATAATTTTTGAAATAGGTTCTTTGCATTCTTCCAGTTACTGTAGTTTGTAGTTTTTATTTGTATATTTTACATGGTACTAAAATTGTTGACTTTCAATTTCAAATTAAAAAAATTGTATAAACTTTTATTTTATTTTTAGGAATTAAATTTCTAGTAGGCTCTTATTTCAATAGGTAAAATTTGACGTTTCAAGAAGAAGTGAACGAATAGACAAATTCAGACAACATGATGGGGCGGGTTCAGACAACATAAGGGACTTCATTTGCAGTCAACTTCATTTTTTGAACGTAAATTTTGACCAAGGCAACTAGTTAGTTTTTCAAGTGTCATGAATTTAAAATACAGAACTTTACTTCACAAACCTCTACTTCAAGTTCATAGTACAAAAACTACCAAAATCATCATTTTTTACAAAACACTCCTCAGGCAAGCTACAAGTCCATCACGATTTGTATTTTGTATTTTAAAGAAATATTACTTATTTCTTTTCCAAATTTACAAGGAACCTTTTTACAGAAAGCATTAAATGAAGTTGTGTAGAAAATAAATAAATCATGGAGTAGTAAAGTTCAGCTTTTAGTTGAATTAAAAAACATGATCAATTGTCATTTTGACATAAGTTGACTTCACTTGATAGTTAGGGAGATATTTCTTGACTAACTTTCCAGTCAACTTTCCAATAAAGTTGCCTTAATTGGAAGGCAATTTTTTGGCAGCTGGCAAATCAGATGCTATAAACTTGCCTTACTTTCAAGTCCCTTATGTCGGCCAAACCTGCCTAAGGACTTTAAAGTAAGGGAAGTTTTCTAGTATCTGATTGGCCAGCTGTCAAAAAATTGCCTTCCAATTAAGGTAACTTTATTGGAAAATTGCAGGCGATTTCAAACAAAATCCCTTATGTTGTCTGAACCTGCTCAATGTAAACGTTCACAACATATTTATTTATTAAACATATTTACGTAGATTGAATGGTTAGATAGGTAATTAAACGACTATGCATCTGTACTTTTAAAATATTTGTATTATTATTTATTTTATTTTTATTATTTTTGTGTTTAAATTAATGAAATGCAACTAACTTCTTTTTTATTTGTTACAGAAATCCGAACTGGTGGAAGCGCCGTTCAACTCTAGAAAGATGCCTGACACTGCTTTGTGCTTTTGCATTGGCAACTATTATTGGACTTGTTATTGGATTAGTTTCAGTGATTTTGTCAAACCAAATGTCAAAAGGTAAGTTTTTTTTTTACTATTTAGCAATATAACTTAAAGTTCCAAATTTATAATTCCCGTTTCGAAATAATTATAACAATTACCTATTTTATTCATTTTTTTTTACAAACACTAGAGTCTGCAAACGCCCCTGAGGCACTACAAGTTCCAGACAGACCAGTTACTAAACCAACAAAATCTTCAACTAAAAAAGATGCAATTTGTTTGTTACCCGAATGTATTCACACTGCTTCAAATATTTTAGATGCTATTGATCCAACTGTAGAACCATGTGATGATTTTTATCAATTTGCATGTGGAAACTTTATACGTACAAAAATGATTCCGGAAGATAAGGTGGCCATTAGTAGTTTTTCAGACATCAATGACAAACTACAGGAACAACTTAAAGCATTGATTGAAGATGAACGTGACGAAAGTGCACCAAAACATTTCCAACTTCCCAATAAGTTGTACAAGGCTTGCATGAATAAAAGTAGGAATACTTGTTAACTACTTATACTCTTTTTAATCGTATTTTTAAATTTGTTTTATTACATATTATTAGCTCTTATCGAGGAGCTGGGCTCAAGTCCGATTGCAGATATTTCTGAAAGCCTAGGTGGATGGCCAGTTATTAAGGGGGAATCTTGGAATTCTGATAACTCATGGACATGGCAAGATACAGTAAGAAAGTTCCGTAATCTTGGTTTCAGCATGGATTACATATTGGACTTCTCCATTGGTGTTGATCTTAAGAACTCTACAAAACGTCTGATAGATGTAAGTTTTGCAGCAACAACTAATTAATAAGTTTCTAGCTTGACTGACATTTATATTATCATCTTGACAGATTGACCAATCAGCAATTGGCTTAAGTCGTGAATTCCTTGTAAAGGGCTTAAATGACACTCTGGTTCTGGCTTATTTTGACTATATGGTTGATATAGCTGTGATCTTTGGGGCTGATAGAGATGTTGCATTAAAGGAACTCGGAGAATCTCTACAATTTGAAATCGATTTGGCTAATGTACTTTTAGACGTTGATATCTTTTTCGAGTGTAATTTTTTAAAGTTGTTTTTTTCTTTGTACATTATGTACATAGATTTCTTGGCCAAACGAGAAACGTCGAAATTCTTCGGCTTTGTATAACTTGAAAACAGTTGGAGAACTCGAAAATAGTTATCCATATATTGGCAGTTGGAAGGATTATATCAATGCACTTCTTCCAAAAGAACTTCAAATTGACGAAGATGAACCTATCAACGTTTCAGTGCCCAGTTTCTTTGATGATCTCGGACCTTTACTGGCAAAAACTCCAAAACGAACAATTTGTAATTATATGATGTGGAGAATTCATGCGTTTTCGATTTCATTTTTGTCAGAGGAGTTTAGAAAACGTCAATTGGAATATGCAACCGCACTGTCTGGACGTCAGGAACAAGAAGCACGCTGGAAGGAATGTGTTGACATCACTGGTGGAAGGTAAGTTGTTTAGAAAAGAATTTTAGATTGAAGACATACTTATTGATTTCATGCGTATTATGCATGAAGGGATGCATGCGTAGCAATGAATAAACTATTTTATTTATAAAATAAAGGACTGGGCATAAAATATGGGAGCAATATCGAACCTGTCCCATCTCCACCGGCCTTAGGTTTCTCAATAAAAATGGAAACTCTTATACTTCGTTAAGAGATCAGAACTTTTTGAATAAATTCTATCGGTTTTTTAGTTCGATAGCGATTGAAACTCAAGAACGACATTTATCTGACAAAAGTTTGAAAACGTTAAATACTTCAAAACAAAAATAATTTTTTTGTGAAAACATGTTCGAAATTCAGAATTTCCGTACCATAAAACGTCTGTGTGGCAGAAAAAACCGATGCTGCCTCATGTAAAAAAAATATATTAGAAGGCTACAAAGAACGCAAGACTGAAATTGTCCTCCAAGAAAAAAGTTCAAGCTCTGTGAATTATTTTAAGTCAAATTTTGACGAAGTTGAGACATTGTTGTGAAATTTTTGAATTTTTGGGTTTTGTCAAAAATATATACAGAAAATCTTAATTCGTTAAATATTTTCTAGCTTAGTGCAAAGTTTAACCTTTAGTTCTACGATCAAATATCGTACTCAAAAAAAAAGTTCATAAGTTCATGCAAATCAATATTGCAAAAAAGTGTTGGAAATATAAGAAAAGACTATGAGTTATTGGTGTTTGTTACATTTTTATTTTAATAATCGTCAAAGTTTTAAAAAATATCAATAACTAAGTTTTCTTTGAGATGAAAAAAAGTTGAAGTTAATATCTTTTGTTTTCCCTAGATTTTTAAATCAAAAATCGTTTTTAACAATTTTTTAGCAGCTTTGTTGTTAGTTTTATTTTGTATCAATTAATTATAATTTTTGAAGTGAAAATTTTCCAAGAATGGATTCGAAAATCAATTTTTAGTGTAGTATTTTTTCTGCCTTACTTAACTTCCCATAGATATTTATTTTAATAGGTCCGATTTGTCGAAGATTTTAACATTTCTCGACGTTTCAAGGTCCCTAGAATCTAAATAAAAGATTTTTAGAGAAATGTCTTTGTGTGCGTGTGTACGTACGTACAAATTGATTAGGTGTTTTTTTTTACCATAGCAATTTAAATCAAAAAGTGAACATTTTGGTTAACCCAAAATGGCACTATTGTGCCATCTCTGTTAGAGATGATCCTGTTGTAGAGGTTGTATTGACAGAGTTCAGAGATTTGATAGCTGCCTGACTATCTGAGAAAATCCGGACATCAGATATTGATATCACGTTTTCCTTAAGCCAGGACAAGACTTCTTTTACCGCCAAAAGTTTCACCTCGAACACGCTACAATAATTGGGAAGGCGTAATGAGAGACTTAATTTCAGTCATTCAGAGTACACACCTCTAACAACCCCTTCATTTGTTTTTGATCCATCGGCGTAAAAGTGGACTGACTCGTCTTCCAGGAAGTTTATGTCGAATTGCAGTTGGGGGATGTAGTCTGTGTGCTTTGGAATTGATTATAAATACTTAAGAATTACGAAGTGGCCAATGTTTTGAGGCGAATAGCAGAGCTTGCAGCTATTTGTTTGCTAAGCATATCAAGAGGTAAAGTAGGGTATCCAGTGCAATATATGGGTCGTGATTCAGATTCTAGTTAAAAATGTTCAATTTAACAAATGGCACCGATTACTATGGAAAGTTTAAAATGGAAGAATATTATATACTGCTGTCGACAGAATCAGGGAACTCACAGAAGTGAGTAGGTAAGCAGTAATCGAATTTAAAAAAGTCTTATTATAAATCTTATTATTGATTTTTAAAACCCATCAATGGCTGCATTCAATCTCGTCTTGGATAAGTCATCCTGGATACCTGGATAGGTGTATTTTGGGATACCTTATGGAACGAGTTGGTTACCTAAAAAAAAAACCTGGCAAAAACTAAAAACAATTTTTACTTGCCCACAAAAAACAGACAAACATCTAGATTTCGAAATCCACATTTATTGTAAAATAAAGTTTTCAATGGATAATTTTAATAATTCACTGAATTTTACCAAAAAAAAACGAATAAATTTGAAATCAATTTTCAAATTGGACCATATGTTGAATTAGCTATACCATATACCAGAAATTCTCGCATACCTTTGGACCCCTTTTTTGACATCTCAGCTGTTTTGTAACAGCTGTTCTTTTAAACGAAAAACACTAACAAAAAGGTTTCCGGAATATATTCGATTTTTGACAAGATAAACTAAAACAGAATAATAAAATTGAAAATAGACTGGGATGCGACCCACACTGATAACTTCCAGTCTGTCGATTTGTCTTGCTTAAAACTTTAACAAAATACTCATAACAATATTTCGTGTGAGATAAATATTTTGAAGTCAATATCTTTCGAAAACCATTTTTTATCAGTTTTATGTTGTTTTTGTACGTTTTCGTGTTTTGTTAAAAAAGTTTTCAGTTGAAATAGTTTGATTTAAAAATCTAATTTATAATTTTTATTACCATTTCTTGAAAGTTTTTATTTCTTACATAAATCAGTACAGATTAGATTTTTCTAAGAAAATTTAGCACGGAATGAAATCATTTTGTAGTCAATACCTTCATTTATTCACAAGATATCCAGTATCAAACATCAATTTTAAGTAGGTACTATTTATTGTAGATTTTATTTTTTATAAAAAAACTGTCTATCGGACTTTTATAAAAAATTTACTGAATGTCGAAACCGTTATTCTTCATCTGCTTATTTTAGAGATAAAATCTTTTTCTGTTCATCAAGTATTCGAGGTGATAATTATTTTTTTTTCTGTTTTTTAATTTATAAATCGTTACTTGATTTTTTTCGCAAAATGATATCAATTTGGTATCACGTCACATTTTATAGTACAAAATTATCGTTATTGAGAAATAAAAAAAAAGAGGCTGGGATGCGACCCACACTGATAACTTCCCATCCCGTCTGTCGATTTGTCTTGCTTAAAAGTTTGTCTATATGTATCAATTTTTACCAAATTTGCGTACTATTATTTGTAGATTTTATTTTTTTATGAAAAACGGACTGTTGGATTTTTATAAAAAAATTACTGAATATCGAAAACAATATTTTCTGTGAAATAAAATAAGTTTGAAGCCAATATTTGTAATTTTGGAAAAGCTACTTGAGTCGAAAGTAAATTTTTACGAAGTTTTAGTATTGTTTTTTTTTTTAGGTTTTTATTTTTTGTAAAAAAAAACTGTCAATTCGATTTTTCTCAAAATTGTATCGAATGTTGAAAACAATATTTCTTATAAGTTAAAATTAGTTTGAAGCCATAATCTCAAGTTTTTGAAAAGATATTTGAGTCGAAATTCAATTTTTACCAACTTTGAGTAATGTTTTTTTTAGGTTTTTATTTTTTTATAAAAAAAACTGTCAATTCGATTTTTCTCAAAATTTTATCAGATGTCAAAAACATTATTCTTCGTTGCACAAAATTGTTTTGGAGATGAAATCATATTTTAGTCGTAAAATTTTCGAGGTGACAATTTTTTTTCAGTTTTTTTGATTTATACAAAAAAACGTTAATTGGATTTTTTTCCAAAAATATAATTTTTTTGTATCACGTTACAATGGTTAGGTTAGGTTAGGTTAATGTGGCTGTGGATACAAAAACCACACACTTAGGCCAGAAGAAAGGCCCATTGTGATACCACATGAATCTAGAGAATTACTTCCCACTAGTTGAACCATTTTGAGCTTTTTATAAAGCGAAGGAGATATCTGATATCCTTTTTAGCTAGTTCACTGGGATCATCAAAAGAGTATTCTCCCAGATGAAGTTTGCGTCTTCGTGAAAGAGCAGGGCAGGTGCAGAGGAGGTGAGAGATTGTTTCTTCTTCTTCCTCGTCCATACAGCTCCTGCAGAAGTCATTTGAGGCTACACCAAGTCGTATTGCGTGTCTGCCTATAAGACAGTGTCCCGTAAGGACACCTATTAGGGAGCTAATATGAAGTCTGCTTTGGGATAGCAAATCTTTAGAGCGCTTTAGGTCCAATGAAGGCCATATT
Source organism: Eupeodes latifasciatus (assembly GCA_920104205.1). Lineage (NCBI taxonomy): Eukaryota > Metazoa > Arthropoda > Insecta > Diptera > Syrphidae > Eupeodes > Eupeodes latifasciatus. The sequence goes on along the minus strand of OV049924.1, from coordinate 172,276,971 downwards.
AGTTTTGTGGCTGCGCATGTTGGTAAATTGTACCTTTTTCTTTTAGCAGAAGTTTACATGCAGCTATTGGTATACCTATCTTCTCCCTTTCAGGTGAAATAGGTATGACAGTTCCATTTTTAGCGAGTTCATCGGCTCTACAGTTTCCTGCGATGTCTCTGTGGCCCGGCACCCAGCATAGGTGAATGTTAAATTGCTGCGTCATCTCCATAAAAGACGATCGACAATCGAGGGCCGTTAAAGATTTGGTTGAGACGCCGTCAAGAGACTTGATAGCAGCCTGACTGTCAGAGAAGATGCGTATATCAGAAGTTGATATCACATTTTCTCTTAGCCAGGAGAGAACCTCTTTGATCGCTAAAATTTCCGCTTGGCAGACGCTACAATGATTAGGGAGGCGGAAGGAGATGCTTACACTAAGCTTTTCTGAGTACACACCACTACCAACTCCCTCATTTGTCTTGGATACATCTGTGTACAAATGGATGCTTTTGTCATCTAGGAGTTTTTTGTCTTCCCATTCATCCCTGGATGGAATGGATACCTGGAAGTTTTTACCAAATTGGGGTTTTGGGATAGTGTAGTCTATGTACTTTGGTATAGAACCAAAGAGGTTCAGAATGATGGAGTGGCCAACATTGTTGTTGGTCCACTGAGATGAGGCGTTGAGTCTTATGGCTGTACTCGATGCCACTTGTTTGCTGAAAATGTCGAGGGGTGTCAGATGGAGGAGAGTGTCCAACGCTGCTGAGGGTGTGGTTCTCAAAGCCCCGCTAATGCAGAGACATGCAGTGCGTTGGACTCTGCTGAGTTTGTCGTAATATGTGACTTTCTCCAGTGCAGTCCACCACACTGCAACCCCGTACATAAGTATTGGTCGGATGACCGATGTGTATAGCCAATAAGTTATGCGAGGTTGAAAACCCCATTTGTTTCATATGGCTTTCTTGCAAAGGAAAAGAGCTGCTGTAGCCTTTTTAACTCTTTCCTGAATATTAGGTTTCCAACTTAATTTTGTGTCCAATATCAGACCAAGATATTTGGCCTCATTGGTGGAAATTAGTGGTACACCTTTTATTGAGGGAGGTACAATTTCTGGGATCTTGTATTTCCGCGTAAAAAGGACGAGGTCTGTTTTTTGAGGATTAATACTAAGTCCGCAGTGATCTGCCCATCTAGTGAGCATATTGAGTGCGTTTTGGAGGAGGTCTCTCAGTGTATTAGGATGTTCTCCTATGACGACGATAGCAACATCATCGGCATACGCAATCACTCTGTAGCCTTCTCCCTCAAGGGATATTAGTAGCTCGTTAACCACTATGTTCCACAGGAGAGGGGACAGAACACCACCTTGAGGAGTGCCTCTACTGACAGACCTCTTCGTACAAAAATCCCCCATCTTAGAGTTGATGATCCAGCTTTTTAGCATTAGATTTATCAATTCACAGAGTGAGTATTCGACGTTTAGGGTCGTCATAGCAGAAGTGATAGCGGATGTGTCAACGTTGTTGAAAGCGCCTTCAATATCCAGGAAGGCCACCATAGTGTATTGTTTTTGTTCTAGGGAGTATTCGATAGTTCTTACCAAGGTGTGCAAGGCTGTTTCTACCGATTTCCCTTTGCAGTAAGCATGCTGAGACATCGATAGTATCTTATCAATGCTGTTACGTACATGGATATCAATCAATCGTTCCAGAGTTTTGATAATGAATGATGATAGGCTAATAGGTCTTAGATCTTTAGGGTTGACATGCGAACATTTGCCCGCCTTGGGAATGAATACTACCTTTACTTCTCTCCATCGCTGAGGTATATGGACCATATCTAGACAACTTTTAAATATCATCTCAATGATGGGCAAAGTTATGTCAGTCGTAAATTGCAGCTCAGCTGGTATGATGTGATCTGGCCCTGGAGATTTGTAAGGTTTGAAACTATTCAGAGCCCAAGTCAACTTCTCTTTTGTAACAAGACCTTGAGGAAAAGTTAAGTTAATACCGGACCCAGGATGGTTTGTTGTATTAACGTATTTGGAGCTATCAGGGAAGTGGGTGTCCAGTAGCAGGTTTAGCGTTTCTTCGCAAGAGATAGTCCAAGTACCATCCAAGTTTTTAAGACAACTGGGCATGGTTGGATTTGTCGAGAGAATCTTCCTTATCCTTGATGCCTCCGAGGATTCTTCTATTGAGCTACAGAAGGATCTCCAAGAGGATCTTTTGGCTATTCTCAATTCCTTTTTATACTTTTTGAGGGATTCCTTATAGGAGTCCCAGTCTTGTGGATGTCTAGTCTTTTGTGCACGATTAAAAAGCCTTCTACAGCCTTTCCGGAGTATACCCAGTTCAGTAGCCCACCAGTATGGTTTCTTCTTTTCCCGCACTATAGTGAGGGGGCAGGCAGTTTCCATGGCTTTATTAAGGGCTGCTGTAAGCTCGTCGACTTTTTGATCGAGTTCAAAAGCGCACAAGGGCGGGTCAGAAAGTTCTGGTTTAATCAGATTCTTCAGAGTTGCCCTATATTTTGGCCAATCTGTTTTCCTATAGTTTCGGAATTGGATCGGTTTTGGGAGCTCTTCAATAAGTGTGAATTGGATGTATCTATGATCGGAGAACGAGTGCTCCTTTGATACTCTCCAATTCAATATTTTATTTGAGAGATGTAACGAGACAAGAGTCATATCTAAAACTTCTTGTCGATATTTAGTAACGAAGGTTAGTTCACTACCTACATTACATACTACCAGATTAGTTGTTAAAGTATAATCAAAAAGAGACTCACCTCTGTCATTTATATCGGTACTACCCCACGTAGTATGGTGCGCATTGGCGTCGCAACCGATAATTATGTTGGTTTTACATCTAGTTGATTCAGCGATCGTCCTTTCCAGAATGGTACCAGGTAGTGGGCCCTGGTGGTCGTGGCTCAAATACGCTGATACCAGCCAGTAGGTGTGGTTGTCTATTACCATACTGGCTGTGTTGACGTCTTTATTTAGATTACGTTTTATTAGTATGCAGGACCTTGGGTTACCTTTTCCTGTTACATATAGCACGTAGTAGCCAGGAGTTCCCAATCCTCGAACCAAGGATTTCACAATCCATGGTTCTTGGATGAGAACGACATCTTCTCCAGTTTTTGTCAGGCGGAGAAGTAGGGAGGCCGAAGCCGTTTTAGAGTGTTGGAGATTAATCTGTAGAATTTGCAGCATTTTGGCTACAAATCGGCAGATCAACCTCCACCACTGTTAAATCCAGCTCATCCAGATCAGACGAAGAAGAACCTAATAGTTCATCTTCTTCCTCACTGGGGAGAGCTTTGTCGTTAGAGTCATCGGTCTTCATTAGGGATAAACCTTTGACGTTATTTGAGGAAGGATGTGCTGCGACAGAAGAGGGCCCTGCCACATTCTCATCCACATCCAAGGATGGGAAGGTGATGATAGCACTGGGACCCCCTTCGTCTTGCGGCACAGCTTCTGATGTGGGCTCGGAGGAAGACTGTGCTGCGACAGAAGAGGGCCCAGGTACGACATCATCCACGTCCAAGGAAGGGAAGGTAATATTATCACTGGAACCCCCTACGTCTTGCGACACAGCTTCCGAAAAGGGGTGTGGAGGCTCGCATGAAGCGTTTACCTCATCTTTTTTGTAAATACGGAGCGTGATAGTCCCAAAACCGTATCTTATCACTCCCTTATCTCGCGCCAGAGAAGCCACAGAGTCTTTATTGATTACGATAATCGCACTTCGATAAAGACCCTTTGGCTCCTCCAGTTTCGCGATCTTCCAGTCGTGACAAGGGAGGTCTGGGTTGCTGATCTTAATGATCTCGCGTATGTCATCCGGACATGAGGGTTCCTTAGGGATCCAAGCGCGAGCTCTCGGCCTGCATGGAATGTCTTCCTTTGCAACGACCTCGAGTTTTGCGCCTGGCCATACTTCGCCCAGCATGCCGACAGCAAGCGTATAGAGATCGCGCGACCTCTGATCGTTACAAGCGATGAGCTTGACATGACCTTGATGCCAACCCTCATCTCTTGTTACAGGCGGTGGACCCGGATGATCTCGCATAACTTTTAAAAAGCCAGCCGAGAGCTCCAGATTCACCAACTGCCAACGCACAGTGTGAGAATTCGCAAATCTAGCGGGATTAAATTAATAGCGGTTACGAGTTTTACCTTTTGATAATTCTTTTTTTGCAGGATTAAATATAAATATGTGAATAATGAAATTTAACAACAATTATTAAAATATTTGGTAATTTTTTTTTTTACAGAGCTTTAAAAGTACTCGTTTTTTGCAGTTTGATAGACTCTTCTTAGCAAATGAATTTCGCTCAGAAAAAAAGCTTATGCTTGATTTTTTTTGGTCATATTTATAACTAATAGATACCAATATGAGATTAAAATAGAATTTTATATATAATTACTTGGCCAAATTTTTAATGAACGGAGTTCTGAAACTACGTGTTTTATGCACTTAGGTATAAGCACATCAGGAACAATTAAATTACGCCGAAAAAAAACGTTTGTTCCTTTTTACTTATATTTATTAATAAAAAACATAAAATACATAAATTAAAATAAACATCATTTATATTTTTCTACAAAAAAGACCGTAAAAACAAGGTTTTTATATTATTTAGTTGCATTTAAAAGGTCTAAGACTTCATGCTCGATAGCACTTTTTTTCCTTTTCGGAATGCACCTTATACTAGCTATAAAAGGGTCCGATGTTATCAATAGCCTATTTAAAAGATCCGTTATTGTGTACAACAGCGAAGTTTTTCTCGTAAATAGCTCACGATATTTGCTGTTTTCTTTGTTCCTAGCTTCTTGCGCTTCCTCCGAAAGTTGGCCAATCGGCAAAATCGGTGGATTAATCTAACAATAATTTAAGTGATTTAACCTATTAAATTAACTACAATTCATGTTTTTACACTTTGTACCATTGAAATGAAAATGAAAAAGTTATAGTTAAAAACAGATTTTCAATAAAAATGTCTTTAAAAGTCCAAAATCGAGAAAAAAGAAAGAAAACTTTTAAAATAACATTTATTTTGAAAATTGTTTTTTTTTTTTATTTTATTATAACTTTTTTATTTTTACATAAAAAGTTTATTTACATAAATTGTAGAGAATTTAATTATCTACAAGATAATATTAGTATTTTTTGTGAAAAATAACTATTTTCAAAATATCACGTAAAACTCTTATCACCCCTTTATAGAAGATGGCCCCTCAATAAGAGGGAGGGGGGTGTGGTGGGTTGAGCTCTAAAAATCGAAAATTATACTCACACTAAACTCCCCTACACATACGCAAAAAAAAATATTATCAATGTAGCACTTCATGGTAATATAAGTAAAAAAACTATTATTTTGACATTCATTTTTTGCTGAAGGCCAGTTCGAAAATGAAAAAAAATGTATGGGCGTCGCACCTATGCGCAGCAACTTAAAGCGGTTAATTATAGCAGACATATCAGGCTTTAAAATGCATATAGTCTCGCATCCGAATAACACTGAATAAATTAATTTTTTCTGTAATGAATGTACAAATTGTATAAAATTACGCTTTTTTTTGTACCCTATCCTTCAACAAATATATTTTAACACCATATAAATTAAAATTTTACTTTCTTTTCAATTCTCCGATATCCTGTTAATAAAATAAAAGCAAAACTTTCAATAAAATATAAACCACGCACTCACAAAAAAATAAAGACCTAAACCACCTTCACTGACCAATTGCCACCGAAAAAATGACTAATTGCAACTTTGACATCAATTATCTTCGTTCTACATCACTCCTGTATAACAATTCTTTCTAAATCGGCTAGTAGAAGGTTTAGGCTCCAAGTAAAACCAACTTTTAAATCAGTTTGTGCATATCATTTTTTTTAATTAAATCCCGCTAGATTTGCGAATTGTCACACTGTGCAACGGTCAGAAGTAATCGTGCCATCAATATTGCTCCTATCAATGACCGCAATTATGATCTTATTTGAATCCTTAAGTACATCACTAAAAGGTTTAGTGAGAGGTACTCGAGGAATATTGGAAGTGCTGGTGTTCTGCACTTTGGGCTTTTTCGGGACGGGAGTGGACTCCTCCAAAGACCTTTGTCGCTTTGACGTGGAGTCGTGGCGACTAGTATTGTCTAGAATGGATTTAGCCAACTCCATCACGTTACAATATATAATATACAATTTAATTCAAGTCTCTAGCGTCATTGGTTCATGAGATATTTAGGTTTAACCAAAATGTTCACCTTTTTTTTAAACTGCTATGGTAAAAAAACCACCCACGCAATTTTCTTGAGAGCCCTTTCTGCATTTTTCTGCCTTATTATCTGTATAACAAAATTTATTTAAAGTCGATATCTCTTCTGGTTCTTGAGCTATGGACAACGAAATAAACGTCGCGAACGTACAGACAGAAAGCATTAAACGTACCAACGTACGTACACACACACGACTCTAGGGACCTTGAAACGTCAAGAAATGTCAAAATTTTCAATTCGACAAATCGGACCCATTACTATAATTTCCTATGGGAAGTTAAAAATTCAATTCATTACATGGGAAGTTAACAAAATGTTTTTGAAACTTTTTTTATGTAATGATTGTATGAGTTGAATGTTTTTTATGGGGAGCGGACAATGGGCAGGTTCAGACGACATAAGGGACTTGAAAGTAAGGCAAGTTTCTAGCATCTGATTGGCCAGCTGCCAAAAAATTACCTTCCAATTAAGGCAACTTAAATGGAAAGTAGACTGGAAAGTTAGTCAAGAAAATTCTCCCTTACTATTAAGTCAAGTCTATTTCTATCAAAATGACAGTTGGTCATGTTTTTTTATTCAACCGAAAGCTGAACTTTATTAATCTATGATTTATTTATTTTCTGCACAACTTCATTTAATGCTTTCTGTAAAAAGGTTCCTTGTCAATTTGGAAAAGAAATAACTAATATTTCTTTACAATACAAAATACAAATCTTGATGGACTTGCAACTTGCCTGAGGAGTGTTTTGTAGACAGTAAAGTTTTTGGTAGTTTTTGTACTATGAACTTAAAGTAGAGGTTTGTGAAGTAAAGTTCTCAATTTGAAATTCATGACACTTGAAAAACTAAAGCTCCCTTGATCAAAATTTACGTTCAAAGAATGAAGTTGACTGCAAATGAAGTCCCTTATGTTGTCTGAATCTGAACCTGTCCAATGTGTTTGCATCTAAACATAGGAGGGAAGAAATATGAATGGAGAAATAATCGAATGAATCAACTTTTTTTCAATGAATTCGATGTTCAACCACTAAGCTGCCATCTTTGTCAGTTTACAAAACAGCGAAGTTATCTTTTTTAAAAGTAGAATTTTGGAATTTAGTCGTATCTTGGAACTCCATATGTTTATATTTTTTTTTCTCAGGGTATCAACTTTTAGATACAAATTCCTTTTCATAGTGTCTTCATAGTTTAAAATTCTTTAAAACTATTTACAGCAAGGAGTTTGAAGGAGAGCCTGAAAGTGATAATGATGACGAAGGGTATGAGAAACTTTCCAAATATACGAACAAAAATTCAAAAAATTTTCATAAATTGCACAAGAAATGAAAACAAATATCTACACGCATGCAAAACATTTTTACCATTTTAATGTTGCTCCATTTAAACCATTTTTAAATATTTTTACCTTCGCTTGGGTTGATCGTTAATTTAAATGAAAAAAATGTATTTTATACATTTATTACCTGTCTGTGATATTATGTGTGTATTAAATAACGAAAAGACAACATTTATGTATATGTGTCGTAGGTATAGTTTTAACAAATTATGTTTTGTATACTTTATTTATGTAAATTGTAAAACCACTTGTGTTCCAAAAATGAAAACTACTTGTTCTTATGCACAATTTTGTTTAATATTTCAGTTTGGCCATATCGATTGGTTCGCTGTATGTTCGAAAACATTTTAAAGAAAATGCCAAACACATCGCACTCGAAATGGTCGAAAACATAAGAAGCGTATTCTCTGGAATTCTTACGCAAGTCGACTGGATGGATGAGCAAACTAGAAAATCAGCTCTGGAAAAACTCAGCTCAATGACAACTCACATTGGTTATCCCGATGAGATTATCGATGATGCTAAATTAAGTGAATATTACGATAGTTTGGATATTGACTCAAGCAAGTATTTTGAATCGTTCCTTAAAATGAACGTTTTCGGAACAGATAAATCATTTAACAAATTGCGTTTGCCCGTCAACAAAACTGATTGGGTACGTCATGCTAGACCAGCAGTTGTAAATGCTTTCTATTCATCATTGGAAAACAGTATACGTAAGTTTCCGACTATTATTTTTAATTATTAGCTTTAAGATACATACATATGTACATAGGTACAGGTACCTATAGACACTTACAGTACTTACATACAGTGTTGGACAGAGAATATTTCAAATAAGCCTGATTATTATTTTTGATTGATTATGAAACATAATTTAATGAAAAATGTTTTATTATTAAATCATGATCAAACTTAATAAAAAAAAAAAGAGGCTGGGATGCGACCCACGCTGATAACTTCCCATCCCGTCTGTCCATTTGTATCAATTTTTACCAAATTTGCGTACTATTATTTGTATATTTTATTTCATTGAATATCAAAAATAATATTTTCTGTGAAATAAAATAAGTTTGAAGCCAATATTTTTAATTTTTGAAAACCTACATATTTGAGTCGAAAGTAAATTTTTACCAAGTTTTAGTATTGTTTTTTTTTTTTTTAGGTTTTTAATTTTTTGTAAAAAAAACTGTCAATTCGATTTTTTTTAAATTTTACTGAATGTTGACAACAATATTTTTTTAAAGATAAAAGTAGTTTAAACCCAATATCGCAAAGTTTTGAAAAGATATTTTAGTCGAAAGTCAATTTTTACCAAGTTTTACTAATTTTTTGTTTAGGTTTTTATTTTTTAGTAAAAAAACTGTCAATTCGATTTTTCTCAAAATTTTTCCGAATGCTGAAAATAATATTTCTTATAAGATAAAATAAGTTTGAAGCCATAATCTCAAGTTTTTGAAAAGATATTTGAGTCGAAATTCAATTTTTACCAAATTTGAGTATTTAAATTTTTTTTAGGTTTTTATTTTTTATAAAAAAACTGTCAATTAGATTTTTCTCAAAATTTTATCAGATGACAAAAACATTATTCTTCGTTGCACAAAATTGTTTTGGAGATGAAATCATATTTTAGTCGTAAAATTTTCGAGGTGACAAAATTTTTTTTTTCGCGACGTTTTTTTCGTCCTCCATAGCTCAAGAACCAGAAGAGATATCGACTTCAAATAAATTTTGTTATACAGATAATAAGGCAGAAAGATGCAGAAAGGGCTCTCAAGAAAATTTCGTGGGTGGTTTTTTTACCATAGCAGTTTAAAAAAAAGGTGAAAATTTTGGTTAAACCTAAATATCTCATGAACCAATGATGCTAGAGACTTGAAATTAATTTTATAATATATATTGTAACGTAATGCAATCCAATTACTATTTTTTATAAATGAAAAAAACTGAAAAAAAAATTGTCACCTTGAAAATTTTACGACCAAAATATGATTTCATCTCCAAAACAATTTTGTGCAACGAAGAATAATATTTTTGACATCTGATAAAATTTTGAGAAAAATCTAATTGACAGTTTTTTTATAAAAAATAAAATCCTAAAAAAAATGTACTCATAGTTGGTAAAAATTGAATTTCGACGCAAATATCTTTTCAAAAACTTGAGATTAAGGCTTAAATTTTTTTTTATCTTATAAGAAATATTGTTTTCAACATTCTGAAAAATGTTGAGAAAAATCAAATTGACAGTTTTTTTAAAAAAAAAAAAACCTAAACAAAATTAATAAAAGTTGGTAAAAATTGATTTTCGACTCAAATATCTTTTCAAAACTTTGAGATAATGGCTTCTAACTAATTTTAACTTATAAGAAATATTGTTTTCAACATTAGGAAAAATTTTGAGAAAAATCGAATTGACAGTTTTTTTTACAAAAAATAAAAACCTAAAAAAAATTATAAAAGGTGGTAAAAATTGATTTTCGACTCAAATGTCTTTTCAAAAATTTGAGATAATGGCTTCTAACTAATTTTAACTTATAAGAAATATTGTTTTCAACATTCGATAAAATTTTGTGAAAAATCGAATTGACAGTTTTTTTACAAAAAATAAAAACCTAAAAAAAAACAATACTAAAACTTGGTAAAAATTTACTTTCGACTCAAATAGCTTTTCAAAAATTACAAATATTGGCTTCAAACTTATTTTATTTCACAGAAAATATTGTTTTCGATATTCATAATATATCATTCGATATAAAAATCCAACAGTCCGTTTTTTCGTAAAAAAAATAAAATCTACAAAAAATAGTACGCAAATTTGGTAAAAATTGATACATATAGACAAACTTTTAAGCAAGACAAATCGACAGACGGGATGGGAAGTTATCAGTGTGGGTCGCATCCCAGCCTCTTTTTTTCATTAATATTATGTCGGGAAACCTTTCTGTCTAACTACAGCTTGTAACCTCCAAGGAATACTCTCTACAAGGCGTCGACACCGATGAATACGAATAATGTTCCAGCTTTCTTTAATAGCTCCCCAATGTTCTTGTAAATTGTTTCGTTTCCTCAATTCAAAATGATATTCTACATCGTTTTATAGACTTTCTATGGGATTCAGGTCAGGGCTCTGTGCAAGCCAAGGCAATAGATTGATTTGGTGATCAATAATCCACTGCATCACTAGCCGCGAAGTGTGCTTAGGATCGTTGTCATGCATAAATGTCCACGATAATGTCAAATTATTGTCAGCATAGGACTCCATATGGTTTACCTCTTATATTCTTATACTAATGCTGGTCCATTCTCTAATAGCTATCATTGGTTTTCATCATTGAAAACAATCATTGGAATTTTTTTAACAGGTCGCTTATAGCGATCATTAAAAATTTCCTGATTGAAATCCACCGAAAAATGTTCACTGACAGAAATCTGTCATTGAATTTGTGTGGAACGATTCGTTTCACTTTTGAACATAAAAGTATCAGCTGTTCAGGAAAATGAATTTCCGTCCCGAAAATAGAAAAATACATTTTTAGAGAAAAATAAATGCGCAATTACTTAGTTTTTTTCTTTTTTTTCCATTTCTAATCAAAGGGAAACACCGTAAAATATCAATTCAAACATTTTTCCGGATCGATTTCAATTATGCTATAACTGGCCCCTAACAATTGGCCCTACACACCGTGCCATGAAAACGCAGTCCATACCATGATACACCCAGAATCAGACACCCACAGTTTTGTATGTGTAGCGTAGATTAAGCTCCTGCTTTAATGGAAACCAAACATGACGGTTTCAGTTGGAGCCCAAACGGTTAAACTTGGACTCATAACTCCAAAGAACATTTTTCTTGACGTCTTACTAGCTTTGCGATTTCTTGAATTGTTTTTCCATTATTTATCATCATTATGATAATCTTTCTGAGCTCAGGTTGACAAGACTCTTGTTGGTCCATCTAATCAAATAATGTTCAAAATTGTACTATACCTAAATTTCTAGAAAAACTTACTTTAAATTTTAGATTACTTTTTTATTAAAATCTGAACAATATTACTGTTATTTTATAATTTACACACAATTTTAAGAATTTCTGCTCATTCTTTGGGCGCATAAACTTTAGTAATGGCAATTTAATCTTTTCTAAAATAATACATAAACATGTGTAAATAATTGTAATTTCCCAAAGATCACGGGGTTAGTGATTAGTTTGTGATAGTTTGCTAAGTTCTTAAGAAATTCTCTTGGCAACTGGTAAAAGAATTTTTAACTTAAACAAAGTATTATGTGTTAATTCTCTGTCCAACGCTGTGTATAATTACAGTACCCCCTCCTTAGTGTCCAGGTTACGGGGCACGATACCTTAAAGGTGGTTTGTCTTGCATTGAGTTTCATTTGAGTTGGTTGAGATAACCTTGCCATTAGGCAGATCAACTTTTAAAATCCTGGTTTCAGTCGATCAACAATAACTTTGACCATTTTTCTCTTGATTAAAATTGGAAAATGTTTGTGTCAACAATACGTAGAAAGACGTAACCCCAAGACATAATTTCTTTGTGTAGCGATCAATTAAGGTAAGACAGTAGAAGTTGGTAGAGGACCTATGATGTCCTAGTGATGTTTCTGAGAAAGATCCAACAGGAGTGACCATATGTTATTCACCTTCGAGCGTTGGCATGAAATTCAATTTGCTTGCACAAGATCGAAGGGCCTTGTTTATGGATCGCCAAATATATTTGTGTAGCATTTCGCTGATAGTAACTCGTACACCCGGGTGACATAAGTTTTGGACTTTTTCGAAAACAATCTTAAGAAAACGCTTTGGAATAAATGGCCCTACTTTGTCAGCAGACACGTCATAAAATACCGATTTTTAATTTTTACTGAAGCGTTTGACTCGATTATATTTTAATTCTTCTTCACCCTTTTGTTCCTTTGCGATTTCTGTAAAAACCATACTTTCAGGGATTGACAATTCATGTATTCTCGAAAATGCATCTGCGACAACATTCTGTTCTCCTGGCAAGTTCGAATATAATTCGTGTATTGAGCAATTAGATCTAAATGCGTACGCTACCTAGGAGTTGCCTTTTTAGAATTCTGACGTAAGGCGTATGTTAGTGGTTTATGGTCGGTGTAGAGTGTGAAAACTCTGCCCTCTAACAAATGTTTAAAATGCTTGATCGCATAATAGGCCGCCAGTAATTCCCTATCATATTCACTTTATTTGCACTCTGATTAACTTAAGTTAGCCGAAAAAAAGAGGTTGCCAGTCATATTTAATTTTTTGTCGTATGACTGGTCCAATGGAGGAGTCAGAAGCGTCGACAACAAGTGCAAGTTCAGCATTTCGGACGGGAAAGGCAAGTATTGTAGCGTTACTCAATTGAGTCTTACATTCATTAAAGGCTTTAAGAGACTGAGGAGTCTCATCAATTGTTCGCTTGTCATTTATTTTTTTACTACTACTTTAGGAGAATCTGAGATTGGGCAGCTTTAGGGGCAAAACAGCAATACAAGTTTGTCATGAGAAGAAATCTTCGTAGGTCTTTTACGGTTTGAGGAAATTCTTGATGGCTTCCACTTTGGTTTGTGTCGGCCGTATACCATTGGAATCGATGGTAGGTATGCCCAAGGAAGTCTATTGCAGATTTTGAAAAAAAAAACGCTTTCATCCAGATCAACAACAAGTCAGACTTCATTTAGTTAACGTTACACTATTTCTACACGCTTAATATGTTCGCTTTTAATAGCGGAAGCTATTATTTTACCTAAAGAAAAGCTGAAATCAAAATCTCGTGCAATCGAATGAATAAATCGTTGAACGACAGCAAAGCATTACTACATAAGCCCGAATGTCATCCGTGTAAATTCGAAGAGACCGAAAGGCGTGCAGACGGCAGTCTTAGGAATACCTTTGGGCTCAACAGGATGGTATGCACGCACCAAGTCTTGGTTGGAAAAAAACTTTGCAAACACTTAGGTCATAACTTTCCTGAATGTGTGGAATTGGGTAACGGTGTGGTTCCGTGATGGTATTCAGACCCCTGTAGTCCCCACATGCCCTAACATCTCCACTTTTTTAAGGACCGTCTAAGTGAAGAGGCCCAACTAACTTTTTCAAGGCTTTCATATATCAAGATCTAAAAGAAATTGAAATTCTTCGGGGGTTAACTATACAAATAATATTGAAAACGGATATTTTTTAAAACTTGAGAAGATAGTTACAATCAAATATCGGATTTAAAATCAGCAGTAAAAATTAATTTCAAAACGTATTTTTTCAACAATATTAATGTATTAAATTCAAGGTTTGCTCAAAACTTCATAAAGAGTCAAGTAAAGAACACTCATAAGTTATGAGAATTTTTAGAAACTAAGTAAGATACTAAAATGTATTAAATTGTGTCAATTTGTGTCAAAGAAGACAAAGACTTGTATTTTGCAAAATCATCATACAATTTATTGTTCATGGATGTGTTGTGCTTTAGTATAGCCTTAAAATGCCCGTTTTTGGTTGGTTTAGAATTTTTAAAGTTGCAATATGGACAATTTTATTCATTAAAAACTTATTGTTTTGTCTGTCTGACAGAAAAAAAGTGTAATTTTGTCGACCAAATTTTAATAATTGTAAGACCTGCTAACAGGGTAGGGACACTCTATATTCGGAACTGCTCCTCATAGGACCGCTAGTCATGAATTCTCTTCCATTTTCCTTTATAATCGGGGGACACCCAATTCGACCATGGACACTAATAGATATAACACACGTTGTTTAAATATTTCCCAGTCTAATTGTCTAATTTATTATTGGTTGTCATCTCCAAACTAAAATTACGGGTTTCTTTATATGGGGATTTTTCAAAGTGTAGTTCACTAAAAGAGCTTCCTTTTTTAAAAACCGAATTCATCCAGCAAGCAAATTTAGTGTCTTATAAGAATTGTGGTCGACCTTAACTCACTCCTAGCTAGGTTTTTGCTGAGGTGTATTTGTTTAAAAATTCACTTTAAAGATGATAATTTCAATCCTTTTGTTTTACGACTTTCTCCAGAAAAATTTGTAATTCTTTTTTGGAAGGTCATAGTTACATATTGACTAAAGCTATTTTTTTTTATTATTTTTAACCAATTTATCCATTTTATAGAATTCCCCGCTGGTATCCTGCAAGGACAATTTTTCCATGCCGAACGACCAAAATATATGAATTATGGTGCAATTGGTTATGTTATTGGACATGAAATAACTCATGGCTTCGATGATCAAGGAAGACAATTCGATGTGCATGGCAATTTGGTGGATTGGTGGCAGGAAAATACAAAGGAAGCATACTTATCCAAGGCCAGATGCATAATTGAACAATATGGAAATTACACCGAAAAATCGACAGGATTAAATGTAAGACTGCCGAATTCTAAAACCTTTTCATGTGTTAGATTTGAATTTTTAATTTATAGTTGAATGGAATTAATACCCAAGGTGAGAACATAGCTGATAATGGTGGAATTAAGGAGTCGTATCTTGCCTACAGGAAATGGGCCCAGAAAAATGGTCCAGAGCCCAAGCTACCTGGATTAGATTTCAAACCAGAGCAGATGTTTTGGTTATCTGCTGCACAAACTTGGTGCTCCAAACAAAGAAAAGGTAACATATAATAGTTAATTAATTAATTGTCTTACATTATTTACACTCTTATAGAATCATTGAAAATGCGCATCACAACTGGCGTTCATTCACCATCTGAGTTCCGAGTTCTTGGCCCTATCAGTAATATGCAAGATTTCGCCAAAGACTTCCAATGCCCCGAAGGATCGCCAATGAATCCTGTTAAAAAATGTGAGGTCTGGTAGGCCATGATGTATTATATTTGTTTTTATTATACATTATACAGATGCAAGTTAATAGGTTTATTATTTTATGTTAAGTACTTGTTTTTTTTTTCTAATTAACTTATTTTGTAAATAATTTAATTCTTCATAATAAACTCAAATAAATAAAAAAAATAGATCAAATTAACAAGTTTTTATTGTGTGTATTTTGTATGCATACAAAATTTAGACGAATCTACAAGTATTAACGACTTCAGAGGTTTTACTACCCTTATTATGCAGGGACACAATGAGAGCATTAGGAAAGGGAGAGGGTTTAAAAGGAGGTGTCGGTGCACATTAATTTTGAATTTCGGAATATTGCAATGACTGGAAAGACAGAATGTGGTAAGGCATTCCACATTCGCGTAGTACAGCTAAAGAACGAATCTCTGTATTTGACAGTACGACCAGTTGTGCTCGAGGGTATACTGATGAGCATTCCTAGAAGCACGAGTATTACGGTTAAACTGTTTAAGGGGAGGAATGCAACTGGCTATTTCTCTAGAGCATAAACCGTTAAAATAACGGTAAAAAAGGGTGAAACAAGAAAACTTACGACGATGCGAAGTAAATGAACTAATGATGATATTATCACCAATAATAATTTAAATGCTCTACGTTTAATACTGTCCAAGAGGCTTAAGTAAGTTGCAGGAACACAACCCCAGAGATGTGAGTTATACTCAAGCTTTGGACGTATTTTAGTCTTGTAGATAGCAGCCAGATCAGAAGGGGAAACAAATTGCTTGCATCGCCTTAAGAAACCTAAACACCTTTCGGATCACAGAAGCGACATCGCTTATCGTTCCACAAGAGGTGGTTGATGACACACATACCAAAAATATTGAGATGTTCAGTCTCATTGATGCAAGTGCCATCCATGGATAATGGCAAGGGGATATATCTCGCTTTAACGATACAAGACAGCATTAGGTCTTCGAAGCATTAAATTCCACTCGGTTTTTTATTCCCCATTGAACAATGCTGTTCAGAAAGAATGTTGCTTTCGGTCTTCGAGGTTGACGAGATCCCAGTATATTATAATCAAATGTTGCTCTAATAGAACGAGAATGTTAAATGCAACTTAATACTAATTTTATTGCTTTTGTACATACGACAAATTTCTTATCCTGGAACTATTGTTAAGTTATTGAATAGGGATATAATTATGTATTGTATGTGAGTTCTAAAGAATCCGAGAGCGCGGATGAAGGGGAAAATCTGATAACCGATTCTGTAAGCGTATTAGAGTTAAAATAGATTAGGTGGTGCAACAGTCCGTAGAGAACCAATGCCTAGTGACTTACAACTCTCAACCATGCCTGTGCGTGTCATTTTAGGGATGGCGAGGACCTAGCGTATTGGATTTGCACCACTCCAAAAAACTTTCATTAGACAATATCAGCGTGGTTTCATTCCAGGCAAATCAACCAGATCTTTACACTAAGGCAGGGTATAAAATGTCTGGTATTGAACATCCAAACTTACTTTTTCAATCCAGAAACCTTACTATATTGAGTGCAGTGCAGTGATACAGTATACACCTATAGCGGAAGAAATTTAGAAATAAAAATCAACCCCTAAATTAAAAGGCTAAAACTCAGGTATACCTACGGGCTACCTGCGCTAGTCAAGTAATCACCCTGATCTTTTCCACGAATAAAGGTTTTTTTAAAAATATTTGTTTGTTTAAATCAGTGTTATAAAATAAAAAAGTGAAAGTTAAGCCGGAAATGGGCGAACCATTTAATCCGGAGGCAGCGCTTGCTTCGTTAGAAGAATTGCTAACCAGGATAGCCACGCACCTAAGTCCCGAATACAGTCAGAGGCTTAGTGAAACTATAGGCAAATTCTTACCTGCCACCATCAACGAACCAAGCAAGGACAATGACGAACTGAATTCCGAGGAAATGGAAAGCGATGCTGACAATTCTGAATCCCCATTGCCAGGTCAAAAAAGACGGAAGCCATCATCCAAAAAGGACAACGTCAAACGCCCTCAACTGGATGTCGAAGCACCATTAACAACGACAGTAGCACCACCTATATCAAAAGCCACCAAACAGCAGCCAAAAAAAATAATCCAACCACCAAAGGAACCAGCCACAACAACAACAACAACCGACACTCAGTCACCGCCACCCAAACCTAAAGACAACACCGCCAAATCTTCAGGAATGCCACCAATTTTCGTGTTTTCTGGAAACATCGCTGAAATAAGCAGACACTTCAAAGGAAAAAACCTCAGCATGACCTTCAAGAACCGTAACACAAAATCCACCATCATCAACGCTGGAAACAGAGAATCTTTTGACGCCGTCAAGAAGTTTTTGCTGACAAGCAAAATACAATTCAACACTTTCACGCCAAAGGATGACAGGAAAAACCTGCTTTTGTTAAAGGGTATCCACCACACGTACGCCGCCATCGAAGTAGAAGAAGAGCTGAGGATAGAGGGACTGCCAGTAATAAAAGTGTCACCCTTCAAAGCAAAGAAGGCCCAAGGAAAGGTGTACAACAACTTCGTTGTGGAATTAGCAAAGTCCATCGACATCAATGAGGTCTACACAAAGACTCGCATTATGAACCAGAGTGTCCATTGGGAGAAGCTAAAATCCAACGACATCGTTCAGTGCCATAAGTGCCAACGCTTTGGACATGTGGCCACCAACTGCGGGCGGGACTTTGTATGCGTTAAGTGCAAGGATAAGCACGAACCAGGACAGTGCCAGCGCAAAGAAAACACTGGGTTGGACGTATGGTGTGCCAACTGCCAAAAAGCTGGACACCCTGCCAGCTTTAAAGGCTGCCCAACGCTAAAGGCTCGCCTGACAGAAAGGAACAGGCTATTGGCGGAGAAGCGTTCTCACCAAGAGTTTGCTGCTAAGTCAGCTTGCTTGGTTACTCGTCCGGCAATCAGCTACGCAGCAATGGCGAAAAGAGGCCCACCAACCAAACCAGCACCAACAAAGGCACAACAAGTCACAGGAACTTCAGCCAAGATGACCGCACCAAGGATACCAGCAAAAACAGGACCAACCAAAGCCGCAGCACCAGTAAACCTCAACAGCGAAGTCCAGAGAATATTTGGTTCCGACCTGCTCACGGTCATGGGAAAAGCTAGGAGTGCGGTTCCACCAAATTACTCTCAGCTCAGCGATGGAGATAAGTCCGTGGCACTGGCCACCTTCTTGTTCCAAATATGCAACTAAAGAAGCTCCGCATCCTGACGTATAATGTAAACTCATTATACAGCCTTGATAAGAGGACGTCATTCAACATGTTCATGAAAAACAACAAACCGGACATCGCTCTTATAAGTGAAACAAATGTTACCCGAAAGAACAATATTAACATCGTAGGATATAAGACCTTCCGACAGGACAAAGGTCAGCACGGAAGAGGCACAGCCATCTACTTGAGGGAAAAGATCTCTTTCAGCACCAGCGAAATTATCATCCCAGGCCTTCAAACAAGCGAAGCTACAGCGGTCCAGATAGATCTAGGACAAGGAGAAAAGTTGACAGTAATCGGCGTTTACTTCAAATGCGGTTCCTATAAAGTAAACATCCATGGCGACCTCAACATACTCAACAGTGTCTTAAAACAAACAACTTACGGTCTAATTGGTGGCGACTTCAATGCAAGACACCACAGGTGGCAGGATACCGCTATCAGTGCTGAAGGCAAATTCATCGTCGACTGGTTGGACCTTCACAGCGATGAACATTCTCTGGTTGTAGTGTCGCAACCAAAGCCAACCTTTCCAAGAACTCCATCAACTTTAGATTTTTTCCTATCAACTTCTAATTTCATTTATATTCTTCCAGAAATCAGCAACTTCACCTGTTCAACGGTGCCTAGCGACTCTGACCACGAAGCAGTTCTGCTTTCGATAAAACTCAATCAGCCAGCCATCCTAACTGCGAGACCCCAAGCAGACTACATAAATTATAAAAAACTCAACGTCGAGAGATTGCAGAGGCATATCGAGCAACACTTGGTACTTCCTCCTGCCAACAGAAACCTCCAGAATAATGAAATCGATGGTGCCGTCGAAATTCTGGAAGCGACAATCGGCAACGCTCTTGACGTTCAAAAGGTTCCCATGACATCCAAAGATAGGTACCAACATCTCCCGGAATATGTACAAAAGTTGTATTCACACCGACAAAGGTTGAGGAAAAGGCTACAGAGAATTCACCAGAGAGAATTCAACACAGTGAATCGGGATTACCAGACAGTGAAAAGCGAACTCGATTGTGTTAACATCATGTTCCGGAACTCTATTCGACACCACAATGACAAATCTCTCAAGAAGAGATTGCGAGAAATAAAACCCGGACCAGACGCCTTCAAAGAAATCAACCGCTTTATAGGAAGAAATAAACCACTACCGGAAGTCATGATGGACAACACCACTGAGATTACATCGTTGGATGACAAAGTGGAAGCCTTTGCCAACCACTTCGAAGGCAACTTTACCCCCAACCCTCCGTCTAGCCCACTTTTCATCAACGAAGTGAATGATTCCATCCAACAAACTCTGGCTCCCACTCTAGAGAGAAGTATATTCAACGAAACCAACCTGGCAAATAACCCAACTGACAACATATACTTGAGCACTTCAGAGGAAATATGTGAAATAATAAACCACGGCAAACCAAAGAAGTCAACAGGGCCGGATGGGGTTTCTAACTTCATCCTGAAGAGGCTACCGCAAGCAGTGTTTATATTCCTGACAATCGTCTTCAACAACTGCCTCAACAACGACTACTTCCCCCAAAAATGGAAAACTGCTAAGATCGTGGCAATTCCCAAGAAAGGAGATCGGAATTATATTTCTAACTACAGGCCCGTATCTCTCCTGAGTAACATCAGCAAACTCCTGGAGGAAATTATATTAAGGAAACTGAAAAAATTCTGCTGTGAAAACAGTATAATTCCTGACATGCAGTTTGGTTTTCGGGAAAAACACTCGACGCTGCATCCTTTGATGAAGTTTCAACACGACATCACCACAGCTCTTAATAGCCATCGTGTTACCGTTGGATGCCTTCTGGATGTTGAGAAAGCATTTGATAGCGTATGGATTGAAGGCCTTATCCATAAACTTCACATGCTGGGCTTTCCAATCGCACTAATAAGAATTATTTTTTCTTTTCTCTCTTCCAGAAAATTCTATGTACAATTGGAGAAATGCAAATCGTCAATGAAGAACATCAGGGCTGGAGTTGCCCAAGGATCGAAGCTCGGCCCATTTCTATACAGCATCCTGACATCTGACCAACCTAACCCCGTCAACTGCGAGAACCTTCTATATGCCGATGATTCCTTGACTTACTGCTCCTCAATGTCACCACATATAGCCGTGAAGAAAGTAGAAGAACACATCCACCGTCTCTTTGACTTTTACCATAAATGGGGTATTAAAATCAACGCAGAAAAGTCGGAACTCATCTGCTTCAGAAGGCCGTCAACTGTCGTCCGTAGAAGATCGCAAAAAGCGACAATATGCAGAAACCTGAAGTTGAAACTCCCAGATGGATCGTCACTTTCAGCCAAGAGGACCGTCCAGTACCTGGGAATTTATTTCCACGAGCTATTAAAGTTTAACCCACACGCCCAGAAAGTTCTTAGGAAAGCCAGCTGGGCCTTTCATCGTGTTCATCCATTGATGAAGAAGAGCAATGGACTAAGTCAACAGACCAAAATCCTGATGTACAAACAACTGCTGAGACCAGTCATTGGATACAGCTTTCCCGTTTGGTACACCATCTCCAAAACGGCCATGAAGCAGCTAAAAGCTTTCGAAAGAAAGATCCTAAGAATCTGCACTGGGCTTGTCTTTGACAGGGAGCGTCAAAAATACTTTAAAAACGACAGAATTTATTCTGAAGCGAGAATAAATACATTGGACAACTACCTACTACTCTTGGCTAAAAAGTTAGTAGGTAACTCATCTAGCCACCCGAACCAACTAATAAGAAGGATGACAACCCAACAGCGACTGCCAGAGCCCATGTACCTTAGCGTCATGGACATTATGGATGATAACATAATTCAAGTCAACAACGAAGATGCCGTTGCATTCTACGCTGACCCCGAGTCAGCCCACCGACGTGGCTAAACAAGCCAACAACCCTCTAACCAATCAACAAATCCAACAAATGACAACCGGGAAGGAACACCCCGAGGATAACCAAGTCAACCGACTTTTATTTTTAGAACGCCATGCATATTAAACAATATTTTAATTTAAACTTAAGCCAATATATAAAGTTAGGCCCCCTATGTGCCAACAAACTATTTTATTCTAAGACAATGTATCTATTTATTCTTAAGACTATCCAATTGTATATATAAAAGTTCAATAAACAAATCTAAGTAAACCTAAAAAACCTTACTATATTATATAAGCTGCAGCTGTTAACCACCATGGACCTATGTGGACATACATTATGAATCCGAAAGATGGATGCTTCTTTAAAGGAACTTCGACCTTTTATCCTTGTTCCGAGAGACGATTCCGTCTGAAGATGCTACAACTTTAATGGAACAGATTATTCGAACAAGTTAAAATTTTTTTCGCATATCCAACATTCGTGGTAGTTGCTTCAGCATTTGTTTATTATTGGTGGGCCAAAAAAAATGTCAAAGTTAATTATTTTTGGATTTCAAGGAACTGAAAAAATCAAAGCTTATAATATCTGTACTAATAAAAAAGGAAAATATTTTATTTTGTACAAGATAAAACACTATTTTCAATGAAATTTCCCTATTTATTTGTTTCTAGTTTTCCTAAATTAAATACAATTTTTTTTAGCTATTTCAAGAACTAGATGACATACAAAACAAATGAAATAAGTTTAATTTGTATACATGATACAAAATTGGTTTCAAATTTCTTCAATATAACTTTTGATTTATAAAACAAGCATTACGGTTCGCCTGCTGACCAGGATCTTCGGGGTTCTGAAGGAGATTTTGACCAAGATGTTGGTGAATGCGATCTGCGCGTGGATACGAGTTGTTTCGAGTTCCTTTTTGAATTCAATTTATTTTTCGAAGAAGAACGTGATCTAGATTTTGCCTTTGATCTATGTCCAGAATGATGTGTTTTGGTGTTTGATCTCTTTTTTGATTTGGAACTCGATCTCTTTTTGGACTTTGAATCAGATCTTGATTTAGAACTTGCACGAGTTCTGGAACTTGATCGTCGGGAACTAGTTTTTGTTTTCGATTGGGATCTACTTTGCAAACGTTGCTGGTTGGAAGTTTCCTTAGGTTTTGACAAAGTCCTTGAGCGTTTTGAACGTATTCTTGACTGCGAACGGCTTTTGGATCTAGAACGATGATTCCGAGAAATTGATTGTGAACGGTTACGACTTGATTTGTCCTTTGAATCAGACCTGGATCGATGAGAGTGTGATTTTGAATTTGGTGGAGATCTTGATTTGTTGCGAGGACAATGGTCTTTTGTTCGGGATTGCAATCTGGAGTTTGATCTTTCTCTGGTTCGGCTGCGATGACTCCTTGATCGAGATCTGGACCTTGAACGTGAATGAGATCGACTATCTGAACGGTGTCTCGATCGTCTTGAGCGGGAATAACGACGATGGCGGGACCGTGTTCTTGATCTAGACCTTGAATGTGATCTGGACTGGATTCTCGATCGAGATCTTGATCGTTTCCTAAAAAGAAACGAAAAAAGTATATATTTTAAAAATCACATACTTCATATTCATCCTTACCTAGATCGAGATCTTGAATATGATCGAGAATTGTTATAACCGCCATGCCTATCGGAATAGTCGTGAGACATCCCTGCATCATTCCGATAATCATTGTAGTAGTTTTTGTAAGGATATCCTGACGATGATCCATGATAGTTAAAGCCTCCTCTCCGAGGACCTCTCATACCACTACCTCTACCACGAGGTACGTATCCACGCATTGCATGAGCCGGTGCGAAAGGACGATAAACGGGCATTCCTGGGAAGACTCCATATGAGAGCATACTCATTTTCATAAGTTCAGCGGCAGCTTCAGGGGTATAAACATCTTTAAATGGATTGAATACTTGGTCACCTCTGGTGTTAACTTCGTGTTTTTTCTTTGGTTCATCTTCCGAAGAAGAAGATGAAGAATTCGAGGAAGCACGTTGAGATTTTCTTCTCTTTTTGCCATTTTCTTTTGCATTGCCATTGGCAGAACTACTTTCTCCTTTATCACTCTTGCGGCTCTTCAAGAGTCCCAATAAACCAGTTTGAATTTTTTCCGATTCAACCTTACGTTTTTGTTCGTCAAGAAGCTTTTCAGTTGCTGATTTGTATTTGTCGACTAATCGTTGACGTAAATCCACACTTGTGTGAGAAATAGATTTACCCTTTTCTTGTAAGTCTTTTACCTAGAAATAATGAATTATTACAAATTCGTTTTTTTTTTTTTGTTAAAATGGATTTTAATCTACCTTAAGCCTCTCAAAAAGAGCTTCAAGTACCCGAATACTTTCCAGTTTACGCCTTACAATAAGTAGTTTCTTCTCTTCTAGACGAATTTTTCGTGATAACTCAATTTGGCCTTTTTCTTCGAGTTTTTTTAGATGCTTCTGTTTGCGTTGCTCTTCTCGTTCACGTTGGCGTTCAAGCTCTTTGAGTTTTATTTCTTCAGCAATTTTTCTGAAATTTTGTTCCGCTTTCTCTTCAAATGCATTTATTGTGTTTGTTTTGTCTTAATCATAATTTATAGTAATTTTATTTAAGCTGATCATCGTTTAACATAGATACGTATTTATAAATCTATTGATTGATTTATTTCTTGTTTGTTATACTTTCTCTGAGGAGAAATTTGTAAATGATTTCTCCTCACAGAAAACATAATTTTTGTTCGGATAAAGTTAAAAATTAAAATATTTATAATATTTTATATTACGAGTATATTAAAATGTTTATAGAATTCTGCATTTTAAATCAATAATTATATTTGAAAAGAAATATATTCTTCTAGGTGTCATTGTTGCCTAGAAGGAGAAGATACAACAAATAAATTAAGAGTCATAGAGCTGAAAATATCTCTTAGATCAGAATTTAAGAAACTGTTTCTTTGAAGTCGCTTTTAAACATAACATAAAAAGAATTCACATAGAAGTTAACTTAAATAATTTGATGCGGATTTATTGCAATTCTAGGTTAAATTTATATCTGTACGCAGATAATATTTACAACAGGAGGCGACCGTAAGTTACGCTATCAGCTGAGTGAAAAAAGAAGCTATTAATATACACTGCCAACAACTAGAATAAGGCCACACATTATGGTGTTGTACACGGAAACTTTTACTACCTGTGAGTAGGTACGTATTTTACCACTACAAATTCATAAAATCAAAGGACACATTAGAAACGAGCGTTGGAATTTCCCAATATCAAAAAATGAAAACAGCGTATAAAAAAAGCTCCACTTAGATGAGGCCATTGCGAATATCTCCGTGCAGGAGTTTACAAGTGCGATCTTTTAAAAACTTTTGTAAAGAATATCCAAAAGAGTGTTGAAAACAACTGTTTAAATTTGATTTGAAACACATATTGAGTCTGGAAAATCTTTGACAGATACAGAAAGAGCAAAAATTGATGCTTTCAAGGATTTAGGACTCTCAAGACGTGAAATAGCAAGGCGACTTAACAGATGCAAGAAAGTTGTGAGCAATCATAAAGCTGATCCACAAAAATATGGAAAAAATCAAAAAGAGTACAAGGCAAAAACAACAACATAATACGAAAAACGGTTAATTCTACGGCTTGTCTCAAATTCCAATCTACCAGCGACTAAAACAAGTGCCAAAAGCTGAGTATCAGCCAGAATAACAAAGGTTCAAGAGATACAAACACGTAATACTATCCAGAGAAGAAAACTAAAAAATAAACCTGTTTTGAGGCAAGTACACAAGTAGCAACGGAAGAATTTTGCAAGAGAGCAGGTTGCTTGGAGCAATGAATAGAAACACGTTGTCTTATCGGATGAAAAAAGTTTAACCTTAACCATGATCTGAGAAAAGATGAGCTTATTTTGGAAAGACAAGACAAAGTCTGTTCACATTCAGCTCAAGAATAATAATAATAATTGAAAACATCAAAAATAATAATTTCTATAAAAAGGTGTTCTAACAAACAAGTAAAAAGTAAAGTACTTATAACTCGGCCAATCCTGACATTTGATCGCCCCGATCATTAACTACTTATAACAATTCAAATATTACATCATTATGATGAAAAAAAAATATAAGTACACTATAATGTTAGTTACAAAAATTAAGATAATACCTAATCAAATTAATTAATAACTAATCAAATACATACCTACACATAATCTAAAAAAATAATAAAAAGTTTACATTTTTAAGAAAATTTTTAATAAAATATGACATTACATAGTGTTAATTTTACTCAGAATTAATATCATCATCCAATGAACTACGCCAATCAGCCCAATTTCGTATGTGTCTAGCTTCAATAACACCGTCATATGGCAATTGAGTAAGTTGACAATTTTCAATGTCCCTAATTACATATCTGTCATTCGGAAGCACTTTATAAATTTATATGGACCCTTAAACGTATTTATCAATTTTTTGTTTGTTCCAATAGTTGAATCGAAATTTCTAATTGCAACAAACTCACCTTCAGAGAATTGTGTGTGGCCGAAATTTCTTTTTAATCAACTCTGAGTTTCGTTGCTGAGATTTTTCAATTTGCTTGGAAGCCTTTTTACGTATTCCGTCTAAATCACGATCAAAAGATTCAAACTTTTCATCCAAGTATTCAGTAAGGATATCAACTTTAGAACCCGCGGATCTACCCCATATAGTAACTTTGTTAACATTTGTGTCCAATCAGAATGTTGAATGGGTTCGGAAAGCTTTGCGAGCATAGACTTTAAGACTCGATTTACACGCTCCACTTGACCGTTAGCCTGTGGAGACGCTGTTACTACTTTAACATGTTCAATATTGTTATCAATAAAATAAGAACTTATTTCCAATTAGGTGAAACACGTAGCACGATCGCTAATAATTCTTCTAGGTCGACTAAAATATTGAAAGTACTTATCTAAACATGCACGAACTTCTTTGCTACTAGTGGAATTTAGAGGATAAAGCTTCACATGCTTTGTAAATGCATCTACAATTACTAGAATATGCTTTCTTTTCGAACGAATAGACGGAAGAGGACCAAAGTGGTCAATGTGTACAGTGTCAAATGGAATAGGTTTCTTCGGTATAGAATGCAGGGTTCGATTTTTACAATGCGACGGAATGGAATACATAATGTATTTTAAACAATTTTGAATGATGCGTTCAATTTTCTCCTTCATATTCGGAAACCAATAATTCATCTTAATTTGATCAAGACATTTGCCAGTACCCAAATGACATATTTTTTCTTGAGCAGCCCTTATAACATTACTTTCCATTTCGCGAGGAACATAGAAATAATAAACGACCGTTATGATCTTTTTTATAGACTAGTCCATTATCTAAAACAAAGTCAGGAATTAATTCCAATTCTAACTTTTCTTTTAATTGAGCAATGTGCTCGTCACGATTTTGTGTGGCTTGTAGCTGAAAATCAATGTCGTCAATATCAATAGCGGATATTAAAGACGTCGATTTATTTTCTGTACAAACAGGAAAATATCGACAAGTATCTACGTGCTCCATCAATGACCCATTTCTGTGCTTTATTGTGTAGTTATATTTTTCTAAAGCTAGCGCCCAACGAGCTATGCGGGGATTTATAGTGTGCTTTTCCAAAGTTTGAGCTAATGAATTACAATAGTGATTATTCGGAACGGAATACCATCAACATATGCATGAAATTTTTCAAGAGAATAGATTATAGCTAATGTTTCTAGTTCGTAACTGTGATAACGAGATTCACAGTCGGAAGTTGCTTTTGAAAAGTATCCAATTGGATGAAACTTTCCATCATCCTGTCTCTGAAGAAGAATACCCCCATATCCTAACGAACTAGCATCACAATGCAATTCAGTTTCACGTGTTGGGTTGAAAAGAGCTAGTACTGGGCTAGTCACTAATTGTTCACACAAAGAAGTAAAAACTCGTTTACACGTTTCATCAAAGTTAAATGTTATATTTGGTTTAATCAGCTGTCTTAAAGGATAGGAAACTGTGGAAAAAGCTTTAATGAATCGACGGATATATGAAAACAATCCAAGACATTTTTGTAATTCAGAAACATTAGAAGGGAATTTAAGATTCTTTATGACACTTAAATGTTGATTGTTAGGTCTAATACCAACTTCGCTAACAGTGAATCCCAAATATTCTATTTGGATGTAACAAAATTGACATTTCTGAAATTTGAGTTCCAAACGGAATCCAGCTAAATGACGTAAGACACGTTTAAGTAAAATATAATGTTCTTCAATTGTATCAGATGCCAATGTTATATCATCTAAATAAACAACCACAGATCCTTCTTTTAAAAATGGACTTAATACATAAGTGATAAATCGCTGGAATTTAGGTGGACCATTTTTCAAACCAAAAGGCATAACTAAATACTCGTACTGTCCATCTGGGGTCACAACACTTAACAGAATCTTCATCCATACGTATTTGATGGAATCCGTTTCTTAAGTCTAAAGTAGTGAAAAACTATCACGAATTGTTATTTTATTCAATGGCCTATAGTCTACACATTGGCGTTTCTCGCCACATTTCTTTGGAACCAAAACTAGTGGAAAAGCGTAAGGCGATTCACTCGGACGAATAAAACCTTTTTCTAATAGTTCTTGGACATTATTCTGAATGATCTTTTAACTTATAGGTATATCGGAAGTAAGATGTATTTTCATCTTGTAATCGTGTTCAATAGTTGCAATTTTATCATTGTCTAAATAATCTGAGCGAATGATTCCTAAAATGATATTCTTTTGAACGGAACTCAGATCTGGGTTAATATTATACTTTTCGGAATCATTTTCAAATACATTAATGGCATAAATATCAGGCACTAAATGACTATCAATGTTATCAGGTTTATCACTAACCGTTACACATGCGCCTAATAGCTGTTGGCATAATGAACATACGGAATTAAATCTTAATTCTTTACCCAAAAACGAACTGTATGCACAATGTAATACTTTATCGGCAATCTTAATCTTATTAAAGTCACACTCTATATTCAATTCAACACTCGGTTTCTGGATTAAATTAGAAATAAAAGATAGGCAAATTTTAAATGCTCGCAGGAAAATGCGGCCCAACAATAATGAATTTTTAATTAAATAATCAGGAATTACATAAATTTTGATTGGTTTGGTAACATCACGGAAGGTAACATTTATTTTAATTTCACTATAGGTACAGATTTGGAAATTGCCTACTCCACTAAAACCAGATGGCTGAATGGGTCCAAACTGAACTTCTTTGAGAACAGCGGAATGTTTAATCAAACTGATTGGACTACCGGTATCGAAAAGAGAGACAAATGTACTACAGTGTGTAACATAACTGCTAGGCATAAAACTAACACTTACGTTATTTATTTCATC
This sequence comes from Eupeodes latifasciatus, assembly GCA_920104205.1. Lineage (NCBI taxonomy): Eukaryota > Metazoa > Arthropoda > Insecta > Diptera > Syrphidae > Eupeodes > Eupeodes latifasciatus. Next base: position 172,247,906 of record OV049924.1, on the reverse strand, counting down.
AATATGAGTAGTTTCTTCGGAACTTCTAGTGTTAATTTGTTCGGCATCAGAACCAAATCGAGATTCATCTATTAATGCCACTTGCCCCCTCACGGTTTTCGCCTTGTTGTGGCGAGGGGGATTACGTCTAACTCTTCAGCAATCCAGCTGCGGAGTAAGACAACTAAGAAAACCACCAAAAGCAGAGATGTCAATCTAAAAAAAAAAAATGGATAAAAGTTTACAGAATGAAAAAAATCGAACCGGGATATACGTTCAAGAGTCGGTAGAAGTCACGGCTGCCGGCGAGGGCTTGGCTTCGCAAGAAGATAAGTCGCCAATGACAAAAGTAAACTTCAAAGAAGAAAAACGAGACTTAAAAAGACAACCGGTCATTCTCTCAGTAGATCTCCTTCCCGACATAGATGGTTTAACTATCAAAGGTACGGAGACCTCGGACAGACCTCCTTCCATAGGTAGTCAAACCGAGGACGAGCTACTGATGGAACCGAGTCAAGAAGAGACTATGCTGAAATCTGCTGAACCCCTCAAAGCTTCGAGGCAACGCAGCAACTACAGATCCTCCAAAAGATTCGTGGAAAAGACCGAGTTGAAAGACCCTGCGACGCTCAGTTCGAGAGATAAGGCTCTCTTAAAAAAGCACAGAAAGCTAGTTAGGAACTTTGAGCGGCAGCTGGCAGAGACTGCCACTGCACCCAGGGGAACAACAGGGCAAGTGAATGCCGAAGAGTCGGAGAGCAAAGGAGTAGATGCTGCCCTAAATCTAGGTCTGTCCCTAAAAAGGCAAACCGTGAACAGGCTGGCAATAACTCGACCGCTCGGAACGACAAGAGAAAAGTTCAGGCGACTTCCAGCAAGAAACAGCTAGCCAACCCTTGGAAAGACCAAGCACCGGCAAGCACCTCTTCTGGAATGAAACCAGGAACGCCCAAGAGACAAAGATCGGAGGAGACAGTCAAGCAAGACGGTGCTAAGAAACAGAAAACCAGCAGCTTCGACACCACCCCAATTGACCTACAAATCGCCATAATAAGCCGTGACGACCCAGATGGGAAAATCTCGGCAAAAAACTGGCTTCTTGTGGAAAATGAGATCCTTAAAGCTATGATGGCGGCATCAGAGAACGATAGTTCTGAGGACTATATCTTTGATGGTGCCGAGGCGGCGAGGAGTTAAAGTGGTCTGCTGCGGTGATCAGAAATCACGGGAGTTCCTGAACCATACAATCGCCAACATTGACGAACTATGGGAAGGTTCCTCCCTTGAAGTTCTACCCGCCGCAGCTCTACCACTCCGCCAGCAGTTTAGCATCTGGATCCCCCCTCCTGCAGAACATGAGGACGCAGCCATTATTAAGCTGCTGGCGAAGCAGAACAAAGAGCTTCCCATTTTAGAATGGAAGCTCCAACATTCTAGAAAGAGCCATGGTGGCGAAGGGAAGGACCTCTTGTTTGTGGCAGACAAGAAATCTGACCTTCTGCTGAGAGAAAGGAAAGATGTGTTGAGGTATGGTCTCGGAACCGTAAAGGTTAAGAGGCATGAAGGCAAAGGGGAGTCAAAAGCTGCAAGTGGTGCAAATAAACCTGCACCACGCTAAAGCAGCAACGTACGACCTTACGCTCTACATGTCTCACGAGAACGTGGATGTGGCCTTGATACAGGAACCATGGTTAGGCAAAAACCGAATCCGTGGGTTGAGGTCAAAACACTACAACCTTTTCCACTCCACGTCAGATGAAGGTGATCTTAGAAGTTGTATCCTAGTGAAAAAATCAATTAACGCTTTCTTCCTATCTAGGTACAGCAACAAGGACAACACGGCAATCAGCGTCGAATCGAATGAAGGAAACTTCATTCTAGCGTCGACGTACATGCCGTACGAGGAGGAGAGCCCACCATCCAAAACAGTCCGCGATCTGGTGGTCCATGCCACAGCAAGCGATACACCTTTGGTGGTAGGATGTGATGCCAACGCTCACCACACTCAATGGGGCTCTAAGGACATCAATAAAAGGGGTGAATCAATTTTTGAATATATTCTCTGTTCTAATTTATCGTTATGTAATAGGGCCAATCACCCTACCTTTCGAAACAAAAACAGGGAGGAAATCATAGATTTGACTCTTATTAGCAATAATAGTAAAATTTCAGTTGAAGACTGGAGAGTCTCACTTAAAGAATCTTTTTCGGATCACTTTAGGATACTCTTCTCTATAGACAGGAACTTTACTGAAAAGAAACCTTACAGGAACCCAACTAGAACGAATTGGACAGAGTACGAAAAGTGGCTGAAAGACTGTATTGATCCACCAGACGACAATACAAGTTTAAGTACTTCAACCATTGACACTGTTGTCCAAAACTTGTCTAGCAAAATGAGAATGTCTTTTGAAAAACACTGCCCTTTATCTCGTTCCAATAACTCCACTAACCCACCCTGGTGGAATGGTGTACTAAAGAAACGTAGAACAGAGGTTAGAAAACTTTTCAATAAAGCTAAACTGAGTAAATTAAAAGAGGACTTAAAGTCTTATAAAGCCGCACTTAACACTTACACCAGAGTTAAGGAAGGCCAAAAAGGATTCGTGGGCTAAACATTGTGAATCCATTGAAAAAACAAGCGAGGCGGCAAGGCTCCGTAGAACCCTGGCCCTTAATCCCACGATCCCGGGGTACAAAAAACACCCTGATGGATCATGGTCGAACTCGAGCCTAGAAACGCTTGATCTCTTCATGGAAACTTATTTCCCCGGTTGTAAAAACCCAGAAAGTTCTGATTGCTTGCAATCGAACACGCTGGATTTTATTCACACGGAATCAAATTTAGAACTAAATCAGGTTATTACTGAGCAGAAGATTATCTGGGCAATAAACTCGTTCAAACCCTATAAATCAGCGGGACCAGACGAGATTTTTCCAGCTCTTCTTCAAAATGCTCTCAAAGTAATAAATCCGTGGCTTAGGGTAATCTTTATAAGTTGTATCAAACTTAGATACGTCCCTAATAGCTGGAAAAAGGTCAAGGTAGTCTTTATCCCAAAAGCAGGGAAACCGACTCACTCGACCGCTCAGGATTATAGACCAATAAGTCTCTCTTCGTTTCTCCTTAAGACACTAGAGAGGATAATTGATCTACATGTTAGAGAACTTCTCAATGAAAACAACTTGTGCAACTACCAACACGCTTACCTTAAAGGTAAATCAGTGGAGACTGCTCTGCATGAAGTAGTTTCACATATTGAGAAATGTCTTGAACATTAAAGAATATACCCTGGCAGCATTTCTTGATATCGAGGGTGCGTTTAATAACGTTAAAACGGAATCGATCAAGACTGCCTTAGTTGAAGTTGGGGTTGAATCTGACATTGTCGATTGGATCTTTACCATGTTAAATGGCAGAATTATCAACTCTCAAATAGGAGTTAGCACTATCGAGAAAACAGTTACTAGAGGCACACCACAGGGAGGAGTCATCTCACCTCTGCTCTGGATCCTCGTAGTTAACAAAATTCTCACAAAGTTAAAAGATCAGGGCATTAAAATAGTAGCATATGCAGATGACATAGTGGTTTTGGTATCAGGCAAGTTTCTTACCATCATCGAAAACATTATGGAAAATGCATTAAAGGATTTATCTTCTTGGGCAACTAAGAACGGTCTCGGGGTCAACCCCACCAAGACAAAGCTAGTTTTGTTCACGAAGAAAAGGAAACTGGAGGGCTTCAACCCTCCCAAACTAAATGGTATTCCTCTAAAACCGCACATTGATTGGATTCCATCGGAAGACGAATCTTGCTTTGAAGCCTCTCTCTCTTCTTCACAATTGGAACTATCTTTTCTCGATAAAATCCTCTTTACTGACTTACAGCAAACAAGCTGTATTAAAAACTCAAAAAATCGAATTCTCGATTTAGTCTTTTCTTCTGACGCTATTAGTACTCTTGTTCTAGAATCTAGATCAGGAATTACTAATATTGATAAATATCACCGCCCCTTGGACATTTAACTTGACTTAAGTAATCACCTTACTGAACACAGTAATTCCTTTGATTGCTTATATAATTTTGACTTCAGAAAAGCTAATTTCCAGTTGTTGTCTGAAGATTTAATCACTTCTGGAATTGCTGATACTTTAGCATTTTCTAATATTGACGAAGCAGTTTCAAATTTCTATAAGATCTTTAATAATTGTTTAGAAAAAAATGTACCTTTAAAGAAATCAAGAAATACAAACTTTAGCCACCCTTTGTACACAAAAGAATTGCGTTTACTACGTAACAAACGAAATAAGGCATGGAAAACTTATCTCAAAACTCTGTCTCCAATCAATTTCTCTTTTTATGTAGAACTTTTTAACGAATTTAAGTCTCTTTCAAATTTTGTATATGCTATTTATGTTTCTGGGCACCTCTTTGAAAGAGAATCCTAAAAAATTTTGGAAACTTGTAAACTTAAAGAAAAATCAGATGGCTTTCCAGTTAACTTCACTTACAAGAATCTTTCTTTAAATAAAACTGTTGATATCTGTAACGCTTTCGCAACAAATTTCCGTGAATCATTTGTTAATAGACCTCAAGAAGTTGATTAAGTATATTTTCACAATCTTCACTCCTTTTCGCAGACTAGCTGTAGTCACATCCCTGTGCTACAGAGTACGGTCCTTGATCTTTTATCCGTGTTGAATGATGACTGCTCAGCCGGTCCCGATGGTATTCCCCCGATAGTATTAAAAAAGTGTAGTAATGCTTTAGTTGAACCCCTTACGTTCTTATTCAAACTTTCTCTAAAAACAGGCAAGTTTCCCAGTTTATGGAAGAAGTCATTTCTTACACCAATTTTCAAGAAAGGTAACAAGGCGGATATAACAAACTACAGGCCCATTGCAAAGCTTTCTTGCATACCTAAATTGTTTGAACAAGTTGTTTGTGAAAGTGTAGCATTTTTTAGTAAAAATCTCATTTGCGAACAGCAACATGGTTTTGTGAAAAAAAAAGATCAACCGTTACTAATCTCCTCACATTCTCAAACATATGTTCAAACGCTTTAGAACAAGGTTATGAAGTTGACTGTATATACACTGACTTTTCCAAAGCTTTTGACCAACTTAGCCACGGAATTATTTTATTTAAACTTAAAGCTCTTGACATTGATAGTTTAACATTTTGGTGTGGCAAAAATAGCCTTACCCTCAACCCTTTTAAATGCCAGACGATAACTTTTACTAAAAAACGAGTCGGTAGTGTATTTGATTATTGTATATCAAAGCAAAAACTCGGTCGCGTCTCCACATTTAAAGATTTAGGTGTTCATTTCTGTTCCAACTTAGAATTTACACATCACATTAATTTTTTTGTTAATAAAGCAAGTTCTATGCTTGGTTTTATAAAACGCTGGGCAAAGGAGTTCAATGATCCCTATGTTACTCTTTCTTTATACAATTGTCATGTTCGTCCTCATCTTGAATATGCTTCGCAGGTATGGAACCCCTATTACGAAATTCATAAGAAACGTATTAAATCAATTTAACATAATTTCATTCGCTTCGCCCTAAAGGGTCTTCCGTGGGAAGATCCTTATGATCTGCCTCCCTATGAACATCGTATTCAACTTCTTCAATTGCAAACTCTCCACCAAAGGCGTGTTAATAATGATTTTATTTTTTTTTCATCAACTCATTAATGGTGAAATTGATGCACCTTATTTGCTATCTTGTATACATTTAAATTACCGAGAAGAATGAAGCTTTAAGTCGAATGGGCATTTTATATAACTTAAACTGTTCATCGATTGATTTAAATTTAAATAAGGTGGGATTAAAATCATTGTTTAGAACCAGTGCTCCACTATCGTAAACGTCTTTATTTTATTTTTTTTGATGTTATGTAATAATTCATGTTAAATGTTAATAATTATTATGTTTTGTATTTTGTGCGTGTGTTAGGCTATAATTGTATTATTTTCTTACTAACAACTAACACATGCACTTATGATGAGCCTCTGATCGTAGTGTGACGCTTGCTGTAAGCTAACTACTTTCTGAAAATTCTGGTGTAAAAAAAAAAAACCTTCTAAGGAAGCTAAATTTCTAGGAGTAATCCTTGACTCCAAGCTTACATGGAAGCGTAATACTGAGGAAAGAATGAAAAAAGCACTATGTGCATTCTACACATGCAAAAAGACCTTCGGTGTACGTTGGGGTATGCGACCGCAAGTCATCCAATGAATGTACATAGCGATTGTCAGACCCATTCTTACCTATGGCTCTATTGTATGGTGGAAGCCGGTGGAAAAATCAAGCTATCTCAAGAACCTGAATAAGGTACAGAGACTAGCCTGTATAGGGGCTCAAAGATCCACACCACAAGCTGGATTGGAAATAATCTTGGACCTCCCGGCTCTGGATGAGTTCATAAAGTGCACGGCAGCCAAAACTGCAATTCGTTTAAGAGAACTGAGTTTTTGGAGGCACAGCACTTATGGCCACGGGTCAATCTTACAAAGATATGACACGATTCCAGGACTGAGGGAGACCACCGATTACATCCCCCCTTTACTAGATTTCGACAGAAAATATTCTATTTTCATACCAGAAAGACAGGGTTGGGATCCCAATTCACTTATAAGTAAACAGGGTATCCCTTTCTACACTGACGGTTCAAAAATGGAATCAGGAACAGGTGCTGGAGTGTTTTGCCAATCTCTCAACATCAGAGCATCATATAAACTCCCAGCTGACTGTAGTGTCTTTCAGGCCGAGATCTTTGCCATTGGAAAAGCAGCTGAATTGGCACATCACAAAAAGCTAAGCTCTTCGGAGATTACTTTTTTCGTGGACAGCCAGGCTGCTATCAAAGCCTAAGCCAGTGAGACCATAAGATCAAAAGCAGTTTTAAACTGTAGGAAGGAATTAAACAAAATCTGCCACACTAACCAAGTAAAGCTCTGCTGGGTTCCCGGACATAGCAATATAGAAGGGAATGATATAGTAGATGAACTAGCAGGAAAGGGTCAGAAGCAGACACAAGTAGTAGCGACCATTCAGTTAGGGGACCACTCGTCCCGATTGGGGTACTCAAGAGGAAGATAGACCTTAAACTAAAAGAGAAAATCAATATCTCCTGGAAATCCAGGGACGATTGTGTAATCTCTAGAAGTTTATGGCCTAACACAAATGAAAAGGAAACTCGGTATATTCTATCGCTGAGTAAAAAGAACATTAAAATCTTGATAGGTGTACTAATAGGTCGTTGCGCCATTGGCACAATGGCTAACAGAATAGGCAGAATAGGGGCAATTGCACCCGATTTTTGTAGGAGCTGTCAGGATGAGGAAGAAATGGAAACCATTAAACACCTGCTCTGCGACTGTCCGAACCTCCAAACCAGCCGACTCCGTCATTTCGGAAACAAGTTTGTTGGAGAACTGGATGATCTAGCACAGGTCTCAATGGCAAGCATGAGGAAATTTATAGATAGCACAGGCTGGTTCGTTAACGAGCCAGTCTACGCTAATCGACAGAATTGAGGAGCATCGATGCTAAAATTTTTACTTTTACAGGGGATCACAATGGACCAGTAGGCCCCCGTGTACGCAAATGCTTCATGCTGTGCACACCCCTTATTACCTAACCTAACCTAACCTAATGCCACTTGTCGGCTTGTTGATGGTTGTTTTGGGCAATTGTTGATTACATGTTGTGTGGAGCCACATCGAAAACATGATCCTCGTTTTCTTTTTCGTTCGGGACAAGATGATGAAAAATGTCCAACACCAGAACAATTGTAGCAAAGAGTCGGTTTAGGATAAGTATTAACATTTTTTCGAATATTCTTTCCAATTATTTTAGACGAAGTCGCAGATTTTAAATCAATTGAATGAGATACATTTACGTGAGCGGAATTCATATCACGTAATTGAGAATAACGGTGAGATAACTGTTTTAATTCATCAAGATTGCAAGCAGGATATAAAACAGCTATGTTATTTGAACGATCGCGAAAACCATCGATTATAGATTGAATTGTTTGACGCTCATCGATATTCGCACGGGAAGCCAGTTCTTGCATCTTCAAAATATATCCCATGATGGATGATTTTGAAGAGTTGAACATTGTTTTCCGCATTTTGTCAATTACATCGGAAATTGAGTAATTATGACTAAAATTTGTGAGAAATTTGGCACGGAATTCTTCATAAGTCTTGGAGTTATCAATACGAACGAATAATTCTGCAGCGGAACCTTGTTTCATAAGACGACGGATACATTTTAATCGGAATGTAGAATCTCCATGAACTGATTCACAAGTTCGTTCAAAAACATCCAACCACATTTTGGCATCATATGAGTCATCCCCAGAATATTCTGAAATAGAATATTTTATATCTTTGAAAGAAACTTGTGAACTGTTGCCATTATTTGATGAACTAGCTTCTTCTAACAATATTAATTCGTTGCGTAATATTAGCAATTTTTTTTCGTTTTTCTAATAAACGAATTTCCTTCTCAACACAAGCTTCTTCGTCATCCAATTGTGTAGTGTTACTCGGAATCAATATATTAGGCTGAACGCCTTGTTGCTCGGAATGTCCAGAAATTTCAATATTTGCTGTCCTTTCATCCTGTTCGGAAGTTGTTGACAGCTCAGGAACCACGGAATTTTCGGAATTTATCTCATCAGGTTTTGTAAGCTCAGTATAAAGGTCTCGCAGCTGACCTATGGTTGCACCTAACGAAACTTCCACATTATTGGCTTCACACCATGCTAGAAGATCGCTTTTAATCATTCTTGACATATCCGGAAAATGGTATTGGTTTTTTTTATAACTGCAACTAATGTTGTAAAGGCTTCTTTTGTTGTAAAGGCTTCTTTATTGAAATAATAATTAAGTAACAAAGTCTGTTCACATTCAGCTCTCATGAATAATAATAATAATTGAAAACATCAAAAATAATAATTTCTATTCTAAGGTTTGTTTTAGATTACAAACAAGTAAAAAGTAAAGTACTTATACCATCAACACTTCCAGGGTTGTTAGAAGTTGAATTCAATCAGACGACGTTAAACTTTTGCCTACGTACTATCTCGTAAAGTTTATTAGACTGGCAGACAATTTGAAGACAAGGACATCTTATTCAAAGCTTCTTGTGATTAAAAAAAAAAAACGTCTTTTAGAGGTTATATACGAAAATGGCGGAAAGTTTTTACTAATGCAAAAAAAACATAAATAAATGTTGCTAAACCATAAAATGTCAATATTTCGTTCATGTTTTCGTTTTTTTTTTTCTAGAATTTTGCATGTTTAAAGTAGTTTAGTTTTTGATCATGGGGAATTCCAACGCTCGTTTCTAATTCACCCTTTAATTTTATAAATGTTTAATGGTGAAATACATACCTTTTCACAGGTAGTAAACGTTTTCGGGTACAATACTTCCATCAGCAATAAAAAGCTAAAATCGATTAAAAAATTTGTGGCCTAGTGGTTGGTAGTGTATAGAAAATAATGCGAAGTTTATAAAACCATTTGGCGTTAAGATATACCCTTCCGGTTGCAAAGGAAGTTAAATGAGGTTTAACTGAAGATTTCAAATCAGTTGGGCGGGCAAAACAAACCTGCACCGAACCCTTTGTGCGTACACATCCACATCCAAAAACATCTTATCTCATCTGCATAGTCGACAAATGAGGCATCAAATAAAAGCTTGGAAAAATATTATTATATATATATATTATATTATATTTATATTACTTTGCAGTAATGCGGAAGAGTTGAATTATAGATGGGCTTCTAAATGACTCGTTTTTGTGGAACATTATACAATTTTTATAGACAGTTTATAGTTTTGCTTAAAAACCAAATACAATCAGAATAACTATGAACATAAATTAATAAAATTGTATGTACATAATTGAAAAACAGATCAAAAATCTTAGCTGCTGAAATTTCACCTGAATTAGATTTAGTTTTTGAGAAAATTTTAAATATTATTTTATCAAACCTTTCACGCTCAATTTTTTCCTGTTCTTTTTTTCTTTTATTTTCCTCTTCTTCCTCTCTTGTTTTCACCTTTGCCAACAGACTTTTTCTCATCCGTTCTCGCCGTAAAATACTAGCTTCGCTTAAATGTTTCTTTTTATCGAAATTTACAATCAGATTGATGGCTTGAGTTTTATCTACAAATTTTCGCACAAGCTTCATTCCTCGAAATTCGTCCATTGCTCGAACAAATCCAATGTATTCTTCAAATTGTACGTATCTAAATTCAAATTTTTAGCTGTAATTTATTTTATTTTATTTTTAAACTACTTTTTGAGACTTACCCTTCGAATAGAAGATCCTGCTCGAAATTATGTACATGAATTCCATTTACATCTGAGCTCATCTTTTGTCTAAAAACATCACAAACTGGAATGTCCACTGCTCGAACGGGACCGAATTTCTCGAAAATTCTTTTAAAAATACTCTCACTTGGCTTAACATTTTCATCATTTTCCATGTGACGTGGACAAAACCATCGGATGGGTAGATTTGCAAAATGAATTGTATCTGGTCGTTCGCCAGCTTTCATTTCATCCATGTAATGTGCATCACGAAAGAATATATCCCAATCGTGTCGATTGGGAAATTCATCTTTTGCTTCTTTTGTACGAACTTTAAAATGTTCAGTAAAACCCGATACTTTAAATGACATCCCATCAAGACGTGCTAAAGCATTCGGCAATCGGCTAGGTTCTTCTAACTCGGCTTCTAATTTTATATTTTCGAGGGTGCTTTTCGTCACCTAATAAATGTAAAAACAATATTTTTAAGTTAAATTCATTTTATTTTTTAAAGTCAGTAAAAATCAATTACAGATCAATATTATTGAAATTAAAAAAAATAAACAGCTTCCATTCAAAACAAAAGAGATAAGTGTAAGCCTGTTTCCATTAGGCCATAGAGACTTTTGAAAAATTTTACGGTATTAAAACCCAAATGAACTGACCCCAAAAATGCTATTAGATCCCTAAATACATCGCCTAAATCCGATAAAAAGAGTTAACATTGCAGGTTATATTTTCATTTTAAACAGAAGAGCTGACATATTTATGAACATAATTCTCTTGTTACAACACTTCGCCAGTGATATCATTCACAAGCTTTGACTTCTTCGAAAGCAATTTTTTTTTACACTTTAGAATTTAGAAAGTAGTAGTATATTCCTGGAAGTTTGCGATTAAGCCATACCTCGAACTGGAAGACCTTTAGGTAGGACTACGTCAAATATTTTTTTTTTATTTTTTTTTATTTGAATTTATTAGTTTCAAAGAAACTCTTAATACAATTTACAAATTTAATTATAATAAACTATTATACAGTATTAATTTTAGACGTGATTTTACAATATTTAGATTTGTCAAATTTTTGATTTCACTAGGAAGTAGATTAAATAGTTGCAGGCCTCTGAAAAATACGTTGTTTTGAGTATTACTCCTCCTATAAAGTGGTAGTCGAAAGTCACCAAGATTCCGAAGTGCGTATCTGTCACAGGTAATATATTGAACATTATTCTGTAAATAAGCAGGATAAAGGTTTAATTTTATTTTAAAAATCATTATTAAAACATTAAATTTAAGACGTTGAGTAACATTCAACCATCTCAAAGACTGTAGCATATCTCCAATTGCAGTTAATCTGCCACACTTTAAAATAACCCTCATCGCTCGATTTTGAAGGATTTGAAGTTTATTTTGATTTTGAATTGTGCACATATACATTATAGATGGACAATAATTGAAATGCGGAAATATTGTAGTGTTATATATTGTTAAAGCACAGTTTTTTGTAATATATTGTCTTATCCTCGAAAGGAAGCCTATCTTTTGTGAGATTTTTGAACATAATTTTGATACATGAAAATCAAATTTTAGTTTGTTATCGATGCATACACCTAGATACTTTATTTCGTTTACACATTCTAGTACTTCATTGTTTATTTGGATGTTCAAACTCAAATTGTCCCCGTTTATGCACATATATTTAGTCTTTCGAGTGTTAACCATAAGTTTGTTCATACATAGCCAGTTATACATTGCATCAAGCTCTTGCTGAAGTATAATTTCACAAGCACCAATACAACTACCACTAATATAAATTAAAGTATCATCAGCAAATAAACATACTTTAGAACTTGTTAAGGCATTCCCAATATCATTGATATACAGGAGAAATAACAAAACACCCAGCACTGATCCTTGAGGAACACCAATAGGAATTTGTTTGGTGCTGGAATAGACATCATTCACTCTTACTCTTTGCATCCTATCTAATAGGTAACTCTTAAACCAACAAAGCTCCTTTTCACGGATTCCATATTTGTAAAGCTTTTTTATTAATATTTCTCTGTCTATGGTTTCAAAAGCTCTTTTGAGGTCTAAGAAAACTGCCAAGATAGTATTTCCCTTTTCAATTTCCTTTTTCCATTCATCTATAACGAAACTAATAGAGGTTTCACATGAATGCGCCCTTCGAAAACCAGACTGTTCCGCACATAGTATTCCCTTTTCTTCAATAAAAGTGGTTAGCTGTTTACAGACTATGACTTCCAGTATCTTCTCATATGTAGGTAACATATTTATTGGTCTCCAATCCTCTGGATTTTTAGCGTTTTTTATCTTTTCTACTGGCACAATATCTGCAACCTTCCAACTCTCGGGAAATGATCCTTCATTTAGCGATAAATTAATTATTTTAAGTAGTGAAGGAAAAAGTATGTCTTTACAATCAAGGATTATCTTACAATTTAAACCGAAGCTGTCATTTTTTGTGTTCATCGATTTTACTGTCGTTTCAAGTATTTGAGAATCAATTTGCTGAAACTTAAACTCATCCTCATAAAATGGAAAATTATCAGTATACGGAACAATTGGAATTTTACTGTTTATTTCTAAAACACTTTCAATAAAGAAGGTATTCAAATTATTAGCTATTTCAAGATCATTTTTTAAAGTATTCCCGTTAATTTCCAAGTTATTGAAAGCACTTTTTTGTTCTTTAAATATCTGATTCTTCAATGTTCGCCACATACCCTTTTGATCGCCCGCTTTTTCAATTATTTTGGATTCAATATAGATTCTTTTCGCCTGAACGCACTGATTTTTGTAAACGTTTCTCGCAGTTCTATATCTTTTCCAATCTTCCGAAAGATTTGTATAAATAGCCCTATCATGCAAACGATTTTTTTCTGATTTATAATGAATCAAATCATTGTTGTACCACTCTGCGCACTTCTTATTAATTGTTATATTTTTTGTTAATTTAAGCAAAGAGTTTTTTATTGCACCCTCGAAATTTACCGCGTAATCATTTAAACTATCATCAGTATTTTCAATGAAACAGCTATTAAACTCGTTAATAAATCTCTGTTGATCATATTTTACACATTTAATTGTTTTTGCTTTACACGAAACTAGCTGCTTTGTATAAATTTTAATGAACAAAGATTCATGATCAGAAATTTTCCAATCATTGCATACTTTTACATCGGCGTTTAATGTAAAGTCAGTCATCACATAATCAATGAGGGTTTTTGATAGTGGTGTTATTCTTGTTGGTTCTTTAACTATTTGTTGAAGCCCGTTAAGGTATTCAAATTGTTTAACATGATTTAGTTCATAATTGTTTACGCTAATATAATCTATATTGAAATCACCTGCAATTAAAACATTTTCATTTTCAGTAATATTTCTAGGGATCCAATCATTCAGTATATCAAAAAATTCAATTACACTAAGAGTTCCAGATCTATAAACTGTTATAAAATTCCATACTTCACTTTTATATGTTATTGTCACCGATACAATCCATATTTTTTTTTCAATCACTAAAGTGTTCTTATAAGATGATTTGAGTCCTTCTTTTACATAAATTGATACACCACCAGTGTGTCGAGAACCCGACAGGCAATCATATCTCCTATAACCAGGTAAGCACACTTCACAACTAGCTATACCATCTGTGAGATGTGTTTCAGTTAGTAAGATAAAGTCAAGATTATTTTGGGTAACAATATCTTCAATTAATGTAAAATTTCCAGTTATCCCCTGTACATTTAAAAGTATCCCATTTAAAAATGAAACTGAATCTTCAAAACACTTATCATTTAATTGCTAATAAAAGGTACGACTCCTCTTGGCATCGAGTTTTTTTTAAATAAACCGGGCAATTATAGTCTAAGGTTTTATGACTGATATCCAAATTTAAATTCAATCTATTATTAGCCAATTTGCAGTTGACACATTCAATTTTTTCTAGTTCTTCACAATTTCGAGAGTCATGTTCACCACAGCAGTTCCTACAGACCGGCTTATTTGTACAATATTTTGATTCATGATTGAATCCTAAACAATTAAAACATCTTTTAACTTTCAAATCCTCAAATATGTTGCACCTATCCCAACCAATATTAACTTTTCCTACGCCCATGGTAACTTGAAAGCTTTTAACGTCCAATTCCACCACTGCGTTGCAATATTCAATGTTTTTCCCATTTCTCTTTTTGCTGACTTTCATAACTTTAACACATTTAATTTCACTCTCACTTAATGATTTGTTCTGTGATTTTAGACTTTTATCAACTTGTTCTTCACTCATTTCATCGCTTAAGCCTGTAATAAACAGTTTTGGTTTTCTTATTTCTGGAACTTTGTCATCGTATGTACTACCAAGCTCTTTTTCAAATGCACATTTCACTTTATCTCTTTCTCCCTCACTATCACAGATGATTTCAACTACTCCGTTGTTTCTTTCGGCTATATCACTGATAATTAAGTTAGAGGGATCAACATAACTTTTCAAGTCTTCCTTTGTTTTTTTTTCCACTTTGTTTTACTTTGGGCTTAAGTATAACGGGTGGGCACTTTTGCAATTGACTTGCATATGTTCCCGTTTTCTCTTCACTTTGTTGTTGACATTCGCCATTCTTTAGTGTATTTAATTTTTCAATTATATCATAAACTAATTTTTCTTGTTTCGCGGCACTTTCTTTATTTGCATTTACGGATTGTAAAATATCTTCTAACGATTTTTGAATTGCACTTTTATTGTCCAGCGTCACCGACTAACCTCCAAGCCGATAGCATCGTTTCACTCTCAGTGTGCTTCTCGCTTATTTTCGTTGGTACCTATTCCGCTATTTTCAATCAGCATTTTTTTTTTCTCTACTCGTTCATTTGTTGTAGTGTAAATTACAAATAAAAGTGCGAACAAATAAAAAACATGGCCTCAGGGCCACATGTGCTTACGGATAATCGGTTTTGCAATCTACCTACTGATGTAGATGTAGATTGGTATTCCGAAAACTCGAACAAAAAAAAAAAGAAAAAAAACAAATTACACGAATTCAACACGAATTAATCCCTCCATTCCGGCTTCCTCGTCTAATCCTTCTATTCCAACCTCCTCGTCTAATCCTAACCCCAAATTTATCGTGATCGCCCCAACAGATAGTGATAAACCTCTCTCAAAGTTCAGTGTATTTTTACTAAAAAAAGCTATAGATGGAATTAGCACTGGATATGAATATATTACTCAGTTGCGTGATGGTAATCTGCTCATCCTGGTGAAATCTCTTAAAATAGCTGAAATTTTCTTATCAAAAAAATCTCTATCAAACCTCTGTCCTATCAAGGTTACCCTCCATACAAACTTAAATGCCTCTAAAGGTACAGTCTATGCACCTTATCTTATTAATGTACCCGACGAAGAAATAATAAAAGAAATGAGTTCACAGGGTGTAACTGATGTGTACAAATTCACTATAAAAGTTGATGGCATAGTAACTCCTACAAACATCATTCTTTTTACGTTTGATCGCTTTCGTCCACCTAGCACAGTTAATATTGGCTGGTATAATTGCATCGTAACTGAATATTTTCCTAACCCCATGCGGTGTCAAAATTGCCAACTCTTAGGTCACACAGCCAAGAGATGTAAAAACCCCAAATCTTGTGTAAACTGCAACATGCTCCCTGTAGACCCTCATTCATGTACACGCACCTATTGTGCCAACTGCTCTGAAGAGCACCCCGCATCTTCAAAAACATGCAAAAGTTTCATAAAAGCAAAAGAAATATTAAAAATTAAGACAGTTAGAAAATGTACAGTGTTTGAAGCCAAGCAAGCATACAAGGAACTAAACCCTGAACTCCCCTTTACGAAGACTTTTGCTAATATTGCTCATCAAGCCATACCCACCTCTTAAACCAATAATACAGTTTTAAACGAAAAAAATCCTCTTGACAACCAATCCCACTCAACTTCTAATGATCACGCTAATCAATCGACTTCAACTTCTTTCCTAACCCAACAAGATAAAAAAAGACAATAAGCAACCCAATTCATCGGTCTCCACCCAGCTTCTGGCAAAATAAATCACCACCCACAAATACTTCTTTTGGCTCAACTATCTCCTCTGCTGCTTCAGCTACACAAACAACATTAAATAAACCTCTCAACCATCCACTTCCTTCTCCTTCAATCCAAAAAACACAAAAAAATACAAATTCACAACTAAACTCACCTATCTCTAAAATTACCAATAATCTAATAAACAACGAATTATATTATATGAACACCTCTGATACAGATGACAATGCATAAAACCAATAAAATTTCTAACAACACAAGGTCGCAGGCATTACTGACTGAAGCAGAAGTGGGACTAAATAACTCCCACTCCTGTTCCGGCCAGGGGTGTTTGCGACCACAACCAAAGCCACCTAATTTATATAAAAAAAATTTAATTACTATGCAATGGAATATTAAAGGATTTAAAAACAACTACGATGAATTAAATATCCTCATTAAGCAATACAATCCAGATATTATTTCAATTCAAGAAACTCATTGTGCGTTTAATTTCACTCCCTACATACCCAAGGCGTATATAGGTTATTTCCATAATTTTCAAGAAAATATAACAGCAAAACAAGGGATTGCAATTCTTATTAAGAAAAGCATCCCGCACTTAAAAATTCCCATAGTCTCCCATATTTTGGTATTAGCAGTTGAAGTTCACCTGTCCGTTAAAGTTACTTTGGTTTCAATTTATATACTACCTACACAAAAATTCTCGAGAGATGACCTTATCAATATTTTTAGCCAAATTGAAACACCTATTATTCTGATGGGCGATGTGAACTCTTTTAGCGTTCTTTGGGGATCCCCAATTACAAACCATAGAGGTGCAACGTTTGAAAATTTTTTGTCTTACTCCAATCTTGTTATATTAAATGATAGCTCTCCTACCCACTTATCGACACACAACACCCTAACACACGTCGACATTACATGCTGCTCCCCCGAATTGCAAAATAAAGCTTCTTGGCAAATTTTGGATGATCTCCACAATAGCGATCACTTCCCTAGTATTTGCAAAGTGGCTCTTGGCCCAATCTTTGCTAGATCTCTAGTAAACCATAAATTTAAAACTGATTTTGCTGACTGGGATTGTTTTAACAATCACATATCAGAATACTTATCAGTTCATAGTCCCTCAGTCAACATTAATAAAGAGGCTGCTCTCATCCACAAAGCAATTCGGACTGCTGCAAACATATCCATCCCTCAAAGCAGAAGCAAAGAACAAAAACGTACCGTAGCATGGTGGAACCCAGAACTCAAAACTTTACGTTACGAAAAAGTAAAAGCATGGAGGCTTTTCAAAAAATATCCAAATCAAAATAATTTAATTCTCTTCAAAAAAGCCAATGCAAAATTTCGTAGAGAATTTAAATCTGCAAAAGCGAAGAGTTTGATTAATTTTACCTCATCTATTAATCCTAACTCATCTCCAACTAAAATCTGGTATAACATTCGTTGTTTAACTGGTGAGTACAAACAACATAATATTGAAGTCATTGAAACCCCCACAGGTTCTATTTCCAACCCCAACGAAATCAGTAACCACTTTGCTCTTACTTGGTCAAACTATGCCAAGGATGAAAATTTTCATACTGACTACATTTCTCAAAAAGAACTCTGTCTTCTTTCCTCAATAGATAATAGCTTTATTTCTCCATCCGCAAAATTAATAGAAAATAGGATTTCACTCCTTGAACTCGAAAGTTGTCTACACAAACTTAAAGGTAAAACACCCAGCAGAGACAGGATATCATATCCCATGTTGAAAAATCTTCCGCCAACTGCAAAATTAAGGCTCATACAACTGTATAACAATGTGCTGGATACTGGTATTATTCCACAAAATTGGAAACAAGCAACTTTATTTCCGCTGCCTAAACCAAAGAAAAACATTAACAACGTTAACGGTTTTAGACCAATCTCCCTCATACCATGCGTTGCTAAAGTTCTTGAAAAAATTGTAGCCAAACGTTTGCTTTGGCTAATCAATTCTAAAAATCTAATAAAACCAAATCAAGTAGCTTTTCAATCCAACAAAGGATGCACAGATGCACTAGTTCACTTAGACTTTTACATCTCTAACGCTCTATCTGCACGAAACCATGTAACTATTCTCTCTTTAGATTTTGAAAAGGCGTTTGATAGAATAGAAAAATATGTGTTAAAACACAAAACTGTTTTTCACCATTTTACGCCTTGTCAAATGGAATTCCTCAAGGATCTCCACTATCTGTGGTGTTATTTATTATTGCCTTTGACGACTTAAGTTCTATTATTGCAAATCACAAACAACTTGAACACACCGCTTACGCTGACGACTTTTATATTCTATGTAAACATAATGACCCATCTACTGCCAACTTACTACTAACAAACGTTCTCAATGATATTCTCGCCTGGTCATCTCGATCCGGAGCTAGACTATCATTGAACAAATGTAATACTTTACATATTTGCCGTAAAACGTCATGTAATAATATTCCTCTTTCTGTAAACAATGTAAATATTAATAATGTTAATAGTTTAAGTATCTTAGGCTTATCTTTCAATAATAGATATAATTGGAAAACTCACTGTTTGGAGTTGAAAAAAAACTTAAATAAAAGAACTAATATCATTAATTATTTAGCAAGCAAAAAATGTAATGTTCATGTAAATACACTATGTAATATAAGTAGATCTTTAATTTTAAGCAAGATTGACTACGGGCTCATCATTTATGGAAACTCACCAAAATCAACATTGAACATTATTAAACCACCCTACCACCATAGTGTACGGAGGAGCTTAAATGCATTCCCAACAAGCACCATACAAAACATGCTAGTTGAAGCTGGTCTGCCCAACTTAGAGGAAAGAATTACATCTACAAAAGCAAAACTCTTTATCAAACTTGCTTTCTCAAATGGCTCCATTATTGAAAAAGATTTCAACTCCATAATCAAACTAAAAACACCAAAACGGATACCGTCAGCAATATCCATTGCAATAACAACAGCAAAAGAACTAGGCATCCCAATCAAGCAAATTAATAAATATATACCACGTTTTCCCCCATGGAATATGCAACCTAAATCTTTCATCATGAATTTGTCAAATCTCAACAAAAATAACACATCTAAAGAAGTATTTGTCCAGACCTTTTTGAGCGTGTCATCAGAATTTGAAAAAAAATGGATGGAACTTCCTTTTCTCAGATGGTTCAAAAACTGCAACAAACACATCTTTTGCTTCTGTGAACGAAGATGGCTCTTTGATTTGTGTTGGTATACTCAATCAAACAGCTTCCATCTTTACTGCCGAGGCTTTTGCCATTCTGAAAACCATAACAACATGCGCCTCTCACAACAAAAAGTTTATTATATCTTCAGACAGTCTATCAGTCATAAACGCTGTAAAAAATCCTGATCACAATACTGTCATAATTAACAAGATCCGAGACTATCTTATCAGCAAACCAAACAAATTGAAACTTATGTGGGTACCTAGCCATATGGGTATAAAAGGTAATGAACTGGCAGATTTGTCCGCCGCGCAGGCCCATCATGATCCTGTCTACTATTTTGAACCTACCACCAAACTTGATCTATTACGGTACATAAAAAAAAAGCTTGAATTTAAACGCTTATCCGACTGGAGAGACTACAACCACCATTATTCAACAATCAACACGGAGAGACTTAAACCTATCTTTCCTGTCACCACATCAAAAACCATGAACACGACTTTCATTAGACTTCGACTTGGTCATACAGTCAGTACACACCAGCACCTACTTCGTTATGAAGCTCCACCTACTTGTCCGTATTGTAACACTCGCATCGACATCATTCATATTTTGAACAACTGCCCAGCTACACCAACGAATATAAACGCTACACCAAATTTTTCCGTCTATGAAGCCCTACAACACCCTAGTCAAGTAAACATTCAAAATATACATAATTTATTCATTAAATTAAAAATTGACATTTAACCTTATCATAATTAACATGTAAATAATTTTGATTATAATTTATAATTTTTATAATGTATATTAACTAAATATTAATTCTTTTTTCTATTAATTTACCTCAGAGCCGGAAGTCTTGTAACTTGTGCTCGTTTTTGTATATTAGCATTATAATTTTAATTATATGTTAATAAATTATAATAATAATAATAATATTGTCCATACAATCATCACAAATGAATGCAACATTTTTCTTTGATCTTATGGCATTTAAATCATATTCCGGCAAGCCCGTTCACTTGTCATGAATTAAAGCTTCACAAAATCCACTGCATTTAACTTTCATTTTGGTTTTTCCTGCAAATCGATCACCACACTTCTTACAATTTTCTTCCATTTTTTTTTACTTTTTTTTCGAATTATAAATTTAATAAAAAAATTATTTTCCCGGACAAATTCAAAAACACGTCTATCTTGCTCGCTATCTTTCTTTTATAAAGATGGTTTAACACCGGATTCGAAGAAAGTGACGAAAGCCAGAGCGAAAATAATTCTGCTGATCGAACCAATAAACTTCGTCCATGTTCAGTCTACGAAGGCTGCGAAAGAAGCATGGAACAATTTGGAACGAGCGTTAAAGATCAGTGGCCATGGAGGTGAAAAATAAAATCAACAGTGATTCTAAACCAAAATCACATTCGAAGGCACATATTTTGAATATTGTATTTACGGCTAACACAGGAAACGATGATTGGTTTATTGACTCAGGGGCATCGGCTCACATGGTAATGAAGCGTGACTGTCTCACGGATTTTGCTGAACCAACTAAGGGAGAGATAATATGTGCCAACAACTCTCGTCTGTCTTTAAAAGGGATAGGAAATTTGAACCTATGAGTTGCTGTTCACAAAAATGTCCGAGATGTTTCTGTGAAGGACGTGCTGTACATTTTCAACTTGTGATTTAATTTATTGTCATGTATAAGCCATACGGTAAACGGAACTCCGTTGTGTTCGGTTCAAAAGGCTGTACAATTTTAAGTAGCGATAAAAAGCTGGTTGCCACCGTTCCGCATGTGAGTGATATGTTCAAGTTGAATCGACCGAATATTAGCTTGAGTATGATGGAAAATGTTTACGTCGAAGATGCAAAAGCAGAGGATAGTGAGTTGTGGCATGATCGCATGGGTCACCTTTACTTCGATAGTTTGCTGAAGTTGAAGAATTGCGTCTCTGGAGTTAACTTTATCAAAATCAACAAGAAAAACTGTGAAGTTTGTGTAAAGGGCAAGCAAACTCGAATGCCTTTCAAGGAAAAGGGGACTCGCGCAATAGAAATTCTGGAATTAATCTATTCTGGCCTTTGCGGTCCTATTGATGTTGCTTCTCGTGGTGGGGGACGTTATATCATGGCACTAGTCAACGATTTTATTAGAAAAATCTTTGTTTTTTTTTTTTAAAGTAAAGTCTGAAGCTTTTCAAAAATTTGTCGAATGAATTTAAAAATTTCGCTAAAAGACAAAGCAACAAGAAAATCAAGACTTTACGCACCGATAACGGCACTGAGTTTTGCAACCTTTCCTTTGCAAGCTCATAAAAGAAAATGGAATTCAACAACACCGTATACGCCAGAGCAGAACGGTTTAGCAGGGAGAACCAATCGATCGATTATCGAGATGGATTTCACGTTAAATTTTGGGCTGAGGAGGTCTCTACTGCTGTTTTCTTTTCATCATCAACAGATAGCAAATCAACAACTGGTGTTATACCTGAGGCGACTATTTCTAGACGAGTTCCTAATCTTAGCCATGTTCGAGTGTTTCGGTGTAAGGCAGTAGTTCATGTGCCGAAACATTGCCGGAAGAAGTTTAAATCAAAGTCAGAATGCTGCATTTTTCTCGGTTATTGTGAATATACGAAATGTTATCGATTATACCAGGCCGAGAAAGATAAAATCATAACTAGCCGAGATTTGGTGTTTTTGGAGAATTGTTAAATAGATAAAAGTAAGCTATTAGACCCAAACAATGCTAAATATTTTTATATATTTTCAGATGAGTCGAATTCAGTGGGGGATGTTGGTGACAGTGAAGCACAATTAAAGAATCACACGAAAACACTGAAACGTTTTACTCAGAATAGAAAGAAGTTGACGAAAATCTTGAGAGTGATATGAGTTGCTCGCCAGCAAAAACAGTTAATGAAGTAACTGAACTACGACGCACGCAGTCAACGTGTACCAAAACCTTACCGAATCGATGATTATGTCTGTCAAGCTAAATCCGTTGAGCTATTCGATCCATTAACAGTTGATGAGGCATTAAACAGAAGCGATTCCAAATTATGGGAAGATGCAATGAAAGAAGAGTACAGCTCTTTAATTGAAAATGAAACTTGGGTGTTGACCAATATTCCATCTAATAAGAGACCAATTGATTGTAAGTGGATTTTTAAAACGTTTTAAAACGAAGAAAGATGCCAAAGGTAAAATATATCGCTACAAAGCCCGGTTAGTTATTAAAGGCTGTGCGCAAAAAAGGGGATCGATTACGAAGAAACTTACACCCGGTAGTACGAATAACTTTATTGGATTCTTACTAGCAACGGCCGCCAAGTAAAACCTCGATGTCGATCAAATGGACGCAGTCAGCGCATTCTTACAAGGCGATCTGAATGAAGAGAATGTTAAAATAAACCTGTTGTTTATTTTACTTTAGAATTAGATTTTTATCAGCTTATCATGGTGTTTATTTATTTGTTTTATTTTTACTTATAAAAATAAATTACTCATTAGTTCTATGGAAGTAAATATGTATAAAATCAAATGTACGAAGGTGATGAGCTCCGCCTCGAAAATTCAAATGTATACAAGATAGTAAATAAGGTGCATCAATCATCACCATTAATCAGTTGATGAAGAAATATTAAGTCATTATTAACACGCCTTTGGTGGAGAGATTGCATTTGAAGAAGCTGAATACGATGTTCATATGGAGGCAGATCATAAGAATCATCCGAATGGAGAGCCTTAATGTTTCTATGAACTTCGTCCATACTCCTTTACCCAGTATTTTATAAAACCAAGCATAGAACTTGCTTTTATTGACAATAAAATTAATGTGATGTGTAAATTCTAAGTTGGAACAGAAATGAACACCTAAATCTTTTAAAGTAAAGACGGGACAGATTTTTTCGATTTTTAGTAAAATTTATCATCTGCCATTTTAAAGGGTTGAGAGCAAGGCTATTTTTCATTCACCAAAATGTAAAACTATCAATGTCGGCTTGTAAAAGAATACGATCTTGGGTTGACTTTATTATTTTAAAAATCTTCATGTCGTCAACAAAAATGAAAACTTCACTTGATTGTAAACATGACGTTACGTCATTAATAGACAGGATGAAGAGAAAAGGGCCAAGATGGCTTTCCTGCGGGACACCCAGATTGAGCAACAAGACGAGTGTCACTTTTTGAGTATATTTTGGATTTTAACAAATAAGTTCCATAATTATTATATTAAGACCCTGTTTGAGAATCGGCATTTTGAGCTAACTATTGTCCACAATTATGATATATTTGTGTTGTAAGCTTAGCTTTAGTACATCATTTATTTGCATCTACATAAAACTGTAAACCATGGGGTTTAGAAAGTATAAGGCAACAGATTGCAATTAGAGAAAAAAACTATTTTAATAGTGTGCCATTGTATATTTTTGTTTTACACTATCAGATCTTGGCAAATTCTTATGACCAAAGAATTACCAACACAAAACTTGTGCTCACCTGGCTCATCACTTGATGCAGGGTTAGTTGTTAGTATAAAATAAAACGAACTACAATAACATAATACACTATAATAATACAAAAACAAATATAAAGAAAAATTAAATTACAAACAAATTAAAAGAACATTTAAGTGGTACACTGGTCTTTAGTTTATTTTCAAAGACTATTCTTACTCATGCTGAATCAAATATGTTTGAGATCATATTTAAAAGTTGAAACATGCGAGTTAGTGGCTCATGCATTACATGCATACCATAATTAGTGTGGTGTTGATAAACATGCATTAATTGAAAACTTAGGGTATTCATTTTGTTTGTTCGTAACATAATTTTTATTTTATAATGTTCAACTTTTAATTGGCGAACCTAAACCTGCAAACAAAGAAAACAAATACATATGTACTTGACTTTTTATTTTAAAAGAAAAGGCGAAAGATTTATTCGACATTGAAGAGAAGCCAAGGTGCTGTGTTCTCTACTCTGTACATTTATGTGCTGAGTAGTGTGTAATGTAATGTAATGTAATGTAATGTAATGTAATATTTTAAAAGATTCATTCATTCATAAATGGAGTATTTTCACTAGGAGGATTTTTACTTCACCTTATCTCAGAAAGTATGAACTTAAGACAAAACGAAATTTATTGCCCTCGTAATTTTAAAAGCAGTAGGTATTCGTTTTTAGAACCCTCATTAAATTCTGGCGGTTTTAGCTTAGCTCCCGCTAAGAACCATCAAGAACAATTGTGGCACTTTTTCTTAAGATGACCTGTTAACAAAGCTTCCTTATAACACTAAGTAAGTTAATCTCCTTAACCCTCTGGTCAGACATCAAATTCACGACACACCTTTGGGTGCAGGAAAACTCACTCTCCCTTATTTTGTCTGGTTAGCTTACATATATTCCTATTCTCTTAAATTATGTGAATTTCTTTGATATTAAGATTTTATATATAAAATACAACCAAAAGAAGACAACTATAGAGCGCAGGTTTTTAGAAAAATGATAAATAGAGCAAGGATCCAGCCAAAACTTACCTTCAGAATAAGGAATTTATCCGGTGCAAATGCCTTTGTTAATTTGTCCATTATGTCGAAATTGGATATAGACTTGCCCATTTTGTTCGGTGGCAAAGCCACCGACAAACTCAACTTGGCCACAGGTTTGAGATATAAACTGTGCGGCAGATACAGCGGAACACAATCGGAAACATTTGTAATTGTCTGCAGATGGATCATGGTCACGATATTGCAATGAATACAAAGAAACGTTTAAAAATGTATATTATTTTAATAATTATTCATACAAATATATATATAAATCAATATATATATAAATGTATTTGTTTTTGGAGGATTTTCTTAAAAAAGAAAACCCAAGACACACAAATCGCAACAACTATATCTTTGCCTTCTCAAGCCAACAAGATTTCCCGATTTCCGCGATTCCTAGATTTTCCTTTTTGTCGTTGAGACACGACCCACTAAATAAGTCTATAGTTCTAAGAAAGAAAATACAGGATTTTGATCTGCACTATGGAAATAGATTTTGTAATTGGCTTTCTTCTTTTGGAAACTTCTCAAGACGTAGAAGAAGACGACAATTCGAGGTCCAAACGGAAAAATCCAAATTTTGTTTTTTTGGGGATTTCGATTTGGTTACAGGCAAAAGAAAATTCTACGAAACTTCAAAATGGACTTCTTGTGGTATACTTGAGTTGAGGCAAACGATGATAAGCGTTGGATTACCCGTCAAATATATGCGTCGGTGTACGTCAACAGGTTTGCCATGCCGACGAATCGTATCAACAGTGCTTCTCAAAGGGCAATAGTTATGCGGGAAACAGATTGTAAGCAGAACCACTCTCCAACTGCAATTATAACCTGGGGTCTCCAGGACTATCGGCCTGTCATCAGATAATCCAATAGAGGCCAACAATCCAACATCCAGTCCATGATCCGGTAATCGCAGTTTGGATTTTTCGAGCGGATCAAAATCCTGTCATCAAATTTGACGTTTGTGTTGTATGTAGTGGTGAGCGACCATTTTCCAGTCTTTTTGAAATTAAAATTTCATTTCGTTTCAATTGTCGTCGAGTGCGGTCATACCTACATATTTTTTATACCTATTAAGTTACTAAAAGTAAACAACAGATTAACCGTTGTGTCAAATGTGACATTTGAGGTTGCTCATGGCAAGACATAATATGCCCAGTCAAAAAAAACACTGGATTGCGGATGAGATTGCGGAAGAGAAGTTGGATTGGATTTTACTCTTGTGGAGTCTCAGTGTAAGGAAACGTAAAGTGGAATCGATGTATGCCAGCCAAATGGACTGTGGGTGATTCCACAAAGAGGTAATGCAAAGGGGATGCAAAATAATTAAATGACAGTGGTTGGACGGAGAGAGATCAAAAACTATGGAAAGAATTCAAAAACACTGTGTATCTAATTATCTCTTAACAATTTGCTAAAGATAAAATCACTGAATGCCTTATTTTGCTTTTAGCAATTTGCTAAATCCAAATGACATCTGTATAGTTATTCTTATAGGCTTTTCACACCAAACCCAAAACCTACATCAAGTTTTCCCATACATTTTTGGTAAACAACAAGTTTTCGTAAACCACAAGTTTTATATAAAACCTTTCGAAAACTAGTAGGAATTCAAAGTTGAACTAAACAAACAAACCTTTCGAAACATTCAGCGCTCAAATTAATGTAAACAAAACAGTTGATGGCTGCTATCAAAACAAATATTATTTCATTTTGCAATAAATTTGGTCGTGGTAAGTACTATTATTTATACAATTTCCTTACAAAATAAGAATTATTGCTTTTTGTTTTTTTATTTACAGAATATGGAAAATTTGCCAACGTCGAGAATAAAAGTCCGGTGACTATTTGCGGCACTGGCGGTTCTTTTATGATCCTCCAGAGTTTCAAACGCTCTTTGTTAGCCGGAATTCACTATGGCTACTGGCGTGATGACCCCAAGGACGAGGAAGACTTGCTCATAGTTCTTAATGACGTTTCCAAGAGATGCGTCTTCGAACAGGTCGCCACAACTATGTTTGACGCTTTCGCTTACTACCTGGAGAAAGACTTTCCGTTAACTCCGTTCAATCACAAGGGTTTGGGAGATATGAGAAAGGCGATAAGTTCATTTGTGGAGGAGAATAAGTATGAAAGAAAATCTCTGGTGGAGGCTAAGTCACAGCGAGCTAGGAAAATTTGCGCCAAAACATTCAACAATGTGGGAATCGTTGTTCCAGTGAATAAAACTACAACAGTGGACTATCGCCCCTTGATGGACAGCGATGCCAACATCAAGAAGATCCTCAGTGCTTTGGACAAGCCAGGCGAGTGTGATTTTTTGCTCCGGCCATAAGGACCTACACGAAATCGTTCAGAATCTTCTCAACCTTTGGCCACATATTTCTTTGTCGATTCCGATTTTCAATTGTATCAATTAAAGCTTTTCTTTTCTTTCGAAGATCCAGAACTTGCAAAAGAAAACGACGTTTTTTTTATGATAGAGGCTTGAGATAATAAAAAAAAGTTTAACAAAATCTTCATATTTTGTTCAACTTTCTTTTTGTGTATTAAAACCAATTTCAATTGGTTAGAATTCATTTTATTCTTACAAATAATTTGAGAAAAACAAAACTTTTTACTCACAAATATTTTTATCAATACAAAATTTGGCAGCCGGTGTCAAACAAATTTAAATGTCAAATGAAAACGTTTAAATGTTCGGTGTGAACGATTTTCGGGTTTTCGAAAAATTTTTGCCGAAAACCTGGTTTTGGGTTTGGTGTGAAAAGCCTATTATAGGAGCAATGGATGGAATGGTCTAGTCAATAGTTGGGAATTCCAATTACTAGGTTCGTTTAAGCGTATTTGTTTCGTTAACTTTCACGAACTTCTCTTTTTAGACATATTTGGATGTCAGTTTTTTAATAAAAGGCAATTAGCAAGTTACAAGTTGGGAGTCACTTAGTAAATATTTAGAAAATTGCTTCTTAATAAAATGTTAAGTCCTAAAAAAAGGTTATTAAAAATTTCGCGCCAATGTTTCTAGGATAAGCCACTTCCAAGAAGCAATGACAGTATTTACTACTCGAACTTCTAAGAACTTAATAGGGAAAAGGTTACTACTTACTCATTTAAGGTGGCGCTACAGTCCGGGAAGGACCAGGGCCTCAACCAACATGCGTCTCCAGCGAGCTCGGTCCGTAGCTAGCTGTCTCCGATTTCGCACGCCAAGTTTTCTAAGTCTAAATTTAAAGGGGTTCCCAGGTACCAAGTCATTAACTACTTCAAAGCTACAGCAGTCCATGGTGATGTTTTGTCCAAGACGTCGTTGTTCAATGTCCTTTTTTCGATGACAGCATATACTTCGTCTTGCTCTCAATGACCACTAAACCCATCTTCTTCGCTTCCGTCGTAATGCTCAAAAACGTCCCACTGACATTACGCTTTGATCTTCCAATTATGTCAATATCATCGGCGTATCCAAGTAATTTGATGGAGCTTTGGAAGATTGTACCTCTGGTGTTGATATTGAAGAAGTCGCATGACAGTGCATCGCCTTGCCTTAAACCTTTTTTGAATGGGTGAAATCTTTTCCGAACTTGATAGAGCAGCGTGCATTCTCCATCGTCATTTTGCACAAACGGATAAGTTTAAAAGAGATGCCAAAACTAAACACTGCCTTGCAAAGTTTCCTGGTTTGAAGCCACACTGACATAGACCTATCAGGTTGTTGACGAATGGCTTCAGTCGTTTAAATAATACGGCAGAAAGAATTTTATACGTGATTTTTAGAAGACTGATGCCTCTGCAGATAGCGCAGTTAAGAGGGTATCCTTTCTTGTGCATTATGCAAACTATGCTAAGATTCCACTCTTCGGGCATGCTTTCTTCCGACCATATTTTGCACATGGGATGGTGCATGCTCCCTTCCAAGCCATCGCCTACTGCTTTGAATAATTCGGCAGCGATAATGTCAGTCCAGCAGCTTCGTTGGACTTCAGTTTCAAAGCTTAATTAATTTTCAAACGCCATCTGTTGTTTTCTTGCTCCAAAAAGAAATTAAGAACATCTTTTATTATAAAGTTTGACATATACATATTACCGCTGAACTTAGAGAAGTAGCTAGTGCCTTAAGGAGTAGATAATACCAATGCGAAGTTGGCTACTAGCAGTTCATATCTAGTATTTCAATGACTATACCACTACTACTTTTCTGCATTATTAAAATTTTTTTGAAATTTAGAATTTTTGTACAATTTCTTTAAATTATTTTAAAAATGGAATGATGATGATGATGAATGATTAGGCAAAGAAAGGCCTCGTTTTGGAATCTTTCATAATTGAAAATAAAAATTAACGCAAACCCAAAAAGAAAAAAGTTCTGTGTTCATCCGTATCCGCAGTGCATTTGTCACAATCTTTGGAAAATCTGGGATGAAATTATTTTGAAAATATTTAAAGACAACTCCAGAAACTACTTGTCCTATTAAGCCCCGCTATTGCCAATATTTCATTGCAATGTTTCATATAAATAATTTATTAATTTGCATTTTAGATTACACGGATTGTCATTAATTGGAAGAGCATTTTATTAATGTCTTGTTAGCGGACGAGATATGTTTCCCGGAAAATAAAAAAAGTAAGTTTATCGTGAAACTCGTTAGGCTTCATCGCAGTGGGTTAACAACAACATTGGTCACTACGTAATTCTTAACCATTTAGAATCAATTACAAAGCACACAGGATACAGCATCCTCCAACTGCAATTCGACAAAAACTTCCAGATTTCTATATCTTCCAGATCTTGCTGGAAGGATAGGGCATTCTTGGAAGACGTGTCAATCAACCTTTACACAGATGGATCAAAAACAAATGAAGGGATTGGTGAAGGTGTGTACTTTGAACGACTAAAATTAGTTATCTCATTTAACTTTTGGCGATAAAAGAGGTCTTGTCCTGGCTTAAAAAAAAATGTGATATCAACATCTGATATCCGTATTTTATCAGATAGTCAGTCCGCTATCAAATCTCTGGACTCTGTCTCTTCAAACTCTAAACAGTCCATAACTGTCGATCATCTCTAATGGAGATGGCACAATAGTTTAATATTCACTTTTGCTGGGTGCCGGGCCATAGAGAAATTCTAGGAAATTGTAAGGCAGATGAACTCGCCAGAAATACTACAATTCAATCCATTCAAGCACGACATAAGGCTAGGCGTATTCTCGAATAACTTTTGCAGGATCTGTATGGATGAGGAAGAGGAGGAAAAAGTTCTTCATTTCCTCTGTACATGCCCTGATCTAGCTCAAAAACGCAAGAATTCTATAACGATCTAAACGATCTCAATCATATTAACAGAATCAGTCTTTCAAGTTTCCTAGGGGACTAAAAGTGGCCCCATTTGGCTTAAAAAAGCCTTAAGTTTCATGTGGTATCGCAATGGGCCATTTAACTGACCTAAATGTTTCCTACTCCATCACGGACATCCACTTTAACTTAACTTAACTTGTGAGTAAAAAGTTTTGTAATTTGAGAAGACTCAAATTATTTGTGAAAAAATGAATTCTGACCAATTGAAATTATTTTTAATATATAAAAAGAAAGTTGAACAAAATATGAAGATTTTGTTAGACTTTTTTTCATCATCTCAAAAACGTGATCGCCAAACAAGGTAAGCTTGTTATAACAATTCAATTAATAGGAAGCTATGTATATATCTAAATATTTTATGCAGGTACGCACCAGCACTTTTTGGGAACGTGAAATGTTAGTAAACGATGATGAGTATTTCAAACAACATTTCAGAATGAGCCGCAGAACTTTCGATATGCTCTGCAATGAACTAAAGGATCTGGAAATGCAAGATACAAACTTTAGGAAGTGTATACCATTACAAAAAAGAATAGCCATTGCAATATACACACTGGGATCATCCGCTGAATATAGGACAGTGTTTCAGCTATCTTTGGGGTAGGAATATCACAGTATGCATTATTGTGACAACATTTTGTCAGGACGTTTCGCGTGTTTTATAAAAAAAAATACTTGTGTGCATAATGTCTATGCTTCCTCTGTGTTGTGTTCTTGTTTTAAAATAAAAGAAACACTTGACTTTAAAATAACATTATAATTAATGTTTATTGTACTGTACTGTGATTTATAATTGATGTGAATGTTAATATTGTATTGTGACTGAATATATATATGTATATGTGATTTTTATGCAAACCAACCGATCTCGTTGGTGATTGAATTCCGAATGATTAAGAAAAAAACTGTTGAGCTTAGTTAGACTTATAAAGTAATTTAAGGAAATGAAATGAAAGGGAATACACAAAAACCAGTATTTTTGTTTGTAAAAGAAAATTGTAAGTGCAAGTAGGGTGTCCCAAAATTAACGCAAGATTTCTAGGGTGTCCCAAAATTAACGCAAGATTTCTTGCGTTAATTTTGGGACGCCCTATATAATATAAAATTTAATTGCTTAATTTAATTTTTTCGTAAGATATTTGGGGTCAAACAAAATGCGACCCACACTGATCTGTATATCAACTTGTTTCAAATTAACGCAAGATTTCTTGCGTTAATTTTGGGACACCCTAGAAATCTTGCGTTAATTTTGGGACACCCTATATATATAAATTGTAAATAATGTACAATATAAGAAAAAATAGAAAATTAAAATATATAAAAACTATGATTTATTCTATTGTAATTTAGGGTGCGTTATCAGATGTTTTGGAATTCTTGAACAAATACTAAAAAAACACTAAACAAACATTTATTTTACACACTTTTTATTTTGGAAACAATTTTAAGAAATTTTCGTTAAAGACTTTTGTCTCTTCGACCAAATCCTTTAATATTGCTATCTTTTGCATCTCCAGGTCTAAAGCTTTTTGATCTGTTTCTTTGCAGTCTTTTATGAAGCCCTCTATTTGTTCTTCGATTTTATTTATATTCTCCTCATCACACTTTCTTTTTTTTGCAGCCCGGGGCCTGGACGAAGTAGCGCGCGAAGAACTGGATGCAGACTCGGCCGACGGAGTTTCGACATTTTCTTCGTATTGGGATGAAGAGTACCTCCTAGAGTCACCAGAAGCCGGAAATTCATCTAATGATAGTTCTTCTGAAATTTAAAATAAATATGTACACATGTACATAGTAAAACTTCATTGTGTTGTTTATTTATTTATTAATACTTTATCTGAGGGGCGGCTGTCCTCCACAACGAAATTAAGGTTGTTAATTATATGTCCACCAACAATTGTGTTGACTTTATTAAATAGAGCCCATTCCGATGGTGAACTTCCGGGAGGGCCGATGTTTTTTTTTCTTTCCTATAAAAGAACAATAAGAATATAATGCAAAATAATAAATAGTGCATATGTAGACTATTGTGTACTTATCTATATTTTGTTGTGAGATTATGAATTTTCATTTTAATCTCCTCGGGAGTGTATTGCACCGCCGCCCCTCAAATGCAGCCGATAATTCTTTGAAAACTCCAGCCTCCTTTTCGGCCCAGAGTTCCAGCAGGTACTCCTCATCCTGGCTCCTCCAAGGTTTTCTTTTTTTATTTTTTTTTTCTCTTCCATATTCTCTAAATAAAAAACAAAAAGCAATAATTCTTATTTTGTAAGGATAAATTGTATAAATGATATTACTTACCACGGCCAAATTGTAAGTTTAATTAATTTTATTATTTTGTTTAAATTTCACTGCTCTTGTAATTGTTTTCAACAAAATTTCAAAGTAAAATATTTGTTTTGACAGCAGCCATCAGCTGTTGTTTCGAAAGGTTTGTTTGTTTTGTTCAACTTTGAATTCCAACTAGTTTTCGAGAGGTTTTATATAAAACTTGTGGTTTACGAAAACTTGTGGTTTGCCAAAAATGTATTTGAAAACATGAGTTTTCAATGTAGGTTTTCGGCGAAAACCGATAATTTCGCGAAAAGAGGGTTTTGGGTTTGGTGTGAAAAGCCTATTATTACCTATTACCTACTTAAAAATATTTTAAATACCTTTTTTTAGATTGAAGTAAATCTACAATTAAACGGCAACTTACATAGTTGCATATTGAGCACAATTACTAGCTCTTATAGAATCACTTTTCACACTTTTGTTTATAATTTTTTGGCTTACATAATATTCCGCTACCGTCTGGTTAAGGAGAGGTGCCTTAGCGGAAACATCTCCCTCTCTCTCGTTTTCTACCCGAACAACTTTCCACTGGGGTTGAAAACCAATCTCCAGTTGAAGTACTGGGCACCCGATTTTAACCGCAGGGATGGGAGAGTAGGAGTTAGTAGACAGAGTATGGTTTTTGACAAAAAAAAACTTGTGGAATCATATGTCCTCTTGAATGCACAAGTCTACTATTTATACATCGTTGATACATGCAAGTCCACCATTATATTGGCTGAAGAACAGTTTGAGATATCCTGCTTTTTGAAACAAAAACTACTTTCTGAACACACCCACCTAAACTTTGGCAACGCATGTCAAAATTAATAAGGTATGACCCATGTAAATTTTAAGTTATTTAAGCAATACATTTATTTGTTGGCCCTTACTTGAAGTGAAATTCCCTAAAGAAATATTGAATTTTGTTTTATTTATTGAAATATTTATTTCAATTACTTAATTTCCGAAACGCAAAGCATTCTTAAAATATTCCGACAATGCCGGAAAATGATATTTCTAAAATGAAGGTATTTTATTTTTGCTTAATTCCCTTATACGTCTGATGTGAAGTAAAATCAAATTTATCTCCGAAGGTTGCCGATCTGAAGCGTGAACTAAAACTCCGTGGCTTGCAGACTACTGGCAACAAAACCGAGCTACAAGAGCGCCTTCAGACTGCCTTGATTGACGGTGATCTTTCACTTGAAGACACAGCAATCTCAGGTGAAGATCTTCTCGAAGATGTTCTTACCGACGAAGAAGATAAAGCGCTAATATTGCCACCAGATGAGAACGAGCTTCTGAAATCGCCAAGCAGCGATGTCGTCATTTCCTTTTCACCCACAGACAAAGCTCTTGAAGTGCCAGTGCCGCAGCCGCAACCAAAGAAAATTGTCCTCAAACGAAAGAGTTCAATTACACCTATAACTATGGAAACAACAGCTGTAGACGCCAAATCCGATCCTGCTCCCAACGACGAAAATGGAAGCGAAACAAAAATATCCAAAATGGATGCAAAGCCAAAAATAGTTAAGGTCTCGGCACTCACATTGGAGGAACGCCTCCAAATGCGTGCCAAAAAGTTCGGCATTGAAGAGAACAAAGTGGTTAGTTCGAATACAAACTCGATTGGAGGCAGCATTCCGATAACCGTAGCAGGTAAAGAAGTCGATGCGAAACAGATTGAGACGCTTAAAAAACGAGCTGAGCGATTTGGATGTGTGGTTGCGCCTGCCATTGCTGAAATAACAGCCAATGAGCGGTTGGAAAAGCGCAAACAGCGATTTGGCGATGTGTCTGGGGACAGTGACAAAAAGCCCGCGGCTCAAGGAAAGGACGTGTATGCAGAGAAGGCGCGGCAGCGTCTGGAGAGGTTTAAAACGGCGGCCAAATGAATTTGTTTTTTACCATTTTCATAAATTAAAAATCTTATTTTTCTTCACCACCACCTCGAGTTGTTATTAAAAGTTAATTAAATTCTTTCAATATTAACATTTACTTTATTTTGTGTAAAAAGGCACTAGCCAGCTTTATATGTATTAACAACAAATTCCACAAAATAACGATTGTTTACTAAAAACTTTAACTATCATGTTTTTCGCTTTTCGGTAAAGATGCAATTTCTCGTAACAACAATGGACCCTAAATACGTACTTATTTTATGTTAAATTTTCTATAGCCAATCAAGGCTTCGTTATGATGACACAAACGAATTTGCAAAAGCCATATTCACCTTACTGCAGATTCGGTTATTATAATAGGTAAAATATTTTATAGAATTTAGTATTAACCTGACCTTCAATTCTTTCTAAACAAAATTAATTGGAAAAACAGTAGATGTAACAATATTTAAAAACAAATAAAAAGTTACGAAAATGAACTTTTACTTCAAGTTTCGCATTAATTAGAAGTCAATTTGTGCTTTTAAAGAGACAAAAGGAAACAACAAAAGAATGGAACATACAGCTGTGGAGAGCTAATTAGAAACGCAGATTGTAAATAGTTTGAGAACAATTACTTTGATTATTGTTTAAATACATATATTCTTTTATTTACAGTATTTTAAGGTTTCCTCAATATCATAACTGCAGTTTTATTGCATAATGCAGCCTTTTATAGTGGACATCTTATTAGAAACAAGATGTAAATTTGTATCTACTCCTAATTTAATTTAATTTTCAGATATAATTACCTGATTTAGTACCCGTGGCGTGATGGTTAGTACGTACGACTGTCATACCAGAGATCTTGGGTTCAATCCCTGCCTGTGCCATCTTAAGTTTTTTTTTTTCACGGGTACTGCCTCTTGCGAGGAATTGACAAATCCTCCAAGAGTAATTCTTGCAATGAAAAGTGCTTTCTCAAAATAGGCCTTCGGATTCAGCTTAAAAATTGTAGGTCCCCTCAATCCCTGAAAACATTACTCGCACATAGAAATGCTTGAGAGTTGTAAGTCACTAGGTCCCAGTTTTCAATGGACTGTTGCGCCACCTAATTTATTTATTTATTACCTGAAATAAGTTTAGAATTTTCCTGCGGAACTCCTGCTTTTGAATTTCCAGCCATCCAGCTCCTCGAACTTGCCTAGAGTACACCAGGAGTAAAGCCTTTAATATTAGAATTAATAAAATCAAATTTAGTGCGATTTTTTAGTACAACATTTTATTTTACGTCCAATTAAATAAGTTCAATTGTTTTATGATCTGAACTTGCCTATAACCATTTAAACATTGGGATATATCGGCCCCTATCTTTTGTTTGTGTGATTCCGGCGGTAGGTTCGGGGTCTTTTAATTGCTGGAACTTCAATATTAACGCAAATTTTTATTAGCCAAATTTACTAGTAGTTTCTTGAAATACCTAGGTATTTTACAGCTGTCAGCGTCTCGCCGCAAAAAAACAAACGCGCAAACTTTTTACTTCAATCTCGGTTTCTTATTAGCTGCCCAATTTAGTCTATCAACAGTAATGGACTAAGCAATGAAAGTGGGACCTTAGGTTAGATTGATGGACTGGCGATTGATGAGGTTATCGCCACACTTAGATCAAAGTAGATCCATTGTGATACCCTGAAGTATTTAATTTCCCTAAAAGAAAAAATTAAAAAAAAACTAAGATACCTCTAATGGCTCGCGTACACTAAAACCGAATTATCGGCCGATATCGGGTCGGAACGATTCGGACGATAGTCTCGGGCGTTCGACTGCATACACTGCTTCCGACCTCGGACGATACCGGTTTGCAGTCTGAACTGAATATGTGAAGCTGGATGTAAAAATAATAATTTTTTCAATGGAAGATGGTCCCTTAAATTACTGCATTTTTTCTTTATTTCTCTAACCGTCAGAAACTCTTAAGAAACTTCGGTTAATAGTTGTTTAGCAATGTCTCTGTTGTTATAAGTTTTTGAAAATTTATCCAAGAGAGGTGGCCTGCTGTGAATACAGCTAATTCATTTTTCGGTATCCATATTTTTTTCCCAGAACTTTATGGTATGAATTGACCCGACAACTGACGAAAAATCCAAACATGTTTGGATTATGTCGGTTGATCGGTTACTATCGGGCGTCATCGCGCGTCATAGGACGATGCCGCTTTCAGTGGTGTACGCGCTCTCTTCCCTTTCTATATGTTTGGTTCGATCGGCCGTGTTCGGCAGACAACGTCCGAGCAAAATTCGGCTGATGACGGATTAGGTGTACGCGAGCCATAAGGCTTTGATAAAGCCTAATAGGCTGTTTCCTGGAATGTTCTCAAGCTCTTCGATTATCGAAAAAGTGTCTACCTAAGAGTTTATTTCTATTATTATGCTCACAAGCAATAGTAGATTTTTTGTCTAGGTGCATAATCGAATGGGATCTAGTTTTGTTAAATTTGGGTCATAATTTCCTGGTTGTGGTGCAAATTTTAGACTTTTCCATTTTTCAATGGTTGCTTGTAATATCTTATTACCAATGACTTGTTTTAGTTCACAGCTCTCTCGTTACCAGGCACATCACTGTGACCTGTTACACAGCAGTCTAATGTTATGTTGTGAGCCAAGAACCGTTAGTTCTTGGTAAGTAATTTATAAGCTTCGATTTGATGAAAAAGGTAATATCAGCTCGTGATAGTGCCATCACATCATTCAGACCTGTTTTGCAGCGTATGTAACTGCCAATACGTCAGCTTAAAAGACACTGCTTTGATCGGGAAGTCTGACCTTACATGTTTACATCTAGGTTCTGCATTTTACTGAAAATTGCAAAACAGGGAAGAAATAAATGTTGACGTTACCAAATTACCGTCTTAGAAAACTAATATAAACCCCTATTGATTCGACTTAAATGATTTGGGGGAAATCTTTAGAATCAATCTAAATTAGGAATGTTTCTATTTCACTTGATTTCTAAATCCTAGCTGTGAGTGTTATAAAGCGACCGAATCTCGCAAGCATCAGTTTTATATGTGTACCAAAAATGCTTTGCAAAAGCAAAGTGAAAATATTTCAAATTCGGTTTGTTAGGCGCTTAGACACTAATTAGGGTCCAAACTACTAAACGAGCCTATTCGACACTAGTTATTTACAGGTAGGTTAGGTAAGGTTCGTGATAGAGTAGGGCACACTTAGGCCAGTTTAATGGCCAATAGTGATACCACATGAAACTTAAGGGGTTCTTTTAGGTTCAATGAAACCAGTCTGATTCCTCTACGAAATAATAAATGTTAATATGATTGAGGTCGTTATAGAACAATTCTCCTAGGTTAGTTTTGCGTTTTTGAGCTAGAGCAGGGCATGTACAGAGGAGGTGAACAACTGTTTCCTGCTCTTGCAGGCTACAATGATTGGGAAAGCGGAATGTGAGACTTAAGTTCAGTCGTTTAGAGTACATATGTACCTCCACCAACCCCTTAATTTGTGTTTGACCCATCTGTGTAAAAGTGGACTGACTCGTCTTCCCGGAATGCCCTATCCTCCCATAAAGATCTGGGATATAGAAATCTAGAAGTTTTTGTCGAATTGAAGTTGGGGGATAGTCTGTGTGCTTTGGAGTTGATGCTAAGCACTTAACAATTACGGAGTGTCCAATGTAGTTGTTATCCCACTGCGATTAAGCTTTGAGGTGAATAGCAAAGCTTGCAGCTATTTGTTGGCTTAGTATATCCAGAGGTGTTAGGTAGAGTAGGGTATCCAGTCCGAATATGGGGTCGGGCAAGCTGAACGTTGGACTTTATGCTCAAGTCGGGCACTTCGTTCGATTGATAACATATAAAATGTAAACTAATAAATGCCTAGTAAGTTTGATATGATAGTAAATTTGTGTTCTTACTTTTGATGATGGAACTACTTTATTTATTATTGCACCACGAACCTGATATATGCTCATGCTAAGATAACACTTGTTGGACCATCTGGTTATAACTTTTTACTATCAGGTTTTTGGATCATGATTATCTTATTGCTTTTACATCTGCGAAAAACCTGTAATGATTTTAACTAAAGCCCTAACTATAAATATTGAATTCAAATATTAAACTCATAGCGAACATTTGGGAAATTCAAGACAGCATAATATCTAACCAGATAAATTTCGAAATTCGTAATGACGATGTACATATGTTTAATCTTAACGTTTTTTTTTTTAATAGAGAGAATACAATTTTTGGCACTACCCAATTGTAGTTTTTGTGGTCATTAAAAGTGTTTCTATTCAAAAAATACAAAAGTGCTCCAAAATCCATATAATTTTTGGTGTCGTTTTCAATGTATTCAATTAAACTTTCGATCAATAACAAAAATGTTTTTACTTCGAAAATGTGTGATTTTTATTTGTATGTAAATCAAATCAGTTTTTTGTAATCTTATTTCTGAGTTTAATACAATATTTCGCAGACATACTTACCTAATTTTTTATGTTTCAACATAATTTGAATTAAAAGAATCTCACTTAACTAAAAACACACAGTATTAAAATCACATCACAACCAGATTTTCTTTTTTTGGTAAAGTAATGAAACCGTTATAGATTCTTAGTAAGAATTTTTGTTTAAATACTTTAACTCATTGTTGAATTCCTATTATGTAATTACCTTCTTTTTGGTATTGGCGATGTGGCGCCTAGTTAAGTTGACGTCTGCCTCCTGCGCTGCCGGGAATACTTAGCTGAAAAATTTATTTCGCAATCATTCTGAGACTACATATTTGTTGTTTTTGATTTTTAAATTAGCTTAATCTTTGTGTTTTCTTTTTCTAAATATATCGAGGGTTTCATTTGTTTGTTTTGTTTCTTTCTTTTTTTTTCATATTCATTAAGATTCTAACAAGTAAGAGAAATTACTAACGCGATTACAGTTCAATAATATAATATATGTTTGAGTATAATCAATCCAAAACGATATAGATGGTAGTAGTTTTGCTCTATGTTGTGGGTTGTTTATGCTCGTTATCATATTGTTGACTTAAATTACTTAAAATTACTTAATAAGATAACATGATAAAAATCATTCCAGTTTGTTTGTTGGTTCCTTTTTCATTTTCTCTTCATGCAGAATGGATGGAGTTACATCCTGTTACATATTTGGATATTCAAAACCTTCGATTACTTCGATTTTTGTTATGACGTCTATCGCGGCCCCTTTCTCGATTTCGTCTGTTTCCACCACTGCCTTTGCTGTTTCCGGTGTTGCTGTTGTTGTCATCGAAATCATCTTTAAATCTATAATTAGCCGAGTTGTCGTTTCGGCCACCGTCCGAGTTGTTGTCAAGGTCCCTGTCATCTCTAAAACTGTTATTATGGCTCGGTGCACCGAATGGGTTGTTTTGATTGGTATTTGTATTCGTATTGAATGCATTTGTATTGAACTGGGCATTCGATGAGTTGTTGTTGTTGTTAAAGCCATTTTGTTGCGGTGTTGCCCAAGGACTTGTACGATTTGAATCATTGTTTGCCAAGGGTCCTGTTGCCCAAGGACTGGGTCGACCACCGCCGCCACCCATGTCCTCAGACTTTATACGTCGAAAATCTACATCTCCATTTGGAAGGACCTCAGGTTCGTCGTTAGTTTTCACTTTCACTCCGGAAAATGGATTGTTTATGTTGCGACGCCAGTCAATATCACCAGCATATATCACTTTGGCATTATGATTAATTGGTTCGAATCGAGACTTTTTAACCGGCGGGGATCTACTGCGATCACGATTGGGTGATTTACTTCGTCTATTTTCAACTGGTACAACATCACTTAGTTCGTCGATTTCACCTGAGCTTATGTAGCGATTTAGTGCATCAGGGCCGTTTCTGATTATTGCAGCCAATTTAGTATCAGGCATAACTCTGATCACTCTTCCATATACCGATATACCAACTATTGTGCTGGGGTCCATGTTGTCTGGCATATCCTCAGCTAACATGTTAATTTCTTTGGAATCTCGTAAATTATTATCATCGCCTTCTTCGTTTCGCCGGCTATCGTTCCAGTGCGCTTGGAAATTTCTTGGAATTGGCTTGCTATAAGGGACCTTCTTCTCTCGGTCTCGGTCAATAATTTTGTTAGGATCTAAATCGAGTCCGGGAATAAATCCTTTGTCGGCAGTCAGACTCTCGGTGAATTCTACTTTATCTTCTGGGCCCATTCCAGGTATGACCGCATCATCTACGTTACAAAAAAAAAAATAGAAATCAAGTTGAATGAGAAAGTTAATAAAGTTCCAAAAATGTTTCCTTACCATATTCACATTCATCCAAAGTGGACAAACTAGCTGGAAGGGTGTTCAAATTGTACTTGTCTCTCATAAGATCTCCGGGACGATTTCTTGTCCAGAATTTAATTGTATGATCATTCGAGCCAGAACACAGTATATGACCAAGTGGATGCCATGCCAGAGTCCAAACAATACTATCGTGAGCTGTATCAATACCACCGATTTCTTTGTCAGTCCTTAATTCAAAAAAGATATTGATTGTTTTTATTTCAGACAAAATTGTTTTATGTACAATTGTAAAATGTACATACCCGACATTCCAAAACAGCACCGAACCATCTGAACCCCCAGAGCTAAAAAGCCCCTCATGCACAGGATGCCAAGACACAGAGCTGGCTTCCTTTTTATGACCACGAAATACTTGAACTTCTTCGCGGAGATTTCGAATATCGAAAAGCTTAAGGAGATGATCTCTAGAAGCAGTTACCAACCAATTCCCGTTGTTATTCCATTTAAGATCCATGACAGTTGATTTGTGAGCATGCCTTAAAAAATCTAGGTTAAAGGCTTCAAGGAAAAAAAAAACAACAAATATCTATGACTTACAATGTAGCCAAAGCTTGACCACTCTTTGGATCCCATAACTTTATTGGCTGCTGATTGTCTTTACTTCCGGATACTATAAGCGCCTTTTGAGGATGCCAGTGAACACATTTTACATCCGCACCATGACCTTAAATTAAAAATAAAAATATGATGTAGCTTTTTTCTTAAATGATTTATACCTACACTTATAATATCATAAGATCGTTCAGGACGCGTTTCTACCTTTTTATTCCTATT
This sequence comes from Eupeodes latifasciatus, assembly GCA_920104205.1. Classification (NCBI taxonomy): domain Eukaryota; kingdom Metazoa; phylum Arthropoda; class Insecta; order Diptera; family Syrphidae; genus Eupeodes; species Eupeodes latifasciatus. Next base: position 172,206,017 of record OV049924.1, on the reverse strand, counting down.
TCTACGATTAGTTACCTTTTAATAGGATTATACCTATGAATTTTTATTTCAGAGCATTATACAAATAATTAGAATCATTCAGTGGTAAGAAAAATTAGTATTTTGCAGAACAAAGACCATATGCAGATATTTGTTTGTACAAATTTTTAATACTCTTAAGACCAACTACTATACGACTGACCCATTATTCACATACAACGTGTACTATATATGTATATAATATATACACTTTGAATATGAGTTGAATTTGATTGAAAAATATCTGCCGTAATATGTAAACGTTTAAAGCCCATCGTAAACAACCTGATAGATTTGTTATCAGTGTGGCTTTAGACCAGAAATATCCATAGTATATTAAAAACCTGGAAAAACTCAAGAATATCAAATCGACACCCACAATCTTTTCATGAAGCCGCATAGAACAGCATCTAAAGGAACTAATTTTAAAGAGCCATGTCTAGTTTTAGTATCCTTGCCAAGCTCATCCGTTTGTGCAGAATTACCATGGAGAATTCACGCTGCTCCATAGAGGTTGGAAACAACTTAACTGAACCTTTTGATGTGATTTCTTTAACATCGTTCTCGCAAGAATAGTGCGGAGCCTCGATTTTAACGCTAGATGCACTTTCTTTCAAAAGTCTGTCTTATTGCTTACATAGGCTTATGACATTGGGCAAGTTCAAGCAACGTAAGGGACTTTCATTTGCAGTCAACTTCATTCTTTGAACGTAAATTTTGAGCAAGGCAACTAGTTAGTTTTTCAAGTGTCATGCATTTAAAATTTAGAACTTTACTTCGCAAACCTCTACTTTAAGTTCATAGTACAAAAAGTACCAACAAAATTATTATCTACAAAACACTCCTCAGATAAGCTACCAGTCCATCACGATTTGAATTTTGTATTGTAAAGAAATATTAGTTATTTATTTTCCAAATTGAAAAGGAACCCTTTTACAGAAAACATTAAATGAAGTTGTGCAGAAATTACATAAATCATAGAGTAATAAAGTTCAGCTTTCAGCTGAATGAAAAAAACATGATCAACTGTCATTTTGAAAGAAGTAGACTTGACTTAATAGTTAGCGAGATTTTTCTTGACTAACTTTCCAGTCAACTTTCCATTAAAGTTGCCTTAATTGGATGATAATTTTTTGGCAGCTGGCCAATCAGGTACTAGAAACTTGCAAGCAATTGAGTAGGAAAGCCCCTCTCGAGCAACCAGTGTCCTGCTTTCCGGTGCATTGACTATGAAAAAAGCGGACGAAAGCATTTTGGGTTGTTTCGAGAGAAAAGTCCTAGCGTGATATACAGTCCCGTATGGATAGAAGTGAGTCAGGAGGGCAAAAGTCCATCGCCTCAGATATCTGGCTCACGTGAAAACCAATGCTGCGGCCCGGATAGCCTTCGAACCCATCCCAGTAGTACAGTAGAGGAAAGTGACCTCACCGAACCTGGAATGTGCAACTGAAGACATAATAAACTGAAGGATCAATTTAAAATAATTAAATTTTTTTATGGAAAAGATAAGGAAATAAATTGTATTATTTTTAGTGTGCCAATTAAAATAACTAGTGTGCCAATTAAAATAAAAATTAATTTTACAAAAGAAACAACTCAAACTTTTAAAAACAAACCCTATTTGAAAAAACAACACTTATGTATGTTAGAAATGTTTATTTTTTAAATTGTTTGAGTTTTTTTTTAGAGATTACACTGCTTAAATGCAGGAAGCTTTTAAACTTTTAAGCAACATTTCAAGCCTTAGAAACACAATACACATTATACTTAGTAGGCAGGCCATTTTGCTTTAGGATTAGCATAGAATAGACCAAATTGTTGGTCGTTTCTTCTCCAATGTTTTGCCATTTCTCAATCAATGGTTGTTTGAGTTGGTTGAGCTCTATTAGAAATCGCACACATTTTTACGCGTCTATAATAATCTTCCCATAAATGCTCAATTGGATTAAGATCTCGGGATTGTGTTGGGTGCGGAAGCAAATTCGCAATATTATATGCCAACCACATAGTATGTCGTGAGCCGTATGTTTCGTGCTGAAACATGAACGAACCTTAACGTTTCAGCACTTTTTTCAAGTGTATTTTTTTTTTAAATTTTAATATAAACATTTTTGCCCATAATTCCGTCGATATGTGGATAAGTTTGTCCACACCCGCAGCAGACATACAACCCCATACCATTACGCCGTTTTACTGTATGTGCCCAGTTATTTTTTTGGATTGCTGTATTTGGTTTTCTCCACAATATGGCCATCAGAACGGTAAACATTGAACTTAATCTCGTCAGAAAAGACTACATCATCCCAAAAAGCATTTGACTTACTGCATTCACGAGCATTCAAAACCCGAGGACGACCAGAATACTTTGCACTCTTAAAGTTTGGCTCCCCTTTGAAACTCTATACAACGCTGCGAACTGTTTCGGCTCCTGTAAATAATCTGTCGAATCTCCGCATATGGCCTGCCTTGAATATGAATGTAAATAATTATTTTTCTTTCCGATTCGCTGGTTTCTTTTTTTAGGCTCATTCTTATTTACTTTATTTGGGGAGAGTACGATAACTCAGGCGACAAAGTTTAATGACGGATTTGTATAGAACAGTTAAAAACAAGTATTTTTTACTATGGGAGGGGGGTCTATCTCCCCCCGTTTAGGCGGTAGGGGCAATTTAAAAAAATATGTACGTTAAATGGAAAAAAATAATTAAAAAATATTGGTAATACTTACAACTAAGTTTTATACCTTTTTTTAAAGCCAACACTTTTGTCTATTAGCTTGTTTTTAAATCAAGTCAAAACTGCATAGTTTTTGAAAAAAAAATTGTTTTAAACTCAAAATTCGTGCAAAAAAAAGTTAAAAAAAAGGTCATTATTTATTATTTATTATTATTTTCAATTTTCTCAAAAACTAAGACATACAATTATCTAGTTTTCAGTTTTTTATCAAAAACAAATAAGAGGAATAAATTCTGGAATAAAAACAATGGTAGATAATCTTAAAGTATTGAAAAATTACACTTTAAACCTTTTTTTAACTTTTTTTTACTCAAATTTTGAGTTTAAAATAAAATTTTTCAAAAACTACGCATAGTTTTGACTTGATTTAAAAACTGGCTAATAGAACAGAATGTTGGCTTTAAAAAAATGTATACAACTTAATTGTAAGTATCACCGTTATTTTTTAATTATTTTTTTCCATTTTAAATAATAATTTTTTAAAGTGCCCCTCCCGCCTAAACGGGGGGAGATAGACCCCCCCTCCCATAGTAAAAAATGCTTGTTTTTAACTGTTCTTACGAAATCCGTTATAATATCTTATCGCCCGAGTTATCGTACTCTTGCCCTTTATTTTATTTTCGCAACAAAACTTAAATTTTTTGTGGTAGCCACATAAACAAAACATTTTTTGAATAATTGGACAGGTTCAGACCACATAATGGACTTAAGAGTAAGGCAAATTTCTAGTATCTGATTGGCCAGCTGCCAAAAACTTACCTTCCAACTAAGGCAACTTTAATGGAAAGTTGACTGGAGAGTTCGTCTAGAAAAATCTCTCTAAAGCATCTTGGACATGAGCTACGAACTGCGAACTGTGGATGTTGGCATATTTTGACTTTTCTTTCACATGAGCTTTATTTCTATTCGCAGACAGCGACGAATTGTCAATTTATAATTACCCTTTTCTCCATATTTTCCTCAGCCATGATCTTTCACACAAAATTTTGAGGTTAAGTTGAGCGGGAACAATTTATTCGTTGCAGTGTGGATAGTATGTGGAACGCGAATATAGTTTGACAGCTCGTAGCAACCACACTGCAATTCGTTACTACCAAATTGTTGTTCAAAATGTTCTTGTTTTAGAGAACAAAATGCAAATTTTATTATCCTATATTAGTGTGTTTAAATGTGTTTTTGTTTGGAATTGACTTCTTGAAATGTGTAAAATCACGTTTGTTCGTCCATTCGTTGTTCGCTCTCATGTGCAAGGCCCTTAACTATCAAGTCAAGTCTACTTCTGTCAAAATGACAGTTGATCATGTTTTTTCATTTAACTGAAAGCTGAACTTTATTACTCTATGATTTATTTATTTTCTGCACAACTCCATTTGATGTTTTCTTTAAATGGTTTCCTTGTCAATTCGAAAAAGAAATAAGTAATATTTCTTTACAATACAAAACACAAATCGTGATGAACTTGAAGCATGCCTAAGGAATGTTTTGTAAACAATGTTTTTGGTAGTTTTTGTACTATGAACTGAAGGTAGAGGTTTGTAAAGTAAAGTTCTGAATTTGAAATTCATGGCACTTGAAAAACGAACTAGTTGCCTTGGTTATACGTTCAAAGAATAAAGTTGACTGCAAATAAAGTCCCTTATGTTTTCTGAACCTGCCCATTGTAAATGCAGTTTTTTTTATTGTGCTGACAGAACTGTCAGAAAGCAGTAATTATTTAAAGGCAAACATATTGTGCCAAAAATTTTGTGCTGTAGAAATTAGGTGTTTTCTAACTCAATATAGTGTTTACGTACATACATATATGCACATACTAGACAAAAAATATGAGAAAAAGGGCGTGTTTCCAAGGCTTAAAATGTCGCTTCAAAGTTTAAAAATCTTTCTGTACCAATAATTATGTAAGTGCGGCACTATATATTGTTAGGTTAATTATTTTCACAGAAAGATCGTTTCGTCGTCCTAGTCAAATGCCGACGGTCTTTTTTTAAAATGCATAATAATGCTATTTGAAAATTAAATTTATTTTCTTTTCTTAAAATACAAATAATAATATACCCCTAAAGTTTTTCTTCAAATCCGATTGAATAAACATTATTCAAATATGATAGGTTGCTTGATTCACAGCATAAGTACGAGTAACTTGGTTTAGAAAATTATTTGTTCCATTTCACTTTATTGAAGCAACTTTTCTAAAAATCAAACAAAATTTTTAAAATTTGAAATAAAGGAAATTGACTCTTTTAGCTTAATAAATACAATTGATTCCTGGTTGATGAGAATACAATTTTTACGCTTCTGATAGTTTTCTACGAACCAATGCTTTTTCAACATATAATCCATAAATCTGATCGTTGATTTTCAGAAATTTTACACAAAATCGAAAAAGTATCGAAGATCAAAATAAAAAACTTACCATGGATTTAAATGACATTTTATAAACTTGGTTTTAAAAACTCACCTCTCAAAACTCGCTCTTCTTGGCATCGATAAAAATCCCACACTCTTAACGTTCCATCGTCGCTGCAACTAACAAATTTACTATCCGTTGGGCTGAAACTGTAAAATGCATTCAAAGAATGAAAAAAAAAAGAAATAAACAAACGTTGATAGTTATCTTTTTATAAAATATTATCATTGAGAATACTTTTCTTTAAGACGTTTGTCCAAAACATTTAGGTACTTAATTTTTTCAATTTAATATCGAAATTAATACAATACACAAATAATTGAGTTTGTTTTTTAACTGTAATAATCTAACGTTTCCATTTTTTAGTTGATTCTTTCTGTTATAGATGGTAGATTTTTTGTATGCATCAAAATTAACAATTTAAATTTGTTGATGAGTTTCAATAAGTAGAAAGAAGGAAATTCTTTGACAAAGTAAATGATGTTTCGCAACATTTTTGGGAGTAATAAAACAAAAACGAACCTTTTAAGGTCTGGCTGGAGAAGAAATGTTATGCATCCTCAAAGAAAGGAGTTCCGTTATACAGAAAAAAACGGTCAAACGCGGATGCAGTAGCATCACGGTGTTGGGTTACTTTTCTTGGTTTAGTGTTAGACCGATCTTCCAAATTCATGATAATATAACCAAGGTAATAAATATTTTCGTATGCTATGAACAATATGCCACTTGGATAATATTTTTAGCGCTTCGCTTTTGCGATCATCGATTTTCTGTGGTATCCTGGTTATATTAGTCCTCCGATTTCAAAACGAATGAGAATTTCTGAGCGGATCTGAAAAACTCTTGAAACAAAAACAAACACCAACCGGGACGGAATGTCATTCCGATAAATGCCAACAATTTGTTGACTGTATGCTGCGTCGTATTGAGGCGGTCAACAAAAATGAAGAAATTAGATTTTTAGATTTCATTTCACATTATTCTACATAATTTTGAAAAACATAAAACGTTAAAATAAAATTTTTTGTCTGAGGCTTTTATTTATAATAATAAAAAAAAAAGCTATGAGAACTTTCTATTCTTGTTTACGTTGTGCAGTATAAAAGACCACATTCATTCAAAAAAATATGTATTCGTTTATATCATCAATATTATTATATCTTCCTTGGATGTAAGAACTGAATTGCTCTATATTTATTTTGATAAGAATTTTATATTATGAAAGACAAATTTTCTTATATGGATTTCCATGGGTAAATTCAGATTTCTGTCAAAAATTGGTAGGTTCAGGCGACATAAGGGACTTGAAAGTAGGGCAAGTTTCTAGTATCTGATTGGCCAGCTGCCAAAAAATTACCTTCCATATAAGACAACTTTAATGAAAAGTTGATTGGAAAGTTAGCCAAGAAAAATCTCCCTAACTATCAAGTCAAGTCTACTTCTATCAAAATGACAGTTGATCTTGTTTTTTCATTCAACTGAAAGCTAAACTTTATTGCTCTTTGATTTATTTATTTTCTGCACAACTTCATTTAATGTTTTCTGTAAAAGGTTTCCTTGTCATTTTGGAAAAGAAATATAGAAAAATACAAATTGTGATGGACTTGTAGCTTTCTTGAGAAGTGTTTTGTAGACGATGAGGTTTTTAATAGTTTTTTTTAAATAATTTTATTAGTATTGGTGCAAAGAGGGGATCTGTCCAAAAATCCGGATCTACAGATTTGATCTTAAATAAAAAATAAATCAATTTATTTTGCCCCATGGAATGCAAAAAGAGGGGATATTTGTGTTTTGACAGATCAAGAATAAATTGATTTATTTTATCCAAGGAAAACCCCATTAGTTTTCTGGTTTAGAAAGCCAATGGAAAATATAGGGTAAACCTAGATCTTGCAATCACTAGACCTTGAACGAAAACCTATCAGGTCCTTAATTTTAAATTAAGTTTTTTTTATATAATAATAGGGAAAATGGTGGATAAAATTAAATCTTTTTGTAGGTGTTACCCAATTGGTATTATAATATATGAATTTCCCTAGATATTTATCATTGGAGCGATTAAAAAATCCATCAGTAAAAATTGTATCAAGTAACCTGGAGCTTTGTGACTCCTTTGTCCTGTTGATTTTTATCAATAACTTTTTATTTGCGACACATAGGAACTATTTATGTATATGGAAAGTATTGCATTCGTAAAAAATTTCGAACTTGCCGTCGGAACAGTTTAAAAATTGGAAAGCATTCAGTAAAACGAAATGTAATTTTGTTAACATTTTACAGTCAGGTGTTCGGTAAAAATTAAATTTCATCATTAAAAATTTTAAAATGTATTTCTAAAATAAATTTAGCTTCAAATGCATTGCTTTTCTTTGTAAAAAAATTATGAATTTTACTGATAGCTGTAACCGGCCCCTTATGTTGGTCTACCGGTCTACCGCAACAACCAATTATCTCGTTTTAAACGTTTAAATGAAGTTATTTTTTTTTTGAAGACTTTCTCCATTGGTGTTTCTTTTTCCAGCAGCAGGTCCACAAATGATTTTAATTTTGACTTCTGTTTCTTAATTACATCTCAATTGGATGAAATTCCGTTTAAAGATCAGTAGCAAACAAATCCAAGATTTCTTAGTTTAAACGAGAAAGCATAAGTCAGATAATTAATGAAATTATTTTACTAATTAGTAACAATTAAAATGAAAAACTTTAGCTTAGATAAACAGATTTGTGCATTTCTGCGTGGTTTAATGCTTGCAATCGCAAGCGTTTTTACATTCATTCCACAAATGTTCGATTGGATTTAGGCCCGGAGATTGTGGTGAGTGTGGAAGTGATTGTTTAGTGTTATGCTAACTATATTCATACATCTTGAGTCGTATTGGAATTTGTAGGATCGTGAAAGATTTAGATTTATGACACTTTTTTATGGTTGCCAGGGTTATACGGTCATCAGTCTGAAAAGCATTGAATTTGCAATTGAATATACCAATAACCAGCCCTTATAATCTACATATATATACTTGAATTGCTTTTTTTTGTTAAATTTTTAAAATAGGTTTTGAAGCAATCTCTTTACTGTCATAATGATGAATTTTGTGCCCAAATTCTTGTCCCACTTCAGCAATGAAATGGGTTGATGTACATCAGTTTTGGATTTGTTTTGACTTTTCGGAAAAACTTATTACATTCAATACAATTTTGGCATTTTCAAAGCTAGACACACCCTCAAAACGATGCTCGCTGCTCCGAATTGTGTATCGGATTCTATCCATTATTTTATCAATTTATCTATATGATTTCAGATGGTTATACATATTAATGGGGTTTTCCATACGTAAAACATAACAATTTATTCTTGATCCAGATTTGTCAAAACACGAATTGCCCTTGTTTTTGCATTCCATTTGGCAAAATAAATTGAATTATTTTTATTTTTATTTAAGATCAAATCTGCAGATCTGGATATTTCGGCAGATTCACTCCTCTTTGAACCAATACAAATAAAATCTTTAAAAATTGTTTAGCTGGAAATTTGACAGCTCGACCGCACTCGTTAACACGTACACGAAGTTGCACTTATACGATGACTAAAAAGAAAACAATTCCAATCTTGTCCCATGCGCCACGAAAAAAAATCAATTTTTGAAGGAAATTTAAATTTACCCATGGAAAACCTCATAATTAAATTAAAATATTGCTCTTAAACTTCCTGGTAATGATGTGGCTCCGAAATCAAGTTTGGTTAAGGCAGTCAGAAAATATGCCCATTCTTGTTGCCAAAATAATACAAGAAATGTATTGATTTTTTAAGAACTGGCAAAAAGTATATTTTGTATGAAAATAGGGTTAAGATAGAAGCAGTCCCTAGAAATACCTATATCCAAAATTTCAATTGAACCAAAAGAATTTAAAATGGCATATGATTTATAGGTCAGTAGTATATTTGCTTTTTTTGAAAAAATCTGGAACGCAGTTTTGTTGCAATAATTTTGAATACAATAAAAAGTTATACATTTAGTTATATTTGTTTCTGAGAAAATTAAAAAAAGAAATGTGAAAAACTTTTGAAAATGAGCTTGAAAAAAAATGTTTAAATGTGTTAAGAAATTAAATTGCTGGTCGACAAAATTACGATTTTTTACTGGAGCACAGACAAAACAATCAGCCCTATCATGAATTCCATCGAATCTCGAAAAACTGTATCATGAAATCCGTTCGTAATGCAAAATTGTATGAGATTTTCCACTACGAACGGATTTCATGATACAGTTTTTCGGGATTCGTAAAAATTTCCTTTGGGGGTAATTTTGAGTTTGATTTTAAAAAAATTATTGCTTTATCAACTTTAAGACAATTAGGTTTGATTACGATGGAATTCATGATACGGCTGAATACTTTTTTAAAGGATTAAGAAGTCCTAAATACGAATATTGCCTTCAAGTTTTTCTAAAAAAAAAAACGTTTTTTTACGGATAAGTTTAGAGTTAAAATATCTCTTAACAATAACTTAACTTTGAAAAATCAAATTGTATGATGATTTTCCAAAGTACAAGTCTTTCTCTTCTAGAAAAAAATTCAAATCATCATCATAAACGAAGTTTTGAGCAAACCTTGAATGTATTTCTTTCATAGTTTTAAAAAATACGTTTTAGAGTTTATTTTTAGCGCTGATTTGGAATCCAAGCTTTGTTTTAAGTATTTGCTCAAGTTTTAAAAATTTCCAATTTCAACATTATTTTCATACTTTTTAATGTACAGATCAGAGAAATATCACATCTAATGGAACTAACATTGAAGCAAAACTTTCCGTCATAGTAAATGTTTTTTTTTTATATTTTTTGTTATGTTGGCAGCAATTGAAACTACAATTAAAAAATGTATTTAGCACGTTATCACCTACAGCTTAGTAAGATATGCACAGTTATTTTATATGTCATAGATTTTCATTAGTTACGCAAAAAAACTTGTTCATTTTCATTGTTTTACGAATATTAAGAAGAAAATATGAGCTAAAACCAACATTGTTCTCCAGAAAAAAAGGAGTTTAATCCTCGATCTTGGTGAACAAGGTAAGACTATAACTCAAATTTTGCGATTGTTGAAATCTTCAAGGAAAATGGTGTACAATGCAATTGCTTCGATTAAAGCTGATGCTCAGTTAAGAGTTAAAAATAAAATTCGAAAGCCCCCACACCGAACAAACTTCTACGCGTGTTGATAGGAGCATTGTAAGAAAGAGTAATATCGACCCATTTAAATCATCCCGTATCATCATGGCAGAAATCAAAGAAGAATTCAACTTAAACATTTCGAGTAGCCTTGTACGAAGGCCACTCAGTGATTGCCCAACCATTTGAATACATAAGCAGGAAAAAACCCTTGCTATCTAAGAAGAACATCAAGGCTTAATTATATTTCGCGAAAACCCACCTAAGGAAGGATAAACACTTTTGGAAAAGAGCTTTTTAGGCCTATTAAACACATCGCCCTAGAGCTCAAGCCTACAATCCAAAGAATGCTTTGAAGATGGTCAAACACCGAGGAGGCAGCGTTTGGAAAGCGTTTTCTTAGGTTGGTGTGGGTCCGGCAACAAAAATTCAGAGGAACTTTGGATTGGAATATTTAATTATTTTATTTATAAATTAGAAACTACAGAGCAGTCTAGCGTGAACACTAGACTGCGTGAACACCTGGCTCGCATGAACACCAATTGTTTTATACTGAGCACTCTATAGCGTGAACAACAAAAACCTCGATAACATGAACAATGAATTTATGCTCCCATTTTGGGGATTTCCCTTTATTTTAGACATCGTAGTTTTTAAAAACATTTTTGCACCGCATACTCCGTTTTTGTACATAATATTTGTTTTGATTCCAATAAAAAAAAAAAACGATTCACGTTTGAACACGTGAAACTCGCTGCTGTTTGTTGCTTATTTTCAGTGCAATTAATTTTTCAGAATTTCAAGTTAATTTTTCATCTCTGGAAATATGGTTACAAAAAAACAAAGTTTTTATCATTAAAAGAAAAAGGAGATATTTTTATCCCGGGAATACAGTGTGGCTAAATCAACGATTTCGGCTATAAGAAAAAATAAGGAAAATCTCCTAAAAGTGGTCGCCACTATCCAAGAAAAACATTGAAACAGTGAGTATCCTCGAATGGAACGAGTGCTGTATAAATGGTTTTTAAAGCAGCGTCGAAAGAATCTACCAGTTAATTAAGTTTAAAAACTGTTGTTTTTATAGATATATGAAATATTGGATAGTGTGAACAACCGGGTTAGCAGGGACAGCCTGGGACATAAAGTTCACACGACCCAGACAGTACTGTAATAAAATATTGTTAAGACAACAAGTTCGCTACAAGAACAAAACTTACTTTAAAACATTTTTCTGTTCAAAACCGTTTTAGCATAAATGGTTTAGCGTTTCTTTCAGATTTTTGTAAGATAGGTGAAAACTAACAACTTATGAAAATTTTTCGAATATTATATAAAATAATAAAAATATATATAAAATAATACAAATATTTTAACCAAATATTGAAGAAAGGTATTATAGATTTGCAAAACCATCACGGATTTTATTAAAAATAGCTTGTATATAAATGAAGATAGCCTCATAAAGCCTTATATACGAGTTTTTTTCGAAATTCAAAAAGTAATATCTCAAAAAAATTGTCGTGAGAGAATAAAAATATTTGTTTAATTTTTTAAAATAATTTCTTTCTTTCCTTAAAAAATTGAAATTATTAAATAAAAAAAATAGACATACCTAAATAAAATTGTGTTAAAAAAATAAGATTATCCAAAAGCATTCGATAGCTCAAAAATATAACTTTCGACTCAGAATTTCTATGGTAGACTTGCTTGGAGCTTGAATATACATATATTAAAATATAGCATCTTATAAGAAATATTTTTTTTTTGTTTTAAGTGTAATTTTTATTTTTCAAATCATTAAATGTATTAGATTAAAATATGTTTATTATAATTTGTTTTAATAGTCCAAATATGGCAGCAATATTAAGCTGAGATTTGTTTAAGAAAAAGCCAAAGATCCATTTTGTTTTAACTTTGTTTTTATTTAAAAATCTGTATGAGGGAAATCAAGGTTGGTTGATTGCAGTATTCAAAACAAACATTTAGGATTTTCACAAAAAACTGCTGTTTTATTTGGATTTTTCTTTGAGAGAACAAAATCATTGAAAACATTGTAAGTTGTATAAAAAAAAAATATTAGCTGGAACTTCAGTTGCTCATGTGGTTAACTTTTATTTTTGTTTATTTTCAAAACACACTTGCGTCAGTATGTTCTGGAAATTTATTTTTATTTCTAAATCAGTCTTATTTGTTTTTCTATTAAATATCACAGGTATATAAACCTTAAAAATAACCTACTTTATTTTATTTGGCCTTATAATATAAATATACCCTTAAAAACCATTTTATTTTATTTCTTCCTACACAAATGTTTAAATTGTATGTAAATAGGCTTTTTATTATTTAATTTGTAGGAGACAATTTTATTATGGCTAAAAATATTTTTTTTGTGAAACTTTATTGTTTTGGACAAAAATAAACTTTTTCTTTTGTTGTACCTTATTCCCCTTATTGCTTCCTTGTGAGCCTGGAACATTTTCACATTGTTCATGTTGGATTGCCAGTATTTAACGTACCCAGCATTATCGCCTGTAACCATCCAATTATCGTTATGTGACCAGACCATTGTTCGGACAGGTACATCATGCGCCTAATTAAAATGAAAAATGTCTTTATGAAAAATATCGTATAAGTTGAATCATTTTTTTTAAATAAATTAAAATATATATAATACATAAATATGCATTTATATAAATATAAGAATAGCGGTAATATTCATGTATGTAATTAAGAACAATAATGCTGATTGCTTACGAAACGGGATATTTATCGTGGATGACTCGCGTTCGTCATCGGTTTGTTTTATTGAGGATACTAAGAAAAAAAGTCGATATAGACGCTTTGGAAACGATCAGCGCTGATTATGATGACGAGAAAATAGCGAGTGCCTTGATTGTACTCATTGCAAAGCTTGACGACGAGAAGACTTAAGATTTGTGTAAGATTAAATGCCTTTTTAACAAACCTTAATAGCAAAATATATTTAAAAAGTAGTTTCTAATGCTCATAAAAAATCTGGCATAAATAGGCTTTATTTTATTGAAATGGGTACAAAATGAATCAACAAGAAATGCCCTTAGATTGATTCTTGTTAAAATATGTTTTTCCTTGTTATAGCTTGTTAATTCTTTGCCGATAAAATGAAGGATAATCGAATTTTTTTTTAAAAGTGTAAACGTTTTAGAAATAAGCATTCCACGATAGACCAAGTACATCAAATTACTCCAATTAAGGATGTGGTGGAAAAGGCACTTTAAGAAAAACAAGTATGCTCGTCTATATTCTTAAATGTTTCTCAAGGTTTGGGAATTGAGTACACACTGCACAAGAACATTCTCAGGCAAAAATACGAATTACTGAAATTGCATGTTACGAACCGGCTATTTAGAGTACGGCACGACTACAAATGATCGTAATATGAAAGAAAATAGAAGGCAGTGCACGCAAGGAAGCGTCATAGGACCAACCTTGTATCTTTAATCATCAAATATCAAGTGATAATCCAGTAAATTGTAGTACCCGTAGCGTGATGGTTAGTGCATTGGACTGTCATGCAAGGGGTCTTGGGTTCAATCTCTGCCTGTGCCACCTTACTTTTTTTTCACGGGTACTGCCTCTTGCGAGGAATTGACAAATCCTCCAAGAGTAATTCTTGTCATGAAAAGTGCTTTCTCAAAATTAGCCGTTCGGATTCGGAATATAAACTCTAGGTCCCTTCCATCCCTGACAACATTACTCGCACACAGGAATGGTTGAGAGTTGTAAGTTACTAGGCCCTGGTTCTTCATGGACTGTTGCGCCACCTAATTTTTTTAATTTTTTAATCCAGTAAATACCAACGTTATCATGCCACTGATTTGTTGATGATACTACAATATTAGTGCCAGAAAGGCTACGTAAAATGCAGTCCATATAGTAAGTCTTTAGACCAAAAATGGTGTATGAAATTAAATAAAACAAAATAGCTATACGCATACAAATTGTTCCAGTTTCTATTAACAGTAAAGAGGTACCTTATTCCAATACTGCAAAATACATTGAAATGGCTTTGGATGCAAAGCTTAAATGATTAAGTAAAGAAAAATGTAGTGGTTATATTATAAGCAAGTACAGAAACCCTATTGGGCATTGTGTGTACTCTACTTAATACTTTTATGAATACAAATAAAAACAACACGAAATTGACAACAATAAAAGATTTGAAATGAGAAAATAATTCAAAAACATTTAAATTCTAAATATGTATATGTATCTAGAATATTGCTAAATAACTAAACTACTAAACGTCGTCGTTGGGCAGGCAGTTAATAAATATTTAAGGGCGATTTTCCATTACCGTAGCACGAGTATATTTCTGACTTTTTTTTACATTTAAGTACGATTATCAATTGAACATGTTTAAAATATTAAGGCGGGAAACACCGTTAGGTCATAAAAGAAATGTTTTCTTACGTACGGCATACTAACAGCGAGGTATTGAATTTAGGCTGGGTGCGAGGTTGGATATATGCAAAGCACTTTTTGCATTTAAACACTAGAATACATAAAATTGCTTTTATGTTTTTTTTTTGTTCTATTTAAAAAGCACCGACCTTCAATTTAATGAAATTTTCTTAAAATTTAGGAATAATTTGAAAACAAAATCTAAAAAAAATCAAGTATGGCAACACTGAACAAGAAACAGGGAAGAAATGTCAAAATCAACCATTTTTGCGTGTGTTATATGTGAAAATGTGAACTTTGAAAAATTAATTTAAACTGGGAAACAATGTTTCCTGGCCCTTAAAATGCGATAACTATTATTTTTATTTCCACATATCTATCAAATAAAAAAACCGCGTGTGTGTGTGCGGTAAAGGAATGTTGAGGCAATATTTTATTTATATAGGGTCCGCCAAATAACTTTTTTTTTGAAAATGCTATAAAAACATCGAGTGTAGCTTCGGCTGTGTGGCACGTAGCGCCGCCGGCGCGGCGGCGCTGACAGTGGTTCGGTTTGTATGGGAGCACGGAAATAAATCGATAAAACCTGTAATATAAATTGGAGAGAAATGAAATTTGGCACACATGTGTGGGTTAGGGAAACACACATTTCCTCAAAATTTGGATTAAAAATAACAATTAGAAGATGAGTTATTGAAATTTTTCTAAATTTTGGGGTTTATTGTTCATATAAAAAAAAATAACGGCAAGAGTACGATAACTCAGGCGACAAGATATTATAACGGATTTGTTAAGAACAGTTAAAAACAAGCATTTTTTACTATGGGAGGGGGTTCTATCTCCCCCCGTTTAGGCGGTAGGGGCAACTTAAAAAAATATGTACGTTTAATGGAAAAAAATAATTAAAAAATAACGGTAATTTTTTTTTTTTTTTTTTTTTTTTATAATTCACAAGCACTCAAGGGGTTAATAGTACCCTTTATATGTTTATATTTAAACACAGTGCGAGCGTTAGGAAAATAGGGAAGGATTTAAAAGGAGATACCGGTGCACATTGGTCTTAAAGTTCTGAACATCAAAATGGGAGGGAAAAACAGAGTTGGCCAAAGCATTCCACATTCTCGATGTGCGATTTAAGAAAGAATCTCTATACTTGACAGTACGCCCGAAATTGAGCTCAAGGGTAAACTGATGAGCATTCCTAGAAGTGCGAGTATTACGGCTGAATAGTTTAAGGGGTGGAATACTACTGGCTAATTCGACAGAACATTGTTTGTAAAAATATCGATAAAACAACGAAAGGCATGAAACATTGCGGCGGTGTTCTAGTGATGTAAATGTTTCGATTATAGTTCTGTCGCCTATCATTTTTAAAGCCCTTTTTTGAATTCTATCCAAGAGATTTAAACTTGTTTTAGGGGCACCTGCCCAGATATGCGAATTATATTCCAGCTTTGGACGGATGAAGGCTTTGTAAATTACAGCCAGATCAGAAGGGGTGAAAAATTTCTTGCATCGTCGGAGAAATCCTAAGCACCTAGCAGCATTTTTGGCGATGTCGAATATGTGATCATTCCATAAAAGGTGATCTGTGATACACATACCGAGTACTGACAGTTGATTAGTTTCCTGGATGCAAGTGCCACTCATAGATAGCGGCATCGGGGGTATGTTACGCTTTAACGACAGAAGACAGCATTGAGTTTTCGAAGCATTAAATTCTACACGGTTTTTGATTCCCCATTGGACAATGCTGTCAAGATCAGAATTTAATGAGCTTATCATACGCTGCCGTTGAAGTTCCACATCCGAAGGACAAGGATGTGAATCTAAAAACGAGTATGAAAAGCTGAGGGTACTGTCGTCGGCGAAACAGTTTAATGGATTAGAAGTGGCAGACAAGAGATCATTTATGAATAAAAGGAAGAGAGTCGGAGACAAAACGGAGCCCTGGGGGACACCAGCATTTATTTTATGAATTTCAGACTTGAAACCATCCAATACAACTTGTATTGAACGGTTAGAAAGGTAATTTCTAATCCAACGAAGAAAAGATTCATCAATACCAAAGGCACGCATTTTCGATAAGAGAGCTTGGTGCCAAACTCTATCAAATGCTTTTGAAATATCAAGTGCAATAATCTTACTTTCTCCAAAACGATGTAAAGACTTGTTCCACTGTTCGGTGAGATGAACCATGAGATCACCAGTGGACCTATTGCTACGAAAGCCATACTGTCGGTCATTAAGAAGCTTCCGTTCTTCAAGATATTTCTTAAGCTGATAATTAATCAGCGTTTCCATGACCTTGGAAAGAAGGGACGTAAGTGCAATTGGACGATAGTTTGAGGGGGAGGAGGATTCGCCTTTTTTAGGGACAGGCTGAACAAATGCAGTTTTCCATCCACTCGGGAAGAGACCTGTAGAGTAGGACAGATGGAAAAGCTTACGCAGTGGTTTTGCCAGCGTTGAAGAACACCTCTTCAGAACAATTGGGGGAATACTATCCGGGCCAGCGGATTTGTGTATGTCTAGGTCTTTCAGTACTCTTGCGACTGCACGAGTGCGAAAGAAGATTCGTCCCATAGAATCGTTTACGCTCTCAAGAACAGGAGGACTCATGACACTTTCCGATAGCGTCGAATTAACAGCAAACTGTGCTGCAAGCAAATTGGCTTTATCAATCGAGCTTACATAGAGAGTGTCATTGTGGACGAGCGTTGGAACCGAGGATGACGTGGTGTTTCGTACGTTTTTTACAAATGACCAGAAATTTTTACTACCTTTGGGACATTGTAGTATTTTTTGCCTTAATTTCTGATCATGCAAAAATTTGGTTCGTCGAATATGACCATTACAGGTCTTTCTAGCTTGTTTGAACTTATTCCGGTTTTCCTCAGTCGGGTTGGCTTTATAACAACGGAAACTTACATCTCTGAACCTAATAACCTCTTTACAGCTCGAATCAAACCATGAGTTCTCTTTGGGTTTGATAGATTTCACCCTATTCGGGATAAAATTTCTCATTCCACAAAGAATTAAATTTGTTACCATATCTGCGCTGGAATCCACGTCACTATCGAGGAAGCATAGTGACCAGTTAAAGTTCCTGAAGAATTCATTGAGACCGTCCCAGTTGGCTTTCTCATATTGCCAAACGGTTCTCGTAGGAGTTTTTTCTTTAACTGGGTTTTTTTGACATGAGAATTTTGCAGATACGATACAATGGTCTGATGTGCCTAGAGGCGGTAATACACTGATTGTGTATTTATTAGGGTCAGAGGTAAGAAACAAGTCTAGGGTGTTGGCGGATTGACCTGCAACGTCAGGGATTCGAGTTGGCTCATCGACAAGCTGAGTTAATTGATTTAACTCAGCAAAGATCTCAACATACCTTCCTTCCGGTGTTGACTGGCCAGAATAACGAAGCCAAGAAGAATTGTGTACATTGAAATCGCCCGCAATGACGATTTCAGTGTGAGGATAATGGGCAACAATTCTTTGAATGGAGTCAGACAGAGCATCAAATTCGTTAAAAGTTGAATTTCTGTCCAGATTTGGACTTCGATATAAAAAACATGTGTGGATGATGTGCTTATTTACCGTGAATTTTAACCACATGAAGTTAAAGTTTGTGTTAGAGCACAAACCATATTGTGGCTGAAGTTGGTATGCAACATCATTTCTTATATACACGGCTAATCCATGATGAGGAAAAAATAATGGCACTAAGCTATACCCATTTAGATTGAATTCCGAATGATCAGAATCTTCACCTATTTGAGTTTCACTCAATGCCAAAACAGCTGGCCTGTTTGATGCAGTGTGGACATATGTGGCATAGGAGTTCTTTCTTAAACCACGAATGTTGCTAAAATCCACCCTGAATTCACCCAACATTCTAATGTTCAAAACTAATTAAACACAATTCGGACAATTAACTATAATATATGTTTTATCTAGAATCCAATTTGAACTTTTCAGTTACAGGTTTCCACTAGTGTTATGCCTTAGTGAAAATCTGCATACTGATCCGCCCCTGGTTAACTAGATATCACACATACTAATCTATCCGAAAACACATCAACTCAATCCATGTATACACTGTATATAGCTATAAAAGAACCGTATGCAATGTCTACATCGATTGAGATAATATGACTGTGAGGGATGGAGGGAAGGGAGAGAATGGATTACCCATTGCACTGTGTTATCATTATCATTATACTTTTGCCGTTTCGTAATTGATTATTGATTTATGTTGGAGCACTAGTTTTAGGTATTGTTTTTTGTTGTTGTTTGGCTTTGGACACTGCACTTGGAAAGAAATTGTTGACACGGCGCGGGATTTATTTTATTATTGGATTATTGATTTTAATTATGACTGAAGAAAACACATATGGGCTGGACTGTTAATTGATTTTTTTTTTGTTTTTACGTATTGGGTTTTTATTTATTATAAGTATTATATTTTTTTTTTTTTAATTTAAACAGGCAACAAATATGAACAAAGGTAGACAACTAGGTACAATGAGGACAAGACTCTCACGACGCGTGCGCTGCGGGTGGGATGCAGATCGGCACTACTTACAATTAAGTTTTATACATTTTTTTAAAGCCAACATCCAGTTTTCGAATCAAGTCAAAACTATGCGTAGTTTTTGAAAAATTTAATTTTAAACTCAAAATTTGAGTAAAAAAAAGTTAAAAAAGGTTTAAAGTGTAATTTTTCAATACTTCAAGATTATCTACCATTGTTTTTATTTCAGAATTTATTCCTCTTATTTGTTTTTGATGAAAAATTGAAAACTTATGATTTTATGTATTTTAGTTTTTGAGAAAATTGATTTAATTCTTTTTTTTTAAATTAATTCTTTTTTTTTTTTGCTTGAGTGGTCTTATTTTGATAGTAATAATGGTAGGTGCGAGTTTGGGTGTATGCAACAGTGGGATGGGTATGGGGGCATGCTGCCCCCCTGTAACCCCCCTGCTTGGGAACACTATAGGATTTGTGGTGGGTGAAAGATGGAGTGGGTGCAAGGTGGGGAGGGTGCAAGGTTTAAAGATTAAAAAAAAATATTAGATAATCTGAAAGTTTTGATAAATTACATTTTAAACCTTTTTTTTACTTTTTTTTTGCACAAATTTTGAGTTTAAAACAATTTTTTTCAAAAACTATGCATAGTTTTGACTTGATTTAAAAACAACCTAATAGACAAAAGTGTTGGCTTTAAAAAAATGTATAAAACTTAGTTGTAAGTATTATATTTTTTTCCATTAAACGTACATATTTTTTTAAGTTGCCCCTACCGCCTAAACGGGGGGAGATAGAACCCCCCTCCCATAGTAAAAAATGCTTGTTTTTAACTGTTCTATACAAATCCGTCATTAAATTCTGTCGCCTGAGTTATCGTACTCTCCCCAAAATAACAATTTGTGTTTTGTAACCTTTTTTTATTTTACCTGTCCCTATTTTTTGCGTAATATCATACAAAATTTAAAGATTATACCTGATTTCTTTTCATATTATATTTAGGTTCTTACATATAGTTTAATACATCATAACTTTTTTTATTTTTATTGTAATTTTTTAAATAAAAGTAAGGAAACAATTGGAAAATAAGTCAGGCAAAAAAAAAGTTTTCCGCTAAAAATTGAATATCTCACAGGTTAGTCAATGGATTAATTTTATTTTAATTTTTAAAAAAAGGTACATATATATTTTCTAAAAATAAAGCTCTTATCTAGTTATCTGTGACAAGTATTTTCAAAGAAATTGTAATTTTTCGGGATATATCATCGTCAAAACCGTGTTTTTTAAGACCTGATTCAGGTGAACAAAATTGAACATAAGTCACAGGGTTGGATCCAGACGGATTTCATTCTTTTTGGACTAGTTAGGTGAATATTGTAGCTTTCAAGTGAATGTAGTCAGAGCGTGTAGGCAAGTGTAGCTAAAATTGTAGCTCTAAGGAAAAAACATAAAAATTTGTATGTTAGAGCTCTCTGCTCTGACTTATCTAAAATATACGTATATATATATGCATATGTTTTTTTAACCTTAAAGTACATGTTTTTGAAATAAAAATAAAAATTCTGGCTTAAAGTTTTATAAACGCTATTTTTCGTGCCAAGAAGTTAGTGCAAGAAAATATAGGAATTTCAAAATTAAAAAAAGGGTAACTTTGGAGCCCTGTATCTTTAATACTTATGAACAAAAATTGCTCAAATTTTCAAAAATCATAGACCAACTATATAACTATAAAAAAAAATAACTTCATACTAACACTTTAATTTTTTTGATTTTTTTCCGCATTTAAACGACTGTGCGCCGCACAGTGGTGCGAGAGCGGAAAAAAGTCTTTTTAAAAAGTCATATTTATCCTTTTAAACTTTATGTTTAAGTATGATTCAAAAGTATTTTTTAACATATATATTGTATGTTCTGATTTACAAGCCCTCAAAGTTGAAAAATAATTTTACTCAAATCGCGAACCGTATTTTCAACAAATTTTGAGATGTTTTTTTCCGAAGTTCCTTTAAATAAATTCTCTACTTCTGGTCTATTTTCGATTATCTAAAAAAAATTGATTATTTATAAAAGATACCTTCTATAAGTAGTCTGAAGCTTTAGTACTAGGAAAAAATGCGTTTTTTTTAACTTTTTGATTTTTAAAAAAAGCTCCAAAAGATACCAAGAAAGTAAGTATGCCAGCATATGCTCTATACATTCATGTTAAAGCACAGAAAAAATCAGCTGCAGATACTTGCAGATGTGGAAGTTATGATCAAAAATGTTTCACTGAATCGGATTTCAAAAAACTGCGTTTTGACGGTGGTGTTTTCCAAAAAGTTTGATTTGTTCGTTATTAATTGTCAGAATGAACTGGTTAAGCCCATTATTGTAAGAAAAAATGTCAAACTTTATTTTAAAAATAAAACAAAATTAATACATTGACACAGGTCTGAGAATTTCGATTTTTGCGAAACCATTTATTTCTGCCGGGAAAATTTTTTCAACTTTGAACTCAATTTTCTTGGAAACAACACACGAAAAGCAATATAGTTTTGATATTTTAAATTATATGATAGAGCTTAATAAAAAATAAAGAAAAGGATTAAGGATAATCCTTTATTTTTTTAATTTTTCGCTAAAAGTGGGAGAGGTAGAAATAAAAAAGGTGTTATTTTTAAAGTTTTTTTGCTTTGTTTTTGTTGTGTTTTGCGTAATTTTGTATTACCTGACTTATCAGAATAAAATCTCTTACTTAAATCTATATATATAAAGGATTAATTAAAAAAAGTCAGTATTGAGTTATACTTCCAATCAGCACAGACGCTAAAAACCTCATTTTAGCGTTATAAAATTACTACTTCATTCATAATAAATAAATAAATAAATAAATAATAAAAAATATTTATTTTTTGTATGTGTTTATCTATTTATTTATTTAATTTTATAATATACATAGTAAGTAATACTATTTTGTTCAAAATAAAAAGTTAAGATTTTACTAAAAAAAACTTTTATTTAAATATAACATCAAAAGCCTCAAATTTTAGAAAAATGTCAATAACTTTTTTTCTAATAATTTTTTCTTGACCAAATTTTGACCAAGCATGTATAAGACTAATCTTAACTTGTGTTTCCAATTTCATTAAAATTCGTTCAATAGTTCAGATTTTACAAATTTTTTTCCGCTCTCCCATACAAAAATCATAAAACCCTCAAATTTTAGAAAAACGTCAATAACTTTGTTTATAATTTTTTTTTTCAACCAAATTTTGACCAAATATGTTAAAGACTAATCTAAACATGTTTGCCAAATTTCATTTTTAATCCATTGAACCGTTCAGATTTTACAGACTTTTTTCCGCTCTCCCATACAAACCGAACCACTGTGCGCCGCACAGTGGGGCATCTTGTATGGGGGAGCGGACAAAACTCTATAAAATCTAAACTAATGAACCGATTTGAATGAAATTTTCAGGAATGATAGCCAATAGCAAGACAAATCTACACCAGAAAATTCCGCCCATTTCCACGCCCACTAAAAGAGAAAATGTCTTTTTTCGGAAAAAATATCTGAAAACAAAGATTTGTTTACCGAATTTAAGGTATATTGCGAATATAATAATAAATAGCGAAAAAAGAATTTTAAAAGCATTGTAAATTATTAAAAATTCAGTTTTAATATGCTTAAAGGTGAATGGTTGTGAGTAAAAAACATGTTTAGGTTTATTTTGTTTGCAGTTGTAAGGATAACACATTGGATTTATAATGACATAGATAGTTGGTGTTTTCAAAGCTTACCGTTTGATTTGTTTTAAATGTAATATAAAATAAATTTAAATAATAAATAAAAAAATAATTCAAGTAGGTAAATAAAAAAAGAAATAATTCAAGTAAATAAAAAAAAAAATCATTAAATCTTAATAAGCTTATTCAAAATAATTCAAATAAACTTAATTTGATATATGCAAATCTATGAAGTTTCAATTTAAGGCATTTCTGATGGACATTTAATTCTTACATCCCTGGTATTATTAAAACTTGTTCAACGAGAAAATGAAGAAAAATCTTCGACCATCCTCAACCCATCATTCACCAGCTCTTCAATTTTTCTTTTCGAAAGAAACTCTGCAAAAAGTTAGAAAAGAAAAAGACCGTGTAGAAGCTGAAATTTTGAATCTCCTATTACGAGGCACTTTCATTTTCAATTTCAGAAAATCGGAGTACTTTCTAGGAAACTTGTTGATATACTAAGTGCTGGGTTAATTAAGATTTTTGTTCACATAAGCGTCTTTTACTGTTTACCATATAAGATCGTCAGAACTGGTGGGGAGAGTACGATAACTTTGGCGACAAAGTTTAATGACGGATTTGTATAGAACAGTTAAAAACAAGCATTTTTTACTATGGGAGGGGGGTCTATCTTCCCCCGTTTAGGCGGTAGGGGCAATTTAAAAAAAAAATATTATTATTTTTATTATCCCTCCTCTGTACGAATATGGTTGTGTATATTCGTACAGAGGAGGGATAATAAGCACTAGTTAAAAAAAACGTTAGATGGCGGACCAAATGCGAAATTTATAAAAGATGTAAGACCTTCAATTTTTGTGTACAATACAAAGTTTCAACGATCGCTGTAAACACATACAAATCAGTAGTAGTAGCAAAAATGTGATTTTATTTATCAGATTAATTGTTCATTGTTTTTGTTTTAATTTCACAGTTATAGCATTGGCTTTCGCCGTCAGCCAGAAGAAAGAGTATAATCTAAACAAGTACAATATAAATAGAATTGTTAATATTTTCAAGTTGTATTAAGTTATTGACTAAACAAAATTGTATCAAGATTCATAAGGTTCGTTTTGTAGGGTTGATTTTAGGTGCGTTCAGAAGGCTTCGTTCAGGATTTGGTATCGATATTTATTTTAGCGCTGTTTTGACGTAACTGCTCAACACGTTCCACTCCTGTCCATTTCCTTTGGCTTCATCTAAAGTTAAGACGCTTTTTCCCCAGTGTCCTCTTCTGATTGCAGCAAGAATAGGGCACGTTGCTAGGAAGTGCAGTACGTCTTCTCTAACCCTTTGGTTGCATAGGGTACACTCTGTGTTTTCATCTGCACAATATGGTCGGTAATTCAGATTTAGTAACTCCTCTCATTTTAAAGATAGTAGAGATTGTCTCCAACGTGTAGTGGTCATCAAAATAGTTGCTGGCGTGGAGGTTGTGCTGCAGACCCTTGTACATACTTCGTGTGTTGCTTCGTTCTGCCATCTCGGTGAACTTACAGACATTGTCTTTTTCAATCCTTGCGAGCAGTGTATCGAAGCTACACTTCCAAGTATCGGCCCCACTTTCTAGCAATTCAATATTATGTGACTGCTCTAGGAGCATCCACTCTCTAAAAAACTGCGATTTTCGGTTAAGAAGATGCCGTGCAATGATCCTGGGTAAACGATGACTTGGCAGAGCCATTACTTTCAAAATGTAGTTAAAGTGCATTTTTAGTGTAAAGATGTACAGCGGAGAAAGTCCAGTCTCCAGATGTAGCATGTAGTTAGGGGTGTTTTCTGGAAGCCAAAATATTTTTTTGATAAAGTATCTCAAAAGCTTTTCTACTTGGTCATATTGAAGAAATCCCCACACCTGGGCAGCGTAGCACATTATCGATCTCAACACCGCTTCAAAGAGCTTATATTTGGCGCTCGGGGCTACATATTTTTTGCTGAGGACCCCCTTCCATTTGCAATTGATAGCTTTTTTCGATTCTGTTAGTTTTGCATTGAGATGTTGGTTGAATGAAAGCTTTGGTGTTATAGTAACTCCAAGATACTTATACTCCTTAACCACCTCTAAGTTCACATTTTCCCATTTCCACTTTTCATTTCTTGCGAATCTGCCTGTACCATTTCTGAAGATCATGATTTTTGATTTATTTGTATTAACGGTGAGGCTCCAGAGACGACAATATGCTTGTAGTTTATTTATCATTATTTGCATCATTTCCGGGGTTTCAGAGAAAATGACGATATCGTCTGTATACATCAACGCTTTGATGTCGACACCAGCAAAATTAATTCCACCTGGCAGAGCTGATGTCAAATCATCTAGGAAGATAGAAAACAGAAGCGGGCTTAATAGGCAGCCTTGCTTAACCCCCGATGTCGTTTGAAACCACGGCGATCCTTCGTTTCCGTCCCATATTGCCGTTTTATTGTTTTCGTACAGGCATTTTATTATTTTCAACATTTTTGTGGATATTCCCAGGCAACTGAGCTTGTAGAACAATGCATCCCTGTTGATTGAATCGAAAGCTGCTTTGAAATCAATAAAGAAAGCATATAATTTCGTTCCCTTATCCAGATAAGATCTACCTATGCACGTTAGTGAAAAGATGTTGTCAACTGTCGAATAATCTTTCCTGAAGCCGGCTTGAAACTCACTCAAAAGGTTATTACTTTTTACCCAGGCTGTAAACCTGTCTAGAATGACGCCAGTGAATATTTTCATTATGGTGTTCAGAAATGATATGCCCCGATAATTGTTTGGATCGTTATTATCACCTTTTTTAAATATGGGCAGTATAATATTTTTGGTAAAACTTTCTGGTACTTCTCTTACATCAAATAAGTAATTATATGCATCTGTAAGTTTTTCAATAAAGTTTAACGACGCGTTTTTGAGAAACTCATACGGTACACGGGCGAAGACCGTTGTTGGGTTTGCACCTGTGTATCACATCCAGGGGTGGAATCATGTAAGGTGATTTGTGATAGTTGACAGTCACAATCAACAAATTCGGTCTGTGTAAGGTGATAGTCATCTGTGACAATCACAATTTTGTGATTATTTCCCGTGACAGCTATTTAGGTGTCACTTTCATATGAAATTGACTTTATTTTGTTTTATTGTCTGTTGCGTCTAGTCAAAATGAATGTGTTCGTGCCTTATCTTAGAAGAAAGACAGCTGAGATATTCCCCAAGAAAATCAGCACAGATTGTAAATTTTTTTTAGTTTAGTTTAGTTTAGTTTATTGGTAATTGTTACTAACACATTAAGATGAATCTTATAAGGTAGTGAAAGTTTATGAATAATAATATATGATAACATTTAAAAAAAAAAATAAGTTACATTTGTGTATAATATAAAAGTAAATTTAAATAAATGTCTGTGCTGTTCTTCACAACATATGCTGCAAGCATACAGTTCCAATTTCAGAAGCAGTATTGACAGCATCACCATCTGAAAATTCAAATAACCAGCAAGCTGAAAGTGCAAGGAATGAAGGAGCAAGAACCAGAAACAGAATCAGGGATGACCTATGGGCAAAGCGTCCAAGACTTTAAAGAAAAGAAACAAAATAAATGTAAATGTATCATACATAGATACATATATTTTTTATGAAAAGAATATAAACAAAATCAACAAAAAAAACTTCATTAAAACAAAAACATCACAAATTCACATCATGGATTTGAATCTTATAATAAATATATGTATATGTATGTTTATATGAAATATATATTTATCTATTTTGAACACATTATGTAGGTAAGTAATTATTAAAATAAAATTGTGCCGGCTCATTTCTTGCTTAACTCCCAGACTCGGATCTCATTGACTGCTTTGGCCAGCTCCAACTCCATTCTTTTTAGTTGGAGTTCTTCTTTTTTCAGTGCATTTGTACACTCTCTTTCCTTTTGCTTTTCCTAGCATAGCAACTTTACACAATCTTTCAATTCAATTATTGAAGTGTTGACTGTTTGCAAAGTTTTATCTATGTCTTCCAGCTTTTTGATTTGCAAATCAATAAATTTTTGCTGGAGTTCCTTCCAGTTGCTTTCGGCTAGAAGCGTATTCTCCTCGATTATTTTTGGTGGCTTGTCTAGTTTGGAAGTAGACGCTGGGATCGGTGTTGGTTCCAATGCCACATCCACTGGCTCGGAAAGGAGTTCTGTTAGAACATTATTTAACTCTGCAAATAAAAAAAATCATAAATTAACACTGAAACTAACATTTCTGAAAACTCACCATGTTCATTGCATCCGAAACTGGATACTCCACACGTTCCCTCAACTGCTGCTTCGATACCACATGCTTGGATTATTACCTCGTCGACACTGTCCAACGCTTTTTCTGTGAAAGGTCCTCCTCCCGTTTGTGCGATTGATTTTTAATTTGTAATTCATTTTTTTTGCGTTGTATTTTCGAATGGTCCAAATCTGTGCAATATAAACAATGAGAGGACACCAATCAATTAAATATAAATACCTACCCTTTTCCACTCTGCTATTGATTGTGTAGCAGGCCCATTCTCGTTAACATTCGAGTGAGCTTCTCCCACTGGATTCTCTGTGAATCTCTTGAATTTATACTGTTTCCCGTAAAGGATTTGGCCAAATCGGGATATTTTTCCATATAGTTAGTCAGAAATTGAATTTGAAATTGATTTGTTGATACAAATTTTATATTTTTTAACAATTACAGTCTAGTACACAGTAATGTACATAAATGTTTACTTACATTTTTGTTGAAATTAATTCCACTTTAAGAACACACAACGTTTAGAAGATACAAAACACAAACCAATTTGCCGGCAGATTAAAAATAAATCAAATGTGATACCAAATTTAAGAAATATTTTGGTGATCACATTACACAGACGAATAAATTCTTTTGATCACATTTGATTGTCACAAATGTGACAGTCACAAATCACCTGACATGATTCCACCCCAGGACTTTTTGTACGGCGAAAACGTGGTCCAATCTTTCATTTTCAAAATGTGGCAAAGCGTGAAGCATCAACTGGTTGGGGTTTGTTGGTTTGCTCAACAAGTTTTCAAAATGTTGTGCTAGGATGTTTATATCAATTTTTATGTTTTGGATGAAGGGTATACCATTGAGAGAGCGAGCTATTTTCCAGAACGAGGTGCTGTCATTTACTTTTGATAATTTGCGCATTAGCTCCAGAGAGTATTTGCTTTGTTTCTCTTTGCACGTGATTTTGAAGGCTTTATTAGCTTCTTGGTACATGCTTTTTGCAAGGTTGGAGTTTGTTGCTCTTAGCAGTTTTAGATATCCAAAAGATTTTTTCCTTGCAGCTTCGCATTCTCTGTCAAACCATGGATCTTTCCATTTCTGATTTTGAGCAAATTGGAATGGCTGAGCTGCCTGGTTTATGCACGAAACCAAGATGTCTGTGTTCCGGATTGAGTTAATCTCGTTGTTAGAGACGGAGGCCACCAAACTGTCTAGCTTATTTTTGTATCGATCCAAATACGAATTTTTCCACTTAAGTTTTGGCAACAATTTCATGTCTCCGTTATTGCTGGATGGTTCGTCTGTACGCCATATACAAGTACGAGGCAATAATCTATTACGGAACTAGCCGTTCCTCTTATGTATGTTAAATGTCCATCCGGATCACTACCTGTTCGCCCATTCAACAATGTGAGCCCAATCGTCTCTCACATTTCTGTGAATCTTCTTCCGTTGGCGTCAATTTTCGGATCTCTTGATGCCCTTATATGTCTAACCTTCTCGGGGACGAACTCAGCTTCCAGTTGTAAAAGCTGTAAGTTTCCTACCCTTGAGTTGCAGTCTCCAATAACCATAATGTTTTCTTGTTGGAATTCGAGCAGAAAGTTCTGCAAGCCAGAGAAATCTTCCAACCATCTATTACAATTTATATAAACTGGAACTATATATAATTTCTCGCTCATAAACGTCATTTCAATCACAGCTCTGTTCATTTCATTTATAAATCGGCATTTTGTTGTTTTACTCAACGATTTTTTTAATCCAAATAAGCATCCTCCGCTTGCTCTTCCGTGTGTATGTATGTGTTCTTGTTGCAGGTATCCATTTCAGTGTAAAATCTTGAAAGTATGTCTCATAATATGTCGTGTTTTACTCAATAAAAGTTTCGAATAATACAAAAATATCATTATCTATAATGGTTTCAAATTTTTTTTTTTTAAATCAACTTGTTTCCTAGGCCTGTAATGTTATATGAACAAATTTTAAAAGATATATTGTTATACAACTAACTTAGCATTAGAAGAATGTCTAGTGTAAACGTGGCTGACGGCATTTTTATTAAAAATGAGTTGGCATCATTGCCATGCTAGAGGTTTGAGAACCTGTGTTGAGGTTGTGATCTGCTGTCATCGATCAGTTGCTGCAGAAATGACATTCCTCTTTCTCTTTCATCATCACATGTCAAAACATGGCTGGAATTATAATAAAATATTTTTTCTTCAATTTTGAGTGTGTCTCCTCGAATGAATGTTTTAATGTTTCTGTTTTTTGCATTAATTTGAGTTTTAATTTTCATAAGCTTTCTTCTTCTTTCTCTTACCGCGGCAGGGTAGTCTCTGTGCATTGATATCCCGGTGCCTCTAAACTTCGATGTGTTTTGGAGGATTCGTCCTACGTCTTCTTTGTTTTGAAGTTCCACGATTACATTTTCGATGTTTGTGTTCTGGGAACGAATTACGGGCGTGGCTGCAATTGTTACTGGATTTTGAGTTTGGAGTATATCCATACATAGTGATGTAGCCTTATCCGCTGCCGAAATTCCTGCTTGCATTGGAAATTGCATAACCATGTTCTTTTCGTTTGCTTTCATTGACAGAAATTCAACTTGCCGTTCAAGAGAGAAACACCGTGACTCCATTTTTTGAAGTTTGTTTCGCAGTGAGAGATTGTTTTGTTGCAGTAAATTAATTTCTGTCCCGATCCTATCGATGTCCGCTTTGGTGGGTAGATCCCTGAGTTTCTCGTCAAGTAGGGAGACTTAAGATCCTCGATTAGCATTGTACCTACGGACATGTTCGTTTTTTTCTTGTCTGAAGCGAATTTTTGTGGTGGAAAATATTCGGGGGAGGTTTCCGCTAAATCTCTTTCGCTGACAAACTTTGTGTAGTTAATTTTTTGTTGTTTTCGGTGATTTTGGTTGGTGTCCGTTGCATATTACCGTCGTTAGAGGCGGTAGATATTTTTGTGTTTTTATTTTGTTTTTTTTTTTCTTGATAAAAATTATCGTCAGATTTAAAAAAAAACTCACCTTCAGTTATGAAAACGAAGGTTAATTCGTACTTTTAAACTTGAGTTTATAATTTAAACCACTTGAAAATAAACAATTCACTGGAGCTCAAAAAAAGGCGACTTGATGCTTTCACTCTCTATCTCTTTTTTCAAATACAAACATACAACATACAAATCATAAGGTTAACAAAAGCTGGAACTAAAGCTTAATATTAAAATTTGTTTAACTTATGATACATAGCTATGTTCAACATAAGTTCATGTGATACTTCAATTTATGTGGATTGCATGAATAAATGTATGTTCAACTTAGCAAAGAACTACTTTTCAATTCTAACTAGCATTAAATTAATTTGATGGTGACAACGAGGTTATTGCACAGAAGAAAAAGGTAGTTAAAAAAATAAACATTTATACAATAGCGTAGAATGTTTACTTATTAAATTTATTTTAAACTTGAACAAAAATCCAATCCACGACTGGAGTTCCTATACACTCCATCAATGCTTAAAAAAAAGTAAACCCCCTAAATTAAAAACTCAAGCACAAGAAAATTTATCATGAAGGACTTCTAGAAGAAGGCCCTACGACGTCTCAACATTGCCAAGCACCAACATTCAAGAACAATATTCTTAATTGACAAAAATCAAAATTTAATTCGCCAAGTTTTAATATCATACTCTTTTCAGAACATACAATTAAAAAAATGAACACTTATTTTTTCATCAAAACCAAATTTTAATCTACCTAACAGAAAAAATGTTCAAATAGTAGACATGTGCTGTGCATTCAAGAGAACAAAAGAGTCCACAGGTTTTTATCAAAACCAACCTCTGTATATCAACTCCTACTCTCACGTGGTGAACATCGGGTGCCTAGTACCTCAAGTGGAGGTTGGGTTCCAACCTCAGTTGAAAGTTGTTGGGGGTAGCAAACGAGAGAGGGGGAGAGGTGTTTCCACTAAGGCACCTCTCCTTTCATTCCGACGGCATCGGAAATTTCCAAGATGGAATCAAAGGTGGCGTCTACAGTTCCAGTTAGGTTGAACTACTTAGTGAACACCTTATGGGGCTGCTACGACATATTTGAAACCCAGGCCTGTAAGGAGCGGTTATGCCGGCTGTTGCCTTTGGAGATAAATAAAGGACCTGGTCCTTCAGGTTGAAGGTCGTGCGTCAGTTGCGAAGCACCAACAAGCCTCGAATACGGACGGATTTACTGTCGACAACTAACGTAAACGAATTAAGGACAACGAACTTCGGATATGCACGTGGAATGTAAGGTCCCTTAATAGACCAAGTGCAGCCGAAGAATTAGCGGAGGCCTTACACTGCTATAAAGCAGACATCACCGTTATCCAGGAAATGCGATGGGATGGGCTGGGCAAAAAGAGTATGATAAACTGCGATATTTACTGTGGCGACTGCTAACGAAAAAAAACAACAACGGTTATTTGGATGCGCCTTTGTCAAAGGAGCTAGACTTAGGCAACAAGTCTTGACCTATAGGTGCAACCACGAGCGCCTCATGACCATCCGCATCAAGGCTACATTCGACAACATTAGCCTAATATGCGCACATGCTCCAAAGAAGAGAAGGATGACAACACCAAGGATATGTTCTTCGAGCTCTTGGACAAAGCATGTGAGCAGTGTCCTAGTTACGACATTAAAATTGTCCTGGGCGATTTTAATGCCAAGCTGGGAAAGGAAGACATCTTTGGAGGAATAATCAGAAAAAACAGGCTGCCTGTTGGCTTATCGATTTTTCTGCCGGGCGAAACGTTATGGTAGCCAGTACGCGTTTTCTTAATATCCACAAATGAACTTGGATTTCTTCAGATCAATCTACCGTCGACCAGATTGACCATATTGCGATTGAACTAGACACGCTTCCAGCATCATGAATGTCCGAACTTTCAGAGGAGCTTACATCGACTCGGAACACAAATTTTGTGTAGCCAAGAGCGTACTTCGGGTTTCCAGACCCAAGGCAAAACAGAGAGATGCTGGGAGAAGAGACAACGGCTACGATTGCAAGAGATCGCCAAATCCTTGTCCGACCGAGTCACAAGTAACCACTTTCGAAGTTCTTTCAAGCAGCCACCAACAAGAAACCCCTGGTTTGATAAGGAATGTCAGCAGGCAAATGCAACCAAAGAACAGGCACGCAAAGCGGCGCTGCATAGAAGGACGAGAGCTGCTCACGAGCTCTATGAGGAGAAGACGAGAGAAGAACATCGACTTTTCAGAAGGAAAAAGAGAGAGCATGAGAAGCGTGCGGTCGAGGATGTTGAGAGGTTTAAAAGCAGAAATAAAGTTCGTAAGTTGAATGATAAACTGAATTCCGCTATCAGGCAGGATGACCCATTCAACATAGACGACGAAAGCCAACAATCCCGTCTTCCCGACTTAGACGAAGTAAAGATTGCCATATCTAAGCTGAAGTCTAAAAAAGCCGCATCAACTTATCTGTAAGATATGGTCGGAAGAAAGCATGCCCGATGAATGGAACCTCAGTGTTGTTTGCCCGATTCTGAAAAAAGGAGACCCTCTAAACTGCACCAACTATAGAGGCGTCAGTCTACTTACCATCGCTTACAAAATATCTTCTGCGGTAATATGTGAACGTCTAAAGCCCATCGTCAACAACTTGATAGGTCCTTATCAGTGTGGTTTTAGACCAGGAAGGTCTATAGTCGATCAAATATTCACATTGAGAAGTTTGTTGGGTGAGACAGGACTGTAGCGCCACCTTAAGTAAGTAAGTAATATGCTATTTCGGAGATAGAATGGCAGAAAGTGGGCACCGCTCATCAACTTTTTGAAATTAAATTATTAGTGAACTAAAATAAACTTTAGTTCAAAAAAAGTACTTTTCCTTTAAAATGTGAAATGATTTGGAACCTCAATAATGTGCTGGGTGCTCAAACAATTATTTTTGGATCCAATTACTGAAAATGGTATCACTAGCTCCAGGTGATTTATTTAAAATGATGTTTTATAATTGGACAAATAGATGTGGTCCACGCTGTGATTGCAGAAAAAATGGATTGCGATGGACATTAGGTAATTAAGAACTCATTTTGGAGCACCCTCTGCCGTTTCTGGGGAACCATGTCCTACCCATTCTTCTTTTTTTAAATATAAACGCTTAATTTGCTGATGATACGCTTAGACAACTTATTAAAAGATTAGACATTGCAAAGACAAAATATTTTTTTTCATAAACCTTAATTTTCCACCCACAATTTTATTTTATTTGAAATATGTATGTATATAAAACTGAAGAAGATAAATTGTGTGTTTACGGGTAATTCATGTAACGGGAAAAGTGAGTATATTTATTTCAGTCAAAATTTTGTGTTATTCATTTTGCATGAAATAATTTTTCAGTTAACTTAAACTTTTTTTAAGTGTGAGTTTTATAGATATGTATTACGATTATAGGCATGTTAAGGTAAACTCAAGTTTATGAGTTTATAAGAATTAATATGACAAAATATTGCTTTAAAATCACTAATAGAAGTTTCATCGTTGGCTGCTACGAAAAAATCTTTAAGAAAAGTCGCTGAATAAGATGACTATATACTGCGGTAAAACTTCTTTCATCGAATGCTATGGAAAAACCGTATGGAACCTGCTGATTTGCTTATGTTTGCACATGAAAAAAGGCCAAACATTTTTTCTATTTCAGGACCTTACAATAATGTTTTCTAATTTAGGAAATTAATGAAGGGAAATGTCTAGTGAACCGTTCGAGAGGCCAACATTGACTCGGAACACTACTTCGTTGTAGCCAAGGTACGGCTACGGATATCACGATCCAAACCAAAACAAGGAAGTACTGTGAGAAGAAGAAGACGTTAGACGGCTACATTCGCAAGAGACTGCCATGTCCTTTTTCAATCTAGTCTCTAACAACCCATTAAGAAGTCCTATGCTGAAAACCAGTGGTAACATTCTTTTGCAGCCATAAGAGATGCCGCCTCTGAAGTGCTAGGTTTCACACACAACAGACATACAAAACGGCGCGGCATAAAAAAACTAGAGCGAGCTCTACGATCAGAAAAAGACAGAGGAACACCAGCTTCTTAGATGGAAAAAAAAGCATGAGAAGCGGGCGATCCAGGAGATAGAGGGATGTCACACCAGGAATGAGGTTCGTAAATTTTAACAAAAGGTAAAAAAAACCTCCCAAGGGTACCAGCCAAGAACCAAAGCCTGTATGGATGATCAGAGGAACATCGTAGTAGAACCGCAGTCTATGTTGAGAATATGGAAGGACCACTTCTCCAAATTATACAACAGCGATGACGAATCGAATTCCGCTATAAGGGAGATAGAACCACTCAAACTTAGCGACGCATATCAACAATTTCGCCTACCCGACCTCGACTATGTGAAGACAGCTGTATCGAAACGGAAGTTCAACTAAGCTGCTGGAGCTGACGGCATCGCTTCCGAATTATTAGAAGCAGCAGGCAATAACTTGGTAGGGGAGTATGTACCAACTCATCTGCAAAATATGGTCTGAAGAAAGCATGCCCGATGAGTGGAATCTCAGCATAATTTTCCCAATACTCAAGAAAGGAGACCTTCTGAATTGCGCCAACTACAGAGGCATCATCTCAACATCGTATATAAGATTCTTTCTCTCGTATTTTGTGAAAGTCTGAAGCTGTTCGTCAACAACATGATAGGTCCTTATCAGGAAAATCCACCATTAACCAAATATTCACATTACGGCAGATCTTCGAAAAACCCAGGAACTTCAAATCGCTACCCACCATCTCTTTACCGATTTTAAAGCTACGTATGACAGCATCTACAGGGACGAGCTGTATAGAGCCATGTCTAGTTTTGGCATCCCTGTCAAACTTATCCGTGTATGTAGAATGACGATGGAGAATGCACGCTGCTCTATTAAGGTCGGAAATGAACTCACTAATGCATTTGATGTCAAAAAAAGGTTTTAGACAAGGCGATGCAGTGGTCAATGAGGGAAAGACCTACTATATGCTGTCATCAAAAAAGGATATTGAACGACGACGAAGTCTTGGAGAAAACGTCACCTTGGACTACCAAAACACCAACGCTAAAATCAAACAAAAATAACTCTTTGGGATTAGATTGCAATTGAGCAGTAAAGTCGTCTCTCTAACATTTAAAGTCACCATTTATAAGACACTCATCATCCCGGTTCTCATTTATGGCGCTGAGACCTCAACCGAGCGAAACTGGAGACAGTTAGCTAGGGACCGAGCTGGTTGGAGACGCTTTGGTTGATGCCCAGGTCCGCCCGGACTGCAGTTCCCCATTAAGTAATTAGTTGAGCTTTGCAAGCTTATGCTCTCTATCTTTTAAACGGTTGAGCGTATGAACAAATTCGAAAATTTTGACAAAGGTGTTAAATCCATTGGGCCTACAGCAGCGGACATATTAACGAAAAACCTGCTTTCGAGACTGTTAGCAGTCAATAACTTACGAAGTGGACATGAGATTTAAAGGGACTTAACACAATGTTAACAAATTTTGAGCTTACAATCTCTCATTCCAAGGTTCACCATTTTGTCGCCTGATTTTCTGGACAAAAATCTACATCAAACCATTTTAATTGAAATTATTTAAATATAAACACCAACACAAATTACACAATGAACAGTAGGTATTTGCTTATAGAACCAAGTACCATCTACTGAATATTGAAAAGATTAAGAAATTAACTTATATAAATAGCACTCACCTGAAGGATAGTTTCGAAATTAAACGTAAGGCCATTCCAAAGTGTGAATTCACCCGAACTGGCACCAGTTACTAATCGGCGACCTTCTGGTGTCCAAGCCAAAGTAAATATAGGACAACGCATTTTGTTTGTGGCAGTCTTAACGAATCTTGTTGTCACCGAGTTTGTTGGATTATCCAAATAACTTGGCGGAGGTAACAATTCTGGTATGTATATATTTTCGGGCTGGAGCGACGGGCGATCTCGATCGTCTCTTTGCCATGTTCGCGCCTATTCATGGAGAATAATTAAGTTATTAAAAAAGATTAAGTTAAAATTGACATTTGCTCACCTCAAGGGCTTTCACAATGGACGCATTGTAGTCAACAGTTTTGCGCATAACACTTTTTCTCAATCGTTTTCCATCAAAATCATCTTGGGTCATGCCAAACCCACGATTGAAATTCCCAAAGGGCTTAAAATATGGATGGCCTGGTTTGCCAGGTCCTGAGTGGTGTTGAAAGTAATGTGTACGATAACCTCCGCCACCACCTCCAGCACCACCAGTACCTCCACCACTGCCAGGTCCATTATTTTGCCCAGAATTATTATAATTCATTACGACTGGCGGAGGTGGCATTTGCATCATGGACGGCGGTGGCTGTTGCAGCATATCAGGAGGAGGTTGTGAAAAATCCATTCTTTTTGTTGATAAATAGTTTTTACTTTAGCTTATAAACACATGAATCTACTTTATTTTAATTAAATTTATATAGAATATAATAAAATTCTAAAACAAATAATTAATTTCCTTTTCTTCAGATTCGTGTGATCTGATCTGTTCTGTGATATGAAAAACTCGCGTTTTTTGGCGATTTAAGGTGAAAGCGAAGTAGCTTTCCTTGTCTAATGATATAATAAAAAGAGACAAATGTTAAAAGAATTTTTGCCAAACTTTATATTAAGTGAAGATTTAGATGAGCTAAATACATACTACAAAGTCAAATTAGCGAGTAATAACAAACGAATACAATGCGTATGCTAGAAACTCGTAATGAAGTCGTTTTTAATTTTGTATTTTTGTCTGGTAGCAATCAAGAAATTATCATGTTGGAACACAACAGAACAAATCAAGCTGTAATTATTTGGAAATAAAATGCCAATCG
Source organism: Eupeodes latifasciatus (assembly GCA_920104205.1). Lineage (NCBI taxonomy): Eukaryota > Metazoa > Arthropoda > Insecta > Diptera > Syrphidae > Eupeodes > Eupeodes latifasciatus. The sequence continues at coordinate 172,168,794 of OV049924.1, read as the reverse complement.
TGATAGCCAAACCACAACCTCGCGTTCGGTTGGTTGGACTTTGACATTTCGAATACAAACATATGAGGCAATCTGAAATGTTATTTTATATCGTAATATCGTAAACATCAGACCAACGCCAAGCCAAAGCAAAAGTAGAGTTATTTCTATGCTCGACGATAGAAAATAACTCTACTTTTGCTTTTGCTTGGCGTTTGACAGTTCATTGTCAGTCATTTTGTTTAAATAATTGGAATTTGAAGTAATATGAAGAAAAGTAAGCGTTAGTTCTTTTTGTAAATAATTAAATCAAAAAAAGTTTGGTTCTATTTTTATTAAGTCACTAAGCAATATTGTGATTTGGCCATAATTCTGAAGCAAATCATTCGCTCTTGAATCTATTTTATGCTGTGACAGAGGAGTCAACTGTATCATCTGTTCCATTAACATACTACTTCTAGTAGCAAACTTCGAGTTGGTGCCATTTATTCCTCAAAGCTACTAGCCCTAAACCGGAGAAACTTTTGTAACTTAGTTTTTGTGTTTTGTGTTTTTTTTTGCCAAACTTTATAATAATAGATGCCCTTAATTTATTGTGGCAAAGAAACAAGAAATGATGTTTGAAAAATAAATTACGACTTTTTCCACCAAGCCTACAAAAGGTCAATCATAACTAAACGTTTTTTTTATGAGAATGAAGATCTACATATTAGTCTACCATATTCAATACAATCATGTCAAAGACTCTAATGGTATCAGGTATTCTAATAGGAACTTGACAACTTTGAATTTAATTTGTGAACGCTAATTCACTAATTTATTAATCATCGAACTGTCAATGTCAATTTATTCAGTAAAATATTTTCATTACGAACGAGCAACGTATGCAAATTTTTTACCGGAATTCGGAGTCGGTAACCTCAATTTGATAGCGTTAACTCCAATTTTCGGTAGAAGTTCCGGGTCTAGTAGAAGGCAACAAAAATGTTGGTGCAAAAATTTGAGTCTTGCCACGGCGTTCTCAATATTAGGGCATCGCTCATACCAGATAATGGCGTATTTTGTATAAGGATTCTGATTTCAAAATCAAGATGATTCAAGAACTGCGACGTATACGTACCTTTTTCGATTGGGCAAGTTGTAAAATCCTTCCAGAAGTAAGAAACAACAACATCGGCGGCCATTGTTTTAGAACCAATAAGATCATCAACACGTGGTAGTCCTTACCTTAGGCGCGAAACAAATTGAAACAGCAACAACGGCGGTAATTGTTGGAGAATTAATGCTTTGCTGACAGTTTTTTCCCTACGATATGCAATGGCACCTTTTTATATAAAATCTATAGTATTATATTTGTAAATGAAAACCATAGTACTTTCATGGTAGAAGTCGAATAGAGCGGCATCTAGGTATTTTTTTGTGGAACTTCTAGTGGAGAAATTCATTTTCAGACGGGTCTCCCGAATGTGATAATTCGAAACAGATACAAATAGGGAAAGACTATGTAAATTCGTGAAAGTCTGAGTGAATAAGGAAAACAAATTTGTATTAAGGTATATTCATTTCATATAACAAGATTCAATATAAAGCGGATGTATGTATGTATAATAATATAATAATAATAACAATGATAATAATAATAACAATAATAAGATATTATGTTGTTTATGCGCTCTAAGGTACTTTATTGTCTACATTCATTTATTAAAAATGATAGGTACAAAAAAGTAGCAATTTAATATGAATAAAAGCCACACATTTCATATTTAATAAAACTGCCTCCACACTGAACCTTATTTTCTAATCGCATTTTTTCATATACAAATATCGTACAGATGAATGTAAATAAAAGCAAAAATCGTTAAAAGATCCTTAATAGCTGATGCAAGCATGCAAAAATATTCTTTCATTCCCTTATTAGCCACAATATTAAGCCATTTTTGTTTTACTTTTCCGTTTTTCATATAAAAGTGGATTGATATAAAAAAATTCATCGACCTACGTAGGTTAGGTTAGGTTAGGTTGCAAGGGGTGTGCACAGCATGAAGCTGTTGCGTACACGGGGGCCTACTGGTCCATTGTGATCCCCTGTAAAAGTAAAAATTTAGCAACGATGTTCCTCAATTCTGTCGATTAGCGTAGACTGGCTCGTTGACGAACCAGCCTGTGCTATCTATAAATTTCCTCATGCTTGCCATTGAGACCTGTGCTAGATCATCCAGTTCTCCAACAAACCTGTTTCCGACATGACGGAGTCGGCTGGTTTGGAGGTTCGGACAGTCGCAGAGCAGGTGTTTAATGGTTTCCATTTCTTCCTCATCCTGACAGCTCCTACAAAAATCGGGTGCAAATGCCCCTATTCTGTTAGCCATTGTGCCAATGGCGCAATGACCTGTTAGTACACCTATCAGGATTTTAATGTTCTTTTTACTCAGCGATAGAATATACCGAGTTTCCTTTTCATTTGTGTTAGGCCATAAACTTCTAGAGATTACACAATCGTCCCTGGATTTTCAGGAGATATTGATTTCTCTTTAAGTTTAAGGTCTATCTTCCTCTTGAGTACCCCAATCGGGACGAGTGGTCCACTGACTGAATGGTCGCTACTACTGGTGTCTGCTTCTGACCCTTTCCTGGCTAGTTCATCTACTATATCATTCCCTTCTATATTGCTATGTCCGGGAACCCAGCAGAGCTTTACCTGGTTAGTGTGGCAGTTTAAAACTGCTTTTGATCTTATGGTCTCACTGGCTAAGGCTTTGATAGCAGCCTGGCTGTCCACGAAAAAAGTAATCTCCGAAGAGCTTAGATTTTCTTGATGTGCCAGTTCAGCTGCTTTTCCAATGGCAAAGATCTCGGCCTGAAAGACACTACAGTCAGCCAGGAGTGTATATGACGCTCTGATGTTTAGAGATTGGCAAAACACTCCAGCACCTGTTCCTGATTCCATTTTTGAACCGTCAGTGTAGAAAGGGATACCCTGTTTACTTATAAGTGAATTAGGATCCCAACCCTGTCTGTCTGGTATGAAAATAGAAAATTTCCTGTCGAAATCTAGTAAAGGGGGGATATAATCGGTGGTCTCCCTCAGTCCTGGAATCGTGTCATATCTTTGTAAGATTGACCCGTGGCCATAAGTGCTATGCCTCCAAAAACTCAGTTCTCTTAAACGAATTGCAGTTTTGGCTGCCGTGCACTTTATGAACTCATCCAGAGCCGGGAGGTCCAAGATCATTTCCAATCCAGCTTGTGGTGTGGATCTTTGAGCCCCTGTTAATCCTATACAGGCTAGTCTCTGTACCTTATTCAGGTTCTTGAGATAGCTTGATTTTTCCACCGCCTTCCACCATACAATAGAGCCATAGGTAAGAATGGGTCTGACAATCGCTGTACATCCATTGGACGACTTGCGGTCGCATACCCCAACGTACACCGAAGGTCTTTTTGCATGTGTAGAATGCACATAGTGCTTTTTTCATTCTTTCCTTAGTATTACGCTTCCATGTAAGCTTGGGGTCAAGGATTACTCCTAGAAATTTAGCTTCCTTAGAAAGTTTTAGAGGAATACCATTTAGTTTGGGAGGGTTGAAGCCCTACAGTTTCCGTTTCTTCGTGAACAAGACTAGCTCTGTCTTGGTGGGGTTGACCCCGAGACCGTTTTTAGTTGCCCAAGAAGATAAATCCTTTAATGCATTTTCCATAATGTTTTCGATGATGGTAAGAAACTTGCCTGATACCAAAACCACTATGTCATCTGCATATGCTACTATTTTAATGCCCTGATTTTTGAACTTAGTGAGAATTTTGTTGACTACGAGGATCCAGAGTAGGGGTGAGATGACTCCTCCCTGTGGTGTGCCTCTAGTAACTGTTTTCTCGATAGTGCTAACTCCTATTTGAGAGTTGATAATTCTGCCATTTAACATGGTGAAAGTCCAATCGACAATGACAGATTTAACTCCAACTTCAACTAAGGCAATCTTGATCGATTCCGTTTTAACGTTATTAAACGAACCCTCGATATCAAGAAATGCTGCCAGTGTATATTCTTTATGTTCAAGACTTTTCTCAATATGTGAAACTACTTCATGCAGAGCAGTCTCCACTGATTTACCTGTAAGGTAAGCGTGTTGGTAGCTGCACAAATTGTTTTCGTTGAGAAGTTCTCTAACATGTAGATCAATTATCCTCTCCAGTGTCTTAAGGAGAAACGAAGAGAGACTTATTGGTCTATAGTCCTGAGCGGTCGAGTGAGTCGGTTTCCCTGCTTTTGGGATAAAGACTACCTTGATCTTTTTCCAGCTATTAGGGACGTATCTAAGTTTAATACAACTTATGAAGATTACCCTAAGACACGGAGTTATTTCTTTGAGAACATTTTGAAGAAGAGCTGGGAAAATCTCGTCTGGTCCCGCTGATTTGTAGGGTTTGAACGAGTTTATTGCCCAGATAATCTTTTGCTCAGTAATAATCTGATTTAGTTCTAAATTTGATTCCGTGTGAGTAAAATCCAGCGTGTTCGATTGCAAGCAATCAGAACTTCCTGGGTTTTTACAACCGGGGAAATGAGTTTCCATGAAGAGTTCAAGCGTTTCTAGGCTCGAGTTCGACCATGATCCATCAGGGTGTTTTATGTACACCGGGATCGTGGGATTAATGGCCAGGGTTCTACGGAGCCTTGCCGCCTCGCTTGTTTTTTCAATGGATTCACAATGTTTAGCCCACGAATCCTTTTTGGCCTTCCTTAACTCTTTGGTGTAAGTGTTAAGTGCGACTCTATAAGACTTTAAGTCCTCTTCTAATTTACTCAGTTTAGCTTTATTAAAAAGTTTTCTAACCTCTGTTCTACGTTTCTTTAATACACCATTCCACCAGGGTGGGTTAGTGGAGTTATTGGAACGAGATAAAGGGCAGTGTTTTTCAAAAGCCATTCTCATTTTGCTAGACAAGTTTTGGACAACAGTGTCAATGGTTGAAGTACTTAGACTTGTATTGTCCTCTAGTGGATCAATACAGTCTTCCATCCATTTTTCGTACTCTGTCCAATTGGTTCTAGTTGGGTTCCTGTAAGGTTTCTTTTCAGTAAAGTTCCTGTCTATAGAGAAGAGTATCCTAAAGTGATCCGAAAAAGATTCTTTAGGTGAGACTCTCCAGTCTTCAACTGAAATTTTACTATTATTGCTAATAAGGGTCAAATCTATGATTTCCTCCCTGTTTTTGTTTCGAAAGGTAGGGTGATTGCCCCTATTACATATCGATAAATTAGAACAGAGAATATATTCAAAAATTGACTCACCCCTTTTATTGATGTCCTTAGAGCCCCATTGAGTGTGGTGAGCGTTGGCATCACCTCCCAACACCAAAGGTGTACCGCTTGCTGTGGCATGGACCACCAGATCGCGGACTGTTTTTGATGGTGGGCTCTCCTCCTCGTACGGCATGTACGTCGACGCTAGAATGAAGTTTCCTTCATTCGATTCGACGCTGATTGCCGTGTTGTCCTTGTTGCTGTACCTAGATAGGAAGAAAGCGTTAATTGATTTTTTCACTAGGATACAACTTCTAACATCACCTTCATCTGACGTGGAATGGAAAAGGTTGTAGTGTTTTGACCTCAACCCACGGATTCGGGTTTTGCCTAACCATGGTTCCTGTATCAAGGCCACATCCACGTTCTCGTGAGACATGTAGAGCGTAAGGTCGTACGTTGCTGCTTTAGCGTGGTGCAGGTTTATTTGCACCACTTGCAGCTTTTGACTCCCCTTTGCCTTCATGCCTCTTGACCTTTACGGTTCCGAGACCATACCTCAACACGTCTTTTCTTTCTCTGAGCAGAAGGTCAGATTTCTTGTCTGCCACAAACAAGAGGTCCTTCCCTTCGCCTCCATGACTCTTTCTTGAGTGTTGGAGCTTCCATTCTAAAATGGGAAACTCTTTGTTCTGCTTCGCCAATATCTTAATAATGGCTGCGTCCTCATGTTCTGCAGGAGGGGGAATCCAGATGCTAAACTGCTGGCGGAGTGGTAGAGCTGCGGCGGGTAGAACCTCAAGGGAGGAACCTTCGCATAGTTCGCCAATGTTGGCGATTGTACGGTTCAGGAACTCCCGTGATTTCTGGTCACCGCAGCAGAGCACTTTAACTCCTCGCCGCCATCCGGCACCATCAAAGATATAGTCCTCAGAACTATCGTTCTCTGATGCTGCCATCATAGCTTTAAAGATCTCATTTTCCACAAGAAGCCAGTTTTTTGCCGAGATTTTCCCATCTGAGTCGTCACGGCTTATAATGGCGATTTGTAGGTCAATCGGGGTGGTGTCGAAGCTGCTGGTTTTCTGTTTTTTAGCACCGTCTTGCTTGACTGTCTCCTCCGATCTTTGTCTCTTGGACGTTCCTGGTTTCGTTCCAGAAGAGGTGCTTGCCGGTGCTTGGTCTTTCCTAGCGTTGGCTTGCTGTTTCTTACTGGAAGTCGCCTGAACTTTACCTTTGTCGTTCCGAGCGGTCGAGTTATTGCCAGCCTGTTCACGGTTTGCCTTTTTAGGGACAGACCTAGATTTGGCAGCACTTACTCATTACTCTCCGACTCTTTGGTATTCACTTCCTCTGCTATTTCCCTGGGTGCAGTGACAGTCTCTGCCAGCTGCCGCTCAAAGTTCCTAACAAGCTTCTCATGCTTTTTTAGGAGAGCTTTGTCTCTCGAACTGAGCGTCGCAGGGTCTTTCAACTCGGTCATTTTCACGAATCTTTTGGAGGATCTGTAGTTGCTGCGTTGCCTCGAAGCTTTGAGGGGTGCAGCAGACTTCAGCATAGTCTCTTCTTGACTCGGTTCCATCAGTAGCTCGTCCTCGGTTTGACTACCTATGGAAGGAGGTCTGTCCGAGGTCTCCGTACCTTTGATGGTTAAACCATCTATGTCGGGAAGGAGATCTACTGAGAGAATGACCGGTTGTCTTTTTAGCTCTCGTTTTTCTTTCTCTAAGTTTACTTTTGTCACTGGCGACTTAGCTTCTTGCGAAGCCAAGCCCTCGCCGGCAGCCGTGACTTCTGCCGACACTTGAACGTGTATTCCCGTTCGATTTTCTTCATTTAGTAAACTTTTATGCATATTTTATTAGATTAACATCTCTGCTTTTGGTGGTTTTCTTAGTTGTCTTACTCCGCAGCTGGATTGCTGAAGAGTTAGACGTAAGCCCCCTCGCCACAACAAGGCGAAAACCGTGAGGGGGATCGACCTACGTATGTATCTAAGCTCTTTATATGAATACATACAAGGATGGACTTAAATAGAACTAAGGAAATTGTGTTGGGTTTTTGGCTGGTAAATTAATTGTCTACCTTACTTTGCTAGCTGCTTATGGGAATGAAAATAATATTTTCCTCTCGCTCGCGTGAATCTCTCCACTTCGCGACACCAACACCAAGAACCAGTAAAAATGTGTACTTCAAATACATTTATTTTACAGATAATAATAAAATATATTATTACGTGATACCAAGTTAGTATAAAATTGACAAAAAGAAACAATTAACGGTTTCTTACGATCAATCAAAAAATTTAAAAATTTAATATTTGTCACCTTGAATATTTTTCAAACAAGAAATGATATACATACATACATACATACATATCTTCCAAAATAATTTTCTATAACAGTTTCCAACATATGGTAATTATTTTAGAAATATCGAATTGTCAGTTTTGATTTTCGACTCGAATATCTTGGCAAACAATACAGATATTGTCTTTAGAATAGTTTATCTTATAAAAGACATTGTTTCCAGCTTTTGACACATTTAAACAAAATCCAATTGACAGTTTTCTTAACAAAAATAAAAACCTACAAAAAGTGATTTTTGACTCAAATATCTCGGGAACAAATAGTTTTGTTATCAAAATATACCATAATACTTTTAATAAAATGGAATTCACAGTTTTTTTTTATAAAAAAAAACCTTTAAAAATAATTTTCGATTTGTATATCTCGAGGACAAATGCAAGTATAATCTACAAAATTATCTTCAATTTTCAAAATATCTTCATCTTATACAAATTTTTGTTATTGTGAGAAAATAAAAAGCTGAAAAATAAAATACTGAAAATTAGGGAGTGGGTCGAAATGCTGTATTTTAAAATACTGTATGGTCAAAATTCTGTATTATACTGTACGACATTGTATGGTCATAATACTGTATGATTAAAATTCTGTATTTCAAAATACTGTAAATTTAAAATACTGTCTCAAAATGCTGTATTATCAAAATACTGTATCTCATAATACTGTATAATACTGGAAGTTTTGACAGATCAATTAGTTTGGTGCATACAGTATTTTGTACATACAGTATTTTGAAATACATTATTTTCAGATACAATATTTTAAATACAATATTATGATCCATTCAGTATTTCGACTCCAACCCTGAAAATTACTAACAATTAAATTTGGAGTTAAATGTCTTGAGAATAAAAGAAGACACTGACTTCGAAGTTGTTTCATGCCATAGAAATATCCTTGTTAATTTTTTGTAAAATTTAAATACAGTGTTCTACACAGAAAACAGTTTAAACTTAAATGTTTGATTGCAAATATTTTCAATTTCTCTTAATAATAAAATTGACTTGTTCAAAAAAAATACCATTCGAAACTTTCTGGGATTTTCCTAAGAATATTTTCTTTAATCAAATATTTTTTGCCACCGTTTTCCGATACTAATTTCGAGAGTATACCATCCGAGTGAATAAATCAATTCGCGATAGCTCCCGTATTATTCGTAGAAGTAAAGCTTAATTATCTTACCTAAGATTTTATTTCAACATGAAAATAAGTCGATATCCAGACTGAGATCCCTAGCGATTTTCTTTAAACTCAATTCTTTTTGTACTTGTGTACCTCCGCTTCCAGCATAATAGATGTCCGAACTTTCCGAGGAGCTAACATCGACTCGGACTACTACCTCGTTGTAGCCAAGGTATCAATTCGGGTTTCCAGACCCAAGTCAAAACAGGCAGATGCTTTGAGAGTATACAACGTTGAACGGCTACAACCGCCAGATCGCTAAATCCTTCTCCGACCGAGTCAAAAGTAACCTTTTTCAAAGTTCTCTGCCGCTAACACAATGTATCGAGAACCAGTGGCAATATTGCCACGATGCTATCAGAGAAGCCACCCCTGACTTGCTGGGTTTCAAGCAGCCACCCACGAGAAACCCCTGGTTTGATGATGAATGTCAACAAACAAACAGGCAGGCAAAGCGCCGCTGCATTGAAGGATGAGAGTTGCTCACGAGCTCTATGACCAGAAGAGGAGAGAGGAACACCGACTTCTCAGAAGGAAAAAGAGAGACCATTAGAAGCGTGCGGTCGAAGATGTTGAGGGGTTCAAAAGCAGAAATGAAGTTCGAAAGTTTTTTGGGTAGGTGAAAAGAAAACTTCGAACCGAAGGCTGCAAAGAAGAAAGTGGAAACATCATAGTTAAACCACAGTCAATGCTGGGGATATGGAAGGACCACTTCTGCAGACTGTATAACGGCAACGGCAAACAGAATTCCGCTGTCAGGCAGGATGATCCATTCAACATAGACGACGAAAGCCGTCTTCTCGACTTAGCTCCCACGTCAACACTCAGGGCACTGTCTTTCAAAAGTCTATTCAATTACTAGCATAATGCAGATGACATTTTTATAGAGACGGATAAAATGGATTTAGCGGTTAATGAGGACAAAACGAAGTACATGATATCATAGAAAGGACGCACAATACCGACGCCTCGGTCAAAACGTCACCATTGATAGACGAAACTTCGAGGTAGTTAATGACTTTGTCTACCTAGGCTCCGGAATGAACAAAGAAAACAACACCAGCCAGCGCTGAGATCAACCGAAGAATTACTCCTGCTTACCGCTCTTTCTTTGGGCTAAGAAAGCAATTGAGTAGTAAAGCACCCTCTCGAGCGACCAAAGTGTCCTGTTTTCCGGTGCAAAACCATTAACTATGAAAAAATCGGATGAAAGCACTTTGGGTTGTTTCGAGAGAAAAGTCCTTTGTGTGATCTACAGTCCCGCATTCATAGAAGGTGATTGGAGGAGAAGATTTAAGGACGAACTGTACGGTCTATACACTGACGTAGACTTAGTCAGGAGGACAAAAGTCCAACGACCGAGATGGCTGAGTCACGGAGAGCACATGGAAAGCAATGCTATGGCCCGGAAAGTCTTCGAATCTACGCCCAAAGGACAGCGCAGTAGAAGAAGACCGCGGATCAGGTGGCACACACAAGTGGAAAGTGATCTCACCCACTAGCTTGTGTGAGGCACTAGTTTTTACAGGACTGTAGCGCCACCTTAAGTAAGTAAATATCTCCGAATTTTTATAAAAGCACCTTATTTGAGAAATATATTAATTTCAAGAAATTATTTTAGTAGCTTTTAATTGTTCTTATTGTTGAAATAGTTGCATGGAAGAGATGTTGGAAAATATTATAGTTTCATAATGGACATTTTAAGTCGTCTTTATGTCAGAAATAGAAAAGAAGCACCACATCCTTTTAAATGAAATTTCCAAACAAATTTGCCAATTTGTATAACTTTATGTCCTTTATAACTAAACGAATTCCACCTTTAATGGCGTAAGGGCTTGAATCGATTTTAAAGCTTTGGTATTTGATTTTCGTTCAACCGCATCAAAAGTGCATAATAGTTTTCGAAATGGAGATTATCATGCATCATCATCTAATTTAAGATTCCAGTAAAGTATTATATTTGGCCGTATCAACAAAAGTACAACAGTGGTTCAATTACACATTAGTTCACTGAATTCTATTCCAAAAATGCAACGAAAATCAAATAATGTAGCTTTATAAGTGGTTCTTAACTTACCATTAGATAATCATAAATCTTAATCATGTAATTGTCTTTACCCGCAAAACAAATAAATTGGTTTATTTAAAATTTAGTTCTAATCAAGATTGAAAAATAAAATTACAGCATCCTATTATATCACACAAAAGGCAACCCTGCAAACCTCAACATTTTTGTTAGTTTAAAGATAAAGTATAAAAGGATGTTTTCCGAATGAACATTTGAAAAAGAAATATTCAGTTGGATGCTGGGCTCTGCTCTGTGTGGAAGGGCGCGATAACAACTCTCAATAATCTTTGCCATACAAATGTTGCGGGCGAAGTCAAGTGTTCCGTAGAGAGATCGTCTTAGAGATTTGGTCGGGTCGGTTCGGTTGGCATTGAATTGCCGGCATTTTACCTTCTTCTCATGTGTGTCCTGTGTGTATTTAAGTGGCTCTGTTAAGAATTCAACATTTAGTATATTCGTTCTTCCACCCTGTTTGGCCTGCAATAGGTACACTGTTAATTTCCTCGGTAGCGTTTGTAAAGTTCAAATTTATTGCATGATGGTGTTATTGTTGTTGTTTCACTTGAATAAATATATAAATAAATAAAATACGAAATTAATGCATCAAGCTAAGAAGCTAACTCTGCATACTTGAGGATAATGAGTCTGGCCAGAGGATGTGATTAGGTCATCAAACAAGCTAACACTTTCTATATTCAGGATGGTGTACAGGCGGAGTATTTGGACGGGAGTTAGTATCCTTTTCATTGTGTTTGTTGTATCTGCCCTGACGTTCTACTTAAGTTTGGGTAAGTTGCACAAGGATGCAGGCGCAGGGATGTGTTGCCCTGCAGTGCTGCATCCAAGGAGTAATTTGCATTCAAAAATTCCTTTGCTTTGTAAGAAAATTAATGAAGATGGTGTTTATTTTTTATTTTTGTTGTTATTTGCTTTCTTTTTAAAGGACGTTTAGTTGATGCTAATGATGAGAAAGTGAAAGTGGTTGTGTCTTATGTGCACATAAAACAGGGATTACTCTCGGTTCAATGCAATCTGTCAGGACATAAAGTTTAGCGCTTCATTGTCGGAGGATGTAATTGAAGGATGATGTTTAATTTAACTTGTGTAGTGAAAGGATAAGGCCGTCGAGAAATTTAAGACAAGATGATAACAATCAAAATTTAAAAATTAGGAGACCTTTATTAAGGACCAAAGAAAAGAGGATCAAAAATGTGTTTTAAGCGGTATTAATTGGTTTTAATTTTTGAACAACTTGTTTTCATGTGACTGTACATAATTATTTATGTGTTTCTGTTTCTAAAGACGTCGGAGAAGATACTTGATTAATAATTTTTAAAGGCAGTTGCTAAGATGTGTATTTTTTGTTTGTCATTTGATTTATTAATAGTCAAATAGTTTTATTTATGTACATAGGTTATTGACAATAAACATTGCCACAGCCAATAAGTCAAAACTTGAACGGGGGACTTTAAATTATGTGCATAATGTTTAAGGTTAAACTTCCAATACTTGAATAGAAATGACTTATAAGGGTTGAATATAATAACATTTCGTTGACAGTTTTTTATTGGAATATGAAAATATGTACATATCATAAAAAGTTTGTTCTTAGTTTTAAGAAACTTTTACAATGAAATATTGATTTGAATGTTCTAAATTGATGAAGAGCAATACATATGTTCGTACAAAGTTTATGATCAAAAATATCAATTTTTAACTTCTGCTTTAATTGAAATAATTAAAATTGGAATTTGTGTTTATGAAATATGAAATCTTAACAGTTTGGACGAATGAGGATGCAAAATTACGTCTTTTTTCTGCTGCACAAACTAAAAAATACTTTTTTTAAAGATTAAAATTTGAATCTCGCCTTTGAATTTGTCGTTAACATCAGGTTTATAAAATATGCCATTACAACCAAAAATGGTTTTTTAAGGCTGAGGAAAACTCAACAAAGTACCAATCTTTGTCTCCTAGACACAGTTTAAATCATTTTAGCATCTTATACTTAGTTATTGGAGATCCTCATTAGTTATTAGACTTTATTTGACTCTATATGAAGTTTTGAGCAGACCTTCATTTTTATACTTTCATTCGTTTAGAAGTTCATTTTTAGTGCTGATTGCGAATCCGAACTTCAATATAAACTACTATATGCCCAAATTTAAACATCTGAACATATTTGAAAAACTTGATATGATACAACAAAACTTAGTTTTAAACCTTTTTGCCTTTTTTAAAACCCGTTTTAGCACAAATGGTTTAGAGTTTCTTTCAGATATTTTTAAGACAGCTGAAATTGTATAAAATACAGGGTTATCCATTTTGCGGCTTCAAAAGTAAACGTAAATGAAACACATATAAAATATTTTTGTTCATGTTATTTCTTTTTTATTATAAAGTTTGAACGTTGACATTATGTGTGAAACATTACATCATTTAAATTACCACCACGTGAATTGTTGCAAGCATCGATTCTTTTAAAGTTATTTTCGACCACTTTTTGAACATATTTGGCGGTATCTCAGCCACAACTTGACGAATGTACGTTTTTAAGAGCTCAAGAGTCAAAAGTAAATCTGCATGAACACGGTCTTTCGCGTAGCCCCACAAAAAAGTCCAGCAGTGTCATATCGAATGATCTTGGTGGCTAGTTGATATCGCCACGACGAGAAATTACGCGGCCAGGAAATGTCTCTTGCAATAAGGCCATATTCCCTCGAGTTTTGTGGCTTGTGTCACCGTCTGGTTGAAACCAGTTATTCTTCAATAGCAGGCTCCGAATTGACGGTAACAGTCGTTTCATCGTCATTTTCGAAGAAGTAAGGTCCAATCATACCTCTGGATGTAATGGCCTCTCTTCAAATACTTGAGGATTCTCAGAACTCCAAATACGACAATTTTGTTTTTTACCATACCGACCAAGTGAGAAATGTGCTTCGTCGCCGAAGAAAATTTTGTTCAAAAAATTGCCATCTACCGCCTGTTTCTCAAGCACCTATTCGAACGCTGTGAAAGCTGGCTTCAGTTGTTGCGTGGGCTGGACTTTATATGGATGTAGGTGTAGATCCAATTGCAAAATACACCCTAATGTGCCGTAAGACAGTCCTAATTCCGGAGAACTACGAGGAATCGACACATTCGGGTCTTCACACTTTCACTTACAGCAGCGATATTTTCAGTGGTACGAGCAAAACAATGATGCGCAGGCCTTACAATATCTGTAACCATCTAGTCTCTTCAAATTCCTTCACAATTTTGCCAATTGCTTGCGTAGTTGGATCATTATGTTAACCATAATTTCTTATTTAAGCACGATATGTGGCTGTGGCAGAATCACCATCTTTGTAGTAGGTTTCAACAATTTGTAGTACGTTCTGCAATAGTTAAGCTATTTATTTTCGTAAATGTCAAACGTTCAACTGAAAAAAAAATTGATTTAACAACTTTTGACAGATGTCGAATTACAGCACTATACTTCTGAAACCGTGAAATATTGAAGTAAATAAAAATTTAACTCCTTATGATGTCTGTAATCATAGACGAAAAAAAAGAAGCTTGCATGCGACCCACACCACACTGATAACTTTCCATCCCGTCTGTCGATATGTCTTGCTTAAAACTTTAACAAAATATTCATAACAATATTTTGTGTGAGATTAATAATTTGAAGCCAATATCTTAAATTTTTAAAAAGATATTTGATTTAAAAATCAATTCTTATCAAGTTTTAGTAATGTTTTTTTAGGTTTTTATTTTTTTTAAACTGTCAATTCAATTTTTCTCTAAATTTTAATGAATGTTGAAAAGAATTTTTTTTTATAAAATGAAATTAGTTTAAAGCCAATATCTTAATTTTTTAAAAAGACATCAGTTTGGTATCACTACACAATATATACTTACTTACTTAAGGTGGCGCTACAGTCCTGTGTGAACTAGGGCCTCACCCAACAATCTTCTCCATCTAGCTCGGTCCCTAGCTAGATGTCTTCCGTTTCGCGCTCCAAGTTGGGTGAGGTCACTTTCCACTTGTGCGCGCCACCTGATTCGCGGTCTTCCTCTACTGCACTGCCCTGTGGATATGGATTCGAAGACAATATATACTTAATATAAAATTTAGTAAAAGTCGCTAGCGTTATTGGTTCGTGAGATTTTTGGATTAATCAAAATGTTCACTTTTTTTTTAAATTCCTATTGTATAAAAACCACCCACTCAATTTCTTTGAGAGTCCTTGATTTTGAAAACCAAATTAGATCACCCTAGTTCCAGTTTTCGTTCTGTGGATGCTGCTGAAGTTTTTGAAAGTCTGCTTTCTGTAAAGTCAAGTGCTGTTGGTCTGGACAATATTAACCCTACATTTTTCAAAAAGATTTTGCCTATTTTGCTGCCATACATTACATATGCATTTTATACTATTTTGATGCCTGGAGCTTTTCGGACCTTTGGAAAATAGCAAAAATCAAACAACATCCTAAAAATACTAAAGGAACTAAATAAAGACCTACATATATCAATTCTACCTTACTTGTCTAAAGTCGTTGAGAGAATTTTGCAGATACAAATCAACGCTTATCTTACAGCAAACCTTTTGCTCAGCTGTATAACAGCAATCCTTTTCGTGACTAAAGAAATAAGACAAGCGCTGGATAAGGACGAGAACGTTTTTCACGTGTTTTACCAATTCCGTCCAGTGTTCATGAAGGCTCGATATAGGGTCCTCTACTATTCTGTATCTATGTCAATGAACTTCCAAGTTTGATCAAACACTGTTCCTGTCATTTGTATGCCGACGACTTTGAACTTTACTATACTCTTGGACTCATTGAGCATGGCGCTTCTAATATCAATGAAGACCTTGACAAAATTTCAAACTGGTCTTAAGCATCTTGCACATGAGCTACGAACTGCGAACTGCGAACTGTGGATGTTCGCATATTTTGACTTTTCTTTCACATGAGCTTTATTTCTATTCGCAGACAGCGACGAATTGTCAACCCTTTTCTCCATATTTTCCTCAGCCATGATCTTTCACACAAAAACAAAACAAGAGTGGTATAATTTTGAGGTTAAGTTGAGCGCGAACAATTTATTCGTTGCAGTGTGGATGGTATGTGGAACGCGAATAGAGTTTGACAGTTCGTAGCAACCACACTGCAATTCGTTACTACCAAATTGTTTTTACAAAATTCTCTTGTTTTAGAGAACAAAATACAAATTTTATTATCCTAATATTAGTGTCAATTGGTTTCTTATAATTTAAATGTGTTTTTGTGTGGAATTGACTTTTTGAAATGTGTAAAATCACGTTTGTTCGTCCATTCGCAGTTTGTTACTCATGTGCAAGGCACTTTACTTAAGTGGTCTTTTCTTGACCCCTAAAAAAATCAAAATGCATAGTGATTTCTAAAAAGATTCTTGAACTCTCTTACTTTCGCTCAATTTTGTTAAGTAATGCGCCCATTGAATATATGTAAAAACTGCTAAAAATCTCTGCGTTAACTTAACCGCTCTCTAAAATGGTACATCCATACCAATGGAATTATAGGCAAAGTTTATGGTGCCCTACGTACTCTATGGGTAACCTAGTGTTTTATAGCAGACTTTGTAATACCAAAACATTTAAGTCCTTAAAATGCTTATTAGAAATGAATTACAAATTTAATTATCCTTTAAAAACAGTCATTTACGTCACATTCTTTGTTAGTGAACTTTTTTTACTTCCGTTTTGTAACAATAGCAAGGACTACGATTTCTAATTAATCATTTAAATTCTGAACTTGTTTTTATTTGATCAGTTCCCATTAACAACCCAAAAAGAAGAATATTTCCTTAATTTGTTTTAGGAAAACTTATTAAAGCACGTTCATAGCCTGGTCATTATTCTTAAAGTTATTTGTTATTTATTTTTCTCTTATTTCTCTCGAACAGATGGACACATTATAGAAACTTACGAAATACTATACATACTTTTACATACTTATATAGATATAGTATATAGAAGCATTTAATAAAATTTCGTTTCTTATTGTTGTTGACCAAAAGAGCTGTTTTTTATTTATTTTAACTATTTTTTTTGCACAGTGCGGTTCACTTGGTTAAGTTATTTTTTTTAAGCTTAGATTTTACTTAAAATTATCTTACTTGAATATAGTTTTGTATTCAGTTGGATTTTTAAACTGTTGCAAGTCTTTAAAAGATATTGGCGCAAAATTTTAAGCAACATATTGTTAATCCGTGGCAACAGTACTCGCACACAGGAATGGTTGAGTGTTGCACGTCACTAGGCCCTAGTTCTCAACGGATTGTTGCGCCACCCAATTTATTTATTTATTGTTAAGGGTTTAACAAATAACTACTTAGCTATTTGCTAAATATTTAACAATTAACTAAGGAAATACAAAATTTTAAACCTTTCTTTTCGTTTTGCTTTCAACTAATCCAGCAATACCAAGCTGTCTGAAAAATGCAGATGGGTCCTGGCCAATTTCAAGTGAAGAATCGCTGAACTTACTACTGTATATGGCTTAACATAGCTAATGTAAGGTTAATCGGTAAATAAGGCGTTACACACCTTAGTACCCACCATCGAATACTCCCTCCATCATAGAGAGTTCACTATGGTTGCTTTCCTTGAAATTGAAGACTGTTTTAATAACGTGAACCTGGACATATCTGCAATCATATCTGCACTTACATCTCTGAACCTAGAGGCTTCACTTGGGGAGTTAATTCATTTAATGCTGAATAGCAAAATAATTCACTCAAAACTGGGCAACTCTTCTGCTAGAAGATTTGTTAGTAAAGAGACATCGCAAGATGGTGCTCTATCTCCTCTCCTCTGGAACGTGGTAGTAAATGATACGCGGACAGTCGATTAAAACCACAACATCCGTAAAAGTAAATTAATTTAAAATGCATTTTGAAAGCTTACTCTTGCAATCAAATGATTCAGCTACTATCTCATACGCTCTTCCTCAGCGACATGTTCCAGAGTTAGATTACCCCATTGAGCTGCACGAGATATATTCTGCTATATCTTCATCAAAAGATCTGAAAACTCCTGGTTTTGATGGAATACGGTATGAATTTTATAAAAATGCATGTCCATCTCTTATTGAAGAAATACAGAAGTTATTCACTGAAATTCTTGAAACTGCAACGGTACCATCATCTTTCAGAAAATCCATTATATACCCACTGTTCAAGAAAGGAGATACAAATGTTGTGTCAAACTATAGAGGACTTTAATTTCTCGATACGCTCTATAAGCTGTTTATTATAGTTCTCTTGAACAGACTGTCAGCTTGGTTAGAAAAAAACAACATCATCCATGAATTACAAGCTGCATATAGAACCAACTATTCTACTGTGAACCAAGTTTATAATCTTTCTTGCATAATTCAACTTCAACTCTGCCAAAAGAAGAAACTCTACGCTTTTTTCATCGATCTCAAGGCTGCTTTTGATAGCATTGACAAGAATGCACTTATTTATAAGCTATCGACTCTGGGAATATCTTCGAAGATATTGGCTACTAAAAAGTCTCTTTATAAGGATACTACTGCAGCTGTTTGGGATAGTTCGTTTTTGTCAGACTTCTTTTCCACTAAGAAAGGTGTTCGTCAAGGATGTGTGCTAAGCTCTCTTCTTTTCGTTCTGTTTTTAAATGATCTTCATGCGGAACTTCCAATCGGTATTGTTTTAGACAATCTTTAAATTAATTGGATAATCCTTCCAATTTGCAACAGCTAATTGAGGGTTTTAAGACTTACTGCATTCAATGGAATCTTGAAATAAATCTTGATAAGTCGGAAATAGTAATATTTCGCAATGGTGGAAGAAGAGCAGCGTGCGAAAAATGGTTTTGCAATAATTTTGAAATAAAGGTGTCTAATCAATACAAATATCTTGGCGTAGTGTTTAATTACAACATGTCTTGGAATGAGCATCTAACAAACAGATTGGGAGCATCTAAAAATTCCATTAATGCAACGTGGTCGAGACTGCTGCGAGACAATACCGTCCAACACTCAACAAAGTTCAAAATATACAATGCCGCCTCAAAAGCTATTATGTTGTACTGTGCTCAAGTTTGGGGATACGGCAAATATCGGGTGATTTTTTTGAGGTTAGGATTTTCATGCATTAGTATTTGACAGATCACGCGGGATTTCAGACATGGTGTCAAAGAGAAAGATGCTCAGTATGCTTTGACATTTCATCATGAATAGACTTACTAACGAGCAACGCTTGCAAATCATTGAATTTTATTACCAAAATCAGTGTTCGGTTCGAAATGTGTTTCGCGCTTTACGCAAATTTTATACGTTTTTTTTTTAAAAAAAGTTCTCAAGCTCTTAAAAAATCACCCATTATATTAAACAATGTCCTCTTTTCAATGGAGGACAATAAATACATAATGGGTGATTTTTTAAGAGCTTGAGAACTTTTTTTAAAAAAAAAAACGCATAAAATTTGCGTAAAGCGCGAAACACATTTCGAATCGAACACTGATTTTGGTAATAAAATTCAATGATTTGCAAGCGTTGCTCGTTAGTAAGTCTATTCATGATGAAATGTCAAAGCATACTGAGCATCTTTCTCTTTGACACCATGTCTGAAATCCCGCGTGATCTGTCAAATACTAATGCATGAAAATCCTAACCTCAAAAAAATCACCCGATACAACCAAGTCGAAAGTTGCAGCGTTTCTTCATGAAATGATGCTTTTTACTGCCCGATAATACGCCTAACTATGCTCTGCACATTGAAACAGGTTTACCAAAGGGTTTTCTAACGTCCCTCCAGCTACATTTTTCTTTCATAAGACGAAATC
The DNA here is from genome assembly GCA_920104205.1 of Eupeodes latifasciatus. Lineage (NCBI taxonomy): Eukaryota > Metazoa > Arthropoda > Insecta > Diptera > Syrphidae > Eupeodes > Eupeodes latifasciatus. The sequence goes on along the minus strand of OV049924.1, from coordinate 172,149,114 downwards.
TAAATCTTCCTAATAATAGATTACCCAACATTTTATCAAAGCCATTATAAACAAGAAAATCTTCTGGGCTAAGGAATGGTTGGATCTTTTTCATAGATGTTCGTAGGATTTTTCTTTTGACATGAATCTACTTGAATGGCCCAGCTTACATAACATTCTCTTACTGAAAATGAAAGAAAAACACTGGACTGAATTTACAGTTAGTGCGGCACAGTCTCAATTTCACGATGAATATTGCAACTTGATGCCAGAGTACATAAAGTTGCAATACCGAACTACTTTGATGACTCCAATTCACGTGATTTGATTTCCATAATTTTTAAAGCTAGCTGCGGGCTCCTTAATATCAATGAAAGAGCCTTCCAAGGAGATACAAATGGAATATGTACATTATGTAATATGGATGAATCGGAAAATACCATGCACTTCATTGGAACCTGCCCAGTATTCAAAATGTACAGAAGAAAATTTCTTGGCAGCGGCACGCTTTCTCATTCTCAACTTCTCAACGTCCTTAATGGCTACTGCTACTCAAACTTATATTACTTTTTAAAAGCGTCAATTAAATATCGCAATGTTATTATAAATGAATTTTCATTACATATTTATGTAACTTAATCTACTTACTAAGCTTATATTTTTAAATTTCCTTTTTAACCTGACAGGCAACCTAAAGTTATTGTCAAAACTAATTTTAAACCAGCAATACTAATTTTTTGTAAAATCTTTTTGAAAATAAAATTATATATCTATCTATCTATCTATCTATCTATCAATGGGCTATTGAATTGGCCTAAATGTGTCCTACTCCATCACGGACATCCTTTTTAACTTAGCCTAACCTAACCTATCGTTTTGCTAATTGCCTTTTTATTAAAAACGAGCATCCAAGCATGCCTAAAAAGTGACAGCTCATGAAAATAAACAACGCAAATACGCTTAAATGGACGTATTAATTGGAATTCCTAACTATTGCCTGGACCATTCCATCCACTGTTTTTAGTCTAGTAAATTGCTAAAAATGGCTTTAACATTTAACTAAATCGTTTAATATTTTGCTCCATTTTCTTTATTTTTCCAGAGTTTCCCAAAAATATTTTTACCTGCCACATTTTAGTAAAAATAATGTGTTTGAAAAAAAAAACTTTAGTGAAAAACATTTTATGAATTATGTTATGTATTTAGTTCTCGAGTCTTAAGCCAACATTAAAATTAATCATTTATTACTTATTCCTTGATTATACAAATATTGTGTCCTGAAGTTTGTTTCCAGTGAACTCTTTAGCTTAGTGTACACGATTGCCAGGTCTGACAATCATTGTCAGATCTGCAAACGTCTGACAATGTGTGAAAATGAGCTGACAATGAGCTGAAAATTTTAATTTGTGTGTACACGGTTTGCAGATATCTACAAACATCTGCAAATCTGTTGCCAAATATTTGTCTGACAATTTCGACAAACTAATTTGGCCAAATAGCTAGCAATAGATTTGCAAACATTTGTAGATTTTCTGCCAACCGTGTACACACCAAATCAAATTTTGGATGTGCAAATTTATTTTCAGCTCATTGTCACTCATCGCATCAGTCAGAAAATTTGTCTGCCAATGAATAAATTTGCAAATGTTCCTCAAACGGCATCTGCAAATTTATTCATTGTCAGACGTTTGCAGAAACGTCAGAAAATGAAAACAATTTGGTGATCTCCCAATGAATTTTGTGTACACACGATTGCCACATCTGCAAATTAATTTGTCTTCAAAATGATTGATGAACAAATTTTGCTGCAAATCAATTTGGTGTGTAGACGGTTGTCAGCTTGCGTGTATACGATTGCCAGATATCTACAAATTAATTGGCAGATATTTGTCTGCAAATTAGGAGCCAAACCATTTGTCTGCAAATTAATTTGGTGTGTACACGATTGTCAGCCATTCGAGACAAATTTTTCAATGACAGATCTGGCAATATTTGCAGATCTGGCAATCGTGTACACTTAGCTTTAGACAAGTCAACCGATTATTCTGAAAGTAGGCATTTATGTATATGTAATCTGGTCCAATTTAAGAGATAGGATGGTTTTATTTCGATTAATAGTCGTACTATTTATTAATTAACAATAAAAATCTCAAACAGATGGCGCCTACAATCACTTTTTTACAGAAAACTATAGAACCGTCCTTATGGATAGTTTATAGGTGGCACCACTTTTCAATTCAATCTTTTATTTTCTCACGTTCTACTTTCTACATGTGTTTGTTGGCCAATGAACTACGCTTTTTCTGAAACACTTTTGATTTATTTTTATTTTGTATACGATTATTGATATTTAAGTGAATTTTCGAAATATTGAAAATTGAATCCCCAATTAGTCACCTGCGTAAATTAAACCTATGGAACTATGAAACGGTACAAATTTTGTGATCAAAAGAATCACTGGAAACTGGAAACGTTTATGAAGCAACAAATTTTGACAGAAAAGTTAAAAGGAGAAATCGTTTTGTTACATACCCCATACCATTCAAAAGACTACATTTTCCCATTCGATTAGCTTTTGCGATGTCTATATAAATAAATCTCAAGGCCGAACATGGTCTATTTGCCGCTTAGACTTAGAAATTTCATGTTTTTTCCTTGGCCTATTATATGTTGCCTGTTCACGAGTAGAATGACCATCAAGTTTATTGACTTGTGATTTATAACAATTAAAGATAATAATTGGAGTATTTATAAAATAAATGTTATACAAATGTTTTGTTAATTTGCGATAAATTTTGTTATTTGAATACTTCATAAATCATTCAGACACAGCAACGTGTGGCTCGCTAGTGGCTAGTTTATTTATAAAAAAATTGGATTGGTAATGGATTTAGTAAAAAAAAAATAAATAAAATAATATTTTTCGGTTGGGATTTTTACTTGCGGCAAATAATGGCAAGTATTAGGTTAGGTTAGGTTATAGTGGCTGTCCAAGATGGAAACGGACACACTTAGGCCAGTTTAATGGCCCATTGTGATACCACATGAATCTTGAGGTTTCTTCCTAAGCTCAGTGGAACCAGTTTGAGTCTCTTACGAAACGTGAGAGGCTGATTATGCCGACATGATTTAGATCGTTTAGATCGTTAAAGAAGAATTCTCCTAGGTAATTCTTGCGTTTTCGAGCCAGAGCAGGGCATGTGCAGAGAAGATGAAGAACTGTTTCTTCCTCTTCCTCGTCCATACAGCTTCTGCAAAAATCATTTGAGAATACGCCTAATTTCGTGGCGTGCTTTCCTATTAGACAGTGTCCAGTTATGACACCTATTATCGAGCTTATATGCGATCTGCTAAGAGAGAGCAAGCACCTTGAACGTTTTAAATCCAGTGTTGGCCAGATGTTTTTTATGACTTGACACGTGGTGACGTTGTTCCACCTGGTGCCTGCCCTCCTCACAGCGTCTTGCATTAGCAACAGTTTACAAGTAGCGATTGGTATGCCAGTACGTGCCAAACGTGGTAGGATGGGCTGTACTGTACCGTTCCCGGCGAGTTCATCTGCCTTACAGTTACCTGGAATGTCTCTATGGCCCGGCACCCAGCAAAGGTGAATATTAAACTGTTGTGCCATCTCCATTAGAGATGATCGACAGTTATGGACTGTTATAGAGTTTGTAGAGACAGAATCCAGAGATTTGATAGCGACCTGACTATCTGAGAAAATACGGATATCAGATGTTGATATCACGTTTTCTTTAAGCCAGGACAAGACTTCTTTTATCGCCAAAAGTTCCGCCTGGAACACGCTACAATGATTGGGAAGGCGGAATGAGAGACTTAATTTCAGTCGTTCAGAGTACACACCTCCATCAACCCCTTCTTTTGTTTTTGACCCATCTGTATAGAAATGGATTGACTCATCTTCCAGGAATGTCCTTTCCTCCCAAAAAGATCTGGGAGGTATAGAAATCTGGAAATTTCTGGAATGGCAAGTATTGCATTCGTAATAAAATTGAAGTCGAGATTTTAATCAAACATGACATTAAGATGGTAGAAAAGACGGAAAAAGTGGGTCTCCCGATTCCGTTCGTCTGTCTGCCTGTCCTTGCCCCTACAGCCCAAACTATGGAGTCGATTGAGTTCAAACTCATGTTTGATTAAAATCTAGATTTTGAAATTTTTACGATTGCAATAGTTGCCATATTTAATACACATAGTTTCTATTCATTTAAAAAAACGCGATTTTCAAAAACAACGAAACGATACTAAATCCATTTCGTCGATTTTCATCTCGGAAAGTTCATCAAGATCTATAAGGAATGACCATCCGAAGCTTAACATTCTAAAATTGGCAGCTGAAAATCATCCTCCCAACCATTTCTGGCAGGAAAGATGACTTTAAAATCTTTGCTGACAGGATTTGACTCAGTCGGGGTAGAGTGAAGGGGCAGGTATTTTAGATTTGGTCGTAAAGAGTATCAATTCAGTTTTGCTTTGATTAACACCTAGTCCATTGCTCGTGGCCCAGCTGCTAACTTTCCCCAAAACCATCTCCGTAATTTCGCTACTCACGGTGACGAACTTTTCCAAAACCAGTAAAACACAATCATCATCATAAGCTTCCGCGTACATCCTACAACTTTTTAACGTTATGAGGAGCGGCGAGAGAACACCGCCCTGGGGTGTTCATACCTCACCATAATATATTTTATATACATATTTTACAATTCGACCAAAGTGCAAACAAAATTATAAATATATCTCTGCGATTCAACCGATCCTGCAGAAAAAACTTGACCAGCTAAGGATATGTCAGGCCAAAATAGAAAGAAACATTCTTAACATACGACCAAGACAAAGGGTACGAAATGAAGATATTCGAAATAGAACCAGAATTATTGACGTCATAAATAGAACAAGAAGGCTGGACAGGACATGTATCTAAAATAACAACAAAATGGAGACCAGAGAACAAAAGACCAGCAGGACGACCCAATAAAAGATGGAGTGACGATCTATCACAAACAACCACAAATTAGTACAATGAAGCTAAAAATAGAGACACATGAATAGCCCTTGGGAAGGCTTATGTCAGTAACCAACATTTACAACTTTTAATTAATTAATTTATTTTCTTTAAAATTAATTTTAATTTTAATAATTTGTAACAATTTCGAACTTAAAAAAAATATTTGTATGTATGTATGTTTTAAATGTTAAATTGATATAATTCTTTTTGCATTTGAAATGTTTTAAAACATTAATAATATTTTAGCTACCACTTTTTCGACAATTTGTGTTTCCCACTATCATTGGAAATGTCGATGGAATCAAATGTATCTAATCAACTGCACTGCACTGTAAACCATCGTTAATAAATATTTGAACGCATATTTTGACCTTGTCTCCCCCGAGTATCAAGTGTTTTATGCTGAAAAAGGCGCGAATCAGCTAACTAGACAAACAATAAAAACTTATCAAAAAGAGAAGGAGTGTGGATATAAAAATATATTTAATAAAACATAATTAGTTAATGTAGACGGCGGCGGCGACGCATACATCTGTTTGGTTGGGTTTTCCTTTGGAGATCCTATTGATGAGTGTACAAAACGAAACAACCTATAAACTTTATTTCTCTAGTACGTGTTGACTGTTGTCAAATATTTTTTTATATTTATTTCAGCTTTTTTGTTGCTCCTGTTGTTGGTTTTATTATGATTATGCTAATAAAACATGAGATGATGAATGATATAAATCAGTGTTCTGTAGGTTTACGGTTTTCCTTGAATAGAAACAAAATTGTTATAGAGGTTAGGGACTCAAGGGTCAAGGATGATCCAATACCTAGTATAGTAGCAATGTTAGGCAATATCTATATACTTTAGGTCAAAACAGGCATATTCCAACAAGGAATATAATATTGTCACTACTAGAAATCATATGTCTATAAAAAAATGGGTAATAAAATATATGTTAGAGTATTAGTTTATTACAATTCTGTGGTCCTTTGAATAAAAGGAAGTCCATTCTCAAAGTCCTGGATTAATATCTTAAGCGAGTAAAGTTTATATAGTAGAAGGCTAAAAAGGCATGAATAATAAATACAACTGATTGAGGGTTAGTTTTGAATTGCCTTAGAATATCACACAGTTATAACAAAATTAAAGACAAACATACATATTAGTCCAGTCAATAAATGACCCAAAATGCGGTGTAGAGTGCGTGAGCAGGTAACTAAGCGATTCCTTCAGAAACTTGTTCAGGGGGCTAAGGTTGTTAACATACCAAAAGTCCTGACTCCTAGGTGATGAGCGGGGGGGGGGGGGTTTGATTATATCTCGAAAACGGTGCATTGGAGAGAAATATTTTTAGAGAATAAAATGGAGTTCTTAAAATTATCTAAAACTTTTATATCATATGTTTTTTTTTTCTAATTCCTAACCGTTTTCGAGCTATACCCTCGGAAAAAGTTGAAATTTACAAAACAAATCAATTTACGTCAAAATATTCATAAATATTCATCATATTGTCTAAACCTATTCATAAACGAAAAGTATGAATACGAAAGAAGTTGTAGATTTTTAAATTCCCTTTTAGAATATATATATGTACTGTACATATGCTGATTAATGTCCAACCCGCCTAAAGTTACAGCATCGATAAAAGTTCACGATGAAGGGTAGTAGTTGACCCAACATTGCTCTTTCAGTGGATACATATGTATAAGCAAACGATCGGATGAGGATTTGATGACATATTTTGAGTATGAGTTGGCCCATTTCCCTTAGCACTGTTCGACGAAAGTGGCATGAGAAAGACAAACAAATCAGTGCTGTACAACTTGTTTGAGCCAACCAAGAAAGATATTCTTCTGCCTCAAATGAACATTGTAGTCGATGGAGGATTTCTACTCCACAAAGTTATTTGGCCAAAAGATGCATCGGTTGTGACTATTTGTAATAGTTATATCACCTACGTCGACCACCATTATCCTGGGACTACTCGCACTGTGGTGTTTGATGGGTACGCACGCAAACACAGCCAATAGCACTAAATCACAAGAACAAATGCGTCGTTACAGACTAAAAAGGTCAGCCGACATCAATTTGACATGCGACACACAAAACAAAATACACGAACAAAGGTTGTGGGTTAAGAATATGATATACAAACTAATTTTCTGAAAATTGCAAAATGCTATACAAGTTTTAAAATAGCTGTAACCTTAGGCGGGTTGGACATTAATCAGCATATGTATATATGTATATTCTAAAAGGGAATTTAAAAATCTACAACTTCTTTCCTATTCATACTTTTCGTTTATGAATAGGTTTAGACAATATGATGCAATGTTTATGAATATTTTGACGTAAATTGATTTTTATTGTAAATTTCAACTTTTTCCGAGGGTATAGCTCGAAAACGGTTAGGAATTAGAAAAAAAAACATATGATATAAAAGTTTTAGATAATTTTAAGAACTCCATTTTATTCTCTAAAAATATTTCTCTCCGATGCACCGTTTTCGAAATATTAGCGAAAAACCCAAAATTCGTACCTTTACCCCCCTCCTCCTCTCCCCGCTGATCACCTAGGAGTCAGGACTTTTGGTATATTAACAACCTAAGCCCCCTAAACAAGTTTCTGAAGGAATCGTTTAGTTACCTTATCACGCATTCTACACCTCATTCGTTGACTGGACTATATGAACATATGTGTTCAAGAGTTAATTTTCTACTTTTAAACTGATGTAATGAAATCTTAATGGTTTTGGTTTCCTTATTCACATTGTGTTTTTTCAAGATTTTTAACAACAAATCACGTAACCGAAACGGGTTTAATTTCGTTTTTTGAGATAAATTGTTCTATGTTTTGGATTGATTTTTAAATTATCTCAAAACGCTAAAAAACAGGAATTATTAAACAAAAATAAATTTAAACAAGTTGAATAAAATGTGCTTTTTAGTATATGGAGCACTATTCAGGAATTCCTATCTGATATCTTGATCTTGAAATGACGAAAAATGAATAATTCGTTAGCGGTATGTACTAATTTTGTTAAGGAAAAGTCATAACACTTCGCACATAATGGTTTTTATAACATGTTAGAACAACAAAACCTGCAACTCCTTTTATAAACCAAGAGTATGTAAAGTGCTAAAGTGTGTTAAAATACAAAAATAAAAGTTAAGAACTTATGCCCAGCTGGAAGAGAGAGAGAGAGAGACAGACAGAAGAACAAAAGGTCTTTGTTATATGAACTCGCAGTAATCGGAGATTGAACAAAGTTTATTAGGGTCTAGGAGCAGTTGCTATTGAATATGTCTGCAGTAGTATGTGATGGAAAAAATGAGTGAAACTGGTGTCCCACAGGGATGTGTTTTAAGTCCGTTAATATCCGCCGAGATATAACGATATCGAGAATCATATACAAGGGGAGTTTCTTTTGGCGATATATTCGTAAAAACGTTATTATAAGCTGATGGCCGTGTCATTTTTGGTGACAACCCGGTGACACTTTAGCTTAAAATAAATAAACTCAAGGTATTTTGCGATTTATGGGATTTAAAACAAAATTCTGTAAAATCTAAAATAATGATATGTTTGTACCAAACTCGGTCTGATAGAAACTCGAGGGCCTGAACATTAGACGGCACCACCATCGAAGTGGTCAATGAATTAAATTAAAATACTTAGGTTTCGTTCGTGGTCACAATTTTGTTGGCACTTAAGTGTGATAAATTCTTCAAAAAAAAAAACAAATCACAATTAAAATGGGTTGAGTTAATATGCGCCCGCAATAACAGTTTTTTGATGTGAGGGCAAAAGCCAATCAACGCCTCCTGGAACATCGAGTATCAACACCATTCCCGATTTGACTCAATTACCTTCAGCTATGACTAAGATGGATAGGTACTTTCAGACCGAACTTACTAACTAAGTATACATTATTATATCTAAGTTGTGTTTGGTTTTCCAACGCGGCTCTTATCTTGAAGATTACATTCGATTACATTTTCCGAAACATATTTTTCAACACAAAACAATTACAAACACAAACTTTAAGCATAGTAAATGTGGTTTGAACATAGAAGCTTCCTTTCCTATTTCCCTTGTTCTACGACAGTCTCTTTACGTGTCCTTTTTTTAAATCTAATACGTCTAAATTATTGTAAATTACAATCTGAAAATAATATACAACTGTCTCATTAATAGCTTTAAATCAAAAACCAACATAAGATATTTGTCCCTTTTGAAGCATAAATTACCTTAGATATACTATATTTAATAGGACTCAAGGATTTATTTGTCTGATTTGTCTTGGAAGCATTAATAAAATGTTCGTATTTTTTCGACAGAGGTTTTCGATTAATTTCCAAATAAAAACATTTGTCAATCAAATACCTATATATTACACCTTGCGAGTCTTGTACAATTGTCCTTTGTCTATAATAAATATTTTATAGCTTACGAGTATTTACGAGTTGGCTGATTAGCACTTCCAATTGATAAATTTGTATGTGACCCTTAAGTGAGGTGTAAGAACTACAAATCATTTCTCCACTTCAACCTCATCTATACAATATCATGGTTTAGAGGTGTTTTGTTTTATTTCTATTTCTATTTTTATTTTTATTCTTATTTTTAGTTTTATTTTACAACAATTCTCCTTTATTTTTCTTAATCAATATGATTAAAGTTCAATTTTATTCTCGTTTCCCTTTTTATCCTTTTTCTAACATTTTATTCCCCCAATGTAAACTTGGGACAATATAGGACCATGTCCCCGAGGTACATTTGCCTGTGACAATGGAACATTATGCTTGCCACAGCGTAAGATATGCGATGAACGTCCGGACTGCAAGGATGGAAGCGATGAACACCCCGTTGAATGTGGCATGTTGTATGGCAGCAAGGAGTTAATATCGAATATAGTGGCAACAGCCCATTCACGTAATGTCACTTCCAATAAAGATTGTGGTAATAGAATTTGGGGTTTTGAAAATAATAATAATATTATTATTGTTGTGTATATTTGTTGTTGTTTTTGGTGGTGTTCTTTGTTTTGTTTTGTTTTGTATATTTTCAGAAATTCATACATATCCCAAACAGTGTTCATGCAGAAAGACAATAATACACTGTGGTCGAAATTCAATGGTTACTGAAATTCCAAAAATAAGTAAAGAAGTAAGTTTTTATTTTGCGCTAATCTGATAAAATGAAATATACATACATATGTACATATGTAATTTAAAATAAAAAGGAATATTTTTGAATTTTAAATTTGTTTATATTGCCTGTTTTTATAAGAAACTGATAGATATAGCAAAAAAGTGGCTGGGATGCGAGCCACACTGATAAATTCCCATCCGTGCTGTGATCTGTCGATTTTTCAAAAAACTTTAATAAAATTCTTGAATTTACGGCGTGAGCAATAACCAGTCTCATTTCTATAACATTAATACGGTTTAAATACTACAAAATCAACTCGATTGTGCTTCCACAATCAGCACAACTATTTTCGAAAATGGTTTTTCATAATTTTTTCCAACTATTAGGGTTTTTGTGACATCTGCCGATGGTAACTATTCCCTCAGATGTTAGGAAAACAATTGAAAAAATATTATCCAAATAAAACTGCGAGTCTTATTTTAGACCACTTGCAAAGAATTTCATACGTAAGGAAGAAGTTTTTTTTTGAGTCAACAGAATAGGTACAACGACAATGTCATCGTTGTATGAGTGTTTACTGGAGTACTAGATAGTTTAAATTTTAGTGTTTTAAGCGAAATTCAATTTCTGATCTAAAATTGTAAGACCAATGGGTAGATCTACATGCCTTAGCAGTGTTTTTCAAAAGCTAAAATGGACTTGGTAAGACACCAAGACCTAACCGGACATGCAGCAGCTAATAAAATTAGCCAAAGTCTTAATGGCTTTTATTCTTACTAAAAAAATAAAGATTCGAACAGATAAAACCTAAAGGGATGTAAAAAGCAATTTTGAGGTGTGCGTCTGATTCTTGTGATTCTGGGGCAAATATAAAACAAAACATTGGAGTAAACGCAAGCCGTTTAACAATTTTAAGAGTTATTAAAAATGGAGCCATCTTAATCAAATTAAACTTAAGAAAAACCTTCTACTTGACGAACAACGGAAAGTTATGCTATTAGAATTTTTCAAAACTCAATTAATCTGGAAAAAGAATGGGATTACTTAGTTTTTTTCAGACGATAAAACTATCTAATTTTTGTAGCCGTGATGGGTCAACCTTTTATTTTTACGATTTGAGAAAATAAAAAGGTGTTAAAAGCTTCATCATAACTGTGAAGGAGCTGTTTTTATATAAAAGCTTGGACAGAGAAGCAAAACTTGCACTTCCTTCAATAACTGCCGTGCTCATCTGATCTAAACATTGTTAAATATACTTGGGGATATGGTTAGTATCCACAGTTCATGCGGCTGGTCGTCAGTTAAAGGACAAATGATCCTTAATTCCTGCAATTAAGTTAGCGTTTAGCGAAATATCATTGAACTATATCAAACGGCTCAAGGATTAATACCGGAAATAATTTACGAAATTATTAAAAGTAAAACTGGAAGCACCAACTTAAAGACTTCCAATAAAAAAAAAAAAACAATTTTAATTTTTGTACCTATTCAGTTGACTCAAAAAATATTCAATTTTTCCTAGTAGAAAGCTTTGCAAGTGAGCGAATGGAAAACTACTGGTTGATTTTAGATAATTCTTTTCGAATTATTTTCTTAACATCTTAAGCACCAACAGATAGCACAATACCCATCAATATTTGGAAAAATGTAAAAAGTATTTTGAAACATTTGTGTGCGTACTCAGTTGACGAGGAGTATTTGTTTCATGAGTGCCAACCGATCATCAGATTCCTTAAATTGTATGGTAACTGAGTTTTCGGTTTCTTCATTTTAATTAAATAAATTTGTTTCTGTTACTCACTGGGACTTGAACCCTCACCAAGTAGATTACGGAGCCGATGCCCTTTTGCATCTGATTCTTCAAATTTGTCTATAAAGGTCAAAAACCATTTTTTGACAGTTTTGTTGTTTTTGTAGGTTTTCGTGTTTTATAATAAAACTGTCAATTGAATTTTTCTAAAAAAAAAATAATTAAACGTTAGCAACAATAGTTTGCATACATATGATAAAATAAGTTCAATGTATCTATGTTTTTGTTCTACATTTTTAGTTGAAAACCAATTTTTATCAATTTGAGAAGCATTTTGAAAATGTTTATTTCTTAAAAAAAAAAAAACTGTAAGATATTTGAGGCCAACCAAAATTAGACCGATTACATTAAGTTCCTACGGGAAGTAAATAAATGTTTATTTCATTAATTCACTTTAAAGAATGTGTATCGAATCAAATAACACATTGCTTCTAAGAACTCGTAATAAATTCGTCAAATACTTCTATAGAGCGGAACAGCTTTAAGGTGTATGGCTTACGTTAAGCCCCGCCGTTAGTTGGTAATCTAAAGTTGTTTTGGGATTTTTTATTAATTAGTATTCTTTCAACACCATAAAAGCTTTATTTTGCGAAAAGTTCCATGTAATCTTCACTGACAACAAACTTCAAATAAAAAGTTTCCCCACAACTGTTCAGGTTTAAGGCAACATCAAAAATTATAGATAAAATTTTAAAACAACCTTTTTCAATCTTCATCATCATAATGTTAAGTCTGAATTGAATCTCGAATTAAGTTATAAAAGCCCCTATAATTTATTGATAAACTATTGAACTCATAGAATTGTTTTAACAAAGCAATTCAATATTAGCAGTAAAATATTTAATATTAACTTCCCATAGGATGTAATGGGTCCGAATTGTCAAATTGAAAATTATGACATTTCCCGATGTTTCACGGTCAGCATAAAGTTATTGTTGTTAAAGCTTTTTAAAGGTCCAGATTTTTTTATTTGACACAAAATTGACACTTCGAATAAATTGTTTTTTGAAACTTAAGTGGTGTCCAAATTAAAAATAAATAGATTTAAAACCGAATTTCAAATACTTTTCATTGATTTTATAGAATGCTCTATTTAGTCTTTTGATTTTTGTTTTGACCCACAAGGAAAATCTGTTGAAGATATCAAACCGAAAGTTAATTTGAAACAAAAAACAGCAAAAATAGGAATTATTTCATTTCAATATTCATTGGAGTTGTTTCGTCATGTAATATTTTCTTACAATAATAATTACAACAAAAACATAGCATTGACTTAAAAACCTAACAATGTATTAGTTATTTCATGTGAATTTACTTCTATCTTTCATTTATGTTTTTTTTTATTAATATGTAAATAGCTATTCCATAAAGCTGGTTTCGACAGCACAATTATTTCAGTTATCTTAATTCCTACAAAAGTATTTCTAAGATTCCTTTAAAACATTTCATGGTTGAAAACCTCGCACTTTAGGTTCAGATTAGAACTGTGTATGATGTACAATTTAAATAGTTTAAATCATTGAATAAACCCACAATCACATCTTCCGTAATTTTCCGGATGATTATTTTTAATGGTATAAACTCCCCAATTTCAAAATATGCAAACCAAAAAAATATCATTTTGAAACAAACATACTACACTTTAAGTACAAACCTATTCCACTTCCTTTTTTCTCTTAGCTTTTTCAATCTTTTGTGTTGATTCGAAACGATTTCAAGGACCATTGTTCTCAGGCAGTTTTATATTTGTTGTGTTGTTTTTTTGTTTTGCTTTCTTGAGCTTATAGTAATTTAAGACGTTCATTTAAACACCCACAATCCTAACCACATCATCATCAAAGCAAATCCATCACGATAAATTGATGCCAGTCTTCTATCTTTTTGACTGTGGTCGTCGTCTTTAAATATAAGTGATATATTTGGAGGACATATTGCATTCTCATATATCGCTTCTCATTTAAGTGAAAGTGTTTTGGCTTTCGATCCTGTGCCATAATTTCTCAAGACATAAATATTTGCGGCAAGTGACGGGATTCTTTTATTTATAGGAGACTTATTGTTAGGGTTTGAAGTTAATGACATCTTAATAAGAAGTTGATTTGGAATCATATGTTAAAAAAAAAAATTAATACACTTTATTTATAAATATTTTTGTAATCTTTGTTTATTTAATAGGTTACACATTTGATGGTCTTAAGCAGTAATATAATTTTAAGAAATGATTCATTTCAAGGTCTTAACTTAACTTATATGTAAGTTTTAAATTAAAACAAAGCAAAACAGAATATTTGCGTGTTTAATGCTTTTATTTTTCAGTTCATTAATTCATGATAACATATCAACAATTCCCTATGGGACATTCTCTAGTCAAATAAATCTTGAAAAGCTGAAACTTGGTTATAATAAAATTCAAACACTGCCCAAAGGGTTATTTCTTGGTCTATTATCACTTAAATGGCTTTTTCTTAATTCAAATCATTTGAAAGAATTTCTATTTGTTAATTTAAAAGATGTACCACAACTTCAATGGCTTAATTTAACCGACAATTGGTTAACACTGGAAGCCGATCAATTTCCTAGGATGGAGAATATTTTGGAAATGTAAGTATAATTCAAATTGAAGAAAAATAAATTGTTAATTTTAGGGTTTTAACTTTGACTAAGTTTGCCTTATATTTTAATTATTCAAAATTAACAAGTTTCAAATTGCGTATACGCCACAGTGACTTAATGTAAATAAGTTGTTAAATTTAAATACATACGAAGGGCACAGTTCTCGCCACAATTTTTAAATAAATTTGAGGCATTTAGAAAGTAATTAGTAATTATTTTTAGGGTGAATAAATAGCCTTATAACTGGAAGCACAATTTTGATCAAAGAAAAATAATAGATTGATTGAAGATCATAACGATAATGTTTTGTTCCAAATAATGGGAAAATTACCCACAAAACATAGAACACAGACAAGGGCGAATATAGACTTTTAATCAGTGAAGAGTCACACACTTAACATGAAGATAAGTTTTTGAGCTCCGCTTGAAAATGATCTTTATTGTTTTCTAAAGGAGACTGACAAGATTTAAATAACATAATGTTTATTTTAACCTTCCGTTTACATATTTTAATGGCTGAAGTGACAACTTTAGTTATTATTTATTTTACTGTTGTTCAGCAATATTGTCTAACTATTTAATTTCAACGACTCCCTACATATGAAAGCATTCTAAGATGCCAACAGCCATGCCATATTTACCAGCTACAATAGTTTAGAGAGTTTTTGGTGCATTTCAAGCAGAAATGTTAGAAATTGTGTTGAAATGTAGCTTTTTCTAAAAATAATACATTTTGTTCTTATTGGGAATTCTGTAAATGCGAAAAACGCTACAAAAATAAAGATGCAAAAAGCCAAAAAATGAGAAAGTTTGCTAGAAAAATTGTATACTTTTTTCTTAGGAAAATAAAACAAACAGAATCTTCATAAAGAATTTTCTGACTTATTCGTTGCAGAATACGTTGCAGAATCTATTATCACTTCAGCTCTCGAGAGATTCAAAGCTTTTCTATTAAATTAATAGATATAAAACTTTCATTATGTTTTTTAATTAGCCATTAGTTTAACAAAACTGTTGAGCGTCGAACTTGTCGAGTTATAGAAGCTGAGTAAGGCAATGATTCTCGAGAACTTTTTCCAGATGAGTCCTTAAACCAAAAGACGTCCATATCCTCTACCTCTTCACAATCATTACCCCCTCTCACGTAAGCAAGGCATACAATTCAGCGCTTATGTCACCAATTACCATCCCACCTCTCACGCTGTAATGGCGAAAAAGCTATCCAGCGCTCCTCTTTCCGGTGCTCATTCTCACCCCGTTTACCGATTATAATCATTCCCGTACATATCAGCATGATCTTCCTTCCAACTGTCTCTTATTACTATTAGGCTGGATCTAAGGTGTTAAACGACCCTTGCCGATGATCATCCTGGCTTGGGGCCCAATTCAAAAAAATAGCTCAGTCTCTAACGGAGTATCTGGATACCTGGCGACCTCCGGATTAACTAGCCTTATCTGTATAATGCGAATCTCTGTACAGACGGACCTTTCTTTCTTCGCAACTAATGGGACCAATTATGAACCAAAACAAGAAACAAACAAAAAAGAAGAAAATGATGAGACCGTAATCTCTTCAAGGCCGGGCGGCAGTTTGGCGCCGAAGCCTATTGCCGTATCCCCTGCGGCCAACACAGAATAGGGAGCAGTGGCTATCCATGGACCCTCTTCTGTTGTTGCAACGAGAGTAGGAAGGTAGCGATACCTAATTTTAGTAGTGGCAGAGTTGTAAACAATGGCACTACCACTGCTACTGAGATCGCAAAAATCCAGAAATAGAAAGGAGAGACTCTCAAAAAGCCTTTACAAACAAATGCGGAAAGCTACAAAAATACTGAAGACCGGTGAATTATTGGAGGCTGGAAGGATACCCTAGAAAACCGTTCGCGTTGAATGGGCAGAAAGTGTTCTTGCTGCAGCAAGGACCAGGAAAGAGTTTACGTCGCGCGAAGGGGAGAGGCTGCACCGAAACCAAAGCGGCCTCGTGTTCACAGCACCAGCACTCCCCTCAATGCCATCAAAAATGCAAGTTTCTGTTACGTCACAAAGGGCAACGTCGTGGTTGCAGTCATTGACAGAAGGAATGATAATAGTATAATTTCGGCTGATAGTTCTCACTGTCTAATAGGAGAGCACGCCACGCGGCTAGGCCTATTCTCAAATGACTTTTGCAGAAGCTGTATGGATGTTTCCAAAGGAGGAAACAGTTCTTCACCTCCTCTGAACATGCCCTGCTCTAGCTCAAAAACGCAAGAATTACCTAGGAGAATTCTTCTATAACGATCTAAACGATTATATTAACACTAGCGTCCCGGTACGTGCTTCGCTACGTATAAGGCATAGTAATACAAAAATGATTATTAAGTTCATTTATCCAAACAAAAAAATATTTTGAATTGCTAGCTATTTAAAAGTCCAAATGACCCAAATTACATATTGTTTATATTATATTTATCAGCAAAAACTAAAAAATAAAAAAGAATTGGGTACTCTTACTATGGTGGGTCTATATGGGTTAGTCTAAGACAGTTGGATAAACCATATTTTTTGTTTTTCCATTTTGAGCATGAATAAATAAACAGTTGGGGGTACCGACTCTGGAACAGGCAACATAAAGTTGGCCATGTGAAAAACATGATTCCTCCAAATTGACACCACAAACGTGAAGTGTTTGCCCTTGAGCCTTATTTGTGGACATCGCAAATGATAAACGCACAGGATATTGTAATCTTTTGAATTCAAATGGCATATCAGTTGGAATCATAGGGATACGCGGTATCAAACACACTTCTCCTTTTGATTTACCAGTTAAGATTGTAGTTCAATCAAATTTGGCAATAACTTTTTCACTGCCAATCCTGTGCCATTACACAGTTTTGGTGGATTAATATTTCGCAATAATATAATGAAAGAACAAATTTTCAGATTCAAGCAATGCGGTGGTATACCAGCCGGTTCCAATGAATTTTAAAATTCAATTGGATAATTTATTGCCTCATCTTGATTCATGACACTGTCTACTGATTTATATGTCGTGACTACGCCTGGCAGTTTCGCTTGAATTTGAAAATTAATGGCATTGATATGAATGTTCTTCGGTGCTAAAATGGCGCGTTCTCTCAACCAATCATAATATCTGTAATTCGGAAGAATATTCGGAAAAACACATTCAATCAACTCATCTATAGATTGCGCAATTGTACAAAAATTGTTCGGTAAAGTGATCAATCCGTTGGTACTGTCGATTAGTATTTTGTCATCGCCAATTTCTAACAATTGTTTTGAAAACTCAAGGGCAGTTGCATCATTATGTAGGCGAATACGCATATTAATGCTTAGTGTCAATTTTCGTACATATCTCCAAAGAACTGATGACTTCAAACAGGCGTTTATTTCATCAGCGGGAGTTGATCAAGGAATGACAGGCAATGTTTGACGAAAGTCCCCTGACAGCAATATCAGAGCACAACCAAAAAAGCTGTTGATTATAGCGTAAATCTTAAATCCGAAGATGCAAGTGCCAATGCAATTTTCTGTTCCGATCGAATAGTCGCTAAAATCAATGATACAACGAAAGTTTTGCCTGTACCACCAGGTGCATCCAAGAAATATAATCCACCTGCATTATTGGAAATGGCTTGCATGATTGTGTCATATACATGTTTTTGTTGAATATTAAATTTGGTGCTATTACAATTTTGTGATTATCAGATGGCATACGATCAAGAGCAATTTTGAACAATTGAACTAATGCGCTATGCTGATGGAAAAACCTTTGTAGCTCACGAATAATTTCTCGTCTTAATAATGCCACTTAATTTCCATTACGCGTTCGCCGGCCTATGTTTGGTCGTTTTGCTCGTGGCATTTTACCTTCACTCAACAACTCAACAATATTTTGGAAAATATAAACACAACAAAGCAATAATTATCGCTGATGAAATGAAAAGACATATGACGACATTAAATTTGTTTGACTACGTCCAAACCTTCTCTGGACTTCCACAAATAATTCAAGACCAAAATTAGGCAAATCCGGCATTGTTGAGTTATAAAAAAGTGACATTGATTTTTATATATATAGATAATCAGTCTCTCACGTTTCTTAAGGAACTCAAGCTGGGTTCATTGGGCTTAGAAGAAAACCTCAAGATTCATGTGGTATCACAATGGGCCATTAAACTGGCCTTAGTGTGTCCTACTCCATCATTAACAGTCACTTTAACCTAACCTAACCTAATATCAAATTGGCGATCCTGAATATTTGCTCATTTTCATTATTAAAGTTTTTCAAAATTCTAACTTATGTGAAAACAAAGATTTGAGTGATTTGTGTCAGCAAACCGCGTTTTGGTGAATAGTGTTAAATCACTGACAAATCTTTAGATAAAATCTTAACTTATACAACTTAACTGTATAAGCTTTATGACTCATATGTCCCCCCCCTCTGGATCGTCAAAAGTTGATAAATTTGTGCTGCGAGATTGAAAAAGGATCTAATAATGGCTTTGTCCTAAATGAGCTCGTGACAATTAGTAATACAAATCTTTCATTCTATTTATTCTTATTCCCTAAAAAAGTGTATTAAATGAATATCTGTTCTATAATTATAGATGTCTTGATTACAATGCAATCACTACGATAGACGATAAAGTCTTCAAACAACTGGACAAGCTACATTTGTTGTAAGTATTATTTTCTTTTCCAAATATAAACTAATATAAATCTGTGAAAATTGTTTTTATTAGTCTATCAGCAAGTAAATTAACCTGTCAGAAACTTTTAAACTATTTATTCCGCCACACATACAAGTCTTCCATTTGTTTTCATTAAAAGGTTTATTCAAGGTTTATAAAAACCAAATAAATCAAACTTTTTTTGTTAATAAAGTAGTTAAGGAAGGGACAGAGTTATTGAACTCTTTCTTTGATGGTTAATTTATTGAATGAAGAAAATTACGTAATTATGTTTTAACGCATTTTTAAGCTTTGTGCGGTGTTAAGAGCTTCATCTGAATGGATTAATCTAACGAACTTATCATCATCAATCTTTGTCTTGGGACAGTATAGATATTTCTGTAGCCTTTGTAGTCGGGGGTGGTCGCGGTGGGCAAGTAGGTGTTATCATTTTGATTTTGTGTCGTCCCCCTTTTTCTTTATTATATTCCCAAAATTGCTATAGTAAATTCCAAGTTAACCTTAATAATTTGTGAATCTCTAACTTTCCTTTGTGATATAATTTTTGTTTTTTCTTTGGTGATGGCAATTTTTCTTTTCAATGGAAAACACAGGTTTGTTTAATTAAAGTTGAATTGTAGATAAAGAACATCAAATAAGCCTGAGGAAGCCAAATCAAATAATTTGTCCAAATATACATACTTGGTATAGTTTTGTGTGTTTTCGTGTACATGCATACATACACTCCGCTCCAATTGAATGCGCGCCACAAACATATTCTAAAATACTTTTTACATTTTTTTTCCAAACATTGAGGGTTTTTGTGACATCTGTCGATGCTTACTACTTCCTTAAGATGTTAAGAAAAACATTTCAAAACAAAAAAATATCCAAATAAATCTGCGAGTCTTTTTTTTCGCCCACTTGTAAAGTATTTCATATGTAAAGAAGAAGTTTTTGAGGCAACTGAATAGGTACAACGACAATTTAAACGTTGTTTATGAGCGTTTTCAAGTACTCGACAGTTTTTAATCAACAATTTTAGTGTTTTTAATGGAATTCAATTTTTGATCTAAAGTTTTAAGACCAATGGGTAGATCTACATACCATAGCAGTGTTTCAAAAGCTAAAATCGACTTGTTTAACTTGATTAAAAGACATTTAAAAATAAACATAAAATTAGCCGAAGTATTAATGGCTTTTTCACTTTACATAGATGGATCAAAAATAAATGAAGAGGTTGGTTGAGGTGTGTCTGTGTACTCTGAACGACTGGAAATAAGCATTCAAAATATGATATCCGTATTTTCTCAGATAGTGAGGCCGCTATCAAATCTATGGACTCTGGCTCTACAAACTCTATAAGAGTCCATAACTTTCCATCATCTCTAATGAAGATGGCACAACAGTTAACTTTGCTGGGTGCATGCCGGGACATAGATACATTTCAGAAAATTGAAAGGCAGATGAACCAGAAATGGTATACTAAAACCCATTCAACCACGTTCGGCTAATGCGGCTAAGCGTATTCTCAAATGATTTTTGTAGAAGCTGTATGGAGGAGGAAATACTTCTTCACCTCCTTCGTACATGCTTTTCTCTAGCTCAAAAACGCAATACCTAGGAGAATTCTTCTATAATGATCTTAACGATCTCAATCATATTAACATTTATTATTTCGTAGGCGATTCAAAATGGTTTCATTGAGCTTAATTAAACTGGCCTAAGTGTGTCCATCACGGACAGCCACTTTAACATAACCTAACCTTAAATGATTGTATTTCTAATTACAAAAGATTCGTTCAGATAAAACATAAAGAGAAGTTAAAAGAACTGCAAAAACAGCAGCTTGAAGACGAGCAATTTTAAGGTGTTTATTTGATTGTTGTAATTCTGGGGCAAAAATAAAACAAAAAATTGAAGTAAACGCAAGTCTCTCAACAGTTTTAAGAGTTATTAAAATTCGAGCCATCTTAAACGAATTAAAGTTAAGAAAGAGAACTCTACTTGGCGAACATAGGAAAGTTATGCTATTAGAGTTTTTCAAAACTCAAATAATCTGGAAAAAGAATCGTATCACGTGGTTTTTCAGATGATAAAACTTTTTAATTTCGGTGGCCCTATGGATCAACAATATATTTTCACGGTTGGAGGAAATAAAAAAGTGTTAAAAGCTTCATCACAACTTTGAAAGCTGTCAGTTATTATGGATCAGTTAAGGTTGAGGTGTTTATCTTGAATCTTGAAAAGAAATGTTCCCAAATAATCTAACATTTTTTGACCCATAAACTTGGATTACCAACATGATAACGCACCTGTTCACTCGTGGAGCATAATAAAATCTTGGACAGGGGAGCTAAATTTGCACTTCCTTCAATAATCGCCGTACTCATCAGATTTAAATATTGTTAAATATACTTGGGGATGGTTAGCACCCACAGTAAATGGGATTGGTCGTGAGTTTAAAGACAAAGAAACCTTAATTTCTGCAAGTTAGCGTTTAGCGAAAAATCGTCGAACTATATCAGAAGTTCATACCGGAACTAGTTAACGAAATGATTGAAAGTAAAGCCGTAAGTGCCAACTAACAAACTTAACAGAAACATGTTTTGTTCCAATTAAATAACAATTTTAATTTTTGTACCTATTTAGTTGACTCAAAAAAATATAAAATTTCTTTCTAGTAGAGATTTTTGCAAGTGGGCGAAAGAAAAAACATCTGTTGATTTTGGATAATTCTTTTAAAATTATTTTCTTAACATCTTAATAGAGTAGTTAGCACCAAAATATGGCACAATACCTCAATCAATATTTGGAAAAAATGTAAAAAGTATTTTCAAAAATAAGTGTGCGTATTCAGTTGAAGCAGAGTGTATTCATTTTCTTCACGCAACCATATCCAGGATCGTATTTGTAATAAAAAAGAAAACCCTTTCCTTGACTAAGTCGTAACTTAATGTCATTTGACTCTTATTGGGACTGGATGTCTTTACTGGAGTACTTTACATACTGTCCTGGAAAATAATATATCAAAAGTGTGATATTTTGCAGAGAATTATATTGATATAATTTTGTTTCTATAGGCAAGTGCTAGTTTGATAAACTGTGGCAACTTTAGCCAATCGCTTTCGTTCAAGATTGATGTTATTTCGTTTTTCTCAAAGGTGTTTTGTTGCTAAATTTGTCGCCGTATCTCCGCCAGGATTGGAATCGTCCAATGAATTGTTTCACGTTTTCTCTTTCTCGAGTTACGATGCAGTATCAAATTTAGGGGCAAAATTTCTCCTCCTGCTCGGAAAATCATAGATATTGTGTCCGTTTTGAAACTATCTTTGAAGTTATTAATTTTGCCTATATCATACAAAAGATTTAAATATGTTTCTCTAAAGAATGAGTTCCCCTTCTTTGTCCACATAATCACTTATAAACATAGAATTCAGCCCTTCAAGTGGATTGTTTAAAAATGGTTTCCATTATGTCAGGTTTAGGTTTTTGTTCAATGTGGCTAAACATAAGTTTAACAATATAGTTAAAATGAATTTTTAGAGATGAAAGGTACAAAGGTGAAGTCCAGTTTCAATAAGGAGCTGTGTTTAGCAGCCGAAATTGACGTTTTAAGAAGTACCTCTGGAGGTTTTTTTTCGGAAGCTTCACAGAATTCTGCAGTGTTTAGCATTATTGCTTCGGAAGTTGCGAAAAGCTAAATGAGAGATCTTTGTTTTCATAAACATTGTGCCAAACAGTCCCAATCGCATTCATCGAAGCAGATAGTTTCTTTAAAAAGTGTCTTTCCATATTAAGGTTGCTTGTAATGGTAAAACCTAAGTATTGGTATTTGTTTACATTTCTTATTTACAGCCAAGCAGTTCCTTTTCGAAAAACCATTGTTTTTGATTTGTTTAGATTCACTGTAAGGTTTCACTTCAAGCAATAATCTAGTAGACTATTTTTCATGAGCCCAAGCGACTCGGGTAATTCTATACATAAAAAATTCTATACATACAAATATTAATCACGAGTCCATATATCACTACGCCACAAGGTATTTATTTTAGCAGGTCTTCAATGTAGAGACAAAAAGCTGGAGGGTTTAAATTGCACCCTTGTTTTGGTCCTACCAAGGCAAGCAACTAATCAGATAGGTTTTGTCCATCCCAAACTTCGTAGTGTTCGATTATAAAGGGTCCGCCAAATAACTTTTTTTTTGTGAAATACTAGTAAAATATCGGGTTTTCTGTGCCCCAAATGCGACAATTTTGCTTGTTTACGTACCCTCCAAGATCAAGATGAGCTTCATCTGAAAAGATAATTTTTTTGGCAAAATCGGCATCTTCTCTAAGGGTTGTTCAAGCGTATACACAACCATATTCGTTCAGCGGAAGGATAAAACTAATTATCTGTCAAACCAGGCTAAGTGTTACCATTTACGAAATACTCGTAAGCACTAGTTGAAAAAAAAGTTAGATGGCGGACCCTATATATGTACGTCTTCAATCATCTTTCCGATTTTAAGATATTACATTCCATCCCGAGCGCCTTACGATCTACGGAATCAAAAGCAGCTCGAAAGTCTATGAAAAAAGGTTAGAGTTTTTTCCTTCCACGTAGATATGTCTATGCAATATTAGGTAGACTGATTATATGGTGTACTGTGGAGCAACTCTTTCTGAATCCGATTTGGAATTGCATTAGCGTTTACACGTAGCGATTGGTATGATAGCATTAGCCAAACGTGGTAGAATGGTTGTTCTGTACTATTTCTGGCGAATTCATCTGCCTTTCTACACGCTACAACGTTTGGGAAGGCAGAATTAAAGACTTAATTGCAGTCGTTCAGAGTACACACCTCCACCAACCAATTCATTTGTTTTTTATCTATCTGTGTTAAAATGGATTGACTCGTCTTCCAGGAATGCCCTATCTTCTGAGAAAGATCTAGAAGGTATAGAAATCTGGAAGTTTCTGTCGAATTGAAGTTGGGGGATGGTCTTGTCTGTGTGCTTTGGAATTTATTCTAAATACTTAAAAATACACCATCTTTATTAGACCTCTACTTGAATACGCTAGTCAAGCCTGGTCTCCCCATCAGAACTCTCACTCTAAAAAAAATTGAATCTGTACAATGCAGATTTCTTCGATTTGCATTCCGCGGTCTTCCTTGTGGTGATAATCCATTCTTACCACCTTATGAAGATCTTTAAAACTTATTAATCTGCAAATCCTCCAAGAACGCCGTGCAGTCGCTGATATTCTCTTTCTACACCAGCTTTTACAGGTACCATAGACTCACCGTTTCTTCTAGAAAAGATCCTATTTATACTAATCCAAGAAACGTCAGGCAAGCCCCTCTCTTTCGCCTTCCTCATTGTCATCACCATACAAATTATGGGATTTTTGAACCTATTACAAGAATGCTGCTCTTAGCTATTAACGTGCATACCACCTTTGACTTCCCTTTCAGTCCTTCATCCCTTCGAAACAATCTCTACAACTCTATTTAAGTTTTTTTTTCATTTAGGCCTTTGGGCTTAAGGCTAAGCATAACATAAAACTGAAAAAAAAAATAGACTTAAGTCTAGCTTTAAGTCCTTTTTTGTTAATAGCTTGCATTAAGCGTAAATAAATAATCTTGAGCTCAAGTTTTGAAAGTGAATCTTCTTCGATTGATTTAAGATATTGAAGGGTCTTGTTTTAAAAAAGGGAACGAATTGTTTTAATTTTCCATTTTTTCATTTTGGCATCAACCATTCCCGAAAAATATTTCTACGTTATTGTTGACATCGAGGACAGGAGCTTGAATTACAACAAAATAACCCACATCCATGCGAAAGCGTTTGAAGGACTCGAAAGCATACGAGACATGTAAGTATTTGTTTGTGAGTGTGTGTTGATATGATCAGTCATATTTTTGTGGAAAAACTCTTTTCCTATTATTTTCATATTTAATAGTTTTATGGGGAATTGTCTTCTCAACTCGACTGTCGCCGCCATCGTAGCTATAGTTAACTTGTTATCACCTATAGGTACATTCACTTTTGGAACACTTTTATTTTTATTTTTATTTTTAGAAAGAAAAACTTCTGCTTTGAAAAACAATTTTCTGTATACCCTACTTACGACCCTATATCCTTGTGGTCAGGAGTTCTTTATCATCCAATATTGATGATGAGTAGTTGGTGGTTGATGGGGTGAGGGGGAGAACCAACTTAAATGAGTCAAAACTAGGGAAGAATTATAGCTGGAGTGAATAATGAATTGAACATTTTAGTCTCCACATATATTTTCTGGTCAATTCAACTGTAATTGTTATGGTACTACAGTAAAGTTCATTAACTTAAATTCAGTTTTTTTTTGTTTATTTTAGATTAAATAAAAACATTACAAACAATTTGTGTTCGATAATACTATCAATCTAATGCATTTAAACCAAATATGTTGATGAGACCATTGTTTGAATTATTTTCTAAAACATAATTAAGATTTTAAGAATTTTAAAGAAGAACTAATAATATTAAATAATAATATTAAAAAGATAACTGATAACTTTCCATCCTATCTGTCGATTTGTCTTGGCTAATACTTTTACAAAACGTTTATAACATTAAGTCAGTGCCTTTTTTAATTCACGAAATATCGAGAATCGAATATCAATTTTACAAATTTTTCGATTTTAATTGTTATGAAAAAACTGATTGTAGTATTTTTATAAAAATTGTACTGAATGTCAAAAACATATTTTCTATAAGATGGAATTAGTTTGAAGACGATATTTTTAATTTTCAAAAAGATATTTGAGTCGAAAATCAATTTTTACCAAGTCTTAGTAATGTTTTTTATGTTTTTATTTTTTGTTAAAAAAACGCTGTTCTTCGTTGCATAAAATAAGTTTAGAGGTGAAAAAACTGAAGACCTCTGTATAAAAAAAATTATTTGAATTCGATATCTCTACTGGTTCTTGAGCTATGGATGACGAAAAATAATTCCCGAACATACGGACGTACGAACGTACGTGCACTGCACATGCACACACAGATATCTCTTTTTTATTTAGACTCTAGGGACCTTGAAACTTCGAGAAATGTCAAAATTAACTTCCTATGGGAATTTAATAATGTTGAGTTGTTGTTGAGTTGAGTTGTTTAATCCTGTTCATAAAACTGCGAAGGCTGAAACCTCAGTTGTTATTTCCCTAAGCATTTCTTTTCCATTTTTGCACATTTTATATTTAAAAGATTCCTGAGAATTTTCTTAGGCAGATCAAATAAGAACTGAATTCCTCACAGAATTAAATTTTCTATTTATTAACGCTTTTTTTAACTGTGTTTTGGAAAAATATTTAAGAGTTGAGATGGATAACAAAAGTCAGATATATTTGTATAATTTAATATAATTTATCATACAAAATAACTCTTATGGAAAATGTCATCAGCAATAATTTGGGAATGTTCCTAATCGATTGTATCGCACTGTGTAATAATAATATTTTCTTTTTCAACTTGAACATTTAAAAGAAAAAATAAATAAAATCCATAAATATAAAATATTGTTAAAAGTTTATAATTTAGTGTTGAATAACCATATCCTTACACAATGTACGTATCTAACTTTTTCCTGGACTCAATTAGATTATAAAATAAATTAAGCGTTCCAATTTAATTAATGAAACATAGTTGATAAAGTCCATTAACCTTATTGCATAAAGTTCACTTGATTGGATTAATTTGGAAATGTACAGGTCCTATGGTGAAATAAGGTACTCCTCATATGAATTCAATGTCAAGTTGTAAATCTGGTGTTGATTGTCACTATCCTAATTTTGGTAGTTCTGCTAAAAGTTTCCTCTGCTAAAATGCAGAACAACCTTTTGTTTGTCTTCGGATTCAGGAGAAAGTAATTTATATCCATAGTCTGTATTGCGTTTAAAAATCGAAAGCTGAGAGCGTGTCTGACCAATGGACATTAAAATTGCTAAGTTTTAGGAAAATCGTAAGTAGGGATGTTGGTTCAAAAGTATCAAATAAATCACTTTTCTCGCAATAAAGGTTCACAACTTCCCAAACAGCATGTAATTATAATCATAAAAATTTTGGTAGAAAAACACCAAATAAGCTTCCAGCTACTTTTACTCTTACGGAATCTGGTCTGTTAGCACAAATAAGCATTTCTTGAAGAAGTTTTTTGAAAAAGAAAGGTCGTTTGGTGTACACATTTTCTTATCATAAAAGAAGCTAAGAAACATGCATTTAAAGGATTGTTCATAATTAGTCCGAGAGCTAAAAATATGTATGTAATCGATTAAATTCCTCAGGATTCTTTGAGAAATATTAAAGCTGATACTTGACAAAGTGCAAAGAGTCAGTACCTACTTCCATTTATTAATTTAACAATAAAACTAACCTACTTAAGGTGGCGCTACAGCCCGGGCGGACCTGGGCCTCAACCAACATGCGTTTCCAGCCAGCTCGGTCCGTAGCTAGCTGTCTCCAGTTTCGCACGCCTAGTTCGTTGAGGTCCTCTCCCACCTGCGTGCGTTACCATAGTCGCGGTCTTAATCTACTGCGGCGTCCCTCGGGATTGGATTCGAAGACCTTCCGGACTGGAGCGTTGACGTCCATTCGCTCTACATGACCCAGCCACCTAAGCTCTTGGACTTTTATTCTTTTAACCAGGTCAGTGTCGCTGTACAGCCCTTACAGTTCGTCGTTGTATCTTCTCCTCCACTCTCCATCTGTGCAGACGGGACCAAAAATCACTCGGAGCATCCTAAGACGCTGTCATCTTTCTTTGAGAGGAATAAGGCGTCAGCGCAATAAATGAGAACCGGGATGATGAGTGTCTTATAGGTGATGATTTTAGATGCTCAGAGAGGACTTTACTACTAAATTGTCCAAAGATTAGTGATTAGCAAGAGTTATACTTGGTCTAATTCGAGTGCTGGTGTCGTCATCTGAATTAATAGCGGTGATTATGTACACAAAGTTCTTAACCACCTGAAAGTTATAGTTGTCCATCTCGACGTTTTGTCCAAGACGTCGTTGTACCCGAGTAATTGGATGGACCTTTGGAAGATTGTGCCTCTAGTGTTGCCGGTTGAGTTTTGCACAATTTTTTCCAGACCGATGTTGAATAAGTCGCATGGCAGTGCAACGCTTTGTCTAAAACCTTTGTTGATATCAAACGCATCGGTGAGATCTTTTCCGACCTTGATAGACCAGTGTGCATCCTGTCTCGTCATTCTGCACAAATGGATAAGTTTGACAGGGCTGCCAGAACTACAGACATTACTCTGTAAAGCTATTCCCTATAGATGCTGTTATACGCGGCTTTAAAATCATTAAAGAGATGGTGGGTATCGATTTGAAGTTCGTGGTTTTTTCCAAGATCTGCCGTAATGTGAATATTTGGTCATTAGTGGACTTTCCTGGTCTAAAGCCACACTATCGGGTTGTTGACGAACGGCTTCAATCGTTCACATAATACGACAGAAAGGATCTTATATGCGATGTTAAGGAGACTGATGCCTCTATAGTTGGTGCACTTCAGAGGGTCTCAATAGATCAAAGTCTTGATCTATTACTTCAGGTTTATCACAGTTTGAAGTGTAACAATTTATGGTATCACAACTTAATGTAACTATTCAAGGCGCTTTGAAAGAAATCCGAAAAAAGTTGAGTTAAAACCCCTGTATTGTGACTTTAAACGTCACTGAGCTTGAGAACAGACGGGTAAGGACAAGATTTTATTATTTTATTATTTGTAAACTTTCAGAATTACCTTGGAGTCGTTATAGATCTCTACGCGCCTTCTGATTGTAGTTAAGATACTTAAAATTCGAAAATCTGTTAAGAATATTTCTTGAATCACCAAAAATGTTAAAAGTATTTTTACTTGGAGACATTTTGTGTAATCTTAAGACTTTTAATTTTACTATCTCGTATTAATATGGAACAAAAGAAACTATCAAAAATAATACAATTAAATAAATTGAATTTAATAAATTCAAAGATTTTAGAGATAACATTAAATGAAGTTGAACAAAATCAGTGTTTTTAAAATTAACTGAATACAAAATTCATTGAAATTTCATTATTAAAATTCATTAAGTTTTTTGTCAGTGAACAAATCAGCGCAGAGTGAAGATTATCTTCAAATGCCACAGAATCAGGATTTAATTACATTGATGTTGTCATCGATAGTGCTAAACACTAGGTCCAGCAATTTTCCATTGGCATTTCAATTATTGTTGTATTGATGAAGTCCAATGGAAATTGTATCGTCAATTAGTCTTGAATCGCCCAATCTGAGGTTACCAGTTGACTTCCGACATTGTAAAATCACAACAAGTGAAATTTAGAAAATGAACAGATCAAAAGGGGTTATAGTCAAGCTGAATAACTGTCTTGAAATTAATGAATAAGTTATGCGAGTTTTAAAAAATACTATAAGTTTTTTTCTTATTTCAAGAAAATCCTTCGCTAGGTATGTACATACACCCATAACCATCCTACCTACCCTCTTTTAACTAATCTTAGTTCAGATAAGTTCAGAAAGAATCAAATTATTTTTAAAGATTCAAAAACCAGTACCCAGGTTTGATTAAACTGAGATTTATTTGTAAAAAACTGAACAATAAAAATAAAAAAGTATACATATATTTATTTATTTTTAACCCCACATCATAATAAAGGTTAAAAAAAAATTTGGCCCTATTTAAAGTAAAAAAAAAAAACTAAAACAATTTATTTCTCCTCCTAAATATTATCAGAAATCTATTTTATGCAAATAACTTTGTGATGTGCTTATAATGAATAATGAACAAGCATTCCAATACACAAATACCCTATTTTTTTGGTTACCATTAAAGGAGTTATAAATTGTTTTCAAAAAAGAATATTATTTCTCTGGGAAACACCTTAATTCCCGCTGGAGATACTTTGTCTAGACACACAAGTCCGACTAATAACATTGTTCATGTACCCTTTATTTTTCATTACCATACTTCTTACAGGACTACAGTCATACATCAATATCCTTTTTTTTTCAAATTGAAAAAAAAAAAACGAAAAGCCGATACCAAGGCATTGTGCTTGGAATAGATAAAGTATCTTTCATATATTGGAAACAAGTTCATCCTCATTAGATGGTAAATTTGTTATATTTATACCATAATTTGAGTAAGGACCAACACAATATTGGCACCAGCACGGCATGTTGCCTAAAAGCTTAATGGGTCAAATCCAACAGGGATTAGGTGAGAACGTTAAACTGACCAAATGTCACGTTCGAGTCAAGCGCTACTGAGCCATTGTTGTCTATTTAGCGCGAGGCTGTGGACACCACGCACCGTATCGTAATCTATTTGTAAACATGCGGGTGAACTTGTGTTAGAAAATATTGTTTTTCATTTTTGTTCTCAATTAATTTACATATATTGTACCTTGAACTATTTTGTGTACATTTTTGTATTGGGGTTAGACATTTTTTTCTTTTTGTAAAAAGAAGCAACAAGTACAAAGTCCTGGTACGTGATTTGCATATAAAATATAAATAACATTTTTTTTGTGTAAAGAATTTTATGTGGAATGACATCATTCATATTCATTTTGAAGTAAAGCAAAAGTTGCTTGAGTTTTATTGTGTTGGACTTTTGTTTTAGTAAGGGACTGTATTTTAAAAAAGAATAAAACAATTAAATATAAATATCAAGACGGATTAACCTCGGCTTTTTGAAAGCTAGATTGTGTCAAAATTTCTGTTGTAACTTTTAAATACAGGAAGGAAAACAATTCCAAAAAGGAAACAAAATTAAATCTAAGGAAAGTGGGCTTCTTGGGCTGCTTAAACTTTACAAGGCACTCCCGACTAAATTAAGCTTTTCGAAGCATTCGATTTTGCTATTTAAAACCTGGTTTTGGATTCAACGACACACTACTTTTTAACGGCTTTAGAACGACAATATTTTTTCTAAACCAACATTTTTGGAGTCTGTAAAACAATAGATTTTTAGAAAGATGTCTGTGTGTGCGTGTGTATGTACGTTCGTACGTCCGTACGTACGGAAGCTGTTTACGTTCGTCCATATCTCAAGTACCAGTAGAAATATCGACTTAAAAAATAAATTTTGTTATACAGATAATAACACAGAAAGGTACAGAAAAGAATTTAAAAAAAAATCAGTGGGGTTGTTTTAATATAGCAATTTAAACAAAGGTGAACATTTTGGTGAACCCAAAATTTCTCACGAACCAATGACGCTATTGACTTGAATTTACGTGATACCAAACTAGTATAATTTTGGAAAAAAATCAATTAAACTAAATTCAATAAAAATTAGTTAAATTAAATCAAAAAAACTAAAAAAAAATTTCTCCTCGAAGTTCTTACGAAAAAAAATAATTTTATCTCCAAATTATTGTTATGCAACGAAGAATAACGTTTTTGACATCTAGAAAAATGAGCAATGAGAAAAATATCTTTTTAACAATTCAAGAAATTAGCTTCAAACTAATTTCATCTTATACAAAACTTTGTTTTCGACAATCGGTTAAATTTGTATAAAAATCCAACCGCCATTTTTTTTTTTCATAAAAATTAAATTTTACAAAAAATAGTTAGCAAAATGTTTAAAAATTGAATTCAATTCTCGATATCTCGTGAAAAAATAAACGTATTGAATTCAAAATCATTTCATTCTTTGCTAAATTTTCTTTAAAAAAAACCGTTTATATAAGAAATAAAAGCTTTCAAGAAATGCTATAATAATGGGTAAAAAATGGTTTTTGACTAAAAATCTCGTTAACAAAAATAGATTTTGTATTCAAACTTTTTCATCATATGCAAAATATTGTTGGTAATTTTTAGTTAATTTTTTTGAAAAATGCAGCTGACAACTTTAAAAACCTACAAAAACAACCAAAAACTGATAAGAAATGGTTTTCGACTTAAGTATTAAGAGAACAAAGAAATATATTGACTTCAAATTATTTATTTCAAGGAAAATATTGTTACGAATATTTTTCTAAAGTTTTAAGCAAGACAAATTGACAGACAGGATGGACATGGGAAGTTATGAGTGTGGGTCCTATCCCAGCCTCTTTTTAAAAATAAAACTATAAACGCTTTGTGTATCATTTCTTGAAAATATTTATTTCTAAAATTTACAAATAGGTACAGATAGTATTTTTCTAAGAACAATATCTTACATTAACAACAAAATAAAGCACATAATGAAATAATGTCAATGAAAGTCAATACATATATGCATTTATTCACGAAATCCAATTTTTACCAATTTTGAGTTCTATTTTTGTAGATTTTAATTTATATAAAAAAAGTGATCAAATTTTTACTGAATGCCGAAAACAATATTGTTTATAAGATGAAATTATTTTAAAGACAATTTCCTAACTTTTTCAAAAGACATTTGTGTCGAAACCCAATTTTTACCAAGTTTTAGTAATGTTTTTTATTTTAAGTTTTTATTCCTTGCAAAAAACTTTTCTTTTTGGTTTTTTTTCAAAAAAATGTCAAAAACGTTATTCTTAGTCGCATACAATTATTTTTGATTTTATTTTTTGTTCGTAAAATATTCGAGGTGACAGTTATTCTTTTTCTTTTTCTGTTTTTTTTTTTTTTTTTTTTTTATTATAAAAATAACCGTTAATTAAATTGTTTTCAAAATTTTGTAAGTTTGATATCATGTTACACTATATTATATAAAACTTTAATTGAAGTCACTAACGTTGTTGGTTCTTGAGGTATTTTGTGTTAAGCAACATTTTTGAGAGTCCTTTCGTCATCTTTTTGCACTATTTTCTGTATAACAAAATTTGTTTGAAGTCCATATCTTCACTGGTTTTTGAGATATGGACGACGAAAAAAACTTCCCAAACGTACAAACGTACGTTAACACGCACTCACATACATCTCTCTAAGAATCTTTTATTTAGATTCTAGGGACCTTGAAACTCCAATAAATGTCAACATTTTCAATTCGACAAATCGGACCGATTACAATAACTTCTTATGGGAAGTTAAAAATGATGTCAAAATCTTGTTTACACGACGGATTTGTTATAAAAACAAAAAATTACTTTAATACCGCTACGATCTTTTCTGTTGAAACTGTTTGAACACCAGAGCTGTACATTTTCAAGTAACAGCACTAGTAGAAGTACCGGGTACTGGTACTTAAAAAAATCAAGTACCTGGTACATGAAAATCACCAGTACTAGTACTTGCTTGAGTACTTTTACTTTGTATTGCTATACTTTGAAGTACTTTACAAGTATTTGACTGGGTGCTGTGATACTTCGAAGTACATTTTCAAAGTACAGTCCAAATGTACTTAAGTACCTTACAACTCTTCAGCTATACTTAAAGGTTTATGTGGGACACCTGAAGGATAACAAATAATGATTTTTTTTAAAGTAAATAGAAACTGAACATTTTGAAACACAATATTGAAGATAGCGACTAAAGATTTGGAAATCATCACAAATTGTATTGAAAAAAATAACATCCTTCAAAAAGCGTAACTTTTAAGCTTTTCTTCGAATTTTATCCATCAAAAAGTTATTTGTAGAGTACAAGTAGTAATGTTCTATAGAGGTATTTTAAGAGATTGCTTTTATTCTACATAATAATGTTACAAAGTTTTTGTATGGACCTTGACTGCAGAAGCATTGAAGTTGTAAATGTAAAGTATCAGAAAATGTTTATTCATAAGGATTAACGCAACGTTTACTGGAGCAAAAGGCCTGATAGACTTAAAATTGTTGGTCTCTCTTCCTTGGCACCAATCACAGAGAATAAATGCAATTCTGTTATGTTATTGGAGTCTTAAATGGGTCTATATCATCTTCATCAGTCTTGAATCGCTTTAATTTTACTGTTCGCCGCGTTAATTTAAGAAATAAAGTTCCAATACGAACAATTTTTTAGTCGACCCAACTATTATATTTATAGTGCGATTAACCAGTTAATAAATATTTATAACAACAAAAACCTTTCTTATTTATTCAGTTATTAAAAACATTGAGTGTAATAGTTTTAAATTTAAAGTACCTACATATGTCTTTTTTAATATCATTTCAACTTTTACTTCTCCACTCTGCAAATATATCAAAGCGGTATAAAAAACTTATTAAACATAAGACTTTATGATAAATAATGCAAATTTATATTAAATTGATTGTACGTGAAAAAAAGTTTAAATTTCTTTCAAGCATATATTGAAACTTCTTCTCAATTCAAACAAAACAAAATGAACGATTTCCAACTAAACTATTATTTTATCTTCTTGTCATCATCGTTGTTGGTTAGCAGTCCATAATTTCAATTATCTTCATCTTTAACTTGTTTTAAATCAGGCTTTTTATGTTACCATTGTCTGTCTACAACAAGAAAGTCGACAGACCTTTTTCAATATATTTTGACAATTGATCATTTCACGCACTATTTACTTTATTGATTGAATCTAAATTTTAAAGAAATATCTTTTGATTTTTATTTTGTATTTTTGTGCTTGCTCCTTTTGTAGACAATTGATGGGGAATCCTTTGAAATTCTTATCGGCTGAAACATTTGCAAGGAATACATTGTTGGATGCACTGTAAGTAGAAGCAGACACTAGTCTTAAGATTATGGGATTTGTGTTGTATTTTTTTTTTTGCTAACGTATTTTAAAACAATAAAACATTTGTTTTCATTATTTTAAAACTTTCATTTGAATGTAAGGACAAAATGGTGAGAAAATTATTTTACATATTTTGTCTTTTAACCAATAGAAATAAAAATAAATTATTCGTATATAGTTTCTTAAAATAATAATGTAATAACAATCTATACTCCCTTCAATTTGAATATACAGGACAGAAAAATAGGATATTTGCCTTTCTTCTTTACTATTATGGAATTAAATAAGCTATTTCCATTTCAAAGCTCTTACAGGCTTGCCATATTGATCATTTTACATCGGCAAAATTCTCTCAAAAATGTCGGAGGGTTACACACTTTTTATTAGATTTTATGAACAGAAACATTTAAGCATCTTGCACATGAGCTACGAACTGCGAACTGCGAACTGTGGATGTTCGCATATTTTGACTTTTCTTTCACATGAGCTTTATTTCTATTCGCAGACAGCGACGAATTGTCAACCCTTTTCTCCATATTTTCCTCAGCCATGATCTTTCACACAAAAACAAAACAAGAGCGGTATAATTTTGAGGTTAAGTTGAGCGCGAACAATTTATTCGTTGCAGTGTGGATGGTATGTGGAACGCGAATAGAGTTTGACAGTTCGTAGCAACCACACTGCAATTCGTTACTACCAAATTGTTTTTACAAAAATCTCTTGTTTTAGAGAACAAAATGCAAATTTTATTATCCTAATATTATTGTCAATTGGTTTCTTATAGTTTAAATTTATTTTTTTTTGGAATTGACTTTTTGAAATATGTAAAATCACGTTTGTTCGTCCATTCGTTCATTCGTTGTTCGCTCTCATGTGCAAGGCACTTTAGATCATAAGTGCCTTGCACATGAGCAACGAACTGCGAATGGACGAACAAAAGTGATTTTACACATTTCAAAAAGTCAATTCCACACAAAAACACATTTAAATTATAAGAAACCAATTGACACTAATATTAGGATAATAAAATTTGCATTTTGTTCTCTAAAACAAGAGAATTTTGTAAAAATCCACACTGCAACGAATAAATTGTTCGCGCTCAACTTAACCTCAAAATTATACCACTCTTGTTTTGTTTTTGTGTGAAAGATCATGGC
Source organism: Eupeodes latifasciatus (assembly GCA_920104205.1). NCBI lineage: Eukaryota > Metazoa > Arthropoda > Insecta > Diptera > Syrphidae > Eupeodes > Eupeodes latifasciatus. The sequence goes on along the minus strand of OV049924.1, from coordinate 172,113,073 downwards.
TGAGGAAAATATTGAGAAAAGGGTTGACAATTCGTCGCTGTCTGCGAATAGAAATAAAGCTCATGTGAAAGAAAAGTCAAAATATGCGAGCATCCACAGTTCGCAGTTCGTAGCTCATGTGCAAGATGCTTTAAGCTGAATTAAAAAAAATAAAATTAATTAAAATTAAATTAAATCTACCTTTTTCAACACCACCATGAGGTAAGAGGTAGGCGCGTTTTTTTAAAGTGTTCCCCAGGAGCCCTAATCTTTTTTATACGCTCCCAAAAGCTATAAGAAAGCTTCAATTCTGGAAGCTCTATAGCAAAAACAAAAGAAAAGGTATTGTAATTTCCATCAACGAATGAATATGGAAGGTTCGGTTCGGTTAGGTTAAAGTAGCTGTCCGTGATGGAGTAGGACATACTTAGGCCAGTTCAATGGCCCATTGTGATACCATATGAATCTTGATACTTTTTTCTAAGTGTCCCTTGCGTAACGTGAAAGTCTTATTATGTTCATATCATTGAGATCATTTAGATCGTTGTAGAAGAATTCTCCTAGGTAAGTCTTACGTCTTTAGCTAGGGCAAGCATGTACAGAATAGGTGAAGAACTGTTTACTCCTCTTCCTCATCCATACAGATCCTGCAAAAATCATTTGAGAATACGCCTAGCCGCGTGGCGTGCTTTCCTATTAGACAGTATCCGGTTATGACACCGATTACCGAGATTATATGCGATATGCTTAGAGATAGCAAGCATCTTGACCTTGAGCAATTTTAAATCTAGCGTAGGCCAGATGCTTTTCGTGACCTGACACGTGGTGATGTTATTCCACCTGATATTTGCCTTCTTCATAGAGTTCCTTTCATTAGCAATAGTTTACATGTAGCGATTGGTATGCCCAGCATTAGACAAACTTGGTAGAATGGGTTTTACTGTACCATTTCTGGCGAGTTCATGTGCCATAAAATTTCCTGGAATGTCTCTATGGCCCGGCACACAGCAAAAGGTGAATATTAAACTGTTGTCCAGAGATTTGATAGCAAACAAATATGGATATCAGATGTTGATATCACGTTTTTTCATTAAGCCAGGACAAGACTTCTTTAATCACCAAAAGTTCCGCCTGGAACACGTTACAACGATTGGAAAGGCGAAATGAGAGACTTAATTTCAGTCGTTCAGAACTGCAATTGGGGGACGGTGTAGTCTGTGTGCTTTGGAATTAATTCTAAATACTTAAGAAGTACGGAGTGGCCGATGTTGTTGTTAACCCACTGCGATGTGGCTTTAAAGCGAAAAAGCATATTTTGCAACTATTTGTTTGATAAGTATATCAAGAGGTATTAGGTTGAGTAGGATATCCAGTGCCGCAGATGAGGTCATGCGAAGCGATCCGGTTATATATAGGCAGTCTTAACGTTGGACTTTATTTAGTTTGTCGCAGTTTATATCTTTTTCTTAAGCAATCCACCATACTGCCACACCGTAAATTAAAATCGGTCTGATTACCGATGTGTGTTGCCAATGCGTAGTTCGAGGTTGTTAGCCACATTTATTATAAATAGCTTTTATGCAAGAACAGAGAGCTACAGTCTAAAATAAGATCCAGGTACTTTGCCTCGCTTGAGAACTTTATTTAGATTCCTTTAATATAGGGAGGGTCAAAATAGAATTTGTATTTCCTCGAAAATAGTACTAATTCAGTTTTGTGTGGGTTGACACCCATTCCACAACGATCAGCCGATAAGATGCTTTCCTGAGACCGCTCATTGTGAAACCTTTCGCATCCAGACCAGTTAGGATTTCATTTACCACCAGGTTCCAGAGGAGTGTGGAAAGAACACCACCTTGCGATAACCTTCTACCAACGAATCTTCTAGCAGAAGAGTTGCCCAGTGTTGAGTTATTTAATTATTCTGTTAGTCAGCATTAAATGAATTAACTCCCCAAGCGAACGAAAAAAAATTACTTCTTACGCGACCCTTAGAAACCACACTTGTATGATAGGGCGTTTCAAAAAAAAAAAAATATTTTTTCTCGGAACCAGGCTCAAAAGTTTCGTTTACATGCCAAAATAGGCCTCTGAAAATATGAGCCCTTAATATTTATATTTAGGTAATCCGCATCGCACTTTTCGATTTCCCATAAGAATAACACAGGAAAAAATGTGTTTTCTTCTGATTTTTATAACTAAACTAGCTGACCCGACAAACCTTGTTTTGTCATATAAATAAATTCTAGAGAATAGAAATAAATAACTAACTTATTGTAAGTTTGTACGGATGTGGTATATATGTAAGTGGGAGAGCCATAGAGTACTGTAAACGGTGACAAAAAATTAAAATAACAAATCACTAAACAAATTTTTTTAATTAATGAATTTAATTTAACATATCGCTAATTATTACAATACTACAAAAAAAAAACAATATCAATCCCTTAATGCAACAGAGTGTACAATATTTTTTGTGATCCCATCATTCGCCAATACAAACAAACTGGATGGTTTGCCCACTCTAGAGCACGCCACGTATAATTGTCCATGTGAAAAACATGAAGTGCTCAAATCTAAGCCACAGACAGACATCGTTTGGCCTTGAGACTTATTGATAGTCATTGCAAATGCCAATCTAATTGGAAATTGAAGGCGCTTGAATTGAATTGGCACATCTGTAGGTATAATAGGGATTCGCGGTAATAATATTTATTCACCTCGGAATTTGCCATTTAAAATAATGGCTTCGATAACATTTTTCATTAATTTTTAACTTCCCATAGGAAGTTATTGTAATGGGTCCGATTTGACAAATTGAAAATTTTGACATTTCTCGACGTTTCAAGGTCCCTAGAGTCGAAATAAAAGATTTTTAGAAAGATGTCTGTGCGTGCGTGTGTACGTACGTCCGTACGTCCGTACGTCCGCACGTTCGCGACGTTTTTTTCGTCGTCCATAGCTCAAGAACCAGAAGAGATATCGACTTCAAATAAATTTTGTCATACAGATAATAAGGCAGAAAGATGCAGAAAGGGCTCTCAAGAAAATTGCGTGGGTGGTTTTTTTACCATAGCAGTTTAAAAAAAAGGTGAAAATTTTGGTTAACCCTAAATATCTCATGAACCAATGACGCTAGAGACTTGAATTAAATTTTATATTATATATTGTAACGTGATACAAAACAATTATATTTTTGGAAAAAAATTCAATTAACGGTTTTTTTTATAAATCAAAAAAACTGAAAAAAAAATTTGTCACTTCGAAAATTTTACGACTAAAATATGATTTCATCTCCAAAACAATTTTGTGCAACGAAGAATAATGTTTTTGACATCTGATAAAATTTTGAGAAAAATCGAATTGACAGTTTTTTTACAAAAAATAATAACCTAAAAAAAAAATAAAAAAAAGTTGGTAAAAATTGAGTTTTGACTCAAATATCTTTTCAAAACTTTGAGATATTGGCTTTAAACTACTTTTATCTTTCAAAAAATATTGGTTTCTACATTCAGTAAAATTTTGAAAAAAATAGAATTAACAGTTTTTTACAAAAAATTAAAAACCGAAAAAAAAAATTAACAAAAGTTGGTAAAAATTGATTTTCGACTTAAATATCTTTTCAAAAATTTGAGATTATGGCTTCTAACTAATTTTAACTTATAAGAAATATTGTTTTCAACAGTAGGGAAAATTTTGAGAAAAATCGAATTGACAGTTTTTTTTACAAAAAATAAAAACCTAAACAAAAAAATTAATAAAAGTTGGTAAAAATTGATTTTCGGCTCAAATAGCTTTTCAAAAATTAAAAATATTGGCTTCAAACTTATTTTATTTTACAGAAAATATTGTTTTTTATATTCACTAATTTTTTTTATAAAAATCCAACAGTCCGTTTTTTCATAAAAAAAAATAAAATCTACAAAAAATAGAACGCAAATTTGGTAAGAATTGATACATTTAGACAAACTTTTAAGCAAGACAAATCGATAGACGGGATGGGAAGTTATCAGTGTGGGTCGCATCCCAGCCTCTTTTTTAATTACTAATCGGGTTCCGTTGCACAACCGCGGTGGGTTCAAATTCCGAAGCAAAATTACCGGAGATCCAACCTTTAGTTGTAAATTATGCGGTGGCATGCCTGGTAAATCTAATGAGTTCAAAAACTCAGTTGGATAATTTACTGCTTCGGTAGCATCACAAACTGTATCAATTGATTTGTATGACCCCAAGTCTCCTGGTAACAAATGTTGTATCTTAAGGTTTATATCGTTGACATTCACATTTTTTGCTGCTAAAATTGCTCTTTCTGCCAGCCACTCATGATTTGTATATTTTCGGTGTACATCGGGAAATATCTGTTCAATGAGAGCATCTTGTGAATCAATAATCGTGCAGAAATCGACCGGTAATTTTATGCATCCAGTTTCATCGGTAGTAAATTTTCCGTCGCCTATATCTAACAGTTGCTTTGAAAATGTTTCAGCGGATGGATCTTGAAGCATTTGAACACGCATATTTACTTTCAATTGTACTTTTTCAACATTACGCCACAGTGGCGATGATTTAAAGCACGCGTTGATCTCATCAGCGTACGTTGAACGCGGAATAACGGGAAGTGTTTGCCTGAAATCACCTGAAAGGAGTAACAGAGTGCCGCCAAATAGTCTGTCGTTGTTTTTTATGTCTTTCAATGTCCTGTTCAATGCCTCAAGTGAATGTTTGTGTGCCATAGAGCATTCATCCCAGATGATAATTTTACACTGTTTCAGCACTGTGGCCATGGATGATTGTTTTTTTATATTGCACACCGCGTCCGGGTTGTTTTGAATATTTAGTGGCAGTTTAAATACTGAATGAGCTGTTCTGCCTCCATCCAAAAAAGTTGCCGCAATGCCAGAAGATGCAACAGCCAATGCGATACCATTGTTTGATCGTATTTTAGCAAGAATTAGCGAAATAAGGAATGTTTTTCCAGTTCCACCTGATGCATCCAAAAAAAAGAATCCACCTTGTTCTGCCGAAACTGCGAGCATGATGTGGTCATAAATGGTTCTTTGTTCTTCATTCATTAGTGGGACATTGCGAGCAACTACCGCTGCCATTTCTGCAGTATTGTATTGTTGTTCACGATTCAATTCATTGTCTATTAAATCAGATGCATTTCGATTAGGTGAATGCATACCGAAATGACTGAGTGGTAAGTTGGCAATTATAATGCAAAGATCCTCAATAGCAATCAATGCTTCATTGTACATAGTGTCACTGAATATTATCGTAAGATCGTTGCACCGTGTACGATGTTGATGCAATATATCATCAGTCATTGAATCTTTGTGATTATCCCATAATGTCTCTGCTCTGGCCGGGAAACATGTAGTCAGCACTATAGCAAATAGTAAGCGAATTTGTTTAGCTGTACAGTTCAATCCTGCTTCAGTAAGTACACATTCCCATTGGTTGTCGTCTTCCAGCAAGCCGAGTGCAAGGCATGCATCTTTATACGTTGGATACTGTTGTCCATTCACTTTACGTATATGTTCAAATGATAATGGGCCGGTGATATTAACCAATAACAGTCGAAGATAGAAGCACTCAGTCTGCTTTGGATTGACTGTAAATACTCGCCCCAAGGTATTTGATTTGAATAAACCGGGACATGCATCAATTGGCGTACCTTGCTTGCGAGGCATCCATTTTTTGTAGCAGCCCATGTGAAATAGCGTGGTACTTCTGAATAGAGTAATGTCCGTGTGAAAGCACCAAAAGCATCCGCACGATTACACAATTCAAAAAATTCAGTGAGTGTAGTTTTTGGTGGACTAATAGCACAATCAAACGCTGTCTCGCTCGTGAAATATACGCGCTGGCCGTTTTCAAGATGGACGGCTAAATGAGTAACTGCTGGATCCCGTTCATGAATTGGGAAACGCCAAACAGCTTCATTTGAGCTGACGTACCGGCCAATTTGATAAAGTGTTATTTCGTCATCTTTATTAACCGGAGGAGCATTCAAATTGGTATTTTCAACCCGAAAAACAGCCATATCACTGCCTTTATTCACATACTTGCAAATGTATTTGATGCTCTTCACTGAACTGCAGAACTCAACATTAATATGAGCATTGAATGTTTTACTCAGCAGAGGCGAATATGGGACCACCCAACGGTTATCAATGTCAATGTCTACGCTGTTAATATTTTTAACAAATGATTGTCCGCAATTGTCGGGATGTCTTCTACGATAAGTTGGATATCCATCAACATTTGTGATTGTAGTACACTTTCCGTCTGCCATGCAAGGTGATGAACGATTAAGATTGCCGCATGGGCCATGAATCATGTTTGTTGTAACAATATCAAACAACATTTGATCAGTAGACGGATCTGGAATTTCCGCAGAAATTATACTGTCGATTTCCACAGGACGTATTTTATCGACTAACCAAACCAAAATGTGAGCATGAGGTAATCCCCGCTTTTGCCATTCAACGCTATACATACATCCAGCAACGTGTGGGACCGAATACATGTAATTTTGTAATGAAATTTATCAAAGACTTCAATTTTTGTCTGAATACACGTGCTGTAATGTCATGGCGATGTATTGCATTTTGGCCAGGCAATAGTAAAGATGTAATCTCCGACCATTTTGGATTACACGTGAACGTGATAAATAAACACGGCCGCCCATATTCGCGTACATATGTCAGAGCATCCTGGACATATTCTTGCATATGGTGTGGACTGCCTATGTATGATGATGGTAGAATGACAGAGTTACCGATTTGAGCGGCGTCGGCGTTGGTGATGATAGCGTCTCGTAGGTGAATATATTCTTCCACACGCAACTTTTGTTGATTAAATCTCAAGTATCGTAATCGTTCGCTCTCTATCTTTACATACATGTCGACCATGAATTGCTGACAAAGCTCACGACATCGTAGAATAACGTTGCTCTGGTCGCGTCTAATCATCAACTGATACGCATACAAATCCTTCGAGCTGACATTCTTGTTTGTTTCGGCACCTGTTGTGGGATCTCGTTGTTTAATATTTATGCAATACCCATCCTGTCCCTTCCAAAACATTAGCGGATATTGGAGAGCATCATATAAACGGTGTGTATCAGCAATAAACTGTAGATTATTATTTCTTCTACGAATCACGATTTCTCGCGTAGTTGTACGGTCGCCAACCATGATTCCAGCAACATCGTCAAGAACAGGTGCATTAAATCTACGAATATGCTCTCCAACAGGTGATTTATCAGGACTGATGACAATAGCGTGATTATCACTTTGTAAATTGTGCATGTGAGATTTGAATATTTTCAACAATTCATTATGCTCATTCAATAGAGCATCCAGGTCGCTGACGATGCGTCTGGCAAAATGCGAGTCGAGGTTATTATAGCCACAACGTGCATCCACACGTTCATTTTCTCCGCCCATAAAGTAAATTTGTAAAAATTTAGATGCTTCGTTCGGCATTGGCAGCAATGAGCCCATTTTGTGATATATTTGGCCTTTGATTTTGAATGTTGAATTGAATTGTTGACCATTGTTGATAGGAATATAACTAACTATTTAACTATTTCTGTTGCTCCGAACGATGTCATTTGGAAACACGAATTAAATGTTCGAATTGACTTTAGGAAAAGATTAGAATCTGGATCTGTGCCGATAAGTAAACCGTTCAATGGTTCCAGTGGTGTCTCAATTGCAGGTAATTGGACCTTTCCTGATGAACAACACATCCCGGGTGTCTCATTTTTAAACTTAAGAGCTTTACAATGCGGACATTCCTTGTCCATAGCACCAATTACCACTTTTGAATGAGCATAATATTGAATATCAGGGTCATACTCGAATACTAGACGCAGAAATGAATTATATGTAAATGATCGATGTACCTCTTGACGCTGCTGGTCACTTGCTCTGCTTCTGCTAACTGTCAAACGACGCGCTTGCATTTGTTCTAATCGTCTTTGTTCATTTCGTCCAGCTCGTTCATCCTCTGGTTCAGCTTGACGCAATCGCGCCATTCCCACACGCGCATTAGTATTATCTTGTTGGGTTTGTTCTTCTGTTCTTTGGGTTCTTGCATTCCGCATGCCTGCAGAATTACGTGTACATATAACGGCCCAAAGAAGTTCTTCTGCGTTTTGCTGAAATTCAATTAGTGGAAAGCAGTATATTTAATAATTATTGGTGTATTTTCGTTTATTATTTCACTTACCATTCATAATAATTCTCTTTTATAATGATTTTCCCAAATTTTTGCACACACTGGCTTTAATGTTCTTACTAAAGGGTCTTTTAATAATAAAGAAATTAATAAATGAATTAAATATAGTGAAATAAATGAAATATAATACGTTTAATACAATAGCTGTTGTTCGCGGGAGCTTGCGACACGTCTTAAGTATTTTTGAGGTATTAAGTTAATGTGAGAACTAAACTTTTTTTAAATTATGAATAAGACAAATATAAATAATAAACAATTACAGCTCCTACAAAGAAAAACTGATCAATAATCACTTGCGCAGTTATCGACAGAGTTTAAAATTATTAAATTAACAATATTTATTAAACAATAGCACTTAGGAATATAAAAAATAGATAAAAACCTATTCTCAGACCTACCGAATGTATATGCAAAATTTCATTGAAATGGGTTAAGCCGTTTCGGAGGAATATGGCCACTAACACTGTGACAGGAATATTTTATATATATATAGATAGATAGATAGATAAAAAAAAATAAATTGGGTGGCACAACAGTCCTTTTGAGAACTAGGGCCTAGTGACTTACAACTCTCAACCATTCCTGTGTGCGAGTACTGTTGTCAGGGATGGAGGGGACCTACAGTTTTAAGCCGAATCCGAACGGCAAATTTGAGAAAGCAGTTTTTCATGACAAGAATTACTCTTGGAGAATTCGTCAGTTCCTCGCAAGAGGCAGTACCCGTGAAAAAAACTTTAGATGTCATAGGCAGGGATCGAACCCAAGACCTCTGTCATGACAGTCCAACGCACTAACCATCATGCCACGGGTACGGGTATGGTACGGGTTTTTATAACTAACGAACGATAAATTGCATTGTAATACCTCTTATGTATTTTGTAAAGAATTGAACGCTCTACAAAAAAGGTCTGATGTCACTTTTTGATAAATCAACTCAGTCGAAAGTTATTCAAGATCAAAGTTTAATTTACAATACTCTTAAATTTATAAGATTACTAGTTTCAAAACAAATTGAAAGTTTATTTCTAAGCTCTCAGAGTTAAAAAAAAAAAAAGATTGCTGACATTTTATTAATCAAACAGTTTTAAATAATTTTTCCGTGTAGTAAATTCAAATCATTTTGAATTGTTTCAATCTGTTTTTAATCATTTTGAATTGTTTTTCTCAATTAGAGGACAGTCTTCAGAAGTCTTATTCATATTTAGTTATATTTTGTAAAATTTTTTGTTCAAATTTTTTCTTAAAACATGATATTTTGCTGAACCATTTAGAAAAACGGCTCAATTGACGGTAAATTAAATTTTTTTTCCTGTGTTATTCTTATGAGAAATCGAAAAGTGCGATGCGGATTAGCTAAATATTAAAATTAAGGGCTCATATTCTCAGAGGCCTATTAGTAAATGTGCGCTCCCATCCCCATACACATCATACCGATAGTGACACCAATACAGAAAAATCAAAAACTCCGTGCCTGACACCAAAAATGGGTGTCTGCTCTAGCCCACACACAACACACATTTCTGCACACCGACACAAGTGTGGTGTCTATGGGCCGCTTTAGTTTTGGCTCTGGATTACGTTTTCGAAGGTGGTCCTTATTTTTTTAATATCAACCATGTTTTATATATTAAATTATGATTATGATTAAATTATAATTATTTCTTTATTTTTCCAGTTGGCTTGGTCATACCGGACTCACAATAACAACTAATATTTTGACCGGTATCAATGTATCCTACCTTAATTTGGATGGAATTGCTTTTCAAAATATAGACTTCAAAGCTGTTGCTGAAATCGCCAATCTCAAATATATCGTGTTTGAAAAATTTTACTTTTGTTCTATGACCCTGCAAGTGCGAATGTGTAAACCAAACTCGGATGGAGTATCTTCATTTCAAGACCTTCTTACCAAACCAGTTCTACGATATTCTACTTGGATCATGGCATGTATCATTTTAATTGGAAATCTAATGGTACTTTGGGGAAGATTCATCTATCGAGATGAAAACCGTGGAGTAACGATGGTCATTCGAAATCTCGCCCTATCCGACATACTTATGGGATTCTATTTGTTCAGTATTGCAATTCAGGACTTCCGTTTTCGCAATCAATATCATAAGCTGTCTAGGGATTGGATAAGTTCGTGGAAATGTGCTGCTATTGGTGTCCTTGCTGTAACATCGTCTGAAGTATCAATGCTGATATTGGCCTTTATGTCATTGGAGAGATTTCTATTGATTGCACATCCGTTTCGTGCCCACCACCGTTTGAATCCGAAAAATATTTTCGTATCCTTACTTTCAATTTGGTTGTTGGGAGGAGGCGTTGCAATTGCACCAGCAGTGTTTTGGAGATCAAGTACTATGTTTTATGGAACCTATTCAGGAACTTGTTTCCCATTACACATACAAGAGCCATATCCATTGGGTTGGCAGTACTCAGCGTTTATCTTTCTCGGAATAAACTTTTTCCTTTTGATGTCCATAATTGTCCTGTACACGGCTCTAATGGTGTCAATATGCAGAACGCGAAAAGCTACACCATTGTCATTACTCGATTGTGAGTTTGCTGTAAGGTTCTTTTTTATAGTACTGACAGATGTCATGTGTTGGGCGCCAATTATAGTGATGAAGATCTGGGCATTTGTGCGATATCATATATCAGGTTTGGAAAACTTTTTTGAATTGTTATAATATTGAGATCATTCGTGTCCTTTTTTTAAAAACACAACTAGATGATACCTACGCTTGGTTAGTCATATTCATTTTACCGCTCAATTCAGCTGTTAATCCACTTTTGTATACGTTTACAACACCAAAGTATAGAAAACAGATTCTTTTACGGGGTTGGCAGAAATTTACTTCGCGCAAGAAAATGGAAGCTTCAGCTACGGGTACTGGATCCAATCCAGGTAAATAAATTTTTAGTTGCTAAAAATATTTGGGCTTATGTTGATATTTCCATTTCTTTATAGATGACACGCAAAGTAAAGGAATACCTTTACTGTACAATACAACCAGAACTCAAAGTACTTAAAAAACTACACATGTATTTTATTCTTATATGTATTTATGTACACATATAAATGGTTTCACATACATAGATAAGTCATAAAATAATTTATTTATTTATTCATTAACTATTAAGATGTATGTTTGTATTTATGTGTGAATGAATATTATAGAAATATGTATTAATAAAAACACTGAATTTCGTCTTTATTTTTAATTAAGGTCAGGCAAGAGCGTATTTGCCCTTTAGCTTAAAGGGCTACAGTCCTGGGCGGTAAGATAGCTGGGGAGGCAATACTTTTTTTAAGACGAACTTTCAAAACTAACAAGCAAAAGGACGCAAGCCATCCTCAGCAAATGACCAATTTAATATTATTATTTTTCGAAATCAAAGTTTCGAGTTTACTCAATTTATTACTCTCCTGTGTCCGGAATCTGTGAACCATGCCACCTTTTTGAAAGAGAAAAAAACCAGCTTGCTTCAAGTCAAGGCTTCTGCGATAAATATGTGAAAATATGAAAGGCAAGGCATTTGTGCATTACGCATGAAACAAGCTTGGGACACACAAATTTTGTTCTCAAAATTTAAACTCGCTCAAAAGCCGACAACAGAATCGATTCGAAGTTATTTAAGAGGTAAGAAGATGGAAAACAAAATACTGGCGTAATGTGATGATCGCAGTCATCACAGTTGTCAAATCCTTGGCAACCCGAGATCTCTTTTTTTTGTTTATAATTTACAGGCACTCAAGGGGTTACTAGTACCCTTTACTTACTTAAGGTAAGGTTTTTTTTACGGTTTTGCCTTCCGAATGAAAATATTAACAAATTGCCCTTATTTTGCTCACTTTATGATACGCCAGGCTTCCTAAGAAGATCTCCAAACAAAACGCATTGTCAACGGATTTATAAACATGTATTTTGTGGATTTTTTCTTCTATTTTAGGGTCCTTTTCCGTTTTTCTGAATAACCTCCTAATATCGAAACGAAGATTCAGCCTTATTCAGCTAGGACCACTCCTGACAAATTGGACTGTAATCTCCAACAGAAATCGTATAAATATTATATCGTCGTCATTCTTTGAAAACTCCCTAAGTCCATTTTCCGCAAAAATTAAATAAATACACCAAGTTCATGCAAATGACAAAATTTATATTTTCTCAAAACTCTCTAAGCTCTATTAATTAGCATATTGATTTCAAACTTTAAATATAAATATCTCAAATACACAAAAAATGTACTAAGGGAGTTTAAATAGAATGGCGACGATATTTTATGAAACTAACGTGTTATCCATTTTGCGTGTTCAAAAGTATAGGGCTGGAATTCGACATATGTCAAATTAAGTTGTTAAATCATTTTTTTTGCAGTTGAAAGTCTGACATTTACAAAAATGGGTCGCTTCACTATCGCACAACGTAAACAAATTGTTGGTGATTCTGCCACATCCATATATCGTGCTTTAAGAGGAGATAATGGTTTACATAATAGTTTAACTACGCAAGCAATTGGCAACAATGTGAAGAAATTTGAAGAGAACTGGATTGGTTACAGATATTGTAAGGCCTGTGCATCATTTTTTCGCTCTTACCACTGAAAATATCGCTGATGTAAGTGAAAGAGATTTCTCGTCGTTCTCAGGAATTAGGACGGCACATTAGGGTGTATTTTGCATTTGGATCTACACCTACATCCATATAAAGTCCAGCTCACACAACAACTGAAGTCAGCTGAACATTCACAACGTGCTTCTCGTGGTGGCGATATGAACTGCCAGCAGGATCATGCGGTTTGACACCGTTGGATTTTTTTTGTTATGGGCTTCGCGAAAGACCGTGCTTAAAAACCAACATTCGTCAAATTATGGCTGAGATACCACCCAATATGTATTAAAAAGTGTTCGAAAATGGCCTCAAAATAATCGTGCTTGCAACAATTCGCGTGGAGGTCATTCAAATGATGTAGTGTTTCACACATAATGCCAAATGAATGTTTAAATTGAATTCATTTGTATTTAATTATGTTAATTATCTCAGAACCAAAAGCCACAGAAGCTCGTGCTCTTTTCCACTGTTAGAATTGTAATGTCATTGTTAAGTAAATAAATAATAATAATAATAAGTTAACTTAACTTTGAAAGAATATATTTTTTTATCATTTTTCAAAACATTCAAGACATTTCGAGTTATCAAACACACCTTATGTTATGATAAGAAAATAAAATATTCTCAATTGCATTGAACGGGCCATCAAATTTGGTTACGGCGAAAGCGAATTCATCTAATAATAAATGTCATCTGTCAATTGATGTCACTGTGACACTTTACATTTTCGCACTTGCAAAGCGCGAGAGGCAGACTGTGACTGACACTGAACTGAACGTCCTATTAAAAACACTTGGTATGGACTAAAATTCTACCTAAAAAGAACAAAAAGTCTTTCAAGGTGACTATTTATATTACAAAATATATCATAATTCAATTAAATTGCCAAATATTAAATGGGTCTCTTTATTGCGCATAATTTCCTTCAGCATATCCCAACAAGTACAATGTTTTGTGTCATATTCATATCCATTGAGAATTAAAAATTATTTTCATCGTGTCTGCTGCAGAGCGAAAGCAAGTGAACGTGAACCAAATTTTTGTTGGCGCCTCATCGATAAAAATATCCCAATAAAAGACTTAAAAATAAGCTCAGGCTTTCGTGAACAAAGAAAACAATGCCCGGTAAGGTTGGAGTGAAAATCAAAGCTGGGCGTAATTTGCCCATAATGGATCGCAGTAGCGAGACTACTGATGCTTATGTAGAAATCAAATTAGGCGGTGTAACCCACAAGACAGACGTCTGCCGAAAAAGTCTCAATCCCCAATGGAATACAGATTGGTAAGTGTTAGAAATAAGGAAAACACTTGTGATTACTATTGAGGTCATATTTTGTATTGCTGAAGGTTCCGTTTCGAAATCGACGACGCCGAGCTGCAAGATGAACCTCTTCAAATCCGTCTAATGGACCATGACACATATTCGGCTAATGATGCTATAGGGAAAGTGAATATAAGCTTGAATCCACTTTGCTTGGAAACAGCCAGTCAGTCGACTCAAGGCAAAGGTGCCGTCCTCTCGGGTTGGATTCCGGTATTCGATACAATGCACGGCATTCGAGGCGAGGTTAACATCATTGTCAAAGTGGATTTGTTCTCGGACGTCAATAAATTCAGACAAAGCTCGTGCGGCATTCAGTTTTTCCATTGTAATTAGTTGAAATATAGACAGAAGTCAATGAAATATGTGTGAAGTAATATTTTAAACTTTATTCTTACAGCTTCTTGTGTACCACATGGATATCGAGCTCAGATCATTCATGGATTTGTCGAGGAACTGGTTGTGAATGACGACCCCGAATATCAATGGATTGATAAAATAAGAACCCCTCGGGCGTCAAACGAGGCTCGTCAGGTTGTTTTTCTTCGTCTCTCCGGACAGGTGAGTAATAGAGAATAGAACTCTAATCGTGACATCATTCAATACGAGTCAATTGTCGTCATTTAGACTTTTTTGTAGGATTTTTTTTTTAAGTAGGGAAGTAATAGAAGTTGTGATTAAACTCATTGCGATTTATTTTTAACATTAATCTATACATTGAGTTTTATAAAATCAAGACTAGGACAAAAAGGTTCTTTCTGCACTCTTCTACTTTTCGAGAAAACGAAGATTGAATATTTCGATTTGCTTAACATTCATACCTTAATTTTATACCAAAGTTGTTTTAAATTATTTAAATTTAATTGTTTCATATATTGCATAGTTATTCATTAATGCATGTTTTAAAAATTCGATGGAATTTTGTTGCTCAACGATAAGGCAAATAGACGTAGAACAAGAAGGTTCTAACTACTAGATAGAACTTTGTGTCACGGTAACATATTATTTTTTTCAGGTAGAACCTTGTTTACTTTCTGCAAAAGTACAATAATGAATCGTCTAAGATACAATAATTAATAGTTCAGTCAAGAATCATACCAACGGAAATCATGTACTTGAACATATATAAAATATATTTTTCTTTTGAGATGTCGACCTTTGATGGAACAGTTTCGATGTCCTCCTGCAGAATCATAACTTCTTGATCCGAGATCTTGCTTTTCCGTGGTCTTTTTGCTATTCGCCTAACTACCACACTTTTCATCATCCATAATTCAATGAAAATTCAATTTCAAATTCAGTTTGAGTAAATTTCAATATTCTTAGTTTGGAAAATGGTATGTTTTAGTAGTCGAAGCAGATTTTCGAATATTTGGCAAAATCTTAGAAATCCAAAAAATGCATTTGTATGATTAAAAGTGGCTTTTTGATATTAACGTTCTTCAGCAGTCTAATAAGCCACATAGGAGAGAAATATTCATTTAGTTCAAGATATTTTTCAATTTGAAAAACATGTGCATTTTCGACCTCCTATAGTGGTGAATGTCCAGGTAGTGAGTATTTTAACGTAATGCTTTCAACGTCCGTGTTGTTGTAAATGTAACGTAAAATGTTGTTGTTCTCTGCAGTAAGATAGGCCTTACACTTACACTTTCCACATTTATATTTCGATTTTTATGTTAACCTGTATAGTCTCTTTAACTAAAAACGAAATTTCTTATTAACAAAATATTTATGTTTTTATTTTGAATCTTTTATTTCGAATGAATTTATTAAATAACAAAAATGAAAAATGTCGCATTTCCCGGAAATGATGTTTTTTTGTGTACTCTTCTCCGAGGTGAAAACATGTATACACCGATACGAATTCAACACGCTATAAAAAATGAGAGTAAGAGGTTTCGAAGAGACGGAGACGAGGAAATTTGGTTCTTTCATTTAGTTTTTTCTCTCTGGTCGAAACTGCACTGCTGTATGAAATGACGGTAGCAACTTGTGATGTGGGGGTTGATTTTGGTTTCTGAAGCTGAAGGGTGGGTGAGCTGTCTGATTAACGGGATGATGAACTATAGTCGAGATTTGATGTATTCTAAGCTTGATGATTCTTCGCTTGAAGGCAGTGAATCGTGACCATGAGACATTGCTTCTAGATTTTGAACAAAAGCCAAAACTTGTTGAAGGCATATTTTGTCTTCTTCGTCGATGTTTGGCTTTTTGAGTATTTGACTTAAGCATCGACGCAAATCCTCATTTGTCATGTGGTCCAATAAATTCAAATCACATGGTGATATAACATTTATCCTATCATCAATATGATGATGGCTATGTGGTGACGTTACTCCAGAATCTGAACGATCTGTGAAAATAATCGCTTCATCCGATTCCTTTCCACCAACATTGTTCCAGACATTTTTACTGCTGGGTGTGGTATTGCTCTGAAGCGACCACTTATCATTGCTCTCTTCTAATTCTAATATCCTAAATTCTAAAAGTTCGTTTTGTTCACGCAACTTATGTGTCTCATCCTGAAGCTCGATTTCCTTTTGTTCAAGTTGTTTTATCCGTTCGAGTAGTTTTTGTTGATTTTTTAAATTATTTGTTGCTTCAATTGCATTCTTTTCCGATTCGAAAATTTGTTCTTTTGCTAAATTTAATTCATGTTGTAGTGTTTGATTTTCCTTTTGGATGGATTCCAAATCATTTTGTACTTTTTTAATATCTTTTGTGTAGTTTCTTATATCGTTAATCTCTTGGAAATGTTCATCATGTGAATTGCTTGTCTTAAAACTAATATTATTCTTTTCAAATTGGTCCACTAATGCAACTTGAGGATTTGATTTCTTCGTGCAATTATTCAAAATGTGTTCTTTTGAACCACAACGAAAACAGGAACCTTTTTATCGCTTTGGATTTGGACACGAACTTGAAAAGTGTACTATTTGTGAACAATTGAAACACTTTTGTTTTTTAATGTCGTCATTCTTATTTAATGAAAACGAAGAAAATGGATTTCTTTTCTGATTTTTAAAATTCCGTTGACTTCGTAATTGACCATAACGATGTGACAATTCCTTGAGTTGTTGATAGCTGGATACAAAACAGCAATGTCCACTGAATCATCTTCAAAGCCGGCAATTATAAATTGAATAACTTCTTTTTCATCCATGTTCGCTTGACCAGCAAGTTCTTGCATTTTCAGGATATATCCAATAATTGAAAGTTTGGATGAGCAATTTTTGTTTTTCGGAGTTCATTGATTACTTCAGATATGGTGTGCTTTCGACCAAAATTCGATAAAAATTTTTTTCGAAAATTAGTAGAATTATCTACTCGCAAAAACAATTCAGCAGCAGAGTTCATTTTCATTAAACGTCGGACTGACCTTAAGCGAAAAACATCATCCGCACTCAATGAATCACAAACACGTTCAAAATCTTTAAGCCACTTATAGCCACCAAAAGTTTCGTCAAACGGATTCATTAAGTGTTGAACATCTTCAAAATTTGGACAGGTGACTACAGAATTTATGGTTAACTCTCGCTGCAATTGTTGTATACGTTGTCGTTTTTCTAAGATTCTAATCTCTGCATCAAGATTAATTTCTTCTTGTTGCGGATTGAGCGGTTCATTTTCGGCGTCATTAAAATTGTCATCATTATCTTCATCATTTAGATCCAGTTCATTCCTTTTTTCATTATATAATTTTCTTAATTGTATTAAGGAAGCTGAACTCGAAAAAGGAATTTCGTGTTCGGTTAACCAATTTTGTATATCTGTTTTATTCATTTTTTATTTTATATTTGTTAAATAAAAATTGCAGTAATAGGTAGTCTTGATTCCCACTTCTGAAGTTATAGGCTCTTTAATTAAAAACGAAATTTCTTATTAACAAAATATTTATGTTTTTATTTTGAATCTTTTATTTTGAATGAATTTATTAAATAATTTTATTCGTCAAAACAAAATAATTAAAAACTCGATTTTAATATTATGATAAGTTTAAACTACTCCTACACCTGCTCTTTTCATTCTTTGTTGTTCACTTTAATAGAAGTTTGATTTTCCATCGCGATCTAGTTTTCTTATCAATTTCAACCTTTGAATTAATTTGCATCTCATCTTAATCTTCCCCTATCTCACTTTTTTTCTTTTTTTTTTTTTCAAAATATCCTTTTTTCTGTGTTGGGTAATCATATATATTCAAAGCTATTTCATCAGCTTCAGGTCCCAACCTTATGAACTTCTCAATCAACAGCGACATATTATCTAATAATAGCCCCTTCTTCCATTGAATAAATGTTTGAACCAAGAATTTGTGAATTTTCCAAGTTTTACTTACTTAATCAATCTCGGTACGAACAAAACAACTTTAATACCTTAATTACTGCAAACACGGCTTAATGCAAAGAAATTTATACATCAAATGATAAAATCAGACATAAAAGCAACTTACAGAATTCAAATTTGACAGTAATTTAAAATTCAACTAGGTTCTAACGATGCAACATTGGATTAATAATTTTTACGATAAGGTTCTATCTACAATATAAATTTCAACAAGGTTCTATGTACCAAATTATTATGTTTTCTTAAGGCCGCAATGTTCTGGCTGTTAAAGCTTTTTGAACTAAATTCAAATCGAGATTGTGTAGATCGAACCTTGTTGCCTACAATTTCTTTAATTGTTTCATAAACTGAAAAAGAAGGCCAAATTTGAACAACGGCAACCGAAAGAGCGTAGGCTTTTGAGTACGATAACTCAATTTTAGAAAAAATGTTAGTTGGAATGGATCCTTGTTGTCCTAAGGTCGCGAGTTATCTCCACAATAGCAAAAAATAGAATAAATTGAACCGAAAAGTATTTGTGAAACTTTTGAGTGTAAAATGAAAATATTAAGAAGTTTTTTATGTCACACTTTTTCATGACTAGCTATTTTAAGTAAAAAAATATCGTATTTTATTGAAGAACTTGATTTGGTCTAGTTTAAATAACCCTTATATAACCAAAAAAATATAAAAGATATATACAAAAATAGATAAGGAATAGTTTTGGTCGTGAAAGCAATTATTAAGCAGTAGTTCTTACATGTCATAGTTTTACTATGAAATAAATTGTCTTTACATTGTCTGGGATATTTAAACTAGCAACTAAAACATCTTCTTTTTTCGGATTAATTATGAATTTCCAAACAATTGATTTTTTTAATACGTAATCGATATAAAATCAATTAAGAAATCGTTTGTGAAAAATAAATTTAATATTTTTTTTGAATGTTTTGCTTTTCAGTACCTACAGTGGCTTTCGCGACTAATTGGACACATAAAATGTAGAGAGTGTAGAACTTTATAACCTTTTGCTATAACTACTTACTTACTTAAGGTGGCGCTACAGTCCGGGGCGGACCTGGGCCTCAACCAACATGCGTCTCCAGCCAGCTCGGTCCCTAGCTAGCTGTCTCCAGTTTCGCACGCCAAGTTGGTTGAGGTCTTCACCCACCTGAGTGCGCCACCTGAGTCGCGGTCTTCCTCTACTGCGCCGCGCCGTCCCACGGGATTGGATTCGAAGACCTTCCGGGCTGGAGCGTTGATGTCCATTCGCTCTACATGACCCAGCCATCTAAGCCGTTGGACTTTAATTCTGCTAACTAGGTCAGTGTCGCTGTACAGCCCGTACAGTTCGTCGTTATATCTTTTCCTCCATTCTCCATCTATACGTACGGGACCAAAAATCACCCGAAGAATTTTTCTCTCGAAGCATCCTAAGACGTTCTCATCTTTCTTTGACAGGGTCCAGGCCTCAGCGCCATAAATGAGAACCGGGATGATGAGTGTCTTATAGATGGTGATTTTAAATGCTCGAGAGAGGACTTTACTTCTAAATTGCCTTCTAAGTCAAAAGAAGCAGCGATTTGCAAGAGTTATTCTTCGTTTGATTTCAGCGCTGGTGTCGTTGTCTGTGTTTATAGCGGTGCCTAGGTAGACAAAGTCCTTAACTACCTCGAAGTTATAGCTGTCCATGGTGACGTTTTGTCCAAGACGTCGTTGTTCAATGTCCTTTTTTGATGACAGCATATACTTGGTCTTGCCCTCATTGACCACTAAACCCATCTTCTTCGCTTCCGTCGTAATGCTCAAAAATGCTCCACTGACATCACGCTTTGATCTTCTAATTATGTCAATATCATCTGCGTATCCGAGTAATTGGATGGACCTTTGGAAGATTGTGCCTCTAGTGTCGACGGTTGAGTTTTGCACAATTCTTTTCAGAACGATATTGAAGAAGTCGCATGATAGTGCATCGCCTTGTCTAAAACCTTTTTTGACATCAAACGCATCGGTGAGATCTTTTCCGACCTTGATGGAGCAGCGTGCATTCTCCATCGTCATTCTGCACAAACGGATAAGTTTGACAGGGATGCCAAAACTAGACATTGCTCTGTAGAGCTCTTCCCTATGGATGCTGTCATACGCGGCTTTAAAATCGATAAAGAGATGGTGGGTATCGATTTGAAGCTCCTGGGTTTTTTCCAAGATCTGCCGTAGTGTGAATATTTGGTCGATAGTGGACTTTCCTGGTCTGAAGCCATTCTGATAATGACCTATCAGGTTGTTGACGAACGGCTTCAGACGTTCACATAATACGGCAGAAAGGATCTTATATGCAATGTTAAGGAGACTGATCCCTCTGTAGTTGGCGCAATTGAAAGGGTCTCCTTTTTTATGTATCGGGCAAACTACGCTGAGATTCCACTCATCGGGCATGCTTTCTTCCGACCATATATTGCAGATGAGTTGCTCCCTACCAAGTCATCGCCTGCTGCTTTAAATAGTTCGGCAGCGATGCCGTCAGCTCCAGCAGCTTTGTTTGACTTCAGTTTAGATATAGCTATCTTCACTTGTTCTAGGTCGGGTAGGCGGAATTGTTGATCTGCGTCGCCTAGGTTGAGTGGTTCTATCTCCCTTACAGCGGAATTCGGTTCGTCATCGCCGTTATATAATTTGGAGAAGTGGTCTTTCCATATTCTCAACATAGACTGCGGTTCTACTACGATGTTCCCCTGATCGTCTTTACAGGATTCGGTCCGTGGCTGGTACCCTTGGGAGGTTTTTTTTACCTTTTGGTAAAATTTACGAACCTCATCCCTGTTGTGACATCCCTCTATCTCCTCGATCGCGCGCTTTTCGTGCTCTCTTTTTTCCATCTTCTGCTCGTAGAGCTCGCGAGCAGCTCTGGTCCTTCTGTGCAGCGCCGCGCCGTTTTGTATGCCTCTTGTTTCGCTGCGTGCGCTTGCCGGCATTCGTAGTCAAACCAGGTGTTTCGCTGTTGTGGCCGTGTGAAACCCAGCACTTCAGAGGCGGCATCTCTGATTGCTGCAAGGCAATGTTGCCACTGGTTTTCAATGCTTAATGCAGGCAGCATAGGACTCCTTAAGAGGTTACTAGAGACTCGATCGGAAAAGGACATGGCAGTCTCTTGCGATTGTAGCCGTCTAACGTCGAAACTTCTCACGGTACTTTCTTGTTTTGGATTGGACCGGGATATCCGTAGCCGTACCTTGGCTACAACGAGGTAGTGGTCCGAGCCAATGTTGGCCCCTCGGAAAGTTCGGATATCCTGTATACTGGAGAAGTGTCGTGCGTCGATCGCAATGTGGTCAATCTGGTTGACAGTTGATTGATCAGGAGATTTCTATGTCCCCTTGTGGATATTAAGATGTGCGAACTGCGTACTAGAGACCAGAACGTCTCGCCCCGCAGCGAAATCGATCAGACTGAATCCGTTGTCGGAGGTAGTGTCGTGCAGGCTGTATCTCCCGATTGTGCCACCAAAGATGTCTTCTCTTCCTAGCTTGGCGTTAAAATCTCCTAAGATTATTTTAATGTCATATCCAGGGCACTGCTCATAAGTCTTGTCCAAGAGCTCGAAGAATATGTCTTTGGTGTCTTCATCTTTCTCCTCTGTTGGGGCATGCGCACATATTAGGCTTATGTTGGCGAATTTAGCCTTGATGCGGATTGTCGTGATGCGCTCGCTCAAACTGTAAAAACTCAAGACTTTTTGCCTGAGTCTAGTTCCAACAACAAATCCACACCCAAATAGACGCTGTCTTTGTTCTCGGTAGCAGTCGCCGTAGTATACATCGCAGTCTTTTAGTTTGCGTTCGCCCGGTCCATCCCATCGCACTTCTTGGATGGCGGTAATATCTGCCTTGCAGCAGTTTAGGGCTTCCGCTAATTGTTCGGCTTCAAGGCATTGAGGGACAACATTTTAGAATACTTCAGAACTTATTTTTGTCCATTCTTCTTGAAGGCTGCTGAGGACCTTAGACATCCTCAATGTTTCTAAAGTTCTTTTGAGCAACTCGATGACCCAGTTCAGCCCATATATGTGCTCGATTGCATTTAGGTCAGGCACTTTAGGGCAGTTAATCAATAACCACGACCTTGCTGCATAGGTGCATAAGATGTGTAGTTTGGCTAATTTTCCTGGTAGAAGAGGAATTTGGCTTGTATTCCGAGCTTAATAAAACTTGGGCACAAATGTTGTTTCAAAATGTTGATGACCAATAGCAGAACTTGCAACACATCACCATACCATGACCGACCCACCACCATGATTTACAGAAGCTCATGTATGCTTATCAGCAAGTTCTTCATTTCTCATTCCTTTCCGTATGTAGGAAACCCACGGCTTTTATTTTACTGATGTTTTTCTTGCTGACATCATTAATTGTGGTCTCTTAAAAAAAAAAACATTTCGAGATTCCAAAGATAAGAAGGGATTTTAGTTGATTTGTCCAATCTGTAGCTTCTCATTGTACTACTCCAGCCTCTTTCCTTTTCCTTTTTCATTTTAAAATCGTGGACTTGTGTCATGGACTGTGGAAAGAGCTCTGTTGCACAATTTTTGCAATTTCTCATACTGATTTTCCGTCCAATTTTTGAATTTCCACAGACGTTTGTTTGCCTTTTGACTCCTAATCGAGTGATTATCGTTTTGATTTGTCTCGTTATTTTTTGGTTTTATATTTTTTTTAAATTTGAACAACAATTATAGCTGAATGCAATCGCTCATGTAAAGTGAATGACATAAATAAATAATTTGTACTAGGACATCTATTTCAAAAATTAAAGTGAAAAGACACAAATCCTAAATTGGTTTTAGGCAGTAACTGCTAGAGGAAGTTACTTACTTTATCATTAATTCCAATCAATTTCAAAACCAAGATAGTTTACATGGCAAGAAGTTGTTGCACTAACCAATTGATAGTGGTATGACAATAAGTATCATAATAGTATTATATACCGACAATATGGTGATTAAACAATGTATAGGATGATCTGCTTGGATTTAGATTTTGTTATCACTCTTAAAGTTAATATTTATTTTAATTTTCCCACAGCTGATCTAAGTTTTTCATATTTTTACTTCCAATTGAAGCTAAATTTCATTTCACAGATTCTCAATCGGGTTGAGATCGAGAGAGAGAGATCGGCCATTTCAGAACATGAACACAGTCCATTCTTGAGTTTAAATCAACAAATGGTCCAAAACTGTGCCAGAGAGAGCTTCCCACACCATTACTTTTCCCCATCCGTGTCTAACAACTTAACTGTCCATTTAAAAATGTACATGCAGAAAAACTTTGTTTTCAAAAAATTGAACGCCTTTTGATTTTTCAGAAAAACCTTAGTTTTTCAAATTTTTTTTTTGAAAATCATTAGAGCCTTTTTTAAATTAATTTTGTATACATATGTATATACAATTTTTCAATTTTAGTTTAAAAAATATTTTTGGTATGAAGTTATTTAGAACTAGTTAATATATGTATGTACATATGTTTTACATTTAATTTCCGTTAAAAATGATGACCCATTTTCAAGATATCGAATTTCAAAAAAAAAAAAATAATATTAAATTCATATTTATTTTAATAATATTTTAACAACAATGACATCATTGATCATCAAATATTATTGAGACAATATAAGAGCTTGTGCAAAAACAAAATTATTAAAATCGGTTGATTAGTTCTTGAGAAAACTTAAAAACAAAATAGCAGTTCTGTGGGGGGTACCTTTCTGGAGCAAACAAACATTTTTTTTATATCGAAAGAAGCCAAATTAAGAACAATTTTTAGCGAAAATTAAAAAAAAATCTATCGGTTTGTTTTTGAGAAAATTTTGACCAAAAAGTTTGTATGGGGACTACTGTTATTTGAAGTTTAAACAAAATGAAAAAACGCCTAACGCGAATCAGCTCAAAACCCTAATTTCCTAATTGAAAGTCAATCGTCCCAATGCTTTGGGTTGTAGGGGCCAGGACAGACAGGTCGACGGACGAAATCGGAGCACCCACTTTTTTCGAGTTCTCTACCGTCGCAATGTCATGTTTGATTAAAATTTCGAGTTCAAAATTTTTCACGAATGCAATCCTTGCAATAAAGTTCCTATATACATATGCTGCAAGTAAAAAATCAGAATGGTAGTAAGTTTTATTGATATGGCTTGTTATTTTTTGGTTTTATATTTCGGTTGTTTTTTTTAAATTTTGTTTAAATAAAAACAAAGAATATTGCAGGATGCAATCGCTCACGATTATTGAATGACATGTGAATAAAGAATTTTTACAAGGACATCTTTGAAAAAAATTTAAGTTTAATTTAAAGCCACACATATTTATATGCGGTTCTGACTTAACGTAAAAAGGCTAAAAAGCAGCGCAAATGCTGCACGTACATAAATCAATGTACTCAAACTCGCATATAAGGGTGTTCAGATGATGGGCCGAATCTGTCCCAAAAGCCGCACATTTGCTTGCGTTGATTTGCTCGCACATTAAGTATACGCAAATTTTGCGGCCAATGTGTGAGTGACTTATTCATACGATATACGGAAAAATCCGCGCATTACCCATTTGCGATAGTATAATATATTGTCTGACATTGTGCTTTGCTCAAGGTTTTTGACTGTTGACGAAGCTTAAAACGTATGTATGTACATACATTTAATTAATAGAGTGCTGAAATTAATTGAAAATGTCGGAAAGAAAGTAAACTGCTATTGCTGTTTTAGCATTTGATTTGATTGAAGAAGATGAAGAATATGAAAGTCGCCAAGAATCTGGTGTGGAGCAATAAGGGTGCGCAGTGCGTGGACAAAGAAATGGCTTTGCGTGGGAGTGAACCATAATTATACCACGGCTCCGTACGAATGTCTACCAATCAATTTGATTATCTACTTAGTTAAATAAAACTTAGAATCGAAAAAACTAACACGAATATGCGACCAAGCATTTCCATTTCGGACCCACTAATATTGACTCTTCGTTTCTTGGCGACAACCACTACTGATATGCACAATTGCGTTGCCAATTTCAGAAAAGAACAGAGATTTCTGTGCAATTCACTAAATGTTAGGTAAAGTGTGCTGTTTATATGTCCACCGCGGTATACTATTTTGTTGATTTTTTTGTGCAAATACAAATGTAAGGTTGTGATTGGAAAAATTCAGTGAATTATTTTTGGAAAGAGGTGAGGTTCAGTTTAGGTGCATCGAGCGACGACACGCAGGCATGACTACCGTAACGGATAATCCTTCCCAATCATAATCCCTTACCCATTTAAAATCCTTCTTTGCCTGGACCTATTTCATGTGTTTTCTCGTGTCCTGGGGGTCCGTGTGTTCTCTCTAATTTTCTCTTTCAAGCAAATCTGTTAGAGTCACTGCACAAAATGTCTAGTTCTACTCTACATTTGACAAACAAATAAGAAACCAAAATTAAATATTAAGAAAAATATATAAGAAACATGTCATAGAACCGTATGTGATTTTCATCTATGGTTAAAGTTTAAAGCCACAAATTGATATCATTTAGTATCAAATTTTATTACTTTCTAGGTCCAGCGAAAAATCGGGTTGAAAGCAATTAACCTGGGAGCAAATGCAGTTATAGGCTATAACCAGTGCTTTGATTTGGAAGGAGATGTCGGTGTTGTTGCTCGGGGTATAGGCACTGCTGTAACGCTTATAAAAATTCCAGAACACAATCCTCAAACTCTTGCCGACAGCACATTAATTGAAGAGTAAGTAAAATATCTAAAATTACGTATTTAAAAATATATATATACAAATTCATGGAAAAACATACTTTTGCAATTGATCAATTGTGTGCGTGGTAAATCTAATATATTAAAATTGTATATTTTGCAAAAAAAAAAAAAAACAAACAAACAAAAAAATCTCCTAAATGTAAGCTCCAAAATAATCAGTTATTCTTCTTGTTCTTTTTTTTTCATTTCGATCAATGCGTGCTCTTAATTTTGTTTCTGTTTTATTTTTTGTAATTCTTTTTTCTTCGTCTTGGTGAATTGTGTGAACTTTGTGCTTTATGTCACTTTAACCTCAATTGCTAAATTTATTCAAAATAATAAAATAAGGCAAACACTAAACTATCTTGAATTTCTAACCGGATCAAACGATCCGTGCAATGATTATTTCACAATAGTAGAATCTGATCGAAATTTGTTGATCGATCAACAGAAAAAAACACAACTCCGAAGCCCCTCTGACGATGAGAATTTCACTGAAAACTCCAATATGAGATCTCTACTCAGGCAAGAGGAACGACGTGGAGAGAAACCCCGAACAAAGCTTACGCATCATGTTAAGCGAATCAAGAACAAATCACGCATGATAATCCACAAAAAATGTGGAGCATTTAAGAAAAAGCTCAGCGACACAGAGAAGTCTGACAACGAGACGAAGTCACTGAGTAGTTCCTACTCTACGTTGTCGATCATCGATCCGATTCGTTGTTCCCTATTGGATCTACGAAATGCGATTGGGCTTAGTAAATCGCCGCAGCATCAAATGCAACGTTCAATAAGCGACGCCACAGTGTCGTCTGTAGAAAAGCCCGTTTTAAATTTGCCTTCAATTATACATGATTCGATTCGTTCATCACCAGACATAGTAACCAGACCAGAGAGGCTAGATATGAGAGAAGTTTCACAATCATCAGATTCGACAACATCAACAGAAATCATGAGAAACTTCCCCAAACCATGTGAAGATGTAGACGCTATACCAATAATCACCGAAGAGAGTGGTGCGTCATCGGCAGGGGAATTAAACCAATCGAGAGGTGGCAAAGATTCAAGAGATGGTAAAGAATCTAGAGATGGGAAATTCAATGCCATTGTTGACGATGAAGACTTACGCAGAATACTAAAGAGTCTTGCCATGAATGAGCCTAACGAAGATGATATTGATTTGAAATCATCATCTTCGGATGACGATGACGACGCCGCCGAAGATGAAGACGACGAGAGATCTGCAGATGACGAAGCAGATGAAATGAATTGGATGCAACCAGGAACAACTGTTGATGAGCTCGAGTGTGTTATGGATGAGAGACGTGGATCATTGCTGCACGATTTGAAAGATAATATCGCCACTAAATATCAGCAGTTACAGGTTAGAGGGAGACACAATAAAAAAGACAACACTGTGTTATTAACTTAACTAGATTTAGTAATAATAATAATTCAATGTGATATGATAATAGTTTAGATTTTTCTGCACATCAAATCGTAGACAAGGGAGTTACGTAGGTTAGGCGTAAACTATGTTTTGCACAAATGCTAAAATATAAACTTTCAATGTTCAGATAGTTTTTAAAGTTGATTGGGGTTAGGTGGTGGTTTGTACCGATTTAAATAGAATTGTGAGTGTTCCGAAATATGATGACGAATATTTATACATATAATCAGTATTATTAAAAAAAAAGGTGAATCATCCTCCCCTCTTTTTATTGCACAATTGTACTAAGGTCCCTTGTTTCCAAAATCATAAAAAAACGCTGATTAATTATCAGATTAAGAAATACCTCAAAGAACAAAGCTTCTTAATGACCGGCAGTACGGCTTTCGTAGCAATAAGTAAACTAGTGATCTGATGGTTTATCTTACCGAACAGTGAAACAACTCTTTACATCTTTTTGGAGAAAATAAGATTATTACGCTTGATATTTTAAAAGAATTTGATGCATTAGGCTCTCTTATCGAAAATGCGTGCCTTTGGTTTTGAAGCATTTCTTCGTTGAACTAGAAACCACCTTTTAGACCGTTCATTTCACGTAGAATTAGACGCGTTCAAGTCTGAGAAACACAAAATAAATGCTGGTGTGCTCTGTTCTGTCTCCGACACTTTTCTCATTTTTATTAATGATCTCCTGTCTGAAACTTTTAATATACTTACCTGCTTCGCTGCAGATAGTACTCTCAGCTTTTCATATTCGTTTCTAGATTCACACCCTTGTCCATCGCATGTGCAACTTTAAAGGCAACGCATGATAAGCTCATGCATTGTACAGTGGGGAATTATTAAACGTGTACAATTTAATGCGTCAAAAACCCAAAGCTGTATCTTGTCGTTAAAGCGTAACCCACATCCGATGCCGTTTCATCCCTGCTCGCCCTCAAACAATTCAGCCGTAATACTCGCACTTATAGGAATGCTCATCAATTTAACCTTGATCTTAGTTTCGGACACACTATCAAGTATAGAGATTCTTTTTTTAAAAGCACATCGAGAATGGAACATGTTAAGGGTATTTATAACCTCTCGAGTGACTGTAAATTTAAAAAAAAAATGCAATCAAATTAAGTTGAAGATTAAATTACTTTTTGACACTGCTTCGCAAGTAGAAACACTGCACCTTGTAGTAAGAATAGGTTTGCAGATGTCCCAAATCCATCTTCCAAGCGCGCTCACTAATGGTTTACTTCGGTGATCAACGGGTAGGGGAACCGATGCCTTAGCAGTGACTAATTCGCTATTTTACAGTGAAGCATTTACATACAAACGACCTTACGTTGTACTTTGTCTACGGTTCAAGTTTTTTTTTTTTGTAAATATGTACATATTTGTACCTCTACTGTGGGCGTGATTCAGAAAAAAAATAATACATAATTAAGCTCGAAGAAGGACTTAGGTTCTTATGTAAGGTAGGCTAAGTAGAACAACAAATTGAGCACGGCATTTCCAAAACCTTTAAATTGGAACTGTTTAATGAGCAGAGGCACTTCTTAGGATCTGTCGTTCACTAGTGTCTCAACTACTAGGGAACTTATAGTAGCTAGCTAAGTTCTTAGTTCCAGTACCGCATCCCGAGTCGATTGAAGTGAAGTTAAATAGGGACTTGTCTCGGATTTCTTTACACTGCATCACTGCACAGGAATAGTAACTTTAAATCTCATCCTACATTAAACGGCAAATCTGAGAAGCACTTTTTAAGTTAAAAAAAAGATATCTGGTTGGAGAGTCATATTGAACTTATAACCAAGAGGGAGATCAGATCGCATGCGTTTCTTAAGCAGATTAATTTATATATTAAAGCGCAGCTTATGCCAACACAGTCTTTTGGCAAAAGCATCTTAATAAAAAACGGTTAGTTTATATCAGTCTAAGTTAAAAGTTATATACTTTTTTCTGAATCACCCTGTTACTTTCTTTAAGTAATTTCCTTTTATGCATTAATCCGGCTAGAAGCTAGATACATAGACGGTATAGACGTAATAGAAAAGAAAAATATAACAGTACAATCATACCAACAATTTACTTTGTACCTACATATATACTCATAGGAATGTATGCAACGCTCAAACAAATCTCCAGAAAAGAAAAAAGCCAAGGAAACCAAGAAAACCAAGAAAACCCCAGAATCCGATGACGAAAAAACCTCAAACCAAAAAGCTGAAATTAATATAGTTGTTGTCACCGCAGACCCCTATATACCCACCACTGTCATAGACCTATGCAGGAAAGGAGAACCATCTGAAGACATTCCACCGACCATGACGAGTGCAGCTTTAGACAAAAACCCAACAATGAAAGATGAATTTCGGAGCCTAGATGTGCCAGCGCTTACTCTAACTAATCTAAAGCCTAAACAAAATCGCAACAAAAAGAACGACTTCTATTCCTCTCAACCGGAAATATCGGAGGCGGCTAATAATTCACTATGTGCTTTGCCCCTTGATTCATCCTTTGTTTCGCTAGCAAATTTCTCTCCATGCCGCCAAAAATCACCGGTGCCATCGCCGCCGTCGGCGTCTATGTCACCGAAAAAGCTTCCCAATAGTGCAATCGCTAGTCTCGCTAAAAATTGTGTTACATTTACCTCGCCTATTTTGCAAATTTGTCCGTCCACTCCAACGCCCACCGAATCCGATTCATCCCAAATGTCTCCGGCGGAGCATTATTCCCCTCACAATTTATTTCCTCATCCCAAACGTACCATCACAACCAATAATAATAATTTGTCAGATAGATATGATTCTGATGAGTGGTCCCTTAGCAATAAATCTTTAAATCACTCACAATCCCTTGTGACTTTGAGTAACCATACTAACAGCTCGTCATTGCTTGCACCATCTACTCCATTGTCCATAAAACATAATAGATCATCAACTGAGGTAGTATCATCATCAACGGGTGCGGGTGCAGGTGCAAGTGCAGGTGCTGGTGCGATGATCAGTGGAGGTAGCTCTGCACCATCAGCTGGTATTGCTGTAGTTGACAAGCGTGCAAGTCCTATATGCAGGACAATGACAAATTCAGGAGGTCACATTCGAAATGACTCGACTAGTTCAAAGATGTCTCCAAGTCCATCAAAGACCGTTGGTATAAGTAACGCCACAGCTACAGCTCATGGGAGTGTTACATCCGGAAAAGACATTGAGATATGCAGAAGATCATCAGACTCCGATTTGAGTGTAACTCCAAAAGGTAAGAAATATTTAAAAAATTTTGTTTTACATTTACCTAAACTTAAGATCATTAATAAATGAATAAGTCCACACACAAATAAGTCTTTAAAAAAGCCCAAGATTAACAAAAACCATTCAAGGAACTGTGAATTTTT
The DNA here is from genome assembly GCA_920104205.1 of Eupeodes latifasciatus. Classification (NCBI taxonomy): domain Eukaryota; kingdom Metazoa; phylum Arthropoda; class Insecta; order Diptera; family Syrphidae; genus Eupeodes; species Eupeodes latifasciatus. The sequence goes on along the minus strand of OV049924.1, from coordinate 172,081,977 downwards.
TTAGAGATCAAGGGGATTAATTTATATCCCCTGAAGTGTTATTCTCTTGTTAATGCCAGAAGCTTTATATATTTTTAACATATTTTTGAAAACAAGAGTCAGTTTACAGAACGCATTAAAAGGATTCAGCCTTTGGTCAAAAGTATGACGCTCGAAATAAAATTATTAAATCAAGGCAGCAATCTCAGACAATTTAATGATAATAATATAATCTTAATGTTTATCATTTTCAATAAAAAGTTTTCAAACTTATCTGAAGATTTTAATTTATCGTCATGTGTGTGGCAAAGTGTTTCAGTTCTAAAAATTTAGTTTAGACCGAGAGCTGAGAGCCAATTCTTGTCGTGAAAGGAAAATAATTGACATTAAAGGTTCCAAGAACCCATAATACTAGACTGAAACACCAAAAGCCATCGCATTTCCCCTGGATAACTGTTTGATGCGCCTTATTCACGCATGGGATAATTGGAACATTTTTTTTTTTGAGAATGCTCGGGGCCAGGCGACAAATTTCAATAATAACAATTACCGACGCATGATAACGGAATTCTCGTACATGCAAGCTCATCCATCGCTTTCATCGCACACGTGGTTTTAACAGGATGATACGACCGCACACACGGCTAGAGATTCGATGAATTTGCTTCTGGAAGCTTTCCCTCAAAAATTTATCAGTCGTTTTGGGGACATCCCATGACCACGAGGTCCCCGAATAGAGTTTACAGCCACAATCCTCAAACTCTAGTGAACCTGAAAGAAAAAAATCGTCGAGAAAACAGTCTTCATTTTGAACAGTTCGCGCGACCCGACGGAAGACATTTGGATGAAATAATGTTCAAAAATTGGTATATGAATTATAAGTCTGTCGTTTATTATTTTAAATAAAACAATATATCAAAAAGATTTTTTAATTTCATTTTTAAATATAAATCTGCCGCCAGACACCCTGTATAACAGGGAGTCGAGGGCTTCCGGATAAGACCAATTTTAAATGGTTTTCCAAAAATCTAAAAACGTCAAAAAACGCGTTTTCGTCGACATCTTCAGGACTAATGCAGATCATATTTGAAGTCAGCAAGTCATAGGCGTCAATATGGAATGCATTTTCTATTTTTGGAAAAGTTTTATTTTTGATGCACTTTTTCTTGGAAACAAAGCCAGTACGTTCTGGCAGACGAACGTTTCCTTTATCACCATTACTAATGGCGTTTTCCATGAGTAAAATTAAACAATTTATTTTGTATCTACTATATCTGCCAAAACAAAAATTCCCCTGTTTTTGCATTCCCTGGGGCAAAATAATTTTTCGGCAGATTTACCTCTTTTGAACTAATAATAATAAACTAAAAAAAAATGTTTAGATGAAAATTTGACAACTCTACCGCACTCGTTAACACATACAACGAAGTTACATTATTACAATGACAAAAAAAAAAAAACAATTCCAATTGTATTCCATGCGCCACGAAAAAAATCAATTTTTGACGGAAATCTGATCTGGTTTCCTTTCACGCTAAAAATTGGCCCTCAGCAGCTCTTAGACTAATTGAAATCTTTTAGAGAATTTTCTCAGACGGATTGACAGAACAGGAAAATAAATGAAATGTAATTACAATACAATTCACTATACATTCTTACCTAGCCATCAAATTAGCTTTGCATTTCGTTTTATCCCATTTGGATTGTGCGATAGAGAATTTTTGAGAAATCAATGCATACAAATTCTGGGGTAGAATCGGCTAAGGTGGAATCGGCTAATGAGTTTTGACTATCATTTTCATTCCGTCTGTGTAAGATGATTCAACTCAATTCAATTTAATTGAACAATTTCAGATTAGAATTGTCAAAATTCATTGTTGCCATGGTGAAGTTTTAAATTGATTCAATGTAAAATATTTAAATAAAAGTATCAAATTGGTTGTCTTTGAATAAAATTCTTACTTTTCTTATTTTTTTCTCGCATGTCGTAAGCTTTGTCGTTCACAAAAATGTGTTTTTTTTAATGAAAAACTAACGTAGAAAATGTTCCACTAGTTTGTGTAAACGTCTGGCAGCTCTATTCGAAATAAACATATTTGTTTGAAAATGACTATCACATTTTTGTTGTGACAGTTTGACAATTTGACTATCACCTTACACTGATCAAATTCGATTATTTTGATAGTCATTTATCAACAATCACCTTAGTCGATTCCACCCCTGATTTTTTTGTTATTGGAACATTGGTCACTGCTTTTCAATTACAATATTCTTGTCACAAATCAAGAAAAAGGTTGCCGCGTATTCTCAAAATATCCCTACCTTGTACCTTCCTTTTTTTGTTAACAAAGGAAAGCTAAGCATTTATACTTACTATAATGAAAACATAACCATTAATAACGGGTGTTTTTTTAATTTGGTTTTAATCTGGCAATACTTTTTTGGAGTTGGTCTTTTTGACAGCTGTCACTTGATTTTCATTGATTCTCATTTTGGTTTGCCATTGGACAGATTCAGACACATAATGGACTTCATTTGCAGTCAACTGCATTTTTTGAACGTTAATCGTGCAAAAACTACCAAAAACATAAATGTCTAAAAAAAAAAACTCCGCAGACAAGCTTCAAGTCCCACTCGACTTGTGTTTTATAAATTAAATAAATATTATTTAATTCTTTTTCAAAGAAAATAAATAAATCATAGAGTAATAAAGTCCAGCTTTCAGTTGAATGAAAAAATATGATCAACTTTCCAATAAAGTTGCCTTAATTGGAAGGCAATTTTTTAGCAGCTGGCCAATCATATACTAGAAACTTGCCTTACTTTCAAGTCCCTTATGTAGCTTGAACTTGCCCATTTTATAATGCATAGACTTATTTGTCCGTTATCATTTATATAACATAATAGCAAACCCCTATCTTTTATAATATATGTAAATTCTTGGCCATATTCGATTTATTCTAAAAAAAAAAAAACGCCCTTTTATGCATTGCAGTTTCAATAAGCCTGTTTTAACATAAAGTAAACATATACAAAGCGTTAACAATACTTTTGACCAAATGTTTAAATAACTAATTAACCTCCAGAATTATTTAACTAAAAAGCATTTGATTTCTATTGGTGTGATTTTGTAAAACAACATTTAAGAAATTATTGCAATCGAAATTTCATTGTTATGAGTGATCAAATATTTTTAAGTAGTTTAAACGATTGTACAGCATCACTTCCATTTACATAACCAGGAGACGAAACGTATATAACTAAATATGTATGCATTATCAGACTAACTAAATTTCTAACATACTTACCGTTATTTTATCAACTACATTAAAAACATAAACATACATTAAGTCCATACAATTAAATAGAATAGCGAAATCACAAAAGAAAACTCTACGATGAACGAAAATGAAAACTTACTCCAGCAAATTTCTTTGAAAAATGCCCAAGACTCCGAGCTTCTTGGTAAACACCCTTCTTCGAGCGGTTGCATGGTCTTTCTCACTGTCTTCTGCCATAAATTGTAACGTAAAGGACTTTCTTCTTCTCCCATGCGTGCTACGTGTCCAGCCAACCGGATTCTATCTTTGTGGCTACGGTTATAACGGTAGTTTTTCTTGGAGGTGTGGTTTTCAATCTAGCAATACTGGGCATAACTTTAAATAATATGCGTCTCATTACCCACGTCAAAAAATACACCCTTAACCTTTTGTTTGTAAATTAGAGCACACTCAAAGGGTTTTGTAAGCCTTTAATATGGCAAAGACACAATGTGGAAAAAAGGGAGGGGTTGGAAAGGAGGTGTGGGTGTACAAAGAATTTAAATTCTTGAGCATTGCAACGACAGGGAAGGATAAAGAGTGGCAAGGCATTCCACATTCGCATAGTATCTCGAAAAAATTAATCTCATAGTAGTTGTAGTATCCTAAGGGTAAACTGATCGGCATTGCTAGAAGCGCGAATATTACGGTTAAATTGTTTAATAAAAAGACAAGGTAAGGCAAATAACTTTACTAAGATGTTCGAGTGAGGTAATTGAGTTTATGATGTTAGTAATTAATCATTTAAAAAGCTCTTCTTTGAATACTGTCCAAGAGAGTAAAGTAAGTTACTGGAGCACAAGTAGATTCTATCCAGATCACAAGAAGAGTAAAATTTCTTGCATCTTTAAAAAAAAAAAATCTTGTGGCGTTTTTGGTGACATCGTTCTACAAGAGGTTTTTGCTGATGCAAATAGCGAGAATATGGAGATAACTCATGGATAGCGGCAAGGAGGGCCTATCTCGCTTTAACGATACAAGACAGCAATGGGTTTTCGAAGAATTAAATTCCACACGGTTTTTTATTTCCCATTGTACAATACTGTGTAGGAATTGAATGAGTTTGTTGTCATATTTTGTCGTTGCAGTTCCACATCCGAAGGCAAGGTGTATCAATTTGAATATGAAAACCTAAGAGTATTATCGTCAGACTTTATCAATTTCCTTTGAAATATCAAGTGCAATAATCTCACTTTCTCTAAAAAGAATGCTCGGTGAGATGAACCATCAGATCACCAATGTACCTATTTCGTTTCTCAAGATATTTCGTAAGCAGACTACTAATCAGTGTTTTCATGACCTTGGAAAAGAGATACGTTAGTGCTATCGGTCTATAACCGGCGACGTCGCAGTATTGGTAGGACAATAGTGTGACTAAGTAGCACGTTGGAATTTATGGTGAGTTTTTGGATTTAAAAAGTCTTGATATACTATAGTAGGTTGTTTTGACTTTAAGCAGACGCCTGCGTATTTCTTTTAACATATTGTTATCGGCCGTTAACATTGACGTAACATAGCTGAAAGATTAGACCACTTCAAATTCTTCTCCTATTTTGATTGATGTTGGATTTACAAAGGTTCTCACAGACGAACACAACGATCGCTCTATCTGGATCAGATTTTACATCTTCGTAAGTCAGTACTTATGTACACTTTTTGACAGTTGTACCTATGGTAGATGGTTCCAGGTCTCGGATTGCTTTCTCCAATGCCATTGTTACGAAAAAAGAACTGCTGGCAACGTCTTTAACTTACTACTAAACATCAAAACAACATCAGATGGCGTACGAGGCATGAAGAAGAATTTTTGTATCCAACTGCTGGTGAAAAATCAAGAAGAAGAGAAAAGATACAAGATACTTCAATTGATTTAGACGCCGAGAAAAACTATACAATTTTTGAGTATACAGATATAAAAATTAAAGCACATTTCTACTGTTTTTGTTTTTAGATAAATAAAAGTATAATCAATAAATAGAACCAAGTAAAAAGGCATCAGTATACTGCAGAAATTTATTTTTTTTTATTTGAGATACAAACATTTCCAACAGCCATGTTGTAAAGATGGCAGGTTTGCACATCCATTGGAGATGTAGGTCTGGATACTTTTTTAACCTTGGGAAGTGCGATCGGTCGATAATTCGAAGGGGGAAAAGAATTGGATATTTGGGTACAGGCTATAAAAATGTGGTGTCCATCCACTCGAAACGAGACATTAAGAGTAAATAAATAAATAAATTAGGTGGCGCAACAGTCCATGGAGAACCAGGGCCTAGTGACTTACAACTCTCAACCATCCCTGTGTGCGAGTAATGTTGTCAGAGATGAAAGGGACCTACAGTTTATATGCCGAATCCGAACGGCTAAATTGAGAAAGCACTTTTCATGACAAGAATTACTCTTGGAGAATTTGTCAATTCCTCGCAAGAGGCAGTACCCGTGAAAAAAGTTAGATGGCACAGGCAGGGTTTGAACCCAAGAACCCTTGCATGACAGTCCAACGCACTAACCATCACGCTACGGGTACTACTAGACATTAAGAGTAGGATAGATGAAAAAACTTACACAGTGGTTTTGTAAGCTTTGAAGAACACCTCTTCAGAACAACAACGGGGATGTCATCAGGGCCAGCAAATTTGTTTACGTGAGCGAAAAAAAATGTGTCCTATAAAATAATCCAAACTCTCAAGTACAGGCGGAGTCATAACACTTTTTGACACGTTGAATTGTTGGCGAACTGCCTAGCAAAGACATTAGCTTTCTCTATTGAGCTAACAAATGGTGTGTCATTGACAAAGAGCGTAGGAACCGAGAAAGGGGTAGAGTTTCTTATGTTTTTTTACGAATTACCAACATTTTGGAGCTGCCTTTGGGACAATGCTGTACTTTTTGCCTTAATTATTGGTCGTCGAATGTGAATGTAGCTTTCTGGCTTGTTTGAGCTTTTTTCCGTTTTTCTCAGTTTTGTTGGTTTCTTAACAACGGAAATCAACCTCTTTAACAGGAATAACCACTTTGCAGCTCAAATCAAACCATGCGTTTTCTTTGGGGTTGATGCTTTTAAACCTACTTCGGATAAAATTTATGGTTCACAAAAGTATCAAACTTGTTTTAACTTTAGTCAACGTCACTATCGAGGAAGCATAGTGTAATGAGGCAATGGGAGAGGAATGGGTACGATAGGTTCTACCTAGGAATAGGATAGGAACTGGGTTAGTGATTGGGTTTGGGAAAGAATAAATTACATAGTCCACCATCATAGTCCAACATCATTGTCAAGGTCATTATTCTAATCCAACTTTTGGAGCTAATGAGTAGATCCTTTTCAAAAAAAAAAAGAAGAAGAGTAGAGGGCATGGTCATTAGGAACCAAACACAGAGATAAGCCAGCTACACGGGTCTTCGTTAAAAAAATAGCACTAGCCAAAGTAAAAAGATGCCAGTCACACATTCACCATAAAAAGAAACTGAGAAGGTTCCTCCAAATACCGAAAAAGATACATGCAGAGAGTGCACAAGAGTTGAGGTCCGGTTACGGTAGCAAGACCCCCCAACATCCTACGAGATACTTTGAGCGACACAAGCATGCTGCAGCTGCCGTAATGGAGATTCCTTCCCAATCCCAATCACTAACCTATTTCTTATCCTACATTTACCTTCCTCCTACCCATTCCTCTTCCATTGCCTGATTTCAATAGTGCCCAGTTAAAGACCCTGAAATAATTGCCAGTTTGCATTCCTGTTTCGATTTCAATGGGATACTCTCAGGGAGATAAAATGTTCCTTTTAAAAGATTTTGGTCTCAATTTGATTTTTATCAAAAAAAATGTTTGAGATTTGTTTCTATTTTTAAACTTATTCCTTGGTGGTTAAGTTTGTCGCAAACAATAATTAATCAACCTTTATGCCAATTCAGCTCAAAAAATAAAAATGGTTAATGCAATTTTTTCGTGAAATTATTAGCAATGTTATATAGAAATATTAAAAATTCAAATAATGTCAAACGAAATGTTCGTCTGTAGTTTTCCTCAAGATGAAAATTTAAGAAACCACCAAAATTCAACTTTTAATGGACATAAAACAAGTACGAAACAAGTGTTCCATTGGGTGAAATAAATGAAATGAAATTGTCTTGATCTAGATCTGTCAAAACACAAATTTCCTCTAATTCTTGCATTCCATGGGCCAAAATAAATTGATTTATGCAGATCTGAACCAATACTAATACAATGCTTTAAAAAATGTTTACCTGGAAATTTTATAGCTCTACCGCCCTCGTTAACACGTACACGAAGTTAGACTAGTACAATGACAAAAATAAAAAACTATTCCAATTGTATTCCATGCGCCACGAAAAAAAATCAATTTTTTAAGGAAATCTCTATTTACCCATGGAAAACCCCAACAAAATGTTCCAGAAAATAAATCTTAGCTAAAAAAGACTTCTTCCAAAAATCTCATCTCTTCGTAATTTTCAAATATTATAAAATTATGACCATTTTCTTTTGCATACATAAATTATTGTGTATATATTGAGTATTATTTAAATAAGAATATTTTATTAAACATTGTGTCTTATTTCAATATCCCTAAAAATTGTCTGTTTATTGTTTAATTTTTGCAGTTTATGGTCGCAAAAGTGAGTACCTACAAAAAGAAATCATAGGAAGTGCCTGCATTAAAGAATTATATTATATTTCCGTTTTCGTATTACGTATTCACTGTGTAGAAAATGTTTTGCTCATAAATTTCTACTTCAAAAATGTGTTATCTTATACATTTATTTAGAGTGTAGAAAACGAACATATCAGCAGGATGTATCTTTACCAATTTTTCCTAATACCAATATTGAACGACTTATTCAATACAAAATTTGAAAAAATAAATTTGTCTTGTTTTATGTACTCGTATTATAGCCTAGCATGATAGGAATGCATGAAACAAAACGTATGGAGGTATCGCGAGCATTTGTATACTACAAGCATGTTTAAAACTTTCAATGTGCTGTAGTTTAAATGATTTTATTTAGCAACTTGACAAAAAGCTTTAAAAAGATTCTACAAAATCACAACCTACCTCTGAAACTACCTCCGAGATAGACACCTCAGTTTTTGAATCTTCAATAGGCTCTACTTAATTTTAATTAGATCCTTTATTTCAAAATATTTCAAATCTACAAACAGACTGTCTTAACTCCGAAAATAAAATCCTAAACCTTAAACTGCTTATTTCTTTCAAAAAATTATTTGTAATTCATTGTGTAATCTTTGTCGTTTATTTGTATCAAATCATAACATAAGTCACTTTCATCTTGGTGGGGGTAGATTTGTCACTCAATCAAAAGTCGGACAAACAAATTAATACAAAAATTGTCTTAAGTAATAAGTCGAACCCACCACACCTCTTCACGTTTCATAAAATCATATTTCAGAATATTATTTCATTCAACTGCAAATTACTTAAATATACATTTTTTTTTAAAATGTCAACAAAAATCTATTATTTATGTATGTATGTTTGAATGAATGTATAGCATCTTTTTTGTTCCCACACCTCAAACATCTTTTTTAAAGTCGACTCACTCTCTCTAAGACTCAATGTTTCATTATACCTAATTATTTATTTTATTTATCATAAAATTTTACATTTTTTGTGTATTTTTTAGTTTTGAAAAAATAAATATTTATAAGAAATAAACTTTGTAAATATTTGTGTGTGTTTTGTGTATCTATAAATTTTAATTGTAAAAGCTTTTAAACATTTTATAAAACGTCTTCAATTTTTTTTTGGTCGATGATTTAGGAAACTCAATATGTGTACCAAGTGAGAGACTTATAGCAGCAACAGCTTCAATGCGTCTTAGCGCAGGAGTTAATTTAAAATCTAATCCCGAAAATATGGATATGCTTGAATATCCGTTTTTGACATTGACAAAGTATCCAACAGGATTTATACTTCACTTGGGTAAGAATCTAAATTTCATCGAATGCCATAAGCGCCGAAAAAAGTCCTTGAGTTTACTCAAATGTTGGAATATGTATTTGTGTATGATCTCTTTTTCTTTTTTTCGTTTCTAGGTGCTACAGTTGCAGCACGTTCTGTTAAACTTCTTGAAAGAGTGCCTAATCCGGATGAACCTGAAACCCGAGATTCATGGTGGACAGAGTTAAGAATGGAAATACGTTCACATGCACGAGCTTTGGGCTGTAATGTTGTTCTTGGATATTCAGAAGCAACAACAATATCGTAAGTATAATATCATTACTCTATTTAGATTAGATTTTGATTTTAGATTACATTTTATTAATTAATTTCGTTAAAGATTGGTTACAAATTATATACAAAAAATCATTTAAGCATGGCTTTGCTGTCTGATTGACAATTAATTAATGAATCCTTAAGTTAGTAATTATATCATTTTTCGTTGGCGTTCTGTATGCGGCTCCTATATTTAAGTGCATTCTTGATGTATGTGAATAGTTTGTTAACATCCATCACATTTAATAGTGAAGTACACGAATACTCTGTTAAATATTAATTTCCGAATACGTTTCGTCTTATCTTATCTCTCTTAAGATTAGACATTGTCTTAGAAAATTGTTTCGGTTACAAAGATCACATAAGACTGGTAGATCGCTCCTATGTGGTGTACGTTATTTAGTGCGTTGGATTGTCATGCCAGAGGTCTTGGGTTCGATCCCCGCCTATGCCAGTAATTTTTCCCAAGTTGCATTTATTGCATTTTTTGCTTTTAGTTTTTCACTCAAATGCTTATCCATTTTCATATTTTACGTAGTTATCACAACTTCAACAGGATTTTCATCATAAAAACATTTTTCGTTGTTCGCACTTGTTCTTCCACCTCCCTTCTTTACTATTGTAACGAGGTATTGGTAGAGGAAAAGGTATCGGGAGCCATTGGTATAGATGTTGGGTGCCAGCTGTAACTGGGAGGGGAATGGGTAGGATAGGTTCGGGCGAGGGAGGTTAATCTAGCATGGGAACGAGGATAGGGATTGGAAATGGGAAGGAATGTCCGTTACGGTAGCTGCGGCATGATTGCGGTGCACGGCGCACAGTGGGGAAAATGCGGACAAAACCTATTTTTCTGAAAGTAGGATTTTTTTTTAAACTGAAAGTGTTTCTTATAGTTAATTGGTTGTAGAATCAGAAAATGAAAACCGTTTTTCAAAAAAAAAATTGTAGACCAGTAGATTTTCGCTCAAAGTTCAAATATCGTGAAAACTGATAAAATATTGGTATTCCTTAAATGATCAGTATATTGTGAAATTTGAAAGTTTTAAACAATTTTGTCTGCTTTCATGATTGAAATAAATAGATAAACAATACAGTATGTTATTTTATTGAAAAAAAATTTGATAAGGTATTTTTTGACGAAGAAACACTCTATTTATGTGATTTTTTTAGTTCGCATAAGGTTTTAACTACTGCCTCTGTTTGCCTCTGTTAGCAAACTATCCCAATAGATAGTGTAGGGTCTCAGCAACATTTTGCAGTAAAAATCTCATCCGGATACGTCCGGATGCGGTTTTTAGAGCAATTTTAAGTTGGGAAGTCATATAAAAAAAATCGATATTTATGCCTTTTAACCAGTTCGGCACGAGTACGATAACTTTGGCGCCAAGATATAATAACGGTTTTTGGTAGAGGGGCTTAATACAAGCATTTTTTACTATGGCAGGGGGGTCTATCTCCCCCCGTTTGGGCGGCAGGGGCAATTTAAAAAAAAATTAGTATTTAAAATGGAAAAAAATAATTAAAAAATAACGGTGATACTTACAATTAAGTTTTATACATTTTTTTTAAAGCCAACATTCTGTTTTATTAGCCAGTTTTTAATTCAAGTCAAAACTATGCGTAAAATAATTTTAAACTCAAAATTTGAGTAAAAAAAGTTAAAAAAAAGTTTAAAGTGTAATTTTCAATACTTCAAGATTATCTTCCATTGTTTTTATTTCAAAATTTATTTCTCTTATTTGTTTTTGATCAAAAACTGAAAACTAGATGATTTTATGTCTTTTAGTTTTTGAAAAAACTAATTTAAATACTAATTTTTTTAAATTGCCCCTACCGCCTAAACGGGGGGAGATAGACCCCCCCTCCCATAGTAAAAAATGCTTGTTTTTAACTGTTCTATACAAATCCGTCATTAAACTTTGTCGCCAAAGTTATCGTACTCTCCCCACTAGGTCTGACGATCTTATATGGTAAACAGTAAAAGACGCTTATGTGAAAAGAAATCTTAATTAACCCAGCACTTAGTATATCAACAAGTTTCCTAGAAAGTACTCCGATTTTCTGAAATTGAAAATGAAAGTGCCTCGTAATAGGAGATTCAAAATTTCAGCTTCTACACGGTCTTTTTCTTTTCTAACTTCTTGCTGAGTTTCTTTCGAAAAGAAAAATTGAAGAGCTGGTGAATGATGGGTTGAGGATGGTCGAAGATTTTTCTTCATTTTCTCGTTGAACAAGTTTTAATAATACCAGGGATGTAAGAATTAAATGTCCATCAGAAATGCCTTAAATTGAAACTTCATAGATTTGCATATATCAAATTAAGTTTATTTGAATTATTTTGAATAAGCTTATTAAGATTAAATGATTTTTTTTTTATTTACTTGAATTATTTTTTTTTTATTTACCTACTTGAATTATTTTTTTATTTATTATTTAAATTTATTTTATATTACATTTAAAACAAATCAAACGGTAAGCTTTGAAAACACCAACTATCTATGTCATTATAAATCCAATGTGTTATCCTTACAACTGCAAACAAAATAAACCTAAACATGTTTTTTACTCACAACCATTCGCCTTTAAGCATATTAAAACTGAATTTTTAATAATTTACAATGCTTTTAAAATTCTTTTTTCGCTATTTATTATTATATTCGCAATATACCTTAAATTCGGTAAACAAATCTTTGTTTTCAGATATGTTTTCCGAAAAAAGGCATTTTCTCTTTTAGTGGGCGTGGAAATGGGCGGAATTTTCTGGTGTAGATTTGTCTTGCTATTGGCTATCATTCCTGAAAATTTCATTCAAATCGGTTCATTAGTTTAGATTTTATAGAGTTTTGTCCGCTCCCCCATACAAGATGCCCCACTGTGCGGCGTAGCTCGTCGGATGTTGGGGGGTACTTCGATGATTTGAAATTAAGTGTGCACTACCACCACTTTATTCACTTTTCTCGGCGGCAGCTGATGACGTCACGGCCTGGCCTTTACCCACCCTTCCTGGAAATCACTCGGCCTGGTTTTCGGATTCCCCCAAAGCGGAACCAGGAAAGTTCACTGCCGTGGAATAACATTTCCTCCTAACCTAACATTAGTCATCCCATACCGCACCCCCTAGAAATATTACAAAAAAACAAACAGGATTGCATGGTTTTACAAAAAAAACTTAAATATTTTATTCAGAACTTATTAATTAATTATTACACATTATTGAATCTTTGAAAATACATATAAAACAATAAGAAAAAAATAAGACTACTTGGAAAATTTCATCGACGGTTTCACACAAAAAAAAACAACAACGAGGGCTTTAATCGCCGGAGCCACGCGGCGAGTCTTAGCTTGTTCAGCGTCCCGTAACCTATAAAGAGCTCGTTGTGGGTGGGCGAAAAAGGGGGATGCAAAATTTTGCGTCGCGAGGGACGTAAGAGGAACCCCTCTTCGCACTGGCGACGTCGCGTCGGCGACTTCTTCCCTGATCGGAACGAACAAACAAAACCCGAAATCGGCGAATTTTTTTTGCTTGTTAACACAATTATTCGAAGCCCAGTCAGCGAACAAACGGCGTTGTCTATGGTCATGAACTTTGATCTCCTGGGTCAGTTGGATCTTGTACGGGTGTAGGCCCAAGTCCCGACGCATAGGGGCGAGTTCTTGTGCACGGTTCTGCTGTACACTTCACGGACCGCGGCTATGTTCTCGGCCGATCATGCTTTTCTTGAGCGTACGGGTGTTGGCTGATTGTTAACTGAACCGGTCGTTTTAAATTTGCCCACCAAACGTTGAAGAGTCGACTGTGAAGGGCCACCACGTCTACCGTAAAATGGGCGCAGTTTGCGCAACGTTTGTGTTAACGAACACTCATTTTGATAATAAAGTTCATTTGAACGTACTGTTCAATCGTGTAAATTGCCATGCTGATTTGGCATAAACAACTGAATAATAAACTAAAGATTAGACTGATGTCACCAAAACAAAATGGCCGCTTTGGGGCGCCAAAATCTACCCGCGCCAATTGAAAAACCCTCTACCTGTGCGAAAAATTTTAAGTCATGCATAAGACACATCTCTTGGTTTTTTGCAGCTTGCATTGAACCCGCATTCTTTATAGGCTGTAGCTTGGCTTTTCTTTCTGTTATGCGGATATGCTTGTTTCATAGTGTCTTCTAACATGTTAAAATCCATTGATTCATGATGATTTAGCATCTAAGCACTCTTTGTAGGCTTGTTCGTTTCTGTTATTAAATTAGTGACATACATAAAACTCTCAACCATTCCTGTGTGCGAGTACTGTTGTCAAGAATGGAGGGGACCTACAGTTTTAATGGCAAGAATTACTCTTAGAGGATTTGTCAATTTCTCGCAAGAGGCAGTACCCGTGAAAAAACTTTAGATGGTACAGGCAGGGATTGAACCCAAGACCTCTGGCATGGCAGTCCAACGCACTAACCATCATTCCACGGGTTCTACTAATTCACAACTGTTATTCCATAAAACTTTAGGTAGAAGATCCAAGTATAGCATAGTAAATTACACCACGAATTACATGTGGTCGGAATAGAGTTGATTTAGCACTTCAAAATCGACAACATGGTTATTCCACTCGCCTCTTACAAAGCCAAAATCAATTACGGAAAAGCCTTGAACAAAGCCTTCAACAAAGTTTGAACCCATTTGCGTTCACTTACTCTACTTATGTTATACTGAAAATTGTTTTATTTTTGTTTTTTATAGTGATGATGTGTGTGTTCTTTCGGCAACAGGAACAGCAGCTGTAATAAACATGTTGTACAATCGAACTGCTTCTCAGGTGGAACTTACTGGTGTTAAGCCTCCACCAATGTCAACATCACTCGAAGAACGTGATATACTTAAGGAAGTCAAACACTTAGTGGATCCTTCGTCTGCCTCAAAAGATATAATATCGACTTCCTACGGTGTTACTCCTAAAAATTCACTTCTAAGTCAACTCACTAGTCCCAAGCTTGCCTGCACCATGTGCCACGTGCCATATAGTCTTTCGTCGGTGCCATTCAATGTGAAGATGAAGAGATGTGCCGTTTGTCGAAAGGGTAGAGTACCAGATGTATTAATGGCGACAGTTGAAATTCCCGATTCGTTACTAGTTACGGGTCGAGGATGTTTTATGCAAGCTCAAGTAGTTCGTCCAAAAAAGGACTTGCGATCTGAATCAAATGCCAAGGAAATATCAGATGGTTTACCATTTTTAGAATATGAACTTCATCGGGTGCTGATTAATAAATTAAAAGCCAAAGGCATGAATGCCATATTTGGCCTGAAAGCTCAAGTATCAATCGGTGAAAGAATGATAGCGCTCATTGCTACAGGAACAGCTATTTTTCTTAAAGCTTTGCCACCGCCATCGGTACCAAAAATTGTCGCGGGTAATTCTTGGACAGATAAAGCCAAACTTAATGAATTGCAAAAGAATCTTCAAGAAACTTACGAACGCAATCGTGAAATCTATCAGCTCAAATCAATGGATCCGGATTATGAACCTAGTGGTAGATGTCAATCGGATACAGATGAATCGGACGACGAAGTTCTTGATATGGACCTTAATACCGGCAATAAAGACGCGTGTGTTCTTGAAGTGGACGACATTGAAGACCTGGAAATTATCTCTCTGCTAATGGAACCTTCACCACCAAGTGGTTTTCATGTGGTTAATACTCAGACTGTGCCAGGCTTACATGATATGGAAATAGTAAGAAATTTGCAATTTTTCACACAAGTTTGGCGAGCGAAATTGGGTCACAATCAAGGTGTCAATGGTCTTGCCAATCATTTCCAAAGGTTTGTTCCTTGTATTTCTTATAATTATAATAATTTAAATAATATAAGACTGTATACTTCCTTTCTAGACTCTGCCAAACAATATTTTTCAAGTTACGCAGTATGATGCCGTGTGCAATATGTGATTTAAGATTTCTTTTAGATCTTCCGGAGAGCGTAAGTATTTAATTGAATGCTTGAAAAGATTTCCTTTAACGTGAACTTTATTTTTCCAAAGGATGAAATTCAACTTTTAGTCACTGGTATGGCTTTGGGATTGGGAGAAGTAAATAAATTTAAAAATCGTCGTAAGACTATTAACAACGATGGAGCTGTTAATATGAATGGAACAGTTAAGAAATCCCATGATGAGGAATTAATTTTTCCATTAGATGAAGATCAAGAAATAACTGCTCCTGTTTCAACTCCGCCAGTTCCATCTTCTCTATATGGAAACCATTCTTTAAAATATAGAAAAGGTTCACCATCCGCAATAAAGATGTGTGCTTCGAGAAGTATGAAACATGTAAGTTAATATTTTGTTGACGTTATTAAAACTTTATTATTATTATTATTATTATTATTATTATTATTATTATTATTATTATTATTATTATTATTATTATTATTATTATTATTATTATTATTATTATTATTATTATTATTATTATTATTATTATTATTATTATTATTATTATTATTATTATTATTATTATTATTATTATTATTATTATTATTATTATTATTATTATTATTATTATTATTATTATTATTATTATTATTATTATTATTATTATTATTATTATTATTATTATTATTATTATTATTATTATTATTATTATTATTATTATTATTATTATTATTATTATTATTATTATTATTATTATTATTATTATTATTATTATTATTATTATTATTATTATTATTATTATTATTATTATTATTATTATTATTATTATTATTATTATTATTATTATTATTATTATTATTATTATTATTATTATTATTATTATTATTATTATTATTATTATTATTATTATTATTATTATTATTATTATTATTATTATTATTATTATTATTATTATTATTATTATTATTATTATTATTATTATTATTATTATTATTATTATTATTATTATTATTATTATTATTATTATTATTATTATTATTATTATTATTATTATTATTATTATTATTATTATTATTATTATTATTATTATTATTATTATTATTATTATTATTATTATTATTATTATTATTATTATTATTATTATTATTATTATTATTATTATTATTATTATTATTATTATTATTATTATTATTATTATTATTATTATTATTATTATTATTATTATTATTATTATTATTATTATTATTATTATTATTATTATTATTATTATTATTATTATTATTATTATTATTATTATTATTATTATTATTATTATTATTATTATTATTATTATTATTATTATTATTATTATTATTATTATTATTATTATTATTATTATTATTATTATTATTATTATTATTATTATTATTATTATTATTATTATTATTATTATTATTATATTATTATTATTATTATTTATTATTATTATTATTATTATTATTATTATTATTATTATTATTATTATTATTATTATTATTATTATTATTATTATTATTATTATTATTATTATTATTATTATTATTATTATTATTATTATTATTATTATTATTATTATTATTATTATTATTATTATTATTATTATTATTATTATTATTATTATTATTATTATTATTATTATTATTATTATTATTATATATTATTATTATTATTATTATTATTATTATTATTATTATTATTATTATTATATTATTATTATTATTATTATTATTATTATTATTATTATTATTATTATATATTATTATTATTATTATTATTATTATTATTATTATTATTATTATTATTATTATTATTATTATTATTATTATTATTATTATTATTATTATTATTATTATTATTATTATTATTATTATTATTATTATTATTATTATTATTATTATTATATTATTATTATTATTATTATTTATCATTATTATTATTATTATTATTATTATTATTATTATTATTATTATTATTATTATTTATTATTATTATTATTATTATTATTATTATTATTATTATTATTAATATTATTAT